>OY730478.1:0-2400000 GCA_963422695.1 Xylophagus ater
GCCATTTTACCATGAATAAACTAACGGTTGAGAAATAATCAAGAATTATCCAAATTTGCTTTGAAAATCGGTCCCGTTATTTTATCGCAAATTTGTGTTCAGTGTCGAGGCTCATTTTTGGCTCTATTAATAAGCAAAATTGTAACTTCTGGAGTGATACCAACCTAGAAGCTTAGAGATCCCATTGCATCCAGAAAAATGAAGTTTACATGCTGGTGCAATCGTTGGCCCTTATTTCTTTAAAAATGAGGCGGTAACTCGTGTTATGGTCAATCAGAGGGTTACCGGATCATGATCAATGAATATTTCTTTAAAAAAATGGATGACATTGATCAAAAACATATATATATATATATATATAAACCAAGATAATAAGAATGGTCGGCTATTGGTAGCCATTTTTACGGGCAATAATCAGCCGTTAGTCACATAGTTGTAACTATCACCGTTTTGGCGCTACAGTCAAGACAATATTATTTTCTAATTTCTGTCATAATTCCTAAAGTAGAGCACCCACATAATTGGAACGTTCGGCAGTTGTTAGACACTTTTATAGCGAATATTCTGCCGTTAGTCACATAGTTGTAACTATCACCGTTTTGGCGCTACAGTCAAGACAATATTATTTTCTAATTTCTGTCATAACTCCTAAGGTAGAGCACCCACATAATTGGAATGTTCGGCAATTGTTAGACACTTTTATAGCGCATATTCTGCCGTTAGTCACATAGTTGTAACTATCACCGTTTTGGCGCTACAGTCAAGACAATATTATTTTCTAATTTCTGTCATAACTCCTAAGGTAGAGCACCCACATAATTGGAACGTTCGGCAATTGTTAGACACTTTTATAGCGAATATTCTGCCGTTAGTCACATAGTTGTAACTATCACCGTTTTGGCGCTACAGTCAAGACAATATTATTTTCTAATTTCTGTCATAACTCCTAAGGTAGAGCACCCACATAATTGGAACGTTCGGCAATTGTTAGACACTTTTATAGCGAATATTTTGCCGTTAGTCACATAGTTGTAACTATCACCGTTTTGGCGCTACAGTCAAGACAATATTATTTTCTAATTTCTGTCATAACTCCTAAGGTAGAGCACCCACATAATTGGAACGTTCGGCAATTGTTAGACACTTTTATAGCGAATATTCTGCCGTTAGTCACATAGTTGTAACTATCACCGTTTTGGCGCTACAGTCAAGACAATATTATTTTCTAATTTCTGTCATAACTCCTAAGGTAGAGCACCCACATAATTGGAACGTTCGGCAATTGTTAGACACTTTTATAGCGAATATTCTGCCGTTAGTCACATAGTTGCAACTATCACCGTTTTGGCGCTACAGTCAAGACAATATTAATTTCTAATTTCTGTCATAACTCCTAAGGTAGAGCACCCACATAATTGGAACGTTCGGCAATTGTTAGACACTTTTATAGCGAATATTCTGCCGTTAGTCACATAGTTGTAACTATCACCGTTTTGGCGCTACAGTCAAGACAATATTATTTTCTAATTTCTGTCATAACTCCTAAGGTAGAGCACCCACATAATTGGAACGTTCGGCAATTGTTAGACACTTTTATAGCGAATATTCTGCCGTTAGTCACATAGTTGTAACTATCACCGTTTTGGCGCTACAGTCAAGACAATATTAATTTCTAATTTCTGTCATAACTCCTAAGGTAGAGCACCCACATAATTGGAATGTTCGGCAATTGTTAGACACTTTTATAGCGAATATTCTGCCGTTAGTCACATAGTTGTAACTATCACCGTTTTGGCGCTACAGTCAAGACAATATTATTTTCTAATTTCTGTCATAACTCCTAAGGTAGAGCACCCACATAATTGGAATGTTCGGCAATTGTTAGACACTTTTATAGCGAATATTCTGCCGTTAGTCACATAGTTGTAACTATCACCGTTTTGGCGCTACAGTCAAGACAATATTATTTTCTAATTTCTGTCATAACTCCTAAGGTAGAGCACCCACATAATTGGAACGTTCGGCAATTGTTAGACACTTTTATAGCGCATATTCTGCCGTTAGTCACATAGTTGTAACTATAAATTTACTCTTTGGCTAATGTAATTGGGGCCTTTATAAAGACCGTTTTTGTTTCAATTAATAGCCTTAAGATAGAACATTTTTTGTTTGAATCTTTACATTGCAGTAAAATTGTTTTGCGTTTCCTTAAAGGGGACAAAAAATCAGAATTCAATATTCATTTTAAAGAATTTGTATTTTACTACAAATTTACTTTTTGATTAATGTATTTGGTAGCCCTGATAAGGACCGTTTTATATTCAATCTACACATTAAAGTAAGATCCAGTTGGATCCACGATCCACTTCTGTTTTAATCTTAAATTTATCTTTGGCATTCTTATTAGGCCAGTCAACTTGTATTTCACAATCGAAATGTCCAATATTACAAGCAATCGAATCATCTTTCATATTAATAAAATGTTCTCCCGTAATGATTACTTTACATCCAGTTGTTTTAACAAAAATCGTTGATTATTTACTTGCTTCTTCCATTGTCATCACCGTAACCAGCAACACAAAAAACCTTACCGGCAATCATAACATCCGTTGCTCGTTTAATACCATCAATTAGACATTCACGAAAACCTTATAAATTATCAAATTTACTCTGAATTTGCATTTTACTACAAATTTACTCTTTGATTAATGTATTTGGTGGCCCTGATAAGGACCGTTTTATTTTCAATCTACACATTAAAGTAAGATCCAGTTGGATCCACGATCCACTTCTGTTTTAATATTAAATTTATCTTTGGCATTCTTATTAGGCCAGTCAACTTGTATTTCACAATCGAAATGTCCAATATTACAAGCAATCGAATCATCTTTCATAATAATAAAATATTCTCCCGTAATGATTTCTTTACATCCAGTTGTTTTAACAAAAATCGTTGATTATTTACTTGCTTCGTCCATTGTCATCACCGTAACCAGCAACACAACAAACCTTACCGGCAATGATAACATCCGTTGCTCGTTTAATACCATCAATTAGAAATTCAAGACAACCATCTACATTATCAAATTTACTCTGAAAATTTCAAAATGTTTTTAAAATAAAATATCGAAAATGTGGGTTTACCTTTGTTGAAACCTTGTCGTTGAAGTTGTCCTGCAATCAATGTAAACTATTCCGTGATAATTACCACTCAATAATTTATAAAGATCCACTTGTGGTTTAATATTAAATTTATCTTTGGCATTCTTATTAAGCCAGTCAAATTGAATTTCAAAATCGGAATGTTCAATATTATAAACAATCCAATCATCTTTCATATTAATAAAATGTTCTCCAATAATGATTTCTTCACATCCAGTTGTTGTAACAAAAATTGTTACTTCTTTACTTCCTTCTTCCATTGTAGTCACTTCATAACCTTCCATTGCCGCTTGTAATGCAATTGTTGGATCAATTTCCGTAATAAAAACAGGTCCACCAGGTGCACGTAACGATTGTGCGTATCCTTTATCAACATAGCTGTAACCGGCAACACAATAAACTTTACCAGCAATCCTTACATCCGTTGCTCGTTTAATACCATCAATTAGAGATTCACGACAACCATATAATTTATCAAATTTACTCTGAAATTTAGCTGGTTATTTAAACAAAAAAAAAAATGTAAATATTTGGCATGTTTTCAAATTTCACTTAATTTGAAATACTCAATTCAAATGCAGTAGCAACAAAATCATTATCTTTAAATCGTCGAAATCATTGTCTATAAATGGTATCAGATAGAACATAATCACCATAAGCTTCTCCAAGCAAACGATAACTTTCCGCGGCAATTTTCTCTAGATTGAAAAAAAAACTAACCTTTTTGGGCAATGGTCTTAACATGTTTTTTTGACTACCGAAAAAAATGGTTGGAGCTTGTCTGGCATTTGCTACATCGCCAGCGGTATTGACGTGACATTGCACCTCTTGATTATCATTTATTCAGGTTTCTTTACAAAATTCTCTGAACAGCAAGAACTTCAAGTCTTTCGAGGTTATTAAAAACTAGCTTGATTAGATTTTTATGCTGATAATCCTGGACAGTTCTAGAAGGATAGAATATTTAAGTTGTGTGAAAGATGGAGAAAGGTTGTGGAATAAAAAAATAAAACGCAAATATTCGGTGTGATATATCTGTTAATAAAACAATTTTCTTTTTTCTTATATTTTACATACAAAAACAAGCACAAATAAACCTCCACGACATGTTTTCTTGATATAAAATGTTTTAATATCTATAATGATCGGGTTTGAATGGACCATCTTTAGGTAAACCTAAATATTTAGCTCGTTTATCTGTTAATTTCGCTAATTTAGAAGCTTACACAAAAGTAAATTCTGTATATGTGGCTGCCAAGCAGCATCATGAACTGCACTTCCTACAAATATTTTGAAAATGGCTTGTGTTTTTCATCTAGTAACTTTGGTACTGTTTCAACAGTCTTCAGACTTAACACAATATGTTGACCTAAAATTATAGAAAATAGATTAAGAAACGGCGCTGTTCAAATCGAACAAATTTTTGATGTGAAAATTATTGAAAATTTTCATTCAAATTTAAATTAAATTTTTGAAACTTTTGGAGAACTAAAAAATTAATACACAAGGTGTAAATAAAATCCCAATAATCAATTTAAAATCCACGAAGTTTTTCACCTATGGTTTGTAACTGTGTTTTGATTTATCAAAAAGCCAGCATATTATAGGCATTTTAAAGAATATCAATTTTAGAAGGTGTAAACTTTGGTACTCGTGTTTTGATTGGTTGAGAGCGGGCCTATCATAACGATTTTAAAGAATATACCTTTTAAAAAGGCTTATAAAATTTGTATTATAATCAGGACAATCAGAGAAATATTTTCAATCAAAAATTAAATGTATATGAGCATATATTCTATTTCTTTCTATTAGGAACAAATATTAAGGTTTTTTTTTATTATAATTGTATCAATTGTTCATTTGAATCCGTTGTGTCTCGGTTAGTTTTCGCTTAAAAATAATTTAACATCAATAAAATGACAATTTAAATTGTTTTATGCAAATTTATTTAATAAGATCATACATAAAATATATTATTATGCCATATAAATATTACACATAACAACTGCATTATTTTAAGCAATTAGAGCTGTTTCTGCTGCTGGTTTTGTTGTTCAATTACTGAAAGTAATTTGTAAGAGAGTATTTCTTAATTGAAATGCTGAACATTTTTTATATTGGCAAAATATATACCTGATGTTTGTAAAAGTTCATCACAAGCAGCAAAACCCATTTCAGAATTAGCTAAAATTTCTGCAAGCTGAATATGTAGATCTTCTGGTAAATCGGGTGTTTTCAATTTATTAGCTGATGATTGTCCAACAAAATTTGGGTATGCCTATGATTGAGCCATACCAAAACTTTGGCCCAAACTAGAGCCGAAACCATACATTCCTTGTGCCTTTAAGAAATAATTGATGATTAAAATTTGTGAACTAATTCCTATAATGTGTACTTACATTTGTTGATACTGCAATTGTTAAAATAACGCACAAAATAATAATTTCCGACATTTTGTTTCGAGATGTTTTTCTTCTTCTGAATTTCACTTAACAAGATTTTTATTTATAAAGTCATCCGAACCAAAAATTACCAAGTATTTTCTAGTTCAGGTGATATTAATATGAAATTAAATGGTAGTGGAGAATAATTTTGAATGGGTTTTTATACTGTTTTAATTAAAAAAATAATTTAAGATACAAAATTAGGAAACCAACCAAGATTCAAGATGAGTAATGCATTTCGCGAAACGTTATAAATCTTGTTTTTGAAGAAAAATACAGCTAAAATATACGTAATCAAAATTGTGTTTCATAATTAGTAATGTTTTCAAGGTATTTGCATATGGAAAACGAATTCATTCTAGATAATTGAATAGAACAAAGTTTATCTATTGTAGTTAGAAGAGATATACCATGTTTACCTCAAAAGAAGTCATTAATAAAAACAGTTGTTTGCCAAAAATTCCCAAAGACTTCAATTATATGAAAATAATCAAATAGTGAAAGGTTGAAGGTTAAAGGTAGATAATGTAGTAATGAACTACAAATAGATTTAAATAGAAGGTATTGAAATCTTATATCTGAACCCACTTAGTTTCGTTTTATAAATATTATTTTAATGAAAATACACAGAATAACTCCATGGATGTTTTCTAGACAGCAAACAACTTCTAATTAAATATATACTATTGAAGTATCATAAGACGTGATGAAGTCTCATTTAACATGTGCTGTTTATCATGAATTTCCTATTTTTGTATCAAAAACTATACTAAAGGAACATAGACGAATGGATAAACAATTTGGTATCATAATTTTCAAAAACTGTCATAGAAGAAGGAAAATTTAATCTTTGGAAAGTAAATTGCAAGTCTTAAAATCTGAATAAATAAAACGAGTTACTAAACTACTATATAATAAAAGATGAAGAAGATTACCTCAAATAGCGTCACTTATCATTTGCATTTCCGCTGTTTATCTTTTATATATTTTATAAAAAGCTGTACAATTTTTGTAAACATGTTTATTTGATGATAATATGTTGCATGCATGTTCTTGTCTTGAATTTTTGATAAAAAAAGACAATTAAAAATGCTTGACAAATACCATAAACGCGGGAGAAAGTTGTAGTTCATAAACGATGTAGAATTGCTTGGTGTTATTAACAGGTCGGAAACTTTTGAATTTATAAAAACATTCAACTTACTAACTTTCAATTGTAATTTCGACATTTTTTATGTGATAAATTAAATTCTTTTTTTAAGAAATATGGTACAGACGAGAACAATCGAAAAAAACCAAGCACGTTTAATAATTTTCAATATATGAAAACTTTTTTTTACTGACTTAACAAATACAATTCTATATGTTATTTCAAAATACACACTATTGTATGCAAAACACAAAAAAAAAAAAATGTAATAGTAAAATAAAACAGAATTATAAGATTAAAATGATTTAATTTATTGTAAAATCATGCGCATGTAAAAATTTTTTTCTTTATGGACGCCATAGCAGCTTCAAAAACCAATTTCGACTTTTTTAGGTAGCTGGTCTAAAATACTTTTTTAAAAACGAATCATAATGTTTTCCAATTAAAATTGTTACTAAACTTGTGTCAGAAAAAAAGGATAAAATATGCCATAAGTCCTGTGCAAACAACTAAAACTAAACTGATAATTTATTTTTAACAGGTGTTGGAAGAAAATTTTGTTTGCAAAAGACTTCATGCTATAGGGGGCGTTAGTATAAAAGCCTTTATGAAAATAATATGTACAATAATAAACTCACACGTATAAATATACTAAAATATCAAGAGACTTTGATTCTATTTTAATTAAAAATATTATAAATTTGTGTTTATGTTAAATCAATTTAATTTTCAAATGCATAAATTTATTTCTTCGTTTTGATAATAATGTTTTCCAATTAAAACTGTTACTAAAATCATATCGGGCAGCACAAAATAATTCTTAACTTTTCAGTTCGGTTTTCTTGAGACATCTTGTGGCATCTCGCGAAATTCTTTTATAACCTAAAAAAATATTTGTTGTTAAAATTTTAAAAAATTGTTAATTAAATAATTGTTTTGTTTTGTTTAATTGAAATGTCGTGTATACCGAGAAGTGTGAATTAAAAATTGTTAATTAAATAATTGTTTTGTTTTGTTTAATTGAAATGTCGTGTATACCGAGAAGTATGAATTAAATAATACAAAATTGTTTAAAAAAAATTGTGATGGTTTACCGGATAATAAAACTAACACAAAATCTAGTTGAATCAAAAGTTGGTTTATTTTTTGTTTGGGATGCAAATGATTGCAGGTTTTTAGTAACAAATTGGAGAGCAGCTAAAATTAAAGTATTTGGAAAATAATAACAAAATTTTGCACCTTTTTTAAGAGGAAAAAAGACAAATTCTTTATTCGAAGATAAAAATGTAATTTATTTTTGTAATGCTCAATAATATTAATTTCTTATGGAAAGCTTCATGTTTATTTCCACCTACTTCACTTAGTAATTCATTATTAAAATCATATGAATTGTAAGTATACAATTTTATTAGAAATATAAATTATATAATATTCTTTGTTAATTCTTTTAGAACAATTTGTAAAGAGACCCCAAAACTGATTTTGATTAAATCAAAAGTTCAAATCCCCGTCATATAAAATATATTCTGATAAGATTTTCTTTTCGGCCATAAAAAAACATGGGTTTTAAATAGTAATTAATTTCTTTAATTACTATTTATAATTTCGACAATTTGTGTATTAGGAGCTCAGAAATCGTAAATCAACATTTTTCTTTTTTTTTAAATAGGAAAAAATAGGAATTCTTTATTCCAAGGTAAAAATGTAAATTATTTAATCTTTTTATTCTTTATTTCAAAACATTTGGATTTTATTATACTATAAATTTACTCTGTGATAAATTTATGTGGTGGTCCTGAAAAGGACCATTTTTCTTTCATGTTGTTTGTTATATTAAACTAAAAACATTTTAACTGTCAAAAACATCTCCATAAAGATATGATGTAACTCTGGTGAATCCAACTGCCCAACCTTTCCCACAATCCTCGTCATTACCAAACGCTGTGTCACCAAGTAAAATCTGTTTATCATCATTTTTAGTGATATCTAATGGATCACAAGAATCATCAGAAACACTTGACTTTCCACGTTTTTCGCTCATGCAGATTTATGTATTTCGAATTGTAATAATGGATCTTACTTAACGCTTATTATGTTTTTGTTTAATACTGAGATTTAATGTAGCGCCAAAGTATTGAAACGTTAGTGGCTTAATCGCTATTTTTCCCCCAGCTCGTATAACAAATTTCCCTTAAAGTTCGACCGTTTAGCAATTGTCGGCAATGATAAGAAATACAATTTTTGAATCTTAATTACAATATCTTTATACTCAAAATTAGACTCGTTTTAAATGGAATGTCGACTAGTATAATAGATTAAAGTCAACTTCAAATAGCCTTCAAAATTCTCATATATATAACAATGGAAAGGTTCACAAGAAAATTTTTGATTTTCATTAATTTCTTTGTTTCGAAACAAATAACTAGAGGTGGAATTGTGTATCTCGATTTTAACCAAATCGTATCGAAAAAGCTTAAGAATTGCAATGCTTTTACGATACGATTTAGTCTGAATCGAAATACACGATATAATATGAAAGAACTGAAATAAATGTTAAATGTAAAACAAGCTTATTTCATTAAAGAATTAGGGTATCTCTCTGGTGTTTCGGGTACATCCTTCCAAATCAGTTTTTCATGAATATCTCGTCTAAAAATAATTATTTTTCAAAAAGGATAACAGCTTTTAAATCCTAATTAAATTCCCCGTCGAATAAGATATAATCGGGTATAATTTTTTCGACCTTTAAAAAACAAAGGCTAGCTAAACAGTGATTTTTCCAATTTTGATTAAGAAAGAAATTCCGACAAAGAAGATGACCGATCTTTTGATTTTTGATTGGATTTTTGGGAAAGCGAAAGTTTCCAACTAATTATTTCTTTCAAGTATTTATTTATATGAAAATTTTTGTCCGCGGAATTAGCAATGATTTTACAAAATTATTTCTAATTTGAATAATTTAATTTCTTTCATTTCTATTTGCTCACAATTTATAAAAGTATCAAAATAAATGAAGAAATAAAATTTGTTCAATTAAAAGTTTTTATGCCCTATGGTAGGTACTACTATTAGTTTTGTCACTCCACTTGTAACACATCGAAATAGTCGTCGTAGAAAGGTTTTAAGGGTATGATTGTGTCGGGAATCAAAAGTTATATCGATTTATGTATGTCCATCCGTCCGTATACAAGATAACTCAAAAACGCGTTAACCGATTTTGATGAAATTTACAATGTGAGTTGCTTGTTCATTAACTTGGTTTGGTATTGCATTTGAGCAAAATCGATCCAGAGGGAGCAAAGTTATAAAGAAGAAACCAGGGTGACCAGAAAGTTTTGTCGTTTTTTTGTTTATGGTTTTATTGTAACGGGGGTTTTTTTAGGCGTTTGGTTTTTAAGTGTTACCTTATTGACATTTCGCCCGTGATTCGTGCCATGTGGCAAAGACAAACATGCTCATTTAGCATTGCCATTTTACCATGAATAAACTAACGGTTGAGAAATAATCAAGAATTATCCAAATTTGCTTTGAAAATCGGTCCCGTTATTTTATCGCAAATTTGTGTTCAGTGTCGAGGCTCATTTTTGGCTCTATTAATAAGCAAAATTGTAACTTCTGGAGTGATACCAACCTAGAAGCTTAGAGATCCCATTGCATCCAGAAAAATGAAGTTTACATGCTGGTGCAATCGTTGGCCCTTTTCTTTAAAAATGAGGCGGTAACTCGTGTTATGGTCAATCAGAGGGTTACCGGATCATGATCAATGAATATTTCTTTAAAAAAATGGATGACATTGATCAAAAACATATATATATATATATATATAAACCAAGATAATAAGAATGGTCGGCTATTGGTAGCCATTTTTACGGGCAATAATCAGCCGTTAGTCACATAGTTGTAACTATCACCGTTTTGGCGCTACAGTCAAGACAATATTATTTTCTAATTTCTGTCATAATTCCTAAAGTAGAGCACCCACATAATTGGAACGTTCGGCAGTTGTTAGACACTTTTATAGCGAATATTCTGCCGTTAGTCACATAGTTGTAACTATCACCGTTTTGGCGCTACAGTCAAGACAATATTATTTTCTAATTTCTGTCATAACTCCTAAGGTAGAGCACCCACATAATTGGAATGTTCGGCAATTGTTAGACACTTTTATAGCGCATATTCTGCCGTTAGTCACATAGTTGTAACTATCACCGTTTTGGCGCTACAGTCAAGACAATATTATTTTCTAATTTCTGTCATAACTCCTAAGGTAGAGCACCCACATAATTGGAACGTTTGGCAATTGTTAGACACTTTTATAGCGAATATTCTGCCGTTAGTCACATAGTTGTAACTATCACCGTTTTGGCGCTACAGTCAAGACAATATTATTTTCTAATTTCTGTCATAACTCCTAAGGTAGAGCACCCACATAATTGGAACGTTCGGCAATTGTTAGACACTTTTATAGCGAATATTCTGCCGTTAGTCACATAGTTGTAACTATCACCGTTTTGGCGCTACAGTCAAGACAATATTATTTTCTAATTTCTGTCATAACTCCTAAGGTAGAGCACCCACATAATTGGAACGTTCGGCAATTGTTAGACACTTTTATAGCGAATATTCTGCCGTTAGTCACATAGTTGTAACTATCACCGTTTTGGCGCTACAGTCAAGACAATATTATTTTCTAATTTCTGTCATAACTCCTAAGGTAGAGCACCCACATAATTGGAACGTTCGGCAATTGTTAGACACTTTTATAGCGAATATTCTGCCGTTAGTCACATAGTTGCAACTATCACCGTTTTGGCGCTACAGTCAAGACAATATTAATTTCTAATTTCTGTCATAACTCCTAAGGTAGAGCACCCACATAATTGGAACGTTCGGCAATTGTTAGACACTTTTATAGCGAATATTCTGCCGTTAGTCACATAGTTGTAACTATCACCGTTTTGGCGCTACAGTCAAGACAATATTATTTTCTAATTTCTGTCATAACTCCTAAGGTAGAGCACCCACATAATTGGAACGTTCGGCAATTGTTAGACACTTTTATAGCGAATATTCTGCCGTTAGTCACATAGTTGTAACTATCACCGTTTTGGCGCTACAGTCAAGACAATATTAATTTCTAATTTCTGTCATAACTCCTAAGGTAGAGCACCCACATAATTGGAATGTTCGGCAATTGTTAGACACTTTTATAGCGAATATTCTGCCGTTAGTCACATAGTTGTAACTATCACCGTTTTGGCGCTACAGTCAAGACAATATTATTTTCTAATTTCTGTCATAACTCCTAAGGTAGAGCACCCACATAATTGGAATGTTCGGCAATTGTTAGACACTTTTATAGCGAATATTCTGCCGTTAGTCACATAGTTGTAACTATCACCGTTTTGGCGCTACAGTCAAGACAATATTATTTTCTAATTTCTGTCATAACTCCTAAGGTAGAGCACCCACATAATTGGAACGTTCGGCAATTGTTAGACACTTTTATAGCGCATATTCTGCCGTTAGTCACATAGTTGTAACTATAAATTTACTCTTTGGCTAATGTAATTGGGGCCTTTATAAAGACCGTTTTTGTTTCAATTAATAGCCTTAAGATAGAACATTTTTTGTTTGAATCTTTACATTGCAGTAAAATTGTTTTGCGTTTCCTTAAAGGGGACAAAAAATCAGAATTCAATATTCATTTTAAAGAATTTGTATTTTACTACAAATTTACTTTTTGATTAATGTATTTGGTAGCCCTGATAAGGACCGTTTTATATTCAATCTACACATTAAAGTAAGATCCAGTTGGATCCACGATCCACTTCTGTTTTAATCTTAAATTTATCTTTGGCATTCTTATTAGCCCAGTCAACTTGTATTTCACAATCGAAATGTCCAATATTACAAGCAATCGAATCATCTTTCATATTAATAAAATGTTCTCCCGTAATGATTACTTTACATCCAGTTGTTTTAACAAAAATCGTTGATTATTTACTTGCTTCTTCCATTGTCATCACCGTAACCAGCAACACAAAAAACCTTACCGGCAATCATAACATCCGTTGCTCGTTTAATACCATCAATTAGACATTCACGAAAACCTTATAAATTATCAAATTTACTCTGAATTTGCATTTTACTACAAATTTACTCTTTGATTAATGTATTTGGTGGCCCTGATAAGGACCGTTTTATTTTCAATCTACACATTAAAGTAAGATCCAGTTGGATCCACGATCCACTTCTGTTTTAATATTAAATTTATCTTTGGCATTCTTATTAGGCCAGTCAACTTGTATTTCACAATCGAAATGTCCAATATTACAAGCAATCGAATCATCTTTCATAATAATAAAATATTCTCCCGTAATGATTTCTTTACATCCAGTTGTTTTAACAAAAATCGTTGATTATTTACTTGCTTCGTCCATTGTCATCACCGTAACCAGCAACACAACAAACCTTACCGGCAATGATAACATCCGTTGCTCGTTTAATACCATCAATTAGAAATTCAAGACAACCATCTACATTATCAAATTTACTCTGAAAATTTCAAAATGTTTTTAAAATAAAATATCGAAAATGTGGGTTTACCTTTGTTGAAACCTTGTCGTTGAAGTTGTCCTGCAATCAATGTAAACTATTCCGTGATAATTACCACTCAATAATTTATAAAGATCCACTTGTGGTTTAATATTAAATTTATCTTTGGCATTCTTATTAAGCCAGTCAAATTGAATTTCAAAATCGGAATGTTCAATATTATAAACAATCGAATCATCTTTCATATTAATAAAATGTTCTCCAATAATGATTTCTTCACATCCAGTTGTTGTAACAAAAATTGTTACTTCTTTACTTCCTTCTTCCATTGTAGTCACTTCATAACCTTCCATTGCCGCTTGTAATGCAATTGTTGGATCAATTTCCGTAATAAAAACAGGTCCACCAGGTGCACGTAACGATTGTGCGTATCCTTTATCAACATAGCTGTAACCGGCAACACAATAAACTTTACCAGCAATCCTTACATCCGTTGCTCGTTTAATACCATCAATTAGAGATTCACGACAACCATATAATTTATCAAATTTACTCTGAAATTTAGCTGGTTATTTAAACAAAAAAAAATATGAAAATATTTGGCATGTTTTCAAATTTCACTTAATTTGAAATACTCAATTCAAATGCAGTAGCAACAAAATCATTATCTTTAAATCGTCGAAATCATTGTCTATAAATGGTATCAGATAGAACATAATCACCATAAGCTTCTCCAAGCAAACGATAACTTTCCGCGGCAATTTTCTCTAGATTGAAAAAAAAACTAACCTTTTTGGGCAATGGTCTTAACATGTTTTTTTGACTACCGAAAAAAATGGTTGGAGCTTGTCTGGCATTTGCTACATCGCCAGCGGTATTGACGTGACATTGCACCTCTTGATTATCATTTATTCAGGTTTCTTTACAAAATTCTCTGAACAGCAAGAACTTCAAGTCTTTCGAGGTTATTAAAAACTAGCTTGATTAGATTTTTATGCTGATAATCCTGGACAGTTCTAGAAGGATAGAATATTTAAGTTGTGTGAAAGATGGAGAAAGGTTGTGGAATAAAAAAATAAAACGCAAATATTCGGTGTGATATATCTGTTAATAAAACAATTTTCTTTTTTCTTATATTTTACATACAAAAACAAGCACAAATAAACCTCCACGACATGTTTTCTTGATATAAAATGTTTTAATATCTATAATGATCGGGTTTGAATGGACCATCTTTAGGTAAACCTAAATATTTAGCTCGTTTATCTGTTAATTTCGCTAATTTAGAAGCTTACACAAAAGTAAATTCTGTATATGTGGCTGCCAAGCAGCATCATGAACTGCACTTCCTACAAATATTTTGAAAATGGCTTGTGTTTTTCATCTAGTAACTTTGGTACTGTTTCAACAGTCTTCAGACTTAACACAATATGTTGACCTAAAATTATAGAAAATAGATTAAGAAACGGCGCTGTTCAAATCGAACAAATTTTTGATGTGAAAATTATTGAAAATTTTCATTCAAATTTAAATTAAATTTTTGAAACTTTTGGAGAACTAAAAAATTAATACACAAGGTGTAAATAAAATCCCAATAATCAATTTAAAATCCACGAAGTTTTTCACCTATGGTTTGTAACTGTGTTTTGATTTATCAAAAAGCCAGCATATTATAGGCATTTTAAAGAATATCAATTTTAGAAGGTGTAAACTTTGGTACTCGTGTTTTGATTGGTTGAGAGCGGGCCTATCATAACGATTTTAAAGAATATACCTTTTAAAAAGGCTTATAAAATTTGTATTATAATCAGGACAATCAGAGAAATATTTTCAATCAAAAATTAAATGTATATGAGCATATATTCTATTTCTTTCTATTAGGAACAAATATTAAGGTTTTTTTTTATTATAATTGTATCAATTGTTCATTTGAATCCGTTGTGTCTCGGTTAGTTTTCGCTTAAAAATAATTTAACATCAATAAAATGACAATTTAAATTGTTTTATGCAAATTTATTTAATAAGATCATACATAAAATATATTATTATGCCATATAAATATTACACATAACAACTGCATTATTTTAAGCAATTAGAGCTGTTTCTGCTGCTGGTTTTGTTGTTCAATTACTGAAAGTAATTTGTAAGAGAGTATTTCTTAATTGAAATGCTGAACATTTTTTATATTGGCAAAATATATACCTGATGTTTGTAAAAGTTCATCACAAGCAGCAAAACCCATTTCAGAATTAGCTAAAATTTCTGCAAGCTGAATATGTAGATCTTCTGGTAAATCGGGTGTTTTCAATTTATTAGCTGATGATTGTCCAACAAAATTTGGGTATGCCTATGATTGAGCCATACCAAAACTTTGGCCCAAACTAGAGCCGAAACCATACATTCCTTGTGCCTTTAAGAAATAATTGATGATTAAAATTTGTGAACTAATTCCTATAATGTGTACTTACATTTGTTGATACTGCAATTGTTAAAATAACGCACAAAATAATAATTTCCGACATTTTGTTTCGAGATGTTTTTCTTCTTCTGAATTTCACTTAACAAGATTTTTATTTATAAAGTCATCCGAACCAAAAATTACCAAGTATTTTCTAGTTCAGGTGATATTAATATGAAATTAAATGGTAGTGGAGAATAATTTTGAATGGGTTTTTATACTGTTTTAATTAAAAAAATAATTTAAGATACAAAATTAGGAAACCAACCAAGATTCAAGATGAGTAATGCATTTCGCGAAACGTTATAAATCTTGTTTTTGAAGAAAAATACAGCTAAAATATACGTAATCAAAATTGTGTTTCATAATTAGTAATGTTTTCAAGGTATTTGCATATGGAAAACGAATTCATTCTAGATAATTGAATAGAACAAAGTTTATCTATTGTAGTTAGAAGAGATATACCATGTTTACCTCAAAAGAAGTCATTAATAAAAACAGTTGTTTGCCAAAAATTCCCAAAGACTTCAATTATATGAAAATAATCAAATAGTGAAAGGTTGAAGGTTAAAGGTAGATAATGTAGTAATGAACTACAAATAGATTTAAATAGAAGGTATTGAAATCTTATATCTGAACCCACTTAGTTTCGTTTTATAAATATTATTTTAATGAAAATACACAGAATAACTCCATGGATGTTTTCTAGACAGCAAACAACTTCTAATTAAATATATACTATTGAAGTATCATAAGACGTGATGAAGTCTCATTTAACATGTGCTGTTTATCATGAATTTCCTATTTTTGTATCAAAAACTATACTAAAGGAACATAGACGAATGGATAAACAATTTGGTATCATAATTTTCAAAAACTGTCATAGAAGAAGGAAAATTTAATCTTTGGAAAGTAAATTGCAAGTCTTAAAATCTGAATAAATAAAACGAGTTACTAAACTACTATATAATAAAAGATGAAGAAGATTACCTCAAATAGCGTCACTTATCATTTGCATTTCCGCTGTTTATCTTTTATATATTTTATAAAAAGCTGTACAATTTTTGTAAACATGTTTATTTGATGATAATATGTTGCATGCATGTTCTTGTCTTGAATTTTTGATAAAAAAAGACAATTAAAAATGCTTGACAAATACCATAAACGCGGGAGAAAGTTGTAGTTCATAAACGATGTAGAATTGCTTGGTGTTATTAACAGGTCGGAAACTTTTGAATTTATAAAAACATTCAACTTACTAACTTTCAATTGTAATTTCGACATTTTTTATGTGATAAATTAAATTCTTTTTTTAAGAAATATGGTACAGACGAGAACAATCGAAAAAAACCAAGCACGTTTAATAATTTTCAATATATGAAAACTTTTTTTTACTGACTTAACAAATACAATTCTATATGTTATTTCAAAATACACACTATTGTATGCAAAACACAAAAAAAAAAAAATGTAATAGTAAAATAAAACAGAATTATAAGATTAAAATGATTTAATTTATTGTAAAATCATGCGCATGTAAAAATTTTTTTCTTTATGGACGCCATAGCAGCTTCAAAAACCAATTTCGACTTTTTTAGGTAGCTGGTCTAAAATACTTTTTTAAAAACGAATCATAATGTTTTCCAATTAAAATTGTTACTAAACTTGTGTCAGAAAAAAAGGATAAAATATGCCATAAGTCCTGTGCAAACAACTAAAACTAAACTGATAATTTATTTTTAACAGGTGTTGGAAGAAAATTTTGTTTGCAAAAGACTTCATGCTATAGGGGGCGTTAGTATAAAAGCCTTTATGAAAATAATATGTACAATAATAAACTCACACGTATAAATATACTAAAATATCAAGAGACTTTGATTCTATTTTAATTAAAAATATTATAAATTTGTGTTTATGTTAAATCAATTTAATTTTCAAATGCATAAATTTATTTCTTCGTTTTGATAATAATGTTTTCCAATTAAAACTGTTACTAAAATCATATCGGGCAGCACAAAATAATTCTTAACTTTTCAGTTCGGTTTTCTTGAGACATCTTGTGGCATCTCGCGAAATTCTTTTATAACCTAAAAAAATATTTGTTGTTAAAATTTTAAAAAATTGTTAATTAAATAATTGTTTTGTTTTGTTTAATTGAAATGTCGTGTATACCGAGAAGTGTGAATTAAAAATTGTTAATTAAATAATTGTTTTGTTTTGTTTAATTGAAATGTCGTGTATACCGAGAAGTATGAATTAAATAATACAAAATTGTTTAAAAAAAATTGTGATGGTTTACCGGATAATAAAACTAACACAAAATCTAGTTGAATCAAAAGTTGGTTTATTTTTTGTTTGGGATGCAAATGATTGCAGGTTTTTAGTAACAAATTGGAGAGCAGCTAAAATTAAAGTATTTGGAAAATAATAACAAAATTTTGCACCTTTTTTAAGAGGAAAAAAGACAAATTCTTTATTCGAAGATAAAAATGTAATTTATTTTTGTAATGCTCAATAATATTAATTTCTTATGGAAAGCTTCATGTTTATTTCCACCTACTTCACTTAGTAATTCATTATTAAAATCATATGAATTGTAAGTATACAATTTTATTAGAAATATAAATTATATAATATTCTTTGTTAATTCTTTTAGAACAATTTGTAAAGAGACCCCAAAACTGATTTTGATTAAATCAAAAGTTCAAATCCCCGTCATATAAAATATATTCTGATAAGATTTTCTTTTCGGCCATAAAAAAACATGGGTTTTAAATAGTAATTAATTTCTTTAATTACTATTTATAATTTCGACAATTTGTGTATTAGGAGCTCAGAAATCGTAAATCAACATTTTTCTTTTTTTTTAAATAGGAAAAAATAGGAATTCTTTATTCCAAGGTAAAAATGTAAATTATTTAATCTTTTTATTCTTTATTTCAAAACATTTGGATTTTATTATACTATAAATTTACTCTGTGATAAATTTATGTGGTGGTCCTGAAAAGGACCATTTTTCTTTCATGTTGTTTGTTATATTAAACTAAAAACATTTTAACTGTCAAAAACATCTCCATAAAGATATGATGTAACTCTGGTGAATCCAACTGCCCAACCTTTCCCACAATCCTCGTCATTACCAAACGCTGTGTCACCAAGTAAAATCTGTTTATCATCATTTTTAGTGATATCTAATGGATCACAAGAATCATCAGAAACACTTGACTTTCCACGTTTTTCGCTCATGCAGATTTATGTATTTCGAATTGTAATAATGGATCTTACTTAACGCTTATTATGTTTTTGTTTAATACTGAGATTTAATGTAGCGCCAAAGTATTGAAACGTTAGTGGCTTAATCGCTATTTTTCCCCCAGCTCGTATAACAAATTTCCCTTAAAGTTCGACCGTTTAGCAATTGTCGGCAATGATAAGAAATACAATTTTTGAATCTTAATTACAATATCTTTATACTCAAAATTAGACTCGTTTTAAATGGAATGTCGACTAGTATAATAGATTAAAGTCAACTTCAAATAGCCTTCAAAATTCTCATATATATAACAATGGAAAGGTTCACAAGAAAATTTTTGATTTTCATTAATTTCTTTGTTTCGAAACAAATAACTAGAGGTGGAATTGTGTATCTCGATTTTAACCAAATCGTATCGAAAAAGCTTAAGAATTGCAATGCTTTTACGATACGATTTAGTCTGAATCGAAATACACGATATGATATGAAAGAACTGAAATAAATGTTAAATGTAAAACAAGCTTATTTCATTAAAGAATTAGGGTATCTCTCTGGTGTTTCGGGTACATCCTTCCAAATCAGTTTTTCATGAATATCTCGTCTAAAAATAATTATTTTTCAAAAAGGATAACAGCTTTTAAATCCTAATTAAATTCCCCGTCGAATAAGATATAATCGGGTATAATTTTTTCGACCTTTAAAAAACAAAGGCTAGCTAAACAGTGATTTTTCCAATTTTGATTAAGAAAGAAATTCCGACAAAGAAGATGACCGATCTTTTGATTTTTGATTGGATTTTTGGGAAAGCGAAAGTTTCCAACTAATTATTTCTTTCAAGTATTTATTTATATGAAAATTTTTGTCCGCGGAATTAGCAATGATTTTACAAAATTATTTCTAATTTGAATAATTTAATTTCTTTCATTTCTATTTGCTCACAATTTATAAAAGTATCAAAATAAATGAAGAAATAAAATTTGTTCAATTAAAAGTTTTTATGCCCTATGGTAGGTACTACTATTAGTTTTGTCACTCCACTTGTAACACATCGAAATAGTCGTCGTAGAAAGGTTTTAAGGGTATGATTGTGTCGGGAATCAAAAGTTATATCGATTTATGTATGTCCATCCGTCCGTATACAAGATAACTCAAAAACGCGTTAACCGATTTTGATGAAATTTACAATGTGAGTTGCTTGTTCATTAACTTGGTTTGGTATTGCATTTGAGCAAAATCGATCCAGAGGGAGCAAAGTTATAAAGAAGAAACCAGGGTGACCAGAAAGTTTTGTCGTTTTTTTGTTTATGGTTTTATTGTAACAGGGGTTTTTTTAGGCGTTTGGTTTTTAAGTGTTACCTTATTGACATTTCGCCCATGATTCGTGCCATGTGGCAAAGACAAACATGCTCATTTAGCATTGCCATTTTACCATGAATAAACTAACGGTTGAGAAATAATCAAGAATTATCCAAATTTGCTTTGAAAATCG
Organism: Xylophagus ater; assembly: GCA_963422695.1. NCBI lineage: Eukaryota > Metazoa > Arthropoda > Insecta > Diptera > Xylophagidae > Xylophagus > Xylophagus ater. The sequence goes on from OY730478.1 coordinate 20,515, forward strand.
GTCCCGTTATTTTATCGCAAATTTGTGTTCAGTGTCGAGGCTCATTTTTGGCTCTATTAATAAGCAAAATTGTAACTTCTGGAGTGATACCAACCTAGAAGCTTAGAGATCCCATTGCATCCAGAAAAATGAAGTTTACATGCTGGTGCAATCGTTGGCCCTTATTTCTTTAAAAATGAGGCGGTAACTCGTGTTATGGTCAATCAGAGGGTTACCGGATCATGATCAATGAATATTTCTTTAAAAAAATGGATGACATTGATCAAAAACATATATATATATATATATATAAACCAAGATAATAAGAATGGTCGGCTATTGGTAGCCATTTTTACGGGCAATAATCAGCCGTTAGTCACATAGTTGTAACTATCACCGTTTTGGCGCTACAGTCAAGACAATATTATTTTCTAATTTCTGTCATAATTCCTAAAGTAGAGCACCCACATAATTGGAACGTTCGGCAGTTGTTAGACACTTTTATAGCGAATATTCTGCCGTTAGTCACATAGTTGTAACTATCACCGTTTTGGCGCTACAGTCAAGACAATATTATTTTCTAATTTCTGTCATAACTCCTAAGGTAGAGCACCCACATAATTGGAATGTTCGGCAATTGTTAGACACTTTTATAGCGCATATTCTGCCGTTAGTCACATAGTTGTAACTATCACCGTTTTGGCGCTACAGTCAAGACAATATTATTTTCTAATTTCTGTCATAACTCCTAAGGTAGAGCACCCACATAATTGGAACGTTCGGCAATTGTTAGACACTTTTATAGCGAATATTCTGCCGTTAGTCACATAGTTGTAACTATCACCGTTTTGGCGCTACAGTCAAGACAATATTATTTTCTAATTTCTGTCATAACTCCTAAGGTAGAGCACCCACATAATTGGAACGTTCGGCAATTGTTAGACACTTTTATAGCGAATATTTTGCCGTTAGTCACATAGTTGTAACTATCACCGTTTTGGCGCTACAGTCAAGACAATATTATTTTCTAATTTCTGTCATAACTCCTAAGGTAGAGCACCCACATAATTGGAACGTTCGGCAATTGTTAGACACTTTTATAGCGAATATTCTGCCGTTAGTCACATAGTTGTAACTATCACCGTTTTGGCGCTACAGTCAAGACAATATTATTTTCTAATTTCTGTCATAACTCCTAAGGTAGAGCACCCACATAATTGGAACGTTCGGCAATTGTTAGACACTTTTATAGCGAATATTCTGCCGTTAGTCACATAGTTGCAACTATCACCGTTTTGGCGCTACAGTCAAGACAATATTAATTTCTAATTTCTGTCATAACTCCTAAGGTAGAGCACCCACATAATTGGAACGTTCGGCAATTGTTAGACACTTTTATAGCGAATATTCTGCCGTTAGTCACATAGTTGTAACTATCACCGTTTTGGCGCTACAGTCAAGACAATATTATTTTCTAATTTCTGTCATAACTCCTAAGGTAGAGCACCCACATAATTGGAACGTTCGGCAATTGTTAGACACTTTTATAGCGAATATTCTGCCGTTAGTCACATAGTTGTAACTATCACCGTTTTGGCGCTACAGTCAAGACAATATTAATTTCTAATTTCTGTCATAACTCCTAAGGTAGAGCACCCACATAATTGGAATGTTCGGCAATTGTTAGACACTTTTATAGCGAATATTCTGCCGTTAGTCACATAGTTGTAACTATCACCGTTTTGGCGCTACAGTCAAGACAATATTATTTTCTAATTTCTGTCATAACTCCTAAGGTAGAGCACCCACATAATTGGAATGTTCGGCAATTGTTAGACACTTTTATAGCGAATATTCTGCCGTTAGTCACATAGTTGTAACTATCACCGTTTTGGCGCTACAGTCAAGACAATATTATTTTCTAATTTCTGTCATAACTCCTAAGGTAGAGCACCCACATAATTGGAACGTTCGGCAATTGTTAGACACTTTTATAGCGCATATTCTGCCGTTAGTCACATAGTTGTAACTATAAATTTACTCTTTGGCTAATGTAATTGGGGCCTTTATAAAGACCGTTTTTGTTTCAATTAATAGCCTTAAGATAGAACATTTTTTGTTTGAATCTTTACATTGCAGTAAAATTGTTTTGCGTTTCCTTAAAGGGGACAAAAAATCAGAATTCAATATTCATTTTAAAGAATTTGTATTTTACTACAAATTTACTTTTTGATTAATGTATTTGGTAGCCCTGATAAGGACCGTTTTATATTCAATCTACACATTAAAGTAAGATCCAGTTGGATCCACGATCCACTTCTGTTTTAATCTTAAATTTATCTTTGGCATTCTTATTAGGCCAGTCAACTTGTATTTCACAATCGAAATGTCCAATATTACAAGCAATCGAATCATCTTTCATATTAATAAAATGTTCTCCCGTAATGATTACTTTACATCCAGTTGTTTTAACAAAAATCGTTGATTATTTACTTGCTTCTTCCATTGTCATCACCGTAACCAGCAACACAAAAAACCTTACCGGCAATCATAACATCCGTTGCTCGTTTAATACCATCAATTAGACATTCACGAAAACCTTATAAATTATCAAATTTACTCTGAATTTGCATTTTACTACAAATTTACTCTTTGATTAATGTATTTGGTGGCCCTGATAAGGACCGTTTTATTTTCAATCTACACATTAAAGTAAGATCCAGTTGGATCCACGATCCACTTCTGTTTTAATATTAAATTTATCTTTGGCATTCTTATTAGGCCAGTCAACTTGTATTTCACAATCGAAATGTCCAATATTACAAGCAATCGAATCATCTTTCATAATAATAAAATATTCTCCCGTAATGATTTCTTTACATCCAGTTGTTTTAACAAAAATCGTTGATTATTTACTTGCTTCGTCCATTGTCATCACCGTAACCAGCAACACAACAAACCTTACCGGCAATGATAACATCCGTTGCTCGTTTAATACCATCAATTAGAAATTCAAGACAACCATCTACATTATCAAATTTACTCTGAAAATTTCAAAATGTTTTTAAAATAAAATATCGAAAATGTGGGTTTACCTTTGTTGAAACCTTGTCGTTGAAGTTGTCCTGCAATCAATGTAAACTATTCCGTGATAATTACCACTCAATAATTTATAAAGATCCACTTGTGGTTTAATATTAAATTTATCTTTGGCATTCTTATTAAGCCAGTCAAATTGAATTTCAAAATCGGAATGTTCAATATTATAAACAATCCAATCATCTTTCATATTAATAAAATGTTCTCCAATAATGATTTCTTCACATCCAGTTGTTGTAACAAAAATTGTTACTTCTTTACTTCCTTCTTCCATTGTAGTCACTTCATAACCTTCCATTGCCGCTTGTAATGCAATTGTTGGATCAATTTCCGTAATAAAAACAGGTCCACCAGGTGCACGTAACGATTGTGCGTATCCTTTATCAACATAGCTGTAACCGGCAACACAATAAACTTTACCAGCAATCCTTACATCCGTTGCTCGTTTAATACCATCAATTAGAGATTCACGACAACCATATAATTTATCAAATTTACTCTGAAATTTAGCTGGTTATTTAAACAAAAAAAAAAATGTAAATATTTGGCATGTTTTCAAATTTCACTTAATTTGAAATACTCAATTCAAATGCAGTAGCAACAAAATCATTATCTTTAAATCGTCGAAATCATTGTCTATAAATGGTATCAGATAGAACATAATCACCATAAGCTTCTCCAAGCAAACGATAACTTTCCGCGGCAATTTTCTCTAGATTGAAAAAAAAACTAACCTTTTTGGGCAATGGTCTTAACATGTTTTTTTGACTACCGAAAAAAATGGTTGGAGCTTGTCTGGCATTTGCTACATCGCCAGCGGTATTGACGTGACATTGCACCTCTTGATTATCATTTATTCAGGTTTCTTTACAAAATTCTCTGAACAGCAAGAACTTCAAGTCTTTCGAGGTTATTAAAAACTAGCTTGATTAGATTTTTATGCTGATAATCCTGGACAGTTCTAGAAGGATAGAATATTTAAGTTGTGTGAAAGATGGAGAAAGGTTGTGGAATAAAAAAATAAAACGCAAATATTCGGTGTGATATATCTGTTAATAAAACAATTTTCTTTTTTCTTATATTTTACATACAAAAACAAGCACAAATAAACCTCCACGACATGTTTTCTTGATATAAAATGTTTTAATATCTATAATGATCGGGTTTGAATGGACCATCTTTAGGTAAACCTAAATATTTAGCTCGTTTATCTGTTAATTTCGCTAATTTAGAAGCTTACACAAAAGTAAATTCTGTATATGTGGCTGCCAAGCAGCATCATGAACTGCACTTCCTACAAATATTTTGAAAATGGCTTGTGTTTTTCATCTAGTAACTTTGGTACTGTTTCAACAGTCTTCAGACTTAACACAATATGTTGACCTAAAATTATAGAAAATAGATTAAGAAACGGCGCTGTTCAAATCGAACAAATTTTTGATGTGAAAATTATTGAAAATTTTCATTCAAATTTAAATTAAATTTTTGAAACTTTTGGAGAACTAAAAAATTAATACACAAGGTGTAAATAAAATCCCAATAATCAATTTAAAATCCACGAAGTTTTTCACCTATGGTTTGTAACTGTGTTTTGATTTATCAAAAAGCCAGCATATTATAGGCATTTTAAAGAATATCAATTTTAGAAGGTGTAAACTTTGGTACTCGTGTTTTGATTGGTTGAGAGCGGGCCTATCATAACGATTTTAAAGAATATACCTTTTAAAAAGGCTTATAAAATTTGTATTATAATCAGGACAATCAGAGAAATATTTTCAATCAAAAATTAAATGTATATGAGCATATATTCTATTTCTTTCTATTAGGAACAAATATTAAGGTTTTTTTTTATTATAATTGTATCAATTGTTCATTTGAATCCGTTGTGTCTCGGTTAGTTTTCGCTTAAAAATAATTTAACATCAATAAAATGACAATTTAAATTGTTTTATGCAAATTTATTTAATAAGATCATACATAAAATATATTATTATGCCATATAAATATTACACATAACAACTGCATTATTTTAAGCAATTAGAGCTGTTTCTGCTGCTGGTTTTGTTGTTCAATTACTGAAAGTAATTTGTAAGAGAGTATTTCTTAATTGAAATGCTGAACATTTTTTATATTGGCAAAATATATACCTGATGTTTGTAAAAGTTCATCACAAGCAGCAAAACCCATTTCAGAATTAGCTAAAATTTCTGCAAGCTGAATATGTAGATCTTCTGGTAAATCGGGTGTTTTCAATTTATTAGCTGATGATTGTCCAACAAAATTTGGGTATGCCTATGATTGAGCCATACCAAAACTTTGGCCCAAACTAGAGCCGAAACCATACATTCCTTGTGCCTTTAAGAAATAATTGATGATTAAAATTTGTGAACTAATTCCTATAATGTGTACTTACATTTGTTGATACTGCAATTGTTAAAATAACGCACAAAATAATAATTTCCGACATTTTGTTTCGAGATGTTTTTCTTCTTCTGAATTTCACTTAACAAGATTTTTATTTATAAAGTCATCCGAACCAAAAATTACCAAGTATTTTCTAGTTCAGGTGATATTAATATGAAATTAAATGGTAGTGGAGAATAATTTTGAATGGGTTTTTATACTGTTTTAATTAAAAAAATAATTTAAGATACAAAATTAGGAAACCAACCAAGATTCAAGATGAGTAATGCATTTCGCGAAACGTTATAAATCTTGTTTTTGAAGAAAAATACAGCTAAAATATACGTAATCATAATTGTGTTTCATAATTAGTAATGTTTTCAAGGTATTTGCATATGGAAAACGAATTCATTCTAGATAATTGAATAGAACAAAGTTTATCTATTGTAGTTAGAAGAGATATACCATGTTTACCTCAAAAGAAGTCATTAATAAAAACAGTTGTTTGCCAAAAATTCCCAAAGACTTCAATTATATGAAAATAATCAAATAGTGAAAGGTTGAAGGTTAAAGGTAGATAATGTAGTAATGAACTACAAATAGATTTAAATAGAAGGTATTGAAATCTTATATCTGAACCCACTTAGTTTCGTTTTATAAATATTATTTTAATGAAAATACACAGAATAACTCCATGGATGTTTTCTAGACAGCAAACAACTTCTAATTAAATATATACTATTGAAGTATCATAAGACGTGATGAAGTCTCATTTAACATGTGCTGTTTATCATGAATTTCCTATTTTTGTATCAAAAACTATACTAAAGGAACATAGACGAATGGATAAACAATTTGGTATCATAATTTTCAAAAACTGTCATAGAAGAAGGAAAATTTAATCTTTGGAAAGTAAATTGCAAGTCTTAAAATCTGAATAAATAAAACGAGTTACTAAACTACTATATAATAAAAGATGAAGAAGATTACCTCAAATAGCGTCACTTATCATTTGCATTTCCGCTGTTTATCTTTTATATATTTTATAAAAAGCTGTACAATTTTTGTAAACATGTTTATTTGATGATAATATGTTGCATGCATGTTCTTGTCTTGAATTTTTGATAAAAAAAGACAATTAAAAATGCTTGACAAATACCATAAACGCGGGAGAAAGTTGTAGTTCATAAACGATGTAGAATTGCTTGGTGTTATTAACAGGTCGGAAACTTTTGAATTTATAAAAACATTCAACTTACTAACTTTCAATTGTAATTTCGACATTTTTTATGTGATAAATTAAATTCTTTTTTTAAGAAATATGGTACAGACGAGAACAATCGAAAAAAACCAAGCACGTTTAATAATTTTCAATATATGAAAACTTTTTTTTACTGACTTAACAAATACAATTCTATATGTTATTTCAAAATACACACTATTGTATGCAAAACACAAAAAAAAAAAAATGTAATAGTAAAATAAAACAGAATTATAAGATTAAAATGATTTAATTTATTGTAAAATCATGCGCATGTAAAAATTTTTTTCTTTATGGACGCCATAGCAGCTTCAAAAACCAATTTCGACTTTTTTAGGTAGCTGGTCTAAAATACTTTTTTAAAAACGAATCATAATGTTTTCCAATTAAAATTGTTACTAAACTTGTGTCAGAAAAAAAGGATAAAATATGCCATAAGTCCTGTGCAAACAACTAAAACTAAACTGATAATTTATTTTTAACAGGTGTTGGAAGAAAATTTTGTTTGCAAAAGACTTCATGCTATAGGGGGCGTTAGTATAAAAGCCTTTATGAAAATAATATGTACAATAATAAACTCACACGTATAAATATACTAAAATATCAAGAGACTTTGATTCTATTTTAATTAAAAATATTATAAATTTGTGTTTATGTTAAATCAATTTAATTTTCAAATGCATAAATTTATTTCTTCGTTTTGATAATAATGTTTTCCAATTAAAACTGTTACTAAAATCATATCGGGCAGCACAAAATAATTCTTAACTTTTCAGTTCGGTTTTCTTGAGACATCTTGTGGCATCTCGCGAAATTCTTTTATAACCTAAAAAAATATTTGTTGTTAAAATTTTAAAAAATTGTTAATTAAATAATTGTTTTGTTTTGTTTAATTGAAATGTCGTGTATACCGAGAAGTGTGAATTAAAAATTGTTAATTAAATAATTGTTTTGTTTTGTTTAATTGAAATGTCGTGTATACCGAGAAGTATGAATTAAATAATACAAAATTGTTTAAAAAAAATTGTGATGGTTTACCGGATAATAAAACTAACACAAAATCTAGTTGAATCAAAAGTTGGTTTATTTTTTGTTTGGGATGCAAATGATTGCAGGTTTTTAGTAACAAATTGGAGAGCAGCTAAAATTAAAGTATTTGGAAAATAATAACAAAATTTTGCACCTTTTTTAAGAGGAAAAAAGACAAATTCTTTATTCGAAGATAAAAATGTAATTTATTTTTGTAATGCTCAATAATATTAATTTCTTATGGAAAGCTTCATGTTTATTTCCACCTACTTCACTTAGTAATTCATTATTAAAATCATATGAATTGTAAGTATACAATTTTATTAGAAATATAAATTATATAATATTCTTTGTTAATTCTTTTAGAACAATTTGTAAAGAGACCCCAAAACTGATTTTGATTAAATCAAAAGTTCAAATCCCCGTCATATAAAATATATTCTGATAAGATTTTCTTTTCGGCCATAAAAAAACATGGGTTTTAAATAGTAATTAATTTCTTTAATTACTATTTATAATTTCGACAATTTGTGTATTAGGAGCTCAGAAATCGTAAATCAACATTTTTCTTTTTTTTTAAATAGGAAAAAATAGGAATTCTTTATTCCAAGGTAAAAATGTAAATTATTTAATCTTTTTATTCTTTATTTCAAAACATTTGGATTTTATTATACTATAAATTTACTCTGTGATAAATTTATGTGGTGGTCCTGAAAAGGACCATTTTTCTTTCATGTTGTTTGTTATATTAAACTAAAAACATTTTAACTGTCAAAAACATCTCCATAAAGATATGATGTAACTCTGGTGAATCCAACTGCCCAACCTTTCCCACAATCCTCGTCATTACCAAACGCTGTGTCACCAAGTAAAATCTGTTTATCATCATTTTTAGTGATATCTAATGGATCACAAGAATCATCAGAAACACTTGACTTTCCACGTTTTTCGCTCATGCAGATTTATGTATTTCGAATTGTAATAATGGATCTTACTTAACGCTTATTATGTTTTTGTTTAATACTGAGATTTAATGTAGCGCCAAAGTATTGAAACGTTAGTGGCTTAATCGCTATTTTTCCCCCAGCTCGTATAACAAATTTCCCTTAAAGTTCGACCGTTTAGCAATTGTCGGCAATGATAAGAAATACAATTTTTGAATCTTAATTACAATATCTTTATACTCAAAATTAGACTCGTTTTAAATGGAATGTCGACTAGTATAATAGATTAAAGTCAACTTCAAATAGCCTTCAAAATTCTCATATATATAACAATGGAAAGGTTCACAAGAAAATTTTTGATTTTCATTAATTTCTTTGTTTCGAAACAAATAACTAGAGGTGGAATTGTGTATCTCGATTTTAACCAAATCGTATCGAAAAAGCTTAAGAATTGCAATGCTTTTACGATACGATTTAGTCTGAATCGAAATACACGATATAATATGAAAGAACTGAAATAAATGTTAAATGTAAAACAAGCTTATTTCATTAAAGAATTAGGGTATCTCTCTGGTGTTTCGGGTACATCCTTCCAAATCAGTTTTTCATGAATATCTCGTCTAAAAATAATTATTTTTCAAAAAGGATAACAGCTTTTAAATCCTAATTAAATTCCCCGTCGAATAAGATATAATCGGGTATAATTTTTTCGACCTTTAAAAAACAAAGGCTAGCTAAACAGTGATTTTTCCAATTTTGATTAAGAAAGAAATTCCGACAAAGAAGATGACCGATCTTTTGATTTTTGATTGGATTTTTGGGAAAGCGAAAGTTTCCAACTAATTATTTCTTTCAAGTATTTATTTATATGAAAATTTTTGTCCGCGGAATTAGCAATGATTTTACAAAATTATTTCTAATTTGAATAATTTAATTTCTTTCATTTCTATTTGCTCACAATTTATAAAAGTATCAAAATAAATGAAGAAATAAAATTTGTTCAATTAAAAGTTTTTATGCCCTATGGTAGGTACTACTATTAGTTTTGTCACTCCACTTGTAACACATCGAAATAGTCGTCGTAGAAAGGTTTTAAGGGTATGATTGTGTCGGGAATCAAAAGTTATATCGATTTATGTATGTCCATCCGTCCGTATACAAGATAACTCAAAAACGCGTTAACCGATTTTGATGAAATTTACAATGTGAGTTGCTTGTTCATTAACTTGGTTTGGTATTGCATTTGAGCAAAATCGATCCAGAGGGAGCAAAGTTATAAAGAAGAAACCAGGGTGACCAGAAAGTTTTGTCGTTTTTTTGTTTATGGTTTTATTGTAACAGGGGTTTTTTTAGGCGTTTGGTTTTTAAGTGTTACCTTATTGACATTTCGCCCATGATTCGTGCCATGTGGCAAAGACAAACATGCTCATTTAGCATTGCCATTTTACCATGAATAAACTAACGGTTGAGAAATAATCAAGAATTATCCAAATTTGCTTTGAAAATCGGTCCCGTTATTTTATCGCAAATTTGTGTTCAGTGTCGAGGCTCATTTTTGGCTCTATTAATAAGCAAAATTGTAACTTCTGGAGTGATACCAACCTAGAAGCTTAGAGATCCCATTGCATCCAGAAAAATGAAGTTTACATGCTGGTGCAATCGTTGGCCCTTATTTCTTTAAAAATGAGGCGGTAACTCGTGTTATGGTCAATCAGAGGGTTACCGGATCATGATCAATGAATATTTCTTTAAAAAAATGGATGACATTGATCAAAAACATATATATATATATATATATAAACCAAGATAATAAGAATGGTCGGCTATTGGTAGCCATTTTTACGGGCAATAATCAGCCGTTAGTCACATAGTTGTAACTATCACCGTTTTGGCGCTACAGTCAAGACAATATTATTTTCTAATTTCTGTCATAATTCCTAAAGTAGAGCACCCACATAATTGGAACGTTCGGCAGTTGTTAGACACTTTTATAGCGAATATTCTGCCGTTAGTCACATAGTTGTAACTATCACCGTTTTGGCGCTACAGTCAAGACAATATTATTTTCTAATTTCTGTCATAACTCCTAAGGTAGAGCACCCACATAATTGGAATGTTCGGCAATTGTTAGACACTTTTATAGCGCATATTCTGCCGTTAGTCACATAGTTGTAACTATCACCGTTTTGGCGCTACAGTCAAGACAATATTATTTTCTAATTTCTGTCATAACTCCTAAGGTAGAGCACCCACATAATTGGAACGTTCGGCAATTGTTAGACACTTTTATAGCGAATATTCTGCCGTTAGTCACATAGTTGTAACTATCACCGTTTTGGCGCTACAGTCAAGACAATATTATTTTCTAATTTCTGTCATAACTCCTAAGGTAGAGCACCCACATAATTGGAACGTTCGGCAATTGTTAGACACTTTTATAGCGAATATTTTGCCGTTAGTCACATAGTTGTAACTATCACCGTTTTGGCGCTACAGTCAAGACAATATTATTTTCTAATTTCTGTCATAACTCCTAAGGTAGAGCACCCACATAATTGGAACGTTCGGCAATTGTTAGACACTTTTATAGCGAATATTCTGCCGTTAGTCACATAGTTGTAACTATCACCGTTTTGGCGCTACAGTCAAGACAATATTATTTTCTAATTTCTGTCATAACTCCTAAGGTAGAGCACCCACATAATTGGAACGTTCGGCAATTGTTAGACACTTTTATAGCGAATATTCTGCCGTTAGTCACATAGTTGCAACTATCACCGTTTTGGCGCTACAGTCAAGACAATATTAATTTCTAATTTCTGTCATAACTCCTAAGGTAGAGCACCCACATAATTGGAACGTTCGGCAATTGTTAGACACTTTTATAGCGAATATTCTGCCGTTAGTCACATAGTTGTAACTATCACCGTTTTGGCGCTACAGTCAAGACAATATTATTTTCTAATTTCTGTCATAACTCCTAAGGTAGAGCACCCACATAATTGGAACGTTCGGCAATTGTTAGACACTTTTATAGCGAATATTCTGCCGTTAGTCACATAGTTGTAACTATCACCGTTTTGGCGCTACAGTCAAGACAATATTAATTTCTAATTTCTGTCATAACTCCTAAGGTAGAGCACCCACATAATTGGAATGTTCGGCAATTGTTAGACACTTTTATAGCGAATATTCTGCCGTTAGTCACATAGTTGTAACTATCACCGTTTTGGCGCTACAGTCAAGACAATATTATTTTCTAATTTCTGTCATAACTCCTAAGGTAGAGCACCCACATAATTGGAATGTTCGGCAATTGTTAGACACTTTTATAGCGAATATTCTGCCGTTAGTCACATAGTTGTAACTATCACCGTTTTGGCGCTACAGTCAAGACAATATTATTTTCTAATTTCTGTCATAACTCCTAAGGTAGAGCACCCACATAATTGGAACGTTCGGCAATTGTTAGACACTTTTATAGCGCATATTCTGCCGTTAGTCACATAGTTGTAACTATAAATTTACTCTTTGGCTAATGTAATTGGGGCCTTTATAAAGACCGTTTTTGTTTCAATTAATAGCCTTAAGATAGAACATTTTTTGTTTGAATCTTTACATTGCAGTAAAATTGTTTTGCGTTTCCTTAAAGGGGACAAAAAATCAGAATTCAATATTCATTTTAAAGAATTTGTATTTTACTACAAATTTACTTTTTGATTAATGTATTTGGTAGCCCTGATAAGGACCGTTTTATATTCAATCTACACATTAAAGTAAGATCCAGTTGGATCCACGATCCACTTCTGTTTTAATCTTAAATTTATCTTTGGCATTCTTATTAGGCCAGTCAACTTGTATTTCACAATCGAAATGTCCAATATTACAAGCAATCGAATCATCTTTCATATTAATAAAATGTTCTCCCGTAATGATTACTTTACATCCAGTTGTTTTAACAAAAATCGTTGATTATTTACTTGCTTCTTCCATTGTCATCACCGTAACCAGCAACACAAAAAACCTTACCGGCAATCATAACATCCGTTGCTCGTTTAATACCATCAATTAGACATTCACGAAAACCTTATAAATTATCAAATTTACTCTGAATTTGCATTTTACTACAAATTTACTCTTTGATTAATGTATTTGGTGGCCCTGATAAGGACCGTTTTATTTTCAATCTACACATTAAAGTAAGATCCAGTTGGATCCACGATCCACTTCTGTTTTAATATTAAATTTATCTTTGGCATTCTTATTAGGCCAGTCAACTTGTATTTCACAATCGAAATGTCCAATATTACAAGCAATCGAATCATCTTTCATAATAATAAAATATTCTCCCGTAATGATTTCTTTACATCCAGTTGTTTTAACAAAAATCGTTGATTATTTACTTGCTTCGTCCATTGTCATCACCGTAACCAGCAACACAACAAACCTTACCGGCAATGATAACATCCGTTGCTCGTTTAATACCATCAATTAGAAATTCAAGACAACCATCTACATTATCAAATTTACTCTGAAAATTTCAAAATGTTTTTAAAATAAAATATCGAAAATGTGGGTTTACCTTTGTTGAAACCTTGTCGTTGAAGTTGTCCTGCAATCAATGTAAACTATTCCGTGATAATTACCACTCAATAATTTATAAAGATCCACTTGTGGTTTAATATTAAATTTATCTTTGGCATTCTTATTAAGCCAGTCAAATTGAATTTCAAAATCGGAATGTTCAATATTATAAACAATCCAATCATCTTTCATATTAATAAAATGTTCTCCAATAATGATTTCTTCACATCCAGTTGTTGTAACAAAAATTGTTACTTCTTTACTTCCTTCTTCCATTGTAGTCACTTCATAACCTTCCATTGCCGCTTGTAATGCAATTGTTGGATCAATTTCCGTAATAAAAACAGGTCCACCAGGTGCACGTAACGATTGTGCGTATCCTTTATCAACATAGCTGTAACCGGCAACACAATAAACTTTACCAGCAATCCTTACATCCGTTGCTCGTTTAATACCATCAATTAGAGATTCACGACAACCATATAATTTATCAAATTTACTCTGAAATTTAGCTGGTTATTTAAACAAAAAAAAAAATGTAAATATTTGGCATGTTTTCAAATTTCACTTAATTTGAAATACTCAATTCAAATGCAGTAGCAACAAAATCATTATCTTTAAATCGTCGAAATCATTGTCTATAAATGGTATCAGATAGAACATAATCACCATAAGCTTCTCCAAGCAAACGATAACTTTCCGCGGCAATTTTCTCTAGATTGAAAAAAAAACTAACCTTTTTGGGCAATGGTCTTAACATGTTTTTTTGACTACCGAAAAAAATGGTTGGAGCTTGTCTGGCATTTGCTACATCGCCAGCGGTATTGACGTGACATTGCACCTCTTGATTATCATTTATTCAGGTTTCTTTACAAAATTCTCTGAACAGCAAGAACTTCAAGTCTTTCGAGGTTATTAAAAACTAGCTTGATTAGATTTTTATGCTGATAATCCTGGACAGTTCTAGAAGGATAGAATATTTAAGTTGTGTGAAAGATGGAGAAAGGTTGTGGAATAAAAAAATAAAACGCAAATATTCGGTGTGATATATCTGTTAATAAAACAATTTTCTTTTTTCTTATATTTTACATACAAAAACAAGCACAAATAAACCTCCACGACATGTTTTCTTGATATAAAATGTTTTAATATCTATAATGATCGGGTTTGAATGGACCATCTTAAGGTAAACCTAAATATTTAGCTCGTTTATCTGTTAATTTCGCTAATTTAGAAGCTTACACAAAAGTAAATTCTGTATATGTGGCTGCCAAGCAGCATCATGAACTGCACTTCCTACAAATATTTTGAAAATGGCTTGTGTTTTTCATCTAGTAACTTTGGTACTGTTTCAACAGTCTTCAGACTTAACACAATATGTTGACCTAAAATTATAGAAAATAGATTAAGAAACGGCGCTGTTCAAATCGAACAAATTTTTGATGTGAAAATTATTGAAAATTTTCATTCAAATTTAAATTAAATTTTTGAAACTTTTGGAGAACTAAAAAATTAATACACAAGGTGTAAATAAAATCCCAATAATCAATTTAAAATCCACGAAGTTTTTCACCTATGGTTTGTAACTGTGTTTTGATTTATCAAAAAGCCAGCATATTATAGGCATTTTAAAGAATATCAATTTTAGAAGGTGTAAACTTTGGTACTCGTGTTTTGATTGGTTGAGAGCGGGCCTATCATAACGATTTTAAAGAATATACCTTTTAAAAAGGCTTATAAAATTTGTATTATAATCAGGACAATCAGAGAAATATTTTCAATCAAAAATTAAATGTATATGAGCATATATTCTATTTCTTTCTATTAGGAACAAATATTAAGGTTTTTTTTTATTATAATTGTATCAATTGTTCATTTGAATCCGTTGTGTCTCGGTTAGTTTTCGCTTAAAAATAATTTAACATCAATAAAATGACAATTTAAATTGTTTTATGCAAATTTATTTAATAAGATCATACATAAAATATATTATTATGCCATATAAATATTACACATAACAACTGCATTATTTTAAGCAATTAGAGCTGTTTCTGCTGCTGGTTTTGTTGTTCAATTACTGAAAGTAATTTGTAAGAGAGTATTTCTTAATTGAAATGCTGAACATTTTTTATATTGGCAAAATATATACCTGATGTTTGTAAAAGTTCATCACAAGCAGCAAAACCCATTTCAGAATTAGCTAAAATTTCTGCAAGCTGAATATGTAGATCTTCTGGTAAATCGGGTGTTTTCAATTTATTAGCTGATGATTGTCCAACAAAATTTGGGTATGCCTATGATTGAGCCATACCAAAACTTTGGCCCAAACTAGAGCCGAAACCATACATTCCTTGTGCCTTTAAGAAATAATTGATGATTAAAATTTGTGAACTAATTCCTATAATGTGTACTTACATTTGTTGATACTGCAATTGTTAAAATAACGCACAAAATAATAATTTCCGACATTTTGTTTCGAGATGTTTTTCTTCTTCTGAATTTCACTTAACAAGATTTTTATTTATAAAGTCATCCGAACCAAAAATTACCAAGTATTTTCTAGTTCAGGTGATATTAATATGAAATTAAATGGTAGTGGAGAATAATTTTGAATGGGTTTTTATACTGTTTTAATTAAAAAAATAATTTAAGATACAAAATTAGGAAACCAACCAAGATTCAAGATGAGTAATGCATTTCGCGAAACGTTATAAATCTTGTTTTTGAAGAAAAATACAGCTAAAATATACGTAATCAAAATTGTGTTTCATAATTAGTAATGTTTTCAAGGTATTTGCATATGGAAAACGAATTCATTCTAGATAATTGAATAGAACAAAGTTTATCTATTGTAGTTAGAAGAGATATACCATGTTTACCTCAAAAGAAGTCATTAATAAAAACAGTTGTTTGCCAAAAATTCCCAAAGACTTCAATTATATGAAAATAATCAAATAGTGAAAGGTTGAAGGTTAAAGGTAGATAATGTAGTAATGAACTACAAATAGATTTAAATAGAAGGTATTGAAATCTTATATCTGAACCCACTTAGTTTCGTTTTATAAATATTATTTTAATGAAAATACACAGAATAACTCCATGGATGTTTTCTAGACAGCAAACAACTTCTAATTAAATATATACTATTGAAGTATCATAAGACGTGATGAAGTCTCATTTAACATGTGCTGTTTATCATGAATTTCCTATTTTTGTATCAAAAACTATACTAAAGGAACATAGACGAATGGATAAACAATTTGGTATCATAATTTTCAAAAACTGTCATAGAAGAAGGAAAATTTAATCTTTGGAAAGTAAATTGCAAGTCTTAAAATCTGAATAAATAAAACGAGTTACTAAACTACTATATAATAAAAGATGAAGAAGATTACCTCAAATAGCGTCACTTATCATTTGCATTTCCGCTGTTTATCTTTTATATATTTTATAAAAAGCTGTACAATTTTTGTAAACATGTTTATTTGATGATAATATGTTGCATGCATGTTCTTGTCTTGAATTTTTGATAAAAAAAGACAATTAAAAATGCTTGACAAATACCATAAACGCGGGAGAAAGTTGTAGTTCATAAACGATGTAGAATTGCTTGGTGTTATTAACAGGTCGGAAACTTTTGAATTTATAAAAACATTCAACTTACTAACTTTCAATTGTAATTTCGACATTTTTTATGTGATAAATTAAATTCTTTTTTTAAGAAATATGGTACAGACGAGAACAATCGAAAAAAACCAAGCACGTTTAATAATTTTCAATATATGAAAACTTTTTTTTACTGACTTAACAAATACAATTCTATATGTTATTTCAAAATACACACTATTGTATGCAAAACACAAAAAAAAAAAAATGTAATAGTAAAATAAAACAGAATTATAAGATTAAAATGATTTAATTTATTGTAAAATCATGCGCATGTAAAAATTTTTTTCTTTATGGACGCCATAGCAGCTTCAAAAACCAATTTCGACTTTTTTAGGTAGCTGGTCTAAAATACTTTTTTAAAAACGAATCATAATGTTTTCCAATTAAAATTGTTACTAAACTTGTGTCAGAAAAAAAGGATAAAATATGCCATAAGTCCTGTGCAAACAACTAAAACTAAACTGATAATTTATTTTTAACAGGTGTTGGAAGAAAATTTTGTTTGCAAAAGACTTCATGCTATAGGGGGCGTTAGTATAAAAGCCTTTATGAAAATAATATGTACAATAATAAACTCACACGTATAAATATACTAAAATATCAAGAGACTTTGATTCTATTTTAATTAAAAATATTATAAATTTGTGTTTATGTTAAATCAATTTAATTTTCAAATGCATAAATTTATTTCTTCGTTTTGATAATAATGTTTTCCAATTAAAACTGTTACTAAAATCATATCGGGCAGCACAAAATAATTCTTAACTTTTCAGTTCGGTTTTCTTGAGACATCTTGTGGCATCTCGCGAAATTCTTTTATAACCTAAAAAAATATTTGTTGTTAAAATTTTAAAAAATTGTTAATTAAATAATTGTTTTGTTTTGTTTAATTGAAATGTCGTGTATACCGAGAAGTGTGAATTAAAAATTGTTAATTAAATAATTGTTTTGTTTTGTTTAATTGAAATGTCGTGTATACCGAGAAGTATGAATTAAATAATACAAAATTGTTTAAAAAAAATTGTGATGGTTTACCGGATAATAAAACTAACACAAAATCTAGTTGAATCAAAAGTTGGTTTATTTTTTGTTTGGGATGCAAATGATTGCAGGTTTTTAGTAACAAATTGGAGAGCAGCTAAAATTAAAGTATTTGGAAAATAATAACAAAATTTTGCACCTTTTTTAAGAGGAAAAAAGACAAATTCTTTATTCGAAGATAAAAATGTAATTTATTTTTGTAATGCTCAATAATATTAATTTCTTATGGAAAGCTTCATGTTTATTTCCACCTACTTCACTTAGTAATTCATTATTAAAATCATATGAATTGTAAGTATACAATTTTATTAGAAATATAAATTATATAATATTCTTTGTTAATTCTTTTAGAACAATTTGTAAAGAGACCCCAAAACTGATTTTGATTAAATCAAAAGTTCAAATCCCCGTCATATAAAATATATTCTGATAAGATTTTCTTTTCGGCCATAAAAAAACATGGGTTTTAAATAGTAATTAATTTCTTTAATTACTATTTATAATTTCGACAATTTGTGTATTAGGAGCTCAGAAATCGTAAATCAACATTTTTCTTTTTTTTTAAATAGGAAAAAATAGGAATTCTTTATTCCAAGGTAAAAATGTAAATTATTTAATCTTTTTATTCTTTATTTCAAAACATTTGGATTTTATTATACTATAAATTTACTCTGTGATAAATTTATGTGGTGGTCCTGAAAAGGACCATTTTTCTTTCATGTTGTTTGTTATATTAAACTAAAAACATTTTAACTGTCAAAAACATCTCCATAAAGATATGATGTAACTCTGGTGAATCCAACTGCCCAACCTTTCCCACAATCCTCGTCATTACCAAACGCTGTGTCACCAAGTAAAATCTGTTTATCATCATTTTTAGTGATATCTAATGGATCACAAGAATCATCAGAAACACTTGACTTTCCACGTTTTTCGCTCATGCAGATTTATGTATTTCGAATTGTAATAATGGATCTTACTTAACGCTTATTATGTTTTTGTTTAATACTGAGATTTAATGTAGCGCCAAAGTATTGAAACGTTAGTGGCTTAATCGCTATTTTTCCCCCAGCTCGTATAACAAATTTCCCTTAAAGTTCGACCGTTTAGCAATTGTCGGCAATGATAAGAAATACAATTTTTGAATCTTAATTACAATATCTTTATACTCAAAATTAGACTCGTTTTAAATGGAATGTCGACTAGTATAATAGATTAAAGTCAACTTCAAATAGCCTTCAAAATTCTCATATATATAACAATGGAAAGGTTCACAAGAAAATTTTTGATTTTCATTAATTTCTTTGTTTCGAAACAAATAACTAGAGGTGGAATTGTGTATCTCGATTTTAACCAAATCGTATCGAAAAAGCTTAAGAATTGCAATGCTTTTACGATACGATTTAGTCTGAATCGAAATACACGATATGATATGAAAGAACTGAAATAAATGTTAAATGTAAAACAAGCTTATTTCATTAAAGAATTAGGGTATCTCTCTGGTGTTTCGGGTACATCCTTCCAAATCAGTTTTTCATGAATATCTCGTCTAAAAATAATTATTTTTCAAAAAGGATAACAGCTTTTAAATCCTAATTAAATTCCCCGTCGAATAAGATATAATCGGGTATAATTTTTTCGACCTTTAAAAAACAAAGGCTAGCTAAACAGTGATTTTTCCAATTTTGATTAAGAAAGAAATTCCGACAAAGAAGATGACCGATCTTTTGATTTTTGATTGGATTTTTGGGAAAGCGAAAGTTTCCAACTAATTATTTCTTTCAAGTATTTATTTATATGAAAATTTTTGTCCGCGGAATTAGCAATGATTTTACAAAATTATTTCTAATTTGAATAATTTAATTTCTTTCATTTCTATTTGCTCACAATTTATAAAAGTATCAAAATAAATGAAGAAATAAAATTTGTTCAATTAAAAGTTTTTATGCCCTATGGTAGGTACTACTATTAGTTTTGTCACTCCACTTGTAACACATCGAAATAGTCGTCGTAGAAAGGTTTTAAGGGTATGATTGTGTCGGGAATCAAAAGTTATATCGATTTATGTATGTCCATCCGTCCGTATACAAGATAACTCAAAAACGCGTTAACCGATTTTGATGAAATTTACAATGTGAGTTGCTTGTTCATTAACTTGGTTTGGTATTGCATTTGAGCAAAATCGATCCAGAGGGAGCAAAGTTATAAAGAAGAAACCAGGGTGACCAGAAAGTTTTGTCGTTTTTTTGTTTATGGTTTTATTGTAACAGGGGTTTTTTTAGGCGTTTGGTTTTTAAGTGTTACCTTATTGACATTTCGCCCATGATTCGTGCCATGTGGCAAAGACAAACATGCTCATTTAGCATTGCCATTTTACCATGAATAAACTAACGGTTGAGAAATAATCAAGAATTATCCAAATTTGCTTTGAAAATCGGTCCCGTTATTTTATCGCAAATTTGTGTTCAGTGTCGAGGCTCATTTTTGGCTCTATTAATAAGCAAAATTGTAACTTCTGGAGTGATACCAACCTAGAAGCTTAGAGATCCCATTGCATCCAGAAAAATGAAGTTTACATGCTGGTGCAATCGTTGGCCCTTATTTCTTTAAAAATGAGGCGGTAACTCGTGTTATGGTCAATCAGAGGGTTACCGGATCATGATCAATGAATATTTCTTTAAAAAAATGGATGACATTGATCAAAAACATATATATATATATATATATAAACCAAGATAATAAGAATGGTCGGCTATTGGTAGCCATTTTTACGGGCAATAATCAGCCGTTAGTCACATAGTTGTAACTATCACCGTTTTGGCGCTACAGTCAAGACAATATTATTTTCTAATTTCTGTCATAATTCCTAAAGTAGAGCACCCACATAATTGGAACGTTCGGCAGTTGTTAGACACTTTTATAGCGAATATTCTGCCGTTAGTCACATAGTTGTAACTATCACCGTTTTGGCGCTACAGTCAAGACAATATTATTTTCTAATTTCTGTCATAACTCCTAAGGTAGAGCACCCACATAATTGGAATGTTCGGCAATTGTTAGACACTTTTATAGCGCATATTCTGCCGTTAGTCACATAGTTGTAACTATCACCGTTTTGGCGCTACAGTCAAGACAATATTATTTTCTAATTTCTGTCATAACTCCTAAGGTAGAGCACCCACATAATTGGAACGTTCGGCAATTGTTAGACACTTTTATAGCGAATATTCTGCCGTTAGTCACATAGTTGTAACTATCACCGTTTTGGCGCTACAGTCAAGACAATATTATTTTCTAATTTCTGTCATAACTCCTAAGGTAGAGCACCCACATAATTGGAACGTTCGGCAATTGTTAGACACTTTTATAGCGAATATTTTGCCGTTAGTCACATAGTTGTAACTATCACCGTTTTGGCGCTACAGTCAAGACAATATTATTTTCTAATTTCTGTCATAACTCCTAAGGTAGAGCACCCACATAATTGGAACGTTCGGCAATTGTTAGACACTTTTATAGCGAATATTCTGCCGTTAGTCACATAGTTGTAACTATCACCGTTTTGGCGCTACAGTCAAGACAATATTATTTTCTAATTTCTGTCATAACTCCTAAGGTAGAGCACCCACATAATTGGAACGTTCGGCAATTGTTAGACACTTTTATAGCGAATATTCTGCCGTTAGTCACATAGTTGCAACTATCACCGTTTTGGCGCTACAGTCAAGACAATATTAATTTCTAATTTCTGTCATAACTCCTAAGGTAGAGCACCCACATAATTGGAACGTTCGGCAATTGTTAGACACTTTTATAGCGAATATTCTGCCGTTAGTCACATAGTTGTAACTATCACCGTTTTGGCGCTACAGTCAAGACAATATTATTTTCTAATTTCTGTCATAACTCCTAAGGTAGAGCACCCACATAATTGGAACGTTCGGCAATTGTTAGACACTTTTATAGCGAATATTCTGCCGTTAGTCACATAGTTGTAACTATCACCGTTTTGGCGCTACAGTCAAGACAATATTAATTTCTAATTTCTGTCATAACTCCTAAGGTAGAGCACCCACATAATTGGAATGTTCGGCAATTGTTAGACACTTTTATAGCGAATATTCTGCCGTTAGTCACATAGTTGTAACTATCACCGTTTTGGCGCTACAGTCAAGACAATATTATTTTCTAATTTCTGTCATAACTCCTAAGGTAGAGCACCCACATAATTGGAATGTTCGGCAATTGTTAGACACTTTTATAGCGAATATTCTGCCGTTAGTCACATAGTTGTAACTATCACCGTTTTGGCGCTACAGTCAAGACAATATTATTTTCTAATTTCTGTCATAACTCCTAAGGTAGAGCACCCACATAATTGGAACGTTCGGCAATTGTTAGACACTTTTATAGCGCATATTCTGCCGTTAGTCACATAGTTGTAACTATAAATTTACTCTTTGGCTAATGTAATTGGGGCCTTTATAAAGACCGTTTTTGTTTCAATTAATAGCCTTAAGATAGAACATTTTTTGTTTGAATCTTTACATTGCAGTAAAATTGTTTTGCGTTTCCTTAAAGGGGACAAAAAATCAGAATTCAATATTCATTTTAAAGAATTTGTATTTTACTACAAATTTACTTTTTGATTAATGTATTTGGTAGCCCTGATAAGGACCGTTTTATATTCAATCTACACATTAAAGTAAGATCCAGTTGGATCCACGATCCACTTCTGTTTTAATCTTAAATTTATCTTTGGCATTCTTATTAGGCCAGTCAACTTGTATTTCACAATCGAAATGTCCAATATTACAAGCAATCGAATCATCTTTCATATTAATAAAATGTTCTCCCGTAATGATTACTTTACATCCAGTTGTTTTAACAAAAATCGTTGATTATTTACTTGCTTCTTCCATTGTCATCACCGTAACCAGCAACACAAAAAACCTTACCGGCAATCATAACATCCGTTGCTCGTTTAATACCATCAATTAGACATTCACGAAAACCTTATAAATTATCAAATTTACTCTGAATTTGCATTTTACTACAAATTTACTCTTTGATTAATGTATTTGGTGGCCCTGATAAGGACCGTTTTATTTTCAATCTACACATTAAAGTAAGATCCAGTTGGATCCACGATCCACTTCTGTTTTAATATTAAATTTATCTTTGGCATTCTTATTAGGCCAGTCAACTTGTATTTCACAATCGAAATGTCCAATATTACAAGCAATCGAATCATCTTTCATAATAATAAAATATTCTCCCGTAATGATTTCTTTACATCCAGTTGTTTTAACAAAAATCGTTGATTATTTACTTGCTTCGTCCATTGTCATCACCGTAACCAGCAACACAACAAACCTTACCGGCAATGATAACATCCGTTGCTCGTTTAATACCATCAATTAGAAATTCAAGACAACCATCTACATTATCAAATTTACTCTGAAAATTTCAAAATGTTTTTAAAATAAAATATCGAAAATGTGGGTTTACCTTTGTTGAAACCTTGTCGTTGAAGTTGTCCTGCAATCAATGTAAACTATTCCGTGATAATTACCACTCAATAATTTATAAAGATCCACTTGTGGTTTAATATTAAATTTATCTTTGGCATTCTTATTAAGCCAGTCAAATTGAATTTCAAAATCGGAATGTTCAATATTATAAACAATCCAATCATCTTTCATATTAATAAAATGTTCTCCAATAATGATTTCTTCACATCCAGTTGTTGTAACAAAAATTGTTACTTCTTTACTTCCTTCTTCCATTGTAGTCACTTCATAACCTTCCATTGCCGCTTGTAATGCAATTGTTGGATCAATTTCCGTAATAAAAACAGGTCCACCAGGTGCACGTAACGATTGTGCGTATCCTTTATCAACATAGCTGTAACCGGCAACACAATAAACTTTACCAGCAATCCTTACATCCGTTGCTCGTTTAATACCATCAATTAGAGATTCACGACAACCATATAATTTATCAAATTTACTCTGAAATTTAGCTGGTTATTTAAACAAAAAAAAAAATGTAAATATTTGGCATGTTTTCAAATTTCACTTAATTTGAAATACTCAATTCAAATGCAGTAGCAACAAAATCATTATCTTTAAATCGTCGAAATCATTGTCTATAAATGGTATCAGATAGAACATAATCACCATAAGCTTCTCCAAGCAAACGATAACTTTCCGCGGCAATTTTCTCTAGATTGAAAAAAAAACTAACCTTTTTGGGCAATGGTCTTAACATGTTTTTTTGACTACCGAAAAAAATGGTTGGAGCTTGTCTGGCATTTGCTACATCGCCAGCGGTATTGACGTGACATTGCACCTCTTGATTATCATTTATTCAGGTTTCTTTACAAAATTCTCTGAACAGCAAGAACTTCAAGTCTTTCGAGGTTATTAAAAACTAGCTTGATTAGATTTTTATGCTGATAATCCTGGACAGTTCTAGAAGGATAGAATATTTAAGTTGTGTGAAAGATGGAGAAAGGTTGTGGAATAAAAAAATAAAACGCAAATATTCGGTGTGATATATCTGTTAATAAAACAATTTTCTTTTTTCTTATATTTTACATACAAAAACAAGCACAAATAAACCTCCACGACATGTTTTCTTGATATAAAATGTTTTAATATCTATAATGATCGGGTTTGAATGGACCATCTTTAGGTAAACCTAAATATTTAGCTCGTTTATCTGTTAATTTCGCTAATTTAGAAGCTTACACAAAAGTAAATTCTGTATATGTGGCTGCCAAGCAGCATCATGAACTGCACTTCCTACAAATATTTTGAAAATGGCTTGTGTTTTTCATCTAGTAACTTTGGTACTGTTTCAACAGTCTTCAGACTTAACACAATATGTTGACCTAAAATTATAGAAAATAGATTAAGAAACGGCGCTGTTCAAATCGAACAAATTTTTGATGTGAAAATTATTGAAAATTTTCATTCAAATTTAAATTAAATTTTTGAAACTTTTGGAGAACTAAAAAATTAATACACAAGGTGTAAATAAAATCCCAATAATCAATTTAAAATCCACGAAGTTTTTCACCTATGGTTTGTAACTGTGTTTTGATTTATCAAAAAGCCAGCATATTATAGGCATTTTAAAGAATATCAATTTTAGAAGGTGTAAACTTTGGTACTCGTGTTTTGATTGGTTGAGAGCGGGCCTATCATAACGATTTTAAAGAATATACCTTTTAAAAAGGCTTATAAAATTTGTATTATAATCAGGACAATCAGAGAAATATTTTCAATCAAAAATTAAATGTATATGAGCATATATTCTATTTCTTTCTATTAGGAACAAATATTAAGGTTTTTTTTTATTATAATTGTATCAATTGTTCATTTGAATCCGTTGTGTCTCGGTTAGTTTTCGCTTAAAAATAATTTAACATCAATAAAATGACAATTTAAATTGTTTTATGCAAATTTATTTAATAAGATCATACATAAAATATATTATTATGCCATATAAATATTACACATAACAACTGCATTATTTTAAGCAATTAGAGCTGTTTCTGCTGCTGGTTTTGTTGTTCAATTACTGAAAGTAATTTGTAAGAGAGTATTTCTTAATTGAAATGCTGAACATTTTTTATATTGGCAAAATATATACCTGATGTTTGTAAAAGTTCATCACAAGCAGCAAAACCCATTTCAGAATTAGCTAAAATTTCTGCAAGCTGAATATGTAGATCTTCTGGTAAATCGGGTGTTTTCAATTTATTAGCTGATGATTGTCCAACAAAATTTGGGTATGCCTATGATTGAGCCATACCAAAACTTTGGCCCAAACTAGAGCCGAAACCATACATTCCTTGTGCCTTTAAGAAATAATTGATGATTAAAATTTGTGAACTAATTCCTATAATGTGTACTTACATTTGTTGATACTGCAATTGTTAAAATAACGCACAAAATAATAATTTCCGACATTTTGTTTCGAGATGTTTTTCTTCTTCTGAATTTCACTTAACAAGATTTTTATTTATAAAGTCATCCGAACCAAAAATTACCAAGTATTTTCTAGTTCAGGTGATATTAATATGAAATTAAATGGTAGTGGAGAATAATTTTGAATGGGTTTTTATACTGTTTTAATTAAAAAAATAATTTAAGATACAAAATTAGGAAACCAACCAAGATTCAAGATGAGTAATGCATTTCGCGAAACGTTATAAATCTTGTTTTTGAAGAAAAATACAGCTAAAATATACGTAATCAAAATTGTGTTTCATAATTAGTAATGTTTTCAAGGTATTTGCATATGGAAAACGAATTCATTCTAGATAATTGAATAGAACAAAGTTTATCTATTGTAGTTAGAAGAGATATACCATGTTTACCTCAAAAGAAGTCATTAATAAAAACAGTTGTTTGCCAAAAATTCCCAAAGACTTCAATTATATGAAAATAATCAAATAGTGAAAGGTTGAAGGTTAAAGGTAGATAATGTAGTAATGAACTACAAATAGATTTAAATAGAAGGTATTGAAATCTTATATCTGAACCCACTTAGTTTCGTTTTATAAATATTATTTTAATGAAAATACACAGAATAACTCCATGGATGTTTTCTAGACAGCAAACAACTTCTAATTAAATATATACTATTGAAGTATCATAAGACGTGATGAAGTCTCATTTAACATGTGCTGTTTATCATGAATTTCCTATTTTTGTATCAAAAACTATACTAAAGGAACATAGACGAATGGATAAACAATTTGGTATCATAATTTTCAAAAACTGTCATAGAAGAAGGAAAATTTAATCTTTGGAAAGTAAATTGCAAGTCTTAAAATCTGAATAAATAAAACGAGTTACTAAACTACTATATAATAAAAGATGAAGAAGATTACCTCAAATAGCGTCACTTATCATTTGCATTTCCGCTGTTTATCTTTTATATATTTTATAAAAAGCTGTACAATTTTTGTAAACATGTTTATTTGATGATAATATGTTGCATGCATGTTCTTGTCTTGAATTTTTGATAAAAAAAGACAATTAAAAATGCTTGACAAATACCATAAACGCGGGAGAAAGTTGTAGTTCATAAACGATGTAGAATTGCTTGGTGTTATTAACAGGTCGGAAACTTTTGAATTTATAAAAACATTCAACTTACTAACTTTCAATTGTAATTTCGACATTTTTTATGTGATAAATTAAATTCTTTTTTTAAGAAATATGGTACAGACGAGAACAATCGAAAAAAACCAAGCACGTTTAATAATTTTCAATATATGAAAACTTTTTTTTACTGACTTAACAAATACAATTCTATATGTTATTTCAAAATACACACTATTGTATGCAAAACACAAAAAAAAAAAAATGTAATAGTAAAATAAAACAGAATTATAAGATTAAAATGATTTAATTTATTGTAAAATCATGCGCATGTAAAAATTTTTTTCTTTATGGACGCCATAGCAGCTTCAAAAACCAATTTCGACTTTTTTAGGTAGCTGGTCTAAAATACTTTTTTAAAAACGAATCATAATGTTTTCCAATTAAAATTGTTACTAAACTTGTGTCAGAAAAAAAGGATAAAATATGCCATAAGTCCTGTGCAAACAACTAAAACTAAACTGATAATTTATTTTTAACAGGTGTTGGAAGAAAATTTTGTTTGCAAAAGACTTCATGCTATAGGGGGCGTTAGTATAAAAGCCTTTATGAAAATAATATGTACAATAATAAACTCACACGTATAAATATACTAAAATATCAAGAGACTTTGATTCTATTTTAATTAAAAATATTATAAATTTGTGTTTATGTTAAATCAATTTAATTTTCAAATGCATAAATTTATTTCTTCGTTTTGATAATAATGTTTTCCAATTAAAACTGTTACTAAAATCATATCGGGCAGCACAAAATAATTCTTAACTTTTCAGTTCGGTTTTCTTGAGACATCTTGTGGCATCTCGCGAAATTCTTTTATAACCTAAAAAAATATTTGTTGTTAAAATTTTAAAAAATTGTTAATTAAATAATTGTTTTGTTTTGTTTAATTGAAATGTCGTGTATACCGAGAAGTGTGAATTAAAAATTGTTAATTAAATAATTGTTTTGTTTTGTTTAATTGAAATGTCGTGTATACCGAGAAGTATGAATTAAATAATACAAAATTGTTTAAAAAAAATTGTGATGGTTTACCGGATAATAAAACTAACACAAAATCTAGTTGAATCAAAAGTTGGTTTATTTTTTGTTTGGGATGCAAATGATTGCAGGTTTTTAGTAACAAATTGGAGAGCAGCTAAAATTAAAGTATTTGGAAAATAATAACAAAATTTTGCACCTTTTTTAAGAGGAAAAAAGACAAATTCTTTATTCGAAGATAAAAATGTAATTTATTTTTGTAATGCTCAATAATATTAATTTCTTATGGAAAGCTTCATGTTTATTTCCACCTACTTCACTTAGTAATTCATTATTAAAATCATATGAATTGTAAGTATACAATTTTATTAGAAATATAAATTATATAATATTCTTTGTTAATTCTTTTAGAACAATTTGTAAAGAGACCCCAAAACTGATTTTGATTAAATCAAAAGTTCAAATCCCCGTCATATAAAATATATTCTGATAAGATTTTCTTTTCGGCCATAAAAAAACATGGGTTTTAAATAGTAATTAATTTCTTTAATTACTATTTATAATTTCGACAATTTGTGTATTAGGAGCTCAGAAATCGTAAATCAACATTTTTCTTTTTTTTTAAATAGGAAAAAATAGGAATTCTTTATTCCAAGGTAAAAATGTAAATTATTTAATCTTTTTATTCTTTATTTCAAAACATTTGGATTTTATTATACTATAAATTTACTCTGTGATAAATTTATGTGGTGGTCCTGAAAAGGACCATTTTTCTTTCATGTTGTTTGTTATATTAAACTAAAAACATTTTAACTGTCAAAAACATCTCCATAAAGATATGATGTAACTCTGGTGAATCCAA
Source organism: Xylophagus ater (assembly GCA_963422695.1). Lineage (NCBI taxonomy): Eukaryota > Metazoa > Arthropoda > Insecta > Diptera > Xylophagidae > Xylophagus > Xylophagus ater. Next base: position 49,549 of record OY730478.1, read on the forward strand.
CTGCCCAACCTTTCCCACAATCCTCGTCATTACCAAACGCTGTGTCACCAAGTAAAATCTGTTTATCATCATTTTTAGTGATATCTAATGGATCACAAGAATCATCAGAAACACTTGACTTTCCACGTTTTTCGCTCATGCAGATTTATGTATTTCGAATTGTAATAATGGATCTTACTTAACGCTTATTATGTTTTTGTTTAATACTGAGATTTAATGTAGCGCCAAAGTATTGAAACGTTAGTGGCTTAATCGCTATTTTTCCCCCAGCTCGTATAACAAATTTCCCTTAAAGTTCGACCGTTTAGCAATTGTCGGCAATGATAAGAAATACAATTTTTGAATCTTAATTACAATATCTTTATACTCAAAATTAGACTCGTTTTAAATGGAATGTCGACTAGTATAATAGATTAAAGTCAACTTCAAATAGCCTTCAAAATTCTCATATATATAACAATGGAAAGGTTCACAAGAAAATTTTTGATTTTCATTAATTTCTTTGTTTCGAAACAAATAACTAGAGGTGGAATTGTGTATCTCGATTTTAACCAAATCGTATCGAAAAAGCTTAAGAATTGCAATGCTTTTACGATACGATTTAGTCTGAATCGAAATACACGATATAATATGAAAGAACTGAAATAAATGTTAAATGTAAAACAAGCTTATTTCATTAAAGAATTAGGGTATCTCTCTGGTGTTTCGGGTACATCCTTCCAAATCAGTTTTTCATGAATATCTCGTCTAAAAATAATTATTTTTCAAAAAGGATAACAGCTTTTAAATCCTAATTAAATTCCCCGTCGAATAAGATATAATCGGGTATAATTTTTTCGACCTTTAAAAAACAAAGGCTAGCTAAACAGTGATTTTTCCAATTTTGATTAAGAAAGAAATTCCGACAAAGAAGATGACCGATCTTTTGATTTTTGATTGGATTTTTGGGAAAGCGAAAGTTTCCAACTAATTATTTCTTTCAAGTATTTATTTATATGAAAATTTTTGTCCGCGGAATTAGCAATGATTTTACAAAATTATTTCTAATTTGAATAATTTAATTTCTTTCATTTCTATTTGCTCACAATTTATAAAAGTATCAAAATAAATGAAGAAATAAAATTTGTTCAATTAAAAGTTTTTATGCCCTATGGTAGGTACTACTATTAGTTTTGTCACTCCACTTGTAACACATCGAAATAGTCGTCGTAGAAAGGTTTTAAGGGTATGATTGTGTCGGGAATCAAAAGTTATATCGATTTATGTATGTCCATCCGTCCGTATACAAGATAACTCAAAAACGCGTTAACCGATTTTGATGAAATTTACAATGTGAGTTGCTTGTTCATTAACTTGGTTTGGTATTGCATTTGAGCAAAATCGATCCAGAGGGAGCAAAGTTATAAAGAAGAAACCAGGGTGACCAGAAAGTTTTGTCGTTTTTTTGTTTATGGTTTTATTGTAACGGGGGTTTTTTTAGGCGTTTGGTTTTTAAGTGTTACCTTATTGACATTTCGCCCGTGATTCGTGCCATGTGGCAAAGACAAACATGCTCATTTAGCATTGCCATTTTACCATGAATAAACTAACGGTTGAGAAATAATCAAGAATTATCCAAATTTGCTTTGAAAATCGGTCCCGTTATTTTATCGCAAATTTGTGTTCAGTGTCGAGGCTCATTTTTGGCTCTATTAATAAGCAAAATTGTAACTTCTGGAGTGATACCAACCTAGAAGCTTAGAGATCCCATTGCATCCAGAAAAATGAAGTTTACATGCTGGTGCAATCGTTGGCCCTTTTCTTTAAAAATGAGGCGGTAACTCGTGTTATGGTCAATCAGAGGGTTACCGGATCATGATCAATGAATATTTCTTTAAAAAAATGGATGACATTGATCAAAAACATATATATATATATATATATAAACCAAGATAATAAGAATGGTCGGCTATTGGTAGCCATTTTTACGGGCAATAATCAGCCGTTAGTCACATAGTTGTAACTATCACCGTTTTGGCGCTACAGTCAAGACAATATTATTTTCTAATTTCTGTCATAATTCCTAAAGTAGAGCACCCACATAATTGGAACGTTCGGCAGTTGTTAGACACTTTTATAGCGAATATTCTGCCGTTAGTCACATAGTTGTAACTATCACCGTTTTGGCGCTACAGTCAAGACAATATTATTTTCTAATTTCTGTCATAACTCCTAAGGTAGAGCACCCACATAATTGGAATGTTCGGCAATTGTTAGACACTTTTATAGCGCATATTCTGCCGTTAGTCACATAGTTGTAACTATCACCGTTTTGGCGCTACAGTCAAGACAATATTATTTTCTAATTTCTGTCATAACTCCTAAGGTAGAGCACCCACATAATTGGAACGTTCGGCAATTGTTAGACACTTTTATAGCGAATATTCTGCCGTTAGTCACATAGTTGTAACTATCACCGTTTTGGCGCTACAGTCAAGACAATATTATTTTCTAATTTCTGTCATAACTCCTAAGGTAGAGCACCCACATAATTGGAACGTTCGGCAATTGTTAGACACTTTTATAGCGAATATTCTGCCGTTAGTCACATAGTTGTAACTATCACCGTTTTGGCGCTACAGTCAAGACAATATTATTTTCTAATTTCTGTCATAACTCCTAAGGTAGAGCACCCACATAATTGGAACGTTCGGCAATTGTTAGACACTTTTATAGCGAATATTCTGCCGTTAGTCACATAGTTGTAACTATCACCGTTTTGGCGCTACAGTCAAGACAATATTATTTTCTAATTTCTGTCATAACTCCTAAGGTAGAGCACCCACATAATTGGAACGTTCGGCAATTGTTAGACACTTTTATAGCGAATATTCTGCCGTTAGTCACATAGTTGCAACTATCACCGTTTTGGCGCTACAGTCAAGACAATATTAATTTCTAATTTCTGTCATAACTCCTAAGGTAGAGCACCCACATAATTGGAACGTTCGGCAATTGTTAGACACTTTTATAGCGAATATTCTGCCGTTAGTCACATAGTTGTAACTATCACCGTTTTGGCGCTACAGTCAAGACAATATTATTTTCTAATTTCTGTCATAACTCCTAAGGTAGAGCACCCACATAATTGGAACGTTCGGCAATTGTTAGACACTTTTATAGCGAATATTCTGCCGTTAGTCACATAGTTGTAACTATCACCGTTTTGGCGCTACAGTCAAGACAATATTAATTTCTAATTTCTGTCATAACTCCTAAGGTAGAGCACCCACATAATTGGAATGTTCGGCAATTGTTAGACACTTTTATAGCGAATATTCTGCCGTTAGTCACATAGTTGTAACTATCACCGTTTTGGCGCTACAGTCAAGACAATATTATTTTCTAATTTCTGTCATAACTCCTAAGGTAGAGCACCCACATAATTGGAATGTTCGGCAATTGTTAGACACTTTTATAGCGAATATTCTGCCGTTAGTCACATAGTTGTAACTATCACCGTTTTGGCGCTACAGTCAAGACAATATTATTTTCTAATTTCTGTCATAACTCCTAAGGTAGAGCACCCACATAATTGGAACGTTCGGCAATTGTTAGACACTTTTATAGCGCATATTCTGCCGTTAGTCACATAGTTGTAACTATAAATTTACTCTTTGGCTAATGTAATTGGGGCCTTTATAAAGACCGTTTTTGTTTCAATTAATAGCCTTAAGATAGAACATTTTTTGTTTGAATCTTTACATTGCAGTAAAATTGTTTTGCGTTTCCTTAAAGGGGACAAAAAATCAGAATTCAATATTCATTTTAAAGAATTTGTATTTTACTACAAATTTACTTTTTGATTAATGTATTTGGTAGCCCTGATAAGGACCGTTTTATATTCAATCTACACATTAAAGTAAGATCCAGTTGGATCCACGATCCACTTCTGTTTTAATCTTAAATTTATCTTTGGCATTCTTATTAGCCCAGTCAACTTGTATTTCACAATCGAAATGTCCAATATTACAAGCAATCGAATCATCTTTCATATTAATAAAATGTTCTCCCGTAATGATTACTTTACATCCAGTTGTTTTAACAAAAATCGTTGATTATTTACTTGCTTCTTCCATTGTCATCACCGTAACCAGCAACACAAAAAACCTTACCGGCAATCATAACATCCGTTGCTCGTTTAATACCATCAATTAGACATTCACGAAAACCTTATAAATTATCAAATTTACTCTGAATTTGCATTTTACTACAAATTTACTCTTTGATTAATGTATTTGGTGGCCCTGATAAGGACCGTTTTATTTTCAATCTACACATTAAAGTAAGATCCAGTTGGATCCACGATCCACTTCTGTTTTAATATTAAATTTATCTTTGGCATTCTTATTAGGCCAGTCAACTTGTATTTCACAATCGAAATGTCCAATATTACAAGCAATCGAATCATCTTTCATAATAATAAAATATTCTCCCGTAATGATTTCTTTACATCCAGTTGTTTTAACAAAAATCGTTGATTATTTACTTGCTTCGTCCATTGTCATCACCGTAACCAGCAACACAACAAACCTTACCGGCAATGATAACATCCGTTGCTCGTTTAATACCATCAATTAGAAATTCAAGACAACCATCTACATTATCAAATTTACTCTGAAAATTTCAAAATGTTTTTAAAATAAAATATCGAAAATGTGGGTTTACCTTTGTTGAAACCTTGTCGTTGAAGTTGTCCTGCAATCAATGTAAACTATTCCGTGATAATTACCACTCAATAATTTATAAAGATCCACTTGTGGTTTAATATTAAATTTATCTTTGGCATTCTTATTAAGCCAGTCAAATTGAATTTCAAAATCGGAATGTTCAATATTATAAACAATCGAATCATCTTTCATATTAATAAAATGTTCTCCAATAATGATTTCTTCACATCCAGTTGTTGTAACAAAAATTGTTACTTCTTTACTTCCTTCTTCCATTGTAGTCACTTCATAACCTTCCATTGCCGCTTGTAATGCAATTGTTGGATCAATTTCCGTAATAAAAACAGGTCCACCAGGTGCACGTAACGATTGTGCGTATCCTTTATCAACATAGCTGTAACCGGCAACACAATAAACTTTACCAGCAATCCTTACATCCGTTGCTCGTTTAATACCATCAATTAGAGATTCACGACAACCATATAATTTATCAAATTTACTCTGAAATTTAGCTGGTTATTTAAACAAAAAAAAATATGAAAATATTTGGCATGTTTTCAAATTTCACTTAATTTGAAATACTCAATTCAAATGCAGTAGCAACAAAATCATTATCTTTAAATCGTCGAAATCATTGTCTATAAATGGTATCAGATAGAACATAATCACCATAAGCTTCTCCAAGCAAACGATAACTTTCCGCGGCAATTTTCTCTAGATTGAAAAAAAAACTAACCTTTTTGGGCAATGGTCTTAACATGTTTTTTTGACTACCGAAAAAAATGGTTGGAGCTTGTCTGGCATTTGCTACATCGCCAGCGGTATTGACGTGACATTGCACCTCTTGATTATCATTTATTCAGGTTTCTTTACAAAATTCTCTGAACAGCAAGAACTTCAAGTCTTTCGAGGTTATTAAAAACTAGCTTGATTAGATTTTTATGCTGATAATCCTGGACAGTTCTAGAAGGATAGAATATTTAAGTTGTGTGAAAGATGGAGAAAGGTTGTGGAATAAAAAAATAAAACGCAAATATTCGGTGTGATATATCTGTTAATAAAACAATTTTCTTTTTTCTTATATTTTACATACAAAAACAAGCACAAATAAACCTCCACGACATGTTTTCTTGATATAAAATCTTTTAATATCTATAATGATCGGGTTTGAATGGACCATCTTTAGGTAAACCTAAATATTTAGCTTGTTTATCTGTTAATTTCGTTAATTTCACACCTAATTTATCCAAATGTAAACGTGCCACTTCTTCATCCAAAATTTTCGGTAACATAAACACATCAATCTTATATTTACCAGGATTTGTCCATAATTCGATTTGTGCTAAAACTTGATTTGTAAATGAATTTGACATAACAAAACTTGGATGTCCCATTGCACATCCTAAATTCACAAGACGTCCTTCAGCTAATAAAATAATATGATTACCATTCGATAAGGTATAACGATCAACTTGTGGTTTGATATTAATTTTTTCTTTGGCATTCTTATTAAGCCAATTAACTTCTATTTCACAATCGAAATGTCCAATATTACAAATAATCGAATCATCTTTCATATTATTAAAATGTTCTCCAGTAATAATTTCTTCACATCCAGTTGTTGTAACAAAAATTGTTGCTTCTTTACTTGCTTCTTCCATTGTAGTCACTTCATAACCTTCCATTGCTGCTTGTAATGCAATTATTGGATCAATTTCCGTAATTAAAACACGTCCACCAAATGCACGTAACGATTGTGCACATCCTTTACCAACATCGCCGTAACCAGCAACACAACAAACTTTACCAGCAATCATTACATCCGTTGCTCTTTTAATACCATCAATTAGAGATTCCCGACAACCATATAAATTATCAAATTTACTCTGAAATTTTTTTTTTACTTCTGAAATGTTTTTAAAATAAAATATCGAAATGTGGGTTTACCTTTGTTACGGAATCGTTTACATTTATTGCGGGACAACCTAAACGACCAGCTTTTAACATTTTATATAAATTGTGAACACCAGTTGTTGTTTCTTCACTTAATCCACGAATATCCTTCAAATATTGTGGATATTTTTCATGAACAAGATTTGTAAGATCACCACCATCGTCCAAAATTAAATTTAATGGTTGATCATTTTTGAAAATTATGGTTTGTTCGATACACCTTTTAAATTAATTTCTGGTTTACAAAAAAATATATATCTATGATTTGAGTATTTTACCACATGTATTCCTCGTCTGTTTCCCCTTTCCAAGCATATACTGGTACTCCTGTAGCCGCAATAGCAGCTGCTGCATGATCTTGTGTACTAAAAATATTACAGCTGCTCCATTGTACCTGCAAAGAAAAAAATGTTTAAACTTGATTTTGGGAAATATTATAGAAAAAAATGAATCGTTTTTTACATTATTTTATGAAATACTGATTAGTGAATCCAACCTCGAGTAAGCGGGTATTTTAATCTAGTTGTTTAGTTGATTTTAGAATCTTATATATAAAAATATCTGTCATAACCTTTTCAAATTTTACTCAGATTGAAATACATATCTCTATTTAAGTGCAGTAGCAGCAAAGATTTGAAGTTGGACAAGCTTGACGATAACGAATTCCATAAACGCGCACCTCTGGGGAGAAAGCTGTAGTACATAAACGATGTAGAATTTTTTGGTGTTATTAACAGGTTGCAGCGAATGAATCTGATGTCTACAATGTGGATATTTAGGTTTATGGTTCTTTATAATTGAAAATGAGCCCTAATATATATAATTCGGAGACTAATCATTCTTTCACATGTTCTTTAAAAAGCTTATTCAAATGTTTAGCAAAAAGAAGGTAATTTTATGAAGCTGGAAACTGAAAATCCAGATGAAAACATCAAAGAATGGAACTCAGAACATGAAGAATTTGTTTTGGATGAATGATCAAAAAAACATTAAACTGTTATTATTGTCACACAACTAGGCACTTTATAAACGTTAAAAGACTAAAACTGATCGATAAAAATCGCAGAAATAGATTGTATACAAAAAAAAATCGTTCCACACGTTGCTTAGCATTCATCAACATTTAGTGAGTCTTTGTAATAGCTTCTAGAAACGCAATCGGTTGATAATGGAAACGTTCTTAAATATTCATTTATGAATAAAAAAAGAAATAATTTAAATACATATGTTGTTTTTTCCATTTCGAAACAACTCCACGGGTATTTGCGTATAAAAAAAAATTACTCGGTTGTTAAAAAGTTGAATATTTAGATTCCCTAATACTAATTATGAATAATTTTTTCGAAGCCATTATTTAAAACTGATTATCATGTAAATATTTGAAAACAAAATTCTAAAATAAACAGAATATTACGATAAGACAGTTTAAGAAGTCATCTGATGAATCTCAATCTCAAGTCGTCATACATTTCTTATCAAAGCTTACTAAACAACAACCCCGTTTCGGCTTTTTGAAGAAAAGAGGTCAAGTTCAAATCTATTTTCCTAAAAAAAAAAAAAACGCATTTTAAAATACTACACATACCTCAGCTCCTAACTCTACTAGAGTTTCAATAAGTACCGCTGTCTGTACAGTCATATGAAGGCATCCTGCAATTCTGGCTCCTTTTAAAGGTTTCGTTGGCCCATATTTCCGCCGGCATGCCATCAAACCGGGCATTTCATTTTCGGCAATTATTATTTCCTTTCGACCCCAATCAGCAAGACCAATATCAGCTGAAATTATTATTTAAAAAATCAAAATTTAATTCATTTCTCAAATTTTCAAACTTATAAAAATACATATAACCTCAAAATTCTTTCACATGTTCATAAATCTTTTGGAAATTCATGAATTTATAAAAACATTCAACTTACCAACTTTATATTGTAGTTTCGACATTTTTTATGTGATAAATTAAATTTTTTCTTAAAAAAAAAAAAAAGAAATACAGACGAGAGCAATCCAAACAAAACCCACGCGTACTTTGGAAGTCAAAAATATAATGGCGGAAAAAAACTGGAAATGTTAAAAAATATAGTACCACAAAAGGGTTGCCATATGAAACATAAACATAATATAACATAATTATTAACTGCTGCCATCTATTAATATGTTTCATATTGTTTTTGCCTACATTTATGTATAAAAAGATAAAATTTATAAAATTTTCTCAATTATTTTTTCCTTTTTTTGTTAAATGTGTAATTAATTATGATAATTACAATTTATTCGGTTGTTTTTAATTTTTCTGCTTATCATAAATATTTGTAAAATATAAATTTTGAAAAAAAAAAATATCAAATGCATAAATTGCAATCGAAAGTGTATTGGATGAAATGATAAAAAAAAAAATTAATGAACGTCAACTTATATTATTTTTGTTGTTATTATTTATTCAACTTATCAAAATATTTCTGGACTAATATTATTTTCTATATACGTGAGATTATTCGATGTTGCAAATTATTAGTTTTATCTTGTAAATTTGGCTGCAATGTTTTTAAAGATACATCATGGAAAAATGAACAGATGGGAAAGTGAAAAAAATTTTCAAGGATTTTTTACTGGAATGATTTCCCCTTTTCTGTTAACGAACAAACTATTAAGTTAAAAAGAGACAACTAAATACTTTAAAATATTTATTCCCAAAGTTTAAAACGGTCGACTATATATTTCAAATATTTTGGAGTTGCGCTATTGGAATTTTTTTGGAAAATAAATAAACAAGAAAAAAAGTAAAATGAAAATTTTTTTTGTAGTTCACATTTTTCATTCAAAAGCGAACGCGATGGCAAAAGTATAAGACAACGCGCCGCGCCCATTCGTGAAATTTTAGGAAAAAAGAACAAAAATTAATTCATTCTTTTTTTGCCGTTTGTCGGGAAACAAGTCGTATTAGGTTGTTTTTATTAAACAAAAAACAGTGAATATTTCAATTCAAATAGAAAATATCGGGAAAAGTGCATTTTTGAAATAAAAAGTGTTTAATTTTTGTTCGCGTTTGCGACACACCAACTTTTTGGTGTTGAAGCGACAACAAAAGAAGAAAACCCAATTAACAAATTTTGTGCTTTAGTGGTGTTGTGTGAAAAAGAATAATAAATTTTTTTGTTTTTTTTATTCATTTTGGAGTGCAATTTTTTTAATATAAGAGAAGTAGTTTTTCTCAAGAATTTGTTTTTTTTAACGAATATAGAGTTATAAAAGTGTTTTTTCTATTTCAATTTAATTTGAAATTTTAAAGAAAGATTCTCTTTATTATCTTAATTTACAAAAAAAGAAATCAGTTGAAAAGGTAAAGATGATTTCATTTTTTTTCGCCATCAAAAAATAACACGCACGCACACATATAGAATTTCTGAAGGATATTTTTCTGTCCATTTCAAAAAGTGACAGGTGGGAACAAAATTGTGAATCGAATTTTGTGTTTTTCTTTCAAAAAAAGGGATCCTTTTTCATTTTCAGACAGTAATTAAAAGAAAAAATTGAAATTGATGACGTCATTAATCACCAAAAATTTCAAATTGTTTAAGGTTAAATTTTGGGTGGAATTAATTCGTTATGCATTTTTTTCTTCTCTGAAAATGAGAAATACATAATTTATTCCGAAATTGAGGTTTTTTGGTTTTCTTTTTATTGTAACGGTTGAAAAAGTCGAAAGAAAAATTGTATTTTGAAAAAATAATAATAAACATGAAAATCATAATTATGGAAAGGGGGACAAATTCAACGCACACAACTTAAAAAATATGTTTTATGCGCACACACTCTCAAAACGTAATATAGTCGTAAATAAAATGTATTTATTGAAATTTTGAAAACATTACAAACGCAAAACCATAATAGGAACTTCTATACATATCGATATTCTGTTTGGAAAAGTTTGTGTATAAATTTCTAGCAATTTAAAGTTTTAGTGCATTTCTTTCAATCCTTATCAAGATACAAAATTTCATAAAAATTGCTTGAAAATTTACTTCAGTAAAAAAAAATTTCCTTATGCAAGACTTTTCTCAGGTTCTGGAGAGAATCAACAGAAATCTATTACCGCATACAACTCGCCTAATTTAAATCTAATCGGATAACACATTTGTGAATTATCGTGAATACAAAATTATTACAACTGCTCCATTGCTTCCATTGTAAAAATACTGTATTGCAAATTTGCTTGAAATTGGTTCATAAATAACGTTACACTATTCTCTTATTTAAAAACACAAAAAACAGTGGTGGAATCATGTTGTAATTCGAATAAGACTAAATCGTATCGAAAAATCATTGCCAATTCTATGCTTTTCGATAAGAATTGATTTAAATCGAGTTATACTATTTCACTTCCAGGTCTACACGCACTCAGGCAGAAAGACAGACATTGCATGGGAGTGCTTCTGTTTTTTCTTGTCGATCATGATTCTACTAACTTAACAGTTTGTATAGAAGTTAAAAAAAAGTTTTCCAAACAAATCAGTTTCTTGTGTGTTGTGTTGCCAGCTGGATTTACTAGTTTGTTCTTTGTCACTTAAAGTTATTTTTTTCGTGAAAAATGACATCACCACAGTAATATGAGTGAGGTCACTTTCATAATATTGCGTCATTGATTTTTTCCTCACAATATTTTCCTAGTTTTGTTTTTCCTTTAATTTATAATAAAAGAAATTTTCAACCAAACTTGAATATATTTTCTTTTTAAAAGCGGACATGTGCACTCATTTTTTTTCTATTGAAAAAAAACCGGTTCATTTTGATATTATTTTTTTTGATTAGCTTTTGATCAAATGAAATGTGTTTTGGTTTTATTTTAATTAATTTAAAATTTTAATCAGAAAAAAGGTAAAAAATGGCCGGATATGAACAAAGAGAAAATAAATTTTTTTATTATAAGAAACATTTATTTTTTTTTTACCATTCCACGGTGATGGGACAAGTCATCATCATTTCGGAGAAAAAGAATTATTTTGAAAAATATTTTCTCAACAAAATTTCAAAGATTATGTATGTAATGATTTTAAAAATAAGAAATTTCTTTTGAAAAAAGAAAAATGAAATAAGAAATATAAACAGGACAACGATCAAAAAATTTCGATGAAGTGGTAAAATCGATTTCTAATAAATGCGTTGAAGTGTTCTTGAGATATTTCATTAATTAATAAATTCACTAGTCAAGTTGTTGATTTTATTTTAAATATTAAAGCGGAGTTGAAATTTAAAATGTATGGCGCCGTGACCAGAGAAACCAAAATTAAAGTTTTATGCCAAACTATTCGCATTTTCCTGAATCATAGTTTTCCAGTTAGATTCTTGTACACGAATTGTTGGTTCCCGAAAATGCCCTGTAAATTAAAACCGTGCAATTCAAATCCACAATGTAACATTAAAAAAATTTTTTTTCTGTGACCATGTTATTCAAAATTTTTCCGCTTTTCTTTAATCGTGTTAATGTTAAACCGAGATAGTGCAATTCGAGTGCCGTGTAAATCGAAGTCTGGTTGTTTTGAAATTGGATGTATATGTGTTATGGTTGAAATAAAGAAGCACGTTACTAATGTAATTAGCATTAGAAGCTTGTTTCTCTCTTTTAATCTTCTATTCAATGGCTTTTCCTAGCTACATACGTGTTCCAGGATTTGCCCATTTTTGTACGTGTTTGACGAAATCTGGTTCATTGCAGTGCGCTTATAAGCTCATGGTTGTATCTGGTTATAAACCCGTTTGAGAATATTTTATTCAAACCCATATAGTTAGTTGTCTCGTATTCTTTCGATATGCATCAGCTTTCACACAAAGTCTTGTATTAGGCGTTCTATCCCAGCTGATATATCTGATTTACATGCAATCCTAAACATCCCTTTGAAGTAACAAAACAAGTAAGTTGAGCAATTTTTATAAACAGGACAGTCTTTAGGTCGTAATGAGAATCTGAACGATATGTCTTCGGCTTTTATTTTTCGAATTGATTTGTCAAGTACCAGTGACCTTAAAATAGGAGAATCTCAATGAGTCGAATCTGTTCTGTTCCATTTTTATGGTCTATTTATTTTAATTACACATGGTTTCCGTGTCGGTTTTTGTGCTAATATATTTTTTTTATTGTTTTTGGAATAGTAAATGATTATTTTTTGTTTTTGTTTTATTGCTTCTAAATTTTAAGTTAGATCGAACTTAAGATCAGTGCTTATTATATGGGAGTATGCATAGATTTAGTTGTATTGGCTAGCAACCAGGTGCAATATAGAACTTGAATAGTTAATATCAGTTTTTTATTCAATAAGAACACTACATTGTGCTACACACAGGTTAGTGTGTACCCGGACTAACTCCTTGGACAGTCTTACGAAATTCGACTGTATGAAAAATGTTTAATTAATCTATTGCCTATTCGTGGAATAACACCCGATTGAAGTGAAATTTGTTTAGCTTATTTATATTTTATAAAATTTGTTAAAAATTTATTTTTATCAAATTGCACACCTTAGCTACGCATGGGTTGTATTCTGCTAAAGCTCCATTTTTAAAAATCAATGTTTCTTGATTAAAAGTGGTTTACTGTTCAGGTTTCTTTGGCCAGCCATATATAAAACTTTTAAGTTTTGGGAAAGAAAAAACTATGATTTCTATGTGTACCAAATTTATAAACGATTGGATTTATTTTCGAGTCGAAATGCATTGTTTCTTTCATGTCGTTTTTTCATTACATCACACATCCCTTCAAAAATTTATCCTCGATATAGAAATTTAACTTCAAAATTCAAAAAACCTATGTTTTGTAGATTGGCAATTCTAAAAGCAAGCTATTTAAATCCTAATATGTTTTCTGTAGAAACATCCAAAAATAATCTTAAAATAAGTTTTTCTTTTAAAAATGACATCATAAATCGACTAAGACGAATTCATTTAAGAAAAGGAACAGGAACTCTTAATCAACTACATTTCAAAATCATTTCAAGAAGTCCCAAAGGAATGAATTTTTTTCTCGTAAACATTAATTTCAAATAAAATAAACTTTTCATTAATGAAATAAATTAATCAAAACTGAAAATAAGTAAGCATCAATTTTAATTTAAAAAATACTCCAGAAAAGTTCAGGAAATATTTAAAATCATTGAATCGAATAAAAAGGAAAATTTTAAAGCTAATTACATTCAAAAAGTTCTTTAAGCTTGTTAAAAGAAGAAAAACCCTTGAGGAAAACTTTAGGATTTCTAATCTAATTTTCTTCCATGAATCCTATTTCTTTTTTTTAATTTCATAAAAACAATGGAAAATTAATGGAAATTAAATAACTTTTTTTTGTAGAAGAAAAAGAAAACATTTGAATATGAAACTTTTCTTTGGAAGGGTTTAAAGAATTAATTACAAATAAATGATTTATTATCTTCCTGAGTTTTAAAATCCCTTTTTTTAAATTCTATTTTTACAGAATAATAATAAAAACTAATGTCCAATTTGACAGGGAGAGTTAAGTTCAGTTGAAAGGTGGAGTTGAGCCACAAATGTGATTAAAATTATTTGATAGTCGTTCACATTCTCGACATTAAAAGAAGCTATGCATATCATGCTAACTATAGGAAAGTTTTAAAAGAATTTAGTTTTTAGTTGAATATGAAAACAGTTTGGTAACTAAAAAAGCTTAAAAGTTCTATCCAAAGTTGACCCAGGCTGAAAAATATTCAAAATTTCCATGAAATCAATTGAATTTTTAAAAAGGGTTTTCATATGTTATTTGTTATATTATAAAAGGGTTTTGTATTTGTGATGGAAATTCTCTGAAATTTATATTGCAAATAAAGATTGAATGATTCACAAGACAAGATTTTCATATAATATTACATAGAATTTTGCCAATGGGCAAATATTATTCAAAAAATCTAATATTCAGAGAGGCCCTGTTTGAATTTTGTTTTGTTTGTTCATTTTATGTTGTTCTGATTTTATATTACACGAAAAGATTCACATCTTTTATCAAGGATGAAAATTATGTAAGAATTTGGTATCTTGATAAATTAAAATGATATGTTTTCAAAGTAAGATATATTTTTGAAAAATATATGAATAAAGAAAGTAGGATTCTTTGATTCAGAATAATACAATAGTGACAATATTGTATCTTCTTAATGTCTAAAATGAACAAACGATTTTCCCCTTATAAGTTTGAGAATGAAAGTGATCAATTATGAGATCTAAACTTTTAGGAATTCATCAAGATATATATAATATGTAGTATGCTTTAATTTTGAGATCCTATCTATTACTTCGACTTGATAATTGACTTTAGATGGATTTAATCCGCTTTTTTTAACTTTACCAGATTGAAAGATCGACTTTAATTCTAATCCATGTTAACATGCAAAATTTGAAATCGATTAAAAGAATTTTTTTATCGAGTTGACATGCACGATTTTGAGATTGAAATCTAAATGTTCAAGTAGATCATATAAACCAATTATATGCTCGTTTTTGTTTAAGAACTTTATTCCGTTTTCACCGAGTTTGCCCGAAGACTATGTTAAATCAAGCCATTGTATGACAAACTTACTTACATTTTAAAGTTCGGTAAAATTAATCAATGCTTTTTTGTACTAGCGTTTAATAAAACGAACATCTACGCATCTACTGACAAAACTGATATATCTATATTGTTATATCTTCTATCACAGAGGGTATAAAAATAGAAATCTTTAAATTTGAGTTATTCGATGCCAAAAGTTTTAAGTGTGTGTTTCAATAATACTACCAAAATCATGAAGAAAACTGATGTTTTTATAGATGAAATCCTGGTTATAAGAAATTTATAACAACAGTTCGCCAGCGGAATTTAATGTTTTTTGTTTGTACAATAATATACAAATTTTTATATTGTAAAGGCACGGGAAATAATTCAGGTTATACGTTTCAAAAGCCATAATGGAGATTAATTTCTTGATCCTTAAAATTTAAAGTGAAATACTTAAATTATTGAGGAAGTACTAATACTTTTATTTCAATTTAAAGTGTGCATGTTGCCATTAAAACACATTTTTTTGATAAAATTTTGGCTTAATTGCAGAACAATTTTACCATATTGAATCTCAGCCTTTAGGGCTTTAATCGTTTGAGGGTGGTTGTTCGCATAAAAGTTTTCTTTTACATAGTCCTAAAGAGAAAAATCCTGGTGGCCAATTTAAACATCAAAAACGAGAAATTACCCGAAGAAATCCGCTTCATCACATTATCAACGGCTTGCATAACTAAAACTCTTTGTTCTATCGGATAGCCAGGTGTGAATTTCTATCTTCTAGTTGGAACACCCGATATTTTATGAAAAAAACTGAAATTTAACTAACCGGTTAATCAATATGTCCTGATAATGTTTATATAGTTAGTTGTTTATGCCTTTTGATAGGTACTACTAGAAGGTATATTAGTTTTGTCACTAATTGTGTAACACATCGAAATAATCATCGTAGAAAGGTTTCAAAAGTATGGTTGTGTAGAGAATCAAAAGTTATATCGATTTATACATGTCCGTCCGTCCATCCAGGCGTGTACAAGATCACTCAAAAACGCGTTATCCGATTTTGCTGCAATTTAGAATGTGAGTTGGTTATTCCTTAACTGGATTTGGTATGCATTTCAGCAAAATCGACCGAGGGGCGAAGTTATTAATGCAAAAACCAGGATGACCAGAAAGTTTTATCGTTTTTTTTTTATATGGTTTTTCATATTTAATTGGAAAATTTGTGAAAAAATGTTGTTTTAATTAATTACTATATATTGGATAACTACATAAATAGACGATACCATGTTAAATTTCATTCAAAGCGGTCCAAGGATAGTGGAGAAAAAAAATCTTAAGAGAAAGTAAGCATATTCATAACGTCTTTTTAATGTACTTTCAAAACTAATGCACCGATTTGAATAAAATTCAAATTGGATTTATGCTATAAGGGTCTACGTTACCTGCAAATTAGAGG
Organism: Xylophagus ater; assembly: GCA_963422695.1. Taxonomy (NCBI): domain Eukaryota; kingdom Metazoa; phylum Arthropoda; class Insecta; order Diptera; family Xylophagidae; genus Xylophagus; species Xylophagus ater. The sequence goes on from OY730478.1 coordinate 66,204, forward strand.
CAATTTTGAAATGAAGAAACAAAGTTATGAGCCCAAACCTTGAAATGTTGCTAGTTTTGACAGTTTTTCTGTCCCATTTCAGTTACTATTTGTTTTTTTCCCTCTCAAGTTAGTAAACATAACAAAGTTCAAAAAACTTTATTATTGCATACTTATTTACATACAAATTTTCTAGTTTATTAAAAACAGATTCATATAATAAAACCACAAATTTATACAGTTTTTTACATTTTTCGAGCATAAATAATTGTAAATTACTTTGAGGCGAACGTATTTTGTTACAAAAAAAAAACATAATGCTGATATTTTTTTAAAATAATTTTATAATAGATGTAGAAGCTCTTTTAAAACTATGATGAAGGAGGAATGAACAACAATTGACATTGCATGCAATGAAGCCAATCAACTTGAATAAAAAATAATAATAAATCTGAGTATAATACTTTTAACATAAGTCCACGTATTCTCATGCAATAACCTTTCTAAACGAGTTTTTCTCAAGACACAAGACCTAAAACAAAAGCATAAAAATAATATTCTTTTCGTGCAGAGAAGAAAATCTTCTTTTACAGATTTTCTTCTCGTTCTTTTTTATGCTCAAATAGGACATTTATTTCTTTGAAAGTATATAAAAGTAATTTGATCTTACCACATTTTATTATGAAAAAAGAAAAACCTAATTCTTAAGTAAAAAAATAATTTTAATTAAGGTTAACTCTTTTCTGTCTCCTTGTAAAATAAACAGAATTCCAGCTTTAATTCAATAATAATAACAGTTGATTGGTTAAGTATGCTAAGAATGAGTTTAAATGGTCTCTCGAACATCATTGAGTGTCAACCACATCATATTATTGTATAATGGAAGAAATTTTCTTGAAAGCTTTTAATCACTTCTTTAAAAGAGAGTATTCGTATTAGTGTCATATACTTTTTTCAACTATATTTTTAAATAATATTTAAAAGTAGGCAACATTTGTTTTATGTAGCTTTGAATTTCCTCATTTTTTCCCCACCCGACCTTAAACTAGATCAAGGTGATTTATAAAATCAATAAAAATCTATAAAAGAATTTAATCGACCTTCAATATTTCGATTTGATTATATTTTACAATGGAATTGTTTCCATGGAGGATTTTATTTTTAGAACATAATTATAATGGATAAAATGGATTAAATGTTCACATAAGCATAATTTTTGAAATTCTTTAATTGCAAAATATTAAATATATAAGAAAATTCTGAGTCTCTTATTGATAAAATTATTTACAACTCTATCCGGTAACTTGCGGATTCCATCGCGATAGAAACTTGGCGGTATTGAAGCCATTTCGCATGTCTTGAAGTTTGGGGAATCGCTCTTCTGCTAATTGGTTCTGCATTGATCTGAACAACTTGTAATCTGAATTTCCATGACTATAGAGTAAGCAGCAGACGGGAAAAGTTTCTAGCTTAAGTTGGACATCCACAGTTTTTATTGGAAGTAGCATGAGCCGAACATTAATGACAGCGCTACGATCTGCTAAATTTTATTTTCAAATCTTTGAATTTTAAAAAACTCAGTTCTTTTTTATACATCTAATATATTAATAATTAAAATTTTTAATATAAATAAACTCAAATAAGATTGAGTTATATCTGTTTTTTAGACATACAAATTGTTTATAAAAAATGTTTTTAAACATATTAGATTAGGTTGGACTTTAAAAAAAACATTAAACAAAATTAACTTCGTTTGATTTCTTAAAATTTCTTAAATTTGGAAATGATAACATTTTTCGAAGTCATGATTCTAAATTTCTTTGGTTTGGTTTGGAAAAAGTGTCTAATTGTAGAAAAACGGAATTTTCTTTACAAATTACTCATATTTCATACTATTTAACAACCTTGTAATTATTTTCGGAATTGATAAATATGCGAAGTACTCTCTCTCGATGTTCAGCAAACTAATATAACACAGTCATTTCTGTGTACAACAAAAACCTTCTATTGAGTGTCTTGAGAAAAATTGGAAATTAAGATGCAATTTAGTGCCATAAAAAACACTAGAAATCATTTTAAATCATTAATAAACTAAAAGAGCTAGCAAGAAGATCGTTTAAATTTCAACATCTTGTAAAAAAGATTTATTAAGAATTTTGAAAACTGAGTATTAAAATTATAGTATAAGTATGTAGGAAACGCCCTTGGTCATTAGCCTGTAGGTTGTGTTTTTTTCAAGTTCTCACTTGCACCGGTGAAAACCAGTTTAATTACTACAAGGTATTATGTTTATAAACAATGTGGTAACGAGTTAATAACAGAATTAATTTTTTCAAGGAAGGGTTCAATTCAATAAAATAAAGACTTTTAAGAAAAATTTCTTTAGCTCTGAGATCACAGAATGACTTGACTAGTGAAAAAAAAAACATTTCAGGAATCACATGAACTGAATTGACTAAAAAAAAAAGGAAAAATGATATTATTTACATAATTCAAATAATGAAAATTGAAACCCAAATGAAATACAAATTCCATTAGTTTCTTCCCCAAAATAAAATAGAAAATTTCATATTCCAAAAAACTTGTTTTTGAATCGATTATTTCCTTCCCTTTATTCCTGTGTACGGATTTTATGACTAACGACTTTTCCGGCAATTCGTGAAGCGTCTATCCTAAAGCTTGTTATTATATTTAGTTATATAAATATTTCCCTAAAGAAAGTTTCTTTCAAGGAAATTAGAATTAATTTTAATTTCAAAACCAAATAATTTTCACTTTAATAAAAAAAAAAAAAAATAGAAGTCATTTGAAATTATTGCCAAAAAAATAACATTTTTCTTATATTGGGTGGTACTAAATAAATCTAAGAAAACTAAAAAAAAAGAAATAACAAGCCAATTTTTCTCTATAACTATTTCTTCCTGCACTACCCTTTCGGTCTATGTATTTATGTAGTCAGTCTACGTAATTAATTTAAACGAAATTGTTGCACAAATTTTCGAATCAAATCCAAAAAATGACACAAAACTTTGTGGTCACCTTAATTTTTATCTTTCAGTCGATTTTATTGAAATCAATTCGAGTTAAGGAATGGTCAACATAATTCCAAATTTCATTAAAATGCGTTTTTGAATTATCGTGCTTGAATGGATGCATAAAACGATATAACTTTTGATTCTCTACACATTTATATAGTCTTGAAACCGTTCTCTGGTGATAATTTCTATGTGTTACAAATGTAGTGACAAAACTAATATAACCTCTGGTAGTACTAACCATTTGGCATAAAAAGAACCTTATCACAAAATCTTAGACACTCCACATTTTAAAAGTTTCGGGAATATCTACAATAATTTACCGATAATTTAGATAAGACAAAATTCGTCAAATAAAAAAGAATTTTTTTTTCCCTTAAAAGCCGAAAAATTCCTGTTTCAAATATAGTTTTTTACTTCAAAATTATGTTTTACATAAAATTCACTGATTTCTTGATAAGATTAAGAATCCCAATCAAATTGTAATTGCCTACTTGAACATAATATGTGATTTGTTTTTCTGATAACGATAAGAAAATGATTTTTGTTGAATAATCGCAAGAACGAAATGATCTGAAAATAAAATATTGATAAATTTCTTTGATGATATATAAAAATACGAACATTATTTTCTCTTTCGATCCCAATATGGGATTGCCAATATCCAACATTTTGAGAGTTATTACAAACAAATTGATAACCGGAAAATATGTTTACCAAAGTTCTTGAAAATGTTATCATTCAATTGAATAGAGAGCAAATATATTTATGAAGTAGTAATTTATAATATAATTAGTTTTGATAACGTTTTTATGAATTATTCAATTTGTTATCAGGAAATTCCAAATGCCAAAAAGATATGTCTATAAATATATGAGGACAATCATTTTGTGTATTCCATAAAAATAGGAATTTCGAAATTCACCCTTAGAAAATGGTTTTCTTAAAATAAAGTTACGATACAATTATGTCCCATTAAATATGTTACCAAAAAAAAGTGCATTGTTTTAAATTTATTCACCCAATAATAAATTCCTCGAATTGTTTCTCATACCAATTTCACAAGTACCAGGACTTTATCTAAAAACTTAACACAAAAAGAGGATGATCCATTTTTCCCACCCTCTTGAAATATAACTTAAAATACGGGTTATACAATTTTTTGGGGGCTGTTAATATGTATGTAATCTGTTAAAATATTTAAATGTGAATATTTTCTGGTTTGCGAGAAATTTTCTTTTATCCTGTCAATTACATAATATGTAAATTGAAGTTACAATTTTATTTTCCAAGTAAAATTCATCTCAACTTATTTATAAGCAGTTTTTTTGGCTAATAAAATTATTGGGAACTTGAATTAATTTTGACTGCTTTTTTGTAGGCAAAGAAAAATAAATTATGGAGAACCGAGCTCTGGATTTAAACCAGAGCCTCATCAGCTTCTAGAAACGATATCTTAACTAACTTCACCATTTCAACACTGTATTGATTAATCTGTTCAATTTTTTCTAAACGTTGTTCAAACATTACAACTGTTATTTGAAATACAACAATTCTTCTATAACCTTTCAATTTTCTATGCCAATTATTTGTATTAATTATTTATTCAAAATTTAAAGTAAGCCAAAACACCTATACTCCTATATGTTTGATAAAAGATTTAAGAAAAAAATTTACATTATATTTAATTTTAAGTATTGCCCATCGTTAGCTACATTTTTTTCGGACAACAAATGGACTCTGCAAATCAATTCATTTATCGGGCCATTTTTGATATATTTATAAGTTTAGAAATGCTATTTAGAAGGGACATGCTGCATCGATTGAAACAAGTGGTAATCATATGTCGTAATGTCTGGTGAATATAGCTGGTGAGGTATAGCATCCCATCCAAGTACTTTCAAAATTTTCTTTTAAGATTTTGCAATGTGTGGCCGAGCATTTTTATGTAAAAAAAGCAACTTCTTATCATGCTTTTTTGCATATTTCGATCATTTTTCTTACAATGCTCGCTTCAAATCGATTAATTATTTTCACTAACTAGGTTTCAGCAGATTATAGTACACCACGTCTTCTTCCCGCTGATCAAAGCATTGTTGAAACCAATTTCTAGAAAAGATTTCAGATAGAGGATGTTAACCATACGGTTTCACAAGCAAACGATACCTTTCTTTAGATTGATGCAAAATAGTAACTTTCCACGCAAAGGCTGTTTAAATTTAAGTAAACAACGCTTAAATTTCATATATGGTACATAAAAATATTAAAGCTTATTGACGGAACATTAATACAATATACATTATCTTACATGACAAACAATGTGGAAATAATATGACAATCTAAATTAATTTTCAAAAACTGATATGCCGATTTAAATAAAATTTGCAGAATAGATTTATGCTATTCCGATCCAGATTATCTATAAACTAAAGAAAATTTGAAGAAGAGGAAAGTTCCGAACCAGAGATTTAAATATTGAAATAATATTAGTTTTGTTTGTTTTTTCTCAGAGCTAATTCATTGAATTATACATTCGCATTTCTATGCAAATCTTTTCTAGAGTGATTTTAAGTTTCTTTTTCATTTTAAATTATTAAATCCACTTTGGTTGTGCTTCAAACATTCTTGTATTGAATAAACATTCTTTTACACAAATTTATTTTACATTCAATTTAAACGAAACACTTGCCATATAAACAAAACAAACAACCTATAACCCATTCTACTAACTTCCACTGACATCATGCCTAAGATAAGATCCTATGTAATGATATGAAGCTGTTATACATGATTCTTTTGACAGAAAGATGTTTAACCAAATTCATTCGTTCAAAGGTATAAATCCCAAAGATGTAATCAACAGCTTTTGGAATATTTATATAAAAGCTATTTAGTTAGTTACTAAATGATTATAATTATACTAGTTTATTTACTTATACGAAATGATTTCATAAATATTAGAAAATTAGGCTTGAATTATAATCCTATTTACGCGTCCTAACATTTCTTTGTTTGGATCAGAATTATTCGAAATTTCCATTAAATTATCCAAAAATATGAAATTTGTTAATTGGTTTAATATTTTTCTTATTTAAAAAAATGTTTATTTAATAATCCCATTTATTAGCGTGTTCTTAAAAAAAATCTTTCTCTTTTAAATGATTATAATTTCTCCCCAAAAATCCCCATATATACATAAACTAGATGCATTAATACGGTTCATAGCTCAACAAGGACACAATGCCAAATGTCACGATATTTATAAAATGATATAAAAGGTCATTTTATCAATTAAATTCATACACAACGAAAATGGTCGGAGATATTAATAACAAAAGGAAACAAATGTTTCCCTTGGTTAAATTGAATTCAAAGCTTAAAAAGAAAATAAAAAATTAGTTAAAGATAGAATATCTAAAATGATTATGTGTGTGTATATATATGTATATGCGGGCAATTTAATGATCCGACCATATAGTTGGTTGACTTTGAATACGGCACGCAATCAACACACAACCATTATAGATCTCACATACCCAAAGCGATAATATCATATACACCACACCCAAAGCTTTAAATTGCTAGAAAGACGCGTTTCGAAAGTGACGGTCAAACCGTTAGATTACTTCTTCTTCGTTGATTTCATCGGTGTTGATGCATTACACTATTGTGTTGCTATAAAACAAATAAGAATACGGAAGTGGAAGAGGGGTTTAAGCATATACTCTATATAAGAGAAAAATTGTTCATACTATATCATTTGTAATTAACAGACCAATGTATATTTGACTTATTATAAATACGTGAACATATTTATTAAAAGAATCAATATTTATATAACTAATTATATAATTGAATATTTCTATACTATTTCGTCAAAATTAACCCACGAAACTGTCCAATCAACTTTCTGGAAGATTTGTAAAATACAGCAAAATCGATCTAAGGTGTGGCTATATTTGGAATAAAGAAAAAGTGAATATATTATTAATTTTTAGTTATTTTCATCGATATTTGTAATCAAGAAAAATAGATTAGTTTTTTATGACAAATATCGTTTATGGAAGAGAAGGGCTAAAACGTTTTTATCAAATTCGCTGACACCAAACTCAGTTTACGGGAGAGGCTAGTGAAGCCTGTACTTGTAAAAGGCACTATCCATCAGGTACAACTTATTCAAGTAATCCAATTTAGAGAGTGGATTATGGATCACCGTATGTAGCCAATGCAACCAACTTAGAAGGCTGTATATCTCTCTACTCAGTACGGGTGTTATAAGGAGATGCAAAAAAAGAAAATTTTTCCTAATTCCGTCAATAGGAAGCGGATTTTTATCTATTTATATTTGAAAGTGTAACCATATCATTGCAGTTTCACTATTGACCAATAAATGTATATTTTAGTTACTAATGCCATTGTTGTATCATCCCTGTCCCATTTCAATATCATCAATCACGTAAGGTCCGAGCAAAGTCAGGAACAAACAAGTTCAGAATCCATGTTTATAAGAGTTTAAACTTTAAAGTCATAATTCTAATTTATAAAATAATTTTAAAATAAATTACATTAATGGTATTTCTACTATGTTACTATTACCTGGGAACCCGCACATTTATATAAAAAAAAAAAACAAAATGAATATATGTACTGGAATTTATATTTTGCAAATAATTCCTGTCAATATTTCCTGAAAAACTCATATAAAAACATTAATTCTCAACAAAAAAACATTAGTTTTTCATTAAAACTCTTGGGTTTTGTGTAATTAACATTTAAAAGTAAAAACGTATAAATTTAATTCTCAAAGCGAATTAATTTCGAAACGGGAAAATTGTTCTCTCCTTCTAATGATTTTCTTTTAAATAAATTACTGCTGTCGTTGACACTTACAACCATTATATTTCCTCTACCTTTCTATACTTTACTCTAATAAGAAAAAGAAAATGTTCTTCCTTATATAAATTTTTATAATACACTTAGTCAATGGAAAATTATTTTTCTTTTTACTTTTCTTACAGCTTAAAATTTTGAAACTTGAATTATTGGACTTTTTATTATATATATATAAATCTTAATAATTTTATGCCCACAGCAACAGAAAATTTTGATTCCAAAAAGGTTTTCCATAAGTTTTTTCTTCGTAAATCGATAAAATTCGAATTTCAAAATGAAAATGAAAACATGTTTTTTCTATTTTTAGTTAAAATATTTAAATATTTCATTCAGAAAATATAATTTAATATTTTGAAAATAATTTTTTTTAGCACGTTCTTGAAATCGTAAAATTTTGAAATTTTTCCTATATTTTATATTTTTTTCAAGAATTCTGTTGACCTCGCCAACAAGAAAGTTTTTTTATTCTTTTGGTGAGAGTCCAATTTAAAAAAATTTATTTTTTGTCTAAAAATGCAATTTTATTTTATTAAAAACAAATATTTTCTGTAATCCAAAACTAAAAAAAACGTTTTTAAAAACTTTTTTTTAAATTAATGAATTTTTGTAGGCATGTGGATATTAATATTAAAACGGAAATCCGATTCTTATTAAAAAAAAAAAAAAGAAGCTTATCATAAAACCACACACAAAACTTGAAAAAGTATTTTTTATCGCATTAATCGAAAACAAAACTTTGTTTGATGCTATAAAAAACACTATGAGGAATACAACATAAATAGTTTCGGCAATATACTCGTATGCCAAAATAGTTCATTGAAACTATGCTGTGGAAGAAAATAATATAATTTTATATTTTTAATATAATATATAAAAGTACACCTAACCCTCCATTTACACAGTACTCGAATTGCACGATTTCGATTTAACACGGTTGTAAGAAATGAGGAAAACTTTCATTTATACAGCATTAGTTTTATTTTAACATGGTCCCAGAACATTTTTTCTTATTTTTTTTTAATGTTTTATTGGTGAATTAGGATTGCACATTTTCGATTTACACGGTTTTCTGAAGAAACTATCTTCAGTGTAAATCGGAGGATAGGTATAAATTGTTATGAATTAAGTTTTAAAAGAATCCGAAATGAATTCAATAAATTAAATTTAAAATTCATACGCCTTCAATATCCAATACTATAGTATACAAAATGTTGTATAGCTTGTAGAGCTTGGTATTCTAGTCTACATTTGTTAAAGAATTAGTCTTTACATAGCTTTAATTTTGAGTACTTTACTAGTTTTAGACATATAGTTATCTCTTTCATTTTCTTTGAATGCGTTCATCTATATTATAGAGATAACTATATGTCTAAAACTAGTAAAAGTATTCAAAATTAAAGCTATGTAAAGAGTAGATATAGATATATATAGATTCTATATAGTCGATAATTTAATTACACTTTAACTAATTTGATTGAAATTCGTAATATATAAGTGTGTAATATCAAATCTCAAGAATTTAAGCAAACTCGGTGGAGGAAATGCAAAGTTACAAAAGGAAATCTTCAGTCTGTTCAAAATATTTGCGATAGTTACCAATTGTTAACAAATGTGCTTTCAAGATAGTTATTTGTAAAGTTTTAATTGTAACTACATATTGCGTGTTTAAAATCCAATAATAGTTTTCTTATTAGGCGCTTCCCATTCTCACTCTTCAAGAACCTGTAATGTAACTACTTGAAAACTTAATGTTGAAGTACTTGAAATGGGCAAATGAAAAGAAAATTTGGAATACCTATAAATAAAAATATTTTGGAAGTTTTGTTTTAGGCCTATGCCAAAATTAAGGTATTTCTCAAAGTAAAAAGATATATAATGATTTCATTGTTTTGGTTGTGCCGACACACCTAGGTATTTCTCTGAATTCTGTGGTACAATTATTAATATAAAAAAATCAACATGTTTTATTCATATTCTTAGGTGTCCACTATCAACTTTTGTCATTCGGGACACACCGGTTGCGGAGCTCTGATTTAGACCACTCGCTACTAGGTTCTACCAAATAGATTTAAGTTGAATCCTTGAACTCTGCCTCTTTTTTGACTTCAAATATCATTGACTAATTTAGTTGTAACTTGATAAACTTATCATATGCGGTTAAGGCAAAGTTAGGGCAACACATACACAATTCTAGGCTATTGGCCGGTTTTGTGTTTTCTGAATGTTTTTTCATAAACTTTTTATAACAGAAATTTGGAATATTTCAAAATTTGTTATTTCTAAGGTTTTATTTCTGCTCTTTTGATAAACGTAAACTTTCGAAATGTTACCGGTTTGGTTAAGCGTGAAATTATATTTAATGAGGTGTCCATTGACATTTGCATTTTTTACCATAGTCATTCTTTTTTCTTTATCGCAATAAAATGAAGAAGAATTTCATTTTAAATACTTGAGTATTTAATTGAAAAAAAAGTATTTCAATATAAATTTTCTTTTTTGAAAATATCAAATAAAAAATTCTAGAAAATCTTTGATAAGAAAATATTTTTCTCACGAAAGAAACATCTATTTTTATTCTATCATAAAATTTCTTACGAAATTTTAAAAGAAAAACATTTTTGTCGTAAATTAATGATTTTTTTTTTATAAACTAATTTTGTAATGGAAATGTTTTTTAAGGGGAATAATTTTCAAATAAAATAAATAAAATTTGGCCAAAAATAACATTAAATAGTTTTAGGAAGAAATGTTGACGTTGTTTTTAATTAACTTAACTTAAAAAACATATACATTTGTTATACGACCCAAAAAAAGCTAAACTCTAAATAAAGTCCATTAAAATAAATCTGAATTCAGGACTTGTTTAATCTGTTGAACCAAACTAGAAGCAAACAATTGGACTTGATTAGGAAATTCAATTTTCACAAATTTAATAAACAACCAAAAGGTTGTGATTGATTTGTTATTGCATATTGAAGTGCTTTGGTCAATCTGATATTCTACGTGCATTGCAAGCAGTGAGAACATGCAAAACCAGCTGCGAAATTCATAAGGTGGCAAACGACAATCGATTGTCACTTTCGTACATTTCATAAGTAAAGTATCATGAAAATGTATGCAGCTTAAAATATTATGGAATATTTCTATTAGTTATTAAATTTAAACCACTTAAAGAATTTATATTCAAATTCACAGAAATTATAAAACTTTTGATGACACCGCCGCATAAAGTTTTCGTTCATTTTATTAAAATCTTAAAGTATTTTTTATGTATTATTTTTAATTTTAGTTTTAAAGATTGTTTTTTGTTTCAATTGTATTCCAATTTAGGAATTTTTCTTTTTATTATGTGAATTGCATCACATTATCTTCTTTTTGTATACAAGAAAACAAAACGCCCGGAAATAAGTAATTCCTTTTTATATTGACAACCATAACTCTTTGAGGTGCCATAAAACTGGGTACTTTGACAAAATACCGAATTCCAACCATACAAATTATACAATATTTTTTGGCTAACAATTTGAAACATCTGTGAAAATGAATAATTGAACACAGTTTTTTAATAAATATCGACAAAAATTGGCGAAAATTCTTTATAAATTTAATATAATTTTGGTAGTTGTTTTTTTGATTACAAAATGATTCGACGTAATATTTGAAAAAGGGTTGGTTCAATTTAAAGTTTACCGCTAAAGGTTATTGACGCTTTATAAAAAAAATGATAGAATGCAAAATTACGACATGAATTTTAAAAGTGTTTGGGCTTTTATTATAAAATACAAGTTTGTTATTTAAATAATAATAAATTTGTATTTTAACAAATTTATTACGTAAAATCTAAAATTTATGTTATTCAGAAAGTTTACAATCGAAAATAAGGTAGTGCAAAACTATTATTGGAACTTTTGTGCCTATATCAGATTTATCGCACCTACCAAATTTAAAGTTTTGTACTTTATACGTTGTCATTTAAAAAAGCCGAACTTTTGTGTGGAAGCTACTCGAAGTTTTAGTCATATCCAATAAATTTTCAGATCAAATTATACTTTTATGAAAAAAGTCTTAATACTAATTTTCATTCAAATTAATTCATAAATATGTTTAAAACATTTTTTAATGCAGACGCACAGTCTAACTAGGCTTCCAATTGACTCACCATGGAGATTTACAAGATAAGGAGTGTCTTACTATATTTTACACTCTGCTCAAATGGATAAAAAGTATGAATTTCTTATTGCTTTTTATTGTTTATTCTTAACCTAAAGATTAAAGTCAAACAATATTAGATACATTTTCTTTTTAAGTTGTTTGCCGGCCGAATATATTTGGACTTGTCTCTGCACAAGCCTCAAAATATTTTGCCTAACTTCGTTGATCACTTTTTTGCCACTCAAAGTCCATAATCGCAAACATTTTGATAGTAGTTATGTTGTATGAATGAAAGAATATATAGATTACGCTTTCCCATATTTCAAATTGATTTTTTCTGCGCACTACGTCACACGAGACACGAAATACTTTGTTGATGTGAAAAATCATGATTATTTATTTGAAAGGAATGTGATTTCTTAAAAGTATGAAAATAAATACTCAAAATGGTCGACATACGCAGCGCGTAATTTATATATTCTGTCATTCATGATTATGTTGCTTAATTATACGTTTCAGTATGTCGTTCTTTTATTTAATTTTATGAATCATTGCTGCTCAATTTATTTGACAAATATTTGACAGATATAGTTTTTTTCTCACTGATACACCTTAGTGTCCTTTTCCTAAATTATTGTCACTTGTACCAGTTGGTCTTTCACTTTTCGATTCACTTTTTGATGTCTCGACTCTACAGCATGTTTATCAAGAAACTTTTTTTTTTAATTCTTCACATTGTCCACCGTGTTGTTTTATTTGTTATTTTCGTAATCGTAAAAACACTTCCACAAAAAGGGAGTAGAATATATATATATATATATATGTTCATTATTTTTCCACGATGTTGTTTGGTATAGAAGTTAAAATATTTTTAAATTTAAATTCATTGTTTTGTAAATTGGAAAAATTTTGTCATGTCTAAAATCAAATTTAATAAAAACAACTTTTCTAGTATTATATTTTTCAATTAATCGCATAATATCGAACAAAACAATAGATTCCAAAAATTCATCTATTAAACTACTTTAAAAATTTTCATGTCAGCTGGATATATTCTCAATATTTACCATGACCGAAAGTATCTCAAAAACATTCCACAGATGTTCCACTGATATTTGTCATACATACATACATACAATTGTATATTGATATTCCCGATATTAAATAGTTGAATGGAATTGACACACGATCAAAAAAAATATACCATATGTGAATTGAACAACACAAAAGGAATACTCTCATCGTATAAGTCTACTACACCCGGAATCCATGTTGACAAAAAGATTCAACGATGAGAATCAATGGCTATCCCATGTGAAAATAAGGGATGAATGTTTACCTAGAATATTTCCCTACTGTTTAAAGGATGTGTATGTTGATTTAAAATATACCCCAATTAGTTTGACTATATATGGTTTGTACACCGATTGGGTTATTTGTAGTTAACAACAAAATGAGAACGATGAAGCTATTGAAGCAACGACCCTTATCATCATCATCCTTTTGCATAAAATATCTAATGAACAAATATATTCTATAAAAGAGCACTTTGGTGGCGCGACATTAAACCAAATATTAATTCTTTACCATAATGAGTATACTACATGCTTTAGTGGAAACCGACCTTCGTTCTTTCTTGTTTATTTTATATTACCAAACATTTTAAATTTTAATGATTTTATGTACATGTCGTTTTAAAGGATTTTAATAGGCATTTGGTCATTATTTTATATACATGCTATGACAATAAAGTTCTGTGACTGCTGCTATAAAAATTAAACGAAACAATATTTTTCGAATTTTTCTTTTTCTATATTCAAACTAATGTTGTGATTAAATGTATTTTTTTTACATGGATAGTAATTGCAATGCGTGTAAAAGCGTTTGAATGATCTCAAAATCATCGACACATCCTTTTAACTTCATTTTAATTTTTGGGAACAGTTACACGATACTAAACCAGGTGAATACAATGAATAATTTGATACTACAGATTTGATTTCGTGCCAAAAATTGACGAACAATCTACGAATTTGTGACTTGGTGCATTATCGTCTACCAAATACCAGCTATCTAATTCACGATATTCGTGTTGAACTCGACAAATTTTTGCTATCAAACGTCCAAATAAATTTTGTTTGTTCAGAAATGTCGAATGTTTAAAACTACATCTTTTAACAAGATATATTGAGAAAGTCCCGGAACTTTCCTGTACGTCCGGTAAAAAAATGTATTTTTGTTAACGTTGCTAATAAAAAGATAATTGTCAATCATTTAAAATCATAAAATATTCATTTAATTTATGTTTGAGAACTGAATATCTTTTAGGTATTAGTATTATCAAAAGCGATGTCTAATACATTGTCATTGGTATTATTTAAGTGCGTGTGTGTTATGCTCGTCTTCATAGATATTAAAATGTTCATATAATATAATATTTTAAAGATTTATCTTATCTAATTCTTGAATTTTTTCTTTCAGAAAACTTCAAATTTGATATCAAGGAAAATCATTTAAAAAACAATATTTTTTCTTCGGTTTCGATGTCATATAGTTATAACGTAAAAGCTGGTATTCGCTGATTTTTTACGTTTGTCTACCGTTTTGAAAGTACATCTAGAAAAAACCAATTATTAAAAAATAGTATCAAAAGTGGAATACATCAACAAGGATTTATAAAACGTTAGCATAAAATGTGGCGGCAACAATTTTCTATATTTGCTGTCATTTTAATGACGGTGCTAAGCACCCAGGCGCTAAGTGAGTATATACTTCAAAAACAATAGAAAAAAGAAAATAAAAATTCTTTTTTCAAAAGATTTCTGAAGATAAAACAAGTTTTATTAAAAAAAGTATTAAAGTATAAGATAGGCTCAAATGTAACGGTTGTTTTTTTAACAAAACTTGCCAGCGGTAGTCAATTTGACAGCTGATAGCTAATTTATGCTCAGTTTGGTTTACCATTTCACCATAAATAGACTTACGCCAGAATAACGCTTACAAATTGTGCAAATTTATTTCGAAAATTGTGGTTCAGTTCTCAAAATTCAGTTCACAAAATTTTATTCAGCGATGAGACTCATTTTTGGCTGAATAGCTACGTCATCAAACGAAATTGCCAAATTTGGAGTGAAAAAAATCGGCAAGCCATTATTGGTATACCGTTACATCCATAAAAAATCACTGTTTGGTGTGCTTTATGGGCTGGCTGGTGGAATCGTTGGTCCATATCTCTTCAAGATGATACCGGCCAGAACGTTACAGTCAATGGACAAAGCGCCATGATTACTGTTTTTTTCGTTCCTCAATAGCATTAATGTGGAAGAGCTGTGGTTCCAACAAAATGGCGCAAAATGTCACACAGCGCGCGGAAGGAAACATTCGATGAGCGCAAAATTTCACGTAATGGACCTGTGAATTGGCCTCCAAGACCGTGTGATTTAACACCTTTGGATTACTTTCTGTGCGGGTATTTGAAGTTGCTAGTTCTACACCGATAAACCAGAGCCGATTGACGATTTAGAAGCCAACATTTGCCGCGTTATTGCCGATATACGGCCTCAGCTGCTCCAAAAAATGGTTCGAAATTGGACTTCCATATTGCACTTTATTCGAGTCAGCCGTGGCGCCCATATCCCTGGAGTCATATTTAAATACTCATGACATAAAATTATCTTTCGAATAAAGCCAATATTATGGCCATTACCACGATTTGATGAGTTTTATTTCATTTCAAAGTTGTATACCTTTAAAAAAAACACACGATGTCTCAAAATCGCGGTCGAACTATATAAGAACACACCTTCCTAGTCTTTAGAAAAAGTGTCTAATTCGCCGAATCCTAAATTGGAAATCGAGATTCTGCAACTGTCAGCTATATCTGATACTAAACAACTAATACCGAATGAAGATTACTGTTATTTACCATATACAATTGCTACGCGTATTTGTATTTTTCTAAATCATTCACAACTAAATATTTGTATTAAACTTCTAATTTCACAGTCATATCTAAAATTTTAATTAAAATACATTTTGGACTTAG
This sequence comes from Xylophagus ater, assembly GCA_963422695.1. Taxonomy (NCBI): domain Eukaryota; kingdom Metazoa; phylum Arthropoda; class Insecta; order Diptera; family Xylophagidae; genus Xylophagus; species Xylophagus ater. The sequence goes on from OY730478.1 coordinate 82,308, forward strand.
GTTCTACTTAAGTTTTTGTTGCATTTTATAGTAAAACGAAAATTAAACTTTAATGTAATATTGTAAATTTTGTATTCGTAAATTGACAATTGTTAATGATTTGTTGAAAATATCAAAACATTTTAGAAAATAACTAATCAACATCTAACTTGTAGAGTGATTAACATATAGAATAGAGAAATTTTTTCAAGTTGAAATAAATACAAAAATTAATACAAACATTTTATAATATTTAGGCTATCAAATTGAGTAAAGTCAAACTTAAGTTGACTGTGAAATTCCTTTTGCAACTTATGTTCAAATTTATCTTTGAACTAAACTTAAGCTCTCATTGTAAAATTGAGCAATAAACTGCCCCAAGTTTATGGTTATTAAAGATATAGTTGCTTCCATGTACCTAGTCGAATGACATCTGTCTCAAATAGTGTAACGAGTATTTTAAGATTTTCTCTATTTCCGTCCACACCCTGTGTAAACCTTTTTTCGTAAACAAATTTGTTTTATGTAAAATAATATTTAATTAATTGATTAATCGACAACGTGAAAATAGATTCACATTAACAAAAAGTAATACTCTTCATAAACAAGTCATTTTTTTCTTCTTTATTTTTACTAAAACGCTTCAGGTGTCTAATTCCTGAGTTTCAATTTCAAATCAGAAAAGTATATGATTGCATTTTTTAAAAATTCATCAATACAGATATATCCAAACGAATAAAAATTATATTCATTCTCATCCTAAAGTATTTTATCTTATTTTGTTTTTGTCGAAATAATTTAAATAAAACTCTCTCATATGTCAATGTCCAGATCTTATAAGTATGATATATAACCTATAATTATGCGTAAGATTTAACTTTATAATACCCACATATTTCCTTTTCAAAAAAAAATATATTCAATATACAAATATAAATTGGAAAAACTAAAAATATAAAGATATACTATATTACGATACAGTTTGTTCGAGAAGAAAGTTTATAAGCGATAACTGGAAAACAAAGGCGGACCTGGATCATTAATTTTTTATTACCCCCAGTTGGTTTGATTACTTGGGGATTTTGAGTATATTCCATGATTTAATGTGGTTATTTCTAAAAAAATTTCTGAAAAAAATCTGAGATCTTGGACTTCTTTATTTTTTTTTTTTCTTATATTGAGTATTTGAATTAATTGTGAGTGTTGTCTAAGAATTAATATTTCCACATTGTTTATCGTAATAGCTATATTAATGTACTGTCAATAAATGTTGCAGCTAACGATAGATAATATAGAACTTCCAATTAAATAGAATGTACTTTTTCTTTTAAATAAACTTGACTTTTTCTTTTATCAACAAAGCACTCAAAATTAACTCAAGTACCCAATATAATTATGTAAACTTTCATTTTATACAGACCGTACTTTGTATCAAACCAATCATCTATGATTATAAAATCTAACAAGCACCATACATCATTAAATATATGGATATCGCATACCAAAGACCATCATTTATGTAGAGAGGTATTATAATTTGGTAGACAAGTATAATACTATCCAATAAAAAAAGATAACATGTAGAAATATCTTTTTACTTCCACTAATTGAGTTAAATAAGTATAAAAACCGTATGATTCCGATAATTAAAGAAATTAATTTGTATGTATAAAAAGGACTTCTATAGATTATCAAACATTAATGACAAAGTTTACAGTCGTAACACGGAATGTTTTCAAAATGCAAAGTTGGTTTGGTTCCTTCAGGTTCCGTCTTAAGTTTGACTGTACAATAATTTATTCTAAAAATTTGAATTTTGTTTTAGATTTGTTCAATCAAGAAATTATTAGAAGACTAGCATCTTAATTCCCAAAGATATAAAATTTTGTTCTGCTTCAAATAATTTTAATCAATTACTCTTACTATGAACCCTTTTATACGTGTACCTAAGCAATGAACATTTACATAAAGTATGATAATTTCTTATCACACCTTGAACTATTTACTTCTTCTTCCTCCTTTCATACATATTCCTAATGTAACTATCATATTTTTCTGTTCTTTAATATTCCTTAGCAATGTAACCATTTCCCCATCGAGTCGTTTCATAGAAGTGCAATATACAATGTCATCGATTGTAGATTTCTCTAGTAGCTATATTATTGATATGTTAATGCTCATTCTAATCGTCCTACAAGGCATAATAAAATCACATATAAAAATAATAATATTTTCAACGATATTCTGTTTTCTTCTCAAAGACTGTTACAGTGTTACTAAAGCTTTGGTTTCTTCCCTTAGAATGGAAATAAAGCTTTGTGATAGTAAAAAATTGCGATTTTTTTAGGTCGATAAGCTAATTTTTGTTTTTGACAAAATGTGCGTTCTCCTGCCTATTTGTCAAAATTTAATCAGCTAGATATCTTTCGAACGCGTTATACGTTTAAATTGAAATTTAGGGAACTGGTCAGTTATTATAAGGAATAGAAACTTATTGTTTTAAGACAGTGTATTTTTCTACAATTAAAAAAAAGGGAAATACAGATACACTTTTATTTGTTTTTGTTTTGTGCGGTTTTTATTTATGCGAACAAAAATAATAATCCATAAAATACCAACTGGCGACGAAACAAATAAGTCTTCTTTAGCTAAGATAAGAGTACTCAAATGGTAGACATTATTACGTTAACATTTGCAAGGGAAAAAATGAAGTATGTACTTGAATATTGCATAGAATTAAAAAAAAAAACAAGAAGAAAGATAAAAAACGGTTCATCATCATCATTAACAACCCTTCTATAGAAAAACTTTCGTATAGAAAATTTCTGTACATCTAACTGAAGAATGTTATACCACTTGAAATTTTCATTTTACTGCGCGAATTGGAATATTTTTCTTTTTAAAATAGAATTGCGAAATTTTATAATTTTTCGACATGACCCAAAATGTTTATATAATTAATAAATTTTGAAATCTTTCTATTTTTTTTAGTCAATTCACCACCTCAAATTGTAAAACAGCCTCCAACAGATGAACTTCTATTTAAAGTTGCACAACAAACGAAAGAAAGTGATAAACCTTTCATCATTGAATGTGAAGCTGAAGGTCAACCAGATCCAACGTAAGTGGTAATTTTGTAATAAGAAATTTAGGACGTGAGTACAGAGTTAGGGCAGTTCATAAAAAAAACAAAAAAATTATAAAATTTTCGCATTTTCAGTATATTGTAAACTAAATACCAAATAGAAAAATAAATGAGAAAATTAGATACACTTACTAAAAATAGAACAGGTTTTATGACGCCAATATGAATATTTTTACAGGGGGTTTTAGATGCTATTGAATATATGTAGTCATAGAGAAAGTTAAGAGAGAATTTTTTGTGTATGAATATGAAGAAATATATATCTTCATTAATGTTATATCACACAGTTTTTTTTTATAAATACTAGTAACGAGATATCTTGTTTGCAGACTGAAATTCTGAGAATACAAGCTGGGCACATTACGCATTTAATCCCTTTCGATATACTCAAGAAACATACAATATCATAGAGCTTTCAATCTGGTATTAAATTTTGGCATGTTTAATTTCGTAAAGAATTTAACTCTTTAATAGTGTTAGTAAAAAAGACTGTAAATACATGTATTTTTATATCACATAGTCTTTTTTACAAATGCTAATAAAAAGATAAATTTATTGCAGAAATAAAAGTGTGCCAAAAGAGTATACAAGTTGGGAACTTTTATGCAATATAATATACATACCATATATAAACTTGTTTACACTAAAAAGGGATACAGGACGTGTTTTTAAATTTAATATTTATTCTTAAAAAGACTCACGATAATTATATGTATGTGTTCATTGCAAATTTTTCGTGCAAACAGAAAAAGGTTGAATGTTGGGCAAGGTTAATTTATAAGTAGAACTGAAAAATAGAAAGGTTAGTTATTCAAACTAAATACTAAATTTGTTTACGGTCACTACGAATTTTTACGCCAAAATGACTACCATTAAATCAAGTAAGCTCTCTTATTTTATATCTTGCAGTTATTCGGTAGTAATACAATAGTACTAGTTTTGAAATTAATGAAAATATTTTTTTTGTCACATTGCTTTAAATCGGGTGAATATGGATTTCTTAGGAGACGTTAAGTGGTACGTCTTCTTCATTACTAAATCTCAGGATTTTTTAAATAATGGTTGTGAACATTTCTCTATGACAACCAAGCTATATGCATAATTTTTCCAGTTTCTATGTAGTGTATTTTGTAAAAGCTAAAAAAATATTCCAGATGTCCTAAAAGTTTGGAGCCCAACTGATTATTAGGTTCTTAAATTATACATCATAAAGTAAAAAATATATTATTTAAAAATGAATTCATATCTGCATTGCTATTGTAAGCATTCAACGGAATTTCACGAAAATTTCATTTAATCGCTGACTAATAAATTTGGTCATACATTACATCATTCTTGAGATTCAGTATTTGTATGTCTCATATTCATAGAATCTCATTATAAAATTGTGATTCAATAAATAATACAAAAAAATCAATAAATGTAACACCCTGTATATTACTCTCATTTCTAAAATTCACAGACAACTAAAAATTACTGAAGATCATATCGAAAATAATCTGAATGAAAGTAAAATTAGTTGATTCAACATGTTTGACATAATTTCCATATTCAAATTCGATCTATTTATGTCCGGATTGGTTGGTATTATCATCATGATAATACTGTTTCTGACTATCTAGTTAAAAAGTGGCTCTTTTCTTAATAATAACATGATGACGTTTATTACGTCAAAAGTTATTTTTAAGATTTTAGAGTTATTTATTATATATACTCCGAAATAGATAAATTCTATATTAATGTCTCGGGTTCTGACATTTGAAACATATTAGACATAATATAATTCCACTATAATTTCTTTGGTCTTTATATAAATCTATGCGATTAAGAAAGTGGATCTATATTGGAGTCTGTTGACATATTTTTCATCTAATAATATATTTTAATAAAGGCGATTGAAAAAATGAAAATAGAAAGAACTTTAGTTAAAGAGAAATTAGGTTTCCTTCATGCGCTCTATATACATATATTTGTAATCTCTAAGGAAATAAATAAAAATAATTCTAAACATATACAAACTTAAAATCGGTATATACCCGATTTTTTGATACCCTAATCAAAAATACATCAAACAAAAGCCCTTTAATTGCGAGACAGAATTGCCAACATGTACATGTGACAGGCGTTCATTAGTTGATTTTGAAATATAAATTGGTCACTTTACTTGTTCGGCGGATTTAAATCTATGCATTCCATTATCCTTGCCCGAATAATAGTGGAAATTGAATTGGCAAAAGAAGGAAAACTAATAAAAATTTGTAGTTTTTTTGATACATAACTCTTGTTCGTTTTTTCAGTTTTTTTTGGGATAACTTGAGTCTGTATAATATGTATAAATCTATACTGAAAATTGTATTCAAATTATGAAACAGAAACACGACAAAACTATGACGAAACCAAATTTACTCCAAAACTATTTCTTTCGACATTATACATTTATCGATTTTAATATAATTCAACATGATTTTTTGTATTTGTGCTACCAACGTATATAATTATTTAATATCAATGAAATTATTGTACAACCATAGACTATTAGTCCTAGATTTCCAAGTCATATCGGAAACGTGATGTTCAGTGTTGTGGTTGTAGATAAAATTGAAGAAGAAACTTCAAAAGAGCTTGAATGTGAAAGACAAAGACGGATCTATAATGTGTAGGGATATTTGTACACAAAAGTAATCGGCTTAAATCACAATCGTTGGAAATCTTTTTTATGTTACAACTTTTCCAAAAAATCCGATAACGAAATACATATATCGACTTTGCTCAAATATATATTCCAAATTTCATTAAAACCAGTCAACGCTTTTTTTATCGTGTATACGGTAAAACATACACAAACATGGACTTGTAAAAATTGAAATAAAGTTTGATTACCTACACATTTACAGTCTTAACACGTCCCCTCTTGATATAATACCACAGTATAATAAACAGTAAGAAAACTGGCGAACAAAATGTGAAAAATTACGAATGACCTCGCCAATTTTGCGTTTATTTTTAGAATTTTACACCCGCTTTTGCCACCCATTCTTGTTATTTTCCATGCATGTGTGCTTTTTCTCAATAAAAAATTTATATAAAAAAAGACCGCTATCTTTTTATGTTCTATCATTTTTTTTAGATTACGCTATGTTGGTGGAACAGAGATGAATATGCATTCAGCTTTAATAAACAATTCTAACATTTATGTAAATAATAATTCATACAGGCACTAACACCAAAAATATTTGAAAAATACATAACAAAAAATTTCTTCTACTTAAAAAAACCCACGTGCTTATCAAAACTGCTGTTAAATAGGCACTAACACTTGAAAAAAACTTTAGTACAATTTGAAAAAAGTGTCAGGACATGGATTAGGCGCTTAAGAAGCACGCGGGGTTTTTTGCTTTCTTCGTTTCATCCATTCTTTTGCCGAAAACGCATAAGACCATAATAAAACTATTATTTGTCTCCCTTGCTACAATTATCTTATAGGGAGCACGTGTTAAAATTTAATATATTTGATTTATAGGTTACTTCTTTCTTTCTAATGAAAAATTTTAATTTTCTTTCCTTATTTTGTGCGGAATTTTTTCTTTCTGTCATTCTCAGAGGAAGTATTGGGAAGATCGCGTCTAATTTCTCTGCATTTCCTAGTCAAATTACTGTCTATTTATTATACTGAGATAATACCATAGGGTATAAAAATGATTTCTATTTTTAATCATGATGGCGTCTATTTTTTTTTCTTTTTCTTTCGCATCAGTACGTGATGTTCTTATTCCTAAATTTTCTTTTTGGGATAGAACAGTATGTAATTTTATTTTATGCCATTAATTCCTATTTTCGTTTTTCCGTAATTCTCTAAAAACGAATCAGCAGGTGGTGGTGATGTTGAATTAAATGTAGTTCAAGAATTTCCTTCCTTCTTTTTTTCTTTAAATTTTCTTTGATTTTGCGAATTGAATCTTAATGGAAATTTTTAGGAAAACACTATATAAGCCAAGCTTCACATTAAAAATGCCAAAGGAACGAAAGTAAATAGTACAGGGCAGGCCAAAATTCACCATTTACTGTTATTCCCATATAAGGTGCAATTGGTGCAAGAATTAAAACCCGCAGATCATCGGCAATGTCTAAATTTGGTGAATTTTGGCCCACTCTGTATTTCAATTAAATTTGATTATTTCCTTGATTTTTAATAGCTGTTAAAAAAGAAATGCTTGTTATGGGAAAAGAAATGTATCAGATGTGTTCAATGGCCTTTTATCAAATGATTTCAGTATATACCATGGTAAATGTTTCGCGAAAGAGCTGAAAAAATGCGGTCAAATAGTATTCAATTTCACTTTTTATTAAGTAATTAATTTGTAAAGCTTCCGGTGACCTTTGGATATGAACATATAATTGTGTAGTATTAGAATTTACACAAAATTAATTAAGAATATCACATGTGTTTTATTCTTCATCAGAAATAGATCTTTAAATATTTGCATTGAATAGTTGCATTCTATTTGTTATGTATAATTCGGTCTTGGAGCACAAATCTAGTGAATTCATCCTCCATTTTGTTTGCAACAAAATACCGTATTCAATTTATGTACTTGAATTTTTTTAAATACTCATTACTACACGCAAAACTCATAAAGCTTTGGCAAGTTGTGATAACTGAATTTTAGTTCTCACAACTGGGTTTTCAGTTCTCACAAATAAAATTTAGTTGCTACAACAAATAATTCAGTTGCTTTATGATTTTTCTGTGTGTAGATGGATTTCTATATTTTTGCACTTTGTGCAAGCTTCAAGTTTTAAGAAAATTTCCTGAAAATTTAACATCAGTGTCTGTAGATTTGACGAAGTTATAGAAGTTATAGAATTCAAAGTGAAGCTATATGTCTAGAAAATAAAATTAATTTTTGCATTTTTCCACTTTCTAAAAACTTCAAGTTTCAAGAGAATGTTGTCATAATTTCACATCAATATCTATAGAATTCTGAGTCAGGGAGCCCTAGCCCCTTAAAATAAAGTGAATTTTATTCAAAAATTCGAATGAAATAAAAGGAAATTTGGAGTAATTTTTATAAAAGGTAAAAGAAAAATCTTCCAAAAAAGTAACATTTTTTATGTTGCCGCACATTTTTGATATCAAACAAAAGTTTTTTTTGTGTACATTGAAATTTAACATTCCTCTGTAAATGCCATTAAAGTTGACATACATTTTATTTTTAATTTTTTAACTAATAAAATATATTTCAAAGTTGTTTATGCCATAAAAATTTTGGTAAATATAACGATTATATCACTGGTTTTTTTTTTCCATATGTGTACTTCATATAAATGGTGTATTTCGACCAAAACAAGCGAAGAAAAATAAATTTATCATGAATTTAATAAAAAATTCCTGTAAAAATGCAGTTTTTTTCTTTTTCTTTTTTTAAATGCATTTCAATAGTATGAAATGATGACCAGTTTTTCGTATTGAATACTTATATATATGACTCCCAACAAAAAATATCATCGAAGGTTTTCTATAATGTTCCAATCGTTCTCTAACCTGGTTTTTGTGCGGTTTTTAAATATGGCCGTCTATAATACGATCATCAAAATGATAATAATGAATGAATTCATAGTCGCCGATTTATATTTTTCTTTATTAGTATTTTAATACCATTTTAGAAATGGTAAATTGCTCATATTTTATTCATGGATGATTTTGATTCAGGCTATTGAAATGTTGATTATTTTTTTCGCCGTCTTTTCATCTCATTTAAGATGATTGTGTCATCTTTATATTTAAAATTAAAATTCGTTAATAATATATACGTGTATTTTCGACTGATGGAGGCTATTTATTTATGCAAGGTCAAGCGCATGAAAATATAGGATGTATTTTTGGGGCTTTATTCAAGTAAAAAGTTTACTTCCATTTTGACTGTTTTAATGTAATTAAATATACACATTTGAATTTAAATCATATGAAGTTATATCCTTTACTGTGTTTGACTAGTAATTAGATGATCGAATAAATCTATACGTCACTAGTTAACCAACTGACGTATTAATAACTTTGAAACATTTCTAGCTGGTAACTTTAAGTGTCTTAATTCATTTAACAGTTGGGTTACGAGCTTAAAGAGCTTGATACTGTTTGCAACATATATATTCAGAGCCGTAATAAAAATATTATTAATCTCCATGAGGGAGCATAGATCGTCTACAAAAATTCTCCAGGATTGTCTATTCCTGGTTAACCCATGATTTGTCGTTTTCAACATAGAATTTGATATTTGTTTAAAATTTATACCATATTTTCGGGCAAAGGAAGTATATTTTTTGTAAAGTATTTTCAAACATTTTAAGTAATTTTCCAATAAAAATAAATCCGTATCCGAATCCTTAGTTTCTTACGAATTCAAAGGGTTTATTGTTTCCATAATTTTTCTTCTTATTCGTTGATTTTGTTTAATAATATTAATAATAATATTTTCCACTCGATTTAATTAAAGCTTTAATAATCATAATAATTTGGTCGTTAAGAGAACAAAAGGGATCTCCATATAAACTATCCGATTCATTTTATATGGTATACAGCCAAAAAGGGGTTTTTCCATTGATATTTCCTTTTTGTGCTTTAAAAACAACTAAAATAATATCAATTTACAAATACATAATAATTTGTTGGTTCATTAATTCTATTTCAAATATGTATCAATCCAGGTAATCCATATACGAGCACGATAAAATAAACAAACAAAACATATTTGAAAATGATTTCAATTCATTGAGAAAAGAATGTTGTCTTTTAAGTACGTATTTTCAGAAATTAGAACATGTTGTTTGTTTATTATAGCCAATTTGAATACAAGAAAAATATTTTTCCAGACGGAAACTATATAGCTATAATTTTATTTTTAAATTATATTTTGTCTATTATAAAAACTTAGAAAAATTTAAAATATATTTTTTTTAAATGTTTATTTTTTGTTTCAAAAATTAAACATTTTACAAAAATATCTTAAAATATATAGTATTGTAAGCCACTCAAATTTAAAATAATATATATATATATAATATGTATATAATATTTAAGGCCAAAATCTTATCAATTCATCCCCTTACTTGTCTTTGAACCAAATTTAAATAGAATTGAATAGGATCCTTTCGAGTTATCGTGTTGATTGGAAAAATAATCATTGACACAGGAATACATGTAAACATTTTCGAAAAATACTCAACTTGGATTCTGGGGACTCCAAAACATGGATTTTCGTTGAAAACCGAATTTGGAATTTATGCGCGATTACAATTCTCTCTTTAGACCTTATTAAGATCTAACCACACGACTCCACACGACTTATTTCAAGACTTATTTTCAGTCGGACTAAAAAAATCTTGTGGGGACTCTAAAAATTGGACTTTTTTTTCAGTCTGACTGAAAATCAAAAAATGAAATATAATTTTAGAATTTCCAGATCCAATTTTACGTTTTTTTTATATTTTTTGTATACATATACTCAATCAAAATTTCGCCTTTATCCAGATGGAGCGAACTCCCACCAGTGTTTCATTTACGTACAACCACTTAACTCACTTTGTTATTTTTTTTCTTCGTACAAGTTACTTTAAAAATGATATTTCAAGAAATATAATTTAAAATCATACATTTTAAAAATTGTAATACTAAAATGTTTTATTTATTCGTCCTTGATGTCGGCAATTAGCAGTAGCGTACCCGAAATGAATTTTCGTGTTTTCAAAATGATGAAAGACACGCAGACATTCAATAGATTTTGGATTCAATGCGTATTGATGCAGCACAAAAGTACAAGATACTTGCTAAGAATTACGTCATAGATCGCATTTATGCACATACTATATAGTACATATACCAAACTGGTACGATTCGATTGTTCGCCCTGTTTAGTTATTATATTAATGCGTGCATTTACGTTAATCTGATTTATGCTGGATTTTCAGATGATCGTTCAGACCAAAATGGATTAAATATTTCACCAATTTTTCATTTGTAGCTTCATTGGGGGTTTTTTGGCATAATTAAAGAAGAGAAGCAGCACACGCGTCTTTTTTTCAATGTTTCGCATCCAAAATCTGTTTTTTTTTTTTTAAATGTTCGGAAGTAAATATCTTAATCAAATCAGTTTATGCGACAATATCTATGTAACTGGCTTGAATGCTAAATAAAGTATCAATATAGACTTGATCGCATCGCTTCAGCTTAATTTATGTGTGACCTAAAATTTTATTTTTGTCTTATTGTACCGGTTTGTTATGATGTCAACTGCTGAATTTGCTCGACTTTACTGATTAAAAATTATCTGACTTAATTGTGGAGTTTACGGTTCAATTTAAGCTTATCATTGATTTAACAAATTTTCATATAAAGGTGATATTTACGTTTGTGTAATTTCGACCTTAATATGTACTTAAACCTTTAAATTTTTGATACGCCAATGATTATGTCATATTTAATTAAAGTAATGTTTATATACACTACTGAAAGAAGAAACCAGATGTCTAGGAATTTCATCATACTATCATGTTGAAATGTGAAAGAATTTTTTAGATATTCTCATCTTTTACTTCTTACTTTGACGAAAGAGTAATAAACTAAATTCAATGTGATGTGGCACAATCAAAAAATGTTTGGCCCATTTACGAGCTGGATGTGTGTTATGTTATTATTATGCTAAAAAATTATCATTATAGGAATTGAACATGGAATATTTAACTGAAAATTCGGCAACTAGCCGTGAAATAAAAAAAAAATCGGTCAAAAAATTCTTGCTGCTGGAAAAAGTTCTTGATTGAATTCATCATATTTTAAGATTCAAACTTGTTTTTTAATAAAAATTCAGTATAAAAACAAAATGGAACGTTAAAGAATTCTGAGAAAAGGATATCGTATCTTTATTATGGAAATGATCTCATCAAAAAGTATTCAATTTTATCATTATCCAAATAGCACAAAAAAAGTGCTTTATCCGCATTGAAAGCATAAAACAATAAAACTAATTTTCATGAAAATTTCTATTTATTTATAAAAGGATATATAATTTTAGATCAGCAAAAGAAATATTGTACTTCCTTGTTTTAATTTCCTCAACAAATTCTAAAAGGAAATCTATTGTTTATAAAAAATTAAGTTTGTTAGCAAACTGAAAAGAAAATTCAAATTTCTATTTCTTATATTTTTGGCAATGATGGATTTTATCTTTTTACCATTTATACACTTATTTAGTTCAGTAAAATTTGGAAGGAATAATTAAATTTCTTTTGAGAACTTAAATATTATTTAGAATTTTAATTTTGTATCTTTTCAAATTATTTCTGGAATTCATTTTAATTATGTTACGAAAATATTTAGTTAAGTTGATGAAAGATTTAATTGAAAATTTCGTTGATAATGAATTGTATTATTTGTATTGTAAATAACCAGTGACTGAAAAACTAGTGTAAAAAACGCCCGTTTTCAGGTCCTCGAGTTTAAAACCAAATTATGTCCCAAATGATTAGTTATGATGAGACGATAATCACTGAAAAATTTTAAGTTTAGCATACGTTTGGTTTCTGAAATACAGAGGATCGAACTGGTCGCCCTTCATTCAGAAAGTGTCAGTAGTTTTAATTAGTATTTTAAAAGTTTTTCGGCTCGTTAATTGCGAATTTACTTTCAAAATTCAAAATGGCAAATTCAATATTCGGATGGGCATTAGTTTGGTTTGATTAGATCGCCAATATTTTAACTAAGTATAAAGGATAAAGAACTCGTTTAGGACAGCAGAACTCGCAAGTAACGCTTTCCACTGAAATGACGACTCCGACTCGTAAGAAGTTTTCTGACAGTAGACAATAGAAAACATATAAATTGCAGTGTAAGGAGTTAAAATGATATAAAAGTAAACAGATATCAGATAAATGATGAATTTTACCTTAGGGAGACTATTAAAAAGCCTTAAACAATATCATAATATTCATCAATATCAATATATTTTTTTTTATATAAAATTCTTTTAAAGGATTTAGATTGTATGAGTCAACTTTGAATATTTTAATATTAATTAAAATCTGACTTCTTCCCATATCCATTCCAAGGACTCAAATAAAGTGTTGATTTTTAACTGCCACAAACAAATCGTCTGTGTTTTGTGTATAAGAAAGTTCCAAATGTTGATTACAATCATTAGGCAGAGTTTTTATTTAAATAAGTTAAACATAAGGTAATTTTTCTTAATAAGCTTCACCAACTACTTCTATTCAATTGAATATTATTTTTGTTTATAAAAACCTGTTTGTTAAAAAGAACTGGTTCTTCTCTCGCTTAACACATATTTTTATATGCATTAAAGCCTTTGGATTAAAACGACATAATAACCAATTTCATTGAACTCAAATGGAAAAAATGATAAGTTTAAAACGTCTTAAATACTAAAAGCGTAAAGAATTTTGTATTATAACTAAAATGAGCTTTTTCTTTTTTTAGAAAAGAACCAAATTTTAACATAAAAAGACATTGGTAAATAGTGTGGCTTTAATAATATTTTCATTTTAGAAGATTTAACCGAAGTCTTAATCAAACTAAATATGGAACATAAATTTTCTTAATCTTAAATTTTTATTTTCTAAATTCAATATTGGCTTTCATAAATATAATAGAATTTTAAAGCAGCCTTTAACGAGGTAACATGTTGTCACACCGTCTGCGAACTGTCGTCAATTTAAGCTAAGTTTTATCGTTTTGTATTCACACCGTCCACGCACGGTTGTCGAAAAATCAAAACGACTTTGAATACTTGGAGGCGTAGTCAACAATAGGTTTGACAATGTGTTTTAAGATGTGTTTCTTTGTTTAAGGCTTACTTTATTTTCCAGGATGCACATATGACACTTCTGTTGATTGCTTTTTACGATATCAGGATACCGATTATAACGACCATTTGTCACCATTCGAACTGACGTTCGAAGTCACCATACATAGTATCCATAAAGATACCAAAATGCGTCAGTGTGGGTGCAAGTAAACGTGTATTTAGTCATTGAATTCGAAACACATGTTTTTCTTATTCGGAGATTACGCTGTACATTTTTTGTATATTTATTTATTTTTATTGTTTAAGGTACAAATTTTTTGTCAAAATTATTATTTTTCTAAAAGATAATTTTATTTAGTTTAGTGCTAAATAAAGTAAAAAAAATTTAATTGAGTCTTAATCATTAAACAAAAAAATATTTTTATTTCAAATTAACGAAATCTTTCATACAATTTACTAACGGAAAAATACTGACTAGCCCGAGAGGACGTCAGAAAAATTGGTGACAAAAAATTTCCCGACCGTAAAAATAATTTCCTTTTCGAAATTAAATTTATTTTAATACTCTTTTTAAATTTAGGGAAATTTTTCAAAAAGGGTGAGAAAAAAAAGTTACAATTGGTCGTTATAATCGGTATCCAGAATAGCTATAAGATGAAAGATAGTGACATTTATTCTCTTATTAGCTATTCAGAGCATTTGGTATATCGTAGACCTTGGTAAAGAAGATTATAAGGATATTTTATGCCTTTCAATGGCCTATACTTGTAGTAAATACTACCAGGGGTTATATAAGTTTTGTAATTACGTTTGTAGCACATACAATTAATCATCGGAGAACGTTTTAAAGTAGAAATCTCATTCATCCGTTTTCCATCAGCTTTTGACAACTGAGAGAAAACTGACCAGTATGAATGAAAAACTCATGTTTTGTCAGTCAAACTCAATAATTATTCAAAATTTTCGTGAGCAATTAGCTTTCTATTAAACACGACTGACAGTCATCAATGTGAGACCCGTGTACAACATAATTCAATTCTAGTAAAATTCAGAATGGATTGGTTATTCCTTAATTCGATTTGGTATGGGATTTCAACAAAACTGGTCATGGAGAAGGGAAATTATAAAGCAAAAAGAAGAGTGACCACAAACTTGTCGTTTTTTTTTTGTTTTTCAGATTTAATTTTAAGTTAAATACATATGTAGACGATGCTATGTTAAATTTTACTAAAATCGATCCAAGGATAGTGGAGAAGGAAATAATTGTAAAAAAAAAATGGCCATAAAGTTTTAAATTTTTTTTGTTTAGTATTTCAGAAATACTTTAGAATCTGATATACCGATTTGAATTAAATTTGTATAGAATAGATTTATGTTCTTAGGCCTCTGGCTCTTAATTTAAGCAAATTTTGGAGAAATTATAAAGAAAAATTTTATATTATTATTTTTGTTTGTTTTTTTCCTCGGAACTATAGATTTGTTAATAATAGTGTATAAAAATAATTTCTATCTGTTTTTGTTTAAATTTCATATTAAATGTAAGCATTTGTCGTACTCAGCTCGATACGGGAACTCCACTAGTTATTACGAATTATTGAACTAAAAATTGTGTTCTTACAAAATATTGTATTATTTGTATTGGTTTCCAATTAATACCTACTGCCATTAAAAAGAAAATTCCTTTACTTAACTTCTTATTATGTTAAATTATTTAAATCATTCAAAGTTTTAGATGAAAAATCAGAGAATACAATTATTCTTCAACTATAATTATTTTTTTATTTTTTTTTCTTTATAGAAAACTTTCTCTTCCGTCTTCTCATAATAGAAGGTGGAAAATTATATAATAATACAAGAAATATTATTTAAAATACTTTTGCTTAATTCGAAGAAACTCTCAAACAATAGAAATTTTATTTTTCGAGAATCATTCTTAAGTTTTTCGACAAGAACTTAACGCTTTTGTTCCTTCGATCGAATTTGAAATTAAAGTAAATGAAAAAAACCTTAAAGACAAATGAAAATCCACAAATTTCCACATGAGAAAGTTTTCGTGTTTTTCGCTTCTTCCAATCAAATTGTTCTTGGTTTTTATTGGAGTATAACCAATTTTGTTGAAATAATTTGAAAATTTTACAAGTTGACAATCAATGTTATAAGATTCCGTTTTTTGTTTCTTTTTGTGGATAAAATTGGTCGGGAGGTGGTATTGTCATCTTATTGGAAAAAGTTTAGTTTTTTGTACAAAATGCTATATGATATGAAAAATTGTAAGTTTGTAAAACAGTTTAAAACAAATCCAACTTTAATCGGATTAGTTTAGGTCATTCTAATTAATTTTTATCAACAAAAAAATAAACTTCGGTTGATTATATTACAGTTTTTGGATGAAGTGATAACTTACTTTGGAAGTTTTTAAAACCGGATAATCTGATTATAAACTGAATACTTAATTAATATATGAATTAATTTATGGCTTCTAAAATCATTTTCTAATTAGAACAAACAAGGCGCTATGCAGGGATGATAAATATTGTTAAAAAAAATTTAAATTATGAAGTTCTTCATGTCCTCTTATTATCATATTTCATAACTTTGAACGAGATATATAAATTTAGTAAACGTTGTAAAACTTTTAAATGAAAATCACCAATAACTCTTTGATCAGTTAAAACGAATTATTTGTGAATGATGCCTTTGCTGTCTGTCCTAATTTTGGGTAGTTGTGATAGCTTTTCTCTGCCTTCCAAAGATCGGAATTTTATTGTAAAGTCCGTATATAATCCAATTGAATGATGAATATTTCATAATGATATTGAATTTTATTCATATAAAATGTTGAAACTAATTTATTTTGAATTATATTTTAATTTAATGTTTCAGGATTTGTAAGTTTTTTTGTTTCTAAATTAGTATCTTTTTGCTTCGCTTTAATTATTATCATTTCAGTTACTTTATCTTTTATTAAACTCCCTCAATTTTGTTGTCTTGAAAATTTCGCCTCTATAAAAGCCAAGAATTCTTATATTTTGAAAAAAGAACAATTATAATTGTATTATATAATAAAATGTATTAATTATTCATAATTAAGCTCAATTCATAGAAATAGAATGACATTTAAATTCCAATTCAATATGAATCACTTTTATTTTCTTATACTTTGAGTACTTATGATTATTGTAAGGAGTCGTCAAAAAATTCAGCATATTTATTAATTTTTCGGGATATCTTGTGGAACTACGTGAATTGACCAATAACTACAAAATACGTGAATCAAGATTTCACACTTCGTGTTTCGAGTTGTCGAAAATATAACAGCACGTAAGTTGTATCAGTCATAAAAGATAAACTAAAGTTGAAACGATTTAATATTAAGTCGTATCAAAAATGTGAAACAACTTACTTGTTGATAACCACGAACTAATAAATTAATTAGCAGAATTCTTAACCCGGAAGATGGTTATTTTTCATAAAATTGGACATATTTACAAGTTTGTATTCGTGACTTCTTTTCTATTATTTCAATACATAAAAAAATTCATTTTTTAGAATTAAATTCTTGAATATTCACCATTAAATGTTGAACGGCTCCTCTGTGGAGACATAAGTACCATAGAGTACGAAAGAGTCAAATTTCAATCTAATATCGACTGGTCGGTCTTTCGGCTTTTCATGTGTACATAGTAATTGCTATAGTTTGGAATAATATTCTGTGTCTCATTATATAACATGGTTATATGAAGATAAAAAAAGTATCCACATTTATAATACAAAGTTTCGACTGTTGAGGGTTAAATTAAACTTGAAATATGGAGTATAAGAAAGTTGAATAGTTTGTCATGTTCAATATTTTTTTTTAAAAGCTTTTACCTTTTATACTATATAATACCTAATTTTTTTACTCACGAACCTAAAAATAAAATTCAATTATTTTTTATTTACGTAAAAACAAAAGAAATGAAATTTAAGTAATTACAAAAATATTATATTTCAAAATAACTCGAAAATATTTCGTTGAGGGGAAAATTTTCTTTTAGAAGCCAAGATAATTACTGAGGAAATTCTAATTAAAATAAATATTGTTTGCTAATTAATTTTATTAATACTTAGTGAATACATTTTTAATTATCAAAGACTAAACAACTTCATAACGACTCATTTAACATACCGATATTTTCTCCTTAGACTGATCTGATTGCTTGGAAGTACAAATTTTCATATTCAGAGTTTTAGCACTCAGGACTAACTTAAACGTTGATGAAAATGTAACGGTTCATAGACCCTTTAAGAATGGCAATCGATATACTCGATTTCAGTGGCCCACTCGTAAAGACTAGTTTTGAAGTTTTGTTCTATAGTTTGATGGGCCTGGCGGATCAGTTCTCGTACATTTACCTGATTGATATCTTATTTCATTATATTATATATTTTCTTTCTAGAAAATTTCCATACCGACATTATTTTGATAAAACAATATCAAATTATATTGAATCGAGAAACATCCACCATTTTCTAGGTCCTCCTATACACAAGTTTGTGTTTACTTTGCTCTTAAATAAATATGCTTTTAAATATCGCATGTTTTATGAATAATATTTGAATATATTATGATTTTGCAAAATAAATGTTTTTGTTAAAGGCGGAACTTGGATCAATAGGAATTTTCCTCGAATGATGATATATTTGAAAATATGTTTTAAAATCTTTTTTTTTTTTTTTTTTAATAATATAGAAATATTTATAGCACAGTACTGGAATGAATAACCGAAAATAATTTTTATATTTTCAAAAATTATTTAAGACAAAAATTATAAAATTTTGTAACAAATGTTTTTTTGAAAAAATTTGCATTATATTTGTCTATTAAGCTTAATAAAACGATATTGTTATGTTTTATTAGATTAGTTTTTGTATCTATTGGATAACAGTCAGTCCGATATTTCAACATAGTAAAGGCCTTACGGTCCTATTGAAATTTGGCTTCCTGTATATTTTGCCTCCAAATCTATCGATTCTTGGCTAGAACCCGACTATTCCTACTTCCGATTTCACACATGTTTCTGTCAGAGTTCTCAATTCACCGATCCCTAAGCGTTTCTACTTTTTTTTGCCTTCTGGATTGGTATTAAAAATGTTATACCAAGCACTGTGACTATCTATTCGCCTGGGATACCTAGCCTATCTCTTTCGTTGTATCTTCATAGATTTCCTTTTCCATCACTTGAAAGCAGAACTAATTTTTTCTAAATAATATCCTGCGCGTATTTAAATATGGTATGATTTCAATATTTTCTGAGTTGGTTAGGTTAGTTAAATGAAATTATTTTGAAACGAATTGTTAATTAAATAATTTAACACATTCTTTTTTTCCTAAATATTAATTTTTTTTTCTGTACGAAAAACATAGAAAAAGTCGTTTGATTTTGTGCTTTTTATAAAAATTTTAAGAGTTCCGTCATACTCATTGAAAATGTAACATGATGTCAAGTATTTATGTATGCATATGTATGTATATAGAAAAGATGTGTAAAAAATGGTAAAATTCACATTCGATCCAGAATGAATCTTTGGTACTTGTAACATGAAAAAACGTGACTTCAGGAATATCCAAAGAATTCTATCTAAATCACTCAACAAAAGTACCTTCTGGAAAATTACTTTCTTTTTTTTTGACTCAAATTGAACCCAATCAATTTATTTTCAAAGCTATTTTTTCTTATTTTAAATTTGAAGAATTTATACTGACCGAAAATGTTGCCAATTTTAGTTTTGGAACTTTTTTTTTTTTTTTTTTTTTTGCTTACGTATGAATATTTTATTATAGAATAGAGATGGACTCCGAGGTACGTTTTTAAATACGACTTAAGTTGGAAAAACGTAAATCGAATCAAAGGAACTAAAAAATATTGTATGGTGCGACAATAAAATACCATAACTCTTGCTATAAAATGAAGCGAAACAATACTTTTCAGATTTTTCTTTATTCATTTTAATTTTTAAGAATCATGTCAAAAATAGATCAACAATCAAAAAATTGTGATTTGGTGTATTATCGTGCAACAAACGATATTCTGGTCGAACTCGACGAATTCTAGCCATCAAGCATTGTAAAACTTTCAAATAAAAATAACCAATAATACCACCAGAGCTCTTTGTTCCATGATTTTATTTCAATAAGAAAATTTTTAAACTAATAAAAAAAGTGTCATAAAATTGACAAATGTCAACCGATAATGCTAAAATTAAGAAGATTTGTTCAGAAATGTCCTAACAAGAGATGACTGTTGCAAAGATATTGGAGAAGTCCCGGAACGTTATTGACTGCCTGTATATTCCAAAATTTTTAAAAACTTAGTTTCGAAATGTAAAAAGTTGACATAAAAGACGTAAACGCGAAGGCATGACAACGTATGTTAAATTTGAAACGTATAATATGATCCGCCTGTAATCAGTTTATTGACCCTAATATCAGTACATTTTCTCCTGTATTCCATATTGTCTTATAATTTCTACATCAAATCAATATTTTATACAAATGAATAATCATAAAATAATTGTTTTCGAAATTAGGGCAATAATAATTTCATAGAGTTTAATACGAAGACTCGTGTGGTGTGTTATTTAATCTTTTATCGAACTTGATGACTGCAACATTTTTATTTTTATTGTATCGAAATTGTTACAAAAGAACTTTCAAGATTTTTAACAAAACATAATTATTATTTCTTTTGAATGGGTTCTGCATTTGAAGAGAAATTATGTTCCATCAAGATGACTCATATTATATGACATTTCCAAAACAATATAAAGACATAAAACATAATTTTTTTAATAGATTTTAGTTCAATTGGGGAGGAATTATTGGGTGATTTCGTAGACTCAAACATATAAAGAGATAGAAATGGATGAATACATTCAAGGATATAACATAAGTAAGACAAGGACAATTCTATGTATCGATTCCAAAGGAAATGAATTTATCGATCGATTGATAATATGGATGAAAGAACAAAATTGACATAAAGATAGGAGGACTGTTGGTAACGACGACAGCGCTTATATGATATTATTGAAAAACGTGAAACAAACATGCGTTTATTTTTTCTTTATGAAAAAAGGAATATGATGGATTACTACCACATTCAATAATCAAATTTCATACCAGCGCACAGATTTATTAGTAATAGGATTCTTTGTATATGATATCGTTACGTTCAATTTAGAAAAAAAGATTTTCCACTTGGTTTATCGCGATTTATATGCTACCTACAAAAAGTGAAAAAAAAAAATGTTTCCTGTAAGATTTTCTTTATTCAAGTGAACATTTTTTTGATATTCATATTTTTATTTATACTATTTTTCATAATTCATAAAATTCTTTAAGATGGATTTGAATGGGAAGGGTTTAGCGGTTTACGTGCTATCTTTTTATGATCATCCTTCAAATTGTTACGAAAATGTAGTGTTTTTGAATATTTTATGTATAGAACTTCATTGTTATGTCATTTATTATCGATATATTTATATATAGAATGCTGTCAACTTTAATTTGTTTTCTTCATGTTTTTTTGAAACTCTCTAAATTTGGTTGAACCTCTTCGGTTAGAAAATTGGAGTGGTTTTTAAACAACATTATTTTCTATTTTCTTGTAATTTTTTTGTTTGCTTTCTAAACATTAAAATGTTTGCAAAAATGGTTTTTGAGTTTTTTTGTAAAATTGGATATATTTTGTAATGTATATAAGTATTCTGCACAGTTGCGATCCTTAGCGGCCCATTATATCTCCTCCTAAATAGGTTCGAATCGGAAAGACAATACCGTGGTTAAGCCCAGATTAGCTAATCCCTGCTTTGTTAAAGTGCACGCACCCAGTGTAGCAAGTATCGTTCTGGAAAAGGCTGCGCATTCACACAGAAAGTGTTTTGCTAACTCATTTTCTTCCAGACAAGTTACACACATGTGCTTGTTTAAGAACCAATGGCCACAATTGTCCTAAGAGTTTTACTCTTGAGTCTCAGCAGCAATTTAGTCTTTCGGCAATCAAGCCCAACCAATAGCATTTAAGCTTACTTGCACTGATTTACCCCTTGCCATCTCTGCTGGTGCTAGTGGCTGAGTTGCTTATCTAAGCTTTGCTTAAGATCCGACCCCTTTATTTTCCCTCCCTTTATTCCTGCAACTGACCAGGTATCCAAGCCACTGTTTCCCTATTTTTTTCTATCTAACTTGTTTCAGGCATAGATATACTCTTTCACTAATCGCGATGAAAAGAAAAATGAGTTTAGTGCTCTGGAAGCCGCCTGACTTAGTAGATGCAAATGGAGTTACGAATTAAGCCCTTTACAAAACAGTGGTAAACAGCGATTAAAATACTAAATACCTCACCGAGTCGTATGGCTGTAATATACATATGTATGTATTTCAGGCGGGCATGTAATACATACATATGTATATTATTTTTCAATTGGAGATCAACAAACTAATCTATTTTTTACGCTTATTCATATAGCAAGGAAAATTTAAAAAATACAATTTGCATTGGTTTTTTTTACCTTTCATCAAAAAAGAAAATGTTCAGAATCGGCAAAAGTTTCTACGTTTCTTTTCTATAGAAAAGCGAATCCTTTTGAAAATATGTACATGTGAACATAATCTTTTATGCGGTTTTAATGCAAACCATTGAATTATTTATGAATTGTAAAAGGATGTTGACCTCAAAGGATACTGATCTGGTCATTGAGAAATTCATTTCTGTTGGCGATTTCAGTGATAACAGAATTTCCTTTTATATATGGAATAAACCTTTAAGGTTAATTAATTTTTTCGACGAACAACATTTAAACTGTAAATGTCAGCACAATTGCTAATATGGAAGATCGTAATAAAAAGAGAAAACAGTCAAATGAAATGATATTATAATGACTAAGGGTAAGTAATAATATTCCTGTGGGGATATTATGACTTATATATACACCCTTCATATTAGGAAACCTTGTATATCATCAGGAAATTGTATATCGTATTCCTTCCTTTAAATTGATGTCATCAAAAAAAAAATATACAAAAAAATTCTTATAGATTCATATCACAACACAACATAATGAAATTGCCAAGTTCGCTTTCGAGAATTTGTGTCCTTCAAAAATTTACCCCAAAAAAATCTTTATATGATAATATTATATGTAATGTCCTTTTTGTTATTATTCTCAAAAATGGCATTTTTTATTATTATCATTTGTTGTTTACAGAATTTCATTGCCTTCAGATCTCCTTACTATATTAGTATCAGTCAATGTCCTCTTAAATTTTTCAATTCAAAATGAAGTCTGTATAGTTTGGAGCGTAACAATAAAATTTCACAACTGTGGGTGAAGTACTGGTATTGATGCCAAGTTCTCAATAAACTTATGGAATACTTTTGTCTAGACAAAAAAAAATACTGATTTATCAAATATTAAAACTACTATGAAGAACAAATATTTAGTTCTTGACTTTCTAAATTCAACTATTCTTTAAAAAAAAAAATTGTAACTCATGATTTAGTTCATGACTTCTTCTTTGTATTGTCTTAAACTACTTTTAAACTATATATCAAAGACAAAAGAAATGTTTGCGTGGGATAGCATTTTCTTGATATCATACCAATATAAGATAAAACGAGGTCGAGAATATTGACCCTATCACCAAAACTATGTGTACGTTATAATCATAAATTGAAATTGCTTAAAATGTATGAGATTTCAAATGTCATTTTCATATACAGATAGTAGTAGTAGGTGATCCAATTAATGAAAGTTCATTTCATTCATTTTCATTGACCTTATTTAATTTATTTAGTAATAATAAGTAAGCAATTGTGTTCTGAATCAAGTAATAATAATTTTATAAATAATAAAAATTTACCGAAAATCTTAATGATAAATGTTCTAAGGGATCTACAGGAATTTAATATTAACGAAGGTTTTATGAAGGAAATTAGCTTTATTGATATATAAATTGCTTTACAATACCCGGACTTGGTTCTATTTCTACGTAATATAAAAATGTATTTTCAATTAAATCTTTTTAATACACGGCCTGACAAAAGATGTTGTAGTTTAACTAGGTTTTCTACATTTTTATAATCGATCAGTGAAAAATTTTATCACAATCCAACATATAATTTTTAAAAAAGAAAACTTAAAAAACTTAACTCTCGTTGTTATAATGTCTCTAATTCAATCTCCGAAAAAAATTAAATTTTTTTACTGGCTACACTTACCTAGGCTACCGATTGATTTTTCTAAGAAAGTGTTGGTGGAAATCAAATAAAAAAACCCATTTATTAAGGGCCTAAAAAAATAAAAATTTAAAAAAGTATTGAAAAAAAAAAAAGCGGACGCCTGTACTAATGAGATTTTTTTTTTGAAGCCTTAGGCGGTGGACATTTTTCAGATCAAGCGATAAGCCGGTGACATAAAGCAAAATATGTTTAAGGATTCAATTCTTGGACTTGCTTCGCTGAGAATTCTTTAACATCGATTTCACTTTTATTCTAGGTAGATGTAGCCCTTTAAGTATTTATTTAGGCTAAACCAGTTTAATCTCAACTTTCATTGAATTTAACCATTATTCTTATCAAAATGGAAACCTTCTATTATGACACTATCTCATATAAGAGAATTTTTTTAACAAACAACAATTTACTATAAACTTTTATAAAAATTTGGAAAGTAACTTTTATTTTAGAATAATCAGTTTAGATATAAGATTTTCGTTACACTAGAAATAACGAACGAATCACAGGAAAAGTTCCTAGGTATATGATATCATGATAAAACATTTTCACAGTGTTATTATGAAAACTTTTTTAAAAGACAAAAATATAAGATGCGATATTTATAAACTTTTAACATCATAAAAAGATTTCCTTATGCAAATTTCCCAAAAACACTTAACGAATACATTATTTTGCATGGAAAACATCTTAAAAGAAATGCAAAATATTTTTAAACAGAAAATTAAAGTAGCTTTAATATCATAGAAATTATCTAATCCTTTCTTATTCCAATCATTGTCCTTTTCCAAAAGTTAATATAGGATAAGGTGTGATAATTTAACCTCAATTTTATTATCGGTATAGTACACGAAAATTAAAATTTTTCTATAGTAACAATCGCCTTAACTCATGTATATTCCAATTACGAAATATGATATGACTCACCTTACCTTTCATTACTTTTTATATAATCATGACAGGACACCATATTGTACGTGACATAGGTTCATTGTTTTTCATGGATAAACTTAAAGAAATTCATATTTGGTCTTATTATCTTACATATTGGGTGTGTTCCGGTGATATTACAACGTTTATATTCCCCGAGTTAATTTGTCAACAAAAATCGAAAAGTAACTTTTGAAACACTTCAAAGCATGATATACAATACTAAAAAAAAAAGAAAAAAGGGATTTTTTATGCATCGTTAGTAGATCTCTAATTTTATGTGAGAAAATATCAGTAAATAATTTTTGTGAAAGAAAGAAGGACTTGTGAACATATGTACATATATTAAAAGATATTATGTAGACCTGAACTTCTTTTTGGGGTCCTTATGTTTTCCATAATAATACTCCCAATATGTGCGTGTTTTACAGAATAATGATTACATTATTATATACAATAAATATATATTTTTTTAAATATCACATAAGTTATATATGCTAAACAATGTACTATGTTCCAGGCACGTTATAGGTGTGTCTAATTTAAAAAGTGTTTATAAACCATAAACCACCCTGTTTAGAAACGATTGCTTCGTTAACTTCGAGTCAAGTTATATACAAAACAAAATCATAATATCCACCATCACTTTCAATTTATTCATAAATGGGGTATATAAGTTAAGGATCACCTGTAAAATACAAGTCTTGTTAGTGTTCTTAGACGTTATTAAATTATGTTGTTTTCGTAAGGAAATTTCAACTGCCTTTCAAAAAAAACAAATGTTATTAATTTCTTAATTCAATAATTTAAAAAAATGCATACAGGTAACATATGTATACAATATAATGGTGGCAAAAAGGTGTATCGAGATGAGATGTATGAGATTCCTATCATATAAGAATTGGAAAAAAACGGAACAACTTCATGATAGAAACATAAAAATTGCGTGTTGAATCCTAATGTTTTATTCAAAAAGTCTAATTTACTCAGAGATTTCTTTTTATATTTAAAGTACTTAAAATTTTTTGAAAAAATGATGAGGTTTTCATAACATCATAAATTTCAACTTTTCTGTGCTATAAATAATAATTTTCATTTTCCTTTCAAACATTCTGTTATTGCCTATTTTGCTATACCAGTACTATTTCAAAATTAATAAATAATTAAATAACATGTACGATGCGACATTTTTACTATTTAGCGTCATCAAATTCTTTTTGTATCTAAAATAGGGAAGGTTACAATGAAGGGATTCATCTAACAAATTGCCTATGCCTTGATTTTTTTTGTTTCCTATATTGCCTAAAGGAATAAAATTGTATTAGAAAGGAGCTCTTGTTTTTAAATGAAATTCATACAAACTCTCCCCTTTTTGGGGAATTATTCCAAATTTTATAGAAGAATTGAAAAAAAAGGAAACTCTTAAGGGGAGACTTAAAGGAGTGAGTCTTTTTCTTTTTTTAACTTACTGTGTCTGCAATCAACAAGCAAACATTTTGTAAACATAGACAAAACCACTTTGGTACGCCTGCTGCTTTTTAGAGAACCAACTTTATAATGTCGTCAAAGAACGATATATAATTTTGAAAAGAAATATTTTTAACATAGTAAACAGTCGCCATCTCCTACAAGAAAAGAAAATGAATCAAAGATCTTAAGAATATCTACAGACATGCACTTCCGTATTTGCTGAATAAGGGATAAAATTTAGACATATAGAATAGTCAACTATACTAGTCCCTTATATTTAAATTATACTAGAATACTCCTTTTGTTTTGCTATTAGGTAAACAAGCTAAATTGTAATCGACATTTTGATGAACCCTGATGAAGGGAGACAAATTATACAGAACCACTGGGGGATTTTAGTCGGTTTAGAGAATAATAATATCCAATTTCTACTATGGTTGAATTTTTTTTCCCACTATGGTAAGCCTGGAAATGAATAGACTGTATATAACGTATAATATCACCATTCCCCACCACAATTTCGGTCATTCCTCAGACTTTGTACAACGTTGTTAATAACGCTTTGTTGTTGATATTTTTATTGCGTTTTCATGTTTTTCTGCCCTCGTTATATATGGTATTCCTTGTACCACAAAAATTTCCCTTCAATTGCTTCAATTTCGATTCAAGTTTATACGCTTTTTTACTTTTTAAGTTTATTGACGACCAAGAAATGAGAAAAGAAAAATTCAAATTGAATAGATTTGATATTTTAGGTAAACAAAATTGCTCATAAAAGGAAATCTGGGTTTCCATGTGAACTACTTATGTTATATACAACAAGACAAAGAAAATTTGATATAAGAGATTTTTTCCAGATTTTCCATTTTCTTCAATATGTTTATCTATTTATCTTCTGCTCTATAGAGAAACAAGTACGTAGTGTATTTTTTTGATGATTCACGTTGGTCTTCGTTAAATTTTGAGATGAAACGAAAGAAATATTACAGTTTTTTCTGTATGGTATGCAAATCCGAAAACATTCCTAATAACAGAAATCTAACGAAACATCATGTTGTTGAACTTTTTTTCTTTTCTCATTCATATATCGCTAAAACTAAGATGAGTTCAAAAACATCCTTTTTATGCCCTATGGTACATATTACTACCATAGGATATATTAGTTTCGTCAATGCATTTATAACGTGTAGAATAAATTATCGAAGAGAATAGTCGTCTGAAGGCAACACATGTATAGAAAATCAAAAATTTGAATTAATTAATTTAACTATAGATTTGTTACCTATAACTCCAATTTCTACTGTAGGATATCAAAAAATCGGCTTTATGCCGATTTTAAGTTTCTATATATGTGTGTTTTATTTTGTATATCTATTCAAAAATGGATTCTTCAAAGATTTTCAATTTAGGTTTGAATAGAAGAACTACAAAAAGTACAACGAACTTTCGGTTAAATTTATGAATAACAAATTTTAGTATTATTTAAGAATTTTTCATTTCATATCCTGCGAGACTCATTGTCGTCGCATGAGTAGAAAAACCAATAAATAAAATAATGATTTCATGTCAATTGACAATTAATATACCAACAAGGAAATATAAGAATATAATAAGAATATATGGATAGATTTTCGTAGAGAAATGTTTGATCAATTTCAAAAATTTTCTATTGTTGCTTAGCCACTTTGAAATCGAAAATTTACTTCTAATAGAAGAACCATTTTTCATACAAAATTCTCCACTCAAATTAATATTTGTCATGATAAATTATTTTTAATGATTTTCCTTTCTTTTTCTTTTTTAATATTGAAATATAATTTGGTGACATTTTTCAAAGGGATTAGAATTAATGAATTTAACATAATATAATCATTAATCATAACAGTTTTTTTTTTCTTTACAATATTCTGATAAAACGTAGGTTGCTGTAAAAGTTTCTGGAGAGTGTGAAAAAAACAGTAAAATTTTATTAAATTGTTTTATTGTTGTTTTAACATATTCTTCCTTTAACATTTATATACTTTTCCAAAGGCACAGAGCAGTTTTCGAAACAATTTTTCCATTAAGAATGAGTTATAGCGAAAACATGCGATGTGCATGCTTCAAAAGCTTCATCAGGAGATCTAAAACGCTGGAGACGCCTTTCATCCTTTATTTTACCAAATAGACAGAAATCATTATATGATAGATCAAGGCTATAAGGATATTGAAGCATTTAATTATACATTGTGGCGCTTCAAATAATAAATAGTTCATGTAATATTATATGTATTTGTTTCATGTCAGTGGCAAAGGATTACTATATCTCAAGGTTAATATCACATGTCGATCCATTACTATCAGTTAGTGCGCAGAATTGATGTTTTCTGGAAGAACAACAGTTGGCAGTTAATCTTTACGAAAATCGTTACTGAACCAGCGATAAAATAATTTTTCATTACCGAAAGCTGCAACGATTCGTTCCATACACTGTTGTTGAGTTAAGTTACTTCGAAAATCGTAAAAAAATCATCACATGAAAATGTTCTTGGCCAAAGCCTATTCCTGAAACTTTTGCAGCAACCTGGATATCATTGGATGTGTAAGAATTTAAATACCATTGACAAAATACATGTCTTTTTTTTTATAAATGATTATGATATCATGAAATTCGATGTTTTATTATTATGGTATTGATTTATTATTCTGCTTAATGAAATGCATTGTTCAACGAATTTTTTAACATGATATTGTTTATTAAGAAAAAAACATATAAAGCACGGTTTTGATAGCAATATATGTTAGTCATTACATTGTCCCACATATTTTTTTATTATTAGGTGACCACGGCAAGAACAAAAGAGAAACAATTCAACGATTGAATATGACACATTAATTTACAAAAAAAACAACAACATAAACATTAACATATAAAATAGCATTACACAATAGGCTGACAATAAGTATCAGTATCACCAATGCTTGAAGGCTCTATGTTATAATGGAAAAATTAAAAAAATAACCCCTCAATAGTATTGTATTTCAAAATGAATAATCGTATGTGTAATTCAAACAGAAAATAAAAAGAAGGAAAAAAGTGACGCACAATTTGAATAAGAGACACGCGACACTTTTCCTTTCCATTTAGAATCTAAAAGCCATATGATTTCTCATCGTATTTTGTATCACATGAACTATATCAGCTAATAGTAGTATTATATCATATTCATGCATCACATGGATAAAACGGAAACATAAAGAAGACAAGGGTCTATACCTACTTGAACAACATGTCTATAATTCTTTTATATGTACTGTCTAATGGCACAAACTTTCCCGAAAAAAAGAAACAAACATACTGCATTTAACCATGATTGAAGAAGTGATTTATTAAAAATTCATGTGATACAGGGCAATATTGAATGAATCATAAAGTTTAAAAGTCATGCCATCCAAATCCAGTGCTATATCTCTAGGATGAGGAGCTATGTCACGTGTAGTTAAGAATTAACACAATTAAAATATACATACATATATGTATCTACTTCGTCTTCATAATTTTTAAAGTTTTAAATTCTTTAAGGGCATACATATACCTGAACAATTTTAAATTGAGCTGGAGACTATCCACCACTTAACACCTCAAAAAATATTTCATCACTATTGCTGTGTTTTTCTGGGAATTTTTATAGGCCACTATTTCACTTTCTCGAAAAGACAAATTTTCTAATCTATGTTCTTATAACTTTTGATTTCGAATGTAGGTACCATTGGAATTATTTGATAAAATCGCAGTAATCTTCGTTAAGGCTAAAAAAAAAATTAAAAATTCTTTTTTTAGACAAATAGTGAAATTAAAACAAAAATTATTTTCGGAGACGGCTATTTGAAGTATTATTTTAACCAACTAAAACAAAAAGCAATAAAAATAATAGGAAAAAATTACTAAAATCAGGTAAGATTCAAAATTTTCTGTTGGTTTCAAAATTGCAATAATAAAACATCGCCATCTACCATCTGGTAGATATAGGTACTAAGTAACGTCGTTAAATTAGACGCGGATACTATACATTTCTTAAATAAGTGCGTATAAAGTGTGTGGTATCCGAGCTTATTCTTCCCAAAAAATCACAGCTTATATGTTTTGTTTTGGTTCGTTATTTTTTAAGTTTTTTTTTAAAGGCTCTTCACAATTTGCCTTATTTGCATCAATACTTTCTTAGAAAACCAAATTTGAATTAAGACTTATTTTTCGGTAGTTTATGTAAATTGTCGTCCCTTAATATCTTCAAGGGATTGAATAGGGAATATTCCTAGCAGATTGGACATTTTTTCAAAATAAAATAAAAAAGTTCCCTTTTCTATTTTTTCTATTGCAGTATTGTTTTCGAGACGATCGAATTTTTTCAATGTTAGACTGAAATCATATTTTCAATTTTTAAAAGAAAACTCTTACTTCAGACGAGAAAAATGTAATACACAATAAAGCGAGTCAAGTTCAATTAAATAATCCTTCATGTATTTTTAATAAAACAAAATTGAAACTTGCAAAAAGTTCAAGTTTTATTTTATTTTACTGCATTATTTGAATCAATAAAAGTCTCCGGTTTAAAAAGTCATGTAGACTCCTTTTGAAAACAGTTTAAAGTTTGTTTAACTATTATTACTACGTGGAAAAGGAATGGTAGGGCTTTTCATTATTATTTCTCATATTATTATGCAAAATTTTTTATTGTAAACTTTCTAAAGACGAGATAAACTTTTTTTTAAATTTGCTTATTTTTAAATTTCATTTTAAGTTGTGAAAACTGCTCTTATTATTTAAAAAAAAAAGATCTTTTGTAGTATTAATTAGAATTTGTTAGCAAACCCTTTATATTAATGTTATTGTTAGTTTAACATTCAAAGTCAAATAATAAAACAGAAAACTACGGCATGATAAAGTAAGTCAATTCATTTTTTCTCTATTTTTTATTTAGTTATAACAAGTATTCAATAATCAAGAAATAATGTCTAAAATGACCTTAGCTCAAACGGTTCATGTAAAGTCAGAAAACAAAACGGTTTATTCAAGTCAATGCCAGCGACAGGTCGTTAACGGTTTCTGAATTTTAAAATTAATTTTTTTTTTTTTAGAAAATGGCAACGAATTTAAACACAAACATGAACTTTTCATGCAAAACATCGTTCTTTTTTCCTAATTATTCGAAAATAAATATCGATTTAAGAAAAAAGTAAAATTGTACGCGACCTCTCAATTCTTCCCACTTTTTTGTCAAAATTTGAAAATGATCAAGCATTTTTTGAGAAATGATGTTTGTCACTGACTTTGTAAACAGTGTTTTCAGGAAAATATGTTTAAAGTTTCAATATGGTTCTCGGAGCTGCTTCGCTAAGAATTTGATATAGCCGTTTGATGTGAAATTTTGAGGCCATTTTGTGAAAACTTTGAACTTTTCGAAACTGCAAAAATATAAAAATCAAATCCAGTTTTCTTTATAGGTGGTTTTAAGCCCTTCAATAAATAAATACATATACATATGTAAATATATTAAATGCAACTGAAATTAAAGAAATTATTTTATTTTTTCATTTCAACTAGGTACTTAACTAAAAATTGAATTTTATAAAATTATTTCTTTCAATGTATAAATTATTAAATTCTGTTATTTCTAATTTATAACACAATTGAGTTTTATTACTATGCAAAAAGAAATAATTGTTTCTTTTTGTAATTACTTTTTAGTCTTAATGAGTTTTGTCTCGTGTTTCTCACCTGTGCCAAGAATTGCTTAAAAGAGTTGAAAATTTTATCTACACTATTTGAAAGGCACCTGACGATCTTCTATTTTAAATTATTATTTTAAGAAATTTTGCTATTATGTTCCACGTGTAATTAATGCTTTTTTCATATCCGTTTTTAACAAAAAAAAAACATAAACATGGCATAGATATTTTGTTTATAAGTGGTCGCTTTTAAAAAAAACTATTATTCAAAATCATAAAAGCGCGCAATGAAAGTTATGAAAAAAACGACATACATTTTTTAACATTTTATTGTGAACTAAATGAAAATTTTTCATTTCAACTTTCTTTTTAGAGATATTTTCATATATTCATTCTTAAATGAGTTCTAGTTTTTATATTCTTTTTATCACTCTAAATTGTTGTTATTTTATTATGCTTATTCATAAGTTAATATTTTGTGATATTATAAAGCTTAACCCCACCCTAACAAACACATTTTATAGTATGTCTTGTTGGTTTGTAAAGTTCTTTTTAAATTATAAGATTTTACAACCCTTCACTTTAGGAGACGACCTATTCAGGAAAAATATAAACAAGTTTTTATTATTCAATTTATCCAGGTGGAAAATATCTTTTATGATGACTTCCTTATATAATATTCACATTTGCTAAAGTGATATAAGATCTTCTGGAGTTGTTTTTCAAAAATCCCTTCTAAACTATAATTTTACTTCATTTTACTTCATAGAAATAAATGAAGATATAAATATGGGTATTTTTGTGTTTCACTATATGTATATAAAAAAAGACAAAATAAATTACAAAACGTTAATTGCAGTCGTGCATTTCGAAGTCATTGATATCAACATAATTATCAAGCAACTACAGAAGTAACGACAACGATTGAAACGAAAACGAAAATAGGTACTATAAGGTATATTCAGAAATACGAAGTTGTTGACTATATGCAGAAAGTGCCTAACTAACATTATGTCTAAATGGCAGGGGTCGGAATTTTTAAAAAATTGTTTTGATAAATGAGTTTTGGTTTGAATTAAAGTTTTATTTTTGAACTTTATGAGTTTTGTTACGAATTAGAACCTAATCATCATTGAATTTTTTAATAAAAGTTTTTACAGAACTTTATTTTAAATAATACTTCTAAGGACTTGTAGGAAAAATGTTTAATGTTAATTAATTAAAATGTTAATTAACTATTACTAACTGGCATAGTTTCAGACTTCAACTGTCCCCAACGTGAAGACCCTTGCCTTGCGCATATCATTGTATCCCATTTCCATTGAGACACGATTCTAGACCAATCTGATTATAGAAAAAAGACGAATACATATTTGTTGATTAGAACTTTTTTAATACCATAAGCGAGATATTAAATTAAGTTTAACCTAAACTTTTATTTTAAATATAAATAAATTAAAAAAAATGTTTAACAACAAATCTATAAAATTATCATTCAAAAGTATCCACGGAAATTCAATTGTGGGAACTTTTTTCAAAAAGTTATTTTGAAAATATTAAAATGGAATTTATGCGAAAAGATCCATACAAATTCTGATCCCTGCTAAATAATGTATAACTTATAATAGTGAAAATAAATGTAGTACCTAATGTAATGTACCTAATTAAATTTTTTAAAAAATTCCATTCAACCTTTTGTGAAGGTGTCTTTGGGATTGATTGTTATAAAAATCTGGTGAAAAATGTCACGTTTTCACTCTTTGTGAATTTCTTTGGTAATCAGGACATGATTATGATGGTCATTGGGATAACTTTACGAATACTACACCTGTGTATTTTATATTAACGAAATTATAACCGCGAATATTTTTTAAAAAATTTCCGGGAAGCAATATATCACTTTGTTTTTTTTTTTTAGTACCGTCACGTTTCTTTTTAATAGGCCATAAAAATTCTTCGAATGTTTTTTCAGACATTCTTAGTTTCCTTGTTTTCGACCTATATGAATATAATATTATAAAATTATATACATTTTATTACAAAATGTTACTAAGTAATCTCGGAAGTTTTTAAGTTTTTAATTAAAATTTTAAGCTGTAATCCTGCTGCTTATTGACACAGTTACCAATCGAATCACTCTATTCGAATCATAGCTCCGCAACATATAGAAACTTAAAATCGATCAAAACTAATAATATTTCACGGTTTCCTCTTCTTTAAACTTGCTCCAATTCAGGGGTATCCTGGGTCCTAATACCATAAATCTTATCTGTAAATGTTATTCAAATCAATGTGTCGGTTTTTGAAATTCGTCAAAAAAAAACTATATGGACAGACTTATTATTTCCTACAACTATTTTTTTCTTCGCTTGTATGGATTTTACTAAAATTTAACATAGTATCGTCTATTTGTGTAACCAACGTACATAATTAGTTCAACAAACTAAATCTGAAAAACCTTTACCTCTGTTGTTGGTTAGCGTGGGTCATTTTTTTTGTGTCATTAGAAATATTGTTCTCCTATATGTTCATCCATTTTGTTTAGCCTTTCGGCGAACAGCTGGGACACCCTGAGAAAACGCCACTGTTATTGATCAAATATATAAAATAGCTAAATCATTACATCAGTTATTTTAAATTGGTTTTAATTACTCGTTAAAAATGGTTGTGAGTTATTTGTCTTTGGTCTTTCTTTATAACAGATTTACTTTTTCAGAACATTTATAAATTTTAACGAAACTGACAATCTTATTTTATTAAAATTGTATTTTTATTAAACTGACTGCTTTCATATGTACAAATATTTTATTCAAGCATTTCTTTAACTAGTTTTATGTATTTGTCTATGATTTCAAACGATTAAAAATTCAATTATTCAAATTTCTTGTAAACATTTATATATCAATGATGAAATATAACAAAAATTCCGGTCTAAATCTATTTTTAACAGTAAAATCTAAATTATGTATTTTTAATAATAAAAAGATAAAATTCTTAAGATTTATTAATATGCTTATGTATTGGACTGTTCGGAAATTTCGTGCCGATTTTAATAGCGAATTTTTTTTATTTATTTATATATTCACAGTTGTGTTCAATAATTTTTTTCCATTTTTCACGCAATTTCAAGATTCCATCCTCCCAGAATTTTTCAACAGAAAAGTACTTAATGTC
This sequence comes from Xylophagus ater, assembly GCA_963422695.1. NCBI lineage: Eukaryota > Metazoa > Arthropoda > Insecta > Diptera > Xylophagidae > Xylophagus > Xylophagus ater. Next base: position 117,806 of record OY730478.1, read on the forward strand.
GTTTTTAATTTCTGATAAAGAAGTTGAAGTTCTTGGATTTAAAACGCGTACAATTTCAAATTGGTAAATCTAATTTTAAATTAAAGTTGTAATATTTTTTTTTTTTTGTTACTTTAGTTTATCGAATAATATAAAGCATTTGGGACAAAACTGTGTAGTCTTAACTCCAAATTCCAAAATTTCAAGATATACTATATATGCCTGTATTTAATTGGGCAAGTGTGAATATGTTGAGACTTGTTCCAACGTCATCTTCTGGAAATCGTCACGAAGTTTCCAGACAACCCAATATATTAAAAAAATACTATTATATTGTTATACAAAAATTTTTCCCAAAACCATTTCTCAAAAAAGAAAATTATACACACTTCAAAAATTTGACTTATGATATTTTATACTTTTATAATAAGGGCGACCATCCACTAACAGGCGGACCGGAAAGATGAATGACCATTCAATATCATACTTTATTTTCTGCCTACAATTTTAAATATTTATTATCTGTATTTTGAAATGATAATAATTCTCGACATTTAGGTACTTGATATATGATCATTAAATATCGTATATATAATATAATAAAACTCACATATGGGTGGTTCATTGATGACGTGTGCCACACTTAATAGTTCATTCAGGGTTGTGTGCTCATCCTTTTTCAAATTTAATTACAATGCTCATGTTAGTTAAACTGTAACTGCACTAGTTTATATTTATTTATCATAAATGAAACCACAGACCATTTTCTTATAATTCAAGTACAGTTTAAATACAGATCGATGGATAATGTAATTCTATGACACCGTAAATTCGTTCTTATTAATAGTAAAAAATATAAAATGGGATTTTCTAAACCACAAAATATATGCTTTGCTGTGTTATTTTATTGATTTGTTAAAAAAATCATGAATTTAACTGTTATTTTCATGAAACATGAACAAATTGGAAACGTTTAATAATATCAATAAATTGTTGATTTTCCGAAACCAGAAATTATTTTGAGAAATATGCATGCATGCACAATTTCTCTTTGTCTTCTCATATTTTCAAATCCCCTTTTTTATGTGCATGTTTCATGATCTATGGTTATTTCATTTGGAACGATATTATTATTATTCCCAGCTTTTCAACTATGTTTGTTTTTTGGGTCAGTTATTTTATTTCATAATTAAAAATTGTATGCACACGAAACTCTAGAACTATCCTTGAAAAATGTATATATACTAGGTATATCGAGAAGTTATCGATCTGATAATAGATGTCACTGCTTAGTGTCACTATTTTATTAATATGTTACTATTATCATATGAACACGTGTAAAATTTCACATCAATTATTTTAGTTTTAACAGACATCGTTGTTTACTTTAGTCGTGTCCATTGGACCTATTTCAAGGCATATTTTCAGTTGTACTGAAAAAAAGTCTAATGGAGACTCTAAAAAATTGACATATTTTCAGTCTGACTGAAAATATGTCTTGAAATAAGTCTAATGGAGTCGTGGGGTTACAACCTTTGTTTTTTTATCAAATATGGAAAAAATTCAGTATCGATCAGCGATTAGATTTTTGTTTTTCTTTGAGGAAATCAAAGATAAATTATACGCTGTCTATGAGGACGCTTCACTTTCGATGACATCCATCAGACATTGATTTAAAAACGTGGTCGTTTATAATGACGAATATTCAAGTCGGCCAATTGAAGAAATTGCCAAAAAACTCTATGATATCATGTTAGGAGATCAAAAAGTGGATATGCATTAGATAGTTGACATTGTGTTCATCTCATATGGTAAAGTTATTCGCAAGATAAGTACCGCGTTTGGCCCCAATCGATTAAAAATGCAATCGTAGGACATTTTCGAAACAATGATAAAATTGCATGAATTTCGCTACGATTAATCATTTCCCGTATTCAGATTAATCTCCGTCTGTCTATTTTGTTTCCAAATTTGAAGAAAGCACTCGGGTGTAGGAGATTTGCATCATATTCTTAATTTATTGACGATATCAATATCAGTTTTAAGGAAAGGATAAAAAAATTGAAAATGCGTTTGATTACGTATATCGAGCTTGCAGGAAATTATATATAGCTATTTCTTTTATATACAAACATTATTTCATTTCTTGTTAAGAACTTATTGATACAACTAGTATGTATGTTTGTTTTCTTATTAACAAAACAAAAATGTTCATTTTAATTCCAAAGTGTTCTTATCCTAGTCACTTAAACTATAATATATGCGTACTTTTCATAAGTTAGAAATCCTTTTCGTGCATTTTCCAGTTCAACGGACTGACATAGACGTCGCCATCACCTTTCCACAATTAGTTTTACAAATTGTGACTCATATATGGGAAATTCATATAATTTTTTATGAAAGTCTCGAAATAAAATAAATTCCATTCCTTAAACATTTCTGATATTTACAATTATTATTTTTATTCATATAGCGCTTTTAATTTAATTAAAATTGTTTGAATGAATACATTTTCAAATTCAGTAAAATATGAGAACAGCCTTTTCATGTGTAAAACTTTTTCAATATGTTCTTAAAGTTAGATGCTTTTCTATATTTTATTGTAAAAGTTTTCCATTAAAGTGTCAGCAGTCAACGATCCACATACATGTGAAACGTAATTCGCAATGATGAAATCCTTTAGGAGAACATGGTAAAATATCACCCCATATGCATATAACATTATACTTTTAGCTGCTCTGTGTAGTTCCATTCATATATGTAAATTAACATGTTAAAATCCTTTTTTTGCGTTATGTTGTTCATTATCCTTAACATGGGATATAATATGCCTACATGACGTCTTAAAAGTCGCAACTATCATTTCTAGTTTAGTCAAAACTTGTAATAGATTCTCGATTGCCAAATAATGTAAAATCTATCCAATATCAGTCAAGAAGATCATTTATATAAGTTTCATGCTGTCACTTAAAATAATATGTTTAAATATTATTTAATAAATACTATATAATTCGGCTTGATGAGTTAACTTCCACAGGAAAACTTCATTTTGATTTAATTTTTTTAGTTAATTTGGCATAATTTCATTCATAAAAATGTTTACAAATTAGTACAGAATGCAATAGGGGTGCCAGTACGTAGGTTGACTCACACTTTTGGTTCTACTAAATTACCATAAGACTTTTCAACTTTAGTTTGGCTTTTAATATGGCCGAAACAATATGCTGCTATATATGCGAAAACTCGTAAATTCAAGTGTGAAACTACAGCTAATAAGTCAGTTGTGTTTAATGTTAATTCGCATATTATAAAAACGATTTTGCTGTTTTCGCAGCTGTTTTTGCACTAAAAAAATGTACTGGATATGAGAATTAAAAGTCATCGTTTTTTATATAAAGAAACACGTTTATTTAAAAAATAGCGGTACATTAAATATTTAAAGTATTGTCAGAAGCTACAATCTTTGGATATTTTTCGGGAAATAAATGGATTCCGTGATAAAAAAAATTATACTTGTTTCGAAGCAATCCATTCATCGAGCCATTTTCTGATATATCTTCATAAGTTTTGAAATGCTTTTCAGAGAGGCCATATCTGGTGAATGTAGCGGGTGAGGTAAAATATCCCATCCAAATGCCTCCAACGTTTCCTTCACGTGACCACGTTCGACCGTACATTGCAAAATCACCTTATCATGTTTTTCTGCATATTCTAATCGTTTTTTCTTGCAATACTCGTTTCAAATTGTTTAGTAGTTGTCAGTAACGATAAGTGTTAATTATTGTCGTTTAAGATAGCGTATGTTCACCTTAAACTTTTACAAGCAAACGATAAATTTCAGCCGCACTTTCCTTCAATGCTGTTTTAATGGAACGAAACTTGACACTTTTAATTCAATAAAAAACTTTTTTACACCTCACTTGTTGATACTACTTGAAATTCTTTGTGATATCTATTAGAAAATAATGAGTTTTATTTCCAATACCCAATACGTATGATGGAAAATATTTGCAATTATTAACAAAAAATCGAAAAGAAATAAAGTACTATCCAAAATAATACACATTTATTCAAGATTAGAAAAGTTTTTGCGGTTTTCTATTCTTTAAGATGGCATAATAATTTCGAAAAATTATAATTTCCATAATTTATTCTCTATTTTATTATTTTCATAATTACATAATTAAGAAATGCATGTCTTACTAATTTTCAATTAGTTATGGTATTTTTGGGGCTAACAACCCTTCTCTTACTGGCATTATGTAAATGTAATTTTTAATGATAATATTGCATGATGAAGCTATTAAAGCTAAATTAGTTTCTGTAATAATTTAGACATATTACATGAGTCTCTATAATATAATAATGCTGGTCCAAAATAGGAAATTGCAATGACACATCCAAGTCAATAAGATCTTATTAAAAATTTACTAGTGAAATTGATGATGTGTTAAATCCTGTCTAAGACTGTTAATCATTTTAATAATAAAAAATATGAAAAATTAAGACTAATGAAGAGTTTAAGTTAATTACATGCATAATCTTTTATTTTAACTAAATTAAAAAAAAGAGGAAAATATCATTATTAATGAATATGGAAGGTTAATGAACTATTTTTTCTTATTTTTCATTTAATTTAATATAATTTTTGATGAAGATAAATTTGTTTTCAAAAAATCAAGATACTATTTACAGTGACTGGAAAATATTTGCAGGAAAATAAAAGAAAATTCAATTAGAAATAAGAATAAAATAGTTTTTTTTTTGTAATCATTTCTTTTGATTTGATCATCTTTTATTGATGACGAGGAAAAAATAGATTTTCATATGGTATACATTTATATCATTCATTTCCAATCAATTTCATTTTTTCGGAAGATATTATTAAATAAGAAAAACCAATATATTATAGAAAACTTTTCTAAGCAGTGATGTATTAAATTCTATCCAAGAATCCATTTTGATTGATGATTTTCTCATAAAATGTTCAAAACCACAAAACAGTACCTGGAGCTGCAATAAAGTTCCGTGACTGTACCTATAAAAATGAAACGAAACAATATTTTTCAGATTTCTCTTTTTCTTTGATCAAAACAATCTCCTTCTGATTGAATGCACTTTTTACAACGATTTAATAGTGATTTAAATACGTGCTTCAAGCCCATTTTGTGGTATTGCCTCCAAAGCACGTTTATAACACTTGAGAATAGTCTCAATATCATCTTTAAAAAAAATTTTTTTTTAAAATCAAGTGAATACGGTGAATGATTCAGCACACAGACTTTCGTGTTAAAAATTTATGAACAATCAATGAATTGTGACTTGGTGAATTATCATGTAACAAAACACCAGCTAATTCAAGATATTCTGACGAATAAAAATCGTCAGTACCTGTTTGACTAGTTGGAACAAATTCTTTCTGCAAGATGATTTTGCTATCAAAGAAATCAGTGAACATTGTCTTGATTTTTGATGGAACTTTTGTGTTTCTTTGGCTTGTGATGATAGCATTTTTTGGCCTTCCAAAAATCGTTTATATCACTGAAAACTCTTCGATTTTGATAAACGATTATCACCTTAAACTTTTGACATCATTTTGTACGTTTCTGGCGCTGTCGTGACAGGTTTTGTGTAAAATTTAATAACACAGCTCTTGGTTCCATGATTTTATTTCAACAAGTACATTTTTTGACTGATAAACAAAGTGTCATAAAATTGAAAAATTTCAATTTACCACACGACTCCATTGGACTTATTTGTCAGCCCGACTGATATTATATCTTGAAATAAGTCCAATGGAGTCGTGGGGTTATACCGTTAAAATTTTGCCTGTGCTTTAAAATAACGCTTCCCACAAAGAAATGGCGGTTCTAGTTGCAAAGATATTGGAGAAGTCCTGGAACTTTATTGCGCACCTAAGTATATACCAGTATTTTACTTTCTCCATAAATAACCAGTGTATGATTTTGACCGAAAACTTAATCCTTGAATTCAGGAAATTTTTTATATTTCGGGATAACAACTAGCTTTTTCAACAAATAATAGAATTTCAATTAAGTTGATTTTATTTTTATAATTATTAACTTGGATACTTACACGAAAATAAATCTTAATTTAAATCAATTTAATGTTCGAATTTCATTAAAATTTATTCATAACTAGAAGAAAATTTAAATATTACAGTCTGTTAAAGAAGAAAATCTTAAGGAATTCATCCTCCAAAATTTATTTTCCGGACAAATAATTAGGATTCATTAGGAAGTGAAAAATTTGAATAGTCTAAAAATTAGAAGATCTTTTTGTAAAAAGAAAGTGTATTAGTTTTTTATGTGCTAAACGCTAAACTGTGTAATGATGTTAAAATTATATAATAAAATTATAATTATTATAACTATCTGGACAATGTTATTATTATTTTTCATTCAGATTTATATAAATACAGTTTTTACCTAGATATTAGCACTGAGTCATGGCCAATCAAAATTAGCAACTTCCGCTTAACGTGCCCTCTGAAAGACGGGCAGGAGGCTGAAATAACGATCTCAAATTAAAAAACGACAAATTTTTTTCTTCCTGTAAAACTCGACTGAGATTCGAATTGTCGATCACAGACTTCGTAGTTCAATATGTTAATCATTGAGCTACAACTCCTGACTGTGCTCAATAAATTCCCTAGCTTCTACTATAAAATTTTTTTATGAATATATGATTCGCACGGTCTTATAAGGAATTCAGAGATTTAAAATTAAAATGGTATTTGTTCCCCGCACTATTATGTTGAATTAAAAACTTAAAAATAAATAATAGACTTACAAATACTAAATTTCAAATAAAACGAAGTTATAAATAAATTGTCTATTTGGTGTCATAAATTCTATCTGGGTACATTTACGTCAAAATTTAAACCCTTTTAGTGAAAGAGACAGAAACAAAACAATACTTGACCAATATTTTCCGTACAACTGATAGAGTTCCATCAAAAAGAAAATGTTTGGAAATGACTGAAAGAAATCCAATATTCTTGGTCTTATATGTAAAATTTCTTGTTGAACTGTTTCTAATAATATCTCCAAAGAGAATTCTTTTTAATTTTTCATTTCTCAAGCCGTAAAATAAATGAAACTATTTTTCTGTAAAACTTTTGCATATCACAGTGAATAATAACAGCATGTTATTTAAGCTGAACGTATTCAAATTTAATAATACTTTCGTTTAAGTTTGATTAAAACTTTAAAAACTTTTATAATTTGCAAAATAAAAGATTGCTGCTAGACTTCTATTCTAAATGACATGAGAAAGATTAAGGCGGACATCTCGGAAATGTTGTTTCTTTTTTATAGAAGCTCATATTTTGCATGTAAGAATAAATCTTCTGAAAACTTAAACAAATTAATTAAGGTGGGAGTGTTTCGGTTTTGTTATTTTTTTTTTTTTGTGAATGATATTGGGTATCAGAGAACCTAAACCTAACATATATGTATATATATTTTTAAATAAGCAATTAAAACAATCTTTTAAATTTAAAATTATTATTATTTTCCAGATATCGATGGATTAAGAATGGAAAACGTTTCGATTGGCAAGCATACGATAATCGTATGTTACAACAGCCCGGACGTGGTACATTAGTTATAACAACACCAAAAGATGAAGATTTAGGACAATATCAATGTTTTGCTGAAAATGAATTTGGGATAGCAACATCAAATTCAGTATTTGTACGTAAAGCTGAATTAAATTCATTTAAAGATGAAGCATTAAAAACTGTACGTGCAAATGAAGGTGATCCATTCCAACTACAATGTCAACCACCAGATGGTTGGCCAAAACCAAATGTTTATTGGTTAATACAAAATACTGATGGTAGTATAAAAAGTATAAATAATTCACGTATGACATTAGATCCGGAGGGTAATTTATGGTTTTCAAATGTGACACGTAACGATCAATCTGAAGATTTCTTATATGCATGTGCCGCAACATCGGTATTTCGTAATGAATATAAACTTGGTAATCGTGTTTTACTTGATGTAATTCAAACTGGTATAAGTGCATCACAAAATAAACATCAACCTGTTAAACAATATACTACACGTAAAAATGAAGTAGCAATGCGTGGTAAAAAAGTTGAATTATATTGTATTTACGGTGGTACACCATTACCGCAAACTGTGTGGTATAAAGATGGTAGGCCGATACCTTGGAGCGATCGTGTAACACAAGGAAATTATGGTAAAAGTTTAATTATACGGCATGCAACATTTGATGATGCCGGTTCATATACATGTGAAGCATCAAATGGTGTTGGCAATCCTACATCATATTCCATAAATCTTCAAGTTCTTGCAACACCATATTTCACAATTGAACCAGAAATACAAAATGCCGCCGAAGAAGAAACAATTGAATTCCGTTGTGAAGCTACTGGTGTGCCAGAACCAACAATTAAATGGATTCATAATGGTAAACCAATTTCAGAAGCTCCACCAAATTCACGTCGTATTGTACAAACAAATAAAATCATTATTAAGGATCTTGTTAAGGGTGATACTGGCAATTACGGTTGTAACGCAACCAATTCATTGGGTTATGTCTATAAAGATGTGTATTTAAATGTTTTGGCATTACCACCAGAAATTGTTGAAGCACCAGGACGTGAAGCAACAGTTGATGGACGTACTATTATAATGAAATGTCGTGTGTTTGGTGCACCAAGACCAGAAGTTAAGTGGCTTCGTAAAGGTTTCGAATTAACTGGTGGACGGTATAAAATTATGGAAACTGGTGATCTTGAAATAAAAAACGTACAATTTCAAGATTATGGTGATTACACTTGTTATGCTATTAATAAATTTGGAAGTCAAGAGGCTAATGGAAGTTTAGAAGTTAAAGAACATACAAGAATATCAGATGGCCCACAAGATTATGAAGTAGCTGCTGGTACATCAGCAACATTCCGATGTAATGCAATTGCAGATGTTTCCTTAGATTTAGAAATTGAATGGTTAAAAGATGGTGAACCAATTGATATTGAAAATGATGTACGTTTTGTTAAAACTAATGATAATTCATTGACAATTCCGAAAACAATTGAATTGGATTCAGGCAGTTATACTTGTCTTGCACGTACGGATTTAGATGAAGCCAGAGCATCAGCTTCATTAATTGTTCAAGATGTACCAAATTCACCAGAATTATCTGGTATACAATGTAATAGACGTGATGCAACAATCAGTTGGAATCCATTAGGTGATAATCGTTCACCAATTTTACATTATACATTACAATATAACACTTCATTTACACCACATTCATGGGAAGTTGCATTTGAAAAAGTACCAGCTACAGATTTTACATATACCATATCTATGAGCCCATGGGCTAATTATACATTCCGTGTAATTGCATTTAATAAAATTGGACCATCATCACCATCGAAACATAGTGAAATGTGTTCAACTGATCCTGATGTACCATATAAGAATCCTGATAATGTTAAAGGAGAAGGTACCGAACCAGATAATTTAGTTATCTCATGGAATCCAATGCCTGAAATCGAACATAATGGACCGAATTTCCGTTATCGTGTATCATGGAAACGAGACATACCAGGATCTCTTTATGATAATCCTCAAGTTATATATGATTGGCGTCAATCAAATTTGGTAATTCCAGAACAGCCAACTTTCCAACGTTATTTAATTAAAGTTGTTGCAATTAATGATATGGGCGAATCAAATTTGGCACCCAGAGAAATTATTGGATATTCCGGAGAAGATGGTAAAATAATAAAAAATACCCTTTTAATAATTTCATTTAAAAAATAATTTTTATTTTTTACTTAGTACCACTTGAGGCACCAACGAACTTTTCAATGATTCAAGTTACAACAAGCACATCAGCAATTCTTAGTTGGAATCCAGTTCGAAACGAAAGTATACGAGGACATTTCAAAGGATATAAAATACAAACATGGACACCAGAAGAAGGCCCAGATAAAGCACGTGAAATTCATGTTAAAGGAGATTCAAATCAAGCACTTGTTACGAAATTCCGACCAAATACTAAAAATATAGCACGTGTATTAGTTTATAATGGTCGTTATAATGGTCCACCAAGTGCTGTAATCGATTTTGATACACCCGAAGGTATACCTTCACCAGTACAATCATTTGATGCATATCCCTTAGGCACATCAGCATTTCTATTAACATGGAAGAAACCATTAGAACCAAACGGTAAAATCACATCATACAAAATATATTATGAAGAGGTGAAAGGTACATTCCTTGGTGGAAAGCATGAACGTGAACCACATATAACTGATCCTAGAATAACACGTGCCAAATTAGCTGGTCTTAGTCCAAATACAAAATATCGTATTCATATAACTGCCACCACGAAAAGTGGAGAAGGAGAAGAGTAAGTTTTATATTTTTGGTGAAAAGAATACATTATCTAATATTTTTTCTATTAATATAGATACTTCATTGAACAAAGAACGTCAGCATCAGGTTTAACAATTCCACCTGATACACCTGATTTTGAATGGAAACCACTTCCGTCCGATAATGGTTACGCTGTGATAAAAGTTACTTGGAAACCAAATCTTGAAGGGAAACCTGGTTCACATTTCTTTGTTAAACATAGGTGAGTTATTAAAGTTTTATACTTTTAACCTGACACCACTAGGTCCTTGCACACTACTACTCGCCTTTGGTAATAAAAACAAATACCAAGTGCTGTAGTTAATTTCGTTAAGATATAATGTCTAATCTAAATGATGTGTTTGCTTCCAATTTTATATTTTTATAGCAGTTTAATATCCTTTTTTTCATAGGGTTAAAAATGAAAATCAATGGCTTCAATCTAGTCCCGAATATCAAGAAGATTATATCATTATACCTGGTCTAGAACCCGACTCTGTTCATGAATTCCGTGTTGTATCTGTTGATGGTGATTATGTAACAGAAAGTGAAACAAAAGAAATTAATGCAATCATCGAAGGACCAACTAAAGTACGTAGTGAAAATGTTGCCACAGCTGGATGGTTTATCGGAATGATGTTAGCAATTGCATTCCTATTATTACTGTTAATTTTAATTTGTATTGTTAAACGTAATCGAGGCGGTAAATATGATGTACATGATAGAGAATTAGCGAATGGGCGTCGTGATTATCCTGAAGAAGGTGGTTTCCATGAATATTCTCAACCGTAAGTAAATGTGTTTATTTTATATTAGTGAAATATGGGGTCTGTTCAAAATACTTATGATAGTTACTGATAAAAAGATTACAAGCCTAACTAACTGAAACCGCTGATTTTGGAATTTTAGAATAGTTACAAGTATACATGTCTTTAGGAGAGTTTACTGGCTTTAAAATGCGTAGAGACACATTTCTAATATCAAAAAAGGCATAAACTTTGTTATATATCTTTGTATTAAAGTGTTCCCTATGAGTTCACGCTATCTGAGTTTAGATTTTTCACAAAACAGATAGTCTGAAGGGGCCTTAAGTGTACCCAAACGGTAAATTCTTTGATTTAAATTAGGTACATATGTTTAAATACATATTTATTACGATTTAAAGTACAGAAAATCTACTAATTGCCAATATTTGAAAACCAGTCGAGACAATCTATTAGTAAGTTTTCAAAGATAATTTCAACTACCCTTACACATTTGTAACCAATAAAGTAACTATCATTGGACCTTTAACGCACAATATTTAGAATTGAAATTTTACAAATTGCTATCTTGAACGCATATTTGTTAACAATTGTAATAATTGGTGTAAATATCGTAAGTATATTGAACAGACCCATGTTACAGTCTTTTTACGCCAAATACACCCTTTTATATACTAATTTCACACTTTTGCAAACCCAATTCATTTTTGCAAATGAAATTCATCTTTTGCAATTACACCCTTTGCAATTTTTCTTGAGCTTTAATAAAAATAATCAATTAAAGCTCAAGAAAAATTGTAGATGGTTTGCCAAAGTTGACATTCATTTGTAGAAAATCACCTGATTTGCAAAAAGTTGAATTCATTTACAAAAGTTAAATTTGGTTTGCAAAGGGGTGAATTTGGTATGTAAAATGGTGGGTGGGTGAATTTGTTGTAAAAATACTGTAATTTGTTTTTTTTTCTCTTTTTGTTTTTTCCATTTTGAACAAATGCGTTAACTTTTTCTAGCCTGGATAATAAAAGTACTGGAAGGCAATCGGTTGGATCAAATGTAATGAAGCCGGGCGTTGAAAGTGATACAGACTCAATGGCTGAGTATGGTGAAGGAGATACGGGTGAGATTTTCAATTTTAATTGATTACAAATGATATAAAAATATTTTGATTTATTTGGAATGTATTTTTTTTTTGCACTTTTAGAACATAAACAAATTTGATAGTGAAAATCTTTGACTATCAAAAAACAACAAGTTTTTTTTTTTTTTTAAATTACGAAATTTGAAATGTGTGAATTATTTAAATAGTTCTTACATTATTTTTTTTTGCCAATTGCAAATGTTAATATTATTATTATTATTATTATTATTATTATTATTATTATTATTATTGTTTTTATTTTTATTATTATTTTTATGATTTTTGTTCGTTATTAATTTAAATAATTTCTAGAAGGCATGAACGAAGATGGCTCATTTATTGGCCAATATGATGGACGGAAAGGACTTTGATTTCTTCGCCAAATGTTTCATTAATATATAAAAAAAAATTTGTTTATAATTTTTTCAAAATAATACGTTGACAATTGTTTTATGTTTATTATAATTTTTTTTTCGGTTTAATATCATTTTTTTACAACTTGCTCGTGGTCTTATTTCTTCGTTTATATTTTTAAGAAAAAAGAAAAATTAGTATTCTGCTTAATTTTTGTTTTAATGAAACATCGATTTAGTTTTTATTTTAAATTTTATTTTATTTAAAATTAAGAACAATCAACAGCCTAGGATTTTATTTCGTTTGATTTATGAAATTTTTACTTTTTGAGGTAGAGTTTGAATTTTATTTTTTTGTCTTTTTTCTAATTCGTTTTAGTTTGGGTTCCTTTAATTTTTAGTTTAGTTCAAATGTGGTTGTGGTGTCCCATTATATTTGCATGTACATTAATGCCCGGTTTTACAGTGAAAGTTTAAACTATAAAGAGCGTTTAACTTTGGGATTAACAAATTTTGGGTTTTACAGTTCGAGTTTAAACCGTGTAGCCCAGTTAAAATTCAGTTTAACTTAATCGGCCAATTTACACAGTTTAAACGAATTTTTTTCGGTTAACCAATCAAAATACAGGAAAATAAAATAAAATAAATGTCAAAAATAATTCGAATGTAAATGGATTTAAATTTAGATTTTAAAAAGAAGAATTTTTAATATTTATTTCTTATTTAGAACGTACTTTTTCTAAAATTCAACATTCAACAAATTAGAGAAAAAATTTAATATTTTTTATTGAACGTGGAACAATTATAGCAAATCTGTTGAAGAAAACACATCAATACGAAATATTCCGATGATCAATTTTTCGATAATATTTATATTAGAAGAAAACATTTTTTCCAATTATAAATTATTTTCTTTTTTAACTTGGACTTTAATTCATAAGTCCGTCAAATATTCAATTTTTATTTGGTGTCTCGTTTTTTTTTTTTTTGTTTTTTTTTTAATTGTCAAAATTTTCAATCAAAGTAGAAAATAAAGGGAAAATATTCACAATAACTTGCCATTTTCAGATTAAGTAAACGAAAAATAATAATGGACTGTAAAACGCATTCGGGTTAACCTACTAATTTAATCGGGGTACTTGGGTTAAGTAAACTTAAATTTAAACGTTCACTGTAAAACCGGGCATTAGTTTTTTTAATTTTTGTAGTTAAATGCATGGTTTTCATTATTTTTCAATTTATTGAAATTATAGTTTTTTTATAGTTTTATTTATATTATTTATTTTTATTGTACAAAATAATTGTATTGAGAGATCGAATACCAACTAACTTTTAAGTTTAATTGAGAAGAGCTCCACATTGAAACTTGCTAAATTACAAAAGTAATTGAATAGGCAAATTTTAATGTGAAGTTTTTATTTCTTCAAATGATTATATCCTTCTTAAAAATTTATGCAATTTTACGGTAATATATGAGTACAATTTGTTAAGTAAAGGATAACTTTAATATTTAAAGCGTTTTCTACAATTCTTGTTTTTGATATCGCTATAACATACCTTTTTCAAGTTTGTTTCCAAATACATTGTTCGGTTTGTTTCAAACAATGTTTAAAAACCAGGGTTATTCTTTTGTAAACGCCATTTATGACTGAATTGTGATTTTTTTGCGTTCGACGTTTAATTACCATGTGGTTTGAATATATTCTACCAATATCTAAGCTTTTTGTTGTATGGAAACCGCTTTAACATATTTTAGGAGATCCGTATGTAGATGATTTTGATCATCGGAAATAGGTTCTACTTTATTATATTATCATTAGTAATATTATTTATCGTCTTAGAGAGTACCGTGGTTTTATTTTAAAACATTGTTTAAATACAATCTTAATTTTAAGAGGTTATTATTTTCTTTGGTAAATCTCATTATTTGTATTGGTGAAACTTAAGCTATGTAAAAACGTTTTTCTTAGTAGAATAAATGTATGATGCTGTAAAATTACCTAAAACTTTACAACTTAACATATTATTTTAATTATTAATTCATCGGGGCATGTTTAAAGAAGATTAAGACAAAGTATATTACAATTTACTAGTTTACTTAATTTTAACAAAAAAACAGTGAATTTGCTGCTAAAAGATGAATCCCAAATCTTATCTAATAATTAACCAAACTATATACAGTGTCCGACAATAAAGTTCTTCAATATATCTGCAACTAGAGCCGTCATCTCTTGGTGAGAGGTGTCATTTAAAAAAAAAAAAACACGAAAAGTTACTTCACGATCATGCTCGAAGGCGCAATCCGTTGATTTTTGATGGCACGAAGTTAAATCTGCGCGTTGAAACATTCATCGTATTCACTTAATGTCATTTCATGTTTCCTCGTACTATTTCCAAAAATTTTAATGAAATTGAAAGGAAGCTTTTTCGATGATATTGAGACCTTTTGAAAGGTTTTGGAGGCAATACCACAAAATGAGCTTGAACTCAAATTTGAATCACTTACATTGTTGTGAAAAGTGCATTCAATCAGAAGGAGACTACTTTGAGTAAGCAAACGGAAAAACCTTAAAAACATTATTTCATTTCATTTTTATAGCCAACAATCACAGAACTTTATTGTCGCAACATGGATATGGTTTCACGCGCATAAAATGGTTATTTTGACTTACACTTGTTTCAACATGCAATACTTCAATCAATCGTAACAAATTTTTTATAGTTTCTCAAAATTTTCTAGTAGATTAATTTATTTAATTAATTAATTCATTCAAAATTTTAGTTTTTCCATCTCTCATATTATATTTGAAGCCCCTAGTACCAAAACTCGCCTTTTTATTATAACGTTAGTGAAAAAGAGTGAATTTTGACACTATGGGCCTCATTTGATTTCTTAAAAAAAATATTTTTGGGTGTTTCTGCTGCTATTGTTGTTTTTCTTTATGGGTGCTAATTCCTGTTAAATTTTCGCATTTTGTTGAAAATTTAATTAAAATAGGCTTTATTAAAACGAATTTAAAATTGCGAATAATTTCAAATTAATATTTAATAATTTCTTCCTTACACGAATATAGGACAATTCACCGAAGATGGCTCATTTATTGGACAATATGTGCCAGGTCAATTACAACCACCAGTTAGTCCTCAACTGGCGCCACATAGCCCACCACAAACACAACCACCGCCATCGTCGCAAAGTAACAACGCTGTAGCTACTTATGTTTAAGTTTAAAATCTAAAAACTAAAAAAAAATTAAAACAAATTTTTTCTTTTTAATTCTATCGTTTTTAATTATGCATTTCTGAATCCCTTATAAATGTATACATTTTTAATTAATTGATTATATATTAAAGAATTTATTGAACTACTAAGCGATTTATTATTTCAGTTTTTATTTTGATAAATCATGAAAACACAAAAAAAATTTAAATTGTTATAATCGATATTTTTCAATTCGGTAAAAATGTATCAATATTTTTTTAATACAATTTTTTTTTTTAGCAAAAATCAAAAAAAAATTGAAATAAACGAAAAAAATGTTATTTAAAAATTATTTGTGCAAAAGATAAAGAAGACTTAATACAAAACGCAGCTAATAATTTTTAGTAAATGCAACTATTTTACTTATTATTTAATTTATAAATAACATTTTTTAAATAAAATCAAACGAAAATGTATAAAATGCATTTTTTTTAGTTTGGAAATTCTGAAATATATAATTTTTTATTAATTTATAATTTTCTTACTATTTTTTTTTTTTTAAATAATATAAAAATATCGAATAATGTTAAAAAAAAAATTAATTTAAAAAAAGAAGTTAAAATATTTCACAAAAAAAAAAAAAATAGAACTAAAATGAAAAAAACATACAAAAACCCTTTTTTTAAATTAAAAATTAATTTTAATATTTTTTGCATTTAATTTTAAAAATATTTGTATAACTGGACATTTTTTTTGAATAGCTTTTGATTTCTTTTTTAACATTATTAAAATTAAGAACGAAATTTTCTTTTTAATTTTATTTGTTTTTAAGTAGATAAAATTTAAAAGAAAAAATAAAATTTTATCAAGATATAATAGAAATCATGAAAAACATGGAAAAATCTCGGGCTCATTCGGATTCGAATGTTCTTGTTTTTTTTTTTATTTGAAAGAAAATTTATTAAAACGAAATTTTAGAGCAACATTTAAATATACTGTTAAACCTCGTTTAACGCGATACCTACACACAACGCAGTTTTCATATTGTGGCTACCCTTGTATAAGACGATCATGGTTTCGATATCACACGATCTACAAATTGTTGTATATAACAAGTGTAGTTGCCAGAACCGAATTTATACACAAGTACATAACGCGTGATATTTTTGAAACTAAAGCTCCGCTTTATACGAGGATTACCAGTAAATGAAAAATATATTTTACTGTAGATGAAAAATTCATTTGATCTATTTCGAAATAAACTATTCTATTTTTATATCCAATTTCACAGTAAGAGCTTAAAATCAGTTTGAAACTTAAGTTCAGGTTACGTTACAAAACAAATTTCACAGTCAAGGCTTATTCTAAACGTAAGTTTTCTGTTTTGATAACTTCAGTTTTTCTTAACTCAATTTTACAGCCAAACGAAATGACTTCTATAAATTTTAGTTATTCTAAAAGTTGGTTATTAATAAATTTTTTTTTAAGAAAGAATTACGAACATGTTTATAAAAAAAATTGTTTGTGTTTTGACATTTTCATTTCACAATTATGATCAATACCGTGAAATGCAACAAAAACTAAGGTAAAGCTTTTTTTACCCAAAATCTATCTTAACTTTTTAGAGACGTAAAAACTGAGTAACTGAAAAAATGTGAAATCAGCATCGATGGGGTTCGACACTCAGCACATTTGTTGACTAAAGGCTTTCCAACATAGACATTGCTTCCATTTCTTAAACTAATTCAGATTCGTCGGTATATTGAATTCTTAAAAACTTAAACAAGGCTAAAGCTCTAATTGTGAAAATTGGTATTACTCTGATGATGAAGATGCTAAATTTCTTAAAACAATTTAATTTAGATTTACAACGAAAATATACTCTTAACTACAGTAAATATTTTTCATACAAAAACAATAAATGTTTATACATATAACTGCCAAAATTTCCTAAACAAAAAAATTGGTAAGCTTTGAAGAGATTCCAATACAAAAAGAGCATGACTTCTAATATCTTCCCTCCAAGCTTGGCTTGTTTTTATTAATATTTTTAATTATTGAATCTCAAGCTAATTTAAAAACTAAATAAAACTCGAATAAAAATTCTCTCTAATTCTCAACGAAACGACAGAAAAAAAGAATATTTTTTTTAAAAAATCATAAAAACTCTGAGTAAAGAAAATATTATTTTGTATTTAATTTTTAAGTGAAAATCTCTTTTTTTTAATTAATTTTAATTATTATTTTTTTAATGTAAAAATATAATAAAAAAGAAAGAATTAGTTTTTTAAATATATTTTTTCAGTTTTTAAAAGAAAAACAAATCACACACAAAGCAGACAAAAAAAATAAAGATCAATAAAAATTAATTTTAAATATAAAAAAAAAATAATTTTATATAATATTATATAATTATTTTTTTTTTCAATTTTTTTATTTTAATTAAGTAGTAATTTTAAATATTAAATTCTGTAAAATTTTTACATATTAAAAAAAAGGAAGAAAAATCAAGAAACAAAATATAAATATATATATTTATTTTTTTTTTTGACGTGAATCCCTTTTCCAGAAATTTATTTTTATTAAAAAAGTTGCCTTAAATTCTTCTTTTATTATTTTAAAGGAAATTTGTTTGTCATTTTTAATTTTGTTACTAATTTTAAAAACCAGAATAATGTTAAATCAAAGTTATGAATCAAAGAATACAAGATTGAACATCTCTCGCATTTTGCAATGTTTTTCGTGACGTATTAAGAGCACTATTGTCAATAATAATGCATGGCTGCCATGGTTTTATTTATTTCATTTAAATAAAAATGCAAATGTCAAAAGATAAATTGCTTTAAAAATGTAATTTTGTTTCAAATAATTATGATTTATTTCATATTTCATACTTTAAATGTATACCGGGGCCACTAATGACGTATGTATGTAGAAAATATCGATTTGAAACCGAAACTAAAAGCGTAATCTTTCTTTCATTCATGGATCAAAGTAATGTTGTGTTGTTTAAGTGTCGTGTAAATTCCAATTCAATTGAAAATAATAAATTAATATAGATCGCATAAAAGCTAAGAGGCAATAACGATACAAAAATATTATTAAATATGTTAGTTGTGGGAGAGCCTATCGTGTGTAGGTAAGAATTATAGCCCCCACTTGCGGGACTATGGAATGCCTTTCTATTAGTTCTTCGAATGCGAGAACTTTTCGAATTTAGCATTCTCTAAAATCGCCTTTCGCAAGAATATCAACTTGTTTCAGTGAAACAACAAAAGGAAGACAATTTCGGCCTTCATATCCCATGTTACAATAATAAAAACTTTGTATCATTAGTTAATTACATAAATTAATTGCCGAATTGATGTCAATATTTTTCAAATTTGTTTCGATTGTAATTGTGTAAAATAAATCTAGTTACAGCACAATAACACGACGGACAATAGATTTACTTTATACAGCTGTAGAATTCTGTAATTGTATAATTGAGTCGACGCTTTTCAAAGTGATCATTTTTGAAAGCGACGGCTTTAACTATTTTACTATTACTTAGAAAACATCGCCTGAACATTATTTAAAACTAACATAATTCTCACATCAAATTTTTCACTTTTAAGGAGAGAGTCAAACATTCCGAATTTAATTTTTTCGATTCAGTTCCCGAATTCCGATTACCGATTCAGTCACCGGTTAAACGAAAAAGAACCAAATTAACCTATAAAAAATATAGCTCTGGTTACGTTTCACTCATATTTTTTTATTTCGTTTCGGCTCCGGTTTTAGTTTATCAAAAATAGTGGTTGATTTAGGTTTTCGGATCCTTTTCCGTTTCGTTTTGACTCTGCTTTCAAGCGATAAAGGGTTATACGAAATATAAGAAAACGACAATCAATTGTTTTTTGTCGTTTTGCAGAATTACACTGCTGATTTTTTTTTTTTTTAGTCACATTATTCAATTGGGAGATTTGATAGTGTGTAAGGAGACTTGAAATGAATGGATTTAGTCAAAAAGGAAAAAATTATAATGGCAATAAAATTATAAAATTTAAAGCTGCAGATTTTTTTTTTAAATTAAAGAAAACTTCGACAAAATATTAAAATTTTGTTTATAATAAAAATAATTTTGAATCATTTAAATGAAACACAAAATATGTAAGTATAAATGCCATTAATTTAAATCTGGTTTTAGGTTTAATTCTCTCCTAAATACATAATCAATCCTATTCTGAATTTCACGTCACATGAAATTTCGCGAAAATTGTAATTTCACTTCAAATGTTATACTAGAAGCACACAAATTGCATTCATACCTTTATTTTGATACTAAAGTATTGTTTGCACTATTGGCATACATTAAACGTAGTAACAACATTTTATTCTTGCTTCAAAAGTTGTAATTAGTAATAATCTTTATTCAAAATAAAACTAGGAGTGGAATCGTGCGATTTGATCGAGACTAATACTAGAGAGGCACACATAGAGTATTCATGCCTTTTTATCGTAAGGTATATTTTATAAATACTACCAGACTATAGAAAGAAAGCATTGGCACCAATACAATTTTATGTTTTTTTAATTACTGCTTTCGTTTTTTTCAAATAATATTTTTAAAACAAAGGGTATAAAATGTGTCAATTGCTCAGTTCAGCTAGAAAATTCGATTCGCTATTTTCCTCTCCAATAAAAAGGTGTGGCAATCAGTAAAGAATATATTAAAGTGACTAAAAAAATTAAGTAAAAAAATCGTTTTTACTATTGACGTGAAACCCAGAATAAGACTGATTGATTCAAATTTCATCATGCTTATGTTCCTCAAACAAAATATTGGTTTTTAATTCAATTATATTTTAATTTAATTGCTTCAATAACAATTACATATGTATAAAAAAACAAATAATTACAGGGTTTTTCTCTAATTAAATATTTTAGAAATGTAAGAAAAGAAAAGTTTTAATTCGTTGGTGTTGGATTGTAATTTTTTTGTAGGCAAGAATGAAAAACAAGTGTAATGAAAAGGCTTTTGTGAAATTACTAATTTTTGGTACAGTTTTTTTTTAGGTAGTTCCAAATAATAACCGCAAACTCTAAAACTATTAAAATTTTTAGCTTTTGTACCAAAAAAAAACTTAGCTTGATTATTATAAAAAAACAAATATATATTAAACATATTAAAATATAATTTTGAAAAATAAATTTATTAATTCGTGTGAAAGGCCTACGCGTTAAAAAAAATACATCAATTAAAAAAAATTGACACAAAACTCTTTCTAAAAAGAAAATGAAATTCAAAATAAATCAATTATAATTAAATTAAATAAAAGAAAATATTTATTGAAACAAAATCATGTGAAAAAAAAGTAAATAAATTTTTTTTAAAAAATGAATAAATATGATTAAAGAAAAAAACACTCGAAATGATTCGCTTTAAATGCAAAAATTAATAATTAATAATAAAATCACATTAATATTAATTTTAAAAATTAAAACAAACTTGATTGGGACAACAACAACAAAAAAAGTTAAAAAAAAAACTAAATAAATAATTAAAATAAATATTTAAGAAATGTATTCTTTTCTAATTAGTTGCTTTTTATCTAATTTAATTAAATAAAGGAAATCTTTTATTACTGTTCTATTGTGTCAATATTATTATTATTGCTAATTATTATTGATTTTAATTACTTATTAAAAGTAAAAAAAAAAAAAGAAAATAATATAAAGTTATTGTTTTGTCTTGCGATTAATTAATATTGTAATTTAAATATATTCAAAAAGAAATAGTTTTATTTTTAATTATTTAATTTAGGTAAATAATTTTTAAAAGAAAATCAAGATTTTTTTCTTTTCTTTGGGAGATTATTTTGCATAGTTTTTAAAGAATTGAGTGAAGTTTTTTTTAAGAAAAGGAAATTTTGATCAAGAAAAAAATGAGAAATAAGAAAGAATTGGTACAAAATTTCAGCAATGGAATACAATAAAAATTTATTTGATCCAAATCGTGTCTGGAAAAACCACAGCATAATAGTAATGCTTTTTTGGTTCCTTTTAGTCTTAACCGAATTAGACGATACCACCCCCAGGTTTATCCTGAAATTTCGACTGACCAATTATATACGAGTGCATAGACATCCTAGTACATAATTAGGAAATATTTTATACTATCAAAAATGACTCGAACATAAATATCACTTCAATAATTTATAGCGAATCTTTTCATTCATTTGATCAGTGCAGATTTCATGTCAACAATTTAGTATCAAGGCGACTCGTGTATGTAGTAGTGGCTAACAAATAAAAATACTATTACTAATTTTTATTCGTAACACAAGAAACATGAAAAATATTTATTTTGTAGTAATAGATCGCTCAACAGATCAGTACAAATTTTACTGATACTTTGTATTGATCGGATCCATAATCATTGTAGTAGTCTAGTCAAGACAATTGGTCGTCTACTTATAGTATCGTTTAATCGGATAAGTCGTGAGAGAGAGGTCGGATACGGCATTTATAATACTCAACCATCGGTAGGGTGGTTTTATTCTAGTTTTAAACAAGACTTGAGTAAACAATTCAAATCAACGGCATCAGCAGACGTGGCAAACTAAAATGCTACTGACGGCTTGATTATCGAAGGACTGAAATGCTGCTGGGTTTGGAGCGTAAGACCCTTAAGATCATAGTGGGCATCACATCGTGATAGTATCTTGCTTTATGAACAAACATATGTGGAGATTAGGGGAGATACCAATGTGTCAAATCTGTCTTTATGAAAATAAGAACAGAATACTTTCTGTGTAAATGTACAGGCCTTTTACGATTCGCTACATTGGGTGAGTGTATTTTTAAAAAGGATAGGTTAGCAAATCTGTGCATAAACATGGTGCTGTCTTTCATTCGAAAGACTAACTGCTTCGTAGAAGGGGCCTAGTCTGTCAAAACTATGTGTACTATAACACAATACAATCATTTGTTCCCTTCAAGATATAATCGACCCAATTCAAAATAAAAAAACCATCTAATTTTCATTACATTCTTTAAATCAAATTTTCGTTATCTTCACTCTGTATTTTTGTGTTGTCTTCTAAAAATTAAAAAATATATCCGTAGAAGAAAAAAAAACGATTTTATATTTTAAAAAAATATACAAAAGTACTTTTAAAATTAATACGAGCTTATAAAAAGAAATTTTCATTTTTATTTCTTTAATTTTGTTCAAATAAATATTTAATTTAAAAAAAAAACAAGCACAAATAACTTGATATTGTTTTAAAAAAATTTATATAAAAATACCGTATAATTATTATTAAAAACTAAATATTATTCAATATAAATTAAAAAAAAAACAATAAATTTATTACAATTTCATTCTTATATCTTTTATCTTCTTCCAAAAAAAAAAAAATACAAAACAAGAAATTTTTGATATTTAAAACACAAAAACTAATTTAAATAATAAAAAAAAATGAAAGAAACATATTCAAAAGTGAAATGATTTTTCTAAATTTAAAAAATATATATAAATGTATTTAACATCGCACTGCCGAAAGCCGCTCAAAAAATATATAAAAAATTGTTTTAAATACTTCTTATCATAAAAACCAAAATTTAAAAATGAATTAAAAGACAAAAAAATATATGAAAGCGGCAATCATTTTTTTTAAAAATCTATCAAATTGTTTAGGTGTATTTTTAATAAATTTTTAAAGAAGCCAAATCGAGAATCTTTTATAAAAAAAAAATCAAGAAATAAATCATGAAATTTATTAAATAAGGAAAAAATATAATTATAAATTATGCTTAAAAGTTCAGATTTATAAAAAAAAATACTATAAAAACTCCTTTTCTAAAATAAAAATAAAAAAGAATAAAATGTGAAGAAGGAATTTTTAGGAATTACAATAATTAAAATTTTATACAAAATGCGGGCAGCGTTCCTTCACTATACCGGTCTTCAGCGCGTCTTCACTATGCAGTGACCCTGATCCATTCGATAGAAATCAGATCTACAAACTAAAACATGATACTGTTAGTATTTTTGGTTAATTGGTGAAAAGAAGTTTTAACCCATTAGCTACTAGGGTCTTCTGGGAAAAACGTCCACCGCAGTTCAGGTTTTTTTCGGGATTATATGACACCAATTAGAATATACTTTACGTATTCTAAACAAGCAAAATAAACATTGTTTTAAACTGGCACACATATGTGACGCTGGGTTATAGATGAAAATTATACGTTGTTAAATTATAAGGAAATGAACAGGATTGGATACAAAAACTAAATAAATAGAATTTTTCAAAGTGAAATACATTTATTTATATACTAGTTATATAATTTTGTATGATAAATCTTAAAACACTTATCAACGCATAGTTTGTCCATTGTTGGTTTTACAAGCGTAGAAAGTGGCTGTACAAACTAAATAATCTAATATAATCGCAAACCAAGCACATTCTTCGTATATTTCACGTATTAGGTGCCTTGTTGTGATGATTCATGGTTGCTATGGTTTTTTATTTATAACATCCTATAGTGCAGTAAACCCAAAAGTGTTACTTTTAGATGCTTTTAGTTATATTTACTTGACGAGTGAATATATTTCAATGTGCGCTGTCGGTTTTTGAAGCAACAATGTTGTCATTCATCATATTTCTCAAAATTTATTAATTATATGACCTTATATTTAGTGCAGTCAACCCGCACCCTATTTTTCATTCATTTACCGCTTCATGCAGCTTGTGTTTACTGCGTAATGGTAGCGACGGCCCTTATTCCATTAAAAATTCCATTATTAAAAGTTACACTCAAAAAAAGTGAATTTCAAAATAAAAGTTTTAAAAACAACAGAAAAAATTAAATTAATTAAAAATTTATTAAAACAATGAAAAAAAATGGAGCCCAATTAATTAAGTAAATATTTTAAAAAATAATTTTAAAAAAAAAGATGAAAATAAAAAAATAATAAATGTATAAAATGTAAAACGAACGCTTTTAAATATTTTAAAATAATTAATTAATTTAAAATAAAAAATCGCTTATATAAAACTATTTTGAAAAATTGAAGGAAAGAAATAAAAACCATAAAAAAAAGAATTAGGTTCGTAAGTGATATTATATTTAAAAAAAAAAAAAGAAAAGAAAATCTGTAATTAAGTGTTTTATAGTTTTAATTTTAATTAATTTTTCTTTTTTTCATTTTATTTTTGCCGCAAAATGCGTGTGAACAAGAAACTTAATCGTAATTTTTATTAGAAACATTCTTCAAAAGAAAATTTTTGTCTATTTTATTTACAAATTGGAAATAATTTCTTTTAAAATTCTTTCTTCGAAATTGAAGATAATTATTTGTATCCCTTTTTTTAAATATAATACTTTAGGACGCGCCCAAGTCAAGCGAGTGAGGGACAGCAAAACACGTTCTCAGCGGATGCATAGTGCTCATTGAATGCGAGCCAAGTTTGCTTTTGCTCGCTTCCTTCCTCTTACCTTGTTTGCATGCGGATTTCTAACAGTTTTCGAATGCAAATACTGGCAAATACCTGGTTTTGCTCGCTCGCTTGGTTTGGAAGCACCTTTAAACATTTTCTAATAACAATTACGATTTTAAAATATTCTAATTAACAAAGAAAAATATGCTTTCTTTTTAATAACAATAAATTAATTAAAATTAAAAACTTTAAAATTATCATGAAACAAAATTGTTCTCTTTATAATTTTCGGAACCCAAAATTTGCCCACTTCTGCCGCCCCTCCCCCCCCCTCCAAAATGAAATAAAAAAATTATTGAAAAGTAGAAAAAATGTATGGGAATAAGAATAAAAATAATTAACGAAAATATTAACAGAATATTAAAAGAAAAGGTAAAAAAAAGAAATATTTTTAAATAAATAAAAATAAAAAGAAGTAATATTTTTATACGACATAATTTTTTGTCATATTTAATAAATTATTGTCATGTTAGTTTTTAACGTGTAACTTTTAACTTCATATTCGAATATTTTTTATTGTGATCTTGAAAGGAAATCAATTTTTCACGCAAAGAAAATTCAAAACTGACAAAAATTTTATATCAAAAAAAATTTTTAAATGAAAATGAAAGAAAAAGGCAAAAGAATATTTTCAAAAAATAGGTCTTAAAAAGAAATTCTTTTAGTATTTCAGATTATTTTGAAATAATTTTAAATAACAATAAAAACCATTTCAAAATTCTAGTTTTTTTTTTTTTAATAAAGATCAAAATGATTAATACAAAACCCGGAAAAATTATGAAAATTATCCTTGTAGATTTTATGTTGCAAAAATAAAATTTATAAAATTGATTCATTTGTTTTTGTATAGATTCTTAGAATTATTATTATAGTCCCTTTAGTTTATCGAACATACAAGATGGAGAATGAAAGTGAAAAAGTATTGGGTTGTCTGGAAACTTCGTGCTGATTTCCAGAAAATTACGTTGGAACATATAGTATCTCAGAGCATTAACGTTGTTGAAAATATTTGAGTTGTATACATATTTTGATAGAAGACATTTTAATCCATGTTTAAGAAAAAAAACTTTTTGAAATGAATTTATGTCGGTCATTTTTAAAAGGTAAAAACGATATGCATTTTATGAAGAAGCTGCTTCAACTGAGTTTCGCTGATGATTTCAAACTTAAAAACCAAAAGCGTTTGGGCATACCTTTTACCACTAATGATGACAAAATCAAGACACTGATTAAATATCAACATATAAAAATCGGCACAAAGCTAACCTTGCGCCAGTTTGGGCAAGCTGGTAACACTGCAAGGGATTCGAATTATTTCAATTTTGTAGTTTCTCATACATAACGGACATCTAAATTGCATTGATTTTTCATCATTTGCAAAGATTTTTCTTGAAAAACGTTCAAAATATTCTAAAATTTGCAACTAAAACTTAATTGATAATTTAGATTAAGTTATTGTTCCTCAAATTATTAATGATTTCCAATTGTAAATAACTGATGTTTAAGAAGATTTTTAGATTTAATATTTAGTTTTCCTTTTTTTTCAAATTAAATATATTTACAAATCGCTATTTCCGCTACCAAATAGAAAGGCTCGGCCATGAATCCAAACCATCACAATGCATTTTTAATTAAGAAAATCGAAATAATTCGAGTAATCACTCACAATTTCTGTTTTTTCTAACAGATTTAAATACAATTAATTCAAAAATTGATAAGAAAGAATCAATTGTAAATGGAATTGGAAATGACTTGGTTTGCAGTTGAGGAAAGATAAAATTATTGAAATTGGTTGTTTAATTACTGAGGCTGTAAAATGTAAGTAAAGTTCTTCACTTTAAACAAATTTACATAAAATATAATAAATACAATTTTGGTCATTATGAGATTTCTTTTAAGTAATATTTATAAATTTATAACACAAAAACAAAGTAAATGAAAAGGCAAATTAAATATATATAATAATTTTTTTTAGGAAAGAATTCATGATTTCCGCGATTCAAACCAATTCCTTAATATTTTTATTTTCCCCAATTTCAATGTATCAAATGAGCACATTATTTATGAATATTTAATTAATATTTATATCCAGATTTAAATAATTACTTATAAACTTTTTGCTGCTTTATTTTGTTAATAAATAAAATGTTTTTAAAAATTTTTATTTTATAAAACTTTCTATTTATGATTCTAATGGAAAATATAAGGTAAAGTTAAGTTTTTCTGGAAAATTTTCATCATAGAAAAATGGTTTTTCATTTTTGGCAATAAAAACTAATAAGAAGAACAACTTCAATAAAAGGAAACCATAAAAAACTGGTGGAATTTTTGTGGTAAAAGAAAAGAGGGAAAAAGAGCAAACTCAAAAGAAATACATCGGAAGACTATATAAAAAAAGGACTAAAAAGAGGACTAGAAATGAGGATTTGTGGAAAATGTGTAATGAAAGCTTTCCCTTTGGTAATTAAACACACACTTGTAGCTAAGTAGATTTCAATATTTCCAATTTAATTTGTTTTTAATAAGAATTATTACTATTTATTAATATATGTTCGAAGTAGAGTTGATGTTGACTGATTAATTTTAATTAGAAGTAAAACGACTGTTTTTATTGAACACTAAAGTATAATAATTCTTTTATTGATTTCTACAATAATGAAAACTTTCTCAGGTAAGTTGATATAATATTTATTTTATATAGAGTAAAACTGAGTGTTTTACTCTTCAATGGCTACTTGATATAATTTGTATATTTGAAAAAACTAAGTGTATTTCTTGGTTGTTCGTAACAATATAATTAGATATTAATTTTTAAGCTACTATTAAAATTCAAATTGAACGAACGCATCCCAATGGAGCACCACTAGAATTCGACTCCAAGCAAAAATTATGACATCGTAAATATCCGAAGTGGCAAACGTCACTTCGCCTTCGTACAAGTTTTTAGGCAGTCATATGATATTTGGGTGGTTTGTTCATTGTAAATTTTTTGCTTTAAAATAATTTTTTTCTGTGGTAATTAGTTAATAGAATATAATTTCGAAATATATTTAAATTCGATTGAAATTACAGTGAAACAGATAAATTAGATACGAATATGACGGGCTTTATGTTCAATATCGATGGAGGCTATCTAGAAGGCCTTTGCCGTGGTTTTAAATGTGGAATACTTAAACAAGCAGATTATCTAAATTTAGTACAATGCGAGACTTTGGAAGGTAATTAGAAACACTATTTTAATAAAATACAAATAATAGTAATACTGTACTAAATGTGAAAAGAAAAAGAATATTGATATAAAAAAATTGTCAGAAAGAAAGGTCATGTGACCAAATCACGGGTTTGTCATATAAGCTGTCAAAAATGAATTGGAAAAAAAATAGCCCTGGGAATGTCCCAGAAAACTTATGATAAGAAGAAATTGACCATTACAAAAGTATACTAAAACTCTTTCTATCTTAGATTTGAAATTGCATCTTCAAGGAACGGATTACGGTCAATTTTTGGCCAACGAACCATCACCACTTGCAGTATCGGTTATTGATGATAAACTCCGTGAGAAACTTGTCATTGAATTCCAACATTTACGTAATCATGCTGTCGAACCATTGGCCAGTTTTCTTGATTTCATTACATACGGTTATATGATTGATAATATCATACTTTTGATAACTGGAACTCTTCATCAGAGACCAATTTCTGAACTTATTCCAAAATGTCATCCATTGGGAAGTTTCGAACAGATGGAAGCAATTCATGTTGCTGCAACGCCAGCTGAATTGTATAATGCCGTTTTGGTTGATACACCTTTAGCACCGTTTTTTGTGGATTGCATTTCCGAACAGGATTTAGACGAGATGAATATCGAAATTATTCGTAATACATTGTACAAGGCATATTTGGAAGCATTTTATGATTTCTGTAAGAACATTGGTGGAACAACAGCTAATGTTATGTGCGAAATTTTAGCTGTAAATATTTTTTTATATGAATTTTAAAGAAATGACTTATTTCTTTAAAAAAAATTTTGATTTTTCAGTTTGAAGCTGACCGACGAGCAATTATCATCACAATCAATTCATTTGGTACAGAGCTATCAAAAGATGATCGTGCAAAATTATATCCACGATGTGGTAAAATGAATCCAGATGGTTTGGCTGCTTTGGCACGGGCCGATGATTATGAACAAGTTAAAGCTGTCGCTGAATATTATGCTGAGTATGCGGCATTATTTGATGGTTCCGGTACAAATCCAGGCGATAAAACATTAGAAGATAAATTCTTTGAGCACGAAGTTAAATTGAACGTTTACGCTTTTATACAACAATTTCATTTTGGTGTATTTTATGCTTATTTAAAATTGAAAGAACAAGAATGTCGTAATATCGTTTGGATTTCGGAATGTGTTGCACAAAAGCATCGTGCCAAAATTGATAATTATATTCCAATATTTTAAAATAACGAATTCGAAAAAGATGAAAATAACAAAAAAAAACCAAAACAAATTGATTATTAATTTAACAATTTATTTAGTACATTATTTTTACTAGTTTCTTTGAAACATTCCCGCTTTTTAAATAAAAGAAATTAAAAATTTATGGAACTAGTTAAAGAGGTAAATATATATATATATAATCTTAATTCAGTCGATTTTTTCTTTTACGAGATCAAAAAGTATTATTCAAATATGCAAAAACTGTTAAATATTTTGTTTTTTCTTTTGTAAATAAATATAGAAAAAAGCAAAAAAATCGATTAAATACGTCAAATACGTTAAATAAATGCTTTGTTTAGAATTCTTAAAGATTCAAATTAAAATCTATTTTTTTTTGCTGGGCCACAAATAAAGATTTAATATCAAATGATATTTTGATAAGCAAAATCTATTAATTAATGTGAAATAAATGTATAAATGTAGGTTTATTCAATAATTATAATTCTTTTAATTATTTTGCTGGCAATGATAGAAAATTCTTCATTAAATATGTGTTGGTTTCCATCAAAGGGTTTTAAAGACTGGACATTTTTTGCTCTTTAAAGGTTTATATAATGGATTGTTGTCCGTTTTGTACATTAAAATAAGGTTAACAGCAACTTTTAGTGCTTAAGAACTCGAATTTAGTTTAACATTCGAAAACTCAATCTCATAAATCGAAAAGGAGGGTATTTCAACAAGAATAACGAGAGATCACTTTCAAAGAACATTAACAAATGGTGATTGTTCCCTAAAAAGAACAATGATTTTTATCAGTTCTTTTTTTTTCTGTTTGTAGTTTTTCATAACACGTTATTTTTATTTTTTGGAATCATGATCACAAATCTACACGTTTTAGAAGATTCTAAATCATTTGTAAGCATTTTAATCCAGTGTCTGTCCGTCTGTGGTATGCAAAATTGCGGCCGTATTTTTGAAGCGATTTGAACGAAAATCGGTAAGAGAGGTTTTTTTCACATTATCATTCTATCAGGGTTCGATTGGACTAAAACTTCGGATAGCTGCGAAACAAAAGTTGGGTTTTTTGTGTTTTTAAATTATAGCGTATTGTAATGTAATTTATTTAGATTACTTTTAGATCTAGGTTTTGATCTGTAGTATCCAAAATACCTGATATATATATACGCATACTTTAATTTACGCAAATTAAATCAGTTATTCTTATTGGAAAACCATTTTTTTTTATCTGTGTAAACCAACCCGAAACCAAATCAAATTATTTTCCACCCACGATCCCATTTCTCATTTCCCCACTATTCTGTTTTATTTCTTGACAGTTACCTAACCTGAATAAATGTCAAATAGTATCACGCACAAAAAAAAATAATAAAAATTTAGAAGAAACGGCTATACTTTTGCACCGTTGGCAACTTCACCCTGCATTTGTCCGATGAGCAAATCGCAGGGAAGAAGAAGAATATAAGGGAAAAAAGAAAGATTTTTTTTGTGTATTCTAATCGGAAGATAAATTTTTTTTTCCTTTTCTATGAAAAAAAAGAAAAGATTTTATTAAATATTCGCTTAAAAATATCTACAAAATATAAGATATAACAAAAGTTTTTATTACTTTTAAGAAAAACGTGTTTGAAAAGGGCTTTTAACTTTTCGGAAAGTAAAAAAAGAATTTTGTGTTACAACAAATTTTTGAAAAGCAAGCAAAAAAAGTGTATATTTCAATTTTGCTTGATCTAGAAAGTAAAAAAAAAGAAGTGCTCGTTTTATATTTTAGAAAAAAAAAAAAAACTCATGTGAACATTTAGTGAAGTCTACTTTTTTTGTGTGATCAGCAAATAAATTTCTTAAAAGAAAACTAGAAAAAATCCATTTCCTTTTAATCTTCTTTGATTCCCTTTCGTGTTAAAATTGCACAGAACGAATTTCATACCAAATAAATAGAAAAATTCTTTACAAAAAACTAAATAAAAATGGAAATTGAAACTCAAAGAAATGGTTTAACATCGACGACAAAGAAAAAAGAAAAGGATTCTGATCCGAAAGAAAATTTATGGTAAGAAAATGTCAAAATTTTTAAACGTAATTTTATTTTTGTTTTAGTGTTTAGAATGAAAAGAAGAAAATTTATAATAAAAATTATATTTTTCATATCTCCTCCTTCCCTTTGGCGGAAATTTTTTCTTTTTGGTTTTTATATGACGATGATCTGTCAAAAGTGTCACACCTTTCCGTTCTACCAAATATGACTAAAAAATATGCTAATTATGTCTGAAGAGTTTTTTTTTTCTTTTATTATTTAATACAGGTATGATGAGGTAAGAAATATTTATTGGTCAAGATCAATCTTAGACAATGTCTTCTTTCCAACACCATTGTTATCAAGATTCTAAACTCGATCAAAAGTTGTATAACATGAAAAGTTTTGTTCTAGGAAAATGGGAAAATCTTATGAAAAATTAAAAAATTTGGATCTCAAAAAAAAAGCATCAATACCAAAGAAAATTGTATTGATTAGTTTTTCCTTATTTACATGCCAATATGGGAAATTTTTCTTTATGAAGTCAACTGTCTTCAATTTTTATTGGTGATTTAAAATAAAATTATGACTCATCTTGGGTTTGAGGGTGAACTAGATTAGAATTGGCGAAGTTAAAAATTAAAATAACGACTACGTCTTTGTTTTTTTTTTTTTTTTTTTAGAAGCAATGAATGACTTCAATGTTGGAGTCAAGAATACTTAAAATTTTTTTTTATAAAAACTAGACAGGAAAGTTTAACCCTAAAGGTAAACATTGAAAAAAATAAGTCTTTAGTGACGGATGAAGAGCTAAAACTATTGTGGCCTAACTTAAAAGATATAATTCATTTGCTTGTTTTTACTTATGTGTTTATTTAACATACGAGTATAGTGAAATCGAAATCAGCTTTTCTCCATTTTTTTGGGAAAATTTAAGTAATGACAAAATTTCGATAAGCACTCTAAACTATATTTATTTTTATGCCTTATGATAGGTACTACCAGGAGCTATATTAGCTTTGTCACTAAATTTGTAACGCATAGAAATAATGATCAAAGAAGTGTTTCAAAGCTATAGATGTGTAGAGAATCAAAAGCTATATCGATTTATATAATACATGTCCGTCCTTGTACAAGATAACTCAAAAACCCGTTATCCGATTTTGATGAGATTTACAATGTGAATTGGTTATTCCTTAACTCTATTAAGGGCAACGAAGTTAATAAGCAAGAAATAGAGTGACCAGAAAGTTTGTCGTTTTTTTTATGGATTTCAGATATAATTGGAAAATTTGTGGAGCAATTTTGTTTAAATTATTTACATGGATTGACAACATAAATAGACGCTACTGTGTTAGATTTCAATAAAATTGGTCTAAAGATAGTTGAGAAAGAAATAATCGTAGGAGAAAATAGGTCTGTTCATAAAGCTTTTTTGATGTTCTTTAAAAACTCCTATACCAATTTGAATAAAATTTGAAGAATCGATTTACACTATTAGGGTGTAGGTTACCTGCAAATTAAAGCAAATTTGAAAAAGAAGAAACAACGTTATGCAGGAAAATTTTGAAATAATATTAGTTTTGAATGTTTTTCTAGCATATTTCTGCTATAGGGCATCAAAAAAAAAGCTAGATGGCGATTTTCAGTTATTATATGTTATCATATAGCGATTGTTTCAAACTCTGCAATGTCCTAACAACTTCATACAAAAGATAAAAATTGCAGCAAAAATAAATAATTTTCCAAATTCAGATTAAGTGAATGAATTTTATCTATTATTAACCTTTATATTGTTAGTATAATCACCATTAAAGAAAAAAAGTTCCACAGACCGGGCCATTTTTGCTTTACGGCCGCATTTATAAGGTGATTTGAATGAAAATTACTAGGATACGAAAACCTAAAAAAAAATGGTGCAGAAAACGTTTTTTCATAAAGATTATTTTCCTAAAATGCAATATCATGGAAAAGAACCGCTTTTGATTCTACTATATTCATATCTGGCCCGTGAAAAGAAAACATACAGAAGTTAAAATATTCTTGAAAATATATTTCTTTGTTTCGACTGAATTAAAACAGGAAAAAAAGCCTATTATTTTTATTGGTTTCGACTTTAGACAGTCAATATGATCCATTTTAGGTAGTATGTATTCTATTTTAAAAAGAAGTACTTCATACTTTGGAAGAAACTTAAATGAAAATAAAACAATTTGTCTGGATTAAAATAAGTCCAGCTTATCAAGTGAACTTTAAATGGAAATCGTTATCTATTCACATTTCTCAAAAGCATTCAATCTCTTGTCTGAGTATTGACTTTATATAAATAAAATTGTGGTAGGAAAATCAACTTTGACTACCTTGGAAGCAAAAAAAAAATATTTACTCTAAATAATATTCGTCTATTTTTCGGGTTCTTTTTAGGTCTGCAATTTTAAGCGAAGTTCAAAAACAAGGCAGCACAAAATTACCATCGAACAAATCAGTTTTAGTATTAGGTGATAATGCAACTGGAAAAACATCATTAATTGCTAAATTACAAGGTGTTGAAGATCCTAAAAAAGGATCAGGCCTTGAATATGCATATATCGATGTAAAAGATGAATATAGAGA
Organism: Xylophagus ater; assembly: GCA_963422695.1. Lineage (NCBI taxonomy): Eukaryota > Metazoa > Arthropoda > Insecta > Diptera > Xylophagidae > Xylophagus > Xylophagus ater. The sequence continues at coordinate 152,237 of OY730478.1, forward strand.
TGGTAATTAATTTTGTTTTTTTTTTTGTTAAAAATTTATTTTACTAATAAATAATTTCAATTTAGATGTAACACGATTAGGAGTTTGGGTCCTTGATGGTGATCCAGGTCATAAAAATCTCCTAAAATTTGCTTTAAACGAAACAAATTATGCACATACATTAATTATCCTAACAGTATCAATGACAGCACCATGGAGTTGGTTAGATCAATTACAAGTATGGATTAAAATGTTAGCTGATCATATTGAAAATTTAAAATTGGAAAAAGAAGAAAGACAAGAAGCTAGACAACGTTTAGTATCGGCATGGCAAAGTTATTGTGAGGTTGGTGATGATTTAGATCCGGGTTCACCGATTAAAAGAAGTATGAGAGTTAATTCAATTGATGATGATGATATTTTACCATTACCGGAAGGAGCATTAACTTCAAATTTCGGTTTAGATATTGTTGTTGTTGTCACAAAAGTATTAGTTATTTATTTATTTATTTATTATTTTTTTAATCAATTTTGAAAATTCGTTTTTATAATTTTAGACGGATTATATGACAACACTTGAGAAAGAATATGATTATAGAGATGAACATTTTGATTTTATACAACAATGGATACGTCGATTTTGTTTACAGCATGGCGCCTCATTATTTTATACCAGTGTTAAAGAAGACAAAAACTGTGATCTCCTTTATAAATATTTAACACATCGAATTTATGATATACCATTCCGGACACCTGCACTAGTCGTTGAAAAGGATGCGGTTTTAATGTAAATATAAAAAAAAATTTATTTATTAAAAAGGTACAATAATTAATTAAATATTTTCATTATAGTCCTTCTGGCTGGGATAATCTTAAGAAAATTAGTATTTTATATGAAAATATGCATTCATGTAAACCAGAAGACTATTATACAGATGTTATTGTACCTCCGCCTTCAAGAAAGGTAATTCGTAATAATATATTTTGTTAATTTTATATTCATAAAAAAACTAATAAAATTCTTTTTAAATGAAGACTGTTTCAAATCGAGAGATCGAAGTGCAAACAGAAGATGAACAAGCATTTTTAATGCGTCAACAACAAATATTACAACAGGGTCAAGGGCAAACTCGTGGTGAATCTCCTCTTCGAACACAAGCTGGTGGTGGTGGTGGTAAAACAGTATCAAGATCACCAGGTTCAACGGGTCAAGGATCACCAAAAAAAGTAAAAGAGAAGAAAATAAATATTTTTACAATTGATATTTATTTCTTCCATTTTATAGATGGATGTTAAATTAAACCCTTCAACACCAGGTGGTGAAGGTGTTTTAGCGAATTTTTTCAATTCATTATTGCACAAAAAATCCGGTTCACCAGGTACACCAGGTTCAATTGGTAGTTCACCGCGTGCACCAAACGGTACAGATATAGTAACACCAGATAAAATGTCGGTACGAACAGATGCGGCTGCTGAATTAGATCGATTAACTAGAAGTGTTAAAAAAGAAATGGATTTTACTCAAAGTGATTGTTAAATATAAAACTACAAGAAGCATAAAGAAAAATATATTTAATCAAAAAGTTTTTTTTTAAAAAAAGAAAAAGAAAAATTAATTTTTTATATTTTCATTTTCGTTTTTAATGCAATTTTAATTTCAAATTTATTTAAAAAAGAAATTATTCAAAGGAAATAAATTAAAAATGATTAAAGCATGATTCTCTTAACAATTAAATTAAACAAAATTATTTACAATTTAAAAACAATAAAGAAAAATTATATTGGCAAACGATTAAATATGCCGGAAACAAGGTCGTAAAAAATTTGATAGTGTAAATTCAATACAAATACGATATTTGTCGCTTCTTGTTCATAATTTGCGTGTAATTTCACAAAAAAAAAAACAAACAAAAAAAGACGAAATAATACAATTTAACAAAACAGAAATTAAATTATTAAAAACTGTGTTAAATATTTTAATTATTTGTTTAAAAAACCAACAAAAAACAAAAAGTAATTTCTTCTCTCCGATTTTTAAGTCAAATTCTAAAAATAATATTTTTTATGTTCTTTTTTTTTAATTTATTTTAAATTAAATTAATTAACACAAAACCTTAGATCATATAAATAATAAAAAGAAAAAAATAAATTAATTACAAATAAAAAATATATATATATATATAAAATTAATAAAGAAAATATAATTAATAAAACTCTGAAAATGATGTAAAAAAAAATAAATTTATATTATTTAAAAAAAAAATCTGTTTTTCGTGGAAAATATTATTAAAAATAGTAATTTCTTAAAATATTTTTTTTTTATTTAATTCTACTTTTTGTTTATTGTAATTGTTCTTCAAAATTTAAGCAACATTTTATAAAAATTTGTAAAAAGAAAAAAAGAAGGAAATTTTTCTGCTCGTTGAAATTTTTCAATAATTAAAAAAAATCAATTTATAAAACAAATTTACTTTTAATTGATTTTGGGAATTCATTTTTAAACATAAATATGCGAAATTTTTTAATAAGAAAAAAGATGTTGGGTTTGGTTTTGATTATTTTGTTAGGGCGACAGCGGTATCTTTTTCTCTTTTTTTTTTTTTACCTTGAAAAAGTGCCTGTGCCAATTTTGTTTTAGGGTCTTGGAATTTCTTTAAACTGGGAACACATTAAAGTAGCATATTTTATTAAATTAAAGGTTAGGATGCTTGAAAAGGAACTATCTTTTCTTTCTAACATTGTTTGTACATATTTATTTAAATCAATTTATGCTCAGTTTTTCAATGGAAACTTAAATTCTGGAATGAAATTGTGTAACTCGATTTTCCCAAATCATATAAAAAAAAGCATAGTAGTGGCATGATCGTGTAACTACATTTGTTTCAAATCATATTGAAAATTGTCAATGCTTGTTCAATTCGACAATATCTCAATCGAATTGAACGATTCCCACTTCGTGGAGTCTTCCAATTAAACATAAAAACTTCTATTGAAAAACTTGGAGAGTTTATATCAAAACTATTAAATACTCAATTTTTTTTCTTTTTAAGAAAATAACTCAATTTTTGCATTCCATTGCATCAATTTAATTTTTATTGGTTTTTCCGTCCAATTTCCAGTAAGTTCTGATCAAAAATATAATTTTATTTGTAAAATAGAACAATTTTATTTAAAAATATATTTTTTTTGTTTTATTTTTTAGTGATTCTTATTTTCAATTTTATTTTAAATTTTTTTCTTGGCTTAAAAATCGAAAGATTTTCTACAAAAAAGAAAATATATCAAAAACGACTTTTCTGAAATTCTTCAAATCATTTTTATAAGAGCTTCGAGCAGGGGAGGGAAAATGGGAACAAACATAATTAAAATTAGAAAGATTTTAAAAAATATAAAAAGAAAAATTAATAAATAATATTTTTACTGATTAAAAAAAAAAGCTAAATAAATGACAAAATTTAAATGAACGTTGAAGTTTTTAATTTAGTTTAGATTTTCGCTTCCTTTAAAAAAAAAAAAAATTTTTACAATTATTGAAAATAAAAAAAACTTGAGAAAGGAAATATTTTATTATTAATTTTAAATTAAAATCAAAAGATTTAGTTACTTAAAACAGTTTTATTTAATAATTTATATAATTAATTAATTTTTATTTTTCTAATTTAACTAAAAGCTCTAGTCTTTTCTTTCTGAAAAAAAAAACTCGTTAAAAATAAAAGATGTTTGTCTTAACTATTTTCCCTTTTTTTATAATTACATAATTAGTTTTCATCAAAAGTTTAACATTATTTTATTAATTTTTATTATTTTTTTTTAATTTTAATTAATTAACTTGCAAAACTTCGAACTTTTCTGATAATTTCATTAACAAAAAGAAAAAATTTTTTAAATAAGTCGCACACGAAAAATAATTTAATTAATAAAAAATAATGATAATTATTATTTGCAACATTAATAATAATTAATATGAAATTAAAATTGAAATAATATTTTTATTCAATCAATTTATTTTTTTACTGATTTAATGCAAGAATATAAAATTTCTTTTTAATATTTTATATTAAGATATTTATATTTAAAAAAAATAAAAAAACAAGAATATGTTGTGTAATATAATTTTAAATTAAAATATAATTTTTATTTTTAAGTTGGAACGACAAAAAGAAAAGAAAAACATCAGAAATATAATATTAAAATGATTAAAAAAATATTAATAATAAAAGATATATTATTATCTTTCTAAAATGCTTCGAAATTTGTTTTTTTTTGTTTTAATTCATTTATATTCATTAAAATATGGAAAAAAAAATTTTTAATTAAATAAGATAAAAAAACCTAATCGCCATATTATTAAAAAATATAAAATCCTTAAGGCCGAGACAGAATGTTCACGTTTCGTTACGTACCAAATCGGTCCAGCCCGCTCCAACACGCTCTATTTACGGGTTAATGCTGCCCAAACTGGAGCAAGGCAAGGACCAGGAAGGCTCAAAGGAAATCGTAGAACTTCGACATACAGTTCTCAGTTATTTTCAATCAGAAAAACCAAGTCTTTTCAAGTAAGTACAATAAAATTCAAAACGCTTATACAAATATTCAGTTTCTGTTTTCTAGGTGTATTTCAAGGGGGGTAAACTATATGTGCTGCGGTTGACATCCGCATACGTGCTGCCTTCCTATGATTTCTTGCGGAAGTGCTTGAATGCTGGAACGGCTTACTCCCAGGCGCGCGTCAATCCTGAAGCTCAAATTTAGCCGCTAGGCTAGCCGCTTGGTTAATTGCTTTATGATTTCTTTCTAAAATGTTTTTTTAAATTTGTTTTTTTTTTGTTTTAATTCAACTATATTCATTAAAATAATGAAAAGTTTTTTTTTAATTAAAAAAGATAAAAATAAAACAGCTTAATCGTCATATTATTAATATATATAAAAATATAACTCTAGCCTTTTTCTGAAAACCAACTCGTTAAAAATAAAAGATGTTTGCCTTAACTATTTTCCAACTGACTGCAGGTAGTTTCTCGATTCGAATACAGGACGATCGTTGAACAAGTTCAACCGGTCAAAGATCACCCGATAAAAGTAAAACAGACGGAAATAAATATTTTATAAATGATATTTATTTCTTCCATTTTATAGATGAATATTAAATCGAATCCTTCAAATTCAGATGGTGAAATTATTTTTAGGAAGAACATCTTCTATAAGTCAAGTGGTTGATAGATAAATCAGTAACAAGATTATCATAATCAAGAATCACCGAAAAAAGTAAAACAGAAGGAAAGAAATATTTTATAAATCATATTTATTTCTTCCATTTTATAGATGAATATTAAATCGAATCCTCGTCCATTGACGATCCAGTATCACCAGATAAAATAAAATATTATATAATATAAAATAAGGATCAAAAATTACATAATACCGACTAAAAACTTTTCAGTTCATTCGAAATTTATTCTTTGGATTTGTTTTATATGTTAATACAAAATTTTATTAAATTTCCTTAATTTTCATATATTTTTCAAGAAAAGATCGTTGCATACTCCATTTTGTATATTTCATCATACAAGTGTAACCAACTTCATAAGGTAAGTATGAAAGTTAGAAAAGATAGGTTAGGACATGCAAAAAATACATTCATTATTAAAAAATATAAGAAATATTGCCATTAAACATTTTCATACAAATAAAATGGCAAATAGTCGTTATGAATATGTTAAAAATTATGAGACAGATGACAAAATTCTACTGAATTGTTGGATTGTTATTCGTGTTGACGGAAAAGGTTTTCATAAATTCTCCAAATTACATGACTTCGAGAGGCCAAATGATGAAAATGGTTAGAAATTTACAAAAAAAAAAGTACTATAACAATCTAAATTAATATTATTTTTTTGTTCATAGCATTGAATTTAATGAATCATGCTGCAATATCTGTTATGGAAGAATTTCATGACATTATCTTAAGTTATGGTCAAAGTGATGAGTATTCATTTATATTTCGGAAAGAAACAAACGTATATAAGCGACGTTCATCAAAACTTTTATCATATGTAACTAGTTTATTTACATCAGCGTATGTTTTTAATTGGAGTACATGGTTTCCCGATAAGAAACTTCAATATCCACCATGTTTTGACGGACGAATTATATTATATCCATCCGATCAAAATTTACGTGATTATTTAAGTTGGCGACAAGCTGATGTACATATTAATAATTTATATAATACTGCATTTTGGAATCTGGTATTAAAAAGTGGCCTAACAAATCAGCAAGCTGAATCTGAATTGTGTGGAACTTTTTCGGCTGATAAAAATGAATTGCTATTTTCAAAATTTGGTATTAATTATAATAATTTACCAGGGATATTTCGTAAAGGCACAATTTTATTAAGGAAGAAGGTTAATCTACCAGATGGTTCAGGTAAGAAACAATTAATTGTACCAATTCATGACGATTTAATACGTGAACGTTTTTGGAAAGAACATTCTGAACTGTTAGGTAAATATTCACCATCAGAATATGAATTTCAAGGAAATTTAACAAATGGTGTCATTCCACAATTGATTTGTAAACAAATAGAAAATTTAGTTTTAGATTAATAAACAGATGTTTTGCTTTATAAAACCACTCCAAAATAATTATACCCAAATCGGTTGATTAGACAACAACGTTGTAAAAGTGCATCATACATACCAAGGAATTAAAGAAATCCTCTATTCACGCATCCCCACTTTCCGATCGCCAATTAGTAGATTTCCTTCATTCCTTTCTTTCATTTTCTTAAAAAAAAAAGAATTGAATAAAACTAGAATTTTTTTAAAAAATAAATTGGAATATATTTAATTTTTCTTTTTAAAAAAAAAATCTTTTTTTCCCCCTTCTGATAATGATACAAATTAAAAACTGTTTTTTTTCATAGTTATCTTAAAGATTACAATAATTATTACAAAATATCATCGAAAAATAAAACAATTATATTACTTTGCCCATTTTATGTATTAAAATGTACAAAAATGTGGTCTTTTACATGTGCAAATTTTATTTACATTAAAAAACAAAAACTATAATTTTTCTTTAAAATCGTATTATTTCCAGCACAATATATTTTTCTTTCGATCTATTATTTTGAATTTCATGTAAAAATTTCACGATTTTTTCACATAGATTGTTTTTAAATAAAAAAAAAAAGCTGTCGTATTTAAAAATAATAAAACAGAAAATATAAGACAATCTATTTACAACAAATGAAACAAAAAAAAAAGAAATTTAAAATTAAAACAATTATACAAGACAATTTTTAAGTTATTTTATAACAGGAAATCTTTTTTTCCATCTCCATTTTTAGTGGTACAAAAAATAATATTCGTGTGATGACTTAAAATCTACCATTTCTTTTTATGTTCATCCATAGATACACCTCCTGGTCCCAGTGAAACGATCATTAACAGTCCTCCGATAACCGAGAGTGTCTAAAATGAAAGAACATTAACTTGTTTCAAACAAAACAAGGAAAAATGTTTTACCTGGAAGAAATCATATTTAAGAAAATCTCTTAATGGTTTATATGATGGAATTGTCCACCATGCATTATGATAAAGATTTAATAATGTCAATAATGCAACCAATATTAAGGCTGATAGTTTTGTTTTATATCCAATTGTAACGAGTACCATTAAAATTGAACCAAGAATATCTTGAATAATCTAAAAACAAAGAAATTTAATTAAATAATCAATAATAAAAGAAAACAAATAATATCGTACTTGTAAAAAGCTTAATTCGAATCGAATCAATGTTATAAACATGAATGCAAGTAAAATTCGTCCAGCAAGTTGCATAACATTTTTTGGTTTATTTTCACCTAATGATGGTACACCAGCAAATAAACTACGTCCTTCTACTCTTGCTTCAGCTAATACAAGTAATAAAGCTCCAATTAAAGCTAAATTTCTTAATAGAAATTGTACATCCCATAAAATAGAATATGCAACTGTCTAGAAAAAAAAAAAAAACAAAAATAAGAATGGAATTAGATTTTTTTTTACTAGAAATATCTTTACCTGTAGAACAACGATGAAAAATAATACTCCAACAGCAATGTCAACTTTAAATCTGGCTATAACCATTATACAACCGCCGATTTGTCCAAATAAATTTATTAGAACGAATAATGTTGCAAGAAACCATCCGCAACCCCAACTCATGTTCATGTATTCACGTTGTTCGTTCCATTGGAACCACATTCTAAGACCATCCTCAAGGAATGTTGCTATTAAACATAATCGAGCTATTGTTGGTAGAACATGTTTACCGCGTCGAATAACCTTTCCAGAGAATTTTCAATTTTTTAATTAGAATTTCCTTTTTTTTTTAAATAGTAAATATTTTTTTCTTGAGAAAGAAGTTAGTTAAATAAGTTGTCTAGATCGAGTGTAAAACCATTTTGAGCATCGTGATACGACATTGCTTCTTGAACGAACAAATATGTACAATAGTGGTGTCCGAGACTCTAAATGTATGTAACCTGTCTGAAGGAAAATTAGTCAACTGAACATATTCTGTGTGAATGCTTGAACACTAGGTAATCTGGACCTAACCACGATGTTTTCTTTCATTCAAAAAAACAGACCAGTTCAGTGCAGAGACATAGCCTCTTAAATATAGTTAGGGAAAGATACAATGATCCAGTATACGCCTACGTGGTTAAGGTCTGCAACTATGCGGCCCGGATCCGTCACAAAGAATGTTTTATTATTATTCACGTGTCCATCAACTCTTCATCGTCTTAGTGGTATTGAAAGCGCATCTAACAGCATCCACACTTTTTGTTTTTTGTAATTTGAGGTGAATCGAAAATACCCTATACTTGGGCCTTACGAATGATTGAACTCCCAGAAAAATTGTATAGGTGGAGTTTGATCAATCCTATCGGAAATTATTTCCTCTAAAATCGAAATTCCCGTCTTCTTCAGGTAATCAAGTATGGATTCCTCCTTCAGATTCCGGGCATCCAATGGAGTCGGGAAAACTACTCTTCATCCACACACATACCTGTTGTGGAGCTCTGCTTTAGAGTATGGAACTTATTTTGGAAACGCAAAAGACAGAGTGGTGTCATTAAGGACCAATAAATCTAATAAAACAACTTTTATGCGTATTTCCTTGTATTTAAACATGATTCGATTTTTCTTTAAATTAAAACATTCCTTTCTACGAATTCAAAAGAAATTACCAAGTTATTAGAAAAAACAAACTGTTGGTCAATCAACGGGCGCCCCGCTCCGTACTTTAAATTTTAGAGGTTAATTGAAACATCGAATATTAACAAGAGGCACAAAAGTTCTAAAGAGGAGAATGAACATCATTTGGTTTACACATCTTTATTTCAGCGAATTTATGAAAGGATACAAAGAAAATTCGTTTCATTTTCTAAAATTCAAATACCATAAAAAGAACTTGCATTGCAGCGACTTTTTTTTATCAAATCGAAGCAAGCATACTTTTTTTAACTTATCTAATCGGAAAATATCAATAAAAAAAAAATTTATTTTTGTATATTAATTAAGACTAGAAAAATCATTGATTTTCAGAAATATTTAATTCTATTGTTTAAAGAAAGTCGTTTGACTTGTCTTTTTTTTACAAAAAGGGAAAAGTAAGCTGGCAAGGTTGAATATTTAATACATTTTCAAAATTTATTTAAATTTCTCTAAAAATTAAACGTTTTTCTAGAAATTCCAGCCAATAAGAGAAAGGAATTCATAAATATTTGAAGAAGAAAAAACCACGTCAGACTTTCTTTAAAAAAAAAAAAAACAAACGTCTTAATTTTTTTTTTCGTCTTGCAAGATTTGATTTTTTTCTTTGGACTTTGGAGGTTGCTATTATGAAAAAAAAAAAAATTTGTGTAACTGTTTTTTCGTCGGCCAAATTATGAAACTGGGCCCCAAAAATAAAAACGAGGAGCTTTATTAATTAGGATGATAATAAAAAATTCAACAAAAAACGAAAACCGCCGTTAGCTGTTCTTTAAATGAATTCAAAATTATCATTTTTTCTTTTTGGAATTATAAAACAAATCCTCAAAAAAAAAAGATTTTCTTTTTAGATGACGTTGACATTTTGTTTTGTCAAAAAGAAAAAAACGGGGAAGATTAATTTTTTTTTGTCAAAAGACAACTGTTTACAATTTTTCATTGTTCGTAAGTGAGAAAAAAGTATCTTTAAAGGAAAATCAAATAAAAATTTTTTGTTTTTGAATATTTTAATTTAAAACGGAGGTTTTCCTTTTACCTGGTCAGCAACATCTTCTGTTTTTGAAATGTATTCACTCGAAATATTCATTTTAGATTTTTTGTCAAATTTTTATCCTAATTAAATACTAAACTTTATATATAAAAAAAATAATATTAAAGAAATAATAACAAGTATGCTTCTTCTTTTTATCGTTCTTTTCTTCTATTTTGACAAAACTCGGACGCAGCACGTTAAAATGGAAAATTAAAAAAAAACACTGCAACAGTATTTTAAAAAAACTGCCAACAACGAGCGAGCGGCTAAAACTTTCAATGCCAGAAATTTTTTAGTGTTTTTTTTCTTCACTACAGCAAAAGGAGATCGTTTTCAATCAGAATATCTGGTATTTACTTGCGTGCGTTGCGTTTTTGTAGATTTCTTTTGGTTTTCTTTACACCCCGAACATTCCCGTACGGATAAACCCAAAATATATACCAATTGTCAAATTATAACCAAATACTCAAAAGTGATGTGGAACTTTTGAAAACATAACCTAGAAATGGTCACTTCCGGTTCAGTTTTGAATCAAATTTTATTATTCATTTTTAATGAGTTTTTTTGTTTTAAATTTAAAATAAATAAAGTTCTTTCTTATTTAAATTATTAACATTAGTTTTAAAAATAAAAACCAATTAAATTTTTGCTAGAAATAAAAAGTTTTTATATTTTCAAATTCCAAAAAGAAAATGGCGCGTAATTATGAAATGAATATTTTATAAATAATTGCAAGCGCAGTTTCGGGTTTATATCGTTTATGCAATTATATATATTTAAACATTTTCATTTTATAAAATATTATTTTTTTTCTGCAAAAAAGTATCTAAATTTTTAACCGTTTGAACTAAACTGTATAAAAAACAAAACGAACGTAGCCCGTCGAATGTACAAACAATGTCAAATTGTGTTTCATATTTTGACATTTCGAACGTCAATAACAAGAAACATTCGCCGTCTTACAGAATATTTTATTTTTATAAAAACTAATTCCTAATAAAGTTCAAAAAATAATATATATTAAAAAGTATTCTGATTTAAATTAAGACTTCTAAAAAATGATTGAAATAACTTGTAACGATCGTCTTGGAAAAAAGGTGATTAAAAAATGTAATTTTGTAAGCAAAAAAGAAAATGTTTAAATTTCAATAATTTTAGGTTCGTGTTAAATGTAATCCGGAAGACACAATTGGAGATTTGAAAAAATTAATTGCTGCACAAACTGGAACTAAATATGATAAAATTGTATTAAAAAAATGGTATACGATTTATAAGGATCCAATTAGACTATGCGATTGTAAGTCGGAAGATTTTTGATAAATTTTAAGATTTTTGTTACAATATTAACATTTATTATAGATGAAATTCATGATGGAATGAACTTGGAATTGTACTATCAATAAAATCTCGGAGAACATTTTTTCTATTTGCACATTATTTTTTTTTTTTTTTAAGATTAATAAAAAATTTAAGCCATAATATTTTATTTTATTTTATTATCCAGTGTAACCACACCGGGTCCACACAGTGGGGTTAAATCTGCTTCAGGATGACGCCTGCAAGCCAGGCGTTCAATCACTTCCGCAAATCTTGGGTGGGTAGCACTATGGATAGCACATGAATGAGAGAATATATATATACATTCTCTCATTCACTTGGATATACCCGTGCACGCCTAGTTTACCCACCCTTGTATATTTGAAATTCAGCTAGAAAAAAGAAAAGAATTAGTATATTGTATGAACATTTTAGACTTCATTGTACTTACTCTTTCACGAACAGATTTGACCCTACCCAGTCTTTGTCTTGCTCCAGTTTTGGCAAACTGGCAGCCCTGCGCAGATCTGGGATTTATCAAATAAGTCTGGAAAATGAAAGGAATTAGTTGTGCGAACATTTTAAACTTAATTCTACTTACTGTGATTTGGTAGAACTGAAATTAGTCAGAAATAATTTTATGTTGAAATTCACCTGGAAAATAGAATACAATTAGTATATTGTATGAACATTCTGAATTCTACTTACTCTTTCACGAACAGATTTAACTTCCCGATCGACGCCTTGCCCCAATTTTGGCAAATTGGTAGCCCTGCGCCGATTAGGTTACCAAACTAGTCTGGAAAATAAAAGCAATTAGTTGTATGCACATTTTAAACTTCATTCTACTATACTTACTGAAAAAATGATTTTATTTGGGCCTGTCACGAGACTTGAACGCAGAACCGGTATTGATCAAAATAAGCCTGAAAATGCAAAGTAATGAGTATTTTATATGAAGATGTTAAATTTCATTATACCTACTTGAAAAGATGATTTTGGTAATAGAGTTAACACAATTCTCTTGATAAAGGACGGACCGTTGAACCGCCGCCATTGTTTAGGCAAACACTGATATTCAAAAAATAATAAATGTTGAATAATACATATCAAGTTATTGTAATAACTGCTTACTTTCTTAAAGAATATAACACCTAAAAAGCCACATGAAGGCTTTTTAGCTGCGCCGCGATTTGTCTGAAATTAAAAACAATATTTATATTATTTTGTACATGACCATAATGACTTACCCGCAGTGACGTAACGAAGAATTAGCTTTTCAAAAAATAAATCAAGATGTTGAAGAGATTCCTTTCAATTTTTAGGCTTATTTGATCCTCTAATTACTTCATAAAAAGCTTTGCCTGCCCAAAGGAAATCAGTCTTTAAAAAGTAAGTAGAATGAAATCTAAAACGTGTATAAAATATTCATTGCTTTCTATTTTGTAGAGAAAGATTTTTAGACATCACCCAAGATTTGCGGAGGTGATCGAACGCCTGACTTGCAGGCGTCATCCTGAAGCAGATTTAGCCACCCCGCCCGGCCGGGGTGGTTAATAAAATTTTGAGGAATGCAAGTACCTAAGAAAAAAAAGAAATAAGTTTTATCATTTTCTGTAATGGAAATGCAAATGGAAATGCTGAAAATATATTATAATTTTTTGAATTCTCATAACATGAATATTAATTACTTTACACTAATGGGTGCTAATTTTGTGAGTGCTCTTTACGACTTAAGATAAATTTCAACCAATTTTAGAAGAATCGTTCTCTCAAAAAACTTATTAGTCACCAAGTGGCAGTTTGTGGTAATTTAAGATTCAATCAAGCCAAGAAGTTTTTGTTATCTTGAGTAATCTACGAATTTAGTCAATTTAAAATTACAAATTACCTTTGCTTATTTTTGCTATATTCCGGAAATTGTATGATCGATCTATTACTTCTAAAATATTTAGCTACAGGAACTGAAAAATGTTCTGGCGTAACCGTATTCGATTTCGAATTCTTTCGAATTGAACGGTCTAAACTACTGGAACCATTGAGGAATTTAGGAAAATGTGTCGTATCTTTAGTTATCTAAAAATAAGAACGTTGACGACGAGAGAAAAACAGAATATGCTTTTCAGAAACTGCATTGCGAGGCAGATTCTGAAATAAAATAGCATTTAATTTCAAACTATAATACAAATTTATTAGTTTTGCAATTATAAAACTACAAAATTTGATAATTTTTCCTATAAACTAAATTCACTCAAACTACCATGAAACAATTGGAAAATGTTATTCTAGAAGAAAATTTCATTTTATGAAAATTTTCGCACAAAATGAACATAAAATAAATAGAAGAAATGGTGAAAATAAAATGTCGTAGTTTCCTATTCCCAGCCCATGAATAATAATTACTTCAGAGACTCCAACGATAATGTACTGAATTGAACTGAATATTATTCTTTATATAAATTTAAATAAATATAATATATAATTTTGTATACTATAAACTGATATTCGGTAGCAAATTTTGAAGAATGATGGATTTTCAAGGTGTTTGAATTTGAATATAATTTCGCTAGATACATTTTTCTATGATTTTTTGAAAATATTGTAATGAATTTTATCATTAGAATATTCAACTGATTTAAATTTTGTAATAATACGAGTATGGTAGAATTTTGATTATTGAGCTGCTTCAGGATGACGCCTGCAAGTCAGGCGTTCAATCACTTCAATCTATAGGACTAAACTAGAACACTGAACTAGGCCTAATACGTGAAAAGACATAATTGTGGGATTGCTGGGATTTAAATTTTTCGAGTTCCATTTGCTACTGCTGATATTAGAATTGGTGTACTTCCGGTTCGCCAAAGTAGGGTTATAAAACTTTGAAATATATTTTACACGAACCCAGGTTTGTTGGGAGTGGTGGCAGCTAGGAGCAGGCCCGAACTGGCACGAGCTGATTAAGACTTATTCTAAAATACACGTATGTTGTTTTAAACTAGTTAATTTTGTAGTACAACTTTTTACCTATAAATCCAAAGATATAAAAAAAGGCAAGCTGTAGAAAGTTCACAAAAGGTTTTATGTAAGATAAGTAAATAACAGAGCTTTAGGCTTCTAAAAGTACCTCCCATAAGATTTGATGCAGTTTTCTCAATAAAGACACACACTTTCCTTCAATGATAATTGTTGTCAGTAATGATCGGCGTTAACTGTTAACCAGGTTTCAGCAGCTCATAGTAAATATAACGTCTTCTTTCTTGGAATCGTCTAAATCAATTTTTACAAGTTGTTTTGGATAGAGCATACTCGCATACTTGCTTTCACAAGCTGAACTTTGCTTTAAATTGCAGCAAAACTGTAAGACTTCCGGGAGAGATAAACATTTTTAAGTACTTCCAACCCTCCTACAACACAGTTTCCTACAACACGGTCTCGCTCTAATACGATAAGAAAGATTACAGGAACCTTTGTTCCCGTTTTTTCTATCCGTAGGAACCTATCAACCGTGTTGATTGGGTGTACATACATATGTATGCATTTTTTAAAAATCAAAATGAAATTCAAACAGATTCAAAGTTTAAATTTCGTCAGATTTCTTTTGAAAAATAAAATTGTCTTCTTTTGGAAAAAGTAATCTTATTAAAATTTCTCATATTTTTAGTTAAATTCACTTGCATTCCATTTGATTTCTAAAAAATACTCGTCAAAAGTGTGAAAAATAGGTAAAACATAAAATTTCATATCACATCCGAAAAGATTAAATAGAAAAGCACAAAAAAAGAAAATTTGCATATCACAGTTCAAAAGATGCATGTAAAAATCTGTATCATTTTCTTTCTTTTAGAAACTGAAAAGAATTTCCATCATCTTCAAGAAAAAGGCATCACATCAAAAGGCGAATTTCTTGATTTATTTAATATACATACATATATGTGAATATGATTTCATCTATTTTTTGTTTTGATTTCTATTTTATATCATTTGAAATCTTTCGACTTTTCTGATGATTTTTATATATGATAAAGTGTTAAAAAGAAAGTAGGAGCTAGGACGAAGAAACAGCCAAGACGAAAGTATCAAAAGGATTTGTCTTATATAACGATCAAATAGAAAATAGTATATTTGGCCAGAATATCCTTAAATATATCCAAAGTGTGTGCATGCCCTTTTTTCTCCATTTTTCCATTTGGCGCATGGAAATGGAATATTTTGCATCTAATTATTATATTCGGTTTTTTTTGGATCTTCTTTTTGAAATAAGCGGAAGACAATATTTCTTTAGAGTTTTATTCATAAAATACAAAATGTATTCAGTATAAGATATGGATATTGAAAAAAGGACACATCCATGTAGAAATGATAGAAATCATATTTTCATATATTTTTGATAGAAAAATTTTGTAATTCAAATGTAAATTTTTGAAAAGGCTATCTGATCAGCATATGCTTTTTTTCATTTCTTTCCAAGGAATTTTTTGGATATGTTAAGCATATTATAATAAATCAAATTATATCATTCGCATATTTAAAATCTCATGAGATTTGACTTTTTGGAAATATTCAAAAATAATACGTGAATCGAATTTAAAATATTCTGAAAATGTTGGTCTAAATCGAATCATTGAAATTGGTTTAAATTTGGATAATATAAAACGACTTCATCGCCTTTTTTGGTTACAACCTAAATAGACTTTTGTCGTCCACTTTTCATCATCATTATTACTACGTTCCTCGTAAAAATAATTCTTCTACATTTATCTTGACCTGCTGTCTTTTCCATCCAGTTCATTATATTAAATTGTTCTCAGATACCATTCCAAATCAATTCTTTGTGACCGTTTACTCTCAGGATTGTTGTTTATCAGATGATTGGGAAGTCTTTACTTATCTATGAACCAATGTGCCCCATGATATTCTTGTTACCTATGAGTTTATGCTTTTTGTGCTTCGCCTCGATTCCAAAGTCTTCCAAAGTCCAAATAAACTGGTTCATATATAATTTTTTTTTTTTTTCAAATCGAAGTAGAATGCTTTAAGTTTCTTAAGTGGACCAGCGATTCATGCTATGATATCCTAGCTTGTTACTAGCTAATAAGGTAAATTTTTTGTCTTCTGTGAAAAATATCTTTGTACATATTATATAAGCTGAAGACGTATTCTTTTATCTACCAAACCAAAACACAAGAAGACGTAGATATCCCAAGACTAGGTACACAGTGAATGTATATCTATTCAGTTTGGATTGTTTCCAATAGTTTACTAACACTGGTGAGAATCAAATGAGTAATCTTATGACTCAAAAGCCTGGGACGTTACCACTAGGCTATTTATATAAAATTCGATTTCTTAACAGATTTTTTCTTCTACATACTTTTACAATTTCAAAGCAAAATCACAATTATTTTTAAAAGCAATTCATTAAAATGTTTTTATCAATTTAACAATTAAAATTCCTTAACACGTTATAATGCTTAAAGTTTGTTTTCTTTCTAATATAACTTGGAAAATTGTTTTTCATATAAAATCTAACAAAATTGTTCGCAATCACCTTTTTCACTTCATTATATTTGCGTACAAACTTTCAATATTATGCCAGGTTTTATCAACGCTTTTCAAATGTATTAAATTTATATACACCTGCATTTTCGTTACCAGATATTTTCCTGTATTATATTACCTTCGCGCTACTGAATCACATAAAAAAGGGAAATTTGAAATGGTTTGAGAAACTTTACCACATCAAATTTTTTCACCCAAGCAATTTGTACTGAATAGAAGTGAAATATACTTTTTTCCTTTCGGTTGGGGTCGTTTAGAAAAAGAAAACAGCCCCAAACACATTTTTGAATATATGGAATTTCATATACAATATATTCTTGATATACAAGCTATGAAAATAGGAGAAACTTTAGTAACAGATTTGATTTGTTTTTTATAAACTAAATGTTGTTAGAAAATCAACAAGTTTCGTTATGGCTTGCTAAAAGCCAAAGCAGGAATAAACAGTGTACCCAACTTGGATTCTGTTTTGGCAGAAAATTTTCCCCAGAAAATCGAAAAATAGAAAAGTTCCAATTCGAATCAGTCTCTAGTATGTTTTCTTTTTGTGCTGAAGAGGAATTAAACATTAAGAAATTTACTTGCTCGAAGGTTGAATTAATGAGGTGTACCTTTCCTATGTGAAGTCATTTTTGGAACTATGTCTAAACAACCTATTTTACTTAATCGTTATAAATCCATCCAAATTATATCCTGGCTGCCGTGTTTTTATAGAAATAGGCAAACAACAAGAGAGCAATTCGAGGATTTTCAGGAAATGATTAAAATTGTTTTTTTTATGGTGCTTAACAAGGATCTTGAAAATTTTGGTATTTCGAGTAAAATTAAAAAATATTAAATTCTTTAATGAAGTTCTTCTTTTTTTTATGTAATTTAATGATTCATTTGGATTTTCTCCGAATTATTGAACATAATAAAATCACAATTAACAAAAAATCAACGTCATTTAAATATGATTTTATCTGATTTACAAAAAACGAGACTAAAATTTAAATAAAACTTTTTGAGGAAAACAATTTCCGGATATGAATTTAATCCACCTACACGAAGCTTTTTATCTATTTTTTAATAAAACAACAACAACAACATGAAATTAATATTGAATTCCCGAAAAACAAAAACAAAAATATTTTCTAATTTAATATAATTAGGTAGAAGATCAATTTAGTACCTGAATTTTTGTTTAACACCTTCTCAACAAGATATTCACAATGTGTCCATTCCGATTTGATCAGAATAGGCAATGTGATGATCATAGATGAAGGTTTCTCTATACCTACTTTCTTATAAAAATGTATTCCTATTTTTTTTCGTTTCTTTGATTATACGTGAATGAACGTACTTGAGGGACTATGCTTTAAAACCTGCTAACAAGTGTAACAATTTCGAATTTAGATTGGGTTGGCTCCTGGCAGCTGTTCTGAGAAATTACTTTTCTTATTCAAATTCGTGGATTATTGAATGATCAGAACATAATTAATTTTTTTTAGCACCTGTTAGCAGTTCCATGTTTATATCAACTTTAATAACAAGTGTTGGTTTAAAATCATCCGACAATTCAAAACCAGTGTGCTGCCTACTTTTTGTTTCACATACTCGACAAGGAATACATATAGCAAGACCGAAATTTCAGGCAAATAGATATTAGTCGATAATTTGTATTCTGTAAAAAACGTACAAAATTTCTTTAATGAATTCTATGAACATTTTTCCTATACAGAGGTATAAAGAAATTAAAAATTTTTATTATTCCAAATGTATTCTTTTTTATATTCTGTCAAATTCTTAACTTTTTGAAAGTGGTCAAATGAAAGAGGACCCATTTGAAAAAAAGAAACCACGAAATGTCGTAATGTCAGATTAATAATGTTTAGAGATAATTCTTAAAATGGATTTAATAATCAAATCGTATCAAAAAAAAGAAATATTTTAAATTTACATTTAAATAGTTTTAAAAATATTTAATTGAAAAATTCCAATCAAAATCTATCCAAAAATTGGAATCACGCAAAATCTAACTCAAAAAAAAAAAAACATTCGAATCGAAATTTTCGCTCTTTTCTTTAAGACTCGATAATTTGCGGTAAAAACTTTTTTTGGCTTCTAAATAAATGAAAGTGAAAAATTGTTGGCTACTTAATACCAATTAGCGGTTCTCCAATTTTCACCATTAAGTCATAAATCACATCATGGCATAAAACGCAACATAAAACGCCAAACTCTCCCCCCCAAAAAAACTTACTTAATTTTCTTGTAATTTCTACGGTCCTTTAATTGTGTACTAAAAATCCATGAGAAGCCCAAAATTGTTGGTAATATTTTCGCGGTAATAGCGTAAAGTAATCAATTAAAATGAAATCCAATTAAATATACGACGTCATCGAAAGCAGAAACAATACAAAAAAAACACCCAAAGAAACATAAGCTTGACTCAAATTAAAATACAATTGAAATTAATGCCCTATGGTAAAATACTACCAGAGGGTGCTTTGTCACTACATTTGTAACGCGTAGAAATAATAATTTCTGCATGTTCATGATTTGAATAAAATTTGCAACATAGATTTACGTTATGGGGGCCCCCGCTATCTCTAAATTAGAGCAGGAAATATAAGTTATGAAAAGAAAACATTGAAATATTATTAGTCTTTCATGTTATTTACTCAGAGTTAATTCATTGAACTATAGATTAGATTTGGTTGCTAACTACGAACCTCATTTCTACCATAGATCGGCTATAAGCCGATTTTAAGTTTCTATTAATTTTTTTTATTATGGGTATTCCCTACTTTGGAATCAAAGAAAAAGTGTATGCCAGAAATTCAAATGAGAAACTCTTGTTTTGTTTTGCTTCTAAAAAAGGATCGTTTAATGGGGCGCCAATGGTCATTTTATATGTTTTGCTTTGGTTTTCCCTCTCCACCTGAAAGTCATGGACATTGAAAAAATAAATACACAACGCGAATAATTGACTTCGCGTGCAAAATATTGTTCAATAAAAATATAATAAATAAACTTTTGCTATTCGTGCTAAACTTTTCTATAAAAATCTGTTTAGTTAATTTTTGTTTAGTTCTTTGTTTTTTTTTAGATTTTATTTAATTTTTAAGAGGATTTTTTTTGTTTGTTGTTTTATTTTTACATGAAATTATTATTGCATAAGTCATAATTGTCGCAATTATTTACTTAATTGCGATAATTTTAGTTTCGAGCGACAACAATTTTTATAATACTGTATTTGCAAGAAAAACGAGTGAAAAAAAACTGCGAAGAAAAACCTTGGAAGGCAAAAACGTTTGATTTTAAATTTTAATTTTCTTGGTTTTTATTTTGTAAATTAATAACTTTAATAAGTCCTAACAGTTTTTCTTTTTGAATCTCTATAAAAATGGAACAAAGTAATAATGTTAAATGGCGAAGTTTAGAGTTGTTGAAATGTAATTTTATTCAATCGTTTTTTTCTTTAAGAATTTCGTTTATTTACAACATGCTATCGAAGAGTTCGTAAATTACTTGTTTTTAACTAAGTAGTAGAGATAAGATGTACAGGGTGAAAGTAAAGTACCTAATAAAATGAGGGAATAGATTCCTCTTGTATTGGAACATATAAGTATCAGGAAATACCATAGACATCGGAAGAAGTATAGTATATCACTAGTATTCTGTTCGATTTTGATTTTGGAGAGCCAACATAAGATTTTTACTAGTAGGTATATTAAAGCTAAAGGGTTTAGAACAATAATTGCATAATGTGTGAATACATATCTAAGTGTCTATATACATAGCTTATACAAAAGTTAGTTAATTTTTTGGTCGTACACACAAAAAATGTCAAATTTTTGGCTAGTTTTGACAACTGAATAATAGTTGTGACAACTGAATTTTAGTGTTGACAACTGAATTTTCTGTTATCACAACTAAAATTCAGTTGTTACAACTAAAATTCAGTTGTCACAACTAAACAATAACTCCATTAATTTTTCTGTGTGTACCCGCGCCATATTGTAACAATTCCTTCAACAAAATAATCGCTTGATTCGACTGCATAATTTTTATTTTATAGTTATTTTCATTGCAAATGTCCTATTTTCTTAAAGGGTGGAATTGTTTTACTACATGTACTCTAAGCTCGGTCAAACATTTAATAATATTTTACAATATAAAACATGCAAACAATAATAAAAACTATATAAAATATTAAAATGTCGTAATTATACACTAATAATATGAAAAACTTAATAATACGTGTTCATATATCATATTCAAGTATCTTACTATACTCGTATATATATTTATCTAAACTGAAACTCAGTATAAACGTTTAAACGGATGG
The DNA here is from genome assembly GCA_963422695.1 of Xylophagus ater. Lineage (NCBI taxonomy): Eukaryota > Metazoa > Arthropoda > Insecta > Diptera > Xylophagidae > Xylophagus > Xylophagus ater. The sequence goes on from OY730478.1 coordinate 173,721, forward strand.
TCTTGCAAAATTTCGAGCTATCAAAATAATGATAGTATTTCATTATAATATTCACATAGTTTGGTATATATGCGTTAAGTTTCCATTTATATGTGGGGTGAGCAAGTATCCCATTTAGAATTTTGCTTGTTTTATATTAATAGGGCACATTATAGTTGAAAATAATCGACCTTTTCTTGTGGTCGGAAGTTGAACATTTTGAACGATCAGACAAAAACCAACAATACTACTACAAGTATATATTCGTAGACTTTGTATTCCCAAAAACAAAAAAACAAAATTATATTTGCAAAATTACTGACACGAAGACCATCTACCACTTCCGGAATTTGTTCCTTTTTGTTCTGATATATACAATAAAAATGATCGTTCCAGGTCTAACATGCCGGTTAATGTTTTCCTAGAACGTCCTTTTATGAATTATGATTCATTTTAAATAAGTAGTTTCGTTTATAAAAAAATTGAATTTAATTTATAGGAAAATATTAATAAAACAAATATAATAATACTGAGATTTAAAAATAATGAAAATTGAAAATTATGCGGATATAAAAAGTAAAAGTACAGTGGCAGTAGAGTGACTTTCAAGATTAATTGATTCGAAAAAAGCATCTCATATCTCGAAATTCGCTAAAGAAGGATTATTAAGGCCCTTGTTGATGTAGAAAAATAATACATACCTATATAAAAAATTATAACCAAAGTAAAAACTGGTTCGATTAAAGTTGGTTCATTCACAATGGCTATTCTCGAAATTTTTACGCCACATTACCATTAAATTTGATGTTATCAGATAACCAAAAAAGTTCATACCTTTTTAAAATCAATAGAGATAAATGATATATAATTTTGTTCAGAAAAGTAGTATCCTTCGGCTTTTGCCAACGATCTCACAACTATAAAACTTATTCTCTCTGAACTTCACTTGAATTTGACGCTATACCATTTAGAACTAGGTCGCATCGAGGTCTAATGATCTACCAGCGGCGAAAAAACGGGGAATCTTTAAGAGTCTCATCCCCGATTCTTATGAAAATTTATTTTTATCCCTTTTTCTTGAGAATAAAATGTATACGTTAAATAAATCGATAAATGAGAACATCGATATTTCTATACCGATATGTCGAACGTAGCGATATATGATTAACGATATATCATATGATTCGATATATCGATATATGAAATATTTTTGCCATCCCTAGATGCAAGTTATCTGCCAAATATTTAAGACATGGAATTGGGGATGATTGAGGAAATATTTTTATAAGTTTACTTTATAATTATTCATACTTCAACCTAAGTCCTTCTCTTGACCTAGCGTTGAATTATTTTTGGAGCTCGATATCGGTTTTTCCTTTTTTTTTAGATGTCCTATATCCATCTCAGACCTTGTTTAATTACAAATACTGAGAGTACGGGGAAGCTCATTAAACTGTTATAAGTTGCATATATCTTATATATTATCTCACACACGTCAAAGGAGCAGTGTTTCTGGCTTAACCCGATATAAATCCAATCTAAACACTCGTAATAACAATAATTCACTAATAAATAAATAAACTTTCATATAAACATGATTTTAATGTTATTTGGCATGTAAAATTTGTAAAATAATTAAGTCTATCTGATTCTCAATTAAACATGTTTGAGTGTAAATTTTATTAATTTCAAACAAACCATTAAAAATGATAAAATGAAATCATTGAAACTTAATTAAAACACATTAAAATAAAAACCTTTAAATCGCACACACACTAACGTGAAGTAAATGATTAAAAATTAAAATCAAATTCAATTTAATTACATTAAAAAAAAAGAATTATTTAAGTTTAAAGCGTTTTTTTAATAGTTTGTCGGTATTTGGAATTTTAAATTCTTTTACAACAATTTTAAAATTTGTCAAAGAAAAGATATTTCTGTTTTTCTTTTTAAATTGGAATATTTTTTATCATTAAATTCTTTTTCTTTTTTTTTGCATTTTTCTGTCCAACGAAAACATTAACTTTTAAAAATAAAATTTTACACCCAAAAAAAAAATTCAAATCTTTTAAAAAAATATAAGAAATTTTAATTTTCGTTTTTTCTTTTTTTTGTGACCACAAAAAAATACTATCTTTAATTTAATTTATTGCCATTTAGTTAAACAAAATGTTTTGACACTTTTCTCAGGTCAGGTTTTCAGGTTTTTCATCTTTTTTACTAAAAAGAAGAAGAAAACAACACCAACAAAAACGACACTAGTATATTTGTTGGTTTCTTTATTTCGTGGATTTTTAAAAAAGAAATTTAATATAAGTCGGCTTTTAAAGATAAGAACTCGAAATGTATTTGAATTTATGGTTCATAAGATGATTTTTTAAAAGATTTTATATTCGATATTTACCTACAGAGTGTCTCACACAAAAATGTAAAATGGACATTTAGCTTGGAATGAAATTTGATATGATCCTAATGAATTAGTTTACTTTTTAACAACTTATCTCATAGTGCTCACATACATACGGTCAAACAAAATGTACGTCTTATACTAAAGACACATTAGCAGGAATAATGAACATTATCTCATGATTCTCCATTTAAATTCGATTACCTTTCACATTTTAATCGAGAATCATAAGATAATGTACATTATTGCTGCTAATGTGCCTTTAGTATTAGTTAAAGCAGGAGCTTCACGGGCGTTCTTCATTGAACGATGCATTAACTAATACCACAAAACAAGGAAGTTTAGTTACTCTGTGCTAATACGTACATTTTGCTGGATCATCTGTGATCACTGTTAGATGTATAATGAATTCTGAAGCTTTATCTACATTTAAGTAGATAAATTCATTGTTTAGTATAATCCAAAGAGCAAATCTTTGGACACTTTCACTTGTTTACCAAATTTGTCCAAATTTAAGAGGGCTTCGAACATTTGTAAGGAAAATATTGAAATCTTGGAAAAGAAAAAACATTTTATTGGTATTTTGATAATTATTTACATTCTAAATTTCAATATTTTAGATCTTATTCATTTTAGTCTGAATTTTTTATCCGGCTCGAACGACCACAATAAATAAACTCATTGTAAGCTTGGAATTAGATTGAAAAGCAGTATGTTCATAGTTTTACTTTTTATTACTAACTGAATTTTTAATTAAAGAACGTATTTAATACATTCAAATTTGTTATTTTTTGATGAACTTAGAAATACACCAAATCCTCGATTTATACGCTAGATTGGTTTCCAGAAAATGCCATGTAAATTGAAATCGAGCAATTCGAATCCACAATGACACATTAAAAAAAAATAAGACAATTCGAGTGCCGTGTAAATCGAGCTCTAAATGTATAGTCATTATCAGAATTTCTTTCTAATTAACTGATCTTGTGAGAAGCAAATATCGAACAATCATACAGCTTTTTTTTCTAATGTGAACAATGTACTAAATACACCTAGTCGAAATTCTAAAATCAAATTTACTAGTGTATTATGCGATACCCTATTAAGTATGTAACAACAGAGAGTGTATTCTTTTAATTTGGGTTTTTTATTTTTATATACAAATATACACTTTCGATAATATCAAACGTGTGGCGCTTACGAAAAATCAAACGTTTTCTTTAATAATATAAACTATCCGAAATATCCCTATTTTATAATGTCCGCATAACCCACAAAGAAAAAAGATCAACCAACAAACTAAGAGACTTTACAAACGATTCGATGTGATATATTGTGACGGTTTTGATCCTGGTCATAACAGATAACACCTTTAAGGTACAAGCAAATTAAAAGGTTTGTTCATTTAAAATGCTCATTAAAATAAGTTAAAACACAAGAAAAGCGCCTGCTTGGCTAAAATTTCTGGATTCGGGAATGATCTTGAAAATGAATTTTTTTGTTCTTTTTTTTTTGTATATAAACTAAATATGATCGTGTATAATGAAAATGATGTTAATGATGATGGTTCTTCGATTGTCGTCGTATAAATTCTTTTAAGGTGCGGTCTGAGTCGTTTTTTTGTCTTTTTCGTATTTTTCAGTTTAATTTTTGGAATAAATTTTTATCATTGATTTCTTGTTTTTTTCTGGAGATTGTTGTGGTTGTGAACTCTTTTTTTCATAAAAAAAAAGACTTTTTGTTCGTTCTGACATAATTGAGCAATAGAATCAGAATTAAATTCATATTAACGGAATTTTTTTCACAATTTCATTATAAACACATTTTTTTTCTTAAACCACTTTTATTATTCATTTTATTTTATTATTCAGCGTTAAATGTTTAAAAAATGATTGTGGGTTGAATTTTTATGATTTTTAAATTTCTTCATTTTTTTGTATATTTAAATATTTTTCTTTGGTAGACATGGTGTAACCGATTTTGTTTTGATCAAATTTGAACCTTATTTGCCAAACTTTGCTCAAATCTTAGGTTTGAATGAATTATTGTAATTTGCTAGATCCTACTAATGAGCAGAATTGGTGCCAGCTCACAAGGGAAATTCTGCTGGTGTAATACGGTTTTTGAAACTAAATTATTTTTAAATTATCTCAATAAGGGAATTTATGATTTGAAATACCTTTTTTGCCCCAAAAAAGATAAGGGCTATTAACTGTTCCGAAAATACTATATTTGACACTATGTTATGTTGACTAACAAAATATCTTGACTGAAACTCTAGTATTTTATATGCTTTTTAATATCATCATTCGCGGATTGTAATGTACAAAAAAGTACTAGTCCTATAACAATTTAACTTGTTAACCAACACATATGAGTGTACATTAACAAAATTCCCTCGCATACACATTGTTGAATTTATGCGTTAATGAAATTGTTAATCATCTTATATGCTCGGCGATGATGATGTGGTGATGACCTTAAGTCAAAGATTCACTTTTAACATGTTGTAATTTTATTAAACATATTTTTCTCTTTTAAAAATTGGTAACGCCCGGTATAAAGCTATCAAAATTTATATTCTTTTACAAAATATTTATTATAAAACAAATTTTTGTGCTAGATTTTATTTTTATTAGATTTTAAGTAAAAATTTTTTATTGAAATTTTTAAAAGATTAATTGAAATTTTATTCATAAAAATTTTTCGCATGTTCAGAATATTTTTATTGTGCAATTTTCAGTGATTTTTTTTTCAGAATTAGAAAAAGAAACGTGTTTGAAATAGTTTTTTTGATACATTTTACAAAAAGATAAAATATATATTTCTTAATTCGCAAATAATTCTATTAATTGAGACCATTAGACTTAAAAGAATCGATGATCAAATCCCATTAAGACCAAACAATTCTTCTTTTTTTTTCTTAAAATTTTTCTTAGTAAAATGCCGTTTTTACATATCGCCAGTAGCATTGTCACAGTGGCTTCCAGTAAAGATTTAGTAGCCTGACGGATTTTTGGTATACAAATTCTTCTTAAAATAATTTCTATGGATTCCCTATTGCCAGGGTAGTAATATATAAATTAATTAATTAATTAATTAATTTAAAAAAAGTGAAATCGTCAACAACTTCTGAATACTTTTCATCGTATTTTGTGAAAATTTGAGAATAATATATCAACCAGGTTTCGTGATTTAAAGTTCATCACTGACTTTGAAAACAGAGTTTTAAGAAAAATATGTTTAAAGGCTGTATGTTGTTCTCGGGCTTGGTTCGCCCAGAGTTCAGGATACGTTTCTTAAATTTCGAACTTTTAGAAAGTAAAAACATATAAAAATTGATTTCATTTTTCAGATCTAACCCATTAACCACTGACAGTCACTCAAGATATTTCTGTAAGTTTGTATGATTTGTGATACTTTATAAATTTATACCCATTTTTCAACATCTTAAAACAATAATTTTAAACTGGCTTTTAATGACAAAAATTTGTATATAAGAATAAAAACAAATAAAAGTAAACATTTCTAAATATATAAATAATTTAAAATTTCAGAATACTTCCACACATGCATTTTTCTATTCAATTTCTTACTAAAAATATTTCATTGGTAATTACTTTATTAACATTTTTATTTTCCCAAAAAAAAATTTCTAATATATTTTCCAAATCCAAATAAAAAGCAAATAACAAATTCATTAAGAAAAATTCAACAAAAATCGTTTCTTTTTTTCTTCTTAAATGTAAATAAGAACTTTGTTTAATATTATGTAAATAAGAAATACCGAAAAAATGGTTCCATTAATTCCCGTGAGGAAAAACAAATTCCTATTTTGTTTTTCTATTTCTAAAAAAAAAACGAACGAACATAACAATTTCATTTTTATATTTTAATTTTCTATATAAATAAATCTATTTATTATAATTTTAGGCTTTCAATTTTATTTCACGCAATTACCATTAAAATTCATAAAAGGAAAACAAGAAAAAAAATATTTTTTAAGTAAAAGGTAAATCGCGAATCATAATTATTTTATGAATAAAAATTCATGTTCATAAATAAATCCAGTAGAAGACTGAGTTTAAATAATTATTTTCATTTAAGTTAGGACTAAACTAGAACACTGAACTAGGCCTAATACATGAAAAGACATAATTGTGGTATGAGTTAATTTCTTTGTAATTGACCTTATAGCAATTATACACAGAAAAAAAAACAATTAGCCTCCCTGCTGGGTAAAGCAGAGAATTCCTGTATATGTTTTATCAATTGTTGAAATCTTAACCTGGCCTCAAATAATATTTATCTCAAATTTACACATACCTGTAATATCTGAAAATACACTGAAAACAACTACATACTTGTACTTCGAAATCGACTAGCTGTCGTTACTAAAATTAGGTTCCATTCCAGTAGGTCGTAACTTTGAAATTGTTGTGTGTATGACAAAATTTTGAATCGTTTATAAGCATTCATAGCGTCTAAATCAAACTTTTATTAAATAGAGTTCGACACAAAAAATTTATACTATGGTGTTTTAATCTCTTATCAAACAATTGATCAAAATTGAATCTTCAACATGAATCTCTTGTCAAGAATTTGCATCAAAGAATCGAAGAAATGGATGTGTTATGATGAAAACATCCCATCTAAACTCAGCCCTAGAAAGAACGTCCATAAAATGTAGTTCATAAGGGGTTCCTAAGATTCTTGTTAGAGTGTACAAAATCCGCAAAACCCTCTGTGAAACTTAAACCTACTTCAAAACATAATTTTCCATGTGTACTACCTGCTTGAAAACCACCTTTTGTCTCAACTTCTCCTGTTTTTTTTTCATTTGCGGCTAAAGACTTGTTCATAATTGCCCATAATTATCGTCAGCCCTTAAATGATCAAAGTACCTATAACATCGGCTAGTTTGGTTGACCATTGCCGTATATACACACACATATTTTTTTCTTAGTTACTTTTATAGTACAATGCCGTCATCATCGTCATCACACTTAAACCCGTATCCTGTTTTGTGGCCAACAAAAACACCGAAAATTCATATAAAACGAATCGCTAGTTTATTTCAATAGCATGTCATTTCAATATTACTCAACCCTCAAAGATTTGAAAATGCCCGTTTGCGTTTTTCCAACAAATTGCTTAACCGACAAAAATTTAGCGCGTTATCGGAACGTTTAATCGAACGAATATTAAAAAAAAACGGTTGTCGATGGATTCAAGGGAAAAAAAATTCAGCAAGAAATGTGGGAGGACGAAAAACTGCCCTAAATAGGACGACGCGATGGAAATGAACGGAAACTAAATTGTACCTCAATTGTTCGTATGGTTTGATGCGTTTTAAATAACATAACCTGTACAAGGATTTAATTAGAAGTTATACTAATATTTACAGGGTCGGTGCAAATCCTATATGGGTGTAGTTTTAAAGAGTAACAAATTTGTATGTTCCCGAAAATATCGGAGATATCGCTGAAAAGATACTATAATAAAAATTGTCCGACTTTGAAAGAGAAGAAGAACCCAATTGGAATTTCCTAAGTTTCCATAGGAAACATGGTGAAAAATATTAAACTGAAATATATCATATTACATCCTGTTTTCCACATGTAAAATAACTTGCTTCTCAGAGATCTGTACGAATACAATTCAGTAAATGGTAGAATTTCCTATCTTTATCTTCGAATAAAGGTAGAGAATATTGATCCAAGTATAAAGTGCTTAAATTGGTGAAATCCTAGATCTTTATATCATTAGATGCTTTTGCATTCATTTTGATATTGTATCTTATTCACCATTCAATTATATAGATCCATTGATAAGATCTACTTATAAACAGGATATTATAGATCCATCGTTTTCAACATCCTGATTGTACTACTATCCTACCACTTGATCAATGAGAAACGTATACAAGGTCTTAGATGGAATTTGTGATTTGTATGTGTCCCTGTTTCTGAGGGCACTTTAGTCACCTGTTCCCACTGGATTAGTGTATAACTACCAAAAAAAAAGAAGGTAGTATGAGTCACAAAGGTTCTTGAATATCCACCTCAATCATAACCATCCTTACACCGGTCCTGAGTTGAATATTAAACGATGAAGCGAGATTAAATATATTTCCATTTCATACTTTTCGAAAAGGAAATTATTGTATAACTTTGAATATTTTTTCTTATAATATTTTAAAAAGGAAATTTTCGAATACCGTGTTTTGTTCAAGACTTTTTGTGTTTTTAGTTAGTTAATGGAGGAAAGCGTTTTTGCGTGCTGATTTCGTTATTATTGCTATTTCCCTGCTTTCGTTTAATCATATTCTTATTTCATTTTTGTGTTTTTGGTTTTAGTATTAGGTCCTTGTTTGTGTATTATGCCTTTGACTTCATGTCAGAAAACTTAAAGGCCTTTTCGTGTCGTTAGATTTACATGTGATTCGATTAACTTTCAAACTTCTAGATTTGTTTTTCTTTTCCACTCGAAAATACAATATAAGAAAATTTTCACTGCGTTAGAGTTGAGTTTTGCTTTGTTGTATTTTTTTTTTGCTCGACAATTCATTATTATTACTATTTTATTTTATTGTCGCTCTGTTAACTAATTTGCGAAGAATGTTATTTTTTTTAACAATTTGTATATTTTTATGGATTTTATTATAGTAAATTAATTAAACTGAAAAAACAAAAACAACGACGACGACGGAAATAAATGCGTGACTTTAAGAAATTCTTCATTATCCTCCATTTTTATTTCATTAAGAGTGTTGACGGAATTTTGATAAAATTTTTAAGAACACTGGGAATTCTCGCAATGATGATTCCTGATAATTTCTATCGCCTTTTGGAATATCAGAGCCGTTGTAGGTCACAGAATGTCGCGTAAATTTTTTGAATGAAAACCGTTAATATTTTTTAAGAAGTTAACAATTATGAAAATATTCTAAAGAATAGCGAATTTGGTAGTTATGGTGAAAAGAAAAAGTAATATTCAAAAATTATTTATACTTGGATGAATTGGGTATCAATAAATTGCTAAAACTTTTCACGTATACAATGTATTTCTTATAATAGCCTACATTATAACCACCTAAAGGAGTTTTCATCTTTATCTGCAAATCATAGCCTCTCATGTTCCATATGCTTGTCAAGTTCGAATCTGTGCTTGACTTTCTTTTTTCCTTAGGCTTGTTGTGAAAATGTACTTGATCAAAAATGTGTCTCCTTTCTGATGATGTATTCCTTTTTCTAGTTTATATTTTTAACAGCGCTACAGATCAAGTTGAATTCACTCTAAATCCTAAACTGCGCTTCACACACACACCTACATACTGAGGACTAATTAAGTACGAGCGCATAGTATAAAATGTATACCTTTTCAGTTTTTAGGTTGGTTTTGATATATTTTCTTTTGTATACAATATATCCATATTAAATACAATTTTTTTTTTACAATAATAGAAAGTAGTGTCAGAACCTCCTGTATATGGTTTCAAATTTAAACTTTAAATAAATAAATACGAAAACATTGTTCGGGAAATCCAAGATTGCCAACTCTCAATAGATATTTCAATAGAATTTATATCCATATTTAAATTCAAATAAATATTAGGCGTATTCCCTTACCATTGTAATTCGCGGTGTATAGTTGTATGATTCGGTTGTTTTTGTATAGAAAAATATTTAACCATACATCGATGCAACGATACACCACGTTTTCTACGGTAAGAGAATACCCATATAATTTATGATGTTTCTAACAAAAGAACTCTTAAAAAAAGTGTGTCAAATTTAATTCATATATCTTGTTCACAAAATTTGACATTATTGATTTTAAACAAACACAATCAATTTACATTTTTCATTAAGAATATTTCCAATGAAAATCGAACACAACACAAAATTGTGCCTTAAGGAAAACAGCAGAGTTTTTTTTTTAATTTATTACTTATAAATTAATAACATAATAAAAATTTATCAATAAACATGATCACGAAATGAAAATTAGATTGTTTATTATTTTTCAATAAAAAAAAAAAAATATATTGCGATTTTCGGTTTGAAAAATTATTATTTTTCGTTAATAAACGAATTCTAGTCAAAAATATTCTTCTTTTGAACACGAATATTGAATAATCATAATTTTGTGTCATTGATGATGCTTTTTTTATGTTCGTTCATTCATTAAAAAAATTATTTTTTTAGTGATCCATCGCGTTGCCAACAAATTTGTATCTAAAAAATTAAGGTGTCCAGCCTGAAGCGATTTATTTTTATTATTATTGTATTTATTTTCTTTTTTTCTTTCTCCGAAAACTGTTATACCACCAAAAACCAATTCAACAAATAAAAAACGCCGAAAAAGAACGTAAAAAGTTTACCTCCAAAAAAACAAGATCACTAAAGGTGAGGACAAATTAACATAATTCTGAATGGATGGATTGGTTTGCTAACAACGAATAAAATGTTCTTACATAAAAAAAATTCGAATTCCCTCTTAAAACTGATCATCAAAGGGAATACGAGTATATTCAGTCGAATCGATCGATCGATCGTTGCAATCATTATGTACATATTAAACATACTTTTTTATTTTATTATTATTATTATATTGAAATGTATTATATTTTTTTTTCATTTGTTTTAATTCTTCTGAAGTTAAAAGATTCTATTTTGTCAACTTTTGTAGATCATCGTGATCCCTCGTCTTTCATTTCTCCTCATCTATAGATGTAAGTCCTCCGCCAGAGGCCATTAAAATATCCGAGAACATTCTTCTTGTTAAACAAACATATTTTTCTTATTTATTTTTTGTTATTTTATTTTATTATTATTTTCTTTTTTTTTCTTTTAAATATACACTTTTTCTTTTCTTGCAAATGATCTTGTTCTTTGTGGCAATCAAATAAAATAACTGATCGTGGTTTTTGATAAGTTAATTCAGTTTTTATGTGTTTAGTCAGAATCTTATCTTTAGTTCATAATATGAAGGAAGTAAAGGGGCTTTCTTCTTATATATATATATATATATTATACAAGAGCCATAATAAGTCGGAAGACAAATGTATTTATAGTGTTTTGGTTTTTTGAACAAAACTTATCAAATTCAATATTCTTTAAGACTTTAAATAGCAGAGACATGGGTTATGGATTCTTAGCTTAAATAATTTACATTATATTGAAATACGTTCAGGAAGTTATACTAAAAGGAACTAGTTTATCTTACAGAATGGGAGGGGTGGCAAAATACAAAAAATTTAAACAACTCTACTAATTGTAGGTCTTGCTAAGTAGAAGTATCTTCGGTTTCTCTTTTGACATAAATGTCATTCATACCGTGTCAACATAAAAAAAACTTACCTCATGGGCAATACACAAATAACGACCACTCTTATCAGCAGTCAAGCTTTTACTGCTATTAGGTTCCCGTTACATATAACACATTCCAGAATCTTATTTGAATTTTCTAATGAATAATATCACGGAATTAACCATAGTCTCTCCTATATATGAAATCTTTATAAAAATGTAAATGGGTTAAGGTGCAAAATATTGTAGAAAAACATGGTGTTAAGGTGTTTCAAAATGAAGAATAAGACTTTTTCTAGTGAATTATAGCGATATCTACCTACTTTGTCAATATTACAATATTTGCTTTTAGGTAGAATTTCGCGACGGTTTTTTTTTATTTTGATCAAATGAACTTGTAAATAATTTTTGAAACCTTTTTTGAGATTTCATATTATTGAATATTTTTTAAATAAATGTTTAATATGGAATTTTTATTGATTCGAATTTTGTTTAGGTTTTTGAACGGAAATAGACGAAATGTGTTATAAAATCATTTCGAAAAGTCATGGACTTTTTACAAATTATGTGTTTGGAAATTTTCGATTTAAGTAGAGAAGAAGAGGATATAGTACCTTTCTCTTGCAATATGCACTACAAATCTATTGAGCAAATTAAAATATTTACATAATTAAACACATGCTTTATTTGATAATTGTTCGATTGAAATTAGATGATAGTTGTGAATAGTAAGTAGTAATGACACTTACATACCATATATGACTGGGAACAATTTTTGATTTTTATCTAGTGCTTAGTTTTTCTAGTAACTTTCTTTGCTTTTTTATTCACAATTTCCTTAATGAGAAATCTATGTGCTAATATATTATTTTTTATTTTACAGAAACAGATTTAATGTTTCAAACGGGATTCAAAACAATCACGTGTATAAGATTATATCTATATATATAGACTGACTTAAAGCACACAAAGCAAGCAAAGAAAAAAGCAAACTTAATAACGCTTAGTTTTCCATTATAGTCTCAGTGCCTATATACTCCCGAAGGAATTTAATATACAATTTGAGTAGGTACAGTTAACCCTGCTCAGAAGATAAAACCTTATTCCTGAGATCATACAAATTACAAAAACCTGATTAAAACGAAACATTTATTTCGTCTCTTCAGGTTCCGTTTTAAACAGGTATTGTACTTCGATTTAAATTTTTTATTAAAAATTTTTGTTAGCAATTATAACGATTAAAAATCAATTTTATATACAAATGTAAATGAAAATCCCTTCATTTAAAAAAATATATATTATACTTAATTATAAGTCCCACTAGAAACCAAAAAAGAAGACTAAACCGGAAGTGTATCGTCATAATATTAAATGATTTCTAGAAAACTTCTAGAGCGGTCTAAATTTCTTTATATTTTTTTTTATTTCGTGGTTAAAGAACATATCTCATCTTTTCAACTAATCATAAATTCGCCTTAGGTTTGATACAACATCAATTTAAGTCCTAAAAATCTACTAAAAACAAAAAACTTGTGAATAAAGTTTAAACGGTCATCATTATAAAACCGACAAATTCTCAAATCATAATCTAATTATAATTTCGGTCATTCAAAAAATAATCTTAGAAGAAAAAAAAATTAATATGTTGCGTGCAAAACCCCTTGCAGACCCACAAAACAAAAAAAACTCATTCTAAACAAAAGATAACTGAAACCTATTTGGATACAAAAGAAAATACAAAATCGGATAAATTTGTATGTAATTCGTCTCCAAAATGAAGATCATACCAAAACCGCGAGAAAAAAGCGACACCACCTCCGATTACAGGTAAAAAACAGCGACTTCATGTGATGATCTTTAATATAAAGAGAAGATCAACTTTTTACTAATGAGACTGTTGTCTTTTTAATATGGTTTCGAAGGTATAAAAACTTATATGAAATGTAATTTCATTGACAAAAATCCGAAGCCATGCACAAAATCAAATACCCATATGAATGTTGGGTACGTGATAATCATTTTTCAGGTCCCAAACTCAGCAACAAGAAAAGATATGTTGTAAGATCCTCAGGCGAAATAATTTTTTTTAACTGATCGTGTCATTAAAAGGCATTGAGTTTTAATGGATAGCTTGCTTACAACTCATTCATTTTCATTCATTAAAACTAGAACATTTTTAAAATGTTATATTTTAATGGCGCAATTTTTCCACGATTGAATATATTCCGAAAGGATCTGATCGTGTATATTTATGAGGATCATTTCTATAATTCTTGGTTTATACAATAAAATTATAATTTCCTGAAAAATTATGTTCTATATATATAAATTCAAAAATTGTAGACAGTGACGTTGATGAATAAACTATTTTTAAGTGGGGTATAGCGAATAACCAATAGTTTTTCTCTTATCGATTATTCGTTCTATCTAATTGTAAATTTCTACGAAATTCCCTAAGAATTTTGTCAAGCCGAAGTATGAATAATTAATTATAAACTACCCAAAACTAACGAATAAGCAGTTACACCAATCAGAAAAAAATAGTAAAAAACAAACAAAAAAGAATAAAGAAACAATAACATTTTTTTTTTAATTTTGCGTTGACCCATGACGTCACTCACTCTTATGAAATTTCAGTCACTCTTACCGATTTTTCTGGTATATACGGATCGATATATAAATTTCAGCTTGTATTTGTTTACAATTTGAAATTGAAAAATAAAATCATATTTTTGCGTATTAATATGTAGCTCTATCTATATTAGCAGTGGACAGAAAATTATTTCAAAATTTACAGTCTAAATCGGAAAAACGTCGTCATGACAGAGATAGAAAGTTGGCATACTTTATAATTACTCACACTCATGAGAAACTCTATTTCTAGTTTTAGGCGTTTGTTTCATAGTTATTACAAACAGTTATTTTTGAACGGTTTAAATTAATATAAAGTAGTAATTGTATTCTTATCATAAACAACAGAAGGTTTATGGGGAGAAAAAGAAACAAGTATATCGGTGAAATTGTTTAGTATACGTTGTTCAGTACATACTAAATATTTGTAACAGTTGAGAGTGTCGAATTCAACTGCGGGTTTGGATTTGGATTTTAACAATGGTCACATTTATCGCTTAAATCAATAGGTGGGTATACTTTATCAGTTGGTTTTCGCCTAACGAACCTTACAGCCAGTTCACCCCTGATCTTCTGCATATTATACACAATTCTTATATCTTTGAGTCCTTCTTTATAAAAACGATCATGTCGCATTCTCGTTTTCTGACTTAAATAATTACACATGAAAATTTTTATATATCCTCGTATTTGGTTATTATTACCTCGTTGAATCTTGTAATTCTTATCTCTTATACTTGTATAGTTAACAAATTATATCGCACATTTTGTTTTTTGTTTTGAACACAATATAAATTGGTCTTTTTAATATTCAAGTTTTGAACTCTTTTTTAGCAAACAACAACAAGAATAAAGCAACGACAAAATATATAACAAACGAAACAAATTTCGTATATTTAAATTAATTTTAAAGCTAGCAGTTTAGGAGCATTATATTGCCAGATTTAAATTTGAGAATCAAATCGTCAACGAAAAAATATACATATATAGTATATATATATATAACATGCAGAAATTAGAAAATATTCAAAAATATTAAATTTTGTATATTTGAAACAAAAATTTATAGTCATAACATTTTGATATTATATGGTAACCCTTATCATGACTGATTTCCATTTAAAATATACGTACAGGAACTTTCCAACAAACATGAATTTAGTCAACTAAAAGGTGCGCGCAAAATTTCAAAAACATTAAAAAAACAAAAAACAAACGGACAAAATCCGTCCAAAAGTATTGATATACTTCGTCTCGTAGGTGTCTCCTTTTGATAGTCTCTCGAAAAAACGCGTTATACAAAAGCAATTTAGATAAGGTGAAACACATGAATTCCAAACACCTACAGCATCATAAATGAATTTATATTTTAAGATAATATATTTTAGTAAAAATAAGGCAAAAATCAAAAAAACTTTAAACCAAAATGCTCTGTTTTCATTCAAAAGATGATATTTAATTTTTTATCTTAATTTTTGTCTCATCGAGTATTTTCTTTAAAATTTTTTAAATACAGATAAAAATGTATAATAACTTGTTTTAGAAAATATATTATAATATAACATATATTGGGTCTGAATATTGGTACTGTGGCTGGCATAGCGTAAATGCTGATGATAGTCTGTAATATGAATATTTAGTTTAAATTGAAGCTCCGCAGATTATGATTTTTAGATATATACAGGGTGGAATTATTTCATTATTCCAAGATTTTCTCTGAAAGGAAAATTTTATTAAAAATGATTTGACTTTCTGTTACGTGTGCAATAATTTTATGACAGAATTTCGCTACAACTCTGCGGAAGAAAATTTTTCTCTGGTTCACTTGAGCCTACATATTTCTTATTAGAAGCAATTTTAACTGCCTAGTTTAGGAGTCCTGCGATGTCACAGCACGTAAGTGCTTTCACACTTTTAATTCGACCAAACCGTAAGTCTATTTAATTTATGTTTACGTTGTACAATATTTTCGGAATATAGAAACACGAAGTGTGAAATCGTTGTTGTGCTAGCAATGTTATTATAGACTAAACAGCAACTTGGGGAAACCTCTCATATTACTATTTCAATTGTTAATCTTACTGAAAATGACAATACTTTTGAAATACGCCCGACATTATAGCAATTATAAGAGTAATTTTATCCCTCATTTGCACTGCAAGTGGAAAAAGTATGCTGTAATTAGGGTATTTATTGAACAAAGAACTAAGGCCGTTTTTTCGTTTAAGTGGTTTCAAACTTACAAAATTTAACTTAACTAAACTTTCTGAAATCCTCTATCTCAGATTTTCGAGATTTGTAATCAAATGCAGGATAGGATTTTCAAGCAAATTCAAATTTTTCCAAATTCAAATTGCTTTCAATATATACAACACTTGCTTCAATATTTCTGTGTTCTTTCACTGGATACAGTTGACTATGAATTATTTGAATTAGGATAGATTCCACACCTACTGGTTATGTGGCGATGTGGTGATGCTAGCGATGTAGTGATTATCAACAATATATATATTCTAATGCGTTGTGCCACACCTAAGTGATGGTGATGTGTTGATGTATTTACTATCAACAAATTTTTTTCGAGTGATCTTCTTATTTAGGAGATTTCGAGAAATCAGTTCATGTTTCTTTTTTAAAGTATGCTGTTGTCAAAAAAAAAATTGAAAAAATTAGCGTTGAAATTGATACGAAAAATCAGTCATGTATGTTGTTTATTAAAAGATCTAAACAAATATTTATTTATACATATGTGTTTTCTGCATTTTTTCTTCCTCGTCAAAGCCCATTTTGACAACTAAAATCAAGAGATATTTTTGTTAAGTGTGGCATAAATAGTTGATGTGATAATCAGTTGACTATTTTCCAGGTGATTTCTAAATCAGAAGATCACTAAATCACCACATCAATCGTTTAGTGGCACATATCTAAGAGATTTTCGAGATATTTTATACTGCCTCATGCATTTTACCCATTATTGCATTCACCCTGTATAGACTTTAATCAGACTAGAAGAAAAGTTGTATCCAGTCTTATCGATATCAAAATTGACCGGACTATTAAAAAAGCATGGATATAAATATTTCCAATGTGGTGATATGATTTTAAAATAAAGAGTAAAAATATGTTTTTTTCTCTCAAAAAAAGAAAAAAAGCTATAACCAAGTTAAAATTTATTGTTATTATGATAAGAGACCAGATTTCCGAAACCACTAGGATAGTTCGCGCAATACGTTCAATATGAACGAAAATACAAAACCACATATATTTATTTATATTGAATCCTATTTAATCAAAATTTATGCTAAACGGAACAAATATGTAGCATAAATTATGTTTTTTCTTCAAAATGTATTTCTTTATGTTTCTTTATAAAGAATAGTTTCGATATTAAAATATCGTTTTCTTCAATATATTTTAATTTTAACGTTTAAAAGGTGTTTTTTTTTGTTCGTTTGTTGGTTTTTATCTATTCAACCAAATAACCATTTTATATTTTCTTTTAAAAAAACTTTGATAAATTATATTAAAAATATTTAAATTGATATATAAATTTTTTTTGTTAAATTTAAAAAAGATAAATAATGAAAACAGAAAATCGATTTTTGATAAAAAAAAAATAAAAAACGGAAAATAAAATAAAATAAAATTATAAATAGAAAAACTCTATAAAAATATTAACATTTTTATTGATCGCGCATTTAAAGTGTTTTTTTAAAAGATTTGAAATGTTTCTTTTTATTTTTGTGCAAAAGATTTATAAAATATCGATTTTTATTTAATTTTATTATAAAATTTACTGTTTTTTTGTTTGTTGAAAATTTTGAATAAGAATTGAGTGTTTACTTTTTTTAAATAGTTTACGATTGGAAATATAATAATATAATAATAAATATATTGAAATGAAAATGTTTTGTTGACAAAAATTGAAGGAAAAATTGATTCGTGTGAAGTAAACGAAAAAAACAATAATAATATTTAAATGATTTAAGTTTAACGAAAAACTGATCGAAAGGCTATATTTGATATTAGTTTAAATTTTGTTATGTTCATAATGTGTGTTATGGAGATTAAACTCCATTTATTTCCATGTTTTGTCAAAATTTACTGATAGCTTGTCTAAAAATGAGTGCAATATAATCTGATTGGTGATGATATCAAATTGAAAATTCAGTTATAACAGGCATACCCAAAACTGATAAAACTATACCAGCTGACTCTGCGATAGAGAATACGCTCCTGACACCGTCTATCGGGCACATTTTCATTAATTATATCAAAGCATCTTCGAGTAATGTTAATTTTTCAAATGATGTTTGGGTTTCGCTTCATTTCCCAGAACCCATTTGAGTCCTTAAATTTTGTTTTAATTTTAGTTTTGCGTATGATGATAAATAATTTTTAATATAACTATTTTATGGTCATTAGAAGTATATTTTGTTCTTCCTAATAATAGGTCTATAGTAGCATATTTTATTCAACCATGATATAATTATTTTAAAAATATTACTGCTTTCACAAACATATATTTAAATAGAAATTTATTTATCCTAAATATACATATATTTGGATTATGGCACCTATATGCATTATAAAATTGTAATTAAAGCGAGGAATCTGAATAACTTGAATAGTTAGAGTCGATAGCTTAGTTGGAGAGTATGTTGTTTAGTAACCAAGCATTCGGGCTCGGAACTCCCAGCGTGCTTTTTAAAATTTAAAATTTTTTCGGTCTCTCTAACAATGTATAACATTATTATTTACTAGCGAGGAAAACTTTTATATCTCCATGGTATGAATAAAAATATTTTTTTTCTTTGTAATTCAAACATAGTTTTTTTTTTATTTTGTAACAATTATTAGGTCTGTGAGTTTTTACGTTTTTTTTTGTTGGTAAAAATCGTTAGACAATGCCAGTAATATTTTCACACAGTTTCAGCAACTCATAATAGATCCTTCTAATCCTTCTAATCGCACCAAATACAAACCTTTTCGTTCCATCCTCACATGGTGCGTCTTCAACATTAAAAATGCCTTCTCTAAATTTTTTAAACCACTTTTCACAACTGCTTTTGCTTAGAGCATGTTTACTGTAAGTTTCTACCAGCAAACGATAACTTTTAAAATAGAAAAGTAAAACTTCCTGCATTCCTTCTATTTTCAATCGAAAAAAAAAAATTTTGGTTACAATTTAACCAGATGTCACATAGTACATTGTCGTAAAACCTTTCAAATAAATGTAATGCCGGTTTACACGTATTACATGTAGTATGACGTACGCCATCTAATGTAAAATCGTAAAAATTCAGTCACAGACCTAATATAATCTTAACTATGCACTATGTTGCCATCATTTATGTTTATATTATTTTTTTCGGCAGTGTAGAAATGGTTATTTACCAAATATTACAAACTGAAAAATTGGGAAGTTATTGTCTAGTTGTGACAACTGAATGTTAGTTGTAACAACTGAATTTTATTTGTGGTAACAGAAAATTCAGTTATCACAACTAAAATCCAGTGTTGGCCAATAACTTCACAATTTGTTTGTGTGTAGTGTTAAAACGCAAACTGATAAACTCATTCAAAATCATTTTATATTGTAGAAATTTCTATAAAATATCAATATTCAGTTTAATTGTCTATTCAATTCAATAATTACTGATAAGATATTGGAAAACTCTTGTATATAAACAAACATTTAAAACTGTCCATGTTTTCATAGAAAACCTTTTGGGATGGTTGGATTCTCGTGAAACACGATGTTCTTTATCAAACTACGGTTTATAAAATGAAAAGATAAAGTATAAGGTACGAGAATTAAACACTTATATTTTTTACGTCGTGCGCTAAAGTAAGAATAAATATAAAATGTCTTAAGCAAATGAATATGAAATTTATTTTATCATCAAATTGCAGATGTTTTTTTTTTGGGATAAAGAAAACTACCAACGATACAATAAAAATGATGTTTTTAAGATAAAAAATTCACAATTTTATGTTTTGTTTTCATCGAAAAAATACATTATATATTGTGAATTAATTTATAAATTAAAAATAAGTTTGTCACGAAAAATAAAGATAAAAGTATTTGGGTATTTGGGAGTAAAAAAACTACTTCTTGTAAGGAATTTCTGGCCAAAATCGAACCAATTCGTCTCCTTGTTACAACCTATTAATAATTTCTAAACTTGAATAAAATTGAGAAAGATCTTCCTATTGTGTTAATAACAAAAAGTGACTGTAGACACACATATACAGAAATCTTGGGAAAATAGTTAATTCGGATTCTGGTGATCCTAAAACTTGTATTTCCTTTGAATTTTTGCGTGATTTATTAAGGCCTAAGAAAATCAAATTGCATACATGCTTTTCGATACAGAATTCTTACTTTGTACACTTAAAATGGCCTACAGAACACATGGTTCTTTTTGTCGTACTTTCCGATGATTTAAGAAAGCTAAAATTTGACACAGAGTTTCTTAACCAAATTGAAAAGTTTCATATCGGCAACATGAAACATACTGCTGAAATACGCCTAAAAACTGGCAATAGTTCAAAAAAATCCTTCAAGATTTCTATCAAGTAATTTAATGCTCAATATACATGAAAATTTAAATAATATTATTACTAATAAAATCTACACAAATATGTATAATTAAAAAAGCAAGTAACAAACATTTTCTCACTCTAACAAACATCCATATTTAATGCAATTTTATTCCGATTACATAAATTCTAATGAAAAAACAGAAATAAATAATTAAAAAACTATCACGCGAATTAACGTAAAACAATTATTCAAAATTTCATAAAATAACAAACACAAACACATGATAATATTGCACAATATTAATTTGAAGAAAAAAGTTGTAATAATTAATAATTTATAACGCAAAAAAAACATAATTTTCTCATTTTCTATTTAAATAGCGACAATTCAAATAAAATTATGTCATTCTATTTACATGGGAAAGGGGAACAAAAAAATGCAAATTGCATATAAATGCATTCCTTCAAGGTGTTCAATAGCGTGGCTGATTGTTAACATTGACTCAACGACGCCAAAAACTATAACATGAATTACAATTTATCCAAATAGAAAAAAGGATGTTTAATTTTAAATACGTATAATAATTGCATACAAAAGGAACAGTTTCAAACCGCTCTCTCAGTTAATATGCCGTTTAGTTATGAATTTTTAATTGTGATTACGTGAGCGTACATGAAAAATTACGTGGTTTAAAATTATTTGTAATTTAGAAAAAATTCATACTTTATTATACTGTCTGTTGAAGACGAAAGGGATTTTAATGAAATCAAAGTAGGTATCTAAACTGAAGATGAGTTTTTATTATAAAAACTGATGTTTTAATTTTAACTTCCACAATATCAAAAGTAATACCAAAAATCGTATACATACTATAAAGATCCTTTAGTATAGTAACTATACTAAAGGATCTTTGGTAATACATTTGAAAAATGTCAAAAGAAAAGAAGAATGTTCAGCTGACGTCAAGTGAGTCACCCCCCAATTTTCTGCTAAACTGATCTTTATAATTAATGTAAAACGTCTTTCGATTTTATTATAAACTAGATTTAGTGATAACCGACTTAAAAAAACATTCGTGCTTAGTACATGCCTTTTATGTGAAATATAATTCATCTCTAAATACTAAACTCATTGAATTCATCCCAAGCTCGAAATCAACTATAAATTTGCATTTTTGTATAGCACAATTATCCTAATTGTAAAACAATCAAGACTTGGTTCGTTTTGTCTAAAGTAGTTTTCCTTTCACATCCATCAATAACGTCAAAGTATTTGATAGCGCCGAGGATGATTGCTAGCTTAAATTGCTAATAAATAAATGAAATAGTAACATTGCCGAAACACTATACTATACGCAAAAAAAATAAAAGTGGAATTCCACTTTTAGTGAGTATCATTTTATGGCCTTTTTTTACAAGCAATGGTTTCAAAATAAAGATATTCCTTTGAATAACACTTAAACATTATTTGACAGTTACAATTCAAAAAGTGTCGCCTCAAGAGACAAATTACCTTACGTAATGTATAAAAGCGATCATTGATTGTCACCTGCCGTATAGAATTTTATTGGAAGATTACTGATCTTAAGCTACGTATCCACCGAACGCGCTTTTTTTTGCTCGAGTGGGTAAAAGAGAAAGAAATGTTAAACATGAACAATAAAAAGAGAGAAACCCATTTTCATGGAATTTACATGAAATACATGTTAGTCTCATTTTAATATTTTGGTTCAATAATTGTTTCTCATTTACTCCACGCATACAAAAACGCTTTGCGCTTTAGCCTCAAAATTATTAATAAAAGCAAATTAAATGTGTACCTCAAATATATGACCTGGCATAACAGATATCGATTGATAAAGAATAAGGAAAAAGTTCAAAATATACTTCAATTTTCTTACAATCATGTAAACTTTCTTCTTAAATACACTGTATATAAATATGCATAAAAGTTTATTATTAAGAACATTTTCAGTATATAGAGAAAAGGGTTAACATTCGGAAATTTCATATAAACATGAAAAATTACATCAAAAATGAAACACTAATATTTATTTAAAAAAAAAGAAAAACTAAAAACAGGACAATTGAATAACCAACAAAACTGAAACTGTTGCTCGCACGGAAAAGATTGCATGTGAAAATTGGAAATTAATTGCTGTACTCTTATGCGAGACGTTATTTACATAATTATGGATTTTTCATTTTATAACATATAACAAATACAATATTGAAATAAATAAATGATTTTTTGAAACAAAAAATTGGTTAAAATAAAGTAAAAATTTAAATAAAAATCACGTCTAGTTTTGTATATAAAAAATCATTTACTGAAAGATTTTATACTGAAATTTTGTAATACAAACAAGGCGGATGGACAATGAAACGTAGAAGAAAGAAACAATGCCAGCCGATATATACTAGTAACTAACTACTATCTCCATTTTGGCATCGTGAATATGATTAGTTTTGACATATAGAGACGTTCATCTGGTGATTGTACATGTGGACATCTATAACTTCTAACTCATATTAGAAAATCCTCGAAAATCTCTTTTAATGGAGTCGTAAATGTATCATTTTTTATATTACCATAAACTTTCAGTTTGTTGAAGAGATTCGCTTTCTAAATCTGTCGCACAAAAGTTATGTCGGTAATAGAATTAAGTGACTAAATAGAGATATTATATTCAAATCATCATTAAGCAACCAAAAAGTATAGTATGAGGCATAAATGTTGCTACAATACCCATTGGTATAACATTTGTTGAAAAATATTAATTATAGGTATATAATGAAAAGTCAATCAGAAAAGCATTTAATTATACGTAGGTCCTTAAGTTTTGAAGGAAACTGAAGAATTTTGTAGGGTTAAGTTAACACTATGCAATATTTAATTAGCTGTTTCAATATCGTTTTATTATTAGACGTGACGTTTCCAGCGTTATTCCCAGAACAGGAATTTCAGTTGTATAGTTTAAACTCGCTTTAACGCTACTTCTCAATTCGCCAATGAAAATAAATTTACTGAAGAACATATTGGAAGTCTTATTCATGAAACAGTAAATAATTTGTATGTACAATACTTACAAGTCCACCTTTTTTATTCAGTCTTTTACTTGTTATAATCGCTCAATAAAACCCACCCAAGAAATTCTAACTTACACACGGAATATCTACAAATGACTACAATTAAAATCATTTTAAAAACAATATTTTTGATATGAAAAACTAAATTTAATACTGCAGTAATTTTCACCTGCTTTTCTTGAAATTATACTTCCTTTTAGTTTTAAAAATTTCTTTCAATTTTCGCTTCGAAATATAAACAATAAATGGTTCGTTCTTGACCTGTATATAATAACACTGGGATACCTAAATTTTTTCTAACAATAAAATAATATACATCCTAAATAAATGGTTGATATACTAAACAAATTTTTGTCCTTTTTTGTTAGAGGGGTATAATTAGCGGCTATTTATTTAGCGATTAACACCCTCAAGTTATTTTCTTTCATTGGCCTTTATAATTTTCAGAACAAGCCGTTTACTTTCTCATTTACAACTTTGTAGAAAAAAAAACTAATTTTAATCTACAGAAATACAACATAAAAGTCCTTTTTATCTGACATTGGTCTTTTAGATGACCATTAAAGGTACTTGATGGTGTATTTTGTAAGTACATATTGTCATTAATTCGTTTAACACTAGGCTGCACACTTCGGTATTCATTCTTTGTGAATGTTCTTTAAGAGTTTGGAGTGTGATTACTAAAGCAGGTGGAATTTAATTACCGTTTTTTGTGTATTGCTCAATATAAATTGTATTTTCACTTTCTTTATATTTGAATAGAAGGAGATTAGCAAGGACTACGTATAATTTACTTTTGAAAAATATTTGTGCGATTGAGTTGGATATTTTGTGTATAACAGAAATATATTTATTTCGTCGGCATAATGAAGAATTGACGAACTGTTTTGGTATTTACAGAGCCTTGATCTCGATTAGAAATCGGTTGAAATACTTAACAACAATGGTAATCAGCCAGTGAAAGATCAGGCGAATACGAAGGCAGGAATTCATATTCTAAGCCGAATAAATTTCCAGAAACTGGAAATTTTTATTTGTTTTAATTACGCGTAAGTTCACTGAACTGGCTGAGCAACTGATTCGTTTATCATTTGTACTTTTCCTAATAGAAGAATGCGAATGAATTCATTTCTAGTGATTGGAAATTGACTGTATGTACAATAAAATAAAATTCTAGTTACAAGACATTCATCGAATTTTGTAGTAGGGAAACTAATTTAAGTATTAGACGAGATTTCAAAGAAAACTATATACTAAATAGCCGTTCAACGTTTTTAAGTCCTTTAAGTCGTTGTTTTGGTTAATTTCAAATTACAACCCTCTAAAGTTTTTATGATATTTTGACCACATTTAAATGTGAAACTGTGAATTATATCAAGTGCCTACATTTTAGTTTTTGGTTCGGTTATAATCTTTGAAATTTTAACATTATAAAAATTATAACTCATAGTAATGGAAAACCACAAAAAATGTGTATATATAGGCTTCACTATTAATTTTCATTTCTTAAATTTTCGAATTTTTACAAGTTTTTATTCCCTGCTGAAAGGAATTAAATTACTATAGCATTATTAACCATGATATCAAATGTGGTCTAGTTATATGTCACACATGTGTCCTTCTACATGAAAGAAGCCTAAAATTAAGTCCTATTTAAAATAACAATAAGTAAAGTCGCACTTCTGTTGTTTTGTGACATTCATACCATTAGACACATACGAAAGAAAAAACATACAAAATTGATTAAAATTTTTGTGTATTTATTCGATATATCCAAATATCGCGTAATTTTATTGACTTCCGTTTCTAATATTATGAAGTTAAGTTTCATTGATGGA
Organism: Xylophagus ater; assembly: GCA_963422695.1. Classification (NCBI taxonomy): domain Eukaryota; kingdom Metazoa; phylum Arthropoda; class Insecta; order Diptera; family Xylophagidae; genus Xylophagus; species Xylophagus ater. Next base: position 199,529 of record OY730478.1, read on the forward strand.
ACAGTTTCTATCATAGTTAAATACAAAAATTGATACCAAAACGAATTTTCATGACGAATCATATTGTGATCGTTTTGTGGTGCATTCACAAAATTTCATGTTACATTTTTTGGGAACAAGTAATTTGAGGTTATGCTTGATTTAATAACGATTCATTGGTTTGATGATTGGTTTTTTTTCTGTTGATAGAGTAAATTCAGATAGGATCATCCATAATCGATAGTCTAGCCATAAGGTAATGAATGTGCTTTTAAAGTGACATATGGTTTCGAATTTCGGTAACAGTTGAATAATTTGAATTTGGTTTTGATGAGAAAATTATATATTTTTTATTTTGTTAAATTCAAATTAATGATATTGAATAAGGTGTGAAGACCACCTATTTATGATTATTATATAACTAGTTAAAAATATGAGGTACTTTATTATTAGTTTATTAAGTGCTTAAAATTTTTTTTTGGGTATGAAAAATTATCAATGTTACGATTAGTTTTTATAATATATATTTTCTTTATAGGTGGTCTACTATACTATACATACTATTAAAAGCACAAAGGACTAACTTATAAAACGATCGAAAATGAAAACTGAGAAACTATTATACTTTTAATTTTAAAAGTTTGATTATCAATCAATTACTTAAGTATAAGTTATATACTTCCTCTGTCCCAAATTATGGTATATGTTTCTGTAAAACTTTCTGATTATGGAAGGTTGAAGAGAATAATAAGTTTTTATTAATTTGTATTAAGTTACATTTTTGATACGTAATGAGTGCTGCTAGTAATTGTTTTCAATCAAAAATATATGGCTTCAGAAAATTGTGTTGCCAATACTGGAGACAACAAATCAAAACAATTGATGGGTGTTTGGCAAAATCTAATATTGCATGTATTACGGCCTATCCGCGGTTTTAGTACATGTTAATTAGTAAAAAAGTAAAAATATTTCCTGAAAAATCTGATTCCACCTGCTTAACCAAATTCATTTAATTAGCCAGATGTAAATTTCGCCAAGTTTTTTCGCTGAGTGAATTTTGTATGTGAATTCAAAGTTTGTGAACGTTTTGTAAAAATGTTTTACAATTATCAGTTCTTGTCCAAGCTATTTAAGTATTTTGTAAATGCAAATGGAAAGCTGCTATTGTTGCATTGCAACCATAATAAGTTGGGATAAATATAGTATTATGTACATATATCATAATTTGTGGGATTATATAAAAACATGATGGCATAATTTTATTACATATATTTCCATCTAAATTAATATATAAAAGCTTTAATTGAAGTTGTTTTATATATATATATAATTTTGGTTCTGTTAAAAACATTATGATAGTAACCATATTTACAAAACGAATACCATTAACAGTTTTTTTAAGGAAAGAATAATATACATATATATATCGCGTTATTATCAACATCAGAAATATCATACTATGAGTATTGTATAAAAAAAACATGATGCATGCTTAAATATTCAAAAAGAGAGCAATCTGCATAAATTTTCATGAACGCGCGAATATAAGTCATTTCATTATTCATGGCTACATAGATATACTTGTATATGGTGTCATATAGGTATAGTGATAATAATCCACCACTAGTGTTTCACCTTCTGATTTTCGTATACCCAAATCCTATGGGAAAAATGAACATTACTTTTCTGGTATGTCTTATATAAAAATAAATCGTTACAAAAAACCCAAAATGGCGCGACACCCTCTCTTATATGGTATTTTTTTTTCTTGGCGCCTTTTTATACTACCAAGTATGTACAAACATTATATAAAAGTGTCATAACTATACACTACGACACCATTATCAAACCCTATGTCGATCTGCAAATTAGACGAGTAAATATTTTAACTATAGCAGCCAACTGAATTTGTTTTGAATATGGGTAAATGAAGTAGGATTTGAATACACAGTGTTTTAAACATAACCCCAAATTTTCCTAATTTACTAGTATGTATATATATATATATCCGGATTAATGTCTATTTGCAAACTAGAATTCTAGGATTTATGTACAGTATAATATTTATATACATATTTACAGTTCTAACTGTGATGAGGGTGTCAGTCCTTATAAACTTCTCTCTATTCAAGTAATGGCTATGATAATTGGAGATGGTATAGAATCTATAGATTATTATCAGCATCATCATTATCTGATCCGCTTTCTTGATGTGACACCCTCGTAATTGAAGGGATGCACGCTCAAAAAGGCAAGCACATACACCATAATATAGTGAATAAGTGAATAATATATATATAATAAAAAAAACAACATGAAATGATTCCAAAAAACTGGATGTTAAGTGTAAAAAAGATTCTTTTAGCACACATTTTACATAATATTTTCTAAAGTGTCAAAGCGAATAATGCTCATAAATAATTCTATGAATTTATGCGTATATTAGCTTTAGATGGGCTGTTAATGTTTTTATATTATAATGTTGTCTAAATAAAATGTTTTCGGTATAAAAGAAGATTTTTTTGTTTCGTTTGTATTTTAGGAGATGGAGAGAAATTTTGTGCGGTAATTTAAAAAGAAAATTATGTATAATAATTTCTTGAAAAAAGAATATTTTTTATTATTCATAAATTAAGTATTATAACAGTTTAACGAAATTTTTTAAATATAACGAACATTTTTGATTTTACAACTGTTTTAAATTATAAAATAAATTTTTTCCAACATTTCGAACATTAATCTATTGATTTTAATATTTTTCAAAATAATAAATTCAAAATTATATGGATTTTTTTTTCAAATAGAATATGATTAAAATATAACAGTTGACATTTATGTTTACATAATTGTATTAAATTGTAATTTAATTTTTTTTTTAAATAAATCTGATAGAATATTGTATGATTAAGGATTTTATCCATATTTAATACCTCCTTTTTGACCATTTAATATTTAAAAGAAGGAAAAACTTAATAAATCCGGTATACATTAACTAACTTTAAATTGTTTTTAATTCATCAAAAAACGCGGTGTTTCAGTATATATTGGACATATGTCAATTGTCAATTACATACTATCAAGGAAAAAAGAATTTTTTTATTACAACACACTATTATGAAGGGATGATTTCGACTCAATAAGATTTAGGGTAAAATGAATAGTTTGATATCAGTTATTTGTATTTTTAGATGATATCAGTATGAAAATCACATATGTTATATGGAGAAAAAAATGGAAACTTTAAAAGGGACGTAAAATGAAAAAGGATTTTTAATATTGATTTTTTTTTTACATCGTCAAATAAATATTTCAAATTAGAAAACAGTCTCATCAAACTCTGAGACATTGATTACGTTAATTATAAAATGAAAGTTAAAATGTATATAAGAAACTTTAATAAGCAATTAAAATGATCAGAAAAAAAACGGTTTTCGAAAATTTCTATATTTTTTCCCTAATTTTATATCACGGTCGGTCATTATTACATCCACTGACTGAATTTAAAAAGCATTACATAGACAAAAAAAATGAAAATAAATTAAAGAAGTCCATCAGAAAAAGATAAATTGGTCCCGGCCGATGTCATCAGATAATATCCCTCCATTAAGTCAACCAAAAGGAGAGTAATTATCCCACGGATTGGTATAGCCCAATTATATTGTATAAAAATGTGTTTATTCATTGAATATCGTGCTGAAAAAAGCATACTAGCTCCGTATTCATAAAGTATAGGTATACTATCTGAACTTAATTAAAACTCAACTCACTGACATTCAAATTTTCAAATTAGCGCGTGAACTTTACGACAAAGACTGTATCGTGGGTTTTTATATATATATAGATAGGTAATACTCGTATTTATATATATAGATTCCTCTTCTGGATCTGCTAAAAACCTTTTCCAGCTCTTTTTCAATAAAATTTTTTATTGTAAATAAATTATATATACAAAACAATATACGAATATATATATCATATATATATATATTTTAATTTGTTTCTAATTTAAATAAAGCAAAGGTGAAGAAAGGGTAAATTGTGTCTCAGTGAAAAAAAAAAGAAAAAAATCATTCACTGAGGTGCAAATTGTTGAGATTTTAATTAACTTCAGTTCAAATATTCCTGTTTTTTATCCTAGTTTGTAACTTTTTTATTTAAAAAAAGAAATTATAAAAAAGGAATATCAAAACAATTTGATTCTATGGAAATGCGATAGTAAAAAAATGTTAAAAAATTTGTTCATTACTAACTTTATTAAAAAATGAAAAAAACATTCGTATTTCTTTTAAAGAAAAATTTGTTTAATTAAATTATATTAAAAAAAATATAATCTAAAAATTATTCTTCTCGCGAACCTAACAAAAACTGGCAAAATGGAGTCTGGGTAAGTAGATATACCATAACAAAATTTATATTAAAACAATTTTGTTATAAACTATAAAATTGCTTTCCAAAGCGATCCTGAAATAGGTTTCTTGTTGAAACTTTTTTTATTTACCATAAATAATATATCTCATTAATACCCAAGTAACGTCCCAAGCAGAACATTTGACGCACCTAGACCTTAAATACTACTTCGCGACTGTAAATCAGTGTCATTAGGTCTTGGGATTGAAATGCTTAGAAGGCGTAATGCTAAATAATTGCTAAATTAACGCGCAATAATAGCTACGAAGCTGAAATAACGCTGTTCGTCCTTTAGAACTATTTAAAATCATGTTAAAGTTATTTTCAAAATAATAGCCTTACTTTGAATCTTTCACTTTTAAAAACGACGAAAGTGATAATCACTGTCGCCTTAAAGAATTGCACTGATGTTTTATTTATTTATCAGCAACGAATGCCGTTTTTAGCAAATTTATTTCTCGGGATTTAACTGGAAAATTTTGAAAGACATACCATTGCAACAGTCCCATAACTTCTTGTCAATTATATCCAGTGGGTATCGTGGTCATTAGAGGAGAGACCATACACTACATATTTCAGTTGCACTTTTTTTGTAACCACTTTTTAAGTTATCATGTCAACTAAAATAATATCAACTAATAATAAATATGGAAGAGACAATTGGGCCTCCAATTGCTCCCTTATGTTTTTGATACTTATTATTTTGATACTTATACGTGTAGTATAATAGACTTGCTAATGACTTAATATTTTTGGAATTAATTATTATATCAAGAAAAGCAAAATATCATGCAATTTAAAAACCGTATCACATAATAATGAAACCGTAAATTTTCCGTCGAAATTATTAATTTCCACGAATTATATTATAACAATTTCCCAAAAATAAAAAATCATATCATGCCACCTCGTGACAATTTAATTTCTCATTTGTTAAGACAATTAAATTTCAGATAGCCAAGTTTTATATGAAATTATAATGATGATGACATGATGACATCGCGAACAAAATAATAATAATAATATTTTGGTTCAGTGAACAGGACCGGTACCGCATTAGCCCAACAATCAAATTCATTAAAAAATTTTAAAAATTCTGCAAAAATTTCAAGGAAATGCGATATAATTTTTTATATGTTTTCCATGTGATCTGATAAATCTTATAACCCGAAACATATAAATTTCACTCCAATTTACAGTATGTATGTATATTATTCAGTTGCGCAAACGCGTATAAAATTTCTCTCTCGCATGTCCGAATTTTGATAGGTGAACGCATATAACAGTAGAATCGCGGTAATTGTATACGTATGAGTATGCAAGGAATCGAAATAATTTTATATTAATTTGCAAATATGGGGTAAGTGTTTTCAGTTTTTGGTTTTTATTTTAATTTATTTGATAGCATTTACTATATGTTAGGCTTGCATCTAGATTTTCTCCAGTAGAAGAGTTCCGTTGTCTCATTTTAGAAACTTAAAATAAAAATGTAGTTAAGCGTGCTGTAAAGTTTTCTAAATCCCAACTCGTACCTTCTTTTATAGTTTGTGCAAAAAGAAAATTTACATGACTTTACAATGATCCAAAACCTTGAAATTTTTCGCAGAATGGGTGAATAAGAATGGACAATCCTTTAATTTAAGGAATATTCAAAAATAAGTAACTTTGATTTTCATTCAATGAATTGAATTAGACAGGTTTTTTCAAATTGTTTAAGGTACATCTGTCAAGTCCTTTATCGCAGAATAAGTAATTGTGTAACTCAATTTAGTCTCAATCGAATTACACGATTCCGGACTTTTTGAGCTAATTTCGAAAATATATTGTTTCTTTCTTTTAAATATTGAAAATAGTAAAACTGTCGTGACTGTATTATATTGTAGTGGAGGGTCCCGTACATTTGTAGACTTTAGCTGGTAGGCCTTACTTCCCAAGAAGCACATTTTAAGCATATAGATTTTAAATACTACTTCGGGACTATATACTATGCTAAAACCGTCGTTAAGTCTTATATACGTCAAATGTACTACTTGGTTGACCTATTGTATTTCCAATCGTGACCGTATTGTAGTATCAATTTTGTATGTTCTCCTTTGTAATGCATGATGATCATCATTGTTTCTCGTTTTATTATTAATTTAATGTTAATTATGTCACAAATTTGTTGTCACTTTATACCGTTTTCATTTAAGGTTGACGAAATTTTTTTTTTTGGGTAATTATAAATTTCCGTTGAACGCGAAACAAATTAAAATTTTCACTTTAATTTATATATATTTTAATGCCAGTAAATTTTTATTATTATTTTATTTTTTTCTCTTCAATTTGTTTTAAATTTTTGATCTGATTTTTTAGCATGAAAATCTAAAAATGTTTTGTTTTTTGGGCATAAATTTTCCTAATGAGAATAAAATAATTTTTTTAATGTATTTTTGTTGCGACACTTTATTTCCTGTTCATATAAAATTTTTGAAGTGAGCTGAAAACTATGACTGCTTGAGGGCTATTTTGTTCATTCATCCAATATGATTATAGTTTCGGATGGAACTGGAACCAACATGATATATTTAATTAAAATGCTCATAGAATATGAACGGGCAATTTGGACGAATTCTTTTGATTTTTAAAATTCCCAAGGGCCTTGAATTAATGCAATAAACTTAACATTTTAAAATATAAGTATTTACCAGTTATGATAATATTTAGCCAAGTAAACTTCCATAAAATATCACGTGCAGTGTAAACCAAACACTGTAAAGAAAAAATCGGTTCTTTGGAAAATCTCCAACTTAATTAATATATTTTTCATAATAGAGAAAAACAAAAAATATGCTCAATGCGCTTTTAAAATCGTTTTCTTCTGCATACGCCGTAGAAGACAGAAAAGAAAATTTTTATGAAAAACTCGTTACGTCTATAGTGACTTCCCATAATATTTAAATAAAATGTGAGTTTATATATTTAAATTTTTCGCGATGGTTATCTTGTCCCAACCAACTTGCTGCAGTGAAAATAGTAATTAGTCAAGCTTTTATGTTTATATTAAGCTCTATGTATTATTTGTTAGTAGATAAAGAATAAGTTAATAAATGTTTATTATGTACATCCATGCATTTCAAAAGCTGTTGAATTGGATTAACATTCGAACATGTTGATTTTTGCGATGGCTTTCATTCTGTTTCAGCTTTAAGAAAAATGGGGAGCAGCAAGTGTACGAAATAACACGATCGGACAGATTGTGCAATACATTATAATTTAGGCTTTATGAAAAATATCACAATTACAGTCTACAGTGTACAGAATATATATTGAAAACTTTCTTAGTAATTTTTTATGTCAAAAACCCTTCAAAGTTCAGTACTCCAAAGACCCCGAATTTAGTCTATGTACAAAAAGTGTTTCGAGCATGCGCACTTTTAAATACATGTGAATGGATACGTTTTCGTCTCGTCATAATAGTTTTCATTTTAATATTTTTATTTACTTTTTTTTGTGATCATAAAGTGGAAAAATTATTTTCCATCTCTTAATTAGATGAGATTGTCACAATGATAAAATCTCGGATAGAACGAATTAGTCGTAATTGAACCTCAAAAAATCTCTTAATTAGAAAACAAGCCAAACAAAAAATTTGAAAATAATTATTTTTAAAAAAATAAAAAAATGTTTATCGTGTGAAATTCTTATTCTAGAAAAATCAAATATTATATTTTTTCCTTTTAACAGATATAATTATTTGCGTGTTAAATTTTATTGATAATAATTAATAAGAAAAAAAAGAGATATAAAACGATTTACATATGCATTTTATACTTAACAAATTAACACATTTGACTTTATTATTCAATGTTCGCGGAATAAATTTTATAGCATTTTCATATTTTTTAATTTTTTAATTATATTTTGCTTTTAAATTTTAAATTTTATCAATTTTCAATTTGAAATTTTCATGTTATTTGAAAATATTAGAAATTACAAAAAAGACGATATTTTTTCTTCAGAAATTATAAATATTATTATTTATTTTATTAAATTGCATTTTAAAATTATATAAAAATTTGTATTTTTTATTTTCTATCGGCCAGTAGGTACGAAATTTATAATTTTATCGACAAAATTGCTTTTCAAAAAATTTTGAGAGTTTTGAATTAATGTAAAATGAGCTAAGGGTGGAATAATTTGGTAGCAAGTCCAGAGTGTAGTCCCTACAATTAAATTGTCGTAGAAAGCGGTAGGAAGGATGTCATGCCATAGTTGTGTTAGGGCGAAGCTACATGCTGTGGCCACTGAAAGACTGAAAATGTCATAATTTGTTCATTTTCAATCTTTTATATTTTCTTAAGTTATAGAATATCCCTTGGAGATTAAAAAGGTTGCATATGCTCATGATATACAGCAACGAGTAAAACTCATTCAGTTTTCCTATTCCAGCGTATAAAACCTTGCGTACGGTCATGAAAATGCTGTGGAAAGAACCTGTATTTGTGAGCAGGAAAATGATGCGGTCATTTAAGGGATGTGGTTTTTCGCATATACTACTGAAAAAGTTTGTGAAACTTATTTTTGTTTTATGTCATTCAGTGCTTCAATGGCCGCCCGGTATAAAGTAAATTTTTTGTCAAAATAACTTATTGATTACATTAAATTAAGCATTGATTGATTTCAATATAAACAAGTTTATATTTATAGTTTTAAAAGTTAATTTCACACATGGATTTTTCTGTGTGTACTTATACTAGTTGCTGATTTGCTGTGATTTAGCTATTATATAGCAAAAATACTTCTCAATATTTCATTACTTGTGTTGGTAGTCAAAAAACCATTTTGTGCCGTTCTTGCCCAATTTTCCACTTCCTAACTGGTTATGATTTTCCCCCTAAGATAAAACACAATTAAGAAAATATAAAAATGTCATCAAAAATGGTTTATAATTTCTTTTTCTTTCTTGATTCCCAATCCAAATATTATCGAAAAAAACCAAAAACAAAAAACTAATCATCAAAAATAATTCAATTGAACTCTGATAAAGTTTTCTGAGTACTGGAAAAATATTTCCAAAATACTTTTGATAAACTTTTCGTGTTATCCAACAGCAAAAGAGTATATAATTGTAATCAATAAGTCATTTAGTTCTCCCAATCATACCGAATATACATATATAACGGGAAGGTCAGCGCCCCATTCTGTATGAAACCCCACCGCACAACAAATCATACACCATCACAAAATAAACATTCGGATATTGCAGTTAAAAACTTGACAAACAATATATATTTTTTTGTTAATTTCTGGCACTCGATAATCTTTTACAAAATACAGAAAACAAAAAGAAAATAAGAAAATGTTCTTTTTGTGCACATTACTCCCTTTTTTATACGCGAAAAAACATAAAAAAAGAAAATATCTTAATAAAAGCATAAATTGGCATAAAACTTCCATCTTTAAAAAAATATATATATATAAGAAAATAAATTCAATAATCGAACAGAAAATAATGAAAACTTTTTTCAGCAATTTTGTTCGCAATTGTTCAAAGGCGGAGTCACATCCAAGAATGTTGATATGCTCGTTTTTCATAAAAGGATCCCCCACTTCTCTACCCATATTTTTTTAGATTTTTTCTTTTGGGGAAACTAATGCCATAAGATTATTTCAACCCATCCCTCTCAGAGCCTGACAAAATAAACTTTTATTTTTACCTAAATTGAAAGCTTAAAATTTTATTAGAGATTTGAGCGAAAACTTGATCTAGTTCACTCAAATAGTCTAGTCACAGTATCTACATATTTTTATTATGGTTGATGATTATTCGCATGTGAATATAATATGTCACTCGGAAGGAGATGAATGTTGTACCTATAAGAAAAGGTTGCTACGAAAAGAAGGCATGTATCAAAGAAGTTAAAGCAGAAAACACATAAAATATGCACTTCAAAACCAGTTAAATTATTTAAACCGAATTCAGATAGCATTACATTATTTCATGACAGATTTTATATTTATATCATGCGATATCATAAAAAAAAACAAATTTATATCATTTTTAAACGAGTGTATAAAAGAAAAAGGAATTCCAGAGAACACAGTATTGCATTAAGGGGATAACGGGAGGGATCCTAATTTGAGTTTTGGCAAGTTCAATTAATGGAATGAAATGAAATGAATTTTTATCGATTACTATTTAAATTTCTCGAAAAAAACCGATATTGTTCAGTCTAGAATACTTACAAATTTTTATTCCGAATATTGACGCCATTAGAAGTACATATTCCAAATAAAATTTTTCAAAACAATAGAAAAAAAGTGCTCGAAATCAAGATTTAAAAATCAAATAAAAAAATTAAATATAATATTGAATAACTCTGTTAACAATAAACAGATATAAATAATATTGCTTAAATTATCATTAATTTTGCCAAGATGACACACCTAATAGCAGATATAACGCAAATATAGTTTTTCTTTTAATTAAAAGGCTTATCCTTCAAAGATGGATGCCAAAATGTAGAAGAAAAATATTCCAGTTACATAGTGACAAAATATTACTCTGCACCGGTCCTGATATAAGAATAACAAATATGACAGATAAACTGAACAATTAAGATCAATTCTATAAAAATATAAGTCTTTATTTTCTTTCATTTTTATATATATAAATATTTTAACTGTAATAAAAATAGACTAGCTATGAATCGTCTTCGTCCGTTTTTTACAATATAATCCTTTCTCACTCTATTCTTTGAGTACACATTTCAAACGATAAAAAAAGATAATTATCAAGCAAAAAAAATAAAAGATTAATTAACAATTTACTCGATAATACTTGCTATAAATGTTAAATTCACTCAACCCTCTCTGCAGAAAAAAAAACAACGAACAAACACTAAAAGATAGCAAAAAAGTAAAATGAGAATCAAAATAATGAAGATGGAGGTGTGGTGGAGTCAATAAATTAAACGAATGAGAAAACTGGGAAATATTAAAGTTTGTGTGTGTGTAAGAGGAACCCTCAGCGCACAACTCCTCAAACATCTTTTTCATTTATTATTATCCCCTTTTTCTATGCTGTTTTTTTTTATAGTTGCATTTTATTAAACCACGCCCATTCAAATGAGCATGCCTCATAAAACAAAAAAGAAGTTTCATCTCTTTTTCACATTACGCAAATCTATCCAAAAAACATGAAACAAATATTACTCACATGGGTTATCTCTTTTTTTCGAATAATTTTTGCTATAAAGAATTACATTTTTTTTTTTGCTTATAATTTGTGTGTGGTTTTAATTTTTTTTATAGCAACATAATATCAAGCGGAAACATTTCTGATTGGTTCATTTGTTGTTTCCTTGATTTCGTGATAGATGGGCGGTGACTTTGAGGCGATGAGATAAACTCAATTCATTTTATACTAAAACACATTAAATTGTAAATTGTTTGTGCAATTAACCTATTATTCTAAAATTTGAAAAGGTTTTATATAAATGTCATGTTACTATAAAATTGGTGATTATTGTAAAAAGGATGCTGTGTTGTGTTTGGGTGATTAAAAAAAAAACAAAATCAATTAATTAAAAATTATTATGTGTACATGTGTGGTTTGTTAACAGGTTTTTCGGATATTTTTTTTATGGTTTTTATGGTAACGTGTTTTTCAGCTGGAATATTTTATGTGATGTAAAAGGAGGGGACTTTTTTATTCATTCAAAATTGATTTCTTGAAGGTGGTGTAAACAATTTTTTTTTATATCATTTTCGTAAGAGTCAGATTGAGATAGAAATAATATTGTTTATTTTCATTAAAAAACATGTATATATAACTCCTTGATTGTGTTTGTGTGTATCTTATTACTTTGAGATGGGATTGTTTTTTTTTTGTATCGAATTTAGGAGGAAATATCTTCCATGTAAACACATTGATATTATTATTTCCAGTTTTTAGTGTCGGTTTGACAGCGAATCAATTCGGTTGAAGAGCACGATTGTTTTCAATTTTAAAGGAAATTCATTTTTTTCGTTTTATTTTCCTGAATAATGAATACATAAACAAATAAAAAAAAATTTTAAAAAAATTAGATGTTTATATAGTATTTTTTTTTGGTTTGTTTTGTTTTGAGTTTTATAATAAAACTTTTTCGAGACATAAATGTGTATTCTTGTTTTAAAATCAATTTTCTGTGATTTTTATTTAATAGATTTTTATTAAGAAAAAAAAAAATTGTATGTGCGATTTTTGTTTCGGTTTAATACACTTTTATTAGATATTGCATAATTTGTTTTTGTTAAGTTAATGATTAAATCATAAAAACCTGAAACAATAAAGTATATGTTATAATAAAAATTAAAAGTAAAAATTCTTTTAAGAAAATCAATTCAGTGTTGCGCAAATTATTGACATGCAAGACAAGCTGCAAAAACCAAGAAGAAAGTATTGTTTTTATAAGGAAGTTTAATTAATGTGGATTAAAACAAAATAAATCAGTTTAAAAAAAGAACAAGTGCGTGAAAATTGTGAAGAAACATTTTAAAACGATTTGGGACAGTTTATTCCGGCGAAAAAAAAGAGTTGCGGGAAAATTGTTTAAAATAATAAATTTTTTTTGTGCATATTTGTTTCGAATAAGTTTGTTTTCACTTTTGTAATGAACGCAAATATATATCAACTAAAATAACATATTTGAAAGTATTTTGGATATTAATACTAGAATGCAGCAATAAACACCAGCAATTTCGAACAATTTACGTCTCTAATAAATGGTATGTAATTTTTTTTCACTATTTAATCAATAGGTTTAGTACTTTTAAAATAAAAGCAAACAAAATAATAGGAGAATATTGGGCAATATAGTATATTTCAGAGACATATAAAACTATACTTTCTTAAATTGAATTTTTTTTCGGATCCCAACTAGCATTTTTCGTCGTTGATAGGTTTCTGCCACTAGTGGCAATGTGTTAATAAGTAGCGGGCACGTAGTGGATGTTAAAAATGTTAGTTTGGATTAGTTATGACTATGATTCTTATTAGATAATTTAAAATATCTTATGTCTCTTATATGTCTATGAAGTTAGTAATTATCATTGCAATGGAAAACGAAAACCATTAAATAAAGTATACAAGTAGTTTGAAATAAAACTCCCAATTTTACTTGAAGAAATAAAACTATGCTTTATTAAGAATAAATATGTAGAATTGTAAATTAAGTTTAATCAGAATATGAAACTGGCAAAAGTAACATTTTTATGAAAATGAGTTACTTTCTTCTAAAACAATTCAATAGTCAGTTATCTACTGGAAAAAGGCCGAAAAAGCGAAACACTTTTTAGTTGTCTAGCTCAATTTGTCTGGGAAGCATTTTGCAAATTTGCTCGTAATTCGAAAAAGTTTTAAAATAAACGACTCGTATCGAAAACGCTTATTAACTTATTAACATCTATCGAATTAACGTATTTACACTTATTTCTTACACATAGTTAGCCATAGTTAGCTAGCCATAGTTCTAAGTTATGAGAGTTGGATCAACTTTATGTCCAAACAATTATTTAGTTGATGATTCCAATTTGTTCATATAACAAAAATTGTTTGCGGCAATTGCAGTTTTATCCGATCTTATAGAATGGTGCCAATATCACTAAAATTTTTATTTCGCTACTTTGAATATGCACGGAGTTTAAGCAGATTTTTAATGAAATTATATATAAAATACAAGTTGCTGAAAGTTTTAAATGGACTTTTAAAATAGTTTAAAAATCAAAATTGAAAAGCCTTTCACTAAAATAGTTTGACAAGCTTCAGTGAGGAAAACTGAGAAAAGTTCTCAATGACAAAAAAATGTATCTGCCTGGTTTTCCGTCAATATGAAAATCAACAATAGATCTCAATTAGTTCATATTTATTATGCTGCCAATACTACACTGATAAGTCCTCGAACGCGTTTATTTGAGAACCGGAAAATTCATATACATATGCCGTCAATATTTGAACAGAAAACAAAAATGTCAAAAACTTTAAAACTGTTATTACAGTTATAAAACGCATGATTTCCTGGGAAAACTGCGCTTGTTGTGATATTAATTTTTCAGTACGGATGAATCACTTTGTCCCATATCTCCCTACACAGGTAGTGGAAGGGGAAAAAGAAATATTATAATACAATTGACAATGTAAAACAAGTGGAAAGGTTTTTACAATAGCGTTTTAAAAATCTATTAAATTTAAAATATGGTAGAAAATAATGTTAATGAAAATATTAAATCGCCAATTGAAACAATTGTTAAAAATTGTCTATATAATCGCATGCTATTAATCGTGTTGAATGTTTGTTAATCATTTCATTTTATTATAATTTTTTGAATAACAATTGATTTTTAATTTGTTATTGATAAATTCTAGATTTTATAATTCTTGATAAAACAAAATCGCACTTTACAATGTCAGAATTGCATGAAACTACGTTTTACGACGGGGTTTTACTTTCAATGTAAAAACAATTTAATACTTTAAAGCTACTTGTCCATTCCAGATATAAATTCATTCGAATTTGAATCAGTTTTCCGTTGAAAACGCTTTATTCAATCATTTTCATAAACATTATAAAACAATTTATAAATAAAACTTTTAGAGAATATTAAAGTCGATTCACATACTATTTGTCTTCTTGTCACAAGCGCCAGTGTTTCTATAATAAGATTTTGTATTAAACTTGTTAAAAAACCCGTCTAAAGCTTTTATTTTAAATTACTTATATTTTACGAATAGTTTCAGTAAAAAATAGCTTATGCTTCGCGCAATTTGAGAATTTAAAAATGAAGTGATACCTAATTAGATAAACCGAAAATTAAAAGGAAATTATGAATTAAATTATTGCTTGGACATGTAATGTTAATCAACTTTTGTTAGTTTTTGACCTAGAATACTGATGTTAAATCCTGCAGGAGTTATAGGTATTTTGTTTTACATAGGTTCTAAAATAATTGCCATTTTGAAAAGATTTTACAATTATCATATTTCAAATAACATGTTGTATTATTTGAATAATATCGAGTTTGTAAAAAGTATAGTATGTGGAATGGATGTCGGTTTATCTCGAAACTGATGACACTTTGGTCTTGGTTTTTCACAATTATTTATTTTTCCTTGCCTACAATACAATAACTATTAAATTGAATAATTTTAAATTAAATTTCCATAGAGAAGATTGGCTTTTATCTAAAATTGTTTAACTATTAATAAAGTATCGTAGTGAAAATACATATTTGAACTTATTTCTTATACCTAGTATATGGATAGGTACATACATACAATCCTAAATAAAATATTTTCACACAAAAACAACTCGTTTTCAAAAGCAAATTGATTATTTTACAATTAAGAGATAATAATTTTTCCAGTCATTAATTTTTGATAATTTTAATTAAATCAAATTGTATTTTTATACTGGGTGTCTTAAAATGAATGGCTGTTGTTTCTAAAATTATGTAATAATTTTTTTATTTGTACTTGCAACTAAAACAAAATAAAAAACAATTAAAATTGTTACGGATACTTGTTCAAATATTGGGTATTTAAACTGCCAAATCTTCGATTAACATTGGATCTTAGGGATATAGTCGTCTTCAATACAATTTCGACAACAGCATACGGATTGTCGCTTAGGAATTCTCTCGTTTGCAGCGCTTTCATAATCGTGGAATATTTCTAATCAATTCGAAGTGCAATTTAGAATCGGTAATTTAGTATTTTAAAAATGATTACAATATAAAACGATGTCAATAATTATGAGATACCCAGTATTACAAAATGCTATTTTATGTAATATTAAATATGAACTAAATTATTTCTTTTATTTTTATGTAATTACAAAAACAAAATAAAACTATTTGTTTGTTTCAGGTGAATGCAACTTTCATCAACGATTTAATTAAAAAAATTATTGAAAATATAAACAAAACAACAACAAAAAAAGTGAAAAAGTGAACTCATACATAAAGAAAAAAAAATATAATAAATTAAAAGTGTGTAACGAAAAAGTGCGTTAAAATAATTATTACAGTGTAAATTGAATCATTAATAAAACCCACCACGAAAAAAAAAGAATCAATTTTTTTCTTTCCAAAAAGTTATTATAAAAATCTATCAAAATCGTGCTGCAGTGGCATACACCGGGCAAAAGCCCACTTTTAAAAGCAACCATTAGTGCCGTAACAGATTTTAGTGAAGTCAGTAGCGGCGGCACCAACTTTAATAATAATATCATAATCGGTGACGATAATAAACATAATAAAAAATCAATTGACATCATTAATAACGATAATAGTAATAGTGGTGGTGTTGTTGGTGGTGGTGATAAAATTCCGAGTCCAACAACAGCCATGACAGTTCCGATACAACGTGGTTCAATGGCAGTTTTACAGCCGCCACGATCACGCTTTATGATAACTGATATATTAGCTAGTAGCGCCGCTGCAGCAGCTAATGCAAATTCAAATAGTAACGAGAACGGTGGTCTTCTTCATCATCATCATTTAAATTTAAATAATAATAATAATAATATGCATTATCATCATTTACATCATCATTCGATGCATTCACATCATCGCGATCTAGATGATGATGGACGTTCGCCGTCACCGCAAGGACCAAGGGATTTAAGTGTACCACCCGGTAGCAATAGTTTGGGTCGTGGTGCCAGTACACATGATGATAGTGATAGTGATTCAAGTGGACAATTAGACAGTCATAGTATTTGCAGTAATGGTAAGTGGATTTTTTTTCTATGATTTCCAAATTTTAAATAATCAATAATATACGATTAAAAGAAGTTGTCAAACTATTTTTTTTGTGTATTTAAAATTAACCTCCTAGTCTCGTAAAAGTGTTTTTAATTTCTTCGCACCTTTCCTTTTTTATTATTTACACATATACGCGAGATCATTCGACATTTAATATTTTAAAATCCTATATATGTTCGTCTTTAATACCGACCTCACAAACGAATGATTTTTTAATCTGATTACCGGATTAGTGTCTTTAACTTATCAAAAAGTTAAAAATTGAGCCCGATTCTCGGCTATACTTGTTTTCCCTGCGATTATTCCTGGTCGTAATTTTTTTTCCTCATTTTTAAATCACTTCATTGATATTCTTCTGAAAAGTTTTATAAGCATATAGGCCTATCATATATATATATATATATAGTCTCTGGGACACAAGTCTAAATTGGATAAGAAAAATATATAATAACTGAAAATCGGCCTACAGTCGATTTTTTGATGCCCTGTGGAAATGGAACAGAAACACTGCCCAAACTAATAATATTTCAATATATTGTATATGTATATTGCGTTAATTAGCAGGTAGGCTGGGGCTTAATAGCATAAATATATCTCCTGTAAATTTTATTCAAATCGGTATATTAGTTTTTCAAGTGCATCAAAAAAACTTTATGAACATTTTTTCCTGCCAATATTTCCTTCTCCACTATCCTTGGACCAATTTTATTGAAATTGGACATATTATTGCCTATTTACGTAGTCAACGGATATAAATAATTTAAACAAAATTGCTTCACAAATTATCCGATTAAATCTAAAAAACCATAAAAAACGAGAAAACTTTCTGGTCACACTGATTTTTGCTTAATAACTTCGCTTTCCTAGGTCGATTTTGCTGAAGTGTAATACGAAATCGAGTTAATGCTTTTATGCCCTATGCCTACCTTAGGTCATAAAAACATTTGAAATAATATCACTTTTAGATTATTGCGTTCAAAATTAGTTTATTACTTCAAGAATTAATCCGGTGACCTCTTAATCACGAGGGATTAATGACATTTTATTTTCTTTTGAAAGACAATAATTTTTTACGTACGTATAGTGAGTGTGACCATCCCTTAAAAGTTTTCTAATAATTTCATTTACCCAAAGACATAATTGCAAAAAAATACTTAATAGGATATAGACTGCTCGTCTAAAGCTAAATACAAATAAAAATTATGCTCTCATCATTATCAACAAAGTATATGATCCGAGGAGTAACATGTAACGCTATTTAACCTTTTTTTCTTTAATACCTGTTTATGACGAGTTGTCTTTAAAGGCGCAAGCCAATTCATTTTCAAGCGTATTTAGTTGTGCGATCGACTTAGCTCCACAAAAAAAAGTTATTACTTTTACTATTTATAATTTTTGTAGGTTTTCAAGAAATCAAAGCATTTTGGTTTTATTTAGATTCCAAATGAGAGATAGTATGTTGTTTTCCTTCCCGCCGATTTTTTATTTTTGAATGAAGTCTTTTCCAGCATGTCTGATCGTGACAAACTTTATATTAAAACTTAACTAATCCACATTTCTGTGACAAATCTTTCGCCTTGTTTTTTTTTTCTTTATGATGAAAATCTACAGTGAAGGAGTTGAAGAGAAAAATACATTTTCTTGGCTTAAAAGTTTTGTCATTTTGTCAACGTTAAATTAAAACCGATCAAAATTAAGCGCTTAACACACTATCATCAAGTAAAAAAACTGAAGGAACATTATTCGATATACGATACGTGCATGAAAGAAAAAAAACAAATAATTTTTTAAGACCTTAATATAATACAGAAAATAAATGTTAGAGAAATATAGGCCTAAGAATAAAAATAAAAAAATTAGACATCATCGGGGATTATTGTTTTTTGACGTAAACTGGAAATACCTGATGGGATTATTTGTTAATCGATTATCAGAAAAAAATCATAGTAATAATAATAATAATAAAGAAATATGTATAAATTGTATAAATTTTAAAGGTCTTAAAAATTCGTTCTTTTTTTAAAAAGAGGGAAATATAAACGCTAGCACAGATCAAATGATTAAAAAGTATCAATTTTCACAGTTTAGATAAAAATTATAATCGTTTTCAATTTTATTTCTTTATTTTTTTTTTGTATATGAGCAAAGTTTTTTGACACATTAATGACATTTTCAAAGATTAGTAGGTCGATCGAGGTTAATAGATTCAATATCTAGAGATGTGATATGGATGAATCTCCATAGGTGGGGTGAAGATAGATTTTGTAAAGTTCTGTATAACGGT
Source organism: Xylophagus ater (assembly GCA_963422695.1). NCBI lineage: Eukaryota > Metazoa > Arthropoda > Insecta > Diptera > Xylophagidae > Xylophagus > Xylophagus ater. The sequence continues at coordinate 218,988 of OY730478.1, forward strand.
TAAACCAAAACTAGGGTATCAAAGAAATATACAGTGACACCTCTCCTTCTAACGAAACCATTCATGCCGATACTTTTTCACCGCACAGAAAAAGAAAATAAATTAGTTTTGCCAATTTATTTAATAATCCATCAATAATTGTTAGGTTATTTGGTGTTCCTTAAAACAACGATATTTTAGGGAAAGCAAAATAAATATGAAACAAGCGAAGCCACCGATCGAATATGAAATTCCTCAGTTATCAGTAACATGAGCTTCAAACTAACTGAACTACTGAGTCACTCTATTTTGCCTTTTAATTTGTCAGTTTAATTTGAAAAATTTCCATTCTTTTGGCCATAGTTGATAATACAGAATATTAAAGGTTATGTTCACACTTTTGTAAAATAATAATCATAAATAAATTTTATATATATAAATAAAACTGTAATTTAAAAAGTTAAAAATCAACTTCTGCCATCATATGTCTAACACATAATCCATCAAAAGTTTGTTTGCCTCTGAAGCAGCAACTCGAAAGTCTCCCGCGAAAAATAAACGAACTAAATTCAAATTATCTCAAAAAGCCCCCCCAAAAAAAATTCTATTATAATTTTTGGATGAAATTTTTCACATTAAAATTAAAAACAAAAAAAAAACATAGACAAACGAAATTAATGCAAATCAGAAATTAAAACGAAAAAAAACATAAAAAACGATGTGTATAGTTATCACCCACTCGGCATCTGAATATGTTCATAAATAACGGCCTTATAAGTGCTAAAAAGCTGTTCACCGTAAACACACAAAAAACCAAAACCAAAAAAAGTGAAAAACAAAAATATTATATTATAGAAAAAAAAAAAAAAAAACGCTATGATAAAAACCTGCCGGCGGCTAGTTGATCCGGTTTCACCTTTTATTTGACCAAAACAGTTTAATGATCTTCTTTTACACGGCGATAATAATAAATAAAGTTTCTTCCAAGCAAAACTTCTTGCAGTATTTTCATTCGTTTCTATAATTTCAAAATGCGGTTTTATAACGCTTTTGAATAATACACTATTCTAATAAACAGAAGCGAATGAATAAGAAACGTTTAAAATTTCCCTATTCTTTTGACTCCTCAGAACCCAGGGAAAGAAAATATACTATCTTAATGAATTAGTAAATGAAATATTATTGACCAAAAATAACAAAAAAAATGTGCCAAAGAAAATCATTTTAATGATGCTCACTTCGTAGGAGACACATTCACAGGTATATATCCGTTCTGTTGAAGATAAACCATCAGAAAACAAGACTTCTAAATAAAGGTGCACAGTGTCCAAACCGCACACAATCCGCGTTTATATTATATCCGAGTGACGAAGAAAATAATATGTAACGAACCATGAAAGAGCATTTTTAAGAGGTAGTTTCATTATAGAATATTTTTTTGTGCCTTAATTTTTATATATCCTATAGTATGGACTACAAAAGGGAATACTTGTATTATATTTGGTTCTGTTGCTATATAAAAAAATAGTACCTCATTATTTTAAATTTCTCCGGGATATTATTCAAAAACGCTTGAACGTATTTGATTAAAATTTAGTAAATAAATTTGACATATGAATGCTCGGTTTAGAATTGAATTTGAGCGAAATCGGTTTAGCAATGTTAGCTAGAATTTATTGTAGGTGAGATTATTTTTAATGATTTTATGAGATTATTTAAAATTGCTGTAACCAATTTGGTTGTAATTTAGATTAGCAAAGTTTATAATATATTATAAAATGCTAATTTAAAAATTAATACAAGTAAGTGGTGTAGGAGCGAATTTATAAGGTACTAGTACTATACTAGTACGTTGTTTTTGTTTGTTTTGTTAATCTCAAAAGCTTGTTGACTGATTTAAATAATATTTGGAATACATATTAATGAATCGCATCGCTGTGCTAAACTTAACTTTATTATTTGTGAGATCGGCAGGAAAACAGGCCTAAGTCGATTTTAAAAACTTTGATAGAAGACGATTTCTTTTGTTAAAATTGGCTAATATAATTTTCTTTACCTAACTTTATAGTACTTACTTTACTTATAAACAATAACTGTTTATTTGTCTAATAAGTAAAGCTAATGTGAACTGTTTCACCAACGATTTTAACTTTGTATTGATACATCATGGAATCCTTCTAGATCTTCTGAGAAATATCAAATCACAACTTTTTTTATTTGACTACGTCTTGCCTTTGTACCTTTATTGGTTTTCAACCGATTTTAGTTCTTTGTATGTTTTTAACATTATTTAACATAAATAATTATTTCTTGTTTTTTTTTTTGTTCATTTTATCTTTAATTCATTTAGAGGGTATTTCATGCTCATGCGCGACTAGCTTACATCCGATTTACTTTTCTTTTGATTTCGAAAAACATATATATTATGTTTCTAAGCAAATGTTCTATAATGTGAGCAAACTTTTAAAGGCAGCACACAGAAGTACATATTATTAGAAATTGTGGAAGAAAAAACAACAATAATCTTTTCTATTTTTGTGAATAAATTATTTAAGGAAATAGACATTGTAATCTGTTTTAATTAGTTTTATGGACCTGCGCGCTGCACATTCTGCGCTATATTTATGTACGTATATGTATATATATTGCATGTATATATGTATATATATATGTTGTAAAATATTACGCGATTAATATGTTCAACAAAGAGTTTATTCACAGGCACATATAGAAGTATAAAAGGAAAACAGGTGATATAGGAAAATTATGTTATTGTTAGTACATATATGAAAATTAATTATAATAGAAATTATATATGCATAAAAATACTTAATGTGAAGAGTATGGAAAATATTGTTTTGATAAATATTTTTTTTTTTTTATAAGTTGACATGAAACATGCAACATAAACATAAACGTTGTGAACCGGAAAATATGACAATGTGTTGCAAGATCGCATATATGTACATATGTATATATGAAATGTATTACTTTGTTGAAATTATTTTTAATTAATAAAACTGAAGAAATAATAATTTTTTTTAGTGTAGTAATTTTAACATATTAATTAATTTCCATATTTTATATGTTTAATGTTTCATGAAAGACAATTACGCTGTTAATAAGAGACCATCATTACAAATGTATGTACATATATATGAAGAATTTTATTCGAATTTGAATATAAAAATTGAAATTTAGAAACCAATATAAAAGTTTGATATAAAATTCTAAGAATTTATAGCAATTTAATCATTTTATAATGACGCCACGGTATATTATAAACACCAACATTAAAATATAAAAGAAAACCAATAACAATACAACAAAACACGACATCAAAGTTTTTAAGAGAACAGTTCGTATACTAATTATGTGCAATCTAACACAACAAAATGCAATTGCATACCATTTAGGTGGGTAATGAACAAATTAAGTGCACATGAAAAGTACCCATACCTTTATGGTAAATAAAAAGGTTCATTCATAACCTTTTTCTTTTCCCTGTGTTTCTTTAACAATAAATGCACTTTTAAAATGTGCACCGCATATACTTAATAATTGTCAGTTTAAAAAAGTGAGCTAAAGGGTTTTTTTTTGTTTTAAGTGCAGAAAAATGATATACGCATTTTCATAAAGCTAATTCTAGACCTGCGGTAGTGGTAATTTTTTTATTATAATTTAAACCACGTGAAAAAATATTCTATTTGGGACTGTGTGATGGTCATTATTATTTGGTTGACGGATTTCTTTTTATACCTTTCACAAATAACTTAAAAAGAAAAAAAATTGCATCAAAAAAATTTCTAGTTAATGTGAATTTCAGTCATGTAATTGAATCCCCATTTATACAATATATAACATAAGTATATATGTTACTCTTCTTATGCCTTATATATATACGAGTAGTATATTTTTATATGAGCGCAGATATAAATGCATTATTTTGTAAATTTTTGCTCATATTTATGTTTGACACGCAAACCGCATTCTCTCAACTGTAACATCATGCGAACCGACATTAAAATTTATATTCATTTCATTTAGTATAATAGTATCAGGAAAAACTGACAAAACGATCTTCAAAACGAATCCTTTTTTTATTGCGTTTCTGGTAGAGCTTTGAGGTTAGAAAATTTTATAAATCTTATAGCAATATGCACCTTGTAAAACCTTGTTAAATTAGGCTGCCGTCTTTTTTTGTTTGGTATAGATTTTCTATTTTTAAATTAAAAAATGCCTCGAGAAAGAAGGATTTCAAACTTGAACTTAGTCTATAGTTAGATATTTTAGTTGAACACATAATCTAGGTTGATTTTTTCAGTGATTTGGAAGGATAATATTTTAGTTTTAATAATTTTTTATATAAGCCAATATGTTCGGGACGGATGAAAGAACAAACCGAGTTTTTCTCAATTTATTTTGTTTCATTTGGTCGAGCTGCTCATTTTTGACCAAGCCAAGGTGCAATTTCACCCAAAGTATCTTAATCATACCTACATGGATTCCTATACAGATATTTTCCATTTTTCGTAAATCATTCGATACACTCACTTTTACTAATTCTAACTAAAAAATTGTTTGATAAAATAAGCTAGAATTTCTGATTATGTTATATAGAAGTTCAAACCAAGAAGTTGACACCAATTCGAGTGCGCCTTCTATGTCTGGCCAGGAACTTTCCCAACCATCTATGCCTATATGGATTGATGGGAAGGACATGTTTAGCTAATATTTCACTAAAATCTGAGCTAACAGATTTATAGAAATTTTTATTTGTAGTTCTGTTAATTATTTATAAATAGTTTTCTTGGGTTTTAATGTTTGAAATTACAATTTTTAACATTGTAAATGTTTTTCATACATAAAAAATAACAAAATGAATGTTTTTCTCATTTAGTAAAACTATTCAGAATATTATATTAATTAGTTCATTTTTTTCGGATACAAGCTTTTATACTATGCCGACAAGTAATATATATTTAAAAGTATAGAGTAATCGTAAAACAATTGCAAATGAAATTGCATAATTATGCGCTTGGAATATAAGCACGTCACTTGAATTATTATGTTGCATCATATTACATTAATTTTCATGGACTGATGGTTTTTTTTTCCAACTAATATATTTTTTTTTTGAATTTTAAAACTTATAAAACGTTTCCCTGGAAAAACATTTTGTCATGCTATTTTTGTTTGTTAATATTTTTCTAAATACTTTTCTTTATTTTTCTATCTAAACTTATTATTATTTTCACATTAAGAAATATAAATATAATACATTCTTTTAGATCTGATACAGTTTTTTTTTGTCACATAATAAATTTTAAATTAGAATGTCCTTATAGACCTTATCTATATATAAATTGCAGTACAAAAAAGTTAGTGCTTCCTTGTTCGAATCCTTAATGTTTATTTTGAACTTAATTTTTCTGCTGTTTGGACTTCGAAAACCTCAATTAACTGATTTTTGAAGCGGAACTATTTTCCACCTTTATATTCTCGAGTTCCAGCAGTAATTGTTCCTGAACACTTGCATATTATTGTTATTTTAATTTTCCCCTTCACAATATAAATGTCAACTCGTTTAAATATCATTTGATAAAATACACAGGCAGGAACATATTTTCTGTTTTTTTTATGCATTTTAAAATGTAGTCATAAATTTCATTCAAACATTTATAATTGTTTTTAAGAAAAAAAAAATTAAAATTCTTATCTTAAAAAATTCAATCAGATATTATCTGTCAGTTTTCCTGTTATTTTTCAATATACTATGAGTTGAATAGTAAAAGTTATGACAGTATTCGTTTTAGAGAAGAATTTAAAACAGGACTTTGTTTGTCTTTCGGATTAAAGTTCATTTCTTCAGGTCCTTAGAATTATAATTGGATAATTTACCAGTATCTAGAGTAAGGACTCATTAATATCTACCAAACAAAGCTCTCTAATACTTGAGAAAAATTCTAATTTCGTATTAAAATAAATTACATGAAGAAATCGTATAAGCGTTTACACTTCATTACCAGACAGAAATTCAGTGAATAAATGTCAGATTCAAATGAGTTCTTAGAAAAGTTCTTTTTACACATTTATCGCAAAAAACTAACTCTTAGAAACCGAATTAGCTTCAGTTAAACAGCAAAAAAGAAGAATATTTGCAAAAAAATTGACTTTCTTTTCGCTCCAACGAATGTAATAAACGTTCAAGTACCCGTTGAAGAGAACTTTGAAGGCTATATTATAAAACATTAGACTTTATTACTGAATAATCCAACCAAGTAGTACATTTGACGTTTTATGTCGTATTTTGGTCTTAGCAACCCTTATACGACTGATTAAGAGTCATTGCGATTTATATACGGCATAAAAAGTCAAATATGGTATTTAGGCAGCTGATCCAGGTAACACAACCCTAATTCATGTATTCTTCGATTTAAGATCAAAGTATCTGAATAAAATTCTGTCGTTAGTCGATGTTGAGGACTTTTTTTAAATTGGGTTAGAGTAAAAACAAACTCAAATTTTTCGTATTAAAAATGACTATATTTTTCCTTCATAAAAAGAGTTTCAGAAATTCAATTTGTAAAAAATTAAAAGAAAAAACATTTTTAATTTAATGGTCTTTGAACTTTTAATTTTAGTTTAAAAATATTTATAATTTGTTGTAATTTCTTTTTAAAAAATTAAAAAGATAAAAATTCATACATTTTCTCATGCGTAATAATTCAATTTACAAAAATTTTATAATTTCCCATTAAAAATAAAAAAAAATTACAATTTTATTTTTATTACGAAAATATTCATTATTTAAAACTAATGCCTTTTTTTGTTTTTGAAAAATCTTGAAGATTTCAAAGCAATTATTCACACAATTATTTTCCTGTAATAATTTTTAATATTTTCTTAATTAAAACAATTATTTTCTTAAATATAAGAATTCATTTGGCTTGTTTATATTAAAGTACATCATTTAAAAAACAAAAATATTATATGAAATAAGATTTAACAATTAAACAATTATAATTATGTGCAATTAAAATAAAATAACAAAAAACAAAAAACAAACAAACGTCAGGAAATATAAAGCAATTTACCTGAAATATAAAAAAAAATACCATTAATAATTTTTATTAGATTAGATTTAAAGGAGTAAGTTTCAAAAAAGTCGCCTTCAACAAGGTTTAAGTCATATGCTAGTATCAAAAATCGTATACTACTATAGGATCTTTGGTAGTATACTTAGATGTCCAAGCCATATAGCAGCATATGCTGATCAGTGTTGGTATTGTAAACAAAATAGAAGAAGGATATATGGAAAAACTTTTAATGTGAAAGAGAAAGAGAAAAAGCTATAATGCGTATGGATATTAGTACACAAAAAGATTCGATTGAATGCACAATCAGTGGAATCGTTATTATTAGTCTATGTTTAATATTTTTGAGATTTTAATCAAAGCATCTGCGAGAATGAAGTAAAAGTTAGTTGTTATCAATTGAGTATAGTGGAATCAATAGCGGTTTTTTCCAATGGAAACGACCGCTTTCGAGTCTACTTCATTTATGTTGAAAACGCATCTTAATTAAACGTTAATGGCTTAAATAGCTCCCAAGATATTGTTGGTTAATTATGTTTCGTCTTGAAATTTTCTTGCTTTGAATAATTTTGTAACCATTTGTTCTGTAAAACTATCTTAACTATCCATTCTCGCACAATAAGGATTTAAGTAGCCAACCACTCAGATAATCTTCCATTCATTTAATTCAAATATTCTCATATTTTTTGAAATATTTTAATTGATTGATTCATTCCCAATCGACGGGCACCATACTGTTTCTATTTTGACATTCCTTTAGAATTCAAAATGGAAGGCAACATACGCATGCGCCCCATATTTAATTTTCTTTTATATTCAGCAAAAAAAAAAATGCCTAAATAAGAATACATTTTCCCGTGGGCTGTGATATATGTATGTGACCTCAAATGGAAGTGTAATTGCATATCGAATTATTTATTGTTGCACCCGTCACACGTCTGTCTACACAAACACACTCTATATATCTTTTTTTTCTCCATTATATTATTATTATTCAATAAACATGTTCATCCATATCCTCTTTGACAATATGGTCTCTTTTAGGGTCCTTTTCTACAAAAATTGATATGTCATCTTCCATATGGTGTCAAAATTGGATCATTAAAATGTATTAAAAGTCAAAAAAAAAAAATACGAGGTAACACAAATAATGAGCTTCGTAATGATGTTGAATTATTTTTGAATAACAAAAAAAATGCGTATCCTTGTTTTGATTAATATTCACATTAAGCGCGAATAAAATTTGTTATATTAAAAAAAATATAAATAAATATTTGCATAAAATAATTACAAATATAAAATTGATAAAAACGAATCAATAAAATGTAAACGAAATACATATATTAACTGAAAATCGGCCAATAGATTCTTTGAAGCCTTATGGTAGAATTCGAACAGAGAAAAAGCCAAAACTAATATTTCAAAGTTTTTTCTGCATAACGTTGTTTTTTCTTTTTCAAATTTGCTCTAATTCACAGGTAACCTGGACCATAGTAGCATAACATATATCTGCAAATTTCATTCAAATCGGAGTACTAGTTTTTAAAATATATCAAAGCAACTTTATGAACAGGCTTTTTTTCTCCTACGACTATTTCTTTCTCTATCCTTGAACCGATTTTACTAAAATTTAGTACCTACCATAGGGAATAACTACAAAATCATGTTCGAAACTGAAATTATTTATCTAAATGTAATTTCTATTCGTGATTTCCTCAAACGGTCAATTTTATCGTGACAATCTCGTGTAACATTTTATTTTATATCTTAATAAAAATATGGGATATAATTTTTAATCACATTAGTTTTTTTTGTTTTGGATAAGATTTTGACAGTGGCGTGTTTAGTAAATTGTCTGCTGTTTCATACATTGAAAGAATTGGTCTCAGGGTACTGTAGATTTAGTTTTAGTAGGCGTGAAATGAGTAAACGTGGAAGATATGTGGTTGTCATTTAGACTGGCTAGTTTTAAGCAAGAAATTATATTCTTAAACTGTTTTATACTAACTGATACTAAACTCTATGCTGGCAATAAATGGCTACTCCTGTCAGCGCTACCAAATGAAACTTATAGTTAAAATAAAATTGCATCACCAGTTTCAATTTAAATTGCTTTACCACATTTTCATACCTGAAAATAGTTAATGTGTATTATACAAACTTTATCTTGAATTAAAACTTTTCTGTTTTAAATCAAGAAATTTTAAAACAACTCATACGAGGTTAATTTCAAACATAATTTTTTTTGGGTGTACCAGAGATTAACCTTTTCTTTTTATAGATCTGAAACGAACAAATACTAGGACACCGAGAAAAAAGGCTTATAGTAGAAACAGGGAACATTCAGAATAAACGCATCCTTCGAAATATTGAAGTCTTATGACGATCAATACCGGAAGCTTTGTAATTTCTGAACAAATAAACATAATAGCTTTTAAGGTCAATAAATTCGATCCTAATTCATGATTATATGCAATTATAAATATATTCAATAGGTGTCCGATACCTGAATAAATAAGCCCTATTTTAGCTACGTCACTGTGGTTAAATATACAGGCGAGGTTTGATGATATGAATTAAATGTGCGCACGCCGCTTTATTATGTTTCTTATCATTAATGAAACAATTTTTACTTATATTCATGCCTAACACGATATTTATAATACTTTTCAATTATTTTGTTGTGAATAAATTTATTTATATTAATGCAAAATTAAATAATGTATTTAAAAAAAAACAGTCATAAAGAAAATTGAGGTTAAATTATTGGACAGTTAAATATCGTAATAATAATAAAATAATAATAAGATTATAAAAAATATGTTCTTGTTTGGTGCCACACCATATTCTCAGCGCGTCATTTCAAATCATAATAGTTTATAAATAAATAAATAAATATATTACAAACAGAACAAGCAACAAGAAATATATTAATCCAAATTTGCATAAAATTTTTGTTTCTCATAATGTGCTTGCTTGCTGGCTGGCTGGCTGGCTGTCACCTTATTTATATAAAATATAAATGCTTTTTGGTGTGGCAAAAAAAACGTCTTAAAATTGAAATTAAATCGAATTAAGTGGAAATTGTTTCATGTGACATTCAGAGCTTTAGTTTTCGTTTTGCATCGATTTCATATGCGCTTTACTTATTTACTTATTTTTATCGATCGATAAAATTATATTCGCGAAATTTTTTGTATTAACATATTTGAACTTCTATACGAAATATATAAGAATTATGATCGAAATCTCTGTGTTTCAGAAGATTCTAAATCGTTTCCAATATTTGTCTGTCCAGCTAGATGTATGAAAAATTGCGGTTGTATTTTTGAAGTGATTTGAATGAAAATTGGTATGAATAAACGCAGAAAAATTATAAAATGCTTTAGTTCCAAATCTGACAACTGGATTTTTTGTTGTGAGAACTAAAATTCAGTTGTCACAACTAGCCAAAAGATTTATGATTTTTCTGTGTGTAGTTTTTTTTACAGAAGTTATGTTAGATTAGATCAGTTTAAGACTTCGAATAGATGTCGAACAAAACTTCGATTTTTTGTGTTTTTACTTTATTCATTAGACCGACTTCAATGAAATTTGGTACAGGATGTATTTGCAATGAAATGACAATTGTGTCTGAAAAGCAATTGAATACGATTACAAAAAAATTCCTGATTTTTTGTGATCGGAAAAAAGTTCGAAATTTTCATACAAAATAAAATGCATATTGTAGAATAAAATAGTTTGATGTATAGAAGTAGTGGCCTTGTACCAAAGCTTGTTTTTTTGGGATACATCAAATTTTTTGTTCGCTGTTAAAATAATAAAAATTTCCTTTAAATGACTGAATTAAAGAATATAAGTATATAATAGAATGAACTCCACGGGAGAATTTGCGAAGACCACGCGCGAAAATTACAAAGAAAGATGTGCAAACGTGTGAAATGGGCGCATTCTTCTGGGTGCTAAGTGAGAATGTTTTTTTTTCTTTTGTACGCGGAAATATATATGAAAACTAAAAGGTGAACAAGTTTTTGTGAACAAACATTTTTTACCATTTCTTTTTTGATAATAAAATAATCCATTTAAAAATTCATTTTATTGAAAATCAATTAACAAGAATTTTTAAAAGACCAATTTGTTTATTAATTCGATCATCGCGCGAGCGTTTTTTATATAACGAAAAGAAAATTCATTATAATATTTTTTATTCGACATTAATTCGTAATAAATTATTTAATTTTAATAATTTTTTACGCGATATGTGGTATAAAATTAAATATTTGGAAAATCAAATAAAATAAACAAATTAATTGCTTTTTTTTGAATTCTTATGGAAATTTGTTGTAAAAATTTGTAAAAATGTTGGATTTACAAGTTCTTATTATGCTCAAGAAAGTTTCATTTAAAGTTATGCCGAGTCTACATAACAGAGGTGATCGACCTTTCTGAGCTTGAGAGCTAGTAACTTTTTATTTTCAATTCCAATTTATAGTAATATAATATTACTTAGAGAAATTATTGTAATATAGTAAAGATTCACAAAACGCAACTTTTAAGAATAAATTTTATAGCAAAATTATGTTTTCTGAATCAAGTTGCGATTTGTGAAACTGGTGTCGGACAAACTTTTTTAATTAAAATTTAATTAAATTGTTATTTTAAGGAAAATATTTAATAACTAAATATTATAGTAATTAACATTATGGGTATTCCCTTTACCTTAGCGTTGTAAAACATGGTGTATTGTTGCGTAGTTGTATGATTCCGTATTTTTCTATACAAAAAAACCATGATTTACATGAAATTTTTTTTGAATTTAAAATGATCTCGTGTACGAGCTCGTAGGCTAGTATAGGAGTAATTGTTTAATTGGTTAAAAATGATTTTTTGTTTTTCTACATAATCTCCTTAATCTCTTTCCATAATCTCTTTCTTCTAGCCATGTAACAACTTCACTATGCCATCTTTTTAAACCGATTCATTGAGGTCTGCAAAAAGACATTTACAGCAGCTATAACCTTCTCATTTAATGAAAATTTTTGTCCTCTCATTTTTGGAACCAGATGGTAGTCGGAGAGGATCAAACTTAGAGAATACATAAATAACAAATTCTTCAATTTTGGAGGTTGTGTTATCGTGAGATTGTGTTATTGCCAAATCTGGTCTTTTCTCAATAATTTTTTGTTTCAGTTGGTCGATAAAGTTAGCGTAGTACACCACAGTTATTGCCTTGCCCTTTGAAAGGTAGTCGATCATTATATAATATCCTTTGACACCAAAAAACTGACGCCATGATCTTTCATGGATTGCTGGAGGCATTTTCAGATATTTAACTAGACATTGCTTGACCAAATTTATTCATAATCAAAACTCGATATCACTATAAACGCATTTTGTGCTAACAATTGAAAAGGGTCGGTTCAAATTTTATTTTATTGATCCATTTAAATTTGGATTGATTGGTTATACACCTCTGTTATCTCTATGATATAAATCCAATTTAAGCATTATTTTCTATTCCGGAAATAATGAAATACAATTATTAAACGATATATATTTTTTTTTCTCCTTCTAAATCGCTCATATTAATATTAATATTTCTGCATCAATTTGTTGTTTTTTCCAAAGAAATGTAAGAAATAATAATTCAAAATGATATAAATTGGCTTTGCGTGATTTATATTTGAATCATACACACAATTAAATAATAAATGTTTGATCAAACGATCGACGAACTAATTTTTATTAAGTACGAAATGGAAAAATCAGTGAAAACTGAAAATATGAGAAAAAGTATAAGGAAAAACGAACAAATTATGAAATTATATACTTTTTTTTTCATTATTGTTATTCTACTTATTATTATTATATTTGAATGTTCAAAAGAGCATAATCGATGGTCATATATGTGTACATGCGATGCCATTTAACTTGATTTTGTATTCAATAAAAGCGTGTATTATATCCAAAAGGGATTGATTTTTAAGAAAAAGAAAATTATTAGCGACAAGTGTTTTTATGTATAAAAGAATATACAGGGATTTTCAATAAGAACTTTTGTTCAATAGGGTTGCATTTGGTTATGATGACAGCGAGCGTAATTCGTAAGATATAGCCACAGTTATGCAGAAATGTCATAGAAAATGTCAAAAGAATCGATGTCTACAAACCTAGTCGTGGTGGACATTTACCAGATATTGTTTTTCATTTATAAATTATAGACTATATACAACATATTTCAATAAAGAAAGTCAAAACTTTCATCCAGAATGTGTGTTTAATTAAAAAATTTTTAAAAAAAGTTCTTATTGAAAAACCCGATAGTATGCTCGATTATAATTTTTATGTGCAGAAAATTATATATAAAGACTTAAATCAAAAAGTTTTTTTAAACTAAAAAAAACGATTGATATTAAATATAAACTCATGTAAAGAAAAATGATGTATTATACATTACCTGTGGGTTGCATATACATATGTATAGATTTGCGTGTCCAAATCAATAGTTTACAATGCGTAAACAACCGCCACTACAGGAATTAAATTGTGTTCGTTCGAAATTTGCTTCCTTTTTGTTCATTTCAAATATAAATATGTTTTAGATGTAATATGATTCAAGTTTCGCCCCCACAAAAGATAATAATGTACTCTAAGTACATGTAGTTATATACTCTATTCACTTGATTAGGTAACTTTCCTGTGGACCTTTAGACCTTGCAATAAAATTTACTAATTTCACGATAGTACGAAATATAAAAATAATATATAAATTGATAATTTTCCATTTGTATACAGTTTTCATCAAAACGAAATTTTCTTTCTCTACGTGCCCTTTTTGGGATTTAATTGAATTTGTAAATTATTAAACAAGAAATTTAATTTTGTAGTTCAAAATGCAGTGCCGCGGTTGTCTATATGTTTCATCACAAATTAAATTAAATATATGAAAGGACTTTCAAAATAATTATATTAAATATTAGGTCGGGGATAAAGGTATGTATTTACTTTCATATTTTCTACCATATATATGGTATATAAATTATGAAATTGTCCGCGATTCAATGATGAGTATATAGTTTCTAATTAAATGATTTAATTTTGTCATATTAGCCCAGTCAATGGGTACTTTTACCTTGCAAAAGGTATAGGAAACTTTATATTTGGTACGATTGTTCAACTAGGTAAGTTATTTAAAATTCCAAGTTTTCAACTTTGGGGGGGTGCCGCTCGCACCCCCATACTGGTTTAAAGGGGTGGAAAGTCGCCTTTTCGCGATTAGCTTGTTACCTGTACGAGATACGTTGATTGAGGTTCATACAAAAAATGTAGAGCGTACGATTCTCCACATTTTTTACTTAAACGATTATAGTTTTGAAGCTACAGCGCGTAGAAAGTGAGCACTTTCATCAATTTCTTGGAAAATTTTATTTCTGAGCGAAATATCCCACAGGTTATTAATTTTTCACCCTTATATTTTACCCCTTCACACACCAACATAGAGGTAGAGTAATAGGGCGCATATTTTCACCGCGGTATCCCCAGTAGGCATAATCCACGAAGATAATTAATGATTTAACTGCTTCAAGCTTCTTGTATTCATTGAAGTTCTGGAACAGCTAATGTTGAAGAATATTGTCCGTCAGAGATTGTGTGTACTAAGAAGAAAGTATTACTTTGTTTACATGTGATATTTATCCACCGAAAAAAATCTCTGATACATACATTTTTCATATAACAGTCATTACAGGAAGAAATGGCAGAATCGTATACCCCTAATTTTCGCCCTAATAAATAATAAAATTTTCAGAGCCCAATTTAGGACGAGTTTTCGAAAGTATTTCAAATCAAAACATTTTCTATTTTTGGTGCATGTAATAACTCGAACGAACGCAAATAATCAAGATTCGGTTTCAAATTTTATTTTGAAAAAATTTGGTTTTTTTTATTTCTTTGTGAAAAATTATTTAAAAAAAAAAAATCAAATTTTATTTTGAAAAAATTTGGTTTTTTTTTATTTCTTTGTGAAAAATTTTTAAAAAAAAAAAAAATTGAAAAAAAAAATATCTCCAAAACAATATTGAACACATCTCACCCTTACACTAGTCGCGAGTTAACTATCGTTGGGGGTAGATGTGTCGTTTTTTAAGGGAGTTTTTTTTAAGTGAGTTTTTTTATGAGTGATTTTTGAGTAATTTTTCTTTATTAGAAATAATTTTTTTGAGTGAGTTTTTTATGAGTTTTTTTTTTTAAACCAAGAATTCTGGAGTGGAATTGTCAATGAATTGCGATTGCTAGGCTATCGATCGGGTATGAAGAATTAAAAATAGTTGAAAATATTGAAAAATATTTAATTTGTTTTCCGCCTACGGAAAATAACTAAAGATTTCCTTTTAGGTAAGTAACTGCTTCTGATCTTGGTATTACATTTCTTGGTACAGATTTTAATAGAGTAATGATATTTCTGTTCAAACTAAACTGCAATTATGGCAGCAACTTCTCAGAAGGTATATTAATTTTGTCACTGCATTTCTGATTCATATAAATAATTATCGGTGAATGACCCCAAAGGGTGAATCTTAATCTCCACAGTTTTTTCAATCCCGGGAGTCGAGATGTTTTACACTTCCTTCTTTTTATTAGCCTTTTCTAGATGAACTGAGTAAATATGGTGTATTACTCCACTTCTTGAAGATCTTTTGTATCCAATACTTGCAGAACAGTATTTGCCAAACGTTTTTTACAGGTTTCATTCTTTTTGAAATGATTCCACACTACCGGCGAAATTTTCTTTTGACCTAGCCTTATGAAATCAATTTGTTACGTTACAAAACAATTTAAATGTAATCAAGTAGTTATGCTATTACCCGGGTAATCGAGTAATCGAAAAATCAATAAAATATCCGAATACCCGGGTAATAGCTACTCAAGAGTAGATACACTAGTCGCAATCACACCCACTGAATGGAGACATATCGTATCTTTTCAGTTGGCCCCTCCAAAATATGCATTCCAATTCTTATGAAAATTCGCTCACTATTGACTGAATTAGAGACGCGTTTCTATTCTTTATTATTTGTTTTAGCTACCCAGACGTTTCGGGTCTGGTAAATGTCTCTAAAGCTTTATGAGGAGGGATAGAAACCGTTTTTTTTATCAAACTAATGATTTTCAAACCGAGAAATGGTAGATCCTGAAGAGCAAGAGGAAAATTCTTGGGGAGAGTCCACAATCTCTGACGAACAATATTCTTCAACATTAGCTGTTCCAGAACTTTTAATAAATACAAGAAGCTTGAAGCAGTTAAATCATTAATTATCTTCAACAAGATGATGAATGCTTCGTGGATTATGCCTACTGGGGATACCGCGGTGAAAATATGCGCCCTATTACTCTACCTCTATGATCGTGTGTGAAGGGGTAAAATATAAGGGTAAAAAATTAATAAACTGTGGGAAATTTCGTTCGAAAATAAAATTTTCCAAGAAATTGATGAAAGTGCTCACTTTCTACGCGCTGTAGCTTCAAAACTATAATCGTTAGAAAAAAAAGTTTTAAGTAAAATATGTGGAGAATCGTACGCTCTACATTTTTTGTATGGACCTCAATCAACGTATCTCGTACAGCTAACAAGCTAATCGCGAAAAGGCGATTTTCCACCCCTTTAAACCAGTATGGGGTGCGAGCGGCACCCCCCCAAAGTCGAAAACTTGGAAATTTAAATAACTTACCTAGTTGAACAATCGTACCAAATATAAAGTTTCCTATACCTTTTACAAGCTGGAGCCATTTTGTACGCTCTATTGTCTGGGCTATATTTCGATACTCTGTTTGCGAAACTCTCAGAGGATCATTGCAGTAATCAGTTTTTTCCTTAACTTTCGATTCAAATAAAAATAAGTAAATACAATGAAAAAGGAGTTTTCACAAAAATGTCAAATTTGTTTTTTAGGTTCTCGTCATTTCTACGATTTCTAAAAAATGCAGAGGAGTTTAAACGACCTAACGCCTAAGCCTATATCTAACATTTATGAATTTCTGTCTGATAATAAGTTCAAACGCCTTTTCTATTTCTCTAGCAGAACGCTTATGCGCAAGCTAAACCAGTTCGGTATGATTTGGCCCGTATCAATATAAAGTCCATTAAAGATACAATCGAACCGTTCGGTCTTCGTTTATACTAACTTGGTTCAATCGTATCGGTTCGGTATACGCATAAACGCATTGTAGGCAAGTGTGGAATTTATGTAGTCTCACAGAATTTTATTCCGGTGGATAAATATCAGATATTAATAACCATTTAAAATTGAAGTGCAGGGCCAATGCGCTCTAATTTACCAATTAATTGTAAAAAAAAATAAAGATCTAAGTACATAAATATTAGTTTAAACAAATTTCCCAATCAAAAACATAATTCGACCGAATAAATCTTTCGTATTATAATAGCAAACAAAATAAATTTACAAAAACATATTTTATGCTTGAAAATATTATAAAATAATTTTAGCATAAAAAACATGAATATTATAATTATTTTCCATTTTCTTTTTTTCTACAATTTTTATATGAAAGTAATTTTCTGCAATTTTTTTTTGTGTTAAAAATATGACAATTTAAGAATATTTAATAATAATAATAAAAAATCAACATATATTTTCTGACTCGGTTAATAACATTTCTATATTTGTTCGTAAACAAGAAATAAGTTTTCGTTGTTATGGAACAGAATAGAAATGTTCTGTAAAGGTGCGTCTACATTTATATAAACCAAAAGACGAATCAAAATAATTTCAGTTTTGCTAAAAGTAGCAAACTTTTAAAATAGTAGTGAGCAAATTCTACATGATTCGCACGTGTAACCCTCTCTGACATCCTACGACCTTTAACGACAACAACCACATTCCTACCCAAAGAGTTTTACACCCCTCTTTCAAATCAACAAATTTTGAAAAAGTTTTTAACGGTTCTTAGTGCTTTGCCAGTGAATTTTTATTTCTTGCTGATTAATAATACTATATGTATAGTATAATTTGAACTAGACAGCAAACATGCAGGAATAGTTTGAATTGGATGTAGTAACAATAAACAGGTAGATGGCGCCAATTAATCTAGACTTGAAATAATAGTTATCTCATGTATGTACATTGGATTTTTACATACTCTTGTAACTTCCTACGCACCTAACTCAATCTCATCCAAAAATATACTTAACACCTAGATTCACTACACTGTGGATCGATGTATACCAAAATTTTAAGTAAAAAAATCTAAGGCGTTTAAGACCTGAAGTACTTATATACAGTGAATGCATGATAGGCCGATAAAATATGAAAAACACATTAATTACAATATATAGGTGTATTCATAACAACTTTAATTTAATGACGTATAGAGATAAGATGAGTAAATACGGAATAGTAAAATATGTAGGTATATACATATATATGCAAGTAGAAAATCTGCAAAGAGCTATACACTTATCTCATTCCCAGATAATTTCTCAGAGGTGAAGCATTGAATTTTCGTTTACGAAGGTACTTGTTATCAATCATTTCAAAAAGAAGTCTTACAAATAGAGTACTTATTTTCTCATTTGATTCTTATGCGATAGGTTGGGTGTAGTCTATACCTGTAAATTAAATATGAGATTTGGTCGTGTGCTTTGATTTCAACTTTGTTTATTAATATGGTTAATAATTATTAAAGTCGCAATATATACATATAAATATATCTGCGACGGATCAATGTTGTCTCTTATTTCTCACTTTCATGCAACTAATGCCCTTACGTACTGCGTATGAACGTTCTGTTCTACACAGTGTAAACCGTGCCTAATGTTAACTGAAATATTCCAGCATATTTTAAAATATTTCGATGATTATAGACTAATGAGGATCGCCCAATTAATTTCTAAAAAAGTTTCCTATAAAAAACTTACAGAATAACATGAAGGGAACTATATATTCGTAAAAATTCTAAAAGATCTGATAGGAATAGTTTCATTTGGATAATGTTAACATACTTTACTTCTTTTTCTTTTTTCATTTTATGAACAAGATCAAAAAACATATATCGAATAAGTAATTTTATTTGATTTCATGAATATGAATTATATGTTTTTATATGCCGGTTTAGTTCACGGTAATTTTATGTTGATTGGGAATCATAAAATGATTAAATTGTTTCATGTTGAATTTGTTTTTATTTTTCAGTTTTTTGTTGTTAAACCTGGTGAAACGTGACTAACGCCATAACTTTTAACCAAAATTATTGTTTTTGTAACTAAATTAAATTCATTAAAGTTCAATTTTTCGTAGTTTGTTCACTTTACGCGGGCGGAGAAATTTTTGTTTCCTATTTAGAACTTTTTTAATTTTAATATTATGTTATTTATAAATGCAATTATTTAAACGCAATTTATTATTAATATGAATTACGTGTGATATATTTTTTTTGTTTGTTAAAAATGGCAAATAATTTTGTTATTGTGGATATTACCAAAATAACAAAACTATTTGAGAAATTTTTAATGATTTCGGGGTATTTTTGATTTGAAAATTTGGAGAGAAAAAAATGGTTATTGCTTTGGAAATTGAATTTTGAGAATTAACTGTGCGAAAATGAATTCTGATATTTTAAAGTATTTATTGTTTTTTTATGATAATTTTTAAATTAATCAATTTTTAATTTTTTAATTTTCATTTAAAATTAAAATAGCAAAATCTTGTAGTACTTTGAGAAATTGACAAAAAAAAATAACTGGTATGGGAAACCATACCCAACTCTTTATTAGACGAAATATTCTGAGCAATTTCTATTCATCATCTGACGTTGACGTTGTGCCAAATCTAACAAAATTGGGTTACTCGTTATCAAGTGAAAAAGTGACAAAATCAGGTTAAAATAACGCATTTCCGGTTGGGGACTTCCGCTCAAAATTTGAAAATTTAACCAATTGTTCCTGTAATATCATGCCATTCGTATTATGTATACAGGAATTTCATTATAATCAGACTATCGGTTAGGACACAGTCATACTCTGAAATTAATCACTTACATTTTAACATTTCCAGTGAAAATCTAATGAATTCTTCAGTTTAGTCTAGAATATAAGTGTATTAAATTTTATTAAAATTGGCGATGTGGTTCTCGACTTATCAAAATAAATAAATAAAATTAAAAAATTATTAGATTTTACCAAAAAGGATAAACATGAAAATACAAGTTCTCATGTGGCACAGATTTGCCAAAACAGAAATTTGGTCAATGATTTTGTCGAAATTTCGGAAATTTGAATTGAAAGAAAAACACAGGGTTTTATAATAGAGTTGCATTAAATTTTGGTTTTGGGAAGAATTTAACTATCTATTAGTGTTTGTAAAAAATGACTATAAATACATGTAACATATTTGTATATAACAAAAAGTATTTTGTACAAATACTAATAACGAGTTATATTTATTTTAGGAAAAACTGTAAGACCATACAAGTTGAGTACTCTATTTACCATATCATATTCTCTTTGTTCATGTTCTTCCTGATATTGATTGAATCAAAAAGAAGCTTTTATAATTTTCATCGCGAAATTAAATTCGATATAGTTTTAATCCAAGCTTTTTGGATACGAAAATAAATTAAATTTGGAATATTCATTAGAAGAAAGTCAACTGATTTCAGTGTGATATTTATTCCAGACAAAAAAAGAAATTAAATAGAAAAGAAAAAACAAAATTTTTCTTATTTGGCGTCAACCAAAATGCGCATTGCGCTTGTCTCTACTTTTTTCTTATTCTGTAATTGAGAATAATTGACGACATTACTCAAACCGCACAAATTTCCATATATACATACACCTTTTATTTTCTGGATACATAGTATACTCCACATGACATCACTTCAGCGTAATTCCAAACTCAAAATTCTTCAAACCGCATTCATATACACATAAAAAACTGATAGTTATTCCAAGGAAAACCCAATTGTTTTACTTTTCTGCATTTTCATTACAAAACCTATTCTTACAAGTGCGACGGTTTTTTTTTCTTCAAAAGAACACCCCAAATCAAACCAAATACAGTGTTAAGTGTTGAAGTAATTCCAAAAGAATCACAAATAAGATGACGTTGTCGTCATCATCAAAGGCACTACTACGGGGGACCATTGTGGATGTCGGGCATTGGCTTATACTTTTCTCGCTCCAACTGTGCTATATCACACATCAATTGTATCTTGAAATTCACGACGTCAGTTCCAACTTCACACATTTTAAACACAACCGCTTTTTATTGATGGTTTATGGAAAAAGAGGCGTGGTGTAAATTTTTAGTTTTTTTTTGGCCTTCTTCCACGACTTGATAATGGGATAGATGGAGATAAATTGAAAATGGTCCATAGAGTAAATACCACCACCAACCACAGCATCCGGTCTAGACTTTTTTGAGTTTGCGTATGTATTCAGTTCAGTTTTTTGCTTTTTTTTTCTCGGGAATGAATGAATTTTCATCTTTATTTTCATTTTACTCTTTCTATTCATTTATTTTCTCTCTTTCTATTTATTTTAAATAGTTTTTAGAAAGTTTATATATACATACAGCAGAGACGGAGACGTGTACCTTATATCTCATTCATTCGTGTACACGATAAAATCTAGCATTTTCTCCACAAAGCAATGGAACAAAATAGTGTCAAATGGTGTACATTTGAGATTTTTGAAATTTGGATGAAGGGGATGATTTTTATTGTATATTTAGGCTTTTCCACAATGATTTCTTAGGTTTATCAACTAATGGAAAGGGTCGGTTTGTAACGAACTTTTTCACCCCGGACATAATTTCACAAAACTATATGGCTTTATGGTTCTTTATCATATTTTCTTTTAAAGTGTATACGTTTTATGGCACTGTTTTTTCTGCTCGCTCTTTTAATATACAGTCAGTACTTGAATTGAGTGTTTTTAAGGGTACTTATTTTAAAAGTACTTACTTCTTGACTTAAGTGACTCTTTTGAATGTTCATTTTTATTTTTATTAAAGTTGCTTTATTGAAGGTTATGATGCTTTTTTCTGTTTTATTTTTTTTTTAAATTAATAACGACATGAAACTCTTTTTTTTTTAACTTTTAGTAACAATTAAATTCTTTTTTTTAGATTGCTTTAATTTATGAAAATGTTTTCAACTGAATTTTCTTTCAAAATTAAAATTATGATTTTTTTTGTTTTTATGAAGAAATTATGTTCAAATAATTAATTACTTCATATATTATTTTAAAAACTGATTTAATTTCTATAATTTTCACATTATGATGACTTAAAGAGGGAAAACTCAACCATGAAACAATTGGAAATAGGAAATTAACTACATTGTAATAAAAAAAATGTAATATATTTATGGTACTTAGTTTTCTCTATTTTTATGCGCTTATGCTTTCTCATATGTGTAATTTCGAAATATGCAATTTTTAAAACAGTTTCAAATATAATTTTCGTTGCTTAAAAATCCATGAAAACTATCAATTAAAAAAAATAATTAAATATATATGAAAGAATTATTTCGTTTTGCGCGATTCCACATCTCCGGAAAATATTATTCTTATAACATAGAAAATTCATATTGAAATCTTAATAATATAGGTTTAACTTGCGTTTATACGCTATATCTAACTATAGTTGATATTTTTTGAAGTTTCTAGCAGAAAAATAATGTTTCGACAAACGATTTTTACTAAGCATATTCGATAATTCGAGAGTGAAGGGTGCTTTGCGTAAATATCCGCGAAAGTTCGACAATTCTCATAGTCAGTAATATAACTTAAAAGGATATGAACTAAATACAATTAAATTGAATATTTATCGAATTTCGAATTTTTGAATGGCCAATACCATAAATAGGAACTTTTTAAAATCCTTTAAAACTCTAACGTGGAAGGAGAAAGTTACTTTAATACGGTTTTACTGAAGCGCTCTATGCGAAAGGAGCTTGTTAATCATGAAAATTAGTCGAAATATTTACTCCAAGTATATAGGGTTGTATAAACAATAAAAATTATAGTGTGCTATATGCTCTCGACCCTTGTATAGTTCGCGGTTTCTTTTCACATTGAATATTCAAAGAAAACAAATTTGTACAAATTAAAGGAAGTAATTGTTTTTATTTGGTGTTAATATGCATAAAAAAAGGCTTCAAATAAATGAAGTAAAATTTTCTTTTTAATATATATTTTAAATTAAATTGCAAATTTTATACCATAACTAGCTCATGCGTGTACATTTGCGCTAAGTGCATATAATGTACATAAATAGATGCGCGCGCAAGCATATGTTATATATTTTAAGCTCATTAAACATGCATGAGCATATCTTATCTTATATAATATATTTTTTAACAATTTTTTTTTTGTTTTTCGAAGTGCACAAAACGTTTTTGAAGCTAAGCAAGAAGAAAATTGTACATTTTTACACCTTTTTCTTTTTTCATTTTTATTAAAAACTAATTTTTGATAATACTAGGTGTCTCATAATGTAATGAGTATTTCTTGTAACAGATATCTGATATCTGATCCCATAAACATATTAGTTGTAACTGGGGTCCAATATTTCGGCTTTAAATTTATGGATGGAAATAAATTTTCATGATCTTTCAAATATATCCTTAAGGGACTAGTTATAGGATTTTTAAATGTATAAACAAAAAATCTTGGTTAGGGAAGTCATACCATAACCCATCTATAGCGTGTAAGAAAGCGATTGTTGCAAATTGTTTCCAAGTAGACGCCCAGCTGACGAATCTTGCAAACTTGGCGACCAGCAAAAGTCTCTGAAACATAATATAAACAATTGATACTTGATTTATGGTTAGATGTAAATAAAACATTTTAAATTTTGTCTGAAAAATGGAGGAAAAATTATTCTCGATAATTATGGGACACCCAGTATAGCTTACTTTTTCACGCTATTAAAAAAATATGATTGCATTGAAATTTTAACCATAATAAAATATTTACTTTACACATTTTAAAATTTATCTTTTTTTCATAATAGAAAAAAATTTCAATTGAGTTCCCAAGGAAAACAAAAAGATTCAATTAATTCTTATAAAAGTGTTGTGTTTAAAACTCTAAAACTGTTAAAAATACACTAACTTTATTCAATTTTTTGAAGCTTTTTTGAGCTAAATTTAATTTTTTATGATAATAAGTTTAATAACAATAAAAAATCGTGCTTATTTCATGAGTATTTACCTTTAAAGTATGTTAATAAATGAAATTGAGGAAATTATTAATGAAACGGTTTATTCATTAAAATCTCTTGAAACAATGTTTTTTGTTTTTTGCTGCTTTCAATCTTTTTTTTAATGCGTTTTGCTTATTAATTGATATTTAAGATAAAAGAAATAAAAAAAAAGTTTTTAGAACGGTATGAATTATTTTCGGTGCGTTCTCTTTTCCAAAAAATACACGCGGAAATTGTTTATAATTATGCTATTAAAATTATGTTCTGGAATATTTCAAGTTTTTTTTTTGTTTTTGTTTTGAGGTCACAAATTATGAGAAAATTATGAAAATTATATGAAAATCTACAAAACGCATAAAATTTAATTATTATTAATAGACGAAAATCTGTTTTTATGTTAATGTTGAACGGAAATTTGATTTTCTTAAAGTTTTTCAATTAAATTTCGTTTTCTTTTTTTTGTTAATTAGTAAAAAATTTTTTTTTTAATATTGAAAATGATATTTTAATTTAAAAGCATGTCGTATTTTTAAGACAGCGCCGCATTAAAGAATTTTATATTGAAGTTTTTCATTTCAAACTTATTTTATGGAGATTTTCCGGACAATATAAAATTTCGTGAAGCACGTCTTGAATCGGCGTCTTATATGTGATGTTATATGGATATTTTTTTAAGCATATATTTAAATTAAGAAAAATTATTAACACTTTAAATTCTTTTAAATTCTATAAGATTATAGAAAAGGATATAATTAAAGAAATCTTTGACTTTAAAGATTGAATATGGCGATAGTAAATTAAAAAATGAGTTCATAGCACACAGCTAAATGAAATTAACTGATAACTAATTTCGACATGATTTCCAAATTAAAATATATTTCTGATCTTGAAAGCCTCTAGTAATCATAACCAGTGATACATAATTAATCAAAATATGAAACATTTATCTTTTTCATTATATATAATTTCGCTCAACCATGCGCGAATATCTTATATAGAAAACCTCGAAATGTAGAATAACTGAAGAAGAATACCTGCCCTTTTGTGCTAATTATTTGATACATATCTTCAATAAAAATTAACCAGTTTGAACAATGTTCACCCTTGTTTCGAATATAGAAATTCAATGAATTCAGTTAAAAGACATTTATCTTTTCACCTCCCACGATAGTCAGGTGTATAAGTGTTGTTAAGACGTTTTTCCTTGTATTATTTCTATTTTTCTTGGTTGTTAATCTTAACTAAACGATCTTAAAGAATGAAAATAATTGTCATTTTCTTTGCCCCCACCAAAAGAAGAATTTATTTTCTTCTATCTGCGCAAAATGACTTAAGTGGAATTGTGTACACACCTTGAGACCGCACTTAATTACATTTCTTTTCATTTTAAAATAGTAAAAAAATTAATTTAACATTTCGAACTTATATAAGAAGATTTGAGAAGAAATTTTCCCTTTTATTTTTTAAAAGAATAACAATAGTCCATGCGTTGGCAACCCTTTAAAAGTGACTTTGAAATGTAGGAAACTATATGTGTTACGCGATAAGTTACATTGGACGATATAGAGTCATTTTTATCGTTTGGTAATTGGGTTTGATATTATCGAGATTTTGTTGATCCTTTCGCATTTTGAACTTTTCATATTTTCTCTTTATTTATATCTTTGTCCAAACTTCGCAGAGTTTGAATTCAGTTCTAAATCTAAGTTTCCATATAAAAAAGAATGATTCTATATTAATTTTTGGCAAAATTGCAAGAAATATGTCTTGTGTTTATAAAAAAAAAACGTAATTAAATGAACGTTTATATCACACAAAGTAATTTTTAACAAATACTAATATTGAGGTATGAAATGAATGCAAATTACAAACTACTCTCTGTGGTAGTGTATTGTATGCTTTTTAATGACGTATATTACTAAATTTTATAACCTTAAAATATATGATTAAACTCTCTTTTTTAGCATTAGCATTAAAAACTAATTCAAGTCAGTACTTTTGTCTTTCACTTTAATCTATTATAATTCGACTCAGTGCAACTATATTCTTGGATATATGTATACCATAAAACTAACTCAAACTAATAAATTGATTGTGTTGAACCCGTCTGCACTTTAGTTCACCATTTACTAATGTATTAACACTAAAGCGAAAAGGTATGCGGTACCGTAATTTGGATCTTTAGGAATTAGATCAACTCAATCAATTTCACGAAACAAGCAAAAGGTTCGAATTCTGCTCTCGTATCATAGTTTTCCCATATATTTAGTATACTAAATGTTTAGCATCATGAAACACGATCACTGAACCGGTGAACCGAGCAATGATATCAGTTATAAATGGTTAAATTAAAATGTAGATTAAGTGATGATTAAATTTTAAGATTTTTTATTCGGACGAGCATTCTCGAAAATAATCAAAAAGACTAACAAGAAACGATTTTTTTTTCTTAGTTCACATATATAGTATATAATCACATGTATATAATTTGTAAAATTATAATTGGTTAAACTCTCGCGGTAACAAAAAGAACTTTCGGAATAGTTAATATGACGTTTTAAACTTTTTAATTAATATTTTTTTTCATTTTGTATAAAAGTTAAAATCATGTTCACATTGTTATAATTTTCTTTTATTATTGTTTTAAATACCACTCATATTTCTTTAATGATTAAAGATGAAACCTTTTTATCGTATTTAAAAGCAAAGAGCCTATTCAATTTTCGTTTCGCGTTATTAATTTGCAATGTTTTAGTAAATTATTTCTTTTTGTTGTTATGTTTAAATGTAATTTTATATAATGTGATGATTTGAAAGACTTATTTAGTTCATTTTGATATTTACGTTTTTTTTTTTTTGAGAAATATATTTTCCATTCTTTTAAAACTTTATGATTACATTTTGATGGATATAAATTATGTTTGCTAAATTGTTAAGTGGGAAGAAGATAGATTTTTTTCCATTTTTCTTTAATGCTTTTTTTGGGGAAATAAATTTTACAAAAAACTTATAAAATATTTTGGAAAAAAAATAATTAATTAATAGAATATTTTCATTTAAAATTTTCTATTAAAATTAAATTTTAGTAATTTTTTAGTATTTTTTTCTTATATGAGAAAAAAAAATTTTATAATGGAACCTCTTTATAGCAAGCACTCTCTAGATACAGCTCAAAATTTTACGAATAAAGTTTTCTTCCTAAGCCAATTCTTAGCGAGAACTTGTCAATTTCCAAATATTTGTCTTCAGTGTATACGCGTGAATGTTAATAATTTCGTTATTCTGAAAAACCATCAAAAAGGAAGTATGCCAGTTAGTTCAAAAGAAACGACCATGTTTGACGAAAACTAATTATTATAAGTTCTACAATATGTTTAATATATATTAAATTATCACACCAAATTTTTATGAATTTTTATTAAACTGCTATATTAATATTTTCCTTTTCCATGTTTTAAATTTTTTAAAAAAACTTAAAAAAAACAATTTCCCATAATTACATATATTTTTATACTAATTATTTTATAGTTTCATTAAAAAAGAAACCAAACAATATGTGTAGAAGAAATGTTTTAGTAGATAAACTATGTTTTAATTTGAAAACAAGTAGTATGTATGTCTGTAATCAAACATTCGTTCAAACATTGCTAATTATCATATCCGGCAATTGTTACCATTTATCGTTTTCAGTATACTAATAGTACTTACCTATAATAATCTATATGGCAAAAAAAAATCGTAAAAAATAAACAATTTACCAAACATTATTTCTATACTGAAAAAAAAACCTGACATTAGATATATGTTAAAAGTCGACGGTATATGCCAATGTTTATGCCTGAAGTATATTATTAAGTAGAGTCTCTAAACGACTATAAAAGAGTACTTAGGGGAGTTTATTTATTTAAATTGTTCATTAGATAGATAAATGGAATATTACATATAAAGACGCGAAGAATGACATTATATGGGGAAAAAACAAACGGAATTTCGTACAAAAAATTACACTATAAGGAACTGTAACTGATTCAACAGCATACATATTTAATTTTATTGTGCCACCCTGTAAATTATACCATAACAGTTAATTAAATATTTTTTTTCTTGTATGATATTAATATTAATGCTATTCTTTTCATAACGAACCAAGTTTGTTGCAATTTCTGATGATTTCTTTTAAAGAACAATCATTTTTCAAAAAAACAGGAATTTAATATTCCTGCAATATCATTCTTTTTAATAGAAGTTTTCAATTACATTAAAGTGCAATGAGAGGTCAGTTCTAACTATATTATTAAACTATATTCAATGTCATTCATTTAAAAATATAATGGTGTGATTATAAGGTTGGACAATAATAAACGTCGTCACTTTTTAAAGTTTATATTATAGAACTAGTTGTTTTTCCTTTTTAAAAATAATTAAAAAAAATTTTTTTTTCTTGTTATAATTAGGTGCCAAAGATGAAGATGGTAATAGTATAAAAAGTGGTCTTGGATTAAGCGGTACATCTGGTTTAAGTAAAAAACAGCGTAAAGCAAGAACAGCATTTACTGATCATCAATTACAAACATTAGAAAAATCATTCGAAAGACAGAAATACTTAAGTGTTCAAGATCGTATGGAATTAGCTAATAAATTAGGACTAAGCGATACACAAGTTAAAACATGGTATCAAAATCGAAGGTAAGTCGCTTTTTTTCAGTGAATTTCCAAAAATATATTTTTCGAAAATGAAAAAAAAGAATATTTCTCCATCGTCATTCATAGTCGATATAAAAAAAAATCAATAAATACTTTATAAAAATTGCTGTTCACACGTTCATCGATTAAGATTCTCTAATATGGTATAACAATCGACTGCAAAGGTTAATTTGACTCTTTCATATAATTCTAAAATTCATAGACACAATCCAATTAAGCAATCTATCAAAATGTTATAAGCAAGGTACACATAGTCAAATTATATCCAAAGAAATCCTTCCGAGAAGAATAAGAAAAACATACAAAACATCCCGTCAACAACACAGTAGGTGGGTTTTTTTATACAAAACTTTATCTGTATATGATTTGCGTTTAGGTATTTTTATAAGCAGCATATTAAAATCAACAAAAAAACTCAGTCTTCGAATCAGTAGCCAAAACGATCGTATATCGATACGATCTTCAACCATTAACAATCGAGATGCTATTCTAGAAGTATGCTTCGTGTTCGTACGTCTTTAACTCATCACTATTCTTGAAAAGGGAGTAAAATATATAAGAAGAACATATTGTTTAATCATGGATAAAAAAAACCGAACCTTTAGTATATAAAACTACGATGATATGACAATATTTCACAAGATTTTCGGCAATATTGAAGAAGAAACGTTGTACCGTCTTGGACCAAGTGAATAGGATCATTAATAATATACCTATCTTTCTTCTTTTATATTTATTTATACCGCGAGTTCTATAAAACCATACCGAATACAACAATAGGGTGAAAGAAACAGGCGCGGATAGATACAGATTCATTCTTATAATATATTTTCTTATATTCAAACCCAATTTATGCTATTTAAATATGGCGACGACTACTTAACACAAATTACGCAGCAAAACGATCTTAAAACGATCGAAATCTTTTGTAATGATTTTTTATTATTATTTATTTTTTGTATGTTTTTTTAAAAGTTGGTGTATATAAGGAATGTGAGAATGAATCTCTCATTTTTTTTCTGCTGTTAAACTATTTATAAATCATAATTATTAAATTGATTTCGAATTTAATATGAAAATGAAAAGGTACCGACAATGGAACGATTTAGCTCCCAGTTTTTTTTTTCTATATACGAACATATTTTCTTGATCTTTTTTGATCGCGTCATCTTTGGTAATGATCATCTAAAGATGATGTTTCATAAATTAATTTTTTTTACTATAAAAAAAAATTTAGCCGATTTTAAGTTTAGTGATCAGACGTCTTTTAGGCGCCAAACACGATCTTTTCATATCAAAATTTTCGACAAATTAAAGATATCATTTTAAAAGTACATAATTCTACTGATTTTTATTTTAATTAATGAGGTACTTTACAGTTTTCTTGAAAAACCTGGGAAAATTTTATAAAAAACGCAATGAAAAATTTTCTCACAGCCTTGCCAGACATGTAAAATTCCAATGCAATATTTCTCTCATTTTCCGCACTCGTTCAATTAATTTGATTTCGTTGTTTTTTTTTATATATTTTCTTCTTATTTAACAAACAAACAATAATTTTTCAACAAACCGAAAACCAACGAGAAATATTTTAATTCAGTGATTCCATGGAAATTTCTTGATTCACCGTAGCACCTAAAACGGTTAACCAATTTCATAGATGACCACTGATAATGACCCTACAATCATTTTATGTACATTAAAATTGTCCTGTAACTATATTCTGTTTCTGATGGAGTTCTTTTTTTCCGAATCACTTTTTTTCTTTTCTGGTTAAGCTTTTCCTTTTTTTTGGTTTGGGCTCTTATATACGGACCCAATCCGATACGGTTAAATTAATGAAAAGTTCGTGTGTTACAACTGTTTAACTAAGTAAATTTCTATTATCATCAAATTAATCAAACAATGTGTAAAGATGAAATGGTCTTTTTTTTGGGTTTTGTTTGCGGATGAATCTTTTTCTGTATCACAAACCGCGAAATTATATTTAACAAAAAAAAAGCTCGGGCTGTTGACTTTTTCGGTATATTAGACAAGGGCAATAATAAATAGAAAATTTTTCAACCATTTAAATCACATTAACAAAAGTTCAATAAAAATATAAACTCTTCGAAAAAAGTATGGTGTAGAAAAAAAAAATCTTGTAGCGTTAAATTGTAATTTTCCCTATTTAAACCCAACAAAAAGAAAAACAAGTAAAACATTAAATAAACGAGCAAATATACTCAAAACATTAGGTGTACAATATAAATATTTTGGTTTCATTGGCGTGTATTCTGACGGGTTTAAGGGGCGCACAAAAAACGAAATTTTTAAAAAAGTACTTAAAATTTAGTTTCAGAGGTCTCTCTCTATACTTAAGACACATTAGTAGCAATAATGTACATTATCTCATGATTCTCGATTAAAATGGGAGAGATTATCAATTAATTTTTAGTCCAAAATTTTATACCCATCGCTGGCCCAATTCAACGCGGAGATATCTGGATATAATTGGGATACGATAAGAAAGGAAAGCAGGCCCTTCTAAATTGTGCAGATGATTTTTCTTGACAATACGTTAACTATTTTGATAAAATTTAGTACAGAAATGTGCAACAGAAGATCCGATTAATTTATGACCTGAAATGGTTGCCCAAAGCTGGATGATTTTGGGTATTTTCCTATAACTTTAATCGAAAAAACTTATACCCTATTTTTGATGCAGAATCAACGACAATTTTAGGTACTACGAAATAAATTGTTAGAAAATTAAACTTTAAATACAGCGTGTAAGAAAAGTGGGAGGCTTGGCATATTGGGTATTTTATATACGTATATATATATTCTTTAACATCTTGTTTGGCTTTGTTTTGTAAAATCTTACTCCTCTACGCCACTGTTTTGTTTGACTAAGTTATATAAAAACTGATTATTTTAGTTAATCACGAAAAATTTATTGATAAAAATCTTTGATATTCAACATTTATAAATGGAAAATACTTAACAAAAAAAAAATGTAATAATGAAAATTATGAAAACCTCTGAAATAATGTCGTCACTTAAATTTTTGTTCAATTTTCATATTAAAAAAATATATAACCAAATAAAAGAATATTAAATAGATGAAATCAGAAAAAATGAAAAAAAAAGAAAACGTTGGCTCTAATTACACGATGTCACGCAGGACTGCTTCAAAAATTCTATATCAGAAAACTTGTCCGCAGTTATGTACATTTTTTTCCTCGGTTTCCATAAATTTCATATAACAAAAGCTCATCATCACACAAAGTAATAATTTGTGAACTGACTGTGAATTTGGTCATCAAAAAAGACTAAAAGATTTTGATGATCTCGATGACCGCCACGGCGGAACCAACAACAAAACCGCAAATTTCTAATTACGCTAATTTTATTTTGGGCTTATCTTATGACAATTATTTTGTATTTGTTAATTTGTTAAGAGTTGCGTTTTTTCTTTCTGTGTTGTTTCCTAATTTTTTGATTTGATCAACATTGGAAGCGTTAGATCCGCGCGGCTATTGACATTGATTCGTTTTAAATGTGAATTTTTGGATAAGATTTTTAACTGTTTTTTTTTAATGTATTTGTAATAATAAAACAAAGAAAAACGTTATAAAATAAACGTGTTGATTTTTCCACCTGAATTTTTGAAGGTCCTCTCATTAACACAAAAAGAATGGTACTTTTAATATTCTTACTAATTTGATTAACAATGCGGAACAGTTTTATAATAAGATAGCAAAAGCATTGTCGTTGATCTTACGTAAAATCATCCCAAATAATTTCACTGAATTCAAAAAATTCTCAAAATTCCCATATCGAATATTGTTAATTTATCTTTTGTATGAAAGAAAATTCTTCTTAAATTTAATTCTGTTTAATTAGGCTTGGTGCTTGACCATAGTAGTAAAAATGTTTACAGTAAAACATTATTTTCCATTTAAAAATTCAATACAAAAAAATTTAGACCAGAATTGAGAAGGATGTGACTTCTTGCTATTTTTCATATTTGTTGGGAAAGTATTAAATTCTACTGGGTGGTCTTCAATTATTTGAAAACTAACTACATTTTTCCAAGATTTTTTAAATTATCATTTTTACAGAAAAGCCTCTAAACTATTGTCTAGACTAGATACTATCAAAATCCTTTACGATTTGAGTTGTGGAGGACGAAACAGAATTTAGATACTGACTTGTCTATTCTACAAATTTATTGATGTTTCGTCTTTAAATCATTATTTTTCACTCTTACGACGTTAAACGTGAAAAAAGTTTAGTCTTTAAAATACTTTAAGTTGTCAGATTTTATGATTACTTGTTCTTTAAGAAAAATATAATAACGTAAAGTTTTCCAATTCCGGCAGTCTTCCCAATTCCAACCTTATTAATTTTAACCAATAACCATTCGTTAGGATCTAAAAACGTGAATATTAGTTGGAATATACATACTGCAACTAGTATTGATCGTTTTAGACTCGTAACTAAATTATTAATCGTACAAATTAGGGAGTCCAGAATGAGAAAGCTTTAGGAAATAGGACAGTTTACGCTGTCATACAAATTGGTTATTAAATAAGCTCATAAATGCGTATATTCTGCAGAATAGTAGTTTCAGATATTTATAATAATAAATCAGAAGTGGAATCATGCAACTTAAGTGAACCAAATCGTATTACAAAAGCATAGGAACTGCAACGCTTTTCCGATACAGTTTGTTCTCAATCAAATTCAACGATTCCACTCCGGACAATCAATCTCAAAATAATAATAGTTTATGTAGCAATCTGAGATCAGAATTCATTTAACTCTTTTTAAGTTACAAATTTTCCAATTTTCCAATAAAGCCTTCTAATCATATCTGAATAAATTTCTGCTCCTTTTTGATTGAGTTCATAAATTAATAAAATTAAGGTCCCTTTTTTTCTTTAATTTGATGTATATTTTGGAATGTAGTTCCTCAAATTCAATGGAACGATACTAGTTTGAAACAATTATGATATGTTTTTTATTATAGGCTCTTAAAAACTTAAATTTTAAGATTATAGCAATTTTATTTAATAATTCTTAAAATTAAAATTGTTTTTTCAAGAAGAAAATCAAACAATCTGATTAAATTGTTTCTAGGTCCTAACCTTAAAGTGAATAATGAAAAATTTCATTTTTATTTGTAATTTATGCAAATGGTTAGTCAATTACGATTTAAATTCAAATAAAAATAATAAAACATGATTTTTAGAGTAAGAAAGAGGCCATTTCCAAAAAAAAAGAAAAAATGCTATACAAAATAAAATTTCCTCATATATTATAAATTATAATAAAATATGGCCTAAAATAGTTGTTCTTCAACACCTCTTTTCTTGTCTTGGCGGGCAAAAGAAAGAAGTGCTATTAATATTGAAATGAAATTGAATGAAATGTATTATAATTATTTTCTTCATTATGCAAATTATGTTATTGTTGCTCATATGTATAATAAAGTCTGGTCATTGTTCACAATTTTTATTTGATCTCATATATAATGAAGGCGTCATACATATTTTGATGGTATTATAATTATCATTTATAAAAGAAGTTTCTCTGGACACAGAATTAAGATTTTACAATTGCAGTCAAGAAGAACATTTAAATAAATTTATGAATTTTGATCATAAATTATTAGACTAAGGATTTCAGAACTTTTCCGGGATACAATTTAAGCAGTTTATGCATGACTGACCATCCAAACCATTTTAAGAGCCATATAAAAATTTCAATTTTATTTAATTCGAAGCTATTTTCAAGATCTTCTATATTTAATAGCGCAATTTAATTGATAATCATTTCATTTCAGAATCATATAGCTATATATCCCCCTTTTTTGTTTAAATAAATAATAATATTCCCATGTCATCGTTTGAGACCATCCGAAAACCCCTTCATATAATTTTATCTTCCCAAAATGAATAATGAATTAATTTATTATTAGTTTTTGTGAAGGATACACGCTACTTAAAGGATTCATAAATACAATATAATTGTCGTTTATATTGTATTTTATGATGAACCGCGACAAATTGGCGCGCGCGTTCTCAAACTGTTCTCACCACCCCAAAAATAAAAAAAGGCTGAAAATTATGTTGGTTTTTCTTTACCATAGTTAATATGCATACAAACTCATAAATATAAAATATTTTTATTGGTTTTTCTAAACCGCATTTAAAAGTTATCAACTCAATGGAACTAAAAAGCCTATTTTTGGGATGATATATGCTTTTGTTGCGCAAAGGATGAACCAACTTAATATATAGTACTATAAATTTTCATGACTATATAAAAACATCTCATTCTAATTTTTTGTTTTTAGTAAAATGCGAAATCTTTTGAAATATCGAAAATGTTTTTAAGTATATCCATTCAAGATTTTTTATGGTTTTTAGTTGTTCAGTTTTAAGCTCGATTTGGAACTATTTAGTTTACAAGAGACAAAACTAAAGACAGCGATATGAAGTTGTTGGAATCATATAAAAGTTCTGCTTCTTTATTACAATATTGATTCTCTTTCCTTGCCATAAGCAACCCCGAATCGAATCCCTTTATCGAATGAGTTTCGCTGGCCCTAAAGTACAAGTAATATTGCATTGTCATGTTTTTTAAACCTCTTAAATTTGCATTTCAAATTTTTCATTTTTCATTTCAAATTTTTCTTTTTTCATTTATCATTTAAATATGAATGTTTAACCACCAAATTTCCGCTTTTGAATGATAGAGTTGAGTATCAAAAGAAAAATCCTTCCGATTTTATGAACTCATGGATTCCTTTTTTCTTCATGGATACAGGCTCAGGTTCATTATACTATTTGGTGAATGATTCAATGGGTATCATTAGATGAGTTAACATGTTGAGTTTAAAGCATCAAAAAAAAAAGAAGAACGATGTTATTGATTCGCATGTTTTCAATAATTCTTTTCCTAATTAAATTTCAATATGTTTTCAGGAGCCAGAAAATACGTAAAAGAAAAACTGTACAGCAAATTCTCGTTATTTGAATCAAATCGCCAAAAAATGCCCTATAAAAGAACGTCGCCTTGTTATAGGCGAAATAGGACTAAATTTTTGTTGAAGGCATGAGAACGCAATGGAAAAAGGTCACTCATGTTAAAGTTCGTCTTTAAAAAAGTAGCCTATATATCGAGAATTTGTTAGCGCGCAGTTTTTTTTAAACAACTTAGAAAATTCATTCAGACATTCATTTCATCTCGGGAAATAATCCAAATATTAAATAATTATTTCAAATCCTATTAAAAATTTGAAAATCTGAAATAATCTTCTTTTCTTCAAGAAGATACATTACGTTTATCAAAAAAAAAAAAAATACTTTTAAGGACAGGTTAAAATTGTGTGCTAATAATTATCCTTAAATTGTAAAAACCAAAAAATGGGAACTGATCCTTCTAAAATGCAGATAAATTGCAATGAACCTTTTTTTGCTTAGCCTGTTTTTCCTTTTGAGGGCGTTTATAAATTTTAACACCCCAGCGACGACTTTGTAATCCCCGCAAAAAGAAAAAAACAAATCCAATTCTTTAACTTCTTCCGACTTGGGATTTGACTGTTAGGAAAAATGTTGGCGCCATACAAAATTCATTGCATTATGTTCTCATCTGTGCCCTAATGTGTGGACTTAAAGTAACCATAGTATGGCGCCGGAAATTGACGTAGCACTTTTTCCTTTTTTATAATACATAATTTAATACTTTGTTGTTATGGTTTTATTCTTATTCACGGCAGGGTTACTTCTGTTTACCTAATTCCTATAATTAATATCCTTTTTCTTACAAACTCATATTACGAATCTCAATTACAGGATTTTTGTTGTCGGTTATATGTTTTCTAATTTTTATTCAAAGATCTATTTTTTTTCTGTTCATCTAATAAGGTCTTTCAGGTACATTATTATATTAGAGACCTAACAAACATTTTTGGGCGTTACCTATTTCGGCTTTTCTTTTGTCTTTTTGATGGATTTTAAACGTTTTCTTTTAAAGAAAACTAGAAAAAAACAAAACAGATTTTGTTTTTTAATTAAAGACTTTCTTATTTTAATAGCTTCAAAACGATTTCCCTTCTTTTGCGGACAGAAAATAGTAATTTAATTTTCATAGACTTTAAATGTACTGTCGCCGGGCGTTTTTTTTTGTACCATGTCATAGTTTATTTTTAAATGCAAGTCAACGAAGATAGATTGAAATTCCATGATAAAGATATTTCCGATGCCATACTAACTAGAACCTAGTATATAGTAAGTACGATTAAATAGCTTACTGCCCATACAATTTAATTCATCCCTATTTCTAACCAATTACACAGAAATTAGTGTTTCAATAAATTATACAAACTTTCTTCGTTTTTCTTAACAAAATACTTCATTATTTTGCAAAAAGAGAACAACTAAATTCGCTGACTTAATAACTTCAGGTTGAATCATATATGCGGTAAAAATTGATGGTCATAAACCATTTTTTTGCATGCTGCTGTTTGGGAACACCTTTAGAGTTATAGTATATACCGCGTGTTCCTTCATATTTCTTGTGAATAAAACAATTGTATATAATAAATTTTATTTCACCTCTTCATAGCACAAAAAAAACTGAAGAAACGATTAAGAAAAATTTACGTAATTATTATTAGCCCCCCAATATCCCACAATTTAGTTTACTACATAAATGGTCTGTTTGGTTAATCGTA
Source organism: Xylophagus ater (assembly GCA_963422695.1). Lineage (NCBI taxonomy): Eukaryota > Metazoa > Arthropoda > Insecta > Diptera > Xylophagidae > Xylophagus > Xylophagus ater. The sequence continues at coordinate 256,721 of OY730478.1, forward strand.
CCCTCATTAAACCAAAGCCAACATCAAAGTTAAAAAAACTGTATAGTAAAAATGATCGTATAAACAAATTATGTCTGATAACATAAGAAAATTACAAGAAATAAGAAAATGCATGCAAGAAAAACATTGAAATGTTTAAAAATATAACATTTTTAATAATTTTTATATGCGCGGGGTAGATATTATGTTTTCGCGTTTTTTTTTGTGAAACACTTTCTTGAAACATCACGAAAAACCATTTTCACAAATCGATGAATTTATAAGATGGATGAAATTATTCACTTAATTTACAAGAAAAGGAGGAAAAAAAACATGGAGGGTGTTGTTTCAAGTATAAGATATATATATATACTATATATAAAGTAAGTGCATCCAAAAAAAAGAAATGAAAAATAATAAACACTGAACAACATGATTTTAAAGGTGCAATTACATTATGGCGTGGGCTGTTCTCTTCCATTTGCACTCCAATAATTTTTAGTTTGAGTTAAATTTATATTTCCATGATATAATGTTAACGTAATTACCTCCCTATTTTGTGAAATGGGTGAAGGGACTGGTATATAAGTATATATGGAAAAAAAGATTTCAGAACAAAGAACAGAAACAAGCACTGGACTGAACACCTCATTTGTATATGGTTTACTTGGACTTATTGAAAGATATGTTAAAATGAAAAGAGGTAAAAGAAATCATTTTACAATCCTTGATGTTTATAAATGCACAATCTCAATTGAGCACATATAATAATCAAAGTTACAATTGGAAATTTTAAATTGGAGCACGAGAAACGATTTTTCATTTATATGAAAATTATAGTAGAAAAATTAAACCTTTTGGCAATGAAATTGTTTTTAACTTTCTCTATATTATGTTTTTATTGAAAGTAATATCATAGTAGAAATAATTTATTTGAAGATATTTTAAGGCTTTTGTTTCAGTTAAAGAAATCATGCAATGCAATGCAGTGATTTCAATAATTTTTTACCTAAATGTTCTATAATTCTATTAATTACATAAACCCAGCTATCCAGGCATTTTCAGATGTACAGATTATTATTATTATTCAATTTTTAATTTTGCACCAGCAATACTCTACAATTCTTCATCATTTTCGTTTGTTTTTAGTTTATTGTTTAGCTATAGAGAAAGTGATATTATGCAGCCATATTTCCTTTCATCTTAAAAAAAAAAAAAATTGGTAAAAAAAATCATTTTGTGAATACATAATAATTTTCCTAAAACGATAAAATAAATTCTGTTAAAACTTGATCCGCCTACAAAAATTATGGCCAAACGTATTTTCTTTTAAAATCGCTTATCATTAAAATAATTGTTCAAATAAATTTATTGGAAAATTCTTCTCCCCAGTTTTAATGTCAAATTTAAATCACCAATAATTGGAAAACCTTCAACTATAAATTTCATATATTACGATTTATTTATTATTTATTTTAAACAGACGACATTGATAGTGTTTATTTACAACATGATTTCTTTTTATTAAACGCGAATTATTATTATTTAAATAAATATACGAATGACCTAAATTTGAAAAAAAAAAACATAATTTCTGATTTTGTATTTTATCTCATAAAAAAAACTATTTAATCACTCAATTCATAAATTCAAATGAGTTTTTCTTCCATTTAATCTCATAATCAAAAATTATAATTATTGTAAAAAAAAAACAATGAGGAAAATCTTTGTGTTCGTTCAGTAATTAAAATTATTCACATTTAATTTGAAAATGCAAATTAATTTAACAGTCGCCGTGTAAAACCAATGAAAATTGTCTCGCATTACAAACATGCCATACTATTTCGAATTATGAGCAAATATACTTGTATAACATTTTTTGTTATATTTTTACAATTTTTTAATCCACTCGCATTCGCATTCCACGGAAATTTAATCTAATTCTCATATAATTTTCATTTAATATTATTTATTTTTCGGTTTTCTAGCTTCAGTACTACTTTCACACATTTGAAATGTAGCAAAATTCCATTTGCAGTAAAAAAAATTTGTAATTTAATTAATTAAGCCTAATATGAAAAATATGTTATTTATTAGTCAAGTTGCGCGCGCATGCATTTATTTATGAACGTGATTAGATATTTTTAAAATCATTGGCGAGGGTATTTCGATTACTAATAGTGTAATTAATATGACTGCACTTGTTAAGTGTGAACTGCCAATTAATTTTGAAGAGAAAATTATGTAATTTATAGAATATTAATAACTTATATATGGAAACTTTCTTATACAAAAGTATTCAGACTTAATTTTCTCATAAACAATTGGGGATTTAAAAATTTTGATACACCATCAAAAATCTAGAATTTAATTTTAATCCATTTTAGTCCAAAATCTAATAATATCAGTCAACATAAACGACTGCTGTATTTTAATGGGAATTCTATCGGACGCTAATTTACTTTCTCAAAAGAACGAATTTTGTTATATAAATTCTTAAAAGTTTTAATTTCTAATATTCGAACCACTGAAATTATTTGATGGAATTATTTGGTTGCGTACCCAAAAAATTAAAAATTCTGTTTTTTAGACAAATAATGAAATTAAAACAAAGAATATTTCACGAGACGGCCATTTAAAGTATTGTTTTAATTAAACAAAACGAAAAGCAAATAAAAAAAATGTTATTTTTAAATATTCCAATAAAAGAACTCTTTGATTTGAGCCATCTACCATTAGGTAGATAGTACTATCCACCGTGCTATCCATGCCTCCTATCCATCGCTAATTAGCGCCCGATATTATCCGGCGCTAAATATTTGTATGATAGACGCCGATAGCATTCTCAAAAAAATTCAGCAAGCATCTTCGGTCTGTTATGAATTCAACTAGAGGTGCAAATTTGAGTTTTAAATAAAATACATGAATTATTTGAAGAAGTATACGGATATTTTTATTTCAATGTAAAGTGGATATGTTACCATAAAACGTGAAATATAATATTGATCAAATGGCCATCACAACTGGTTTCTCTATCCTTTTAACAAAATTTTGGAATAATTTCAGCACAATTCTATCAATTACGAGTTGAATTTCAGTTTTTAATCCTGCAATCGCTTCAGTATTGCTTACATACACATTTGCTTTCACACATGCCTAAAGATAAAAATCCAACAATGTTAAATTGCGCGATTTTGGTGGCCAATTGTAATCCCTAAAACGAGAAATGCGCTTCATCACTAAAGATAATTTTCAATATCAATTGTTTTCATAACTGAAGACTTGTGATGACATATGTCAAATATCAGCTGTATATCTTTGACAGACATAAAATGTTGACAGATTTAAATTTTCACCACTAGATTATGTGTTTTGGTTTAGGCGTCCAAAAACTAATAACTACCGACGTACTTGTGATTAAAACTAATATTTCTATTGAAACTTGATGGTCAAATTTCGTTACTTACTTCATATAAGAAAGTAAATAGGTATTTGAACTTAAATTAAAGACATGAAGTCCCCCACATAACATATTTGAATTTTTTTTATGCATTTCGAGTGGGTGAAATTTCTGGCTGCAATTTTTGAATTTAAATTCGAATAAAACAAGCACATTGGAAATTTTTGAATGACTAATAATCTGGAATTTTTGTTAGGAATTCTCTCTTTATTATTGTCTAAATCTTTTTATATCTAAATTATAGTGAACATGTTTTGTATCTATGAACGGAATTGTATCGTAAATTTCATTCACAAACATTGTATTTAGACTAATAATATTTATCTTAACTTATTATAAACCTATTCTATGCTAAAAGATATACAAAATCTATTACACCATTAACATAATTTCAACTTTCGATTTTTCAACTCTGCATACATACGCATCATCATCGTGAAAAAATCCCACAAAACACAATATTGCCTGAGTTTCATGCATCTTATTTTTAGTTTAGTATTTAACTCTATCTTTGAAATGTTTGGTATTTAATTAAATTAGTTTTTCAGTAAAACAATAGTGGTTATTAGTTCACCCATTGGTAATTATCCTATTAATCTTCGAAGTATCTAATTTTCCCGCAAAATTTAATCAAGTTACCCATATCACCCAACTAAAGTAAGTTGCCAAAGAAGCAGCTACGTCAAATATTGTTGCGATCCCGAGAGATAGCTGAACATACATACAGGATGTGTGTGATGTCTTCAGCCGCACGTATGACTCTACAGTGCCGGCAGAGATTGCTTTGTATCAATCCTAACCTTTTAGAAGTAGCAGTAACTTAGAACTAGAAATATAGTGTGTGGTTCAAAAATTGCAACAACCGCGGTTTTCATACAACATGACTTAATAAACTTGGACAATCCGCTTATAATATACATTATTCTATCACATTGCTTCGGCTGATATTAAGAAGGAATTCTTCGTATTTGCATAATAAGTCCATTCTCTTTCCTTTTTGCATCAGTGATTTGCATAGTGCAAAGTCTGTAATGTAAGTAAAATTTTTCAGGACTTTTTCTTTGATAGCATAATTACTTATATAGGATTCCGCGTGTTATAGGATATTCGTATGTATATGAATTTATCAATATGAAATTTTTTCCGAAATACCGAAAATATCGAATAATTTTATATATTGTTGTAAAAAATATGTTCCATTCCATTTAATTAAATTTATTAGCGGTCGCAATCAGTTTTTTAAACGTCACTTAAGTGACATTTATAAGATTGAAATGTAAGGGAATTTGATAAAACAAAACTATCTAAATTAAAACCAATTAAATTCATTAAAAAAAGAATCAAGATTGTAGAAAGTGGTTTAATAAATAAATCAATTAATAAAAAAAAAAGTCGTGAAAGTACCAACTCTGTGTGCGACTTCACCGATCTTTTTGAAACATTTTTGGTGGTCTTTTTTTATTGAAATCTTTTTTTTTTTTTTTTAAATAAACATTTCAAATTTAATTTATTATAAAATGTCATTTGACGACAATTCATCAGTAATTATTCCACAAGAGTTGAATTCATATAATTTGTATGAGTTCGAAAAAAAAGAGTCAGACGTGTGTAGCATACAAATGTTCACACAAAAATTATGCTTCAATAAAAATTTTGTCATATAAAAATAAAAATAATTAATCAAATTTATCAAATGAAATAAAGATGAATAATAATTTTTGTTCTTCTTCGTTTGTGAGAAATCATGAAGGATTGGGAAATAAATTTCCGAAATAACTTCCACATGAGTGGAATCTTGTCGAAATTATTTCCACCTCAAACACTTTAGTTTGTTTGGGTACGCGAACTCCTCTGGCTTAAATTATATTATTTCGAATTTTGTACTTCATTTATGCAAATTAAATGACTTTTTTTTACTGTTGATGCTATTTAGAAGCATAATTTTAAATGTGTGATTTTTTTGTATTTTCATTTATAAATTTTTATGTTTTGTGGTTAAGTTTTTTGTTAAGGCCTAGAGAAATTCAAATACGACAATAAATCACTAAATTAAAACGAAAAAAAGATAAAATATATGTTTTATGTTTATTTTATTGCTCTATTAGAGTGCCAAATAGAAATAAATGAGAACATTTTTCAAATACGAAAATTATCTGTGCATGGTTAAAAGAGTGATTAAGTGATATTCGCAGATGTGATGATGGTAATTTAAAGGTGCATAAAACTTTCAAATAGGTGCTATGTTTAGGTATATAGCGAGCAAGAAAAATGCAGTTGCATTGAAGCATTTTAAATTTACTAAATTTTCACCGTAAATGCATAAACATTTCATTAAATGTGTCGGACTTAAGTATTTATTAATCGTACATTTTAAATGTAATTTAATTATTAGACAAATATATATTTTAATTTTAAAGTGGCAACTTATTCATCCCCTCGAGCCAATAAGTAGCTATACGGCACTTGTATTGAAAGTTTTCACGTGTGTTCACGTATTGAAGTCTTTCGTTTCGATTTAGTTAGATTTTAGTTTTGTCTGTTCATCTGACAAAATTTGTTTAGTAGTTCTTCTTTTGCATAAGCAATTGTTGTAATACGTCGTATATTTTGAACTAGTTACTTGTAGCATTTAGAGATCATTTTTAGTAATGTGGAGGATTAGATACGATTCCTGAATATGGTAATTTCACATTTTTCCAAATAAAGCATACTAAATACGGGTATTCACTATTAATAGCACTTGGTCTTGTATTATTGTAGCATTATATCTTTTTACATCAAAAAGTTAACGTACCTTTTCGCAATTGCTACACTGAAGTTTATGCCAAAGTCAGCTGATTTTGGTTTAAATTTGTGTTCAACAATAAGGCCAGTATAATTGGTATTTTGCATTTCAAAATCACGGTCATAACGATAGCAGCTGATAACGAATGGATTTGAAATATGAATAAAAAAAGAAATTTAAATTTTTTTCATTTTTTTCTCTCTTAAAGCAAAAAATGTTGCATTTTTTAGATCAGAGTTTTTTTTGTTATAACCGAAAAATTTCATTTGTACATTAGATACATGTTTTTTGCTCCATTTGGTATTGAGAAAAAGGTTATTCGTTAAATATTTTGTGCTTAACTTACCGGAAATGTTGAATTGGACGACAATTTAATATCGGTTTTGGTAAGACAAATACATTACAGTTTTACAAGAAATCTATAAAAAGGGTTGAAGCACTGCTAAAGTGCAGCGGTGTAGAAAAATTGTATACACTTTATAGTAATCTTACAACGACGCAAGACCACTTACAATAAAAAGTGAATAACCTTATTATGCCTGCCAACTTAGAGTTTATTCCACATTAATGTGAATTAACGCTTTCATTGAAGACTTTTTAAAACATTATATTAGTACTAATGCCGATATGCATTCCATTTTAAATTTTTATTAAATCTTTTCTGTTTGAAAATTCCAATTGTAATGCACCCTTTCTTTTTCAATATAATTACCTTCATTTAATATTAAATTAAAGCATATACGTTGAATATTCTGTATGCAATAAGCTATCATAAAAAAGTTTTTAAAAAGATTTACATTAAAATTTTAAATGCAATTCGGATTGCATTTTATTGCAAAATACAGAATTTTATATTTTGTATAGAAATTAATGCATTATCTCCGTTAATATACAATAGATTTAAAGCCTGAATATGTAGGCTTTGTTATGTGAGTTTTTTCGCGATTAATCGTTTGCTTAAAGGCATAAAATATCATTAACGCTTTTGATGAATTTCGTTTTTATATTACAGAAAAAAAATGTATTACTCTCTTTTGTAAATGATTTAACAATATATAAATTTTTACTGTGCTTGAAAAGCTTTCATAGTTTTCTTTTAAAATTCCATCAAAAGAATTTTCTATTGAAAAATTATAGTAAAAATATTTGGTTGATTTCGTTGATCTGTTAATGGCAAGAAGTTATCAATCAACTCAATTGGTCTGAATACTTCTAGTTTTATTCTGGTTTTCCTTTTTCATCTGGCAAAATTAATGCCTAACAGGTATTTTTTCAGGTGATCGATTTTTGGGTTTATATATATTGGATTTATGGTTTTTTCTTTTATTCTTTGTTATATGTATATCATAAATTCTTCGAGACTGAGCTCATAATGTTTCTTTTTTTGATTGTTAGCAACTATAAATATTTTTATGAGAATATCAATTTCTCAAGAACTGAAATTAAGATATTAAATTTTGATGTTTAAATTTTAACCCCTTATAGGAATACATACAGTCCGTAATAAAAGTTTCGTAGACTATGTAAAGAGTATTTGGGATTAGGCTATTTCATTACACCAGGCTTAAGTGGAAATGAAACTTTTACAGGTAGTCAAAAGCTACTTTATGATGGGGACGTTGATGTATTAAGAAGATACTTCTTTTTTCTGAAATAGAAGATTTGTAATTAAATGTTCTCTGTAATAAACGGAAATTTTGGTTCAATTCTCTTGTATGTCACTTTTATTCCGTTAATTTTTAAATTTAATTTTCTCTATATTTTCCTCATGCTGAGTAAAAATTTTCCATCCGTGCCAATTACGCCTCCTTTGAAATGAAGGACTTCCGCCTAATTTTAAATGAACAAATACGCTACAAGTTTCAACTTTTCCGACTTATACTGAACACATTCCATTTACGACTGAGATCACAGAATAAAATCAACTCTTGATTTGACGAGACTTTACTTACTAACTCTGACGTACACATTAATTGATTGTGATTTATTTCTATTCAGAAATCTATCTGTTAAAAAAAATTTCACGATATTTACTGCGATTTCATTTAATTAAAAATAAAACATATAATATTTTGAAAGCACTTATAGTAAATACAAAACTCTGTATTTTCTGAAATTTAAAATGATTTATCATGAAAATACAATTTTCTTTTCGACCTCAGAATCTTTGACCCTAAAGATATATAGGAAATGATTATCTAGACTCGTTATTTACAATCAAGTTAGTAGATTTTCTCTGAATTTTTTTTTGTAGACGTAATCACGTTTTTTTTTGCCACGAATATGAAAATTTCAATTTATCAATTTAAATTCACGCGAGCCACTATATGTAACTCGTTATTAACTATTCTAGAAAGGAAGAAAAGCTACGTACATTATTTACATTGCTATTACCGCAGAAACAAAACAAAAATTCTTTTAGATCATTGTCGAGTGATTTCAAAGTTTAATGTTTAAGCAGTTTGCGGCTGCGCGGATTGTAAATGAAAATATTACCTCGAGATCATAGTATAAGATCTTGTTTAGCAATTATTAACTTTTTTTCTTGAATTCTATACTTAAATTCACTTTAGATAGAGCTTATTCGGTATTTTAACTTCATAAATTGTTGTACTATAATTTGAAGCATTCAGATCTCAATCAATTTAGATATAATCACAACTTTGGGAAAACGAAACTAACTAACTCCAACTATTGTTGTTGGATCTTCATTAATTTGACGTTTTCTCATAAGATTTTGGATTTTCCATTTTTTTAAATATATTTTGATTTAAATTTTAATTAATTTCTGTATATTTTCTTTTTTTAATTTCAGAACAAAATGGAAACGACAAACTGCTGTTGGTTTAGAATTATTAGCAGAAGCTGGAAACTATGCGGCATTTCAACGTTTATATGGCGGCCCACCATATTTGGGTGCATGGCCATATCCAGCACAATCACCACACGGTGCACCACCATCAGCAGCTGATTTATATTATCGACAAGCAGCCGCTGCTGCATTACAAAAGCCTTTACCTTACAGACTATATCCGGGTGTACCAGCATTGGGTACATTGGGAGGTTTGCCTGGTCCAAGTGCACCGTTTCCACATCTATCAGCATCAAGTTCATTATCATCGCTTAGTAGCTACTATCAAACAAATAACAATACCAATAATAATAATAATAATAATAACAATAGTAACAATAATAATAATAATAGTATTAATAGTAATAGTTCAAGTCGCGATTTAAGACGTTCACCAAGTCCGACATTGAATCCGGGCAGCCCACCTGGACGGTCCGAAAGTAATCCACCAAGTGATGATGAGGATACAATTCAAGTTTGAAATTTAATTTAATTTAGTTTAGATTATGTTTTTTTGTTTTTAATTTAAAAAGTGATCAAGAAATGGTTTTTTAAAAGTAAAATTTTTTGTCTCAAAAGAAAATTGATTTTTATCTGCAAATTTATTAAATTTTTTTTTTGAAAAAAACAAAATTTTTAAAACAAAATGTTGCCAACATTAAAAAATTATAATAATATGTAAATACTGTACAAAAAAATAATAATAAAATTAAACCAGAAATTAAAAACAAATCCACGTAATTATAAATAAAAAAAGAACATATTTAAGATTTTAATTTTAAGGTTAATTATTAAAGACAAAAACATGAATAAAACTTAATTTATTAAAAAAAAAACCAACAAGAAAAAAAATATTTTCAAATAATTAAAAATATGATTGTTAAAAATATGTTATTTAAAAACAAAAATAAAGAAAGAAAAAGAAATTAATTATAATCATTTTTTTATGTACTTAAGTGCTAATTGTAAAATGTTTTTAAGTATGAATATAATTATTATTAATGAGGAAAAATTTATTAAATAATTTGTTTTATATTTTCTAATTTATATAATTTTTTTTTACAAAAGAAAATTCATGCAATATTACTGGGCTAATAAAAATCAGTGATAAATTTTATTTTCGTTTCTTTTTTTTCTGTCTTTTTAATAAATAGGTAATTTTTGTTTAATTATTAAAAAGAAATTTTATTTTTTTTGTATAAAAAAAACATGAATGTATGAAAAGTAAGGAAATTCAGGTATTTTAATGGAAAGGAAAGTAAAACAAAGAAGAAAATAATGAAAATTTAAAATCAGAAAAATTTTTAAAAATAATTGTCCAAAAAAAACGAAGAAAAATCGTGATTTGAAAATAAAGTTTAATAAGTGTAAAAGACAAATGTATTTATTTTGAAAGTGTTTAGCTAGTCTTCAGTTTAGTAGATGTGAAAGGGTTAACTGCACCAATTGATAACACTCTTCTACTCTTCAGCCTCTTTTAATGTAATAGATACGTTCCACTTATAGTAACCAACATGCTGGTGTCGTTATAGGGTTTTTCAATAAGAATTTTTTTTTTCAATAGGGTTGTATTTGCTTATGATGACAGGTGTGTGATTCAGTTTTTTGACAGTAGAAGGCCTACATTTTATTATAATGAATTCACTTTCACTCAAAAACCGCATAAAAATAATTCAAATCCATTATGAAAATGGGCGATCTGTAAAAACCACATTTCGTAAAAAATCATCTTTTCATTTGAATAAGCAAAATTGTCGAATTTAGGCTTCTGTAAATCCAAGAGCAATTGTTGAATAATCATTGCATTCAGCTCGTGCCAATGTTTGCTGTGCTTTATAGGTATCATTGGAACGTAGTTCGTGAGACAGAGCCTAAATTATGCAGAAATGTGATTCAATAGTGATCTGAAAAGAGATTATCAAAATTCATAAAGAATTTTAAAAAATTTATATATTATGAGATGGTGGTTTCCTTCTTAGATAACAATTCTGCCTTTAAAATGTTTGATTTTCGACTGCGAAACAAAGACCTGCGGCTCCCACCTCCCTTAAATATGTCGGTTCACGGAATACTTATTCACTTTCCGTGGAGCATAATTTGGGAAATATTGATCTAGGCCGTAGTCAAAACCCAAGTTCAAATTATTGGAATATTTCTTTAACACAATTCCGCAATTGTTGAGAAAACGAAATTGAAAACTTTTACTATATAATAACTATTTATATGTACAATTTGAAATACAATATAGTATATACAGCAATTTGTAGATTTGTTTCTACATTTCTGATCAAATTATTTGAAATAGAATTGCATCACCTTTTAGCCTATTTTCTAAATAACAATTCTAAAACCGCATTTTTCTTATATGATGATACAATGATCTTCATTATCGAAAAATTCCAATAAAATTCCATTTCTATTTGAATTGTGCGTAATTTACTATGAATCCAATAACGGAATTTCAATCTTCATAATCGAATATAAACGAACTGAAAATTAAACGGTGGCAGGTGAGAGTTGAACACTTCATAGATTCGTCAAAATATATTATAAAACATTTTAAAAAGAAGTTAATCGAAAAATTTTTTAAAGTTCATTTCCACAAAAATGACCTCTTCCCCGATCAATTCGGAATTATTACACATATTAAAGCCCCCCAAAAAAGAAAAAAAAAACAAAAAACGAAATCATTCAAAAATACCGCCAAATATTGTATTATAGAATTTAAATTCTTCTTCGTAGTACTCGATAGATCACTAAACGTTTCTAAAGGATGATCTTAACTGATCTTATACAATACTCATATAAAATTTCTTCATCTTCATAGAAATTACCTTATATAATGTACCTAAGGTAGCCATCGAACAGTGGCAAAGTTAATTAAATCGTTCATTAGCGTCATTCACAATATATACACCATCTTTAAATACCGCAGTCACTGTTATGTACGATCGGCAAATCAAGAAGAAGAAGAGAAAAACGGAGGCAATTTCAAATAATTTTTGAAAATTTATTTTCGGTAATCAATCAAAATATCAAAATTCATTTTTTTTGTTGGTTAAAATGATCGTGAATGTGTTGATCGCGGTTAACATATTATATCAAAACTTCTTCGGATCAATCGTTTGTCTTTAGTAAATTTCTCAGATTTTTTTTCAAATTTGATATAAATAATGATCGATAGAAAATTATTGATGCTATTGTTATTATGACGCATACGATCGGTGGAACGCGCTTTTTAGCCACCGCTGAGGCAATTTTTTGTTGTTTTCTTTTTATTATTGTTGATTTGTCGATTAATATGTGCTGTGGATGCACATGTGAGAATCGAATGTTAACGTTTGATCAATGATCATAGAATTGAATTGAATTTGAGATCGCGATCACATGAACAGAAGGTGAAAAATTTCTTTTGTGATGTGAATAATAATAATAAAATGGAGTTTTTTTTCTTTCTTCTTGATCAATCGCGCTATGAATTGCATGCTATTATATACATAGTTTAAGATGGTTGTGCTCTCTTTGATATTAAACGATTATGAATGCCATGTTGGTGGCTCAATATAATTTCCGTATTTTTAAATTCAAGCGTTTTTTTTAGAAGATCAATAATTACTACTATCATTATTATTATTATTGATCGTTATGGAAGATTTTTAAAAATGGGATTAAATTGATTTTTGAATTGTTACGTCTTGCATAATCGTCACGGCTATTTTTCGTTTTTGATGTCATATTCTTTACTTTCTATATAATCTTTTAAAAGTTTTTTATTGAAGTTTGGTGGGAATTTATATCAAAATATATTCAGAGATTCTTTTTTTTAGTATCACGAATGTTTAAAAAATGAACCGTTAGGTATATTATACTCCCTTTTATATAAATTCGTGTTAGCACCTGACGACAGCCGAGCTCTAATCATTGAACGAATAGACAATAACCCGGGAGATCAACATTATTCTGCCATGTTTGCAAGTTATCATATCCACAAATACACTGACTATTAATGGACATTTGGAGGAAACTATCTGCAAATGTGGAATTATATATACTACAAAATTTTCGGTGTGACCAAATTACCTCCAGCGGCTAAATTACTTTTTATGCTCGAATAGTGGTTTTTAATTCATCCTAAACACCATACACGCAGTATTTAAAATGGTTTTTATCTAATTGGTGTTTAAATACCTCATTGGATTAAAAATACAATTTTTCAACTATTCTGACTTTTGTTTTATCAACTGGTACAAATTGAATTTTGTCATCAAAATTATTCAAATCGGTGTTCTTGGAATTCAATAAATTATGCATTCGACGTATGTTTGAATAAAATTGTCAGAGAATATTTCGCGACGAAACTGAGTTACTTGAGTATAAGCGCGGACATTGGGCCGGGTAGAATCATGCTTAGTATTAAGTCTTGAGTTCAACTCACGGCGAAGGCAAAATTTCGCATTTCTGTTTTTCATTAATTAATATAAGAAAATCAAGAATGTACGAAAAAACGAATGGATTCCATTTAACAACATACAAATTGTCCTACCTTTTCATTTGACTAAAGAGGTTACTGAAAATCCTTGTTTTTTGGTTCAATTTCTTCAAATCATGTACACCAGAAACAAGAATGTACGCGTAAGTACATAACTTCTTAAATATGGGTAATTTTTAATAATATTTTTAATTAAGAGATTTTATTTGTTCAAATGAAATTATGCAAAATATTCGTATATATGTATGTACATAAATTTTGTTGATAAGAAATGTTAATAATTTTAATCATGCTGTGCAGTAGTTAAAGTATAGTCTAATAACAATTAAAAAACTCGGCATGAGTTCCATTATTTTTTCAACTTTTTCGAATAAAAACTGTGACAGTTGTAATAAATTTCCTAGCCTACACCGGTCTACACCTGTCACTCTGCTGTGTTTCAAGTTATAAAATACTTAAAAAAAAAACTATGTTGTTGCACTCAAAAAACGCATAATGTGTATGTTATTATTTGCAACCGTTGAAAACTTATAAAATTGAAATTGGTTTGTTTATATTTTGCGGTTTTGTGCTAAATTACACAATTTTTTTTTTTTATTTGAATTGTTTGCGTGCGATCTTTAATTGATAAAGCGCCAAAAGTGCCCAAATTATAGTTACTACCTAATTGATGATGATCCAAAACCATAATGGGACCACAAATTGACATTTTAAAAAGAAAAAGGTTCTATGTCACGGAAAATCAATTATTTTTATTATATGCGTTTTATGAATTTAAAATATGCTGCAATTTCATGTGATAAGTAGGAGGATGTCCCAATACCCCTAAAAAAGGTTATGTTTAAATAATAATAATAATAAAATAACCACAGGAAGAAGATAATAAAAATTATATTGAAGCTATTTTGTGGTTACTTTGTTGTATGGAATTATTTATTATAATTTCATTTGAAAAGATGTAATTTAATTTATTATAAATATTAAATATTTTATTGCTATTTTCAGCAAGAAATTATTAAGAGCCTACATCTACCTGGACTGCCGACAAAATGGTGTGAATTCGAATTTATTTTTCAAAGAAAGTATTGATGGAAATAAAATTATCTTTTTTTTCCAGAAGGAAAATTTGATAACAGCTTAAAATGCAAAAAAAAATATTTGTATATCCACCTGTAGTGATGGTATTTATGTGGAGGCACTGGCCAGTAGACATTTCCCAGGTCAAACGGTTCATCTAAAGTTAAGAAAATAAAACGGAATTTTAAAGTCAATTACGTCGACGAATCGTTGATGATCACCAATTTTAAAATGCAATTTTTTTTGTAGAAAATGACAACGAATTGAAGCACGAAAATGAGATTTCTATGCAAAAAGTTGTAATTTTGCCGTAATTATCCGAAAGACCCCAAGATCGATTTAAAAAATTTAAGATCGTCTACGACCTCTGAATCATTTAACCATATTTTGTGAAAATTTGAAAATGATCTATCAACCGATTTTCGAGATTTGATATCCGTCGACATTGTAAAGTTTAGATATGGTTCTCAGTCTTAAGTCGCTCAGAATTCTATAATATCGTAAATTCTACAAATATTGTTATGAAATTTTACGGGCGTATTCTTGAAACTTGAAGATTTTAGAAAGTTTAAAAATATAAAATATAATTTAATTGTGAAAGGAGATGTAGCCTCTTCAAATTTGAAGTATGGTCCTCTTACGTTCCAACTAGCTTTACTCAAAATTCTATAACTTCGTCAAATCTAGAGATACCGGATATGAAATTTTCAGGATATATTCCTAAAAATTGGATTTTGTTGAAAGTGCAAAAATATAAAAATCGATTTAATTTTTTTCCAGATAGACATAGCCCCCTTAAAATAATTTTTAAAGTTTCAAGTTGAAGAAATAAATATTATAAAGCTCTTTGCGCATGCACTGTTTAAATAGGCGGCGTTTTATATGCGTTTTTGACCATAATTTGACTAATTGGGTTTAAATTTAAATATTATATGCTTTAAATGCAGAATTTCTTCTTTGTATATACTAAATTGTAATCATTTGGTTTTTCAATTTATACGATCACCTTTGATATTATTTTATTGTTGTTAATAAACTATTCCAGACTCAGCTTTTCTATCTTATTGTTCTCAGTAGGAGTTCATAATTTCTTTTGAAAAAAAATAATCATTTGGTTTCTTTAATAATTATTTCATTTTTCTTTTGATTAAAACTGCGCTAAAATTGATTTTTTTTACTACCAACAATAATAACTGTTACTATACGTAAAAACAATTTAATTTTTCAATTATTTTTTTTAATAGAAAAAATTCAATATTCAATTTGAAATAAAAAGCAAATTGAATATTATTTAATCTTTGTATGGTTCTATCTTTTCGATGGTTTCCCATTGGTTAATTAATAAATGGCGTAATCATTATTTAATGTGCGCGATTAATTTACAAAATAATAAATAAAGAAAATAAAAAAAACAAATTAAAGATTGGTTTGTAAAAACAAGCATCGATAGGTGGCACACGAAGAAAAATTGTATAATAATAATTTTTTTTTGTCTCTCTATTATCGATATTGAATATTGTGATCTCTTTCAATCTTTAGCCAATTATAAGTACCGCAAAATAAATCAATTTTTATAAAAGCGGTGGGCTTTTATGTTTACCGCCTACTTTGAAATTATTCTAAGCTTTTTGATCATATCAGAAAATATGATCGGCTGACGATCGATATGTTGAATCTACACCGTGTGTTTCATATAATTCTGAACAGTGATTTGGTTTCGATAATAAACGATTAGAATTGCGAAATTGTGTTCAGAAAGACAATTGTCATTATTTGATTATTAAATAGTTTTGTTTCTGAAAGAAAGTCGGTTTTTAGAAATTATAGAATTAAAATTTGCACCCGAAGCACCGAAAACATCTTTCAACACTTAAAAAACCGTATGATATTTATTTCATGGTTAGGTCAAACAAATATTGTATATTACAAAACTATATGCAGGACGAATGGTCTATCTTCTCACTCGCTTACATCAAAGGATTTAACCTCAAGTTTTCCAGGTTTCGGAAATAATAACTCGTTATTCAATTCAACCAAAGAGATATAATAATTTAACTTTGGTTTATCTCAGTTAACATTTAAAATCTGCGCTGTTCTTTTCCATACATTTAACACCACGTTTTATATCCTCTTCTGTCGTATACATATCACGATGAGTTGTATATTCTGCATTTAGTCAATTGTTTTTATGTCGATTTGTTACTACTGTGGCTGTTATGGCAAATTAATGCAGCGATTCTGAATTATTTGCTTTGATCATTCCCGAATTTAATTGCCACACTGTCTTATTTTTACGTTAAAGTCAATAATACCTTTTTCTGTTATAACCCAAAGCTTCTGTTTTTTAGTGAATTACATACATACATAAATATGTATTATTCCAATATGACCGAAGTTAAAGTAAAATACAAGTGAGACACCTGGTAGTTAAAATATGGCGGCAGAATTTCACGTAAAATTATTTTTAGAAAAAATATCAATTAAAGCATTCATAATTAAAAATCAATAAAACTAATTTTAGATTTTACAATCAAAATGCCATCCACGAAGGCTTGCCCTCCAACTAGGATCGATCAATTTTTTCTCGATCATCTTTGGTATTTCTTTTTCCAAAAATTATTAATTATTTTTTTTTTGTGTAATACTAAAATGTCGTCATGGTTATAAACCGATCGATTTGACCACCACTTGTTATGTGTCCCAGAATTCAAGAGATCCATGTTGACGCTGTACTTTCGTGTGTTTTATTAATAATATCATTATTTTTGCGTATACAACATTTTTCTTTCTCATGGGCTCGAGATGTTCATTTGTCTTCGTCATATTTTGAGTGCAAAAGAAAAAAACAATTTCTCTACCTTTTTAAATTTTAATTGAAAATTGAAATTATTATCTGATTTTGAAAAAATAATATTGCTTCTGTAGACGATTTTTTTTTTCAATTAAAATCAATTTTTTCTGTTTTTTTTTTTTTGATTATCTTGTAGATTAATTAATTAAAAGAAAATGATGAAAAGTAGCCTCAGAAAAGAATATTGTATTTGAGTTATGAGAAAATTTGTGATAAAAAAGGGCATAAAAAGCTGATTTCCTTGAGTTTGCTTGCACTTAAGAAAAGAAATTAATGATTTAATATAAATTTAGTGTTTTGAACTTTATAACTTTATACTTGACAGAATTTTAAAATCTTATAGCTTGATGTCTTTATTTCGTGATCAGCTTAAGTTTTAAACCAACTGTGCATGCAAATTTTTGGAAAATTTTTTTGTTTGATTATTGCCGGAGTCTATAAACCTTCCTTGAAGGAAATTTCAAGTATAAGCATACGCGAGACATGTAGTTTTCAAAACCAACTTAAATCTGTACATACAGGCAGAAAACATATGCAAGTTGATTGTGAAAACCACTTATGCTGCCGTCTGTAGAAGTGATATTTCAACAATTTATTTGTAAGTTAACGTTTATCTTAACGAAGTCCATAGCTTAGTGATATGGCACTAGTTTTTCGAATCAAGAGATCGATCCCTGGTTCAAACCACGACAGCGTGATGAAAAGTTCACTCAGTTTTTATTGAAAAAAGATATTAGTAGTCAGAATCGATTCTCATCGCTTATAACGGTGAAATCACTACAGAGCTTTCAGCCCTCGTACAATAATTGAATATTCATTCCACCTGTAAATTTTGAATGATTATCAATCTATGTAAACAAATTGTAAATGTAAGTTGTATGAGAAAATTATAACTAGACCGATCTAAACATGGATATGCATTTTACACGACCCGCTTGTACTTTATTAATGTTTGGTGTGTATATGTGTGTGACTGTCATAGTTTGGGATTTAGAACGAAGGCCAAGGCTCAACTTTGGGCTGTAGCTTGTCATTGAATAAAAATGCTTAACTTGAGTTTGGTTTTGCGGAAAAGTCGTTGTAGTTTAAGCTATGAAAAGCATTGAACCGATAAGAATTTTTTTAAATTTATAATAAACGACATACATAACAAATTTAAAGCAGTCATAAAATAGTTAAACGAGATTTAAAATGATTTTGAACAACATAGTCCTAAAATATTATATATAGAAAAAGTAAATTGGTTGATGTTATTATTCGAATTGAAACATATTTAATCAGAAAATGGAAATGAATTTTGAAATCACGAATAATATATGACATGGCTCTATCAAATCACAAATCACTTTCTCAATCATGTATACGCACAAAATATTCGATATTATATGCATTGATATATTTATTTTCACGCACATCAAATGACATCAATTTTGAACCTCATAAATTACAAATCACATTTTCAGATATAAATTATGCCGCCACTCAAATTGTATGTAAATAGGGGTGGATTTTATATAGCCAGAAAACATAATCATATAATACAACCACAAGGAAGGCTACACTATCCTTTTTGTGGGTAACATGAATAAAGTATTAATACAATGAAGAAAATGAACATTACTATTTATACAATATACAGAAATTTTATTCCCATTCCATGGATAGTTCGATTAAAGTATACCTAAGTGACCGCTATGTATTCCGGTTAGTATAAATTTTCATCAAATATAAGTAAAACAGTTAATCCTTATATCAAAGAATTTGCCACACTTCAAAAGAAATGGGGAACACTATATATTATATGATGTGATATTATTGTGTCTATCAAAACTTTGGTCAAGTTATATTATGAAAAGCTTTGTACAAATTGAAATATAAATATATAAGTATAGTATATAAGTGCTTACAATAAGTATCTGAAAATGGGGGATGAATTTTATTTGAGAATATTGTACAAAATGGGGTTGAGATTGAAGCGTCAACGCAATTGATGAAACCATAAAACACTTCAACGCTTGTCAGGCGAATATTACATAGAACTATAGTAAAGAGTAGTATATATGTCGATATAGTCTCGACTCCCGTAGTTTATGTGCGGTAGTTAAATTGTCAATAATGGTGTAATAACTGCCAGAAATTTGATTTTGACACTATATTTATTCGAAGGGTTTTCACGAGAGTTTTGTATTGGTTTAGGGTGCGGTTTTTTGGATTCAATTCGATTAAAGGTACGATTGATTATTATATAGTAGATTTTCGAATAATGTTTTTAATATGATTTTAATGTGGTTGATAAACTATTATTTTAATACCGCATATTAGCGGTTTCTTGAAATAAGGTTATAAGATTTTTTTTTTTTATGATTAAAACGAGTGTGACTAGGTGACAATAAAATAAATATCTAAAATATATAATTAATGATGCTATTTAGTATATTATTTGATATAAAACTTAATAATCAAAAGTATTTGTTAAAATATCACAATTTATAATAAAGGTGTGGTGTTCAAAATCTCGAATAATCATATGGGTAAAGTTCCAATTATCAAAAAAGCATAGTTAAAATACCAAAAGAGCTTATATCACAAATTTCAACATTTAGCATATTTTAAAGAATTATAAATTGTATATGATTAAATTTTATAGAAATACTCCAAGAGCTTTATATATATATATATATATATATATAGTTATCAAGCATACAGTAGCGACCTGATTTACAAATTGATAACTATTATACTCAATTTCCATATGATTTTTGGTTATGTTTTGTTTCCTTAAAAAAATCAATAAAATAGAATTAGCAAAAATTCCTTAACAATAGCTTATCATTAGTTTAAAACTTTCATGAAAAAAAACTCTGTAATTTATGTAAATTATTATGGTGGATTTGAACGTCTTCTTTCTTCCTATTACCTAATATTCGAAAAAAGAAACGTATGCCAATTAAAGGAATTAATTCAATAAAACAAAATTTTTGTTCCAAAACCGACACGTTTAACCTTTTTTTTAACTTTTAATATTATAATATTCGATTTAAGCATTTCTGATTGATCGAATTGACAGTTTTAATAACATAATTTCGAGGTAACGCATAAGAAAAAAATCATAATAATAATAAAAAGGTAAAACAGACGTCATCCGATTAATTTGAATATTTACATGTCGTATGTATAAAAATCTTACACAAAAATACTGTGCGATCAATCGATCAGTCTCAAAAAATTAAAATATTATAGATTCTATTTTATGGCCCAGAAGAAAAGACATTTTTGATCGTCGTCAGGTGAACAAGAAGATAAAAGCAATTAATTTAAACAGTCGAAGAACAGAGACATAAAATTATTAGAAATAAAATAATGGATTTAAACTTAATAGTGTAAAATACCGAGTTGGTTGCCTCTAAAATTTTCTATAACTTCTTAAGAATTTATTGCAATAATTGTTAACATCTTCTAGCGCTATAAATACCAAATAGCCCAAGCCAAACAACAAGGCAATTTTGGACCATCATCAAGCTAACATTACTATAGCCCTTTTTATTGCCCTGTTAAACGTAGATTTGTACGATTTGCCTTAAAGGACCTTTCATGGAATGACCCTTTTCTGTTGCCCTCATACCAAGACAGATTAAAATTGATAGGTTTACATTCCCTAGAAAAGCGGCACCTAGTGGCGGATGTGATTTCCGTTAACCAAATTTCGAATGGTGCTATTGACTTCCCTTTTCTGCTAGACAAAATATATGTTAACATTAATACACGGTCGTTAAGGAATTATTCAAAATTATGCATCAGTTTTATGATGAGTATGGTAGAAACGAACCGGTTTCCCGAATACTCCGGTCAGTTAATGCTAACGCCAAGGTCTTCGATTTTTGCTTGAGCAAAAGACATTTTAAGAAGTTCCGCGGCGTATTCTATAATCGGCCCTCTGATCTTGATTCTTCTTTGCCCACAGAAGCATTATTTTTTAGAAGATTACTGTTACGAAGTAATCTAACCCAGCACTGATGGTATTACCCTCTACAGAATAATTTTCAAATTCGGCTCGCGCAACTTATAACGGGGAAATTTGATTTTTTGAGAGGAGAAAAATATAAAATAGGATTACCGAGTATTTCTTTTAAGATTTTTGATTATTAATCCAAATAGAAGAAAAAATTAATTTTTTTGATTATATTAAAATGTTAGATGCTGTTTTTTGTGGTTTCTTTGCGATGACATTTTAATATTTGAATATAATGTTGTTATTCTTTAAAATCTAGAAAGTGAGAATAACTGCCGATGTCACAAAAGCAATAACAATATTTTGGAATAAAGAAAAAAAAATAATGTCAAATTAAATCAAAAATCCCTTGAAATTTATCTGACGTAGACATCGGGTTGTCCACCTTGGTATTAATATTATATGTAAAATGTGTGATGCGTAAATTTGACAATTTGTTAATATCGGATCGTGGATATCATAACATTTACGATCAATTAGCAAAGGTTTATGTACAATTTATACATATGAGTGAATTTTTGGTATTTTTTTAGGGTTTTGCATTTATTGGTATACCATAGAATGTGGACCAAGATTAGGTATGCAAAATTCTATGGTTTAACTTAAAGAATAAGACACGAAGGATAAGTATTAGGTTGGATAATATTTATGAAGCTTAATTAGGTTTCAATAAATAAAATTTTTTAGTTTTTGTTTTCTGTTTGAAAACGCGTCCGTGAATTTTCTTAACCGGGTCTTAAATTTAATTCTATTTAGTAAGAAAAAAGTGTGTGACTTGACTAAAGTTAGTGCTTCAATTAGCTTGCTTTTGTAAAAAAAACCTCAGCGTTAAAAATTATGTTTATATCTAATTTTCAACAGAATATCGATCATATATTAAGATCATCAAAAGTAGTGATTAATTCCACTAGTCATATTCGGATTTCTTGTGTTGGTTATAGCAGACAAAATAAATTTAACAAATTTATTATTATTTTCCTATTTTTTTTTAACAAATACAATAACAATTCCATCCTTCACGTACTTTAGAACTCTCTTCATTCAAAAGAGCTCTTGAAAAGTGGTCATGACAATTTCGTCTAGGTAGATCACAGATCTATATATTACATTATTTTGGCCGGTAGTGTAAAATCGTTTTAAAAAGAACAAAAGCGTTTTGCAAGTTTTGTATGCAAAGGATCTTAAACTAATGGACTAATGCGTCTTATTTCTATCAGTTCATCCAGAAAAAGGTAGTAAACAGAAGAAAATTTTAAAAAACCAGTATTTTTTATGATTTTTCTGCATGTAGTTTTACTTTTATGAATCTATAACAACTTCTTCATTAATTTTGTTTTGTATCAGAGATTTACTTGTTATGTGTTTTGAAATAATTTATAGAATTATGAAAATGCTTTCGTCTCTATCACAAAAACTGTTCATATTCCTGAACATTATCATAAAAATAAAATTTAAAGAAAACGCAGAAAAGTTGTAAAGTTCAGATTATATTTGACAATGAAAATGATATTAAATGAAAATATTAAATAAATCCTCTTCAATGACGACAGAAGCACAAAAACAAATAATTCACACGTTTTTCTTTTACAATGAAAAAAATATATATATGTATATAAAAAAACGAAATCATCTGAAATTTCGAATTATGTGAACAAATGCCATTAAATTGACGCCACACTAAAGTTTCTTTCATATGTGATCTTGAAATTAAATAACTTAAGATTAAATATTTTTATTTCATGTGAATAGAAAGAAAAAAAGCCAAAAATTTAATAGAAAAACGCTTTCAAATGTAATTTTGAATATAATTTTGTATTCGATATCTAATTTGAAAACAAACAAAAAAAACGATCGATACAACAAGGCGATCAGGCGTTAAATGAATCTAGCACATCGTTATGTATATATGTTATATGTAATTTGTTTGACGTTTCACGCTTGAATTTTTTTAATTTGACTGATTTGACAGGTAATTTAGCGGTACTTTGTGAGTATAGAAAAATTATATATTTAGATATTAGAGATTTGAGATAGTTCGACGGGATGACATCCACCGAAATTATAAAAGAATGAGAATCCAAATAATAATCTGACTTCAATAATTTAACGGCGCGACGACATCGAATTTCAAGATCTATATATTTTATTAGGATGTAAGGAGAAAAGACAAAAAAAAAATTACATATAAACTTAAATAACATAAAGATTAAAAGTAGTTTTTGGTTTATCGAATGGACATGGCGATTCCCATTATAAGAAAAAGATCATGTCGAATGTGGGAGAATCAATTTATGGAGTACATGCATATCGAATTAGTGTTAAATATGTCTATTTTGTCAATTAAATCTCATGAAGAAAAAAGTAAAAGGGAATATTCAATATTTAATATTTATATTGATGACAAAAATACGCACTATCAATAAATCTTCCATTTTTATCACAAGTAAGGTGTTCGCCTTTATAGTACGGGTATGAAGAAGTAAATATGCACACTTACACTGGAGATAGTACTGGGGGCAATCAAAGTTAATTTTTATTATACGGAATTATCTATGGTATCTGAAAGAAATTCTGCTTCCTAGTGAATTTAGCCGTATATCCAGTGGAATTGCATACCCAATGCGAGAATTGAAACTAGTTGAACTAAACGGAAAAGCCATCATATACTACATATACATGAGAAATTGAAAGATGGAGGAATCAGGATTGCGTTGAAAGTTGGATTCGTGTTTATGGATATAGACGGTTGAAATATCTCTTCCAAAACGAGTTCATATATAGTCAAGAACACAAAAATCGCAATTTTTTCCTAAGAAAATGAAAGCCCTAAAACAGCCATCAAAACCCAGTAAATTCAGTCAACCCAGTTTCGACTTTGTTGGAATTTATCATGTACACGGGGTAATTATGTCAACTTCTTCCATATTCTTACATTACCATCAGTTATAGAAGTGATAGCTTCAAAAGGACAATCAGCAAACAAAAAGACACCCAAAAATATACTTCCATTAAACATAAATTCGAAATGAAGTCATTATTTTAATAAATGTGTTTTTTAAAACCTCACTAAAATGCCTTAATCCTCACTTTAAGTGTTGGTCACACACAAAAAACCTCCTCCCCACAAAAAAAGAGAACATTTAGATTAAAAAAAAACTGAATATTAAAATCCGTTAAATAAAGATTTTGAATAGTAATATTAGAAAATTATGATAATCATATTTTCTGATCAAAATGAACATGTGTGCTCGATCAAACGATGATAAGATCAATTGAATCGAGGGTCCATGGAATTATACGACAAATCCGTTTTGATTATGATCAAGCAATGGCTTATAAAAATAGTCTGTTCAAATGTGCGAAATGAACACTTAATACAAAAAAAAACGTACAAACGGGAAGACTGTAATAATTAAGTCCCTTTAAAAAATGTTATACCACAAATATTTCGAAAAGGGATTAGACACACTTTTCTTTTATAGAACAGTGTAAAGTGCACAGCACATCAAAAAGGGTCCTTATATGATATTAAAATTAGCTCATCTCTTCATTAAATTGTGTTTTGCGATATGTTATCAATATTTAACTATAAACTACTTACCCGAAAGGGGGGTGTCATGTGTCAGGAGCATTATATAAATTTATCCCAAAGGATTACCAGAAAAATTATGTTCTATATAATGCGGTATTATAAAATCGACTAAGAAAAGGATATTTTTTTTTTAAAAGATATCATCTAAATTTTAAAAAGTTTTGTTAAATATCTTGATTTATATTTTAATATAGAACTGTTCCTATAAAAAAGAAACGAAACAATATTTTACTTTATTCAAACTAATAATAACGTTTTGAATCAATCTACTTTTTAGAATGATTTAATACCTAATGGTTCAAATGTGTGTTCAAGTTTATCTTGTTGTATAGTTTCCAAAGCACTTGCGGAAGTCTTTTAAATATCTCAGTCATCGAAGAAGCATCCTTATAACTCCATTTTAATTTTTGAAATAGTGAGAAGTCACATGGTGCTAAATAATATGATGTGAAGGATTCAACACAAAGACTTGATTTCGTACCAAAAATTGACGAACAATCAACGAACTTGGTTCATTATCATGTAACAAACACCAGCTGTCTCATTCATTATACTCTGGTTGAACTCAACGAATTCTAACTATTAAACAATGTAAAACTTTCAAATAAAAATCACCACTAACTGTGTGACCAGATGATGCGTTTGGTATCGAAGAAAACAATGAACACTGGGTTGATTTTTGATGGAATTTTTCGCGTCCTTTTAGCTTGTGGCGATAGTATTTCTTCTAATTTATCCAACTCAAAAACTTCGACTTTGATAAACAATTATCACCATAAAATTTCTATACGTTTATGTGTCAAGTTTTGCATACAATTTATTAACACAGCTCTTCGTTCTATGATTTGATTTAGATAAGTAATTTGTTTGATTGATAAACAAAGCGTCATAAAATTGACAAATATCAACTGATAACGTTAAAATTTTGAGGATTTGTCCAGCTAGAGATGGCAGCCCTAGTTGCATAGATATTGGACAAGTCCCGGAACTTGATTGGAAATTCCCGTATTTTTTATGAATTATTCTTCTGAAGTGGGTCCAACATTTTATTTTTTTGAAAAAGAAACTAAATAAATTTGTTTATTACGAATATCTTACAATATATTTTCGATGTGTGAAGAATTAAATTTTGTTTCCAAATATTAATTCATTTGTAGCTAATTTCGAATATAATTTTAAAATTTTCACGAAAATTCAATTAACCAAATTCACGCTGGCTTGAATAATATAGTAATGTACTTGAAACTTAATTTTAATAAATTTAACTGAATTTTAGTGAAAATATAATTTGGAAAATTAATAACAATTATAAACGGGAGAAAGGGAGAATTACTACATGGCGGTAAATACCTTCTGTTTTTCAAAACTATAAATATAATTTTCTCCAAAAAAGGGGTCGCCTTTTCAATAAAATTAAAAGTTTTTAAACAGTAAAATGCAGTGAAGCATTATTTCGATTGAATCTAAAAACGCGGTGAGAAGATGATGTCGTTTGTTATTATTATTATTATTTTTTGTTTGTTGCTTCTATAATACACCTTTTCTCATATATAATAAATGGTTTTCGCTAATTTATGAAGTTTTGAAAATGATTAATTAAACTTGAAACGAAAACCAATGAACTCGCATAACATTGTGTTATATTTTAAATATTACAATATCGCGAATAATGGTTTCATACATGGTTTCATAAAAAACAGAAGAAAAAAATATTCATAATTATTATTATTAATCGCTTGTAAAGAAAAGAAAAAATTATAATTCATTTGAAAAATTAGGTGTTAAAAATTTGTAGATAACGTCTTTTGATTGTAAAAGAAGTGAAGGGCAAATGAGATATAATAAAGGTACTCTATAAATGTAAATGGCTATAAGTTTTTCGTATATTAAAGCCGATGTCGAAATGCTTTATCGGATTATTAAAGAAGTAATTCTGGACATTAATAAGTGGTATTAGTTACGACACTTTTACAAAACTAAGTTGTAATTTCGAAGACAAGAGTAGGTGATTATTCATATATTTGTTTTTATTAGACGTCAATGTCCAACCAAATATTATACTTTTATTTGGGAAATTACATCGAAGGTTTTCTTTTTGAGATTTTTTTACAAATCAATTTGAATTACAATATATTCCAAAAATCCCTTTGATTTTGAAAGAAACTTTTGAAATTATCGTGAACTAATGAATTAGATCATTTAAAAATTGTTTTTATATTTTGGCTATTTTTAAACAAATTTATTAAAAAGGGATTTTTTCTACACCCAAAAAAATTTGTGATATTCTAAACTCGCCATTCTCAAACTATGAGACGCAATGAATCAAAACTTTGTACTAAATACTTTGATTATTATAACTTATTTTTTTGTATTTTGACTGTATTTTATTTAAATATAAAAGTAAAGTAACCAACTACCGCGTTTAAAATACAAACATGAAAGAAATAGAAATATTCTTAAATATTTTTTAATATTCTTAAATATTTTTATATTTTAACAAGTAGTAAATTTATAAATCTAATTAGAAACAATTTTTTGGGTGTAATAAATTTTCTGTTGGTAAGGCCTTTTGAAATTGTCTATGACAAAAATGACGCTTAACTATGCAAAATTTAAAGATAAAAACCTCGAAATGTTTTTCCTTTTTATATATTTAACAGTTTTCTTTTAAATTTATGTGATTTTTCCAAGGCGATGAAATATCTAAGCTTAAAGTTAAAAGTAAAATCTATTAGTGGCACAAGAATTTTGATACCATTGAATATAAATATTACATTGTCATTCCTATTTTCTGCTTATGTTTGCTTTGATGATATTAAAAGGACATCTAATTCCTCCTTTATAATCATGGTGTTATAATATTCAATAAAAATTTTAGTATTAGTGATATTGATTGTTGGTAAGAACAATTTTTCTTAAAATTACATTCTATTTATATATTTCACCTAATCATCATTATTCACATATTATCATCATCATGATGATGAAAACAACCGATAGTAGAAAAATCAATATACTTATATTGCGGGAACTAACGGAGTTTTGGATTACAATATCTCTCGAATAATTCAATTTTTCATCCAAATTATAATTATCCGCTACTTGTGTTCAAATTTTTGAAAAAAAAAAAATAAAATAAAAAATAGTTCTTGTTCTATGTTCATTTAACTATTTCAATTTGGGGAACCCATTTCTTCCACAAAGTTTGATGATCTCCCATCGAGTTTCAAACTCAAATATAGTTCATTATTACTGAACATAATATGAATAAATAATAATTTCATTATTTTCTAACTTTTCTCTTCTATTATCAAAAATCGTAAGCACATAACGTAAGTAATAACGATTTATATATGACTTGCAACATAATTTGGCTTATTTTCAGCTCAAATCTATTATATTTATTAAATTACACAACTGTTTAATTTTCTTCAGGTGAAAATTTTCAGCGTTAGTCACTGACTTAGTCAATGGGAACTATAAAAAAACTTCTGTCGTCCAAAGAGTTGAAGTTCTTGCCGTTAAGACAATTTGATAAAGACCTGAATGAGTGATAATCTGATGGTGCAATTTTAAGGAAAACGAACTCATATCCTTTTTGTTGCTTATAGGTCATTTAGCCTTTCCAGTAATAGAAAAGCATCAGATGTCTAAAATGTACTTTGTGGTTTTACATCTTTAATAGTGTAGAAAAATGACAGACACCAATTTATCTGCAACAATTGTTTTCAGAATGATGCTTTGAAATGTCTTCTTTCAAAATATGTGTGCAAGTTATTTGTTTAGATCTTCCGGAAATCGGCATGAAGTTTCCGGAAAACCAATATTTTTATTTGAACTGGAACAGGATTTCTAGTATTACTACATAGAGAAACAACTGATCTGCGTATGATCAGCAGCATACATATTTCATGCCGATTGGTAATTCCATTACGAATTTTTCAATGTAAAAACTACAAGCAGTAATCTATTTTAACTCATAATGATCGCCTTCGTATAGTAAATTAAATTTATACTATTTTAATTACTATTTTCTATAGAACAACATTTAATTTATTGAATCTAATTAAATGAATTTCATCATTTAAACCGGAAATATAAATGATTTGGTGGGAATTTTAATGTTCTTAAATTCAAAAATTATAAAGTTTAACAATATTTTTTTTTAGTTTTATTTGTTTTAACGATGAATTTTAATTTTATTAGAACAAATAAAAATCTGTCATGTAGAAATTTTTTCGTTGTACATTTTCGTTTCATTGAAAACATTCAGATCGGTTCGGTGAATTTTTTTCTTTAGATTTTTTGGTAATTTGTATGAATTTATACTTTTTTCTTTGATATATAATTAATTTAAATAGATCAAAAAATGTTTTAATTCATATTTTAATTAAATCGAAAGGAAAAATATGTAATTTAATAGAAAATTAGTACGACAGGAAGTTATATAGTTTCATAAAATACATATTTTAATTTTTAGAAACCTTAAATTAGAAATGATCAATGATCATGAGGCCGAATAGAATTTTACATTTCAAAACATTTTATTATAGGAGAGGAAAATATAGTATAAGCTGAATATGGTAGATTGTTGTAAGATTTCCTTTTTGAAAGATATTAACATTTAATTTATTTAAACATAATTAGATGACAGAAAAATGTAATATTTTAAAGGATCCAGCAGAGGAATATAGAAAATTATACACCCACTTAAATTCGATGATATATTGATTATAACAGCAATTGAAACTTCTTATTTAGTATGCATATAGTAAACATTTCTAACTAAAATTATCGGATTCTTTAAATGACTGTTATGTCCTGATCGACTAATGTCATGATTCTTATTTTTTTTTTATTTTAGACATGTTTTTCTTTAGTTGCTGAAAACAAAAAAAATTCCTATTTTCTACACAATTTATTTACAAATCGTGATTCGACGTTTAATTTGCAAGTGGTTTGAATATATGCTATTAAGATTTAAGTTTGTTTTAGTTTTTGTTCCTTTGCCGTTTTTTTTCATTTGCTGCTTTGACCCGGAACGGAGGAATGCGAAAAAATACACGATTTATAATAAAGGACAGTTTTCTATATTTAAGTTATTTTTATATTATAACTATTATTCACTTGGCTGTATTATATTTCCATTTTTAAGCAGAAAACAAATACTAAACAATTTATTATAGTATAAATGTTGTAAATCTAGTTAATGTGTCCCAGTCTCCTATATGATAAGAATCTGCATATAACGTATAAACATGGAAAAATTCAATAAAGGTTAAAAGTTATTGCAATAGTTAGAAAGTTAAATATCAAATTTTATGTTTGCATATTTCTTTTTACATAATTTCTAGTTATTCATATTTCTCAATTATTTTGCAACAATAATATTTAAAATATTGATTTTTAAATTATATCTTTCATTGATCAAATTGATATTTGCCAAAACATAATTAATAATGCAAATATAAATATGAAATAAAAACAATTACATTTTATTTAAAACTTAATTCTCTTCAATATCAATTTGAAATCTTACAATTAATAATATTTTTAATTTAACTTATCATAAAATTTTATTTTTTTATAATTTAAAAAAATATATTAAAAGATATTTTCAAGATGAATTAATCATTTATGAAGGCGTCAACTGTATTTAAACAATGACAAATGGCCTCATAATAATTTTATCAAAATTCTAATTCAAAAAATTTCCAAATTGATAATGTCTGATGCCCGAAAATGGACAAATCCGAATACGAACAAGACGATTAAAATAAAATTATTTTTTTTTTTCATTTACAAATCAATTAACAATATAATGATGGAGGTATCTCCTATATACAGTGGAATACAAAATAAAAAGAAAGTTTGCCTGGGAGGGACAGCAAAAGAAAAAAAAAGCTGGATAAAAAGGACAACATTACCAGGAACATATAACTAAATAACTTCATTTGGAAATACTTTAGTATTGTAGTTCCAACAGTGTAACAACAACAACAATACCAACAATAAGAATATGTCATCTTGAACATCATTTGTCATTCGTTATCGTCGATATAAAATGAAATGTAAGCCATTAAATTTGATGTTTTGTCACAATCTTTTTTTGGACCATTTAATAATGTTATATCTTTCATAGTTTTATCATAGTTTGTTGTTGATGGTTTTCATGTATTTTTTTTTTTTTGGGTGGTTCTACATTATGTCGGTTTTTATTATTGATTTTCTTTTTTTGGTCACTTAAGATTGGTGCAGATTTCTAACGACTGGGTGATTATGTTTGTGATATCAAAAAGTATACAATAAATAGAGTTCCCAACTTCGATTCTGATTTGGTCAAATTTTTGGTCTGCAAAACATTCCACCTTATTAATAGTATCTGGTAAAAAAAAATTCTGTGTGGTATAAACATGCATGTATTTACAGTCCTTTTTACAAATGCTATTAACGAGAAGGTGTACTACAATGGTGCCAAAAATTTATACACAGAGAATTCTCTGTTTCTTCATGTATTGACAGAAAATTTGTGGTTTTATTTAAATTTGAGATGTCTCGATAGGTAACTTATTTTTTTTTAAATAGACAGGTGAAGGTCTAGAAGTGAAATTTAAATAAAAAATTGACAACAAATATTGATTTCTATCAAAAATCATAAAAAAAATATATTTTATGCCAATGATAGAAAAAGACCACCAAACCTGTCAGGAACATTTTTGTAAGGTATCTCTGATAATTTGCATTTCTAAGGGATTCTACATAAAGGTCGCCTGTAGATCCATCGTTTTCTGCTAATGGAATAGAATATTGCATATATAGATTTATAAGAGCACTTTTAAAGTCAAATTTTACGACAGTTTATAATCCAAATACTGAAAGTATATACTATGATCTCCCGTGTTTGTTCAATGTGAACTCACCTTTAATATAACTTTGAAAAAAATTCAATTTTATATATTTATCATCGAAAAAAAATACTTGATTTACTCATAAATGTATTTATTTCATTTTTCATTTTTTTGTGACTTGTCCTAAAAGTCGAACACCAATGAAATTTGAACACCAAACATCATCGATCTTTTCTTGTTTTTGTTCTCTGAACAATCAAAATTACTAAGAAAATGATTTATCTTAATTTTTGTTTTTAAGTTGCGCGCGCGGTAAATTTAAAACAGATAAATTTAAGAAGAAAAAAAGGTTTGAACGATTTTTTGTTATCAAAGAGAGAAAAAAAAGGTATAACTTTATAAAAAAAAAACAAAAAAATTAATGAGTTTAGAATCCACATAAAAGGTGATCCTTTCTATCGATTAGAATATTAGAAAAATTATTGATCACTTAAACGAAAATGAAATTATCATAAATGTTTCATTTAATAATTCTAATAATTTTATGAAACTTGTATAAATGTGTGCGTGTGATTTATGTTAATGTGTTTGTATCATTTTTTTAATGAATGAAATTCTCTATATTCTTTGAGGTAGGTATAGATAAGTGTTCTTTTAGTTCCTTTTAAGGTGTCTCTAACTTAAATTATTATTTCAAGACAATTATCGTTAATGGACTTCTAAAGATTTCGAAAAATTATGGCGTGAAATCGAATAGATTTCGTAACTACATTCGATAAAAGATAGATAAATGCATTTGAAGAAAAAGGTTTAGAATGAAGAAAAAGAAAATAATTATAAGAGTTTAAGAGCAGGAAGTTCGATTATTATTTTCTTCTTTTTTTTTTGATATCATATAATTATTGACCATATCTGATATTTAGTTAATTGGCACATTAAAATGGAATTTTCAATAATGCATCCGAGGAAACGTTTTCATTTCCTTCTTTTTTTGTGGCATACCGTTAAATCGTTTAATTTATTATAATTAGGAATTTTTTTGAGATACTTTTAGCGGAAAAATAATTAATGGCGAAAGGAAGGAAATTCTATTTTAGAATTGATAACTCACATGGTCTTTGCTATAAATCTATTGTATTGTATTTGATTTCAAATTTTGATAGTTAACAAATACATCATATCGCCATCTATCTCACAAATATTTATTAAACATACTAAGTTTTAGCTCAGTGAAATGTCGACAAGTTGACAGTTGGTAAGTTTTATTGCTGATGGTGACCAAAACCAAGTTAGTTTTTATAATTTTCAATTTTCAAAACTATTACCTATGTTAGTTAACGCCTTTGACGGTTTAAAAGACTTTCAACAATATCATCGGATAATTCTATTGTTTTTTTTTTTTAGAATAATTAAAATATATACATTACATCAAAACTCGCTAAAATAATTGAAATTTAAATTCAATATGCAAGTTTTAATGTGCAGGTACTCACATATTCCTTCCAATTTAAAAAATACTCTTTTCTTTCGGAAGGATTTCACACTAAAAAGAAAATCGACTCAGTTAGTACTTTAAATCATTTATATTATAAATGAGGTCGTTCAACGACCAGAGTGTCATATTGTATCCAGTACCATAATCTGGAATTCAACTCCTAGCCAAGAAAACTTTACACTTTTCCAGTTGTTCCATAACAAATTCAGAAGTGGGATTCTTACTTATAAATGCCCTAACTTTGCCCTAATTATGGAACATTGTATTTATCTTTTAAAAAGATATATGTGACTTGATTAAGAGTATGGTGTAGTATGTGTGCGTATTGAAAACGCAATCGAGGACTGTGGATTGTCCGACGCATATGATCGAGATGTGATGTTGAGATTCTATAATTTCAACAAAAAAAAATGCGTTACCATAATTGAACTACTGAGAAATTTCTTCTCTATCGATTGAAAAAAGAAAAACAGTTGAATATTATATTAAGAAAACAATACAATAAAATATCTTTACAAATAAAAACAAAAAAAAATAAGAACTAATTTTTTATCCTTTCCATAAAATTAAAATACAAAATCAGATTCCACTTGAATGGAAGATGATTTCGATGGGCAATCAATCATTTGAATCGAATCAATATCGTAAAGTAAAAAATTTCACACCTGACATGAATTAAAATTGAATAAAAGCTATACAGAATCTGTAATGGTTATCTTAGAAGACCGCGAGCGGTAACGATCAAAAAGATTTATTATATTTAAGTTTTGTTTAGCTTTTATATTCTTTTAGAATCTTATAATCTGTTTACTCGCTATATATCCTCTTTTCTCTGATGATTTTGAGTAGTCTTTCTTTATATATTAACACTCATCTTGGTCAGAATTTTTTTCAAAAATAGTCGATTTTTATACTCAAACTAATGAATAAAATTTTATGTAAAAATGTAAAAACTAATAATTTGCTTGCATATAGTAAATTGATGAAAATGAAAGGGTATTCATTTTAAAAGAATAAAATTATGTGAAAATTACCAGCACATCAACAAACTCATTTTTCTTTTTTAAAATGGTTCATTCAGATCTTAATGATGTTTATATAATGAACGATATTAAATGAATTTTTGTCGATTTTAAATATTCAAAGAATAACCATAAGTCTTGTACGCATTATAATTAGAGCAGATGCCGACGCACACGCTAAAAATATTAACAAATGAGGTTATAATTTTCTCTATCCTGGAGCATAATTATCTGTGATAATAGTGATGCAAAAAAAAATTCCAAGTGCAATTTTCTGTCCAAAGTCCTGAAATTAATAAAATGAAATATATACATATATATATATATATATATATCTATATATTTTTGCTGATATATAAGAAAACGCTTAATCCACTTTTAATTGAATCAGATTTAAGTCAATTAGTCTTGTTGCCGACAGGTTATTGTTATTTATTATTGTTAGTGATGGTGATGATAATTGTGGTAGGTTCATGTAAAACTATGAACTTCCTGAATTTCTTCGTGGCGTTCTTATTTTTTGAATATTTTTATAAGACGTGTTTGCCATTGGGCAAAAAAAAAATATCGTAATTGTTCATTAAGAAAATCATCGAATAAAATCGAGAAAAAGAAAGACGCAAGATCATTTTAATCTAAAGATTTCAAGACTTAATTTTTTTGAAACCCCTTAAGTATAAGATTGTAACATTTTGTAAATTGTTTCGTATAGGCTTGTGAACAACTTCAAGGCCTGCTTTTTTTGTTATCTAAAACGTAATTGCGAGTAATTTTTGATCATTAATGAATGACCCCTAAGGAACGGAAAACATATTTGCGCAAAAAAAGACAAAATAAAAAGCATATCAAAAAATTTAAAACACTATATAGATTTGTTTTTTATGGATATGTCCGATGAGTGTTTTAATGTATGTTTGAAAAAAAAACAAGTACATTAATTGCTTTTTAATTTTTCTAATGAAATATATATTTCTATTTTTCTTTACGGCAAACGAAGACTTTTCATTCAGATAAATATAAAAACGGAAGCTAAATTTAGACAAGAATATTGATGTAAAATAATAGCAATTAGAAAACCTTAGGCTGTTTACTTTTAATAAAGCTATAAATAATTAGGAATTAAAAATTTTCAATTCTAAATTTTTGCTTAATTGAATCATAATTGCGAATAAAAAAATCGAAAGCGGTTTTTTTCTTGTCGTATGAATAATTTTGTAATGGGACCGCGGTTTGTATCTATTTTTAATTGGCCACCATGATGTGTGGTTTATAATCAGATATTTATCAATTTTTATTTTAGGTCAACAACCTGATAGATGGAACGATTTCGACGGTTTACTCCTTCAAGTTTTGATTTCTCATGTTTCGAAAAATATCCCGAAAATTAAAAAAATTATCTAATAAATATTTATGTTCTAGTATTCCGAATATTTTAAAGACCTTCCAATTTGCGTTGAAAAGTAATTGAATTTTGTACGTTTGTTATACGCACTTACCATTTTAATCACTGAAAATTTTCTTATTCCGTCATTCAAATCGATGTGAATTACTAACGTGGTTTAAAGTTTTTGTAATTAAAAGTGCTTACGAAAGGCAAATGGAAGATTTTAATTTTTGCACCGAAAGTTTGGTATGAAGAAAGTTGTTATAGGCGAGTTAAAATCATTCGAATCTCTATCAACAGTTTTTTTCCACATATTCTGAAGGAACAAGCCATTAAACGAAGGAAGTAAAATATTATTCACATCTATAGAAATGAAAACATTAATGATAATCGCGCCGAAATAATCAATCAGTTCATTAATTCATAGTTAAATGACCGAATTTGCACATCTAAAAATTTAATACTTTAGAATCTGATTTCGATGAAATTTTAGAATTAGTTATTTTACGATCTGCCTTACATTACAAGCTATAAAAAACCCAATGATTGGAGCAGGTGACGGAGTTTCCGTAGCCAATTTTTCATTTTGTGCAATATTGATTTTGGAGTCGCATTGTTGGATGGGCCTTTACCAATTTGAATGGATGATTTTTTACGTCAAAGTTGATCCTCAGATGTATCTCTTTATAGATTTCGGCAAGAAAATTCAAGAGTTATATCAAAAACGAGCTAAAATTAATTCCAAATCATAAAATTGTTTTATGAAAAACTGTCAAAAATTGTCCAAATGCATTATATTTCAGATTGGCTTCTTTAAGTCCATTTCAAACCAAATTTTTTTTCAGGACTGTCATTTTTTCCTCATTCTACGCTTTTATTATAAATCGCGAATTTTGAAATTTGATCTTGTTTTTTTGTTGCTTTTGTCCGCTTGATCTTACTTTGTCTTGGAAAAGACATCTTAGCTCAGGTGTTTTATTTTTAAAAGAAATATTTTGAAACCTTTTATCCGTAATGTTATAACAATTAGTTTGCCATGCTTTAACAAAGTCTTAACACACGATACTCGTTTTATATTTGCTAATATTCGCGAAAGGACCACACACGATATATTATATTTCACGAACCTTGTGTCATTACGCATATAATCACTTGATTTGTTGTTTGAATGTTTTTTTTTTCGTTATTGTCTCGATCATTGATCGAGTCATTGATCTAATAATCCCTTTGACTAAAGATCAGAACAGAATTTTCGTGTTATATATTTTAGGTTATTTTTATTAGAATGTAACTTAAATAATTTCGCGACTAAAATTAGTTGACACCTTTTGCTTTTTTCCTTTCGTTGAGATATAAAAAAAATAACCTGATAATCAATTTTAACTGAAAATATCAACATTATGAAAGTTTATGTACAAAAATATGATATGTCTAAGGATTGATGGTGATGAAAGGGTGTAGAATAATAAATCTATATATAAAGACGTAGCAAAAAGAAAAAAAACCCTGTCATATTGGACGAGAAATGTATGATTTATGAAATTGAGACGATGATAGATGGACACCTTCCATCACCCAAAAATATAGTCGTTTTGACATTTTCGATAGAGAAATCCTATTCTGAGAATGCGTATATATACCTATATATGTATGTGACCACATATCTAAATTGTGACATTTATGAGCTTTTATTTGATTGTCCTTTGAATCGTTAAGGCGTAATCATTCTTTTTACTTTTGCGATATTGAATGTCCTTTATAATATAAACTGTAATAAACTGACCAAACAAAAATTGGGGATGTATGTAATTTTTCGAGGGGGATATTCTGCTATTATTTATTATAATAGTTTTGTGAAATAATTGTGATGGAGACAAGAATATCATTCGTTTTGGTGCGCATATTTCAAAACAGTTGAGCTTTATATGACAAGTCATATGTAATGAATTTTATATTAACTAGAAATTAAATTCAAAGAATTTATTCATTTCACACCTAATTGAATGTGGAGTTGTTTAATATTAATTGAAAATTTTGGGGAATTTTTGTGTCAAATAAAATGTAATAAGTATATAAAAACTGAATATGTTAGTTTATTGATTAATCGCTTGTCATATTAGACTTATATTAATGGATATTAGATTGTAGCATAATTTTTTTTTTATTTTATTTATTAATAATTAAAATATTGATTAAATTCCAATATTAAATTTCCATATTTGACTGAAATTTTATTTCCACCCTATTTGCATTGCTCATGAAAAAATGAAAAAATGAAAATAACATAAAATTATATTTTCTTTAAATTACACATATTATAAAAAAAAACCTCAAATTACATTTTGATCGAAGTAATTGAATATAAAATTTAATTTTATAGCTAACTCCCACAGATTAATTAATAAAATATTAATATAGGAGAAAAAAAAGTCCAATATAATGCAATTCAAGTCAATTGTAAAGTTAGGTGATAGATACTTTAAATGACAGCAAATAATCGGTGCATATCTTAATCATATCTCAGCTTACCTCTATTTTGAATATGTTTACTTGATCTTTGGGGCTTATTTGTTCGGTTAGTTTACGATTTCACATCGAAAGAAAATTACATATATATATGTAAAATAAGTTTTGATCCTACTTATAGTTAATTAGAGACTTGATATAAAGAAAACTTCAAATGTTATTCTACCTGTTTGTTATACCTGTCATCCATCTAATAAGAAGCAACACGAAGATTGAGGCTGGAAAATATTACCATTTTTATGTATGCCTATAAAACGGCCTAGAAAGATGGTTTATTATAATCTAGGTTATATCTTCTTTATGGTTCTGCTCAGATATTTACGATAGTTTTATAGCAAAATTGTCATCAGTTCGACTATTTAAATCGATTGAGCTTAGATTGCAAGTTTCATATACGAAACTATCAATCTAATTACTCATAAAAGTACTGACATGATAATGGCATTGTTGTACTGTTTTGAAAATTTAATCAGTAAAAACTGTATAACCGCACAGGATAAGCGCTGGCTTATAGGGAATATCTAAATTTACATGATCTTTATAAGAAGAATGTTGTATACGTTCTTTATTTGGTATATAATATAGTTAGCGGCAATGTGTATAATCTGGTATTTTATAGAATGCCTAGACAATCTATATAATACCTAAAATTACAACGTAAAGCATATAAAAAGTTTAATTTTGTACATTTTATATAATGTCGAAAATTCTTTCAGCTAAGAAAATTGTATTTAATGTTATTGAGATAACCTATTATAATACGCCCCGCTCGCTAGTCCCAGTAAATAATTTATACTGAATGGTGACATTTCGTTGTTTAAGGGGAAATTTTGCGTAAAGTTGCACTTGGTAAAAAAGTTCGCACATGCGTGCACAAGGGTTGTGTTGCAGAATAGCATTTTTGATTGTTATAAAACTTGTAACTTTAAACATTAAACTTTAAATAAATTTCTTGTGATTGTATAGGATAAGAACAAATTGTGATTTAGAACTTTTCTAGAAATATTTAATTTGAAAACTAATTAAATACAACCAAAAAGCCTACAATAATGAGAGTTTCCAATTTGGGGACTTCTACAAGCGTCAGATTATTAATAGTATTTGTTAAAATGACTCTGTGTGATATAAAATTTCATGTATTTACAGTCTTTTTTACAAATACTATTAAAAATAAGGCGCGCTTGGCAGCGCTGCAAACGTCTCATCAATTTATATAGAAATGATTACATGTGATACAACAATGTAATACAAAATTACCATTTAACAATAATTAATTCATGTGCTCAATAAAACAATAAAAATTGATATGAATTATTTAAACTCTATTTAAGATTGTAAAATAAGATTGCTTTTTTAAATTTATTTCCGTAAAAATCTTGTGGGCAAATATAATATCTAGAATATTTGTTCTTCTATAATGTGTTCCTATTATTGTATTAATGTTCTTTAGATATACGCGGTTTTTTTGTTTTTCTTTCACAATTAATCATTATAAATAATTGCATGAAATCATGCGAGGTAACTAATATATAACAAAGTTATCGAAATATTATATGATCGGTTTTTTGTCTTATAAATCATAATTCCATCAGTAATTTTCAATATTCTTACGAATGAATGATTAAAACTTGTTCACTGATTTTTATATATGTAAAATATTTATCGATTGACTTTTATATATGTGGTTTTTTGTATTTTTTTCATAAAAACAACCCGCTTTTCATATTTTACCACAGAAATAAAATAATTTGAAATCAGATCCTTGTGAGTATCGAGAACAGAGATCGAAAAACAATGCAAAATTGAAATGATTTAAATTTCAAAAATACATATTATTTACAACAATTCTTATTCTTTAAAAAAATGGAATTTTTTGGATTAAATTTTTAAGAACATTTTGCTTCCGATTTAGTGTAAAGTGAAACTTTTAAGACCTTTTTAAAATATTTTGGATTAAAATTTGATTCGAAATTTAGTAGAAATAACAAATCAATATTTTTCAAAAATTATTTAATTATTGACTTTAAAAACTCCATAAAATATCGTTAAAAACTTGTTCCTTGTTTTGGTAAACAAAAAATTACCTAAAAAAACTGAATTTAAAAATTAAACCACAAATTTCCCGTTTAAGAATGAAATTTAATAGTCTCCAATAATACCTGAAACAATTTTGAAACCGATTTAAAAGTAAATTTAATGGATTTTGGCGCGTAAATTCGAAAAAATACCATTTTTTTGTGGATAAGAGATCATAAATTTGCCTCATGAATGATTTTTAATTATATTATAATTTTGGATTAATAAAAACTATGTATACATTTTTTGGCGCAAAATCACACGATCACCATTCATTCTATATACGATCAAAATATCAAAAAAAAAAAAAAAATACAATGAACTTCACCGGACACAGTATTATAATATTTTCCTAGTAAGGCTTCATTTCTTAATGGATCGATGATGGTCATTAATATGTTTTGGATATACATATTTATGAAAATTTTCACTTCAGTATACATGTGTGGCTTTCAGTTTTTCTCTTCTTAATTAGGTTTAAATATAAAAGTGCATTGATTTTTGATCGATATTATATTTAATATTGATAATATACGTGAGAAGGGATCAATAAAATAAACAAAAACAACAGAAACAAAAAATATCGATCAATAAGTTCATACAATATATGACAAAAAACTTCGCCACGATCACTTTTTGGATCAAATTACTATTTCAGGGTGGCCTTGTCATATCAATTTAGTACCATCGTTAAGTCGATTATAAACAAAATGCAAAAATTAATTTAACAAAATAAAAAAATGATCAAACCAGAATATATATATAATATTATTAACACTGTAAATAATATTCAAGAAAAAATGCAATATGTTGAAGTGATCGTTTCTTAATGTTCCCGATTATTACTTATAAATGCAAATAAAGCGATGCAATTAAATATGTTTCAAAGTGGTTTTATTCTGTTTTTAAATGATAAACAAGGCTAATGGCAACATTAATGTTTTTTCAGCTCACAATTGTGTACTCTAATAGGATAAGAATTTGTTTCTTTATATAGTGTTACTTTCGAAAGGGAATAGAAAAATATTTCAAAATTATTCTAAAGATCAGTCGATGTATGCATGACAACGAAAAGATTATTATTGATCTTCAAATGTAATAATAAACAACAAAAATCAAATGATTTGGCTTATAAAAATAACTTTGTTGTTTACTCTCTCTTCTTGATTTATATCGAACTATAATAATTTTGGTCATTGATTTTTTTAAATTGCACGACTTTGCGGATCCTGAGTGTATTCGTCTAATCTTATCAAGGTAAAGATGCAATATAATATGTGTCTAAAAGACTAGCATACAAATCTATTGATTTCATAAAATAAGTCAGGCTTGTAAAAAATAATAATTTAATTGAATGTAAGTTGCTTAAATCGAATTTTACAAAAAAACTTATATTAAGTTAAAATCGGCCTATAGTCGGTACTGGCATTTTGATATTTTTTAAGTTATCTGAATGAAATTTGTTTATTAAGAAAACCTTAGGAAATCCTCGTAATACATTCATTAATGCAATTTTTATGAAAATATTTTACCGTTAATATTTAATATCTCAATTACGTATTCTTCTTCTTCTTGATTTTAGGCATAAGCATGACAAGTCGCAGGACTCAGCTATTAGTGACTAAATTTTGAGTGAGTTCAGTGTCATAATTTTTCTAATAAACAGAGTAAAAATCGAGTCATAGTCATATCTTTTCATACTATGTACATAAATGAATTTACATTTTAAAATAAGACCACAGCAAATTTTTCACGTGCAATTAAGAATAACAAGTTTTACTCAAATTCCAACGATAAACATTTATAAACATGTTTATTTAGAAACAAAAGAATTCTTTATTCTTAAATAATTGAAGTGAGAAGTTCCATTATTTAAGATTTTTGCAGTGGCGTCAATTTGAAATTTCTTAATTGCAACGATTTAATGCAATGCAATTTTGTACAACAGTAGATCGGAGAAGAATGAATTTCCGTGAGTAATTTTCAGCTTAGTTTTCTTTTAATAACTTTCTTTTTAGTTTTGTTTTTATAATTTTATAATTTTCGAAATTTTTTTTTAGACACAAAACAATAGATTAAGCTTAAAACTAATTGAGACTATTTTTCCACAATTCGCATTGCAATTATGTTATTAATCGACAATAATGAAAAAAACAATATGTTTTCACACATAATTTTTTTGTTTTTGTTTTTGTTTTTTTTTTTTTGTCTTCATATATGATTTTTTTTTTCATATCGAATTCGTGTTAGAAGAGCATTTTCGCCGAGATAATTTTCCTTCTATTTTAAAAGATGATATTCACAGCAATTTTTCATTGCATTTATGTGTAATAAATTATAATTTCTTTAGTATGATTTTTTTTTCGTCTTTTAAGACAATAATAATAAACATCACAAATAATAGAAGGAAATGATGTTTAATCGTATTTTAAACATGCAACGTGATTATGAAAATATAATACCGCTGCAGAAAAACAAAAGTTCCGTTTTTATAAGGTGTTTTGTTATAGTCCCGGTAACTTAATAGAAAGGTGGAAAAAATTGCGGGTTGATGATAAAATTTGGGTCAATCTTGAATGAAATGATGAGATTTTGTTTTTTTCCATCATATCTTAAAGTGAAGAGACTTATTAGCAAAGGGAAAATGAATTTTTTTGCAAAGACTTCTTTTCAATTATTTGGAATGATTTTCAATTTTTTGCTTTTGATGTATGTGAATACATATTATGTCATCTGATCATTATTCTTCTTCGTTGTCAGTCCGGCTCATAAGAAGTTTTGTCCTAGGCAATTTT
This sequence comes from Xylophagus ater, assembly GCA_963422695.1. NCBI lineage: Eukaryota > Metazoa > Arthropoda > Insecta > Diptera > Xylophagidae > Xylophagus > Xylophagus ater. The sequence goes on from OY730478.1 coordinate 299,960, forward strand.
AAAATATCTTATAAAAATTCATTTGCATTTATCGCTGGCACAGTTCAATATGTAGATATCTTGAAAAAATCGATTTTGAGAAAACTAAATTCGAAGTTTTCAAACGAGTAGGTTTGAATGAAGATTTTCGAGTTAGATAAAAGCTATGTATTCTGATAAAAGTAATACATTGGTTTCTTCTGGCAATGCACTTAAAATAGTGGCAAATAATGTAATTTTTGAGAATAGTGTCAATCAATGGAGGAGGCCAAGGCTCGACTGCGGGTTGTTGCGTCGTAGTAACAAAAAGTGGTAATTAAATTTTTAATAAAGTTCAATGATAGAATCTTCTTAATCTAATTAGGATTAAAAAAATTGTCCTAAAATGTTTATAATTAAAATATAACAAGTTTTTATTACAGAAACAAAATTGTTTTTATTTCCTTGGATTAAAATAAAAACAAGTAATATCAATTGCAGAATTTAATTGCATAAGAATTATAAGATAAAATTGACCAAATTGTATTACACGAAAAATATTTTCCCTCGAGTAAAGTTGCATATTCTTTAGTTGAAGCGTTTCCGCAGGTTAAAGTGAACATCAGAGTGCTGGGCCCAATAAAAGTCCATTTAGATATATTTTACATAATATTTTTCTTTTTTTTTTATTACATAAATTCGATGCTATATAAATTACAAATATATGATTACAATTTGAATATGGAATTATACAATATAATTTTATATTATACGATTCCTTTTATTACCAATAATTTTAATTAGGTTAAATGCTTGTATAATACGATCGTGTACTTAACATATATTGTGTATGTCCTATATGCACTTTTAAGTTTAATGCAATTAGCATTTCAAACCCAAAAAAATAAATGTTTCAGAGCTGTAAAAATACTTTTATGTTTTGAATACGCGATCAATCGGCATCATGTTCATGTTTAATGCCTTCAGGTATGACATTTTGGTGATTCTTTAAAGATCAATTTTTTTTGGGGGGAAAAGATGCAATTTTTATTTGATATTACAAAAAGTTTTTGTTATTTTATTTTTGGTATCTCCTTGAGGCGATCTTGGTAAATGGTCGATTAACTTAATTTGTTGAATTTTTTTTTTCAGAGGACTTTTACGGAGAAATTTAAATGATGAAGAGTCACTTTACGAATATGTTCTACATTTATTAAAATTATGAAAGATCTTACAACTGAAATATTGCATGTAAAACGTGCATGCATGGAAAAAGAGTTAAATATGATTAAAAATAAAAGAAAAACAGGTGCTTCGATTGCAATTAAATTAATTTATTTTGATAATTTTTATCATTAGTTATTTATTTTAAGTAAAATTTAATGAAATGAAATTTTAATATTTCTTTCCAATCCAAAATTATGATGAAAAACATTTTTTACGAATGATATTTTCTGTAAAGAAAAAAGAAAAGAAACGAATGATCAAAAGTTGATATTTTAATAATCACCAAAATACGATCCTTTTTTTCTTTGAATGTCGTTTACAACCTACAATCAAATAAATAACCAAGAATTGACGTTTAATTTTGACTAATTTTTCTGAATTTTCGTTCTTGTGAAACGTGAACTCGTCTAAAATGAAATTAGATTTGATTTGAGTTCGTGTATATTTCTACGATTTGAAAAAAAAAAAAAAAATATCTTAACATTTTAACTAATGACAAATGTATATCATTTAAAGGGTGGTACAAAACCCTAATGAGGGTTTTCAGGTTCATAAAACAGACAAAACGAAAATTTCAAAATTCTCAGGACTTGAATACCCATAGAGAATTTTAATAAAATGTATTGTAGGATCGTTTTGATCTCTTGTAATTTGTTTCTAAAATTTCTATTTTTCTTTTCATATAAAATTAAGTGTTCTTTATTTATATTTAATGAAGTTAATCGTTCATTCAAATTTTAATTTAATTCCATGAAAAGTTTATATTTTATGAATGAAAATTAATTTCTACAAATATTGTTGGTCATTATTGTAGATCTACAAGAAATTCAAGATAGGTTAGCATGCCATGATTTATCATTTAATTTGTATGCTTTGGGCTACATGAATAATTACGAATGGGCTATAAGGTGAAAATTATGTCAAACATATCCTATATAGAATCGGATCAGCTTTTCAAATATATGAACTGTATTAGTTTCGATCGATTGATAGTGCTCTTACCGCATGACATCATTTGTATTCGAATGTTTGATTGATACATCTTGAAATTACATATCGAACGAATTTATTCCTAAACATTTAGAAAATTACTTCTGAAAATTTGTATTTTATAGCTTCTCCATTCGATTTCCTTTCCAATCGAAAACATATAATTTTAAATATAATTGAATTTCATTTTTTTAAAATATGAAATTTAATATGCAATAAAACTTTTCAACGTAATCGAAGATAAACAAAATATTATCATGTATCCCTAAAAGAGTGCCTTCCGATAATATTCACAAAATATATCCATTATAAAATTGCATTTGCGAAAATACATTACATGGGAAGATTTAAAAGAGTGGCGCCGAAAAGAATATGATTATGTAAAAACATACAAAACTTGATCGGTTTATGATTGAGTTTATTTTGCGGTCAAATCAATATCGACAATTGAAATTTCTATCTCGATCATTTTCTTAATATTTTCCAGTAGGAAAATTATAATTCAATCAAGATTTTGTGGTTACGAATTTAATAATTTTGGTTGTATCTTGGAAAGAATAATAAATATTTGCATTCGATTTGTTTTGATCGCTGAAACTGCAATCATTTATAGTTTTCGTTGATTTTTTGAATAACAAAATATCAGAAATTTGTTTTGAATAATTTGGTTATCAATCGAAAGGGTTTATCAAACAGATCACATGACAGTGCAAATTGAGAGGAATCAGAAGTAAAAGTTTCGAAAACGAGTTAAGACACGTCCTAAAAAAGATTATAAGATTTATATAATTTTGTAAAGAGGAATCTGCAGAGCCAAATTTCGAGAAACTGTATGAAGAAATCATTTCAATCATGGGTCTTTATGATTCGGCAAGGAAGTTATAATATTCATAAAATTTTTATATTTTTGTTTACATACGATGTCACGTACGATCAAAATACAGTAGCTGATCATTTACATGAAGATTTTTTTTTTTTGATAGAAAAATTTCGCATTTGATTATTCCAAAACCGAGATTTTTTTTAGGAACTTGGGCAAATGTAATTTTGAATGTTTAAATAAAAATTCACGGTAATTACCTGACAAAAATTGATGTTTCAGAACTAAATTTAGTTTGATATAAATTCAAAAATAAAAAAATAATAAATAAATACCCTCCAAGTGAGTCAAGTCAACAATAGCTCTTGTCTTCCTTAATCAGAATAATATCATATTCCAATCGCAGACATACCATATTGTGGCTTTCAATAGCCTAAACACATACTCCTCTAGACTAGCAAAAGTGCTAATTCCTCTAAGTTTATTACAGATGTCGAACGCATTTCGCTGTTATCCTGTGTATTGTAAAGTTTAAAAAGAACTACTTCATTTTTAGTAGGTTTAAGCAGTTTTGGGAGAATCTCGAGACACTTCACTTCACTTCATATGGTTCAAATTTCGACTAAAAATGAATCTAATATCTCTCAATCAATATTTTGAACTTTTATGAATTATGCAAATAGTAATTCCGCTGCTATTAGCGATGAAATTTTATCTTGGAAAAAATTATATGATTCATAAAGTTGAATAAGTTTTTAAGGACGCGGGACCTCATGATAGAAATATTACAAAAATGCTATAACTTGTTAAATTTATCGTAAACTTCCGATCACCTTGCTTCCTAGAATTATAATCTGTTAAAACTCAGACTACAAATATTTACAGATTACATAAAATAGAATTAGGAAACAAACAAGAATAAGGAAATATTTAAACACTTATTATTTATTAAAAACTAAATTGAAGACAATTTTAAAATCTTTCCGATTTGTATATAATATAATATTGAAAAATGCTGATAAATGTGAATAATACAGGAATTTTCTTTAGAAATGGATTGGTTTTCAATTTCTTAGTCCAATATGCGACAAAATCAAATAATATAAATTTAAAAGAAAGAAAAATATGAAAGAACTCTTATAAGTTGTGTCTCATTTTACAGAAATTATATATTTACATAAATATTTTTATGTTTTGCAAAAATATTTCTTATATATGAAAAATACATAATGATATTCGATTGGCAATAGTACTGTTTTTTTTCTTTTGATTTAAAATATTTCCCATTCGATATTGACAAACGATTTCAATCCAATCGAAATTATTCAGTTGAAATGGTTAAAGAAGCCCCAAGTCATTTCATATAATATACTTGTCCGGTCATCAAGCTCTTATATGCATATTGACCGATGGACAGTTTTTTATATAATATAAATTTTCCACACCGTTTTCATATGTAATTTGAGCAAATTGTCGTGGTGTGTTTTTTCTGTTCCCTGATTTGTTGGGTCTTAGTTCTTCAACCCATTCCAATATTCTTATATGTACTTACTTTCAAAAGATTGAGATTGATTTGTTTTTAACAGTATCAGTTTAAAACTTTTTTTTTTGTTTAAAAATATAATCGCTTTTCCTAACTAAATGTAATATAATACTGGGTTCTTGTAAGTAATGAACTTAATCGACCTTTTGTATATTCAAAATAGTTTTTTTGTTTGCTAAAAGCTGATATATTTTATGGTATTTAAAACTTCCTGTTTTATAAGTGCGCATAAGTTACTCTGATTTCGTGTTTTTATGACCTCAGTTTCACTCTAATAATTAAATCAGATAAAATTTCTTCAATCTTGAGTAAGCACAGAACAAATAAGAAGGAAAAAATTATTCTGAAAATTCCCGCCAAAATTTATTCGGGTTTTCGGAAAAAAAGCAAGAAAAGCTATTTTCCTGCCAAAATAATTATGATATAAAAATCCCTTTTAATTACAAATTACACGTTTAGAAACATTTTGTGGTTTTTAATCAATGTTTAAATATTTTAATATAGGAAAAAGTATATATTATTACATTTCATTGCTTAAAACGTTTGATACAATATTTTACTCATTTAAGCCTCATTGAAATCAATAATTTTGTATTTGAGATATGAGATTGAATCTTTTATGTTGTACGCCTTTGTGGTCAATCCACCAATAAAAGGAAAAAAATAAATCTGTTCTCATTAATTTTAAACCTGGACTTTCATCATTTCAAAATAAAAGCTGAAATCTAACGAGACTTTCCAAGTATCTAAAAAAAACTTCGACTATTGATGTAAACGAAGAGCCAATTTCATCGTCCAAGAAATTAGACTCTGTCAATGCGGTATAACATGCATTGATCGCACACGAGAGTCCGGTCTGGAGAATTCTCAATTTCTTTCAGAAATGGAAGAAATATTTCGGAGAAAGGTGTCGCTTATCAAAACGATTGAGGATGATTTTTGTTTTAACGACGAAAATATTTAGGAGGTACCGGCCAAATAAGTTCTAGCTTGAAAATGTTATAAAAATACAATTATTATTAAAAAACCGACGTTAACCCAAAACGAGAGGAACATCTATTTACATATGGCCGACATTGCTCGAAAAGTGACCCAAAATTGAACTGACAGAATGCGCTGCGTCAAGTCGTGGCGGCCATATGCCCGAAAATCATTTTTAAATATGTATTAATTAATGCCATTAATTGGACTTTCGAATAAAAAAGGATTTTTAATCAAAAGTAAACTTTTTTTCTTATTTTTTTTAAGTTTAAATTTCTATCGGGCTTAAAAAACAGTAAACACCCTATTTATATATTTCTTGAATTTTTGTTTTCAACCGCAGGTCCGATTTATTTGATATATCAATAGACCGTTTGTATGTATTGAAAAACCATTGTAATAAAAACTGTGACTATTTGTAAAATAAATTCCGAAAGTTCCGAAAACACAATCACTAAAAACATACAGCAGATATTATAAAACCTAAAATAAGCATGCAAGGCAAAAATCTCAAAAACACCTTCATAAAGAGTTTTTAGGCCACATTTTTCCATCTAAGACAAAAGATATGACAGCCATCCACGTACTTTAATTTTTTCTAATTTGGAGTCAATTAACCATTCCAAGTCCATTTTAGTAGAGTTTATGCAATTAACATCGAGTTTTTAGATTAAATGAGATTCCTCAGTGTCCTTTCTCTCTATTACGAGTGAAGAACCTCATATTTGGCATTCTAAGATATTTAATTTGAAATTTCGAGTAGACTCTAGTGTTTGTATTCAATGCTACAAATGCCAAATTGTCCAACTTTGCGTCATTTTCCTTTATTTCGATTAGTAATGTTAATCTTCTAGGTTTGAAATTTTCAGTTATATGTAAATAACATGACAAAAATCAACCGATTTATTAGCCTAGTCGCTTTTTCTAGACCCATTTTAATTACACTCATTTTGTTTAGTATATAAATAAATAAATTAACCGAGATAAATTTCATTTCTTTTCTGTTTGATATATTATTTTAATGTCACATTTTAATATATAAGTTCATTGGGCAGTAGTCGGCTTTATATTAACGTTCAATTGTTGGCAAATTACCCGGTCACGTGTTCTTTGATTGCATGCTCACTTTCAAGTATTATGGATCCATCTCCGCCTACAAATGCTATCAAATAAAAACACGTGTCATAAATAAGAGGATTTTTTGAAACCCCAAACCAAAACAGTTGACAAAAAAGGGTGTTGGTGACATTTATCTAGAATTTTGAAAACCACAAAAACCGCAAAATTATCATAGAATATAATTTTCCGTTCTTTTCTTATTGAATGTTTTTTGCTTTTTACACCGTTGTGTGGCGATTAGTCAATTCTTTTCGGTTAAATGCGAAAAAATTTATATCATTCTTAAGGATATTTTACTTTAGTGGGGTGATGTCGTTTTCAATGAACTTCCCATAACCAAGAAAATATGACGTGTATAACGTTTGTCATCTATCAGAATTTTTGATTAATCATCGAACGTTTTTCTCTTCCTTCGAAATTCTCAACATCCAACGCCTTTGCATGATTTACACCATCTTAATTTGTCGAGAATTTAATTTAGTGAGTAAAAAAAAGAAAAAGAAAAGAAAACATAGAAAACTTTGCTTTGAGAATTTTTTTTAAGTGGAAAATTTTAAATTTGAATAAATCTCAGTACAGCGGAAAAATGTCCTTTAAGGCAGGAAAAAAGAAATATTATAATTTTTTATGTTGCTTTCTTCCTTAGAGATTCTTTAGAAGGTCTAAAAATATTACATGAAAAGTCGATTTTAATGGAGGAAATATTTAAAAAATAAGAAAAAAAAATTATACTTTGAAATTCATAAGGGAAAAGTTATTCGCAAACTTACTTCTCAATTTGGATATGATTTTTCGATTTAACGCCTGAATTGATAAAAAAATATGATATAAGAACGATGTTTTTTCCTCTTAATATATTTTTTTACTTCGATATTTAAATTCCTTATAATTTGTAGAAATAAATATGAAATAAGTGGATTAAAATTTCATAACAGATATAATCTATGGCCAAAATGCCATTTCAAAAGGATCAATTAAAAAAAATTAAATATAATTCTGTATAATTTATAAATTAAAAGAAACAACATGTCTGCTATACAAGGTGAAACCATTCAAATACATGAATATCTTGTTGATTGCATTAACTGTAATCGATGATCGATCTTTGATCGTTATTAACCAAGCACAAATCTATTCATTTTCGTTTTTAATAATATCATCTTTGTATTGGGCAACCGAACAGATCAGTTCCACTAAATTACTAACAATCACAAAAGACGAAAGTAAAAAAAAGCAACAATATAAAGATCACCTTTAACTTTGAAAACATATTATTTATATGAGTGGAGTATATAAACACAGAAACTCCTTCAAAATAGCAATACTGATCATGAAAATGATCATTTCATAGATATGATTGCGTATTTTAATAAAAATACTTAAAAAAAAAAAATTGGAAGTTCCACTCCCAATCACAGCTTCAACAAATGAAAACGTTCCACTTGAATTCGATCGTATAATATACAACATCGACTATCGATCGAATTGATAACGAAATGAATGGATTGCATCCCATTTGAAAAAGTATCGAAGTACATTGGTATATAAATATTATATTCAACCTTTTAAAATGTTTATAGAGAATTAAAAATTAAAAAAACAAAACAAATGAAAAAGAAACATAACAAAAAATTTATAATTTTACAAACGATCGTTTGTATCGATCAACGGCCATTTTATTTTTGCAATGCAATTCAAAAATAATATATATATTCGATTACGATTGAGTACAACATTATTAACGGTGCCCACCCCACCATTCCAAGCTGCTGTTTACTTGATATTCAACCCGATCAAGAAAATATTGTTTCTATATACACGGTTGTGAAATCAACAGAAATGGCGGAAGATTATAGACATTTATACCACTTATTCATTGGACGTGATTTCTTGAATTTAATAAATTTTCATTTTATTATTGTGAAAATTAATATTTTTTTTTTGGTATGATCATCATCGTATTATTTCGATTTTATTTAAAACTATAATTAACAATCTATAGAATTAAAATATGTTGAATACCAATTTTGTAGTCACTTTGATTGCATGTTTTTATTATTATGTGATCGTTAGTTTTTATTTTAAATGAAATTAAAATGTTCATCGTTTTTTGAAATAACTTTAGAATAAATATAAAAATGTTTGAAGAGGATCTCTCGATATATACGATTCCTATCTCGAGTGAATTGGAAATTGATCACGTCCAATTCTTTTGTTTTTAATCATGAAATGATAAATTATACAATATTATTTGAAATCAATTAGAATAAAAGAAAAGACCACTTTTACTTGATCTTTAATTTGTAACATGAATATATAGATTCCAAATGTAAAATTATAGGCGGAAGTTGTAGGATAAAAATTGTTTATGTCAGGCCTTGGGAACATAAATTTTCACGGCAGCCAATTTAAAAATTTTAAGTTTAGACAGAGCCCCAAAATTTAAAAACTGCACTTTCTAAATCTATATAGTATTATTAAAATAATTTGATTCATTTTGTTCAAGGCAAGTATAATTATTAAAATGCATTCTTCGATTTTAACTTAATGAATTCAATTTACTAAATTTTAATGTGAAATTGGAATTTTGATGTTTAAGCTAAACTAACTAAAGTCAACTTCGATTTCAGCTAATGATTATGCAGATTTTCACCGTGTATCGAAATGCGATACTACATATGTGAATTTCAGTGAAAAATGATTCGCAAAGTATATTTGTTCCGAATGAACTTAAAATCCATCCTTTGGAAATTTTTTGCGAGTCGCAGCAAAAGAGTAAATAGATTTGAGAGGCTCAAGATAACATTAGATGAGCCGCAAGTTGCCTAGGACTGGTCTAGAACCAATTTTTGGGAGTTGCTATTAATATACTATATCTATGACAGGTAGACAAATTAAACCCGTCCAATTGCTAGGAAAATAAATGAAAGGAAAAAAACATCTAATTCGAGTATGTAAATGGAAGTCATAGGGGAATAAATTTAAAACTGGTGAACTTCATGTTTGAAAACAATGAAAATAGATAGAATTGTTATAGAGAATTTCCGTGAAAAAATTTCAAGGTCCTGTGTCAATTCATTCTCTTCTAATACTACTCTTCTTTTGATACCAATTGTATTTTATAACCACGTCGTTTTTATTTTAAAATCAATAAATTTCAATTCTTATAAAAATGCGGTTTCTATAAAGCAATCCTTTCAAATCGACTGTAAATTGTGTACGAATTAAAAGCTTAAATCAAAACCTCAAAATAGAATCTGTTAAGATTTATTGCAATTTATTAATTTATTGAAAATTGAAACTTGTCGCAATCAATTTGTGTGACATCTTGTCGAATGGTTAAAAATGATCTGATTTTATTGGTTCAGTTATAATTTAAATTAAGTAATTGGAAAATTGTCTATTTAATATATTTTACTCTATTTTTTTTTGTCGTATTAAGATTCATAACAATTATTGAAGAAAAGCAATAATTTTAAATAACACAATTTGTGGTGAATAATTTGTGATCGTGCCATTTGAAAATATTTTAGAAAACGATCAGCGTTTTTTTTTGTGATTTTGTATCTTTTTAAACTGACAATTTATGATAATTCGATCTTGCCAATATTTGTTGTTTTATATTGAAATTACTTATAGATCAATTACAAATGCAATATTAGAGTTTTTCAATAGGAGTGATAAGTTTTGAATTTGACGAGACGACAACACTTGAAATATCACAAATGGTAACAGTTGTTAATTGGACTACTTGTATAGTATACAATTTTATTATGGAAAGATATACGTTCGAACAACGTTGGAAATAGTTTGGCTTCAAAACAGTTTGAAATTGATAGTGATTTTAACAAGATAATCATCTTTATGGTTAATTTTTAGATGAATATAAACAAATAAAATTGTTGTTATTGGAGTGATTGCAATCCACATATTCCTCACGAAACATCTTTGCAATCTCAAAAAATTACCGTGTTGTGTGGGTTATGGTATAAAAGCATCGCTGGATCTTACAGTCAATGATGAATGCTATCGTTTGATGATAAAGAATTTGTATGGCTGAAATTGGTTTGTCTGGAATGTGGTTTCAATAAAGAGGCTGGTCAAACAATCAATTTATTGCATCAGAAGTTTGGTGAATCGATAATTTCGAGAAATGGACCTGTCAACTGGCCTCCAAAAAAATATTGTTTTATTTAATTTTATAATCATATCACTCGTATTGCAAAACCCTGTATGTCGGATGGATATAAGAGTTTCATATCAGAAATTTAATATTTGAAAGAAAACAATATATATTTTAATAAAAATCATTTCTTTTTTTATCTTATATAATTTCAAAAATATAACAAAAAATTTATATTTATTTCCTTTTTCTTTTGATGGCTGGCATTCCACTATCATATTCTGATGTTGATAAAGATATCGATTTCGGTAAGAACTTGTGAAGTCGATTACCGTTCCTAACTGTTGTTTTAAGTAAACGTTTTTTAGGTGTTTTCTCATGTTTCAATTTTTCAGAATTTCTATAAAAAAAAAAATAATAAAAAATATTATTTTAACATTTCAATCTTTTTATTAAAATCAATTTTTTTTTTACCTTTCGGAATATGTTAAGCGATTTGTTGGTAAAATTGGTTTTGGTGCTGCATGCTGTCGTGCAAATGATTTTGGTGGTTCACGTAATGCAAAACTTTTTGCATAATGTCCCATATGAGCAACTTTTACATTGAAAATTTGTTTTAAATCTTTCGGAAATGCTGAATAAAACCGAACCCATGATACAAAAGCTAATCGAAAAAAAAAACAATAATAATAATAATATGTTAATAATAAATTTCCATAAATATTTTTGACCGTTCTTGCCATCATTTTTATTCGATTTTATTCTACATAATATATAGTTAAAAGTTAAGGTTTTCCCTGGAATATGATCATTTTCCCGATTTTTATTTTTATGAATGTAGAAAGAAAAAAAAGGAAATTTTCCTTTTTATGTAGAATATAATTTTCCCCCTTAATGAGAAATTAAGCATATTCAATTGCGGACAAAGTAACAAAAAATTTTGATATAATTGCTTTACGGTTGAGAAAATTCAAGAATATTATTTTTATAGAGAAAGTAGTTTATTTCGTTTTTATAGCCAAGTTGAAAGGGGATGATTATGTTTAGGTTAAAGTTAATTAATTGTTACACGTGTTTTGATAACCGTCTGTTATGATTTTTTTTTTTGTGGTTATGGAAGGTGTAAATGTATGTCCGAATACAAGTTTGGTGAAAAAAATTTCAGTTAATATTCAAAAATATTGCATTGTAAAAATTTATCAAGTTTTTATTGTAAATATTTTTGAATGACTTTTATCTTTAACGAGAATTTTAATTTTAAATACATTTAATCGTTTCGAAAATGGATCGTATTTTCAAAAATTATCCCCTTCAACTAACTGCAAACACTGAAAACAGCACAATCTCCAATGTTAAATTTTTGATAATTAATTGAAAGAAAATAATAGAAAAATGGCGTTTTCGTTTCTGAGAAAAAATCTTTATTTTACTTTCATTATTTTATTTTCAGTTTTCAAAGCATGTCAAAATTTTTTCTCCTCGTTTTCTAAAAGTCTAAAAAATGTTAACATCTCAAAATTGTCGCTTCTGTGTCTAAAAAATGTTGACTGCGAATGTCAACATTTTATGCACCTTATTTTTCGACGATGCCAGAATTGCGAAGAGTTTTTTAGCCAACTGAAGAAACAGGAAATACATATTAGAATTCATCAAAAAAAGCGCAACACTCTAATAATGTTGCATTTTTTATGCCAGAACTTTCATTTGAGAATCAAAAACAGCATAAGTTTAATCTTTGATAACCAATTTTATGAAAGCGACTACTAAAATTTTAGTTCAGACTTCCAAATAAGTATATATACTTAAAAGCGTTGGTTCGAGTTATCTAAATAACTTAGTTCTTGAAAAATCGACGACCAGATTTCCAGATGTAGAATTAAGTATTGATTCCATTTAGATTGTGTTCGAAAAAAGACATCATATAAAAATGATTCGAAACAATTTTATTCAATCAATTGAAATTAAATATTCTTTAAAATACAGTGTGACTAGTCAACCTGTCATCACTCCCAATAAAAATGTAAAAAACTTGTGAAAAAATACCTTCCCTAAATGTCAAAATGTATGATTATAAAAATCAACCGCATTCAAACCAGGAGTAAACAATAACTGTAAACCCTTTATTTTATTGAAACAAAATAAAAATCAACCACCTTCTAATCATCCACCCACTGATATCATATTTGATATTACATATATATATTTTTTGTGAAGTGTCTAATTAACTTCTGGGACCAAATATTACGCGGTTTTTATCGAGTCACGCAATCGAAATTTAATAGGATACCCAAAAAATTCTCACATATATACATTATATGTCAGGAAGCGAAAAAAAAACATACGAATCCTGCCATAAATTTTGGATATGTTATTTATAATAACAACTTTTTGGAAAGGAAAACGAAACAAAAAACAAACCACAACAGTTCATCAAAATTAAAGTCAGCAAAAGTTCTATCAAGGAACAACGAAGTTAAAACAAAACTTTCTTTTTTCAGTGACGTGGCAATGGGTGCATGAGTTCTATAGGAGTTAGATCTGGTTTATATAAGAAAGAATTTGTTTTTAGCACGAATTATAATTTGCTAACTAATTCCTATATAGAAAACGAATTTAACTGTACAGGACTGAATTTATGAAAATCAATGGGTACATCCAGAACTCCTAATCGCTGAAAATTTTTACTCCCAGTAGTAAGTAAATTAAACTTGTATAGAAGGTATCAAAATGAAATGTATTGTATTTACTGAGACTGAACAAGTGCATAGCAGTGATTTCAATCTGCTTAGCTTACAACTTAACAAATTTTAATATACAGGACCAAAACTGACATCTTAATTATTTTCTTAAACCTTTTTTTTTTTAACAAAAACTACAAACACTGTTTTTGTAATTTAAAAACGATTTTAAAAAATTGAGAATCGTTTAGAAAAGATATTTTCAAAAAAAAACAAATTGTTGAGTCATATTTCATGAGAAAAATATTTGCAATTCAACTGTCAAAATTTCCATACGGAATGTACTAATTGATTTCTATTGCTTAAACATAATGAAATGGAAATCAAATTCAACGAAAGCTCGGCTAAGCAGATTATAATCGCAGTATACTATTCATGAAGATTAGTATATTTCGTTAAGTTCGGTTATGCTTAGCTCTTCACATTATAAATCACCCTTTAATCGATCTAGGTATTCATAATAGTAAAAAAAAAAAAAAACAATTTGGACTACGTCACTGTTTTTTCTCAAGTTTCTTGTTAAGGGATTTATCAAGAACCTCCTACAAAAATATATTAATTAGTATTGTTTTAATAGCAGAGAAAAAAAAATACAATTTCAATTGCATTTTAATCGAAATTTGATGTAATATAAAGGTTTTAATGGACGTCAACTGTCAAAATATATCGTTTTAATTACTTTTCATGTATATTCAACAAATTATGTTTTATGACTGTCAATTAACAAGAAAGTATTATCGAAAAAGAAAGGTGTTTTCCTTCGAATGTAAGAAAATAAATTATTTATAAGAGAAATGCTTTTTATTATCATGTACAATAAGAAACTTAAACAAGTAACAAAATTTTGTCTTCAAATTTTTATATTGATCGAATTTCATAATTTATGGATGAAAATTTTATTAGAATTAAATTTTTCCATTTCAACGCTTAATAATAATAATTATGGTTGAATTGTTAATAACAATAAAACGCAAAAGAAAAGAATTATGTTCGTTGAAATGTTAAAATCGAAAAGTGTGAATAAATAATGCTTGAGGCTAAAATAAAAATATTTATTCGTTTCACTTTTCTTTTTTTTTTGTAATCTCATAAAAAGAAATTACACTTCCCTGATCCTGATTGTAAAACTATCAAGCTGAGACTTTATCTGAGAGGACAAAATTGTAGTAAATCAAAATCATTATCCTGTTACTTTTCCATAGTGTATTTTTTTTGTCATTCACCGCGGGAATTTAAACGAGATCTAATTACTTCAAATAATGAGCGTATTATTATTTTGAAATTGGCTTTATAAAGTACATGTTTGATAGTGTCCCGCGTTTGATTGTGAAAAAGGTAGGATGAGGGTGTCAAATGGAAACATTAATTCCCTTTGATTTTATAAAAATATTTTTCTTTTATACATTTATTAGGGAAAATGTCGAGAAAAATCATTTGAAAATTTATCTTTGTGAACTAATTTGTTCTTACTAATAGAAATAAATTAAATTAATTCGGTTTTATGATTTCATTGTCGTCTGTTCATGTACATATGTCAAAATTTTTCCTAGTTATTTTTATCAGTTAGCATTTTGCGAAGGGATAAATTTCGTTGGATTATGATGAAGAGATAACTCAAAAAAAAAAATTTTGAATTCTTTAGTTTTTTAACCGCGATATTCACATTGGCAGATTTGAATGAGGATCAGGCCAAACAGAGTATAAATTAAATTCATTTTGTGAACTTTAAACATAATTTGAAAAGAAACATGTCGCCATATTTTTTTTCCAAATATTTAACAACATTTAATAAGAATTTTAATAATTTTAATTATGCGTTTCGGAACCTTTCAAGCGGTCTTTTCTATATGGATAAAATGTCGATTTCAAATTACTTCTTAGAAACAAAAAAAAAAATTAATTTTCTTTCTTTCATTTTATAAAAATAGAAAACCATTTTTTTGAATCATTTCCTGTGGAAATTACAAAATTACCAAATTGTTAAGTGCAGCAACTAAAAACAAATATATAAAAAAAAAAAATAAAACTTACCAAATTAATACTAAATTAATATCTAATATCACTTTAACAATCTTTCTTGTGGCAATGATAATTTTTTCTAGAATTTCTAAATAACCAAAATGGAAAAAAACCTCCATCATTTGACTTTAATCAATGACCATAATACTAGTCACTAATATACACAAAATATCTCATAGAAAATTTCTTGTTGTTAAATATAAAACATGTACATAAATAATTCTAATGGATATTTGGTCAAGAAAGTAACAGAAAAAAAATGATTACAATAATGTTTCAAATTATGATCGCATTAGTGTAAATTAAAATTACTCATATGTAGGGTACTTAATGTTGGGTTAAACGAAAACAGAAAAAAACATATATATATATATATTGTAGAATGGACATGGGAGACATGAGTGTTCAAAATACTATCCATTTTGTCAATGAATTACAACATAAAGAAGTTAGATTTTTTATTTTCTTAATGTTATCAGTTGATTACTATTTTATACCCCTTTTACCCTGCACTGGGAAAAAAATATATATAATCGAGCAAATTATATCGTATAAAATAATGAAATGAGCGGAAAAGGAGTCCCAAATTATAACTTTACGTGCTTGTCTAGGAAACCAACAAAATAACAGAAAAAAAATCATGGTGTTTTTTTTTCAGAAAATTTGATCCACCTTTAAAAATTGAACATTTTCCATGATGATAATGTGTTTCTTATAGTTTTTGATGTTCAGTAGATCAAACCAATTAAGAAAAGTCTTATAGGAAGAAATGTTACCAAAGAAATGGTTAGACAGTCGATTTTTATTCAACTTTTGAGCGAATTTAACTTCGTTACCAGATCGCTTTATTTTAAAACAACTTTGAAGGCATTGAATTTTTGAATTTTAAGAGTACAATCAGACACAGAACCTAAAATGAAACATAAAGAAGGATATACATAGTATAAATATTATTGAGTTAAGTTTGAAACTTAATTCTATACTTGATCCTCGTTGATACATAATTTACTGAATTAAGTAATAACTACAATTTAAATGCAATATTTCTACAACTGATCATATTATAGATTAGTTAATAAAAAATTATATCTAAGCATGGATTTTCGAGAACAGTTCTTGATGGAAATCTCATTCGATTAGTTATTAATAGCTATGAATTTCACATTGGAATGTATTGGAAATCCGCATCCAGATCACAAATATTGTTAAGAAATAAAATAATAAAATAGGATTGAATACCGAATGTCTACATATAGCTTTATAAACAAAACAGTGTCTAGTTCATTTTACTTTTAAAATCAAAACTATTTTGGTCTTGAAAGAAAAAAAAACCTTCTAAATTGATCTTGAGCGATTTTTAATTGATGGCAATTAGAGTCATATGTTATATGTTATAATGGACTAAGAAACTATATCTATTATTTTTTGTGAGTATAAATATGGCAATTTGTCTTTTTATTTGGAAGAAAAAAGAAAAGCAATATTTCAAATGATCAAATTTTGAAGATTTTAGTGATGATTTTTTTTTCGTACATCTTATAACTTTTCTTTTCATTTTTTAAGTTAACATTTAATTGAGTTATGATTAAGTCAGTTCTTTAAAAAAAAATGTAATAATGTAAAAAAAAGTGAATCATGACAGGAAACGATTCAATAATCATGGATCATGGCTAATTAATCGAAGTTATTAACTATGATGTGATTTTTTTTCCTAGTCAAAAGTTAATTACAAGACTAATTTATCAATATATTATCAAAAAAAAATTGAAGACATTAAAATAGGCAAAAAATAGGCAAAAAACACTCGAAACAATTTATTTCATGGATACTATTTACTTATATCCATTTCCAACAAATTATCACATACTAAATTTTATATGATATTAAAAGATCCCTTTTGTACAATATACATACATATACGTATATATAGAAAATTGCTTAAATGTAAATTTTTGAAAATGATAAGATTCAACAATGTCTTTTCAGTATTTTATTATATTATTATTCGATATTATTGTTTAAATATATCAAAGGAGAATATATTTGAAATGAATATATTCTATTTAAACCATAAAAGCTGTATCCATATGTCACTAGAGATATTATTCTCTCAACATAAATAAATTCGATTAAATTCAACTTGTAATTTGTTTCCAACAATATATACCCTTCTTATTTGCTGTTAACATGTTGTACAAAAACAGGTTCGTTTTGTTATATATTTATTCATCTTATATACAACCCATTCTCACCCAAAATTAAATAAAATAGATTCATCACAATTGACATAGCTTTTCCATATATAATATATCCCAATATAAAACCCATCCTATATAGTGAGACAACCACATCAATGTCTATATTTACGAATCTAATATTGTTGTTCAAAATTTTCGAATCCATTTCCATTTTATGTTTTATTAGTTATACAATTTTAACATGTACCAAATTGTGGTAACAGTATGTTATTCATTTTAAATAGGAATGTCTTACGACAATTTTGGTTAATATATATCCTGTTTAGTATTCCTTTTTCCGATAGACTCTAAAATCATTTTCTTCAATCAACATCACATATAACATTCAAATTCCTACTCAATTTGTCGACTAAGTCAATTTGGTTATGTGTTTTATAGTGGTTTATTATTAAATTGTTGAAATGGTTTTCTTGTTATTATATAAAATACAAAACAAAATAAAATTATATTGAATTAAGATAGGTTTACTGTTGATGATAATATTTATTCAATTTTTAGATTTTTCATATAACCATATACCATTTTCTTAAATACCCTAAATTTTCTCTTCATTATAAAAGGTTTGTTAAATCTCTAGAGACAATGTTACAGATTCTACATACGAGTAAGTATATTTTTTTGAAATCTGAAACCACTAAAAATGATACACAATATAAGTTTTAATAGGAAGAACAATTCAAAAACAATAAAATATGGTTTATAGTACATTTCTTTTATATAAAACCGAATCTAATAGACTAATATATATAACGTATTGTATATATGAAGAATCAGGAAATCGAGGTCGAGATTTAGTCGAAATTTAGATTAGTTATTTAGGAAGTAATAAAAGTTACCCAGATAAATGTTTGTCTTTAATTAATAACATCGATAATTTCAAATTAAAATTAACTAAATAGAAAATGCTCAACGTCAATTCTTGTACAGAATCAAGTATTATACTAAAAAGAAAAGTAAAAAGGGTAATATTAGACTAAAAATTCATTGTAAAATTCACATAAATATAACTACAGGCCGTGATAAATATACATAAAATGCAAGAACATTTAAGTACATTGAGGCTAAAAACTATATTTTTTTTTCAATTTTGTTAAAAGTTATCTTTGAAGAAACAAGACGAAAAAAAAATTACATCTAAAAATTTAGTCAATGCGTCTGTCCATTTATTTTTATCAAAAGACTGAAACTGTTGAAGTTTATTCGTCCTTTTACTCAAGTCCTTAGGGGAAAAACCCCATTTAATACAGGGAGGAAGTTAAATTTAATTTTTCCGATATTCCTTGTTTTTTTCTTTGCTTCTGCTTTATATTTAGTAGAAGTCCTTTTGAAAGGATATACGTATGTGTACATATTTTTTCTTATACTCACAATATTAACTTCTACTCTGGTAGTTCATTCTTTTATTTTTTTGTAGAAGACATAAGGACTCATTTTCGATTCGTTACATATGTGAAAATATATATGAGAAGAAATGAATTTCAAGAATACACTAACCCTTAAAAGTTGAGACTGTAAAAATGGGGTGGTCGATTGAAGTAATCTTATATACTATTACATTCACTTTTTACCACTTAATTTTTTTAAGGGGTTTCTTTCCTCATTGTTTGTAAGTGAATCGAATGGCTTTTTGATTGGTCTCTTTATTGTCGAACGGTTGTCGTTTTCGATGTTGTTTGTTTTCTTCATGTTTGAGGGTGCTTTTAATAGCAAAAAAATTTTTATTTGGTTTAAGTGTTCTCCTCATTAGTTTTGTGTTAACTTGAATATGGTATGTAAACTAATTTGATAAGAACATTTTGTAATGAGTTCTTAATGTGGGAAGAAAATAAAATGTAGAAAAATATCTTTTTTTCTGTGTAAAAAAATGAGATAATATTGAAATATTAGCGATTCAAGTAGAATTATTAAAAAGAAACAAAAAAAAAATTTCAATTTAACCTCTATGATATTAACATTAAATTAGGAAGAAGAAAAAATCACATTAAAACCCTTTTTGGTAAATACATTTATTACACTTGATAATATTTCAAGCACATTTCCTGAAGTAAAAATTTTAACCTATATATAATCAAGTACACTTCAAAAAGTACATTTTTCTTGTTTCATTTTCCTTTTTGAATGGGGTACCAAACTTCCTGAAATTATGTTTTTGTTTCTTTTCAATTGGATCCTCTCTACAACTTTAATTCCCTTTTCTTAGTTAATTTTAGCCAGAGTTTCGAACAGAAATGCATTTTGTTCCGGTTTACGCTTTTCGTTTCGGTTCTTTCCTCTTCTTTTTCGTTGGGGTTATGGTTTAGATTTTTTTATTTTTTATTTTTACTTTAGCTTATCATTCCCTTATCTTATAATTCTTTATTATCCTAATTTAAAATGTTAATGCTTACACTATACGTAAGTAGAAGGTTAGATACCATCAAATGGAAAACATACCTTTTATTTGATATATTAATGAAATGATTATATTAATTTTCTATCTCACATGCTCCAACTATGGAAAATTTGTACAAAAATTTTTAAGAATATCAAACATAAGCAATGTAGATATGATATGAGATTGATATCTCCTCAAATAACATATGAATTTTTGTAAAATTTGAATCAATAAAAATAGCTTAAAAACCGGTAACAAACAAACGATTAAGTTTTTTTCTTTATTTCAGTTCGATTTCGAATTCGGTTTAGCTAAAAAAGGCGGTTAATTCCATTTCGATTTCGTTTCCAAGCTCTGATTTTAATACCCTATCTTAAACAAAATTTGAACCAATTCATAGTATATACAATATATACGAATATCGAATATAAGTTGGTTGGGAAAATGTGTTCAAATTGAATGAATGAAATCACCTTTTTATGTAGCCGTCGGGTTGAATACAATTTTTATAGGATCATTTATTGTTTGTGATTATAACACGTGACCACTTGACTCCATTAGAAACCTTTTCGCCAAATAACTTATATTTACAACAAAACATTTTTCAATTATTTGATCACGAATTGTATTCATAAAGTGAAAAAAGTCATCGAATAATATATATGAAAAGTAATTAATGTTCATTTTGAAATTATTTGTTTCATATTTTTAAGGATACATAAGTAACGTTTGCATTTCATTTTATTGCTATTTATTTGAAAATGGACGTTTTAATATTAATGGCAAGAAATCGTTCGTATAAAACAAAAAAAAGAAATGTTCACTTACCTTTACAAGCTCTTTCATGCATTTCATTATCATCGTTAAGTAATACTTCAAATTTATGTTGTAAATTTGAAGCAGCTTCTTGAATATTATGAGAACTCGAATCAGAATCATCAAGAACTTTTAAATAATCATCCATATTACTTTGTGATATTCTGGAAGAATAAAAAAATACATAAAATGTTTAAAAAATTCATCATATTTATTTACCTTATTCTTTTATCTTCTAGGAAACGTATAAAATCGGTTTCATTCGGACCAAGTAGCATTATAGAACGACCACTTCTACCAGCTCGTCCAGTTCGACCAACACGATGAACAAAATCTTGTATTTTTTGTGGTGGTGAATATTGAATAACTAAATCGACTTCAGGAACATCAATACCGCGACCAGAAACATCCTAATTTTAATAATTATGTAAAAAAAATATTTCAATATTTTCAATTAGTTCAATGTAATTTGAATTTTAAAAAAATGAGAAAATGATGCAATGTAATGGTGTAAACTGATGTAAAACATAAAAACCAAATCTATGAAGACATCGGAAGTTCAGAAATATAGATGAAAAAGTTATATCATTATTAAATTAGAGTTGAGTGAATATTTCCCCTAACTTAGGGTTCGAATACAAAATATTTTCATTAAGTTAAGTCGTTTTCGGTTACAATATATTTATAACAATATATTTTGGATAATAGGTGGAGAATAAAATTATAGAAAACAAATATGTGATAATCTGAGAAATGTATCATTTTTAGGAATCGGCGTTTTTTGGTTCACTCCTGCTCTCTTTTTAAATAAGAAAAATTGAATTTTAAATATATGTCTGTATTTCAAAATGTTTTTTATTTTCAAATCAATCGATCGGGAAAAATATATATGAGACCATTATACCAAAGAGCGAATCCAAAGGCAATTATTATACAAATTTTTCGATTAAATCTCAAAAAACTATTTAAAAAACGACAAAACTTTCTGGTCACCCTAATTTTTCCTTAATACCTTCGCTCCCCATCAGTCGATTTTTTTTTGAAATGCAATACCAAATCGAGTTGAGGAATAAAAAAACTCACATTTTAAATTTCATCAAAATTGAATAACGTGTTTTTGCGTTATCTTATACACACACGGATAGACGGACGTGCATAAATCGATATATGCGTAACTTTTGATCCTCCGATGATTATTTCTATGCGTTTCAAATGTAGTGACAAAACTAATATACTCTATAGTAGTATCGTACCTACCATAAAAATCTAGATGTAAGTATAATTCTAACAGGGGAATAAGCTTCCTAGTGAAATTACAAAATGCTAGTTGTACTGGCACATATCTTGTACATATTTAATTAAAATTTTTGGGATGTTCATCATTTCAAAATATGATCAAAATTCTTACATAAACTAATAGTTTTCTTGAACAATACTCGAAATTGAAATGAAATCAAATTTAAAATTACAATTATACGATTTCCCTAATGATCGAAAAACTTTAAAACTCATCACAGTTCATCATTAACCTTCAATCAAGAAAAATTATATTTAAAGAAAACTTCTTCAAATTGTTAGTATTTCAAATTATTACAATTATTATTGTTTGATTCAATGAATTTTTGTACATAATATGTATATACCTTTTTTTAATATCTCATTAATTTGATTCGTCAACAATTCTTTATTATATATCTCGTAATATCGAAATGCGGTAATTCGAAAAAAACTATACCGTACCCAATTTTAAAGTCAAATTAATGGTTTTGAAGTTATGGTACAATTCAAGACTTCCGCCGTTTGATTAAGCTGTATGTTTGCAAACATTATTAAATTACAAAAAAAATAAGTTTTTAGAATACATATTAACCAAAAAAAAAAAAAAAATTAAAGAAAATATGAAATAAAGAAATTTTTCACAGAAATCTTTCTTTTTCAAATATTTTCAATGAAAACACTTCCACATGTAAATCATTTCAATTGCTCGACTAAATAAAAATATTAATATTATAATAAAATGTAATGTAAAATTGGTCATGATGGGAACTATAAAAGGAAAAAAATAATATAGTATATTATATTGAGATGAACAATATTTTCTCACGTAATCTTAGAATACGAAACACCACCATCGTAATTAACCTGTTTAAAGAATTAAGAAGCCATCATGATGTAGCATGAATTATTATGAAGTAAGCAGTGTACTTAGGTGTTTTTTTTTATTATAATAAATGTAAGTTAAGATACATCACCATCTTTGTAAATAACAATTGAAGAATAATAACAGAAAAAAACACCAGAGAAGTTAAGAAATTGTCATCGTTAAGTGATTTTTAGTATCTTACAAGAATTGGTGTTACAAAAAACACTGTATTATGAAGTTATTTAGTTAATTCGCTTATTCGCACGGATATCACCTTATTAGTTTTTATGATAGTATTTTTCTTTTGTAAATTAACTCGATTATGAGACAATTTTTGTTTGTTTGTGAATATCATAACTATTGAGTAGTTAGGTGTTATTATATTTTCTTGATTTTGTTGATGAGTTCATTTATTTATTTCTTTATAGAGGATCTCTTATTAGTTTTCTTACAAAATAATTATAGTACGTAGTTGTAAAGTAATTTTCTTTAATTGGAAAAGTTGCATTCCTATGATATTTAAATAGGAAAAGTTTGATAGAAATTTTAATTTACAAAAAAAAAAAAAAAAACACAAGCTTTCTTTATTAAAATCTAATTATTAAAAAAAAATAAAGAAAATTATAATCGAATAATATCCAATTTTTCCAGTACTTTTTAGACATTTGTCCTTATTTCTGTTTTAGCCAAAAAACGACAAAACCTTATTATGGGATTTTTACATTCGCCCCTTTCCAATGCAATCGATTTAATCATTCAATTCAATTCGCTACGGGCCAAAAGTTGAGCCGTGTTTGACCATCCTCTATAAATCCTAAACTATGATACACGGTTTCGTTATACTATATTTTCTTATAGAACTTGCATTTACATGGATTGCGAACCGGAACCATATGAAACCTTTTTGCAAGGGAAATATTCATTTGTTATATGAGTGCTAACAAACTTTGTAATGATTTCATCGTTATAAACGATAAGAATCGATTGCGAGTACTAGTCATTTTTTTGAATAGTTATGTGCATTAACAAACGGACAAAAGTAATGCAAAAATCGACATGTCTAGGCTGTTACCCAATGTTAGAAGCGATGCATCAAAACGAACATATTCATGGTATTGTATACCATAGTGAATGAAATTATATCAATATAATTGATGATAATTAATAGGTTTGCATTTAAAATATTTAATATGAGATGAATTTTAATTGATTTTAAGAAAAACTCACCGTAGTAAGAAGAACACCAGTTTTTGTCTCACGGAATGCTTTAAAAACCCCACTTCTCTCTTGTTGTGTCATTGAACCATGCAATCTTTAAATAAAAAAAGCAACTAAGAAATTAATTTTTTTAATTTTATTTTAATTTAATGCATTTGAAACTTACTTAAAAAAACGTAAATTTGAAAGAAGTGGTTCTTCCTCATTATCAGAATCATTTGAATTTTCATCTTCCTCATCTAAAATTTTTCTTGTTAATGTTTCATTCATTAAATCATGATGATAATTAACCATTTCCATTGTAGACATAAAAACTAAGGCTTTACGTTTATTTTGATTGCATTCTTTAGCAAGAATTCCGGTTAATGTGACTAATCTGAAATTAAATAAATAACATTATTATAATTTATTTAAATTATTTAAAATTTATACCTTAGTTTCGGTGGAACAACAACATAGGTTAATTGAACTGTTGCAGGAATAACTAATTTACCATCTTCAACTGCTTCTTGTACTGCCGTTTCATAATTAGTTCCATTCGTTGGAATATTCGAATGATCTTCATCACTTGTATCAATGAACAAAGGATTTCTTAAAGTTAATCCAGCTAACTTTTGAACTTCAGATGTTAGAGTTGCGGATAACAATAATCTTTGCAAATCAGACACTTCGTTATTAATTTTCACAGCAATTTGTGTTTTCACAATTTCTTTAGTTTTAAATGGATTTTTGTCACCATTATTCATATTATTATTTGAAGAAATTTCACCATCTTTAGTTTTAAATGGATTCTTTTCATCATTATTATTTGCAAATATTCCAGCTTTGTGTTCATTTATTGCTTCTACAATTTTCTTAACATCACGTTCATATCCTAATTCAAGTAATCGATCAGCTTCATCTAACACTAACCATTTGACTTTGTCTAATTTAAATGATTCTGTATGAAGTAAATGATCACATAGCCTTCCAGGAGTTCCGACTAAAATATTAATTCCTTTCCTTAAACGAGCTTTTTCTGCTTTTCGTTTTTCCCCGCCCGTTATTAAACCAGAAACAATCCATGTGAATGGTTTAAGAAGTTTTATGAATACTTCATAAGTTTGAATTGCTAATTCCCGTGTTGGTACTATTATAACAGCTTGAATCCCACAAAGACGTGTTAACTTAGGTCGAATTTCTTGAAGTTTCTGTACAACTGGAAGTGCATACGCCAATGTTTTCCCCGAACCAGTTTGGGATCGTACAAGAATATCTCTTCCTTCAAGCGCTTTCGGAATTGCTTGTTGTTGTACCGTTGTCAATTCCGTAATATTAAGAATATCTGCTAAATTCTTAACACAATGTGGATGTAAATCTAATGAACTGATACTAGCACCAGTGAATATTTTCTCAGTTATCGGTTTAACTAATCGTTGTCCAAGTATTTTTGTTTCAGGATTATTATGAAAAAGATTTACACTTCTTATTGATGGTGTTGCCTTTTTAATAACTTTTCTTTGTTTCGGAAGTTCTGAAAATTTTTTAATACCTTCATCTATTTCTTCATTTGTCATTTGTCGATCAATTTTTTGTGTACGTTGAGTTTTTTCAAGTCTTTTAATTTCAAGCCTTTCGTCTCGTGACACTTTTTGTTTTTTTTTTTGGACGACATCTTTTGTACTTGTAGAAACATTTAGTGATAAATTAACATCAATATCATCTGTAAAATCTTTATTTTCATCATCAATCTTATCTTCCGGTTGGAGGGAAACATAATTCTTTCGTCGTAATGGAAGAATTGTTTTGATTTCTTTTTTTGGAGAAATTAATTGTGTTTTATTAATGATTGGTCGACGTCGTGCAACAACTGCTTTGATTTTATCATTTTTCGTAAATTGAAATGAAAATCCAGAATCAGAAGGAAATTTTTGTTTGAAGTTTGGAGATGAATTTTGTGATTTCTAAAAGAAAATTTACGCAATTAGTTAATGAGAACTTGATTTTAATAAAATATGAATTACCTCTTTATATGATTTAATTTGTGGAATTTTTTCATTCGTTATATTTAAAGAAATATCCATTTTTTGTTAGACTAAAAAAAGATATTAACTAGATGAAATGTTTTGACATTTAGCGAAAAACCTAACCTCAAATTTTCACGTGTTGTTCCAGCTGGATGAACTCTTTTAGCTGAGCTCATGCGCTGAATGAAAAGAATTTGTGAAATGAATTTGAAATTGAATTTGAATAGGGTTGCCAGATCAAAAATTTAAGTAAACTAAATTAAACTAATTT
Organism: Xylophagus ater; assembly: GCA_963422695.1. Taxonomy (NCBI): domain Eukaryota; kingdom Metazoa; phylum Arthropoda; class Insecta; order Diptera; family Xylophagidae; genus Xylophagus; species Xylophagus ater. The sequence goes on from OY730478.1 coordinate 326,564, forward strand.
TTATGATTTTTTGTACATGGTACAAAAAAAAATTCATTGTACAATACATAAACTGAAAACTTAATTCAAATTAAGGTTGCATTTAATAATTATCTTTGTTACCAATTTTTGATAACAGGGATTGTTTATTAAATAATTGTACAGTCCATATTTCTGCTTCAGGATGACGCCTGCAAGTCAGGCGTTCAAACACTTCCACAAATCTTGGGTGGGTGGCACATACATGGATAGCATGCAGTTTACCCACCCTTGGATTGAAATTCAGCTAGAAAAAAGAAAAGAATTAGTATATTGTATGTACATTTTAGACTTCATTGTACTTACTCTTTCACTAACAGATTTGACCCTTCCCAGTCTTTGCCTTGCTCCAGTTTTGTCAAAGATATTTCGAATTGAAGGAGACCATATCCATATTTAATACCATTTAAATTGATCTAGGAATTTTTAAAGAATGTACATTTTATATCTTATCAATACAAGGGTTTTTCAAATTATTCGAAAACGAGGACGTAGATCAAAAACCCGCGAGGACGTCCTAGGACGCCCTGAAAACTAGGACATATCCTCGGAAACGAGGACGAATGGGAATCCTAGCAGAAAATTGTATACATATGTAATTTTTATCCTTAAAACCTTGAACAGTTTTTTTCGCTCATAAAAAAATTCAGAGGAAAGTTTATACATCTTTTTGGCGCCATTTTTTTTACCATTTTTAGGATGTTTTCATTGGTATAAAAACTCATTTCAATTTGAATATTTAATGATATGAAAACCTCCCCAATCCGATTCCAATAATTAATAAAACATATCTAAATTATGTTACGGTTTGTCGCCTTTTTCCTATACCCTGGGATGTACTTTTCACGTAATATTAAAAGGAATTAATAAAACACTTTGATGGCGTGTAAAGTTTCAAATAAAGTGACTCCGTCATCAAGATTTTGATATAACATATTTTTCCATCGTCCTAAATAATGTTAATAGCCCGAAAAAAGAAATTTCTATATAAAAAGAAAAATGAAGATTTTAAACACATTTAAACATTTTCTGTAGAGCAGCTTCACACGCATATTTATATATTTATCACAGAAAAAAAATATATTTTTTTCTTGTGAACTTTTTTCTTAAAAAGGAATTTCATTGAAGAGAACTAAGTGTTGGTATTACTTCGACCATTTCGACCATCTTAAAAGGATTTGTCTTATTCGTCTTATACTTAAAGAACGAACAAAAAATGAAAAAACTCTAACCGCTTAAACTTGTACGGTCGAGTTACCAAACGTTATGTATTCTTATCCTGAAAAGAGAAGAAGGACGAAAAAAAAAATCCAGGAATCAGACTGATGAGGGTAGTTGGTTGGTTGGTTGAGTTGGTATGTTTTTTTTAGTATTCATGTATTCATTCGAATTGGGATAATATGTGTTTGTACCCTTTGGTATATTTTCGTTCTTTTGTGGGTGGAAAAATATCAAACAGGGAATTTGGGATTTCGCTTTTTTTATTCTTGCTACAACATCCTTAATGTGTTTTAATGGCTTTCTCTGGGAGTAGATTTTTCCTTTTTGTGTCCATTCAGCGAATAATGCAATTGGCTGCTTAATTTCAAGTGGAAAGTACTTTATTTAGGATTTTTCAGAGGGATGGAAAAATTGTCGGATGGTTTTTCTTTTTTCTTTCTTCTTTTTCGGTAGAGAAAACTGATGAAACGTTGAGAATTGTAAATTATTTTGAATTCAGTTGATTTGTTGTTTTTCGGTTTGAATTTATATTTGAAAATATTTTTACGGACATAAAAGTTTGTAAATGTTTATTTTCAGTTATTGACAAATTGAAGAAGTACATATACATAACATGAATAATATTTCTTTTTGAATTTATTTTTATTATTTAGAAGAAATTCATATCGAAATATTCCCAAAAAAATATAGGATTTTTTAAAGTGAAATTTTATTATAAAAACTTTTTAAAAAACCTTTATTTTCAAAACTACACTGAACGAAATAATTTTGAAAAATTTCCTATAACTTATGGCTGATATGACTGTGAAGATTTTATAATTGTTTGGATAAAATCATTGGGAAGCCAAAGTATGAGTAATTATAAAGTACCCAAAGCTAGCGAAAAACAATTACACCAATCAGAACAAGCTATTAAAAAAACAAAATAAAATTCGCGTGGCAGTAAGCGCAAAAGAGCACCGGCAGGTTTCAAAAGCAAAAGGTATCAGGAAGAGGGATAATGAAATTTTTTCAAAAACTTCCTGTTGAGCACATGACATGAAGTCACAAACTCTTAAAATTATTATTTCTTTCTAGTATTTGTGCATTGGTATATAAATTTCAGCATGTATTTGTTTGTTTACGATTTCAAATTGTAAAATTAAACCATATTTCTCTGTTACCCATGCGTACAATATGTAGCTATCTAGTAGTGAGTAGTGGATAGAAAATTGTTTGAAAATTTTGCTACCGTACTATAGTACATTTCCAGTTGAAATCAGCAAAAATGTCGACACGACAGGGATAGGAAGGTTTGTGGAAGCGTTTGAACGCCTGACTTGCAGGCGTCATCCTGAAGCAGATTTAGCCACCCCGCTATAAGGAATTAATTTATTCATTGGAATTTTCCGAATAACAAAATGAATTGATTAAATTCAACAAAACTGTTAACTTCCTGTCTTTATTTAAGGATGTTCATGGAAATATATTTTTATACTGTATATAAAAGTTCAGTCTATCGTTTTTTATTTGGATCATTTCCCATGAAAATCATAAAAAAAAGATAAAAACTATACTAAAATAACAATTTGAATAAATATATTCTTTTCACCGGAACATAACATTACAAATTCAATTGATTTGTGTTTCTCTCCATTTGTTGCAAATATTTCCGTTTTATAGAATACATTTTCCACAACAAATTAATTTTTATTTTTCTTTTTCTGCGGATAAAAAATATCCAGCAAACCTATTTTGTATAAAATGTTAACAAATAAACGGATATATTGTCGTTTGGCCAAAATTCGGTATATGAATAAATCAAACGAGTGAAAAATAAAAAAAACGGGGTCTTGAAAAATATTGAACTCAAATGGAAAAATACAAAATATCGGCACATGTCCTGTCTTCTACTTTATTATGCTAAAAATCTTGTTCTCAATTTTTTTGTTTTTTTGTATGTATTAACGATAACAAAAGACATTTTAACTTAAATTCGAAAATTTATATCCTTGCTTCTTATATAGGATTCCAAATATGAACTTCCGGCGTCAGATATAATATGGGGTCCAGAGACAATAGTCGAAACGGTTCCTTTTTTTTTGAAAAAAAAAATTGCTGAATCTGAATTTGTTCTGTATTTTCCGGGAGTTTTATCTAAAAAAAGAGTTATAAAAAAAGTATAGCTCAGACGACTAAGTGGACTACCACAGCATTCAGAGTTTAGGGTAGTTATTTGTTGATATATGTTCTAGGTTAATTTTTTAGGGGGGTTAAATGCAATAAAATTCACAACTTCCGGGTTCCGGTCAGCTTGAATTTTTATGCTCATTAAAATGAGCTTTTATATGGTTAGGTTATTATTTAAATTGATGAATAAGCTTATTAGAGGGAAGAAAGGCAGTATTTTAATAAAAATTATTGTCTTAAATTTCGCGATCTTTTAACGGTAAACTATGATTTTTAATATATTTGTTCATCGTAAAGTGTTCAATTAAAAACTCCTATATACTTCAAGTCGCGAGGTAACATATTTTACTAACTTTTTTTCATTTTTGTTTGTAAGTCATCAATTTTTTGGCTTTTTTCAATTTTTTCAAAACCTTCGATTAAAGGATAATTCGTTAACCTTTTAATACTGCTTAAGAGTATCTGGTTTAAGCTCCAGCCAGACTTCGACGATTTCACATTTTTTGTGAGTCTAGGAAAATTGTATATAATAACGGATAAATAATCCGGTTTTCTATTTCTAGAAAAAAAAGTTTCTAAGAATACAGGAAATTAATGGGATGAAAATGCTTTAATCGTGTCCAATATAAATTGACCATGGTACAAAAGAAAAAATTAACTTTTGTACATATACATAATTTCATATTCCAACCCTCGATATTTTGGTTCAGTTAAAAAGAAAAAGATTTTCACTTAAATATATTCATGTACGAATAAAAGACAACAATAAAATTTCATCAAGCGTCAAATAATCTATTCACACATAGCATTATCCTTAGGGCTAATATGTTTTGAAAGAATCCTTTTATGGATTTTTATGGTTTATATCGGGACAACGACATCATATATAGAATCTGGCAAAGAACTCATTCTCAATGGGGAATGATTTTCTTTGAAAATTTACACATGCCTTTTGCATCACAATGGATGGCTAAAGCCTTGATGAAAATGGAGCTTACGAAAGGCAAACATGATTTTTATGTACATAAGTACATAAGATTTTGAGAGGATTTCATATTTTGTATGTAATTTTAGTCTAGAGATTGTATTTTTTATTCAGTATTTTATATATTATTTTTTATATATTTTTGTTATTCGTTTCATTTATGAACAATTTTTTTTAAGAGTATATAAATAAAATTATCTTATGACGAAAACAAAAAACAAAAAAAAGGAAAATCTCTTCATAATGGGTTTCTGATGTTATATGAATTTATGGTCCAAGAGAAGATTAATTGGTAATGAATTTCTATATATATAATAAAAAGGACAAAACATTTTTTATTGATATTTAAATTTTTAATACAAAATATTTCTAACTCGAAATAAATTATACCCGAATCATTAATTACTTTAAGTATAAACAAAAAGTTAACCACTTAAGTGTATCCTTTCTATCATTATACTGAATTCAATAAGACACGTGCCATCCTTAAAATAAATTACTATAATAGAAGAGAATCTACTAATAATGATAAATGTTATATGAATTTGAATCAATTAATTCTAACCACAAATTTCATGTAAACAATGAGTGAATTGTTCAAAAATTAGCAACGCAACATGGCCAGAATAATTAGATTTGTCATTATTATAGGGCATTAGTCCATCGAATATCCTTTCTAGTTTTCTGTTTTTTTTTTTCGTTTTGATATTACTTATGTATACTTAATACGAAAAATTTAAGAAATCTGAGGGTTAGAAAATTGAATAGTGTGTATAGTATGTTCAGGGTTAATATCCGATGTTAAGGATATGTACGTGGGTTTGTTTCTTAATAGGCTAATATATAGAAAATAATACTATTGTCAAATGCTATATAACCCGAACAATAAAAAAGGGATTTCAAATTGATATGAAGCGGATGGAATTTTATATATATATAGTAACAATTTTCACGAGAGACAACAAATAACTGAGAGTGGTGATGGTGGTTATGTTGATTTATTTTCAAAATTTATGTGACTTTATTCTTTAAGTCGAAATCTTTTATAAGAAAACATGTATTTACTTAACCTAAAAAAAGTCTGTAGAGAGAAAGATTGATGGTTTACTTTCAGTTTTTGGATGCTTTTCCGGATTCTTCCCGATTTAAGAAATAGTAAGTGATGAATTTTGATTTTATGAAGAGAATTCGAATTTTGATACTAACGTGATTCGGATTAATATAAAAAGTCATGTTTGCTAATATCGATTGATAAAATTCTGTCCGAAATTCTGTTCCAAATATAGTATATTAGTCTTTCAACTACTACAAAGTACTTCAATTGTTTCCAAAAAAACATATATTTCTATATCATTTCATTTTAGAAATAATTTCATTAACTTATATTAAATTCGAAGAACATGTTTTAAAGAATTTCCTTTAAAGCACAAAACCTAAAAGAAACTTATTTCAAACACAATTAACATTAACATTTTTACAATTAATTAGTTCTATAAAATTTCAATTTAAATGGAAAAACTAAGAAAAATGACTTACTTAGCAGCAAACAATATGTGTTCTTAATTAAGAACATTTCCTTTTTAGTTTCTTTCCATTTCCTTATTATAGACGGTGCTTTTTTTTCTTTTCTTTTCTTCATTCTCTTTATCAGTTTGTTGGCATTGTTCAGCAGCCTTCGGGCAGTTTTACTTTCTTTTGATATGGTCACTAACAGCTTTTTTTCATTTCCTGATGACAGCTTACGAACTACCCTTATAATATAATATATATATACATATATATATATGTATATATAGTTGCCGAATCTATACTAATACTATCGAATACAAAAGTTCTCTTGAGAAATTAAAAAGACGTACATATACATAAAAGACATTGCTTTTAAGATGCCATAAATACAAAAATTACAATAATGAAAGTAAAGAAAACAAAAAAAAGGAAATTCAAAACCGCCTATAAAGAAGGTAATGAAAGAAGAAAAAAAGTATATTCCTGAGTCAATTAAAAGGACTTCATCATCATGTTCCGAACGGTAGGTAAACTTTTTTCCTGCTTTATACAATTTTCATTCATTTTCTTATGACTTTTATAAGAAAATATAGGAAAAGTCCATTTTAAAAATTACGCAAATATACTTGTATGTATATATTTATGCTTTGATCTATCAATTTACCTGACTATGAAAAAAAGTTTTAAAGTCTTACCAAAAAAATACTTACAAACAAAATAAATCCCACGACAAAAAAGGAAAAGGAACAGGATGTGGTTGGAAGCGTGTTGAATTAATTTGTTGCTATGTCCTGTTTTTTTTCTTGTAGTATAAACTGAAACTAGATGAAACCAGGGAATTAGATAAGAATAAGAAAAAAAATGCAATATCCTTTTGCGATTCTGATGTTAATTTTATTGGATCAAAAGATGCGGATCTTGACAAACTTTCGTAAATCTCTTGTGAGATTGTGATGGGGGATGATGCCATCTTCTCATTCCAATCAAATTTAAAAAACAAAATGAAGACGATTAATTAACAAGGCGTTATGTGACTGTTTTATTTTTCCTGGTGAGAATCTTGTTATCGACACCGTTTTTTTTTTATCATAAAAGATATTTATATAAAGTCTAAGTTTGAACCAATTTAATTATCATATTAATTACCTTTTGAAAAACTTATACCATCAAAGTAAATTCATTTAACAAACGATGTTCATTAAGAAAATGTATATCAAATTAAAATGAAATCAATGAATATAAATTCTATTTCTTCCTAATAAATTGAATGTAAAATATTTCAGATTTAATAATTAAATAAAATTTAAATAAAATTCTCAACATTTTATTCAACAAAATTTATAATTAAAATCAAATCAAAATAAAATTTTATTCAATTTAAAATTTACTTCATAAAAATTGTTTGAAAAGAAAATCGTCCTATACCAAAATTTCATTCACGTACCTTTATAAATGCATGTATCCATGAAAAAAATGGTTTCTGGGATTTTTACAATATACAAGAGATTGATGAAAATAAAATAAAATAATAAAATGGTAAATAAAAATAATCTTTGTAGGTGAAAATCAAAATCACCTTTTATAAATCGGTGCTGTAATGTTATTACATCCCAAAAAAAAAACGTATATGAACCCAATTTGAGGTTACCCTTCCTGAACCAAGCTTTTATCATTGTTATAAATGGACATGAAGTGAGTATGGATGGACACCCAATACTCAATTTCATAAAAAATATATGCTGCATAAATATTTTGATATCCTAAAAAATTCATATGAAAGAGATTATCGCAAATTTTTGTATAACGTCTATTCTAGGATATGAAACAAATACATCGAAATGAAAATATACTCCATTTTTCTGGGCCTTTTATCCAATAAATCTTTATCCAAGTAAAAAAATACAAGAAAGAAAAATGTATAGGGATCGTTTTATTTACTTTATCCCACGTAAAATGAAAATTGTTATTGAAAAGGTGGGTGGATATTGAAGCTCCTGCAGGAAGGATACGTATATACGTGTTTATAGTAGGTATACACCTCCTTTTATTTATCTGTACAGTTTTCCTTATTTATATTCAGAAGATGATGTCAAAAACTAATAAAAAATCCATTTTATGAATAACATTGACTTTATTTCATATTTTATATTTCGATTATTCGTTGTTGGGTTTCGGTTTTGTTTCATTTTAGATTTCTTGGTTAATATATATATATATATATATATATTAGAAAAAAATTAGTAATAATTGGAAATTAAAAGAACAATATTTTCAATTGAAAAGGGAGAAGAAAGACTTTAAATGAAAAACAAAATTTGTATAACAAACTAGCTGAGGTTTACATAGCCACCAATGGCCCCGTTCTAAAAAATTTCAATCAACTGTTTAAACAAAATTAAATTCTGTAATATAAACTAACACATTATTTTGACGCAAGCAACACGAGCCAAATTTCGAGCGTATATAGTATATTCCCTTAAAACTTGGAGGCCTTCGTTACCATTTGCCATTGTATTTTATCATGAATGAAGAAAATATTAAAATTGCTATAATATAACATCATATAACCCCATCTCACTATCCTTTTAGTATTAAATAAAGCTTAATTGATAGGTGAGAAAGATAATATGGAACAGTTTTACGTTACATAGCTAAGAAAGTTATGAGTTATTCTATTTTGCCCAGTAAATGAATGTTAATAAATTTCCAAAAACGTCATCATCAAAGTCTAGGATAGAGATAGACAAGTTTTTTTTCTTCAAGATTTTTAATATTGCTTTATTGATATTTTACAAATAAAAATCCAATTGTGAAAATATTGTTATAAATTCTTAATTCTGATAACCTTAGCCTAAGTAAAGTCTGTTTCATTCGTAAAAACGTCTTATTCGAGTTAATTAGTGAAAATGTGGAAAGTTATTTTTTTCGATTTATTGTTAATAGGATTGAGTTTTGGTAAGATATTTTTTCAATTATTTGAAAATTTTGCATTTCAATAGATTTAATTAAATTACAACTTGGAAGAAAGAAGTAATTACTTTTAATTTAAGGAATATTGTTTAATGTGTTCATGTGTTTAATTGATCATGTGACATTCAAACTATTTCTATTATCATTTTCCCATTTAGTTTAAAAAGTCTATTAAAAATACAATATGTATTAAACAAAATCGAACTTTCCCTATACCCTATTTATTTTCCTAAATAAATCAATTCGAAAACTACGATAATCTAGAAATTAAAAAAAAAATGTACAATCAAAAGAATTTATTTGAAGTTTGGTTTTACAAATTCTTCTAAAATAAAAAAAAAACAACTTAAAGTACTTTGTAAATATTTTATTGGCAATGAGACTGCCAATTTACTGATGATATTTGCCGAAAAATAAACTTTTGATGAACAAAAAAAAACTCTGTATTTTTAAGATAATCTCGTTTATCCTTTCAATATTTGTGGACGATGGTTTCTTAGTGGACTGTGACTGTTGTTTTTCTATAAAAGTTCGATGGGGTTGATCGTAATGATAAAATATTACGATGGGTTCATTTTGATTTCAAATTCCTAATGTTAGGGCAAGAATAAAATTACAAGTTTTAGCTTATAAATAATTGATTTTTATGTATATAAACATATTTAGTTGTTGTTTACTTTCTTTTGAAGATTTTGGATAACAAATTGAACATAATTTTTTGAAAACTCATTTAAATATTGAAAATTTATAAAGAATATTTTGAAAAACGTAAATATAAATCAGGAAAATGGATTTTTCATAAGAAATGTTGAATTTGGTCATTGAATTTGAATTTGAAGATTCACGTATAGTAATTGATATGGAATATGATCGGAATTTCAAAAGAACTTATAAAAAATATCCTTTTATATATACAAGTATATTCTTTTGCGTATTATCTTATCTCATTGTGTTTTTGCTTCTAGTATTAAAATTGTGACCTAAAAAATGGGCAATTTTTTAGGTTTTTAGACTTTTTGAAAAAAAAAATAAAATGTAGAATAATCTACATTCTCAGCCAACATTTTCTAGGAATAAAAATGATAATTTTACCTTCCATTAGTTTCTATATAGTTCAAAGTACTCATATTTATTTATTAGAGGTTATTTTTATCATACCGTATGGATATGATATTAAGATATCTACTTTGCTCGACCTCTCTTCTGACGGATACTATCATGCACCTTAACTAACGGTTTTCCAGTATTTTTTAGATAGTATATAACGAGATCTCGAGTAATCCAATCATTCTTGAACTCAAAATGTTGGTCTAATGCATCCTTCTCTGCCCATGCATCAGTTTGAAAGATTTTATTGGCGTCATGTTTTGCATAAGCTTTCCTTCAATCTTTATTGGCTTGTACAATTTTCTGAGATTTTGGATTCAATACTTCAGCAAATAAGTCCCTACCATTCTTTTTCGGCTTAACACAGTCTCTGCACATACAAGTAATTTGTTGGTAGAACAAAAAATAGAGCAAACAAATAACAAAAAATACCTTTGAGGATGAGGATCTTGAACTTCAGCAGAGCAGTTAGAAATTTAGGATTGCATTTGCTTTTCTGCGCTCTTTAGCACTCCATAATTTGCCAGGTCCTGAATCAATCGAAAAGAGTTCATCATTCTTTTTATCGGAAATTACACTGGAAAAAAATAAAATGTGTTAAATAAAATTTGCTTAAATCCACTTCCAGAAATTCCTCTATATCTTTAATATTATCAAGCTTCATTATATTATATTATAATTATTTTGTTTTATTTTTGAATTCTTTTAAAAATAAATTCGAACGTTTTTCTTTTTTAGTAGGAAGAAATAGTCCGTATTCATTTTTTCGTATTACAAAATTCTAAATAAAAAAAAAACATTACAAACTATGTAATTTGCACATTTTTTTCTTGTATGAAAAAATATCACTTTGTTTACATTTTTTTTACACCACAGGTTGTTTATCCAAGTCTTGAACCATTTCGAAATTATTTTAAGGATAAAAGGATAAAACGGATATTGAAGAAAGCTTATATAACACAATCTAGTATTTTATAGCGTAACTAAAAATTTCTTTTTGTGATTTTAGCCACCCCGCCGGGCCGGGGTGGTTATATTTGAAAAGAAAATCCGAGTAAAAGTTTCATTTGTAATTTGATATCGTGGAAATACGTTAAACGTTATTTGTGGTTAGTTCGCAGTTTAATAAATCACCTCTTGTTTCGCGATTTATATATAAATATATTAATTAAAAAAAAGAAATCTAAATTTCAATATTTAAAATCAACTGACACTAAAACTTTTAATTGAAAATTGCATTCTAAGGACAAAGTGTTTTAGAATTAACAGGTGTTATATGATGAACTGTGATATATAGGTAGAACTGTATATATGTATATATATATATATAGTGTGGATCTAAAAGGGTTTTCTGTATAATACACATACGAACTATACAGAATCAGTTTATTATTGATGGATAAAATATCGTAGTGTATATGATTGTAATTGTTTACATATGAGAATATATGAGAATAACAGAATGTGCAACTAAAAAATGTTTTATTTCATTTATTCGTGTATGAGATTTTGAATTGAAACTAATCAAACAACACCCATCACACATCAATTCAAAAAGCATCTATCTATATATATTTTCTTCTCTATAGAGACGATAATTTGTCATCGTATATTATAAAGTATTTGTGGACAATCGACAGCAGCACAAAATATCTATAAAAAAACGAAATAACGAAATCATCAAGAAGTATAAATACAGCAACATGAACTGTAGTCATCTTTAATCGTATCCCTGAAGCTTTTCTGGTGTGATCAAGAATCCCTTCACTTTAAATATAGTCAGTTCATCTTTTAGTATACTGACAAACTCCTGTTTTAAGGAATCCCCATTTCAAAGAAAAGCTGTACACAATTTGATTTTTTATTCTTTTCGGATAACATTATTGAAGAATAAAATAACAACAAACTTTTATACTTTATAAAATATTAAAAACGATATTTTTTGTTATTTTATGTTATTATAAACTTTAATACTATGTGAATGTCTATTTTGCTAACAATTTATTTACTTTTTTCTAAACGTTTTACGTGTTCGATAAAAATTCGAAGTGTTAAGTGATTAAAGAATATCCTTTTTTGAGAATTAACGAAGTTTGAATTCTTGGGAAAGAATAAAAGAAAAGGAATTTATTGGAAGAAAAACAAGAGAAAAAAAATTATCTAAAATGAATTGGATTCTATCTATTGGGGTCATCATCAAAATACTACCATTTCTAATTTTAGCAAATAGTAAGTTTAATTCTATATTTTTTAATCTATTAAAGTATACATACTTGTTTTATCCGGTATCCTGGAGTGTGTGCTTCTTTAAAGAATATTTTTCAAAGAAACACATTTTCTCTGTTTTTTATTTGATAAATTTCTAAGAAGACTGGGCCAACAATAAGGCCAGAATTGAATAATTCGATTTTTATATGATATTCTGTTTTCTTTTTACCATTTTTTTTTATTTACTTTTCTACCTTGAAGGTGTATAAGGATGAAAAATCAAATGTAAACATTTACAATTTCTCAAAAAATAAATATAAATGAACTTTTTATTGTGATACAAGGTGATTCGGATTTTATATATGGATTAAAAGAGAGTGATACCAGCTTAAAAAGTTAGCTGTTAGGGTTTCGTGTTTTGTTAGTTTTTGAACGATAAGATGTGTTCGTTTCGATAACTTAAAAAACCATGTTATTAAAAATATAAAATTTAAGAAGGATTAACAACTTTTACAATTTAGAATTATAAATTTTCTGAACATTTCATTTTCAAAGAAACGAATAAAATAAATAGGAAATCTCCCAACTTTCTTATACCTATAACTAAAATAAATCTAGTATATAGCTTTTCACTACAATCAAATTTACTATGGGGAATTTACATTCTAAACACGTATTTTCACTCTATATAAACATTAGAAAGTTTCTTGTAAAGTTATCCGTGAGGCGAAATTGCATATCTAGGAAAAATGTGCAATTGACTAGGGCGCCCAATTTCAGGGGGATCAAATCTCCATCTACTCAGTAGATTTTTCGGAAAAAACAAAACTTAGTGTATAGCAAATTTTATCACATTTGTAAATATTTACATCACTTTTTAATTTTTTTGTCACTTTTCAATTAGAAAAACATTAGTTTGCTACAGAATGATTTCTAATATTTAATATCAGGTTAGTCTGTTTTTATAATAGAGAAAAATTAGAGACCGTAAATATAAAAATTGAGAACTTTTAATCCATTTTTTATAAAATTTGGTACCATACTTTTTTTTATTAGATTTTCATTTGCAGTACTTTCTACTCTCCAAACAGAGTGTGTGAGAAGTTTGCATGACTATATTGTAATAATAGAAATTGCTCAAAATTTATTTATTTCAGAAACGTTTTTTAAATTAGACAAACATTTTTTTAAATAATGATGTCAAAGATTCAAGCTTAGTTCGACTTCAAAGAAATTTATTTTGAATCCTGTTTCTAAAAGGTTTTAGCGAACAACTTTTGTGGGCGGAATATAACTCCAAACTACAATGAACAAGAAATTAGTGGTGTTTTATATTTCAACAAAATTATATTTCCTCTTTAGGAAGCACCTTGTATATTAAAGAAAAAAAAATGATATTTGTAACATTGAAGGAATCTATCAAGTTGTATCTGTAAATCATTCTCTGGAAGAAATAAAATCAAATTTTTATAGCTGTAGAATTTCTCTTTTTCAAAAAAAAAAAAAAAAATAGTAATAATAAAGTTCATAGTATTAAAGGTAAATATTACCTATTCAAGGTAGGATTTTCCCTGAGGATTCATAGTCCCAAAAAAAGCCTAATTAGAAAATTAATGTGTTCGGAAATTTCACATATACTAATTAGATTCAATTTAGAAATCTCTAAACGTTCACTTAATATATGGATTTGTGTATGTTTTATTTATGATTAAATTTTAATGAAATTCCATAAAAAACCATTATCTAATCACCCAAACCCAATTGTAAATGCGTTCCAAATTGACTAACTGACTAGCATTTATGTATCCTTTAAAAATATTGAATATATATATATAAAATATATATATTTGTGGGTTTGATGGCATCCTGAAATAACCGCTTCCAGTGATTTGAGATTGAGAAGATAATTGAATTACAAAGCTAAAGGATAGAGGATGTGGTTTTCTACTCTATACTTTTTTTTTGGTATTCCTATACATGCACGGTATTCCTTCAGGTTTCTATTTGGTATTTTTGTTGGGAAATTTTTGGTCTAAAGAAAAAAAGATTTTTTTTCGCCTTCAGGATAGAAGAAAGATTTTTCTTTAAAACCGAAACAACAACAAAAACATTTATTTTCTAGAATTCTTATTGTTTTCTAAAGAAAATAAGTAAGTAAGTATATTGAAAATTTCGCCCGTTTTCATTTTAGGGTTGGTTGCCTTAATGAAAACTTTTTGATGTTATAATTTTTCACATTTTTAAATTATGATTCCAACCATAGAATAATGAAATATAAAACTGTTTTTGTTTCAATAAAAAACAATCAAAAACAGACACACACATAAAAAAAGGGATAAAAAAAGGATATAAAATTTTGTTAAAAAAGAAGCGCAAGTAATTTGAATAATTAAAAATCCTTTAATTGCGTTTTTATACTTGTGTACTTTGTTGTTGTTCAACTCGAAGAAAAATGAGATCTTTTGCTCCTTTTTTTTTCTTATCATTTTTATCTATTTTATCATCCATTTATTGAAATGGGCCTCCAAGAAAATTTTTCTAGAAAATCTAGCAATCAACAGGATTTGCAAAAAAATATATATATTTATGGATGGAATGCGTGTTAAAAGGATAATGAAGTATGCTATATCCTTTTGTTTTTCATTATAAGAAATGTAAAGAATTTTCTATATATTAAATCGATTGGGTTTTTCATTCTAGTTATTCGAATACTTTATGAAGTGATGATGTCGTCATATGATTTTGTAGAATTTCCAAAAGGTATATATATATACAATCTTCTCCTTGATAAATGGAAGAAGTGTTCATATTTTCCACAATTTAAGAGACTAAAAATTGTTTTATACTAAATACCAAATTCCTGACGATATGAAAAATAACGCAAATACTTAAGAAAGAAATTGACGAACGTTAAATGAATTTTGAATTTTTCGTCGCATCCCGTATATTATGTAGAAATATGAAAAAACGTGAAGGAATTCTGATAATATCAAGTCGAAAAAAGTCCCTGAAGTCTTTTGCCGAGCACTTTTCATCTCATAATTCTATATTTTTCAAATAGGCATGTTTTATATATAATTCTATGACTTATATTTTTACGTGTCAGATATAGGATCGTAAGGTATAGATGGGTGAGCTTCTTCATCATCATTTTATGATGTAATGCCATTAAATATTAACGAGAATATATGGAATGCCATTCACAAAGCATTTATTTAGAAAATTTATATTTACTATGCATAAAATGTTTTTTTTTTGTGAATATATAATTACTTTACATATTTTAATAAATTTTATATTTATGAAAACTTTGATACAAAAAAAAGTTCTATATTAATTAATGCAAAAAGAAAAATTGGTATAATGTTTGCATACTGATTTATTCATTAGTTTGTGATCAAGTTCACCATTACAGGATATCATAGTTTATTAGGATTTGGCGGCGAATAGTATAAAGTGTTTATGAACAATCGATAGCAACGCGAAATATATATATACAATAAAATACGAAATAACTTAATCATTAAGGAGTCTAAATACAGTAAAATGTAGTCATCTTTAATCGTATATCCTTGAAGTTTTTCTGATGTCAATAAGAATACCTTCACTTTAAATATAGTCAGTTCATCTTTTAGTATACTGACAAACTCCTGTTTTAAGGAATCCCCATTTCAAAGAAAAGCTGTGCACAATTTGATTTTTTATTCTTTTCGGATAACTTTATTGAAGAATAAAATAACAACAACAATATTAAAAACGATATTTTTTGTTATTTTATGATATTATAAACTTTAATACTATGTGAATGTCCATTTTGCTAACTTCTTTCTAAACGTTTTTAAACAAAAATTCGAAGTGTTAAGTGATTAAAGAATATCCTTCTTTGAGAATTAACGAAGTTTGAATTCTTGGGAAAGAATAAAAGAAAATGTATTTATTGGAAGAAAAACAAGAGAAAAAAAATTATCTAAAATGAATTGGATTCTATCTATTGGGGTCATCATCAAAATACTACCATTTCTAACTTTAGCAAATAGTAAGTTTAATCCTATATTTTTTAATGTATTAAAGTATACATACTTGATTTATCCGCTATCCTGGAGTGTGTGCTATCGTTTTTCTTTAAAGAATATTTTTCAAAGAAACACATTTTCTCTTTTTTTTATTTGATAAATTTCTAAGAAGACTGGGCCAACAAATAAGGCCAGAATTGAATAATTCGATTTTTATATGATATTCTGTTTTTTTTTTATCATTTTTTTATTTACCTTTCTACCTTAAAGGTGTATAATAATGAAAAATCAAATGTAAACAGCTCCAATTTTTTAAAAAATAAGGATAAATAAACTTTTTATTGTGATACAAGGTGATTCAGATTTTGTATATTGAAGATTAAAAGAGAGTGATGGCACCTTAAAAGATCAGGGGTTTTGGGTTTTTGAACGAAACGATGTCTTTTCTAGATAACTTGAAAAAGTTATTAATAATATAAAATTTAAGAAGGATTAACAAACTTTTACAAATCACAACTATACATTTTTGGATCATTTCATTGTCAAAAGAATGAATAAAATATATGGCAAATCTCCCAACTTTCTTATACAGAACTTTTTAAGTTCGATTTTCATGAATAAAATAAAAAAAAATTTATATGCAAAAAATATTCATGTATTTGTGTTTATTTTATGAAATAAAGTAAAATATAAATTAATATACTACTGATTCGTTAGTTTATGCTAAAATGCTTCATTATAGGATATCATGAGTTATTAGCGAGAACTAAATAACGTATAAAAAAGAAAGACTGAGGAAGTAAACGTGTACAATTTCAAAGCTACACAGACACCAGTTCTGATTAAGTTGATAAAATACTCATTAAAATCATGTCCAAAGGTGCATATTTCCTAAACGCACATTTAGACGAAAAAGTTATGATTATCAATCTTTATCGAATTCACTAGAGAACGATAATAATCTAAATTAAAAAATATATAAATAAATTGTAAATAAGAAAAAGACAAGCCGGATACTAATTTCTATAGAACTACTAATGTACTACAAATTTTTCTAACAAATTGATATTATACAACTTATTTATTGATGGTATCAATATTGCCATAACGTTTGAAAGGGTTGAAATAACACTCAACAATTTCCATTTTGGATACTGATAAATATATTCAACAAGTTCCTATGATGATGAAAAATTAAAATAAGTGTTTAAAATTGTAATACATACTTATAGACCGGCAACTAGACAAACAGGCAGACAGCCTTACAGGTAGACAAATTAGGAGACAGATTGGCTGCTGAAGACACGTATATAAATATTATATATTGGTAAATCTGTCCAAATAGAAGGATAAAGAAAATTATTTTACTGAAAATTGGAAATATATTTTCGTATATCAACATTTCATGTTACATAATATATGTAGAATGACAAAATTCTACAAATGCCAGGTATGGGTTATATTTCACGAGTAAAACTCATGTCATACAAATAATCAGGATCGCAGGTATTTTCTGTCTCTCATGGAAGAGTGAGTAGCCAGCTCTGGTGATGACGGAGAACAAACTAATGGTTTGAAAGACACTTAATTGGACCATCACCTAGTACAGTTAGTTCCTGATCGTTTGTGAGGGTGGCAGGGTTAGTTAGTCGAATTAAATATATATATTAATAAGTAACTAATGTAGAATTGCTATGCACATATAAAGTGATCCGAACATAGTTTTACGCATAGGTGTGCCATAGCAAAACGATATTCTAATTAATTTTTGAGCAGAACTAATTAACCGGAAATGGGTTAATTTTAGTTAAAAGGGTGTAAGTAAAAATTCGACTTTGAACCCATATCCTATTTTCTATTAGTTAATTCATAGAAATATACATAATTGAATGCAGAAACAAATATTTTGTGATCAAATTCTCAGCTATTATACTTTTGTTTACCGCAAGATACGTATATACGGTGTCAATGAACAGAACTGCATAATAATAACATAATTTTCCTATTTGTTCATCATTAGATTTTTAAAAACCGTAAAACTATGTCAAATTAATTAAATTACGTACTTCATATGTGCAAAGATATAAATGAGTATAAAGATATGTAAAATTCTGATCAGCTTCCATTTAACATGAGTAACATGAGTAAACTCCATTAAACTTTTTGGAAGGAACTTTTAGTTGCTTTAAGCTCTTACTGTAGTTTATACATGTTTAATGAAAGCTATTTAAAATTTTACATATCTTTATACTCATTTATATCTTTGCTATGTGTTTTGAAAAGAGTTTTTTAAATCAGAAAAATTGATGCAAAGAAATTTATTAATTAAAAGTTCAAACATTTTTAAGCAATTAATGAGGTTTTTCAAATTTTCTTTTTTTTTCTTTTACACTATGAAACTTTTTTAAGAAAAATTGCTATTCGTTTTTAATGTTTTAATTAATCTTACAAAGTGTTTTTGTCGTCATTAATTTATTATTTATAATTATTTTTGTTTTCATTTTTCTTTCAGGACTTTCCGATACAAAACTTCATAGTATACTTTTGGATCATAAAGAAATTAAATTAAGTTGGCTAGTTGATTGGTATAAAAAGGAGATTCTATTTCATATACAAAATCCTTTTAAACATGATCACAAATGGTTCTCGTTGGGCTTTTCAAAACGCGGTGATATTGCAAATTCGGATATTTGTTATTTTGAAAATGAAAATGGGTTTTTTAATATTGTAACGGACACATATACAAGTGCTGATGGAAAATATATACGGAAAGATTATCAACAAGATTGTGATCTATTTAAACTCGATGATAATTCATTGGCATTTAAAAGGAAATTTGATACATGCGATCCATTGGATTTGAGAATGCACGTAAGGATACGTTTGATGAGTGATGCCTGTTTTTTGTGTGTTTTAGGCATATTATTGCGTTCAAAAAGTATTAGAAAGCTATTTCCTTCGATTATCGTGGTTTTATGCATCAACTGGTCAAACTGTTATTTAACTATTACCCGTCATCTGTGTAAAGGAATTTGCAGAAAACAACAGAATTCGCTGAAGAGGCTGAAGATCAGGCCACAAATTGACTTCCAGCGCTACTTTAAAGATTGAGAAAATCGTTATCAATGAGGTGATTTTTTTTTCTTTTTTGAGTTGGGTGGTTGAGAAGACACCTCTGCTTAGGGGCCTGCGACCCATTGTGACAACTTTCCATATTGTTAGTAGTTACTTCGTAGTTTAATGCGTTAGCCATTAAGTCACAACCCTCGACCAGTTAGGGTATAATTGTCAAAATAAATTTGGAAAAACCGTCTGTTTTATTTAACAAGTATTCCAGTACTTTTTGAACGCAGCAGTATTTCAATCATTGCAATACGATAAAAATATCCACTTCTGATATAAAATTTTTTTCATTCACACAAAAGAATAACGGCCATTTAAAAATATTTAAATTTTATTTGAAAATTAGGAAGGAACAATGTACATTTTATGGGCAAGAGGTAAAAAAAGTTTAGTGTTGGAAAATGACAAATTTCCTGTACCGAAAGTTGATGCACATGATAGTGGAATGCAAATGGTACAACTGTTAAGAGCTGATAAAATTTTAATACCAGAAAAGTATAATTAATAAAAATTGTAGCAATTTTCATTTCTAACAATTAATTAAATACAAAATTTTAGGAATATAAAAATGTTGGAGGTGACTTTAGATAATGTTCTTGTGCCCGATAAAGATACAACATATTGGTGTCATATTCAAAAACTAGACGATTTCCTACAAACAAAACATCATATCGTCCAATTCGAACCGATTATTAAGTCTGAAGAATTGATACATCACATGGAAGTATTTCATTGTGAGACTGGTGTTGATGTCGAGATTCCCTTGTATAATGGTGATTGTGAGAATTTGCCAGAAGAAGCAAAAGTCTGTAAAAAAGTCATATCATTATGGGCAATGGGTGCAAGTACATTTACATATCCTGAAGAAGCCGGTTTACCCATTGGTGGAAAAGATTACAATCCTTATATACGTTTAGAAGTTCATTTTAATAATCCTGAATTTATTGCTGGTAGGAAAAAAAAAGAACAGAAAAAAATAAAAAGTTTCTTTAAAAAAATTTAATATTTTCAGGAAAAATTGATAGTTCTGGAATGAGAATTAAGATGATATCCGAATTACGTAAATATGACGCTGCTGTTATGGAATTGGGATTAGAATATACTGATAAAATGGCAATTCCACCAGGGCAAATTGCATTTCCGTTAAGTGGATATTGTATTGCTGAGTGTACGTCAGTTGTAAGAAATGAGTTCAATTTACGCGATAAATTATTAATATATGTATATACTTATCACTTTAGTCACTTCCAAAATCTGGTATTACAATTTTTGGATCGCAACTTCATACACATTTAAGAGGTGTACGAGTTTTAACACGGCATTTTCGTAAAACTCAAGAACTTCGGGAACTTAATCGTGATGATTATTATTCTCATCATTTTCAAGAAATTCGAACTCTTCGTTATAAACCAAAAATATTACCAGTAAAATAGAAAAATATATTGTGTTTAAAAACTTCCAATTTATTTTTATTTTTCGTTTAGGGCGATGCTTTAGTAACGACTTGTTATTACAATACTATCGGTTATGAAAATGCAACCCTTGGTGGATTCTCAATAAGTGATGAAATGTGTGTCAACTATATTCATTATTATCCAGCCACAAAGCTTGAACTATGCAAAAGTTCTGTATCGGAAAAAACTCTTGAAGATTATTTCAAATATATGAAAAAGTATGAAATATTGAAATTTTTAAAGATTTAAATTATATTTCTTCGGGTCTTTCAGAAAAGAACATCAAAGAAAAATTCAAATTGGTGATGCACGTTCTGACAATTACCGTAACATAAAATGGACTGAACCAAGAGTTGATGAATTATATACAATGTATATTCAAGAACCACTGAGTATGCAATGTAATAGATCTGATGGTCATCGTTTTGATGGGTACAATTGGGAAGGTGCACCAACAACTCCCGTTCAAATACAAGTTCCGATTCACAGAGAATCATGCCAAAATTATAATCCATTTTGGATGAAGCCGCTGGAGGACGGTGATTGTGATCTTCTTGGAGAATGCATTTATTAAAATGTATGAACGACAGGACTAAGAGGAAAAAACAACACAGTTTAAAAGCAAATGTTAAATAATTTTTTAAATTTCTATAATTTGTTCATACTAAAAGAAATATTTTTATTGTTAAATAATAGGCAAAACCCATACCAGCAAAACCCTTTGAAGTTTTATTTTAATACAAAATATTATTTAGAAAAAACTTTTGATAATTATTAAAATTACGATAAAAAAAGGAGAAAAAATTAACGACCTTTTACAAATTTAAAATAAATTCCATTCGATTTTAAATTTAATTTTTCATCGTTCATTAAAATTCCCTTTACAGACTCGGGTTCCATCTATCGGCATATTTTCTAATCTCTACTGACTGACGTTTTATTAAGTTGAGGTTAAGTACGTGACTGTGTAAACAAAAAGCGAAAATTTTTACTGATTTTATTTTATAAAAAGTTAATAACAATTGATTTTATATATTTTAAAAACTATTTCAAAAAATGCAACGAGAAGAAAAACAATTAGAACTTCTTCTTGAAACCGTTTTAGGTAGATTAAACGATTTAAAGTTATCGATTGGTTCAATGGTTCATAAACTTGAAACTGAATATGAAACTATTAATTGGCCTACATTTTTAGATAATTTTGCACTTATTTCAAGTCATGTAAGTTAATTTGATTATTTCCAGATTTTTTTTAATTTATAACTAAATTTTAGCTTACTGGTTTATCAAAAATTCTCGCAAAAGAATTGGGACCACCTTTAAGAAATTTAACAGTTCTTCCTTTACATCTTTCACCAGAACGTGATGAAGCACTTTGGCAATTGACCGAAGGACGAGTTCCAGTCTTCTCTCATGATATTGTTCCAGATTATTTACGAACAAAACCAGAACCGGCTGCTGAACAACGAATGTTACAGCACGAACAAAAGGTTCGTTTATATTTTGTCGTTGATTTTTTTTGAAGATTTTAATTAGTTTATTTTTAAATAGGCAAATAATCTTTTAGCTGAAACTGCAATGAAACAAGTAGCGCAATATAATAAAGTTGTTTCACATGTTTTTGAAATGATAAATAAAGCCAGAGAGGAATGGGAAATAGAATCTTCAGCAAGATCAGGTAAAAAAAAATATGAGACCATTATAAATAGTTCTCCAACTAGTCAACATTCACACATTTTCAACATTACAAAATAGGCGTTCAACAGACAAGTAGTATGACAGATACACAAGCGCTTGTAGCTGCTGTTGGGATGGGAAAAGGGCTTAAAGTTTCAATGCCAGTACAGGTACCATGTTCAGCACCAGGTGGTACAGGAATGATGGTGCCGCCAGCTATAAGGCCACCTACTCCGATGACTTCAGTTAGTCCGTCAGGTGTTAACCAGCTTGGAAAAGCACCGTCCGCAATTAAAACAAATATTAAATCAGCTAATCAAATACATCCATTTGGAAGATAAAACAATATTAAAAAAAAAAATCTAGTTGTAATCATTTAATTTTCTTTTCTTGTTATCGTCTAAGTAGAAAAGAGAAAAAAACGTGATTGTTCAGGAAAGCGTCTATTTGGAACGCAAATTTAAATAGGAAGAGTGAGATTTGAGATACTATTTTCAAGGGTTCTGAAATGATCCCTACACCCTTAATCTATGGATATTATTTCACCTGATTACCAAAATAAATATCCTCTTATTTGTTAATATGATCTCTTTTTTTATATGTTTGTTGAATAATTTCAGTTTCCATTCGATTTCGTGGCCTTTTCTAATAAGATAAAGACAAATATGTATACAGCATTAGTAGTTACTATGGTCCACTACATTATTAGTAGCACCTTTCTAAACACAACTTTGATGGAACAAGAGGCCCAAATTGTTGAATTATCATTGCTATTTTAACATTAGCTCACTCAGTTAATTTTGAAGTATCATAGCAATCTGAAAATTTGAAAGAAAAAACAATCTCTAATTTATTTTGACTGAAATCGTCAGTTTCCCGTTAAGTTCGCTGATTATTTTTTTTTCCAATTTTTGTTTTTTTATTTTTCTTTTTGATAAACATAAAAGAACTTGAATTCTCCCCTTTTTAAATGTAATTCCCAACGAAAAACGGAAAAAAAAGAAAAAAATCACAAGGAAAAAAATTAGTAACAGTGTTTTCATATATTTTCATATTTTGTGTTTTTTTTAAAAAAAAAAAAAAAAAAAGTAGAATTGTTAAAAAGGGAATTAATTGGAGAGTTTTTAAGTTTTTCTTCTTGTTCTATCACCCTGTACACTGTCTAAGTGCACATTTTTATCAAATTCATAGTTAAAAGGCAAGATATATTTTCTATAAACAAAATCAGAAAGTCCCAAAAAACTGATATAAATTTTCTTTCAGGAAGTTATCTAAGAAATTCATCGAAGAATTTTAAAAAAATGGCATTTTATTCAACACCAGTTGACGATGACGGAAATGAAACTAGACGTTCGACTCGTTCGACTTTCCATGATGGTTCCGAAATGGAAACGTTACGATCTCTAGCTAGTTTTCAAGAAACTTGTCGAGATTTAAAAATAAAAACTTGTCAAACACCGAACGCTTTTAAAACTGTCCGGTATAATTATTTCGCTTTTTTTTTTTTTTTAAGTTTTCCGTAATTATAATTTATAATTTTTTTTATTAATATTTTTTTTATTTAGATACGTAAATTCTGCGACATTTATCGAAAAAGATATGAAAAAACCAGTCGAACCAGAAGAAAAAGTTGAAATTGACATTGACGAAGAAGATGAATACGATAATGATGAGAATTTTGATTCGCTTAGTTTTTGTGCTGATACAAATAAAGTGTATGCAAGTCATTTAGCACCAGGACAATTTGACAATTCAATACCAGGTTTAGAATTGAAATCGAATGAATCATTTCCTTCGAGCGATAATTTAACATATTCATATCGTAAAGTTTGTGAAGTTACAAAAACAATACAAAATGATGCGTATCGTGAATGGTTAGATGCTAAAAGGTGAATATTAATGATCCATAAATATAAAACGAGAAATTTTTTATTTATTTACTTTATTAAAGAACTGCAAAAAAGTTTGCACATGATAAAAAGAAACAAGAAGAAAAACGAATTGAAGATGAAAAACAAGAACGTAAACGATTAGCTGAAGAAAAATTTAATAAATGGTTAAAAAAAAAATCTGAAGCAAAAAATAAAGAGAAAATTATTAATAAAATTCAATCGACTGAATTAATTGCATCAAATAGCTGTTCAAAATTAATGCCGGATATGAAAAAAGATACTGCGAAAAATTTCAATCTTTGGTTACAACGAAAAGTTAGCCAAAAGAAACTTGAACATGAAAAATTAATTGGCGACGCACAAAGGGAAGAAGAACTAAATGAAAAACGTAAAGAAGAATCGAATCTGATGTATAAAGAATGGTTGAAAACGGCACCGGAAAAACCAAAACCAGTACCACTTAATAAAGGAATGCTTACGTTGAAAGGTTCAATGTCGGAAATGTATTCAAATCCTGTCGCTTGGGTTTCAGATGATCTGAAATCATTTTGATTATTTTTATTCTTTAGCCTACTATTTAAATACAACAATTATAACTATCTATATTTCACTTTTTTTTTTTAATTAATAATTTAATAAAATTTATAACCGAATCTAAAAAAGAAAGAAAATTGGTCCAAAAAATGGAAATACTACGAAAATAAATGCAGTTTTTTTGGTATTTGATACAATTTTTTTTTTCATTATCAAATTATTTATAATAAACTCCATGAGTTTTTTAATCATACTCTAATTTAGTAAAAAAAAGTCAAAAGAGGATAGCGATTACTATTAATTTAGTTTCAATCGAATTCCACGATTCCAGATCAAAACTCAGTCGAATCCTAAATGGATTGATTAAACTTGCACCGTTTTGGTGCTTGAGTTACGGTTTTTATTTTATACGTAAAAAAATGAATTTTGTATGTTCTCCGTACTAATTGAGGTCCAAATGACTCGTAGTAAATACGTAGTAAATATTTTATGGCCTACTTGTATGAATTCCAAAACAAAAAGATAGTTCTAGCTAGGTCAAAACTGAAAAACGAATATAAAATATAAATCCTTTATAAAATTTTAAGTACAAAATAATAACTGTTTTTTTATGTATATAAAAGAAAAAGTGAAATTTCTTAAACTGCCATCTCCATATTAATTTTTGGATATGGATTATAATCTTTGATTTCAAAATCATCAAATTGAAAATCTTCAATTTTTTCAATTTTCCGCTTTATAAATAATTTCGGGAATGGTTTTGGTACGCGTTCTAATTGTTCTTTTAACGGTTCAACATGATTCAAATATACATGTGCATCACCCAATGTATGAACAAAATCGCCAGGTTTCAAATTTGTTACATGCGCCAACATATATGTTAATAATGCATAACTGGCAATATTAAATGGTACACCTAATCCCATATCAGCTGATCTTTGATACATTTGACATGATAATTCATCATTTGCAACATAAAATTGTGCAAAACAATGGCATGGTGGTAACGCCATTTTTGGTATATCAATTGGATTCCATGCACTCATTATAATTCGTCTATCATATGGATTATTTTTAATACGTTCAATTATTTCAGTTAATTGATCAATACCATGTCCAGTATAATTATCGTTACATGTTTTATAATCTGCACCGAAATGACGCCATTGAAAACCATAAACTGGACCAAGATCACCTTCTTCTCGTTCGGTGAAACCGCATTTATCTAAAAACTCCCGTGTACTGTTTCCATCCCAGATATGAATATTTTTATCTTGGAGTAATTTTGCATTGGTACCACCTTTTATGAACCATAAAAGTTCTTCAGCTACACCACGCCAAAATACACGTTTCGTTGTTAGTAATGGGAATATATTATCACGTAAATTGAATCGCATTTGAGCACCGAATTGGGACAAAGTACCAACTCCGGTACGATCAGGACGTTTAATACCTATTTGATATATATATGTATATTTTTTTTTTTGAGTATCTTAAGATATTTGAAACTTGATGAAAATAACTGAAAAAGAAACTTACCTTTTTGTATTATATTTCGAATTAAATCTAAATATTGTTTTTCATCATTATTCGATTCTTTTCCTTCAACATTTTTGATGATCTCTGTTGTCGCCATTCTATTTGTTAATTTTTCTAATTTTAAATCAGAAATAAATATGAATATTCACGATCAGCTAAAAATTTATCATCACAAGATTTTATGAATACTTTTTCGCGGGAATTTTTATTTATTCAAAGTTTTCAAAAAAAGCGGGAAAAATAAATTTTCGGAGTTAAATGACAGTTGTGATTAGATTAGGTTAAAAATATATTAAAGCTGTGTGCGCATTAATTCGAATAAAAAGTAAAAAGAAAAAAATTAAATTATTAAAATAACAAATATGTCGGAAGAAATGTTGGCCTTAACGGGTAAGTGTATAATTGTATTGTATTATATATAAACAATAAATTGAAAAAAAATATAAATAAAATTGGACGTTTGAAATAACCACAAAAACGGTCTATAAGACTCTTAATATTACAATTCTAAGTTCATATGGTCCAGCTGGACCATATAATTTCCTTTTATGATAACTACATCAGTTTTGATAATTAGACATGCTACGGGTTGACATTTGTTGCCAATTTGTTGTTAATAGTCTTTTCTAGAGTAGAAAGTTAAAAGAAAACATACTTTCAAAATCTATAAAATACGTGAACTTAAAACTGGCGAAAATTTGAGTTACTGCCTTCTAAGCAAGGACGGAAATTAATTCACAAATGTTTCTATTTCAAACTTGTTAAAATTTATTTTTTGTATAATTAATTAAAACTAAATATCGAAAGGAGTTGTTGAGGCTATTTTTTCAGTATCTAATCCACAGAAAATTTGTCTCATTACCTCGGATTTTGTTTCTGGAATTTGTACATAAAAAATTCCCTGTTTCGTGTGATTCGCTGGTTCACCGCCCATATATGTTGTTTCGCCTGTTTCTGTACATGCATCATTTTGTATGTCTCTATAGCTTTCGCATTGAAATCCTTTAAAATGTCCAGGAGAAAGAATCGATGCTGCAAAATATATATACGCCTTCGAATGTGGACAAACAATTCTCTCGGTACAATCTTTTGAATCTCCTTTTCCATAATTTGGATAAAATGCAGCTTTTCCAATGGGCTTATCATAACCAAGATGTATACTTGTTTGAATTGATTCAACATATTTGGCGTCTGTAGCGTCAATTCTGCAATCAATAGAACGATTTAGAAATTTAGGTCCAGCTGGATCTAACGCATATATAGTATTAAATAGATCCGGCTTAAGATATCTTCCAGCGTAACCTGCAACATGAGCACCAAGACTATGTCCAATTATATACATATCATCATAAGAAAATTGTCTCACGGGATCGAAATGTAAAAATTTTGCAAAACGTGCAATAGTTACGCCTACAATTTCTGTATTTTTTGCAGAATCTCCATAAAAAAGTCGATTCCAACATGGTGACCAATCAACAACAATCACATTAAAAGTACCAACTTTTAAATATGCCTCTTTTATAGATTGATTAATATCTGAATCTTTATCACTTGCAAATCCATGAATAATAAATCTGGAAAATTATTTATTCATTTTATTAAAAAAAAAAAATCAGTTTTCTTACCTTATTGGAAAAAGAGGATTCAAATATGAACGGTCTAAAGAAAATTTTATTATGTCGACAAAGACTTTAAAGGCTTTTTGTCGATCCGATCAATCGAGTCGATAGACCAAATATGGGCCCAAGAGTGGAATAGTGTATCTCGACTTGAACCAAGTCGTATCAAATAAGTATAGCAATAGCAAGGCTTTTTCAGTTCTATTTGGTCTCAGTCGAATTACATAATTCCTTTCCAGAATTCATCAAAAAAGATGCGGAACCCTAAAAATATGGCATTCTTCAAATCAGAATTGCCGGACACCATAAATAATGGAAAAGACTAGTTCTGTTTTTTAATTATTATTTTATTTTTTTTAATTCTTTATAAATCATCTAACCACTTTTTGACCATCTTCTTGTAATAATTATAATTTAGTTTTAATTTATTATATTATAATAGTTTTGTTTTTCTTTTCTTGTTTTTAAATTAGATTAATCAATATTTTATGTACAACAACGGAAAAATAATAGTTCTTAAAATGGGTGTTTTTTTATATATTTTTTCATTTTTGACATAATATTTATAAATAAACTTATTTTATTATATTTTTTACAATTACTTTCCTAACCACACCGGGTACATTTTTCTAAACAATATTTATTTCTTTTAAACTCTAAAACAGAATTTTGAATTAATAATTTTTTTATACTTTAATTATCCTTTTTTTAATTGAATTTATTTTTGAACGTTTTTAATTTGCCGTTTTAAATAAAATTAATTAGTTTTTTTCAATCGGACGTGTGATGTTTGTTTAAATATTTTTAAGTTTTTTCTTTCTTGTTTTCTCGTTTATTTGAGATATGCTTTTTTGAGTTTAAATGCAAAATTTATTTTTAATTTTAATTAAATTTGTTGTATTTTTGTTTGGTCTAAAAAATGCTTTTTGTTTCTAATTTTTATTATTCTTGTTTTATAAAATCTTTTAGTATTTCATTTAACTTAGTTTTTAATTTTCTAGTTTCTAAATTTCTTTTTG
This sequence comes from Xylophagus ater, assembly GCA_963422695.1. NCBI lineage: Eukaryota > Metazoa > Arthropoda > Insecta > Diptera > Xylophagidae > Xylophagus > Xylophagus ater. The sequence goes on from OY730478.1 coordinate 355,621, forward strand.
TGTTTTTTCAAATTTCATATTTTTTAAATAATCACTTCTTTTTATTTATTTATTTTTGCAAATGAATAATAATTAATATTTTTATAATTTCCTGTATTTTGTTTCTTACTAACAATTTTGCTTTCGTATTTGTTAAAAAATAGAAAATAATTTTGAGAAAAAAAGCTGAATTATTAAAAAAAAAAAAAAAGGAGAAAAAGACTAAGAAATACAACAAATATCACATTTTTAAATTTTTTAAAAATATGTTTAAGTATTTTTAATATAATTTTGAAAGTTTTGTAGTTTTGTAGACTGTTTTTTTTGTTGCTAAATTTTTTATTTTTTATTTGAGGAATTTATTTTAGAATTAATTTTTAAGAGATTTGTTTTGTAGCTTTTTGTTGTTGTTTTGTTTTAATTTATTTGCTTTTTAAAACTCTTTTTAATTTTAATATTGATATTTTCTTAAAATTGTTAATTATTTTTGATCCTCAATACCAGTCTTATGAAAAGTATATAAATTTAAAAATTAAAAAAAAATTTTATATTCTATAAAACACAATAAAGTCTCGAAAAGATGAACCACACAGTAATTAATTGTGGTTTAAACATAACCAAACGCCAACTTATTCCTACTTTGAGTTTATCCATATTACGAACGGACAGACGGACATGCACAAATCAATATAACTTTTGATTCTCTATACAGCGATATCCTTGAAATCTTTCATCGATGATTATTTTTATGAGTTAAAAATCTAGTCCTAGAAAAAGCTTTTGACGCAGATGTTTTGTGTTCATTTAATAAAATGGAATTTTCTGTCCACGGCGAAAGTTCGCTCAAAAGTATGGGATTTCAATGCAATTTATAGAATTTGAATTGAAATAGTTTTGCCATGATGGATGAATTCATCTTTTTGAGGCTTTACTGTAATATACAGTAATAAAAACAAATTAAATATTTATTAAATTGTTTTTTTTAATTTCATTTGAAAAGAATTATCGAAAAGAAAATGTGTTATTATTTTTTTAATGGAAGCTGCTAAAAATTCAAAATAATTTTTCTTTCAATTAAAAAGTATTATTTTAATAGATTTATTTCACATTAATTATTTCTAAAAATATTTACCTGTTTTAATGTGTTTCTAGTTTTATGTTGATTTGGTAAGTTATATTTTTAAAAGTTTTTTTTAATTTACACTTGTTTTTTTTATTATATTTCGAGAAATTCGAGTTTTAATAATTTTATTTTTAAATAGATTTTTATTTTTCGGTTTAAAAATTCTTAATTTTAATTATTTTACGTTATTTTGTTTTCTTTCTATATTTTCATATTTTCTTTTTAGTATTTTTCTTGGTTTTAATTTTTTCATATAAAAAAATAAATGATATTTTTATAATTAATTGTTGTTTTATACATGTTTTTAAATAATTTTTTAATGAAATTTCTGGGTTATTTTTGTCCCATAATACGATTTTTTTGTTTTCGTTTTTTTTTTAGTAAGTTTTTATATTTATCAATTTAAATAAAATTATATTAAAACTATTAATCAAAAAACATTAAAAACCAAGCAAGCAAAGAAATTAACAATAATTCTTTGCTCGTGGTTTTTAATTAAAATTATTTTAATATATTTATGGACAATATTTTGTTAATTTTTCGACAATTAAAAAAGAAACAATTTTGATAAAAAACAAAAACAAACCACGTGAGGAAAAGATAATTAAAAAAAATCAGAATCGTTAAAAATAAATATGAAATTAAAATTCTAAGCAATTTAATAATAAGTTAATTAATGAACAGCTCTAAACGGACGTTAACTATTGATGTTCTTAGCAGGTTTTTAGGCATACTTTTTTAATACTTCAATAGCAGAGAAAACCGTTAAAAATTATTTGTTAGAACATATATGTGTACCGTGGGATCAAATTGGCTACGTCAGTAACCAAATAAAATACTTATAAAATTTAATTTAATTGACATTTAATAATTAAATATTAAAAAAATTAATAATATTTACTTACCTTTGTAAAACCAGAAAATAAATAATATTAAAAATTTCAACTGCTGAAATGTAAAAGAAATTCAAACAAAATTCCGCGACCTCTTTGGAAACAAGGCATTTTCATTTCAAACGAACAAAATGTCTATACAATAATTCGCAATTGCACAGTTTTATGACAATTTATGATAAAAAAAACTGGCACAAATATTTTAACCCGTGTAATTCGATATTGAGATTACAGGGTTATTCTGAGTCCAGTCATCAACTGTTATAAATTCATATTTTGAACATAATTATGACTTGTTTGCCAGAATACGAAATATCTCAAAAGTCGTAATTTTAATCATAATATTTGTACTTGCAAATTTGTTATGACTAAAAATTAGCCAGGATGCCAAAATAGGCATGTAAAACGACTTAAACGATTCAACTTCAAAGCAGCAATAGTTTTTGTGAAATCTAAAAAGAATTACTCCATTTTTTTTTTGATTTCATATAAAAAATTCCGATCAATTTTAAAGGAGAACCTAGTTAAAGCGTTATTCCTTCAAAAAGGATGAATATTTTTTTTCCTTTCTTTAAATATTTTTACTGAAAATGCTATTGCTACTACTTTTTTCTTTTCTTTAAAGGGAAATGGAGTAATTTCTTTAAAAATATTTGATTTCAATTCAAATTATTTATTACTAAAAAATAATAATTTGAAGTCGAATTCGTTTAAAGTTTTGAGTTGAGTCGAGAAAAGTGATATGAGTGGAGAGAAAGTTGATTCGATATCGAATTGTGTGCAGTGTGATATCATATTTTACAAAACAGGATCAAAATAAAATGATGTTCAATTTCATTTCGAGTTTCTTTTCAAGTAAAAAAAGAATTTTAAGAATTATAAATCAAATTTAAAATAAAACTACCAAAAAGAAAAGAAATTAACGATCCTGATTTTTAATAGATATTTCGAAATGAAAATTTCATAAAACTTCTTCAAAAATGAGACCCAAAAAAAGAACAGATAAATAAATTAAATATTATGAAAATAAAGTATCTCATTAGTATTTACTTCTTTTTTTTTATTTATACTGTAAAGACCCTTGATATCCTCATTTTGTATTATTAATAATATTTAATTATTATATTATTATTTTCTTTAAATTAAATAATGTTTCTTCATTATTTATTTATTTTTTTTGTTAAATATTTTAATTCCTATAATTTTAATTTAATACTTTTTGTTCTAAATTTTTTGTCGATTTATTAAAAATAAATTTTCTTAAATAAAATCGACATTTTATTAATAAGTTTTTACTTAAATTCAGTTCGAGTAGTAGCAACAGCAGTAACAGCATTAAAGTATTTAAAAAGAAAAAACAAAAAGTGATATTTGTTTCCTGTTTTTCAATTTTTAATTTTCACATACTAGGATTTTTCTTGTGTTTTTATATTTAAGAGTATTTTGTAATTAATTTAGGAAAATTTAGTAAAATATTCATTTTTATTTTCGAACTAAGAAATTTCTTACTGGGCCGTAGAGAATTCAAGTGGTGGAGTTTTATTCATCATTGAAGATTCAAATTCAAATTCGTTTGGCAACAAATTTTGATAAGTCATAAAAAAAACGTTTTATATAAGAAATTTGATGGAATTAAACTCGTATAGATTAAACTGGACAGTTTAATGAATTAAAAATGTTTTTTATGGTTCTAGAAATTTGTATGAAGCATAGATTTAACAAAATTACAGAATTTATGAGTGGTTGTTCAAGTCAGAACTCAACAAATATTTATTTTAATCTACTGTGTCGACTGTTGGTTTTTAGAGTTCACATTGCTGGAGGTGACTTGAATTTGATTCAATATATTAATTTTACAAGGAAGTTATTTTTATCATTCTGTAATTAATTCTGATAAAAAATTGCCTGATTTCAAAGCCCATATCTGTTAATAAACGTATTCTAACAAACGATGTCTTATCTGTCTTATTCTGAGTGCAATCACAACGGTCATAACATGACGTTAATATCATAACTTTTTTTTAAAGACTAATGCGTATTCTGACTAACATAAAAAAACATCGAAAAGTTCTGACCGAAAATATTTTGGATCACAACGAAATTTTAGGTGTTTTCTAAGTTTAATTTAATTAATAGATATAGAAAAATTTCCACCATTTTTTTAAACACAATTAATTTTACGCCTATATAAAAATTTTACACCTATTCAAACATCTTCAAAAGTATTTCTCAAATAACCATGACAACTCGCTTGATTTATAACAGTTTAGAAACTGTTATAAATTCATATTTCGAACATAATTATGATTCGTCTGCCAGAATACGAATTATCTCAGAAGTCATAATTTTAATCATAATATTTGTAGTCGCAACGCCACCATAAGCCTGTTAATAAGTTTTTAAACACATCTGTATTTTTCTACTGTGCTTTAAGCCTTGAATTGCATGAAAAGGATCCTAAATATATGTTATTTGATTCGAAGGGAATAACATTCTGAATAAAGTCTGTTGGAAATTAGTCATTTAGATATTGACATTTTTCTTGTTAAGATTTAATTTAATTTACTCTCAGGATTGCTTAAAATCCAGCGTTTTTCTTTTTGAAAACTTTCCATTCATTAATTAAAATATTTTTTTTATTTTTACTAAAAATAAAAATATTACGAAACTTGTGTTTTTTATATTATTAATTTTTGAAATTTTTTTTGTTTTGTTTTAAAATTTATTTTTCCTTTATTTTAATTTCTTTTTAATATTTTTATATATATATATATATAATTTAAATATTTACAGATCCAGTTTTGTTTATTTTTAATTTATAATTTCTTGTTTTGTTTTCTTTTTTTTTTTTAAATTAATTATTATAGACTTTTTACACATCTTATGTATAAATTAAGTTAATAATATTTATAATACTTATATATCTACGTTTTAGCCCAATCGACATTTTCTTTCTTTTTTTTTTTTTAATTACATTTTGCTTTTGTCAAAATTAATAATAATTTAATTATAATTTTTAGTTGTTTTATTTCTCTTTTTTTGTTTTTTTTTATTTATATTTTAATTTCTACAAAATGAATTTTGAAAAATTTAAAAAAACAAAATAATACAAAATATTTTTCTTATAAATTTTAATTTATATTATATTTAATTAGCATTTTTTTTGTTTTTTTTTTTTTGTTTAATAATTATTTACATTTTATATAAATTAAAAAAGGAAACGCAAAATTATATTTATTCGTTTTTCTTTTTATGAAAAAAATTCTATTCTATTTTTTATTTTTCTTCTATTTTTTAAATAGTTTTTAATTATTTTTTTAATTAATTAGTTGATTTTACTTTTTTGTAATTTTTTTTTATTGACTACTATTTTTTTTTCTTTTTTGAGTTAACATTTATATAACAAATAAAAAGACAAAAAAAACTGCCTATTTTTTAATTATATTTTTTTTTTTTTTGAATCGAGACCGTGCATTTTCTTTTTTTATTTATTTTAATAATAGTTTACTGTATTTCAAATATTTTTCTGTTTTTTTTATTATATATTAAAATGCATCTAGTTTTTCATATTTTAATCAGCAAATTGTTTAATTTTAATTATTTTTCTTTTGTTTTGTTTTGTTTGTCCTACAAATACTTATTAAATTCACATTTACACTTAATTTCATAATATTTGGCAACAATTATAATAATAATAATAATAATAATAATAATTAAATCAAATACGCTTCTTTTTATAATTTTAATAGGATTTAAAATAATAATAAAACAATTATTGAAAATATTAAAAACGAAAATTATAATATTTTTTTATTTTGAGAGTATTTTAAACAAAATTTGAGTATTTTTTTTATCGAGTTTTTGAAAAAGAATTCTATAAATACTTGAATTATGAAGATGAAATTCAAGAAATAAACAATTAATTAGTTATTTACTTATTCGGCGTTACAATGATATCATGTTTTTAGATTAGGTGTGTTTTCTATCCAATTAACTGAGTATTTACAAGTGAAACGATTGGTATCCATCGAGTGAACTATGTTGTTCTTTTCATTACATGCGTATTTGAAATCGATTTCAAACATGTTTCGAATATATATAAATTTGGATCGATTTCAAATAAGATCGACTTAATCCGATCGTGAAATTTGTCCTGATTGATTTGAAAATGGAATTAGAATTAATCGTGTAAACTATGATCGAAAGATTGTAAATTTAGCAGTGGTAGTGAAAACAAATGGTTTCCTTGTGTTGATGGATATTAATTTATTTTCTTGTAATTATGTATGAACATTATTATATGTCAAACTCGAGCTCATTTCAAATTACTTTCGATTCGATCTTTCAAATAAGCGTGTAAATGTAATATTTTTGTCTTTGCAGATATCGAATTTTAATGAAATTAATTTAAAATTCACATTCTATGTGACCCTGAAAATCAGTACCAAATTTCAACTTTTTAGGTTTTCAGGCACCTCTGTAAGAACAAACATTACGAATTTTGAAAGGACAAATACTACACTTCCTTCTTGTTGTGCATTTGAATGTATGGACTATAAAATATTTTTTTAAATATTTTGAATTTCCTCAAATCCCACTTCTGAGTTTTTTGATATTATCATTCAAATACAAAATCGCCATCTTTTATTCATAAATTTACTATTACTATAATATATAATATCGAATGAATCACATACAATTCCCTCAGAAAAAAAACACATCAATTATTTTTGTTAAATCATTTTCCATTTTCCATTTTTCTCTCAGAAACTTTAATTAAATTTTCTTAAAGAGTTTTTCTTTTGTATAAATAAAACCCGGAAAATGACATGAATTTTTTTTTTTTTTGGGAGTTTTAGACGAAAAATAGTTAATTCATTTGGCAATGAATTTACAGAAAATCGAAAAACATTTCAGGAAATGAAATCATTGATTTTCCATGTCATTAAATATTGATTTCTTTTTGTATTAAATGTAACAAAACGAAGACTCAAATATTAAAAAATAAATAAAAAAATTATTTATTAATAAAAAGGATTTGAAAAAATCACTCTCAGCTAAAAATAAATGCCGGATAAAAAGTGTTTTTAATATTAACAATATTTATGATTTATGAAACCGAAATTATAGCATAATTTTTTTAAATATAAATATATTCTAATTATTATTTTTTCATTTTTTGTAAATAATATGTTTTATGTAATTATTTTTTTTGTCATTACAAATTGGTCTCACAATAATTCTTTTTTTTTTAGTTTTTTAGTTTTTAATTTGAAAATATTTTTAATTTTTGTGTGTTTAATTCAATATTGTTTTTTTTTTTTGTAATTTTTTAATATTAAATCCTACGCCAGTCTCAAAAAGCTCGAGTCACCATTTAGAAGTTTTTTTTTTATCTTTATTTAATATAATATAATATAATATTTTTCTTTTTTTCTTTTAGTGTTATTTAATTTTCATGTTCATTTTCAAAAATTTAATTTAAATATATATAATAATACTTAACAGTAAGCTAACAAGCATTTTCACCTAAGCATTTTATTTGGGATGATAATGACGGTGATAAGGGCTCTTGCGAGGTCGCACTTTTTAAATTATTATTAAAATTAGTATTATTATTAATATTATTATTATTTAAATTATTATTATTATTATTATTATTAATTAAATCCATATTTATATCTCGACGCCGTCGTTTTCGTATTTGTGTTGTTTTTTTCTTAACAAATCTGATATTGAATGGATCTTCAGCTAATTCTGGATATTGATTAACATCATGTATATAATCACCTTCATATAAATTGGCATAACCTAATTTTAAGATTTCATCGATTTCTGGCTGTGTCCATTCATTAATTGTTGTTAAACCAGAACGTAATGATTCTTTTTCACGATGCCATGCTTTACGGACCGCTGTCAATTTAGCATGATGCATTAAACGTTGTTTCTCTTTATCAACAGTTGTACCATAACGTAAATTTATAACAGCATGTACACCATGTATTTTAACATCTAAATAATTATTACCGCTACCATTTTCACGTGTAATTTCATGAAATGTTGTATTAACTTGTCCTTGTAATCTTTTTAATTGTTGTCGATCTTCTGTCGCACGCCATGAATCTTCTTTAACAAAAAAGAATGCATCCTGTTGTGCATTATGTACAACAAATGTAAATGGTAATAATTTTGAACGATTAAATACCGATGTATATACATCACGATATATTGCATTAGCTGCTGGTACACTTGATACAATTGCTTGTCCATCTTGTGTGCGTGATACAACAATACCTTTACCAAATGGTGGATCTGAATCGGAACCGATTTTTTGTGGTGATGGATTCATTACATCGAATTTTAATGTTGATTTTGGTGGTGCTGATAAATCTTCAAAATCTGACATACGACGTATTGATAAATGTGCTAAAAATCCAGATTCAACAGCCATTGTTGGGATATTATCAATTGAACGTTTCAAATTTAATGCAATCGGATTTTGTAATGTTCTACCCCATAATGATGGTGGATCCCATAGATTACGCGTTATTTGCGGCATAAGATTTTTTATATTAATACCTAATGTACTCATCCATGATGTAAAATCAAATGGATAATTACGATCATGACCGATATTAATTGGATCATTACCATTGAAACGATATAAATGCATTTTTGTTGGTGTTATAACTCTTTGAGCTACATTTTCCCAATTCGGTGACATCCATTGACCAATTAACGGGTCGTAAACTTTTCCATCACCCATATGTACCAATGTTGTTACTTGATCTAATATACCACCACAAAAATCAATTGGTAAATAAAAATATGGATTTGAATCATAAACTATATGTCCAAATGGTGATCTCATAATTTCACGTATACCTTGTCCATATTGATTGAATACCATAATTGGTGTACCACTTTGATCGGTTGCTATATAGTATTTATGTCGGTAAACTTGTGCAAATATTAAATGTCCTCGATCATCATAAGTCAATGATAACAATTTACCATCACGCGGTGAATAAATTTGACTAATTTCATGAGGTCTCTCTGGGTTATTATAAAAGAATTGTGTTACATTACCAAAATTATCTTTACGTGTTATTAAACGTTTCATATGATCATAATAGTAACGCACATCAAATCTACCACGTTTCGTAGCACGTACCAATAATCCTTGTGTATTATAATGGAAACGTTCTTCACGTGCATTCTGCGCAACTAAACCGCGACCATCATATTTATATTGTCCTTCACCAAATTTAACAATTCGATCCATTGTATTATATTCCATTGGTATTGTATTACCACGATATGTTAGAGAGAGTAAATTTCCATTATCATCATAACGAAATCCCCATGGTTCTTGAGCTTCGACACCAACCAATTGTCCATCACAATCCCATGTATAATTTTTAACGTTCGTATAAGTTTTAACACCAACATTTCTTGTGTACGTTCTTGTTTGTGTTACTCTACCATGTGTACCATATGAAAATTCCATAAGGAATACTTCTAAACGATGTATGGTTAATGATAATTTACTTTCTAAAAATCTACCATCAACAGTTCTTATAAAACTAGCTGTACCATCGAAAACTTGTGTTTGATTTAAATTTGGATGCATCAATTTGAATTGTCCAATTTGACTTGGATTTCCAGTTCTTGGATTATATGAGAAAATTTGTACTGGTAAATTTTGTCCACCGATACGTCCTTGTAATGATGTGACACGGAAGTTTGTATCATATTCATATGTAAACTTAGCATTACTTAAACCAGTTTTAGCAGTATAATCAATACGTTCTTCAGTTAATAAACCTCCGGTATATTCGAAATCCCAACGATATTCTAATTCACGTTCTGAATGTGCTACTGTACTTGGCATTCCTGTCGCTTCATTATAACTAAATTCACTTTTTCCATCACCATGTACAATTTCGGTTAGTTGCCCAGCAGAATTATAACGATAAATAATTCGTGCACCATCACCTGGGAATATCGTTTGTAATAATGCACCGGTATGTGAATAATGTTGTAAATATGGTTTTGTACTACCCGGTGGTGTATATGTTGATCGAATAAAACCTATTGATGTTTGCATACTAAATGAATGTTTTGTTTTACTTGGTAATAGAACATGACGTAAACCACCAGCATCATCATAGCTGAGAACAAATTTTCTTTGACTTGCTAAACCAATTTCAGATACTAAATTCCAATCATTATAAACATATGAAATAATACCATCCTGTTGGCTTGTAATTTCTGATAGTAAACCATGACGATCATATGTATATTTCAATTCAGCTGGTCCCCATTTCCAACCGTCAACACGATTAAAACGATCATATGATATATTTACTGGATAACCATTTGTTGGATAATATGATTTTGGTAAACCAGATGGATCAAAGGCAACAACTAAAATCGGTGTACGATTCATATCATAGAATGTTTCACGACTAGTAAATTGATCAAATTCAATTCCAAATGTCCGTGAATTATTTACCCATATTTCACGATTTAATGTTTGCTGTGGATTACGAACATCACCGACAAGATTATATGCTGAATGCATATTATTTGTGATACCTTCACCCATTGTAATTGCTTGATGTGACCACATTGCTAACATTTCAGCTTCAACTGGTAATGCTGCTTCCAATAATGGATGTCGAGCTATAGCTGAAGATTCTACAATAATACCATTCGCATCATGAATTGTTAATGTATTATTCGATTTGATTTGTGCTTGTGCAAATTCACGACCCTTTTTCATAAATGTTGAACTAACACCACCAATTATTAAAAGTTCATTTGTTTCACTGGTTTCTTGTGAAAATAATGATTCAACCGATGCATGTACATGTACGGATAAACCTTTATCATCTGATAATTGTGAAGTTATACGAACAATTTCACCGCTTGGTAATATCATACCGGTGACACGTCCAAATTCATCATATTGATAGATATATGTTTCGCCACCACTTAAACGACTATTTAATAAACCCGTATTACTATCATAATCTAATTCAATTTCGAATTTTCCCTTTTCTGTTAATTTTGTTAATATACCAATTCCATTAATTTGCAATTCAGATTTATGATCTTGTGTATTCTCAATTGAACTAACTAAACTACTATAATCACGTAAGAATTGGATTTTATTTCCTGAACTATCCGTTACTGTTGATAAACGTCCGAAACTTGTATTTTTTGAATAAAGAAATGAGTATCGTGTTTTTGCTGATGCCAAATCTTTTGTAGCAACATGTTGACCATAACGATTGAAAACATATATTTCACTTGTTGGTGGATATGGGATATGAAATTCACCATTCTCATCATGACTTGGTAAATAATGTTCCAATGCTAATATATGAAGTGATCCTGAAAAGAAATAAGAAAATGAAAGGAATATTAATTGAATTGTTTTTATATTCTATGTTGTATTTTTTTTTGTAATTTATTCAATAAATTGAATTGTATTAGATAAAAACTATAAAAATACGACTTTTTTGATAAGATATTGGATAAGTTGAAGGTCTGAAACTAACTCATCATAACTTATATGACTAGTAATGCAATCATTTATATATTATTGTCTATAAGAATGAGTTTTTCATTCATATCGTATAAATTTACTAAGTTTCCTACTATCTGCAAGTACATACACACGTCATTTAATACTCTTCAGAAGCTAAATTTTACTTGTTATCTATGGTTTATATCTATAGAAAATATGTCTAAAACTTTAGCGACTAAACACATCATTGTAAAACCTACTACATTCCCTTTAAGTAGGATAGTCAATTTGAACATTCAAATCGAATGAAATAAAGATGAAACTTTGTTCAGTTTAAATGAATGAAAACCTTGTCCCTATTTGAATTTAATTTACTGAACATTTTTGATAATTTTCGGGTATTTAAATGATCTTTTATAAATTATATGCACTAAATAATCAGAAAAAAAATCAGATCAGATTTATCTCTATTTCCATTATTAAACCGTTTTTAAGGTATCAAAGTGTAAATTTTTTAACCTAATTTTCTTTACATTTAAATGTAAAAGATCTTCTCTAAGTTTTCCCCATAATAACATTTATAACATTTGTAGTTTTTCTTCTTTTACTATTCAGATAGAGATTGTTTAGACAGGAAATGTATAAAATCTGTTTTTCTATTATATATGAAGAAAAATTACAAACATTTTCTACTTTCCACAAGACTTGATTTTTGGGTAATTCTTATATATGAAAAATGATTTATTACGGTCCGTTTATGCGTTTTTTTTCCTTCTTATGAATATATGTATATATAATATATATCTATTTTCTTAAAGGAACTATCAAAGATAGTCGCACAAAGATTTACATATAGAAAAACAACTATAAAAGATTTCATATATAGTTTTTCTCTTTCATATTTTTGGATTAACACAAATAACAAATCTTATAGCTTTTCCGATGAAAATCATTTGTGTGTGTCCTTTTTCTTTCTCTATATGTAGTATATATATAATATATCTCCGGTTATTTTCGTATGACCTATATTAGGTTTTTATGCCTTGGAAAGGATAATATTTGAAGAAAACTTTTAAACAGTATTAGTAAACGAATATTTGATAGTGTTTTATAGTATGATGATAATATTACAAGATTATATTCTGTTGTTATTATGAAAATTCATTTTGTGAAAATAGCATCAGATGGAAATATTTAGAATATCCCTTTTGACACATTTTCAAAAAGGATATAGCTTTCAAAGTTAATATACCAAAAATATGAAGGACAAAAGACAAAGGGAAATTTCAAACCAAAATAGAAAAAAATGTTTTTTTTATCATGGGAATAAAAAGAAAAGAAATGGGAAATGGTTTTGTTTTCGAAATTTTCCTTTAGGTTTTGTTTTTTTTTTTTTTTGGTTTTCTGTTAGAGCCAACCCTTAAGGTAATCATTTTTCAGTGTTTGTCTTCTAATTTTTATGATGAATGTGTGTGTGTGTGTACTCTTAATATACATAACTATGTTTTTCGTAAATATATATTTTGGATATTATTTTCATATAATAAACGATAAAATGGTGCTCCTATAACACTAAAATAAATGAAATGAATTTACTACACATTTGTGTAGAAACAAATAGGTGACTAGCCTTCTAACAAAGGATGCATACCTTTTATGTTAAGGTAATTTTTTGATATGATATTTACATAGAAATATGTTTTTCACCTTTTCATAAAATTACTGTGTAGTTGATGATGATTATGTTTCAATGTTTTTCCTTTTTTTTGTTTTTTTGTGTTATTTTTAAATAACATGTTTATGTGTAGTATGTTAACTTGAATAAAAGGATAAATTCTAGTTTTAAACGTACTGAGAGGAATAGGAAATTAAATATTAGATGAAATAAAATTAATAAAAATTCATAATTTAGTGAGATTATAAAAAAACGTGTGTTTCAAAGACAATATCTTTTATTTTTTCTTGTATTAGTAATAAAAACTCAGATTCTGATTTAGCCTATTTCGGAAAATGTTCTTACATCTGTCTGTTTGTATCGAAAATTTGCTCACACTATAATTAGCGATACCAATTTGAAACCAAATTTGACAGCAAAAAAAAAAACTATAACATTGGACTTAACTGCAGAGATATGAAACTTCTTATTCATAGAATTTAAGAAAAAAAAAACAAACTAGATACTTGAAGGGCCACTGAAAAGCCTTAACTACGCCACGAATTAGTTGCTTTAAGAAATTCTTTAATAAGTCGACAAGCAAATCTTCGGATCTTTTTGAGAAACACTCAGTATTTTTGTGGATAAAAATAATTACTATCAATTATGAAAAATTTCATTTTACTTGTTTAATTGTGCAAAAATATTTCATTTGACTTAATTAATGTTAACAAATAAAATAAATAAACTGGATGGCAATAATTCTATTTCATTTTCAACCAAGAAAATTTATATATACATATATATATATTTATATGTTCTAATTAGATATTCAATAAAATTTTTGTATAGAAAAGCGACATTAATAATTTTTTTTTGTTCATTCTTTACATAACACACAAAAGGAATTTTTCTTTTCTTGAATATAGTTTTTCTTTTTATTTTTTTCTTCTAATATGTGAAAATTGCTTGATCAGTTAAATAAAGTAGGTTCGAACAAGAAAAGGAAAATTTCACAGTAATTATTATTTATTTGATGAACAAGCAATTTTTCTATCAAAACGAATATATTTAGAACATAAACGTATATAGTAATATCATTCTAGTATCTATTAAACGACATAATACAAATAGATAATGGCATCTGGTATTCTCAACTAATTCTACCTTAATCTTCAAAATATAGTAAACAAAATGTATATATGTATTATAAATGTCGAAAATTTAGTATTGTTGAAATCAAGAAATAGGATGTAATTTTCTCTAAGATATTACAAACATAAATGTTATATGTTTGATCATTAAGTCAAGTTCATCTCTCTGGACAATCAGTTCGTAACTTTTACTAGAGTTTTTAGTATTAATATTATACTCTTAACTACTATGTGATATAATATCTTTTGGGTTTTTCGATTATATACATATGTATATGATAGTTCACACAATCAGATTCATAATATGAAATGGAAAAAGACTTTGATTTAACATGTTTTTAGTACAATATATATGTACCGTAAAGGTCTTGGACAGAATCATCTTAAGAAAATACTTAATAGTGTGTACGTCAACTTTTATTATGGAGAATTTTCTTTTATTATTTTTTTTTTCGTTCTTCTCCATAATATGTTGTCATTTTATCGAAAATTTTCTTTTCATGTTGTGCTTATGTATTGGGGTTGTTCGGAAATTTGGTGTCGATATTTATGTAAATATGTATTCACCATTTGGTTCCACAATCTTTTCTCATTTTTCACGCAACTTGAAGATAGCATTTTCACAGAATTTCTTACGTTTTTCCAGCAAAAAATTGATCAAGTACAAGGTGATTTTTAATGGCGTCCAAAAAGTTAAAGTTCTTGCTGTTAAAATAATTTTGAGTGCTCTTCCAATATGTGATCTACCCAAAGTTTTGGTGGGATTAGCGAACGGAGCGTAGCGCAGCGAGCATGAATGAAGTCACTAATAATATAATATATACCATATATAATGTATAGTACTGAAATGATCACATATTCCTACTTAAACTTTCGGTAGATAATATATTGGAAGAGCACCGAATTTTGTATAGATCCGAATAAGTGATAATCTATCTTTTTTCTTACATTTTTGCCTTTCCGGTAATAAATAGAAAAGCATCAAATATCTCAAATGGAATTGAATGTTTTTCATCTTCAAAAGGATACAGAAATACCAAGAAT
This sequence comes from Xylophagus ater, assembly GCA_963422695.1. Classification (NCBI taxonomy): domain Eukaryota; kingdom Metazoa; phylum Arthropoda; class Insecta; order Diptera; family Xylophagidae; genus Xylophagus; species Xylophagus ater. The sequence goes on from OY730478.1 coordinate 371,006, forward strand.
CAATTTATATCGAACTTTTTTTTTTGTTAAAGATGCATTAAAACACCTTCTTTCAAAATATGTATGTCATATATGTTTTAAACAATGTTAATATGTTGAGATATGTTTCAACATGAACTTCTGGAAATCACGAAATTTCCGGTCAACCCAATATATATTAGTAATTCTTCAATTCGAATGTCCTTTTTCTTTTTTCTTCTGTATGGTTCAGGGTTTATATATGGATGGAATCTTAATATTTTCCTCCTTTATGATTTAATCTTTAGTCAAAAGAATATCAAATTTGGTATAGTATTAATTCCTCAACAAGAAAAAATTGTATGATTAAAGGAAATACGAATTGATATATAGTATCGAAATGATAACATAAACATGAATTTGAGTAGGCATTATAAAGGCGTTTTTTTGTTTTGTGATTAATGAAAAATCCTTGTAGAACATTATTTGTTTTTTTTTTTCGATATAGAATATATAATAGTCACTAAGAGTGTAGAAAATATATAATTTATAATTCTCTCTGTGATATTCTTTAAGTGTTCTCTATATTATGGAAAATTCTTAATAATTAAATAATTACTGTTTCTTGTAATTATGAAATTAAGAAAATATGAAAATAAACGGAAATAAAATTATTTCATTCATTTATATAAAACAAAGACTATAATTTTCCAACAATGTCAATTTTAATCATGTTTCTTAATTTCCATCTTAACATGTCCTGTTTTCTTGAAAAACATTTTCATTTTCATGTTATATAAAACGTTTAACTATAGTATAGTCTTATGCACACATATAGTGTGATATAAATTTATGTATTTAGAACAATCTAAAAATAGTTAACTAAATACAATACAATAATCTGAAACAGTTTTCTAACATTATGTTTTGTTTTTTTTTTTAAAGTGTTCTAAAACTTAATTTTCCATTCTGTTTTTTTTTTGTTATGGTTGTAATTTTAAATGTGCATAGCAAGCTTTTCAAATATATGGGATATGGGAATTAAAAATCATCGTTTTCTAATACATGTCAACATTTTCGTGAAGTGTAAACAACAGAGTTTTTAATTGAATTGAAAATGTCGAGCTTTGAGCAAAAAAACCGTATTTATTGCCAGAAGCATTACGTTTTTGGTTCAATTTAAAGAAAAGTACCACTGAAAGTTATTGTTCGCTTGCAGATTGGTTTAGAAGACGATTCGAAGATAATGATTTTTATCTGACAGACAAACAAAGTCTTGGTCTGCTGTGGTTAAGCATGGTGCACTTTAAGCTGTTAAAACCTGATGAAATAGTTAACACTGACTGTTACGGATAACAAATGAGCATTACAAGAAAAACGGGCAGAATATGAAAAAAGTGATTTTCCAACACGAAAAATGATGACTTTTAATTCCCATATCCAATATAATAAAAACAATAACAAAAAAAAAAAAAACATGGGATTACATACTTGGTAGCAGTAGTGCGGTTTCTCATTCATATTCATTTCATATATCATAAACTATTTTTGCACAATACTAGAATACTCTTATTTTTAATTCCATTTGAACAGAAGAAATTGAATAAAATTACTTGTTTTTCTAGACTCTACTGCTTTTGAGTGTGTAAAAAGAATAAAATGTTTTTAAAAGGACCCGACGCTTTTTGCACTATCCAAAATAATTTCGGTGGAGCGAAAAAAACCATATAATCATTTCATCATCATGAAAAACTCAAGTACAAAATAATATTAAAAACGAAGAATTACTTTTATACAATTTTCTTTTGAATAGAAGAGACTTTATTTTAATATGCTTTCTTTCCTTTTAGAATGAATAAGTCAGAAAAAAATCTTATGTCGAGTAATTCATAGAAGAAACAAGAAAGAAAGAGGGAAATTTCATAATTTCCCAACCAAACAAAAAAAAAAAAAAAAAATACAGAAGAAAAACGAGTTTTCTCATCAAAGCTTCTTTTTTCGTTTGTCTTTTCCTTTTTTTTTTGATTCTATCGCTTCAGAATCTTGATCCCTGACTTCCAGCAATTATTATGATTATGCACTCAGGAGACGACCCCTCTAACAAAGGCCACCAAACAATACCTATGTAGAACTTTCTGATGGCAAACATATTATGATATTACTTATATAGTATTATAGTTTTATATTATGACCGGTGTTTATATGACGGAATTATAAATGTGGATGGGAATATATGGACTCTATGGCAGGCTTGACGGTTTTGTTGTGACTTCCGTCTAATTGAATTTTTTTTCTGTCGCAGGATCAAAATTTTCTCATGGTTTTTTGTGAGATGATTTCTTTTTGTATACATTTTTTAATATGTTTCTAGTGATACCGTAAAGCCTTTGAAAATTAATATTTTTCTTAGGATTCGCCTTTACAATTTGATTTCATGATATTTAAAGCTTTAATATATACATATTTAAAAATGAAAGTATAAATATTTTTGATTTTCGTTTTAAGCAACTTAAGCTTTGAGTATGTGCAATTTTTTTTGGGTCATATTAAAAGTTTTCTCTTTAGTGACTAAAGTTAATTATAATGTAGTCCTTTGTAATGTTATATTTTATCAATTTTTAAATTTTTTGCTTCGAATGTAATTAAAATCAAATGATTTTTATCGTAAAATTATTCATGTCAACTTTTCAAAAGCTTTTTGTATAAAATTGCATTTTTAAGTGAGATTCTGAAAAAATGCAATATTAAAAAATTATATATGATACGTAAATGTAGTTCAATTTTAATAATATCTCTACAGTATTTTAAGGAATTAAATTTTTATAGCAAAACGAATATTCAAAGTCTACACTATTCGTTAAATGAAGAAAACTGATATCAAACTAAGCGAAAAATTGGCTAAAATACAAAACTATTATCTTATTTTTATTATTATTTACGTCAGGAAGGTAACCAAAACAAAGTTTTCAAATAAAAAACATAAAAAAAGCAAAACAAAATTTAAAAAATTTCCATGAAAAAATCATTTACCTTGGTCAGCTATATTGATAACTCCATCCTGTGCCACAGCAATGGCGGAAATTGCCTGAAATCTTGCATTTGATGATAATAATGTTTCAGCATTACTTGTAGTGGCATCCTCATTATTACTATTAACATTTGTACCACCAGCATTATTACCACGACTAGTACCAACAACAGCAGGACCAATATTCGAAAGAGTTGAACTCGTTGCACCGATGTTTGTATTAACGCCGCCGCTCGCTCCAGATACATTTGGTGTAGTACAAGAACAGGCAACATTAGCCCCAACTATTGTTCCACCATTATTACCCACCATCATAATGGATGGAGTCGTTCCACTGGGATTTCCTGTACTTCCGCTATTTCTAGTTGGATTAACTGTAGTCGCGAATGTTGTTGCTGAACCATTATTATTGCTGTTTGTATTACAATCGCATGCCAGCGACCTGTAATTATCGTTATCATTAGTGTGAGATGATATATATATATAATGTAGACAATAAGGAACGAGAACGAATCATGCAATTGTGGTGTAAAAATAAAGAGGAACCTCTCCCACAGTAGAAAAATAGAATAACAGGAAACGAAGGACCAAAATCAGGAAGAAGAGGGATATGGGAATAAAAAAAATGAACAGTAAATATAAAGGAAAATGAAAGCTTGGAAAAAGCAAAACCCAAACACGTTCATAAAATAGAAAAAAAATGAACGGGCTGTTAAAATAGAGCTTCTTCAGATAGAAGAGCAAATATGTGGCGCAAGCCCTTTTTTTTATCTTTTCACGACTATCATCAGAGGGAAGGCATTATTATTATATACCATATATATATATATATATATTTTTTTTAGATATAACCATTGTTGCTAACTCTGGCTTTGTTATTTTGTGTAGAGTACCGATGAAAATGGTAGTATAGTGCTGGTAGCTTTCCATTTTTATATAAAGAAATATTTTTGTTCATCATTGATGTTTTTTAGAATTTGAAAAGGATAATGGACCAACAACAACCATAACCACTACCGTTACTAACAACTACAAAAAAGAAGAGAAAAAAAAGAAAACGAAAAAGGATAATGTGAATAGAGGACAAAAAACCAAAGTCTATGCGATGAACAGTGGAGTTGAAAGATATAAAGCTCTACGTTCCGTAGCCACAAAACGGAAAAGAAAGCTTCATATAGCACTTACTATACACTGATAAACACAATATGAATCGTTTGAAAATGTGATTTTATATATTATACATTACGGAAGTAGGATGAGGATTACTCTTTCAGATAGAAGGAAAAGCAATTCTTATCCGAAGTGGATTAGTGTGTGAACCAAGCGATAAGAACTTACTGATTTTCTTGTTTTTATTTTTGGTTTATATATATGTATATATATACATTTACGATTAACTTACCCAGAATTTTCTTGTTTGCCAGCAAAATATCTCATATTTCCGGAAGTGTCAACAATACGTATTGAGTTGACACGTCTTGAATCACTATCAGCTATATAAAGGTCACCAAATGGCGAAAATGCCATTGCCAAAACTGTTCCAAGAACATTTTCGGATGTTTTATTTTTATCACCAGCACCATTATTACAATGTAATGGGGTACCGGCAACAACACGAATTTTCATATCAGATGTTAAACGTAATACAAGTCGATCATCAATGAAATGTAATGAACCATCTAACGGACTTAGAGCAAGACCAGTTGGCCATTGTAGTTGTGCTTGATTTGCTAATAATGTACCAGAACATGGTGCTGGACTCCAGTGATTATGATGTCCATGATGTCCAATCAGAGTATGAATAATACCTTTTGGATCGACAGCACGAATATTTGTACCATCAGCAATATACATTGTTCTGTCAGCAGCGATTGCCAAACCTTTTGGATGCGATAAACGAGCTTGAAGTGCTGGACCACCATCACCACAATTACCTTCATCACCAGGAATACAACGTTGTCCACTACCAACTACAGCTTCACTATTAATTGATGGATCTTTGACTTTTTCAAGTTTCAATAATCTTAAAATTTGATGTTTTTCTGGATCTGAGATGTACAGATGACCATCAGCAGGTGATACTGCCAAATAATATTGATATGATACTTGTGTTGCACTCAATTGTAAAATTGTAAAAACTTGTCCTTCGGGTGTTATACGTCTGACCAAATTAAAATCACCGACATACAAACTACCATCAGGACCAGATGCAAGTGCAATTGGTGTCAATAATTTTGCATCTTTTGCAATACCATTACAGTGATCTGGACAACTTAATGGTCGTTGTAAACCGGTACCCATAACAACTTTAACTGTACGTGGATATTCTTTCATATGTAATGTACTGCCGTCACCCTTCTGTAGAATACCTTCATGGAAATTATAATGATGATGTATATCCAAACCCCAACCACCGATATCTGATATATCAACATCATATCCTTGTAATTTAGCTGTTTGTGTTATCCATACTGGCTCCTTACAACTTGTATGCTGATAACCAACCGATATTCTAGCTATTGTTACACCATAAACTTTTTGACGATAGACATTACGTTTATTCCATGCAAATGTATGAGTTAAATTTGGATCAGCTTCATAAGTTTTGATATGTAATGATCCTTCAATTTCAACTCCGACATGTACATGAGTTAGGGTAGCTGGAATATGTTCAGCGGTAAGACGCATACGAACTATACTCAGATATCCAGAAGCTTGTGATGATTGATAAGTTAAATGTAGACCAGAACCTGGAATTTGTATTGATTCTTGCACAATCTGAAAATAATAAAATAAAAAATATAAAAGAAATTAATATAAAAAATTTAAAATATCGAATTTAGAAATATAGGACAATGGCAAATTCGATAAAGGCGATAGTTTTCATGGTTTCTAAATTGAACACAAATATTGAAAATATAGTGTTGTATAATATTTTCATATATATATAGTTTATATATATAACGGGATTTTGTGTATTCCCATGCCATCGTGGTCATTAAGACAAATTGCTTGTATTCACTTCACAGCAGGACTGATGGAATAATTAAGCGTTCTCCTGCTGTTTACTATGCTTGTCGTAACTTTCTCATATTTCATCTCTTCAAACATTTACATTTGCAAAATGTAAAGCTTTTTGATGGTTGTTCATATATATTATATATATATATATATATTATATATATATATATATATTTGATGTGTACTTAATTTAAGGATGAGAAATTTTTGAAGACCAAATAGAATATATTCCCCAGAATGTAATTCATGTTTGTGCTGTAAAATCAATTAATTCGGTAATTGTTTTGTGGTAATTGCTTAAAGTTTGTGCAATCAGGAAATGTGCCATTTCAATATATACATGTACTTTTTCATATATGAATTTTTATTGGATAGTTTTCTATATATGTACATCCATATATATTCAGTTTAACAAGATATATCCTAGAATATAACAAAATTATTATTTTCGTTTCTTTATTATTTACGGTTTGCTCAAGAGTACTTTATGTTGTATTGCATTGAATGATGCTTTTCTGGCTGACGTTAACTAAAAATTGCATTGTCATGATTTCCACGTAAGACACAACCGAAATCCTGAATCCTGAGATTTTTCTTTAATTTTCTTTATATTCTCATGAAAAATAAACTTTGTTACCGTGTCCAGATTTTATATTTTTTTCAAATATACTAATGGACGAAACATTTCTTGATATTTTATTTACTTTTGTTAACTTTTTTTTTTCCTTTTGCCAACGAATACATTCTGATTTTAGATTAGAATCTTTGTTATTGTTGTGAATCTTGAAAATTATTCTATGCAATAGTTTGTTACAAATTCTTATTGTTATTATTATTGTTATAGTCATAGAAATTTGTATTTCTAAGTAGTTTAAATTTATCTTAAAGGACAAACGAAAGAATGATAATATACAATAGTTGGATATATACATATATAATTCGTTTTTTCATTTACAATAAATGAAATGGAACATGGTTTGATCCATACTTTTCAATATAGTTAAAGAGTATGAAAATAATATATACTAAAATAGTAGTTAAATGAAATAATCTTCTCATTGAAATCATCCTTTTGTTTTATTTCATACTGTTTTTCAATTTATTTTTTTCCTTTTTCGGTTTCTTAAAGTAATAAATTTCAAATAGAATATTGTTTTTGATATCCTTTTCTTGGATAGTGCCCGGAATAAAATGCAATCTTCCATTGCACACAAACAAACTGATAGAAATGAATGAAAACAATAACTGCACAATATCTGACAATTTTATAATATTTGGAATGAGTTGAAATTTTGTGGTAAGTTGATAGGAGTTTTAGTATGTCCATTGCCTATATTATATAGTTTCTTTTTGTTTTGAACTAGAGAATATAAACAAAAGGATGAAAATTATTTTCTTGACAGTCAAACTGATAGAAAAGTTGAAATAATGAATGGAGATAGGTAAGATGTTGGCTAGAAGATGTCTTTGAGTCATATGATATAGAAGTATATTGTTTCTTTATTCATTTTTCTTGAGAAAATGGTTAAGAAATAATGGAATAAAAAAGTGGTAAAACAATAGAACTTGGCGCATAAAATATAAAATAGAAATGAATTCTTGTTATTTTTAAATTGCAGGTAATATATAGTATAACTTTAATCTAGATATAATTTCATTTCATTGTTTTTTATTAGTGATCATGATTATATCTATTTCTTTTTTCTGTTCTCTCAAGTATCTTCTGAAAAGTAGTATAGTTTTGAAAAATCACAAAAATTTTTACTCATAATACCGTAAAAAATGTAAATTTAATTTATTAACTTTATCCTTTTCCTTTTTGGATAATCGATAAGAAGAATTATGATATAAGAAAATTTTGTATCGATTTCTTATTATACCTGTGTTTCAGCAAAAATAACACGATGTCCTGGCATTGCTCCAACACCATTTGGCATCCAAGTACTTATCAATTGTGGTTTTAATTCTTCGTGATCATGATCAATACAAACCACACTAGGATCAATTTGTTCATCGGAGAAATGATAAACAATTGAATTGAGAAATGTTAATGCTGGATTTTGCGGTGCCAATCTATAACCGAAAAATTTATAATTAAAGATTTCCTTAAAACAAAAAAAAACAAAAATAAATTAAAAACATACTTAATTTGTGTTCTTATATGTTCATCATCATCACTTAATTGCATTTGAACTGGTGGTAATACGACAATTCGATTCCATGGTACAAAAACAGTACGTGTAAGTGGACGAAATGGTGATCGTTGAAATTGTAATGTAACAGCTCCACCGCCATTTATTAAAATATCAAACCTAAAAAAATAAAAAATAAAAAATACGTAAGTATAAAAATAAATAATAAAAGAAATAAAAAAGTCTCTTTAAAATCAGTTTTAAACATAGAAATATCTTTAAATCAAGAAACAATTCACTATGACTGAATTAAATTTGAGATTAATTTTTTGAGATGATGATTATAATGATAACGACGATCATAATAAAAACCAAATAGGAGGGTATTCTTCTTTGAAGATTGTCTCTATTTTATGTTATATAATAATTTCTTCTTTTTTTCGGTTGTTCTAAAATGTGTACTCCGAAAACATAAAAGCATAAAAGTCATAAACATAATCTTTGAATATTTCTTGTATATTTTTTTTTCTTCTTGTAGTATGATTTTACTCTTGTCTGTTAAAAGAAAAGCACTGAATTTATATATATATATATATATATAGTTCAGTGATTCGAAGAGTATAAAATATGAAGGCAACCGAAAAATTATGAAGGTTTTACTTTCCACCCACCAAAAAAAAACAACCATAAAAAAATATTTTCATTAATGTCCAAGATAAATCACTTCAACTAAATTAATTTCAGTTTTATGGACTGACTCTAAGGGATCGTCAATTCGCGAAAACGAATGTGGTGAAACATTTTCTTTTTTCTGGTATTTTTCAAAGAAGGAGATTCTTATTTTTTTCGTGGTGGATAAGGGATAAGGAAAAACCAGAAAATGAATAGAGTCATGGATTAGGATGAAGTGAAAATACTAATAAACTAAATAATATTTTCCCATATACATTATTTTACATGAATTTTATTTATGATTTTAGAGAAAAAGGAAGTACACTAATTATCCTGATAACAACATTTTAATTTTGTGTACTACCATATAGAATAGACTATCCTGAAGTACTGGAAGTTTATATCTATAAAGATTATGAAAGATTAGTGGTCGAAATTGTGATGTATATAAAATAATAGTTCTTTGAGATGATTAGAAAAATATCATAGAGATATGATTGTCAAAAGCATCCGGCAACTGAACTGTGAAACTCATATTATGATATATCTTTCAAACTTCGAGTACTATAATCTAACTGGCTATAAAATATTTGGAAAAATGTTGAAATCTTTTTGAAAATAAATTTTATTCAACAACATATATGTTATATAAAAGAAAACAACGAATCAAGAAGGATATGACATCCATAATCTTTTGAGTACATGTATTCTAAAGTGTTTGATATATCTCATTGCTTGGCAACGAATTTATAGTATAGGAGGAGGTCGTATCATTTTTCAACTAAATAAAAAGATAGTTATGGAATTGAAAAGAAAGTATGAACAAAAAAAAAATCGATATACTAGTAAAGATTATTTGCTATTGCTTATCCTGATATACGCGAGGTGTTTCTAGAAAAAATGCACTATTTTTCTTTTTTGCTTGATCTCGAAAAAGGGATATCAATTTTTATCCTTATATGATTTTTTTTGTTCTTTCTCTCGAAAAGAATATAAAAATAAGGGTTATTGCACTTTTTAAAGTGTTTTAAGAACATCGAAATACAAAAAAAGGATATAAGTACATATCCAATATAGGAAATCGATTTTTAATTGAGTGGAACTTAATACGATGAAATGTTAGATATATAATATTTTCATGTAAAAATTTCTTTTGCGCAAAACTTTATAAGGTGAATTTTAAGGATGGGAATATATTTCGAAGTGGATACTTATCTTTTATACAATATATGCTATTGACACTTATATAATGCTTTTTAATATCATAAAATCCTACTCGTTTAGTTTAAAATGACGATGCAACGACCAGCTGCTTTTTATTTACTAATATCTTTAGCTTTTTTTTTCTTTCACTCCGCTTTATGATGATAAGCTGCAACTTGAAGATTTCATCTTGAAGGATTTATCGTTTATAAGTGTTTCATTTTGTACACACCCTTGTACACATTATTGAGTCAATTATGTGGAAATAATGAACATTTATCATAAATGAGAAGCCACAAAATTCTATTGAAAATGTTAGTTCAATAATATGTATTTGATCAGTTAATGGTTTTCTTTGATAACGAAGCCGGTTAGAAGTATATTTGTTTTATACTAGCTTTTACATAGTTTGAACTCAATACAGTAATTACCAGTAGCTATGGCCTGAACATGATGGTGTACATACCCTATCCTGTTTCTTAAATCCCTACATCTTAGAATAGTGAAAATTGGTTAAAAAGTTTTTAAGTTTTCGGTCTTTACATCATAGTAACTTCACACAAAAAAAATTATATAATATACAATGTTCAAAGTCAGCTTTTTTGTTGTATTTTTTAATATAAGAAACATATTTATTTTCATCAAAACGACAAAAATTTGTATTCACAATTTAAATATAATACCGAAAGCTTAAAATATAAATATAAATATGGAAAACCTCTTTAAATGTTATCCATTCCAGCAAATAGGAGATGGCATATATATTTGAGTATCATACAAAGTCCTATCAGAAAGGGTTGATTTAACAGGATTTACAATTATTTGATGATATATAATAAGAAATTTGTTAGGATCCTTTTGCTTTGTATGTTACGTTTAAAAACATCCTTAAAGCCTATATACTCGACTAATTTTAGTTTTTCTTCTTTCAAATCATATTTACCATCGAAAAATATACCATTTTTAACTCATCTTACTATATTTATATTTTGTCGACACTTTTTCTTCATCATCTAACAAAAAAAAAAAAAATGTCTGTGTTTATATTCCTTAAACTTGACGCTTAAATAAACGAAACGACTTAAATAGAACTAAGTTATCCAAAAAGATTTGGTCGAGCTTCAGTAAATTGGCTTATCATGATTCCGGCACGAAAGTGACTACGGGGGTCAGTATATAGAAGGAATCACTTGCCTCTTACAACTCACAGAAAGCACACAAATCATCAAATATCCTGTCTATAGTGTATATTACAGAAACAACATCTAAAAAGAAAAAATAATAGCGGCCCAAAGTAAAAAAAATAAAAAAACATTTTTATATAATACGTTTTTAGATCCAATTCTGGAAACAAAAAAATACCCAAAAAGGGTGTGATTTCAACTGAAATCGATTTATAATGTCTTTTCTTCATATATGTTAAGATTTTCAACTTCCTTAGGATTCACTGGATACGTTTATTTTTTTTTTCTTTCATCTATCTTTCGGTTGTGTAGGGAAATGGTTTTCTTAAATGTTTATGTTGTTTTTTTTTCTCCCTACGTTTCCTTTTAGTCCCTGTTTAAATATGTTTCAGATTCTTGATGCTTTCTGTTACCATGCATAGTTGTCGTACATAATATTGTATTCTATATCTATCTATTTATTTCTTTTTGTCCTTAACTTGACCCCTTATTCCAATCATCCCGAATCATCTTCTCTACATGAACAACGACAAGAAATATAAAGATAGAAGAAACCCCTAAATACTTCCAAAAATTGACCCATTTCTTATTCTTAGCGGGACTTTCTTTCAGGATCAGATAAATTGAGGGATTTGTAGAATGAAAAATAAAAGCCGACATCGTATAAGTGATGTGAATAAAAAATTATGATGAACTTTATGTCTAGTACATATATATATATATAGGGTCTAAAAAAGGATCCTATTTTTATATGTTAGTATTTGTTTCTTCAGTTTCGGGTTTTTTTTTTTGAAAGGGATATAAAAAGCTGTTAAGGAGAGATAACAACATAAAATGCAACTGGAAATCATGTATCCATTTAGAAAATATAATTTCATTTATGTAGTTTTACTGGGCAAAACGAAAGATTAATATGATATGTATTAAATTGCTTAATATTTGGATCATGTTTATTATACTAAATGTTCTATCAAGATGTTGTTTAGCAACAAAAAACGAAATTTTTATATTTTTATTGAATTATTATTTTTGATTATCTTCGTTATTGAATATAAAATAATAATAATAAAAACAAAAAAGATTTATAGTGAACACAACCAGTTTTATTAAAGCAAATTATTTCTAAGGAATTAAATTGATTTCTTTTATCTTTCAGTTCATTTCAAAAATTAATGAAAATCAATTTAATTTCTTAAAATTAATTACAATGATTTTCCAGAAATTAAATTTTCGCAATCATTTTCTAAATAAACTTCACAAAGGAAGAAAATACCATTTCCTTTAGAGAAAAGAATCAGAAAAGTTTAGTCACATTTCCTTCAAGTGACAAAGAAGGAAAACAAGCATATATCCTCAAGGATACCACTTCGAACTCATTAAAATGCTATTTTAAATCTAACAAGAGTTCTTATTCATAAAATTGTAGAATAAACAATATTGTTTCCATAAAAAATACACTGCAAATCCATACACTGGAAGAAGGCTTTCTTTCATATAAGTTTCTCTACATTAATTTCGTCGTTTTTAAAATATATTCTTATCTAATTCTTAACTTGCCATTATTAAGTTTAATTAAATAAGAAAAAAAGGATTAAAACTTATATTGATCAAATAATTAAATAATGCCCCTTATAATGTCGGTGATTTTGTTTAGTACACGTAGTTTAAGTACTAGAGATTGCTAGTGGTTTTAGAAGATTCGACAGTTCAACTCCAGGTTCAGGCATTGACAATATTCACCACTTTTCAGTTTCCTACATATTCCTGTTCAACAGTACACCATCATTATTTTATAGTAATATTTACATGGTTATATAAGAGAGAAATAACTGCAACTGAATTGAAAATTTTTTCAGCGGCAATATGAGGGTTTTGGTCTATTGTGTCATTTTCCCGATTCTAACCAAACTAAATTCTTTTCAGCAAAATTATCTAATATAAATCAATCTGTATCACACGACCTCCTTCTGGATATGGATCTATTTTTCATAATAGCCCATGGGATCCCCCAAATTGGTAAATTGCATTAAATAAGGCATTCGAGAAATATTGTGTTAACTAGATTTTAACACAGACAGACAGACAGACATAGAGATCCATTAAAACGTGGAGGTCGCAATTTTTTGCCAGCACAAAACTTTATTCCTATGAGAAGAAAGCAAAAAGGATAAAAATCTATTATAGTCGCCCATTTTTCTTTCATAAAAGTGAAATACTTATGCAGTTTGGAAAAGTAAAAGAAACTCAAGACAAAAAAAGAATAGTATTAAAAATTATGATCGCAAATATTTTACGCCATTTATTGATTTTAATTAAGATAAAAACAAAAGGTATGAATATAGTATGCAATATTTTTCAACTTAGTTTTCCGTTTTTTTTGTGTCCGTCCTGAGGCTTGGTACCTTTTTCATATTTTACAGTTGAAAGTTATATAATAAAAGTTTACTTCTCGTGTATATAGGAAAAGTTTCTATTTATATCCTTTTAAAATTGGAGCATCCCTGTCTTCAATTGTTTGTTGTTAAGATCCAAAAAAATGTTCATATAGTTGAAAACATCATTTTCTTACAAGAAAAATAAGAATCAATAAGGACGAAAAAAACGATTTTCTTGTTAAAATTCAGCTATTATTCACTTTTTTCCTTTCTTTGAGTTTGACTTTATAGTAATTTGAAAAGTATATACTTCATCACTGTTTCCTGTAAAAGTTCCTTTACTTTTCTTGCTTTTTTTTAGCATTCAACTTGCAATCATCATTCTCTATATACGATATTTGCCTCATAATGGGTGGAATTTTCTTCATTTTTTTCTATTTATTCCATTTATCCCCATTTCTTCCTTAGAATTTCTGTTAACCAATTTTTGTTGTTATTGTAAATATAATACAAAACTTTTTCTTATAATTAAATTGCTTTTAGGGGAAAAATTATTTTCAGTTTTGGTATTGAGGGAAATCAATTAAATTTACCCTGTAATCGATTTTTTTGAAGATATATACGAAAAAAAATGGATAAAAATATATTTTATTTTTTGGTAGTTCTTGAATGGAAAAATAGCTTTTTTTTACACTGCGAATAAAAAAAAGAAGATTCTTACATCGAGATTTAGTGTAGTATATTTAGTATATTGAGTTGCCTCAGAAAGTTCGTACCGATTTTTAAGGGGGATTCAAAAGCAAATATTTTTTATGTTGATATTTAATTATTGAATTATTTATTCAATTTTTTGTTTCACAAACTTTTTCCATCTTCCATGCAACTTGAAGATCACATCTTCCCAGAATTTCTCAGGTTTCCCAACAAAAAACTGGTCAAGGTGGTTTTTAATGTCGTCCAAAGAGTTGAACTTCTAAATAGGTGTTAAGAGAATTTTATAAGGACTTTCATTTATTCAGGTCTTTACAATACAATTCTCTTAATACCAAGAACTTCAGAACCTACAATGTCAGGTGAAACAATGCATATGTTTTTTATTGGTTGTGAGACATTTTTGCCTTTCCGATAATAGAAAAGATCCAAGCGTCTAAAATGCACTTTCTTAATTTCTATCTTCGAAAGGATACAAAAATGACAGGGTTCAATTTATCTGGAAAAATTGTTTTTCTTAAAGATGCGGTAAAATGTATTTTTTCAAAATATGTATACAAGTCATATGTTTTCAACAACGTTAATATGTTGAGATATGTTCCAAAGACTTTTCCTGGAAATCGGGAGGAAGTTTCCGGACAATCCAATATAGAGTTAAGAGATACCATCGATTTCGAATGTCCTACTTACAAAAATTTTGTTGTTCCAAAAAGTATTAAACTTTAATTCTCTAACGATTTCTGTAATATACAGAATGTTGTTGTTCGTCTTTTTTCGACTATTCTGGATTGGATTGCGATCCTTTATAGTGTAAGGAAAATCTAGTATAGCTATCTATAATTTTTATTCTACAAAAGTCTTGTTTTTTCTTCAAGTTTGTTTATTTTCTTTCCAAAAATTTCTTGCCAAGAAACATTGTTTTTTTTCCTTCTATTTAACAAAATGAAAAACTATTTGTAATGTTATCAATATACGTATATAGTAGAAGAATGCCTGAGGTAGTATCCACATTCGAACATTATCCATTTTGAAAGTTTTTATCTTACCAGTTGGACACTAAAACTACACTATATACCTTTTTATATATATAATAATAATCAACAAAAAAAATAACAGAAAAATACCGGTGTATAAACGACACATATAGTATATATGAAATGATTTTTCTGATACCAAAAGGAATATTTGATATTCTATACAAAAAAAAAGTCGTAGACGATGTTTTGGGAATTCATAGAGATTTCTCGATCGTTCCAAAATTGTATATTTAGTTGGTTACATATGTTCAAAGCGCATCTCGTGAATGAATGTTTCCACTGAAAATAAAGAGTTGTTATTGTTGACTGCCTTTTTGAGTAAAAGAAATATTGGTCTTTCGGATGGTAAAATGGTAGAAATTGTGGGAGACAATAATAGAACAAGCTTCTCATTCCTATAAAAAAAAAAAATAAAAAATAATAAAAATAAACTGATAACAATATCAGAAAGTTTTTCGATATAAATTCCATTTTAGAGACTAGTTTTCGATATTTTAAAAATATTGGCATTATTTTTCCAACTTTTTTTGATAATACTGTTCTTACTGTTTCTTTCACTCTTTTTGAAACGTAAAAAATAAAATAAATGAATCTATGTATAAAAAGGAACATTTTAAATCAGTTAAACTTCAAATTGTTATTTCAATATTTTTCTTATTGGAAAAAATTTCACTCTAAAAATAGAGAATATCTTCTGGACATCAAATGGAAAAATTTGGAAGATTGTTTGCAAAAGATTTTATGGGGTAAATATGACAAAAGATAAATTTCATTACATTAAAAGGATGTTGAACTTAACTTGCTTTTATCGTTTTTTTTTTTATATCTAAAGAAATCGATTGAATTTCAATTAATTTTGTACTTTTTATATATGTATATATTTATATACAAATAGAATGAAAATGGTTTTTGAAATAAATTCATTTATTTTACAAAGTATGATAATAATACAATCAAACCTGGATAAAAGAAGTAATCTGCATAAGAAAACTGTCTAAAATGGAAAGTTTTTCTGGCTTATTGTTTTTATTTTCATTCAAATGAAGTTTGTCCAGATAAAAACCAGGTTTGTAATCGTGAAACTCGATTTAGTCCAAATCGTATCGAAAAATCATAGGAATGGGACAATGCTTTTTCGATTTTATTTAGTCTGATTAAATTTGTTACATTTTTTCAGACTACGTTTTTGATACATTAAACTGTAATATCTTAAGATTAATTTATATTCAACCACAAAAAAGCAAGAAAAAATTATTACATTTTGAAAATAAATTTTATTGAAAATAGTTGGAGGTACAAAATAAAATTAAGAAAATTAAAATTTAAAATTAAAAACACAAAATAGAGCCGCCTATATGTTCACAATTTCAACAAATTTCTTGCACCAAATAAAAAGGTATGTACGAATTGCTGTTGTTAAAATTTTGTTCTACACCGGAACAACTAGTGAAAAAATACGCCTATTTTGTGATATAATTATGTTTATCAATTTAAAAAGACGAAAACTTTTAATGGCGAGTATATGTTTTTAAATTAACCAGAATTTTAATTTGTATTTCAACATGCTTTTTTTTCTGTTTGATTATTTAAATATTATAATAACAGGAAATGAAAATAATATATATTTAACAATATTATCAAATTTATGATGAAAATTTCATAAATACTTTCCGACGTTTTTTTTTTCTTTTTGATTTTTCATATATGATTTTCCTTTTTCCATAATATGAATATAGTAAATTTCTGTTACACAATATTACAATACGTATATTGAATTCGTAAAAAGGGAACCATAGATTGCAGGTCACGTAACCAATTTTGTTTCTACTTAACACGAAAACCACATTTTTTGGGAAACACAAAATTTATATATTTTTGGAAGTCCAATATTTAATATGTGTATATACACATATATATGTATATGTATATTTAATAGGACCTGAGAGAGGGGGAATTGTGAGCATTATAGAAATGGATAATAATTATTATTATGAAAATGAAAATTTTGTAGTATTCTAAAAATTTTCCAAAAAAAACAAACTTCGAAGTTCATTTTGAAATCCTGTAAAGGTGGATGCTCGGAAAATCTATAAATGATAAACTAAATAAATATTTTGTGGAAAATTACAATAAGTATACAATCACATATTCGCGGTTTTTCTCATCAATAATATTATAGATCAATATAAAACGTGCTTAGTCGGATAATGATTTTATATTTATTAACATTTGGTTACAGTTTTGAATTTTTGAAATCTTTCAACAACATATTACAACATTTTCTTGATAATATTGTTTATTTTGAATAAAATTGTAGATCATAGTATGTATTTCGGATTATAATATTTTAGTTGTGTTTTTTTGGGCAAAATCAGAACAGTTACCATACATTTTTTACGGGCCTTTTTAAGGAAGTATTAATTTCGAGGTCTAATTTAATGACATTTATTTAGGAACATATTCCATATAGAAAAACAATAGATGGCACAAATCGAAACTTGTATTTTTTATTGCAGTATTTAAAATTAACAGGAAATTGATTTAAATTTTGAATCTTATTTGATTTTTGTAATTTTTTTCTAATACTTCTATTGATTTTTATTTTATTTGATTAAAATAATACTTCAAATAGCCGTCTCGCAAAATATTATTTGCTTTAATTTCATTATTTGTCTAAAATAAGAATTTTTAATTTTTTCTAATTTCGAAAGACATGACTGTAGTTGAGTGTCTGTTCCATCAAATAATTTCAGTCGTCACAACGTTCGAAATTAAATTTTTAAGAACATAGATTAAACAAATCTTTATTTTTTTGAGAAAGTGATAGTGGCCGATAAAATTTCCCAAAAAACACAACTTTTATAAGTTTTTTTATTTAACTGAATTTTGGGGCTGTTGGTATTTATTGATTATTTGGGTTTAAAAATAAATTTTCGATTTACAATTATTCTATTAATTTCTTTTATATATCACAGATTGTTTTGGTCTGCAAAAATTGATTAAACCGATGAGTTATTATGTATTGTATATACAGATACTACTTGTATAACGAAATATTTCCATTGAAAATTTCTATATTTTAAAATGGTTATAAATAAAAACAAAATATACTTTTAGATAATGAATTTAACAAAATTCATTTTCATTTTAATTGACTTCCATGAAAACGTTATAATTAAAGGATTTAAAAAAGAATTGATTTAACTAAAAACTCATTTTCTTTAAATAAAGAAAATATATGTCTGAAAATGTACTAAATTTCATGACTTATGTAAATAAATTCATTCATATTTATTTTGAGAAACAAAGCTAACTCAAAACACTATTATTTACAAATAAATATGTCAGAGAAGGCTGTTGTATATGAAATCAAATGGGAAGAAAGGGTAGACACTATGCTGTAAGTTAGCTTTAATTACAAATAACTAATGTCAGATGCATATTTAATAATTTCCTAAATTGCATTTTATGTATTATGCCTTTCTTTCTGACAATCTAGAGAATTGGCTTTTTTAAAAACATTTCTCAAATACGAAAACTAGTTGATTGAACATTTTTATAACCCCAAACTTAAGTCCATTATTGTAGTCTTAAATCAGTAAAATTTAAATTAGTTAGAGAGTATGTGAAACTAAAGCAAATACAAATCATATTCCAACTTCTGAAATTCAAGTTTTATTACACTCAAAAAAAAAAGTTGGTAAAATCAACCAAAAACAGTAGTTGATTTGGCGTCAACCAATGAAATTGTAAAATTTACTAAGGTAAAATTGTGTAGCACCAATTAGTAGTAGTTAAGCACCAATTAAAATAGTTTGCGAACAATAAAAATTCGAAATTATAGGTTAGCTAACCGCAAAAATTGTCAAATAACAAAAAAATATAGTAAAGCAACTAAAAAATTGTAGGATGACTATTTTCCCATTTTTCTTAAAATTCCTAAAATTTTTATTATTTAATTTACAAATAAAGAGAAATCAGATATAAATTCAAATACGTTTATTTATATACCTTTATATTATGTATACATTTATACATTTGGAATATAATTCATTAATTAATTATAATTTATATTATATTAAATGTAATTTTTAATTCGAATATATGTATTATTATTTGGAGATTGATACAAATGTATTGGTGTTGTTTTAAATTGTAAAATGTTGAAAATATAAAAATTCTTTGTCTTTCCCATAACTTGATACGACTGAAAGTGATTTGAAAAGACTCCCACTTTATATTCTAAACATATCAAAAATATTTCTTCAGTAGTCGTTATTAACAAATCAATTATTTCATATAATTTTAAATTTGAGGAACAATTCAATGTTAAAAAATAAGAATTTTTGTAAATTGTACCTTTGAAGGTAAGTTTTTCGACAAATTGGAAATTGTTAGTATTTTCAATAATGTTCAAGTTTGAAATTGAAGAAAAATAGTTCTTTTTTCGAATATCCTCGTATTTAGATTTTAGAATTTACTTTAAATCTCGAAGTAGGCATAAAACATGAGTACCTACACTGTCAGATTCTAAATTTATGTCATAAAACAATTTTTGAATTAATACCCAGACATTTTCGCAAGCTCTAGGGTATTTTAAATTGAGCACATGGAAAATTTTAAAACATATATCTACGGCAGCCAAAAAATTATCAAATTTATATTTAATATTATTGTAATAAACAAAAAATTCAGCCCCTTCAAATAGATTTGCACCCACTATAATTATAAATGGTTGCAACGTATCTCGTCGATTATACAATTTATTCCTAAATTCTTCAATTTGGGTTTCAAAATTGTTTATTGTTGTTACTAATTGCAAAAAAGAGTCTTGAGAATCCTTTATTGTGAACTTAGAAATTGTTTTTTCGTCTCTAGTAGCTTGTTGTTTAAAATTTGGAGGTAAAATTGAGTGCAATAAAAGTGCAATTGCAGGATCGGTAGCACCTATTAAACATAATCAAATAAGTTTATAACGAAAGTCAGAAATAAATGAAATCGTACTTGTATCAGTGCCACTAAATAAATTTAGCTCGCCTAACAAGCCCAAATTTTGCTTATCTTTAACTTTCGAATTGAATTTTTCAATAATTCGACTTCTGTAATTGCCCCAGTTTTTTATCAATCCATACGATTTATCTCCAAACAAAGATTCAAAATCCGCTTCAATCTGCAATATATGTATATATATTTTTATAATTAAATGCATGAAATCAATTATTCCAAAAAGTACTAAATTGAATCCGTGCGCATGTTTAAGCAAAGGCCATTCGAGTAATATATTTGTATTGTCGCAAATTATTTCGTTACGTCTATATTTTGTTGTTTTTTTCCATTTATTTAAAATTTCCACCCAAGGAGAATTATTTATTTTCAAATAATATTTAAAATTTTCTGCATCAACTAAAATTAAGTATTTATTCAAGTTTATATAAAAATATATTGTGTAACGTGTAATGTACCGTCTGAAATGTCATCTTTCGGTTCTGATTCTAGATCTGCTTCTTCTACATCTTCCAGTTTTCTTTTCGTTGATTGGGTTTGGTTACAAATTCCAATTTTCTTTAACCTTTTTGTAGAGTTATAATATTTATCATAGAGTCGCCCCGAAGGATTTTGCTTTCCAATTTTTTTATAATAGATTAACTAAAATAGAAATAAATTAATAAATAAATTATGAATAATATTATTTTTTTATTATATTCTCTAACTTTATCATCTTGAAATAAATTTTGGATTTCCTGTGAAACAGTTTCAAAACAATTTCGAGTAATCTTTGTTTCGCTTTGAAGGAATTCAGAAATTACTGCATCTACTATTATTTTCCGACATTCATCATTTATTTTTTTATTTTGCGCATAATACCGCAACACAAATTCTCCGTGTGTAAATCCCTTTAACGTCTCAAGTAGATTCTTTTAAAAAAATGAAATTATTTTAATTATACCTATATTAAATTAACTGAAAATTACAAAGTTTCTTTCTTGATTTACTGGCGAACTAGATGAATGCGAACTGCTTGATAAGTTGTTTTTAAGGCAATCATTTAAATAATTATGAAAGTCGGAGTTAGCGGACAAAGTATCAGATACAATTGAACGGGTTGTTTTCTAAATTTTAAAGCAAATTAAAAATTTAACTTCAGCATTAAATTCGAAATCACCTGTTCATCACGCCATTTATTTAATTTATATTTGAAATCGATTCTTGTTCCCAATGGAAAATCTTTCAATAGTTCATTAATGTCCACTTCAGTAATCCGTTCCAAATGATGGATATTAATTTTATGAACTAATGGAAACATTAATTTATATTTTTAGATTTTTACGTTTAAACACATTATATCTTACGCGAGAAAACATTAATTAAAAATGGAAGTCGCCATGTTTCCAATAAGTTTGACACCTCGTTCTCTTCACTTTCTGAGGAAACCATTTCTTTTTCTTAAAATATAATTTATTATATCTGGAAAAACATAAAGAATAACTTATACTTACCATCTGCAAATATTAAATATTTATTTACTGGATTATTCATAATCCAATTCAGAAGAATAAAAATTCACTTTTTAATAAAAAAAAAAACTTTTTACCACAAAACACTTGAACAAACACTAAAGGTTCGAAGTATGAATAATACTGAATTTTTCGGCAAATTTTTTATATAGTTGAACACGCATACACTTTTTTTTCTATAAAAAAAAAATTAAAAACTATATGGAAGGTCACTAACACAAAACTAATTTGACTATACGACGGAAGTGCTACAAATGGTTTTCAACAAATTTATGGTTGGCGAACTATGAAATTGTTAACTTACCAAGAAAAATTGTTAGTTCTTTAAATAATATCCGAAAAAGATAGTATTAGTTGGACAACAATTTTTTATCGTTTGTTTTAACTATGTGCGCATTCCTAAAAATTGGTTGATTCCATGAAAATGTATTACAAAGCAACGTATTGTTAATCAACCATTTTTATTTGGTTGAATTTACTATGAAATTATTTTGAGTGTAAATTTTGTAGAAAACATTTCAGTTGGTATATAAAAATGTTACTATCCCAAGAGCTTCTAAATGTTGATCATATGTCAATAACATATCATTATGAAATTAAATTAAGCTTCTGCATACCACATCTTTTTCGTCGTCTAATTTAGAGACACTAAAAAAAGGATATTTACGTTTTTAATTTTATATCAACGTCTATATTAATTTTATTCTCATAAATATTTGCATATGAAAAATAAATTTCTCGTTTGGTTCCTGTTGGGGTGGTGCGATTTTTGGGGCGTACTGAAAAAAGGATGAAAATTATAATTTGATGAGAACAAAAAAAAGGATATTTTTATGTTTTATATGTTTTCCTGTGGTGTTTTTTTTTCTCTTTTCTGAATCAATTTGAAATTACTCGAAAATATCTTTTAAACAATTTAACTTTCTTATACTCAATTTTGCTCATAAAATGATAGATGATATGAAAATGGGAATGTTTTTCTGGTGTAGTAGCACAAAAAAAAATATAAGCAAAATATCCAACTTTCGGTTTTATACTTACTCAAAAATTTATCAGAAATTTTTTTCTTTGGCTACAGAACACACAACTGTACCAATATTTAATCAAATTGGTATAAGTATTTAGAAGTTATCGTTCCCATGTCCAAAAATATTGTACATGTGAAAAATCCTTGACATGACCTGATTTGCGATTATAAACAAAATATGTAAGTGACCCTAAAGCAACTAAGTACGAGTATATCATTTAAATTTTACTATACAAGTAGATCGATTGCAAAATTTCGTCCTTTTTTTTAAATGGATGGCACACAGGCCTTGCGATCTATTTGAATCCATTTTTCCACTTTTGTAGTTTTAATAAGTACTTTTTATAGTGAGGAGGTCTTTACAATAGTAAAACTAGTCTTCTACACCGCAGTTGTTACAAGAAAACCGACTAGTTCAATAATTGTTGAATTGTTATATTAGTCGATTTATCTTAACAACAACGAGTTAGACCTTCAAAGGTCTTGCATATAAGAAAGTATAAATGAAAAACACATTTCTAAAGAGGTTAAAGACACAACCTAGTATCAAAGTTATAAAAAATACAACAAGAAATAGTTTCGTTTTGTAATATTAAATTAAAAAAAAAAAATATGATGGAAATGAAAATACCTAACTAATTTTTTTTCCATTTACAATTAGACTTATTTAGTAGACTATAACTATTTTCATTTTTCCGTTGCATACATAAATGATAAAGATATATAACATGCAATTAATTACTGAACCTCTATGTATATATATTTATTCTCATTACTTTCAGATATAAAGAACACTTTGAAATACTACTCTATTTTAAAATTCCGCCACCAATAATATATGATATAAAAAGATATTTCTATGTTTTATATAATTTTAGATTGTAAATATATATGTATATACATATATAAGTGTATGCCTTTTGGAATTATGAAATTTATTCTCCAACAGCTATAACCAACATCTAGTTATAGAAACTTTATAATTTTTAACAAACATACATCGGATAGGATAGAGTGTATTTCTATATGAAAAATTGTAGAAATAATTCAGTGAAAAATTCCTTTTTTCCATTTTCCTGTATTATATTATGAGACAGCTTCCCAATATTTAATATGCTCTTGGATTGTTTTATATTCATATATATATATTCTAAAATATATTATAAGTTTAAACGTGAACTTTAAAATGTTCTCTAGAGTAAAATGAAGTTTGTGTATGCAACTTTTAACTATTTTAAATGAATATATTCACTTTCTACAATATATCGTACCTCAAGCAATATACTATGTGCAAATATGTTGAATGTTATATGTTTCAAACAAGGGAAGTTAAATCGAAATATACTCCTTTATAATCGTATATATGAAAAGTTTATTAAAATTGTTAAACAGGTGAATATATGTATATATTGTATATATCAAATATTCTAGGCTAGGAATTTAATTTTGAACAAATACATAAATATATTAATAAACTGATAACAACGTATTATAAATTGTTCAAGTGAATTTAATATTGTTTAGAAATGCGATAAAATTTATTGAAATTGATTATGAAATAATTATAAATTAAATTTTATCTGAATAAATGTGGGTGTTGACTTTATTCTTATCGTAAGAAATTCTAACTGAATTTATATCAAGAATTAAAATGAAATTTCTGAAATTTTTCCATCACTATCCCTGATGAGTTTTAATTTATAGAAATGAACTTCTATTCTTACAACAGAGATTGTAAAAGATAATTTTGTAAATAATTATTGAGTATAAAGATCATAACTCAAATACATTGATACACTAGTTGACAGTTAATGATCATTCCAACTGTCAAAATACACTTTTTTTGGTAAGAAGTTTATGGATAATGTTTGAAATGCATACAAATTCAAACAGATATTTGCCAGAAAAAGGAAGGATTTTGAAGGTAGAGAGCCATAATAATTTGAAAATATGGGAAGGGAAACCAAATGTTGAGAATGCATTTATTTTATTTTGAACTAAAATCAAACAGTTGACAAAAAATTATGGGAAACATATCCAGTATTTAGATCATATCTGTACCATTTGGCGCCTTTATCTGTATGCATTATTTGGTCAAATGATCATTCATTTTCATATCAAATGAACACTTCATTAAGGTTAAGTTATTATGTAGTTATTAATTTTTGGATAGACTACTATTCGTATGATCAAACATGAGTAAATGAGCATTACTATTTCCAGTCTATCCTGGCTATTAGCTATTAATAACTACAATTCAGTTAACTAGACAGCAAGAACATTTTCCATTTATGGTTGTGTATTTTTTCTTTTCCCATATCGATGATTTTGAACAATCCTTCCTTTTTATTATTGATTTAAAATCTCTAAGTTATCTAAAATGATGAAGAAATCAAAGATACAAATTTTTCAGCTAAAGATCAAATAATAAATAGTTAGTTAATTAAATTGTGACAAGAAAAGAAATATTGAAATATGTGTGGTTAGAGCTATTGTCTAGCCATTAAGAAGTCCCTGGTTCAATTCCCTAATTCTAGATTTCTAAAATACGAGTTCGTACAGTTTATTTCCAATTAAGATACATTTCTTCTTTTTTTTTTTTAAATATAGAATTGTTAAAATTTAACTCAAGTACGAGTCTTAACTAAACTTTGTTAAGGAAGCCGTTAGGGGTAGATCGAATCAATATAAATTGTTAGGAGTTTCTAAAATTGTAAATTGAACCAATCAAAAATTCTATTTCATTACATTTTTAATAAACAAACTGAAAAATATTCAATATCCTGAAAACAAAATTAATTTTCTTAAACTGATCCAGAAAGAAAAAAAAAAACATTTTTATATATTTCTGTTTTAGATATTCAATTCGATATCGAAATCATATCCTCTTTTCTAGTATTATTTTATATATTTTGTAGAATTTCTATTGAAATTTCCGTTTCTATCGAATTTTCTCTTATAAGTTAAAGAATCCGATTTCATTATGAATTTATCCTTTTTCTCGTTTTCCTTTAGATAAAAGACAAAAACCGTTTCGTTAATATTATGTAAACAGAAAAACTCCCGCACCTCTAATTAAATTAACATTGCTAGCGCAAACAAGAGTCCTTTTTCCATAAAATCAATAAACGAGTATAAATTTCAATTAGCAAAATTTATATCCTTTTTTTCTGGTATTTTATATATCTATATATATTGTAGAAATGGATGGATTTGTATTTCCATTTTGAAATTTAATACAGATATAGTTATATATAGAAGGATGTAGAACGAATCTTTCGTAATATGGAGATGTATATATAAACATAGTTGACAGTATATTGTAGAAGCATATTTACTTAGTTCTATGCTGTAATCACATTTTTTTTGTTTTTGTTTTTCCATAGATATATTATATAGACGAGAGAGTGTTTATTTTTATTGGAAATGAGACATTTTGGATAAAATTGATGATGCTGGTGGTGAATATTTATTTATTTTTTCTATTTTGTTTCTTTTTTTTTGTCTTTCGAAAGTACAAATAGAATGACATAATAAAAATTCTTTTGATCCTTTTTTCATTAAAAAAAAATTAACTCAAAGACAAATCAATCGTCTTGAAATAGAATTTAATATTTATAATTACAATATTAAGAAGTTTTAAAGTGAAATCTTTAATAATTGATTTTGAATGGAAATTTGGGATTTTAGACAAATTAGTTTTACGGTGTATAAGAATGCGAGATGATTCCTAGGCAGGAGTTATTTAAGAATGATCATTAGAATGAAGGAAAAAATTTTGCAAAGGAAAATTAACCAGTTTCAAGGAAAAAGAAATAACACAGAATATGGGAAATAGTTTTCAGATCAAAAATCTTACGTAAATCACGTATTTTTTTCTAATTGTTTTTACAATATAATTTCAATGATGACTTTTTTTTCTTATTCTTTTCTCCTTAAAGTTGGCAATTACAGTATTAAATATCCTTCATATTCGTATAACTATCTTTCATGCAAAATATGAAAAACTGTCTGTTTTTGCATATTCCACAATTTTCTTGATTCTAATGATCGTTTTATAAACTTAGGCCTTAGCTGTCTTCGGCTTACCAGGGATTTTATTACAGAACTACGTTAAAGTGGATGAATAATAAAAGGTAAAAAAATTTAAAATATATTGTTTTCAACGATATCATATTTTTTCCGATGCTTATAGTGGAATGAGAGAAATTATGATCCAATTATGAAAGTAAATAACTCTAAAACGTAAGTTAAACTTATTTAACCATTAATGGTTATTAAATATATATAATGTTTCTACTAAGAACAAAGTTTTAAGCCTAGAAACTTAAAACTTGTCAATATATATTTGAAAAGAAAAAAAAAATATATGTTTAAACTGAATTTTAAATCGCAAAAAAATAATAAACTTTATAATTTTCACTTACCAGCCACCTTGACGTGTTAGTGTAAAACCAAATCTTGAGTCTCGATCAACAGATACACGAATCCCAACGATTCCTAATCCTTGCGGTGTAATAACTTGTCCTCTCATAACAGAAACACGGCTATAAGAATTTATTCAAATATTATTAATTTGTTTAGTTGTTGATATAAAATTTTTAAAATAATATTTTTTTTTTAATATTTATAAAGAAATATAAAAATAAAAAAATTTTAAATAGTGTTTTTTTTTCTCAGAAAATTATAAATAAATTTTACAAACATTCTTTTGAAAAATAAAAAATGTACTATTTAAAATATTCTAAAAAGACAATTATTTAAAAAAAAAATTAAAACATTAAAAATAATTTGTTTTTTTGATATATATATATATAAATTTATATAAAAATATGATTTGTTTTATTATTTTAATTATATAAAAATAAAACAATATTTTTGATTTGTGTTAAAAGTTGTGATAATTTTTTGAGAGTGATAAAAGAATGAATAAATTCTATAGAAAAAAAAATATACAAAACTTCTACGAAATAAAATATGATAAAAAAACAATCTTGTTGTAAGATGCTTCATTTTTAATGAAATTAAAAATTTATGATTTAATTTAATGAATTTATTTATATACAAAATGGAAAATTTTGAGAGAACAAAATAAATTATTTAGTTTTAATCAAAATATTGTTGGTGTGCAATTTTTATTTACAAAGAATCTTTACTTTCAAACTCTGTAATTTGTTTTCAGAATTATTTACAAACATAAAAATCTATAAAAATCTATAAAGAATTATTTATATCGATTAACACATTACAAAAAATACTGTTAATTATTATTCTGATTAAATATGATATCATTTTCCCGAATTAAACAAAAGTATCTAAAGAATTAATGATCTAAATTTCATTACAATTGGGTAAGAAGTTTCTGAGATACAATATAGCTTCTGATTGCATAAATAACCTTTTACTACCCGTATCATTCTATCACAAAGGTACCAAAAACTATTAAAATCCTAGTAACTGATCAGTTCCTCAACAAATAATAAAGGAAGAACCAGAATGAAGCAGAATGAAGTGAAAAAAAGAGAAATATGTTTTGTCTTTTTTATCACATCAAAATCTGGTATCATGTGGTTTCATTTTTCAAAAGTACAATTTCCGAAAGTTAAAACGGTTTTAACTTTCACTTTGCTAAATCTGCAAGCCACCCACCATCACTTGCTAAACTTTCTTGACTTCTCCCATTTTGTGTTTTCACTCTAGTTTTTATTTAACACACAGCCAATCAGAAAAACAAACATTTTATCACAATATATTTTTAATTTTTTCAGACCTTAAGCTATAAGAGAGTATTGCAATCGTACAAAAAGCCGACAACCAGTTTTCAACGGAACTTTTTGAGGAGTATATCATCAATTTCAACAACACGCATATCCTGGACTAAAAGAAAAACTGACTGGAAATGCATCATATCACTGTCTTCAAACCGCCAATCTGATTATAATGAAGGTGGATGGTGTCACAGGACCAAATGGGTAAATTTTCATCGGAAACTTAAAACTGAAACTGGGTTATTCTACACTCGTGCAATCATTCTTTCGAATGCAAGATAACTCCAGAATGGCTTACTGAGTTCATAATCAGGTAATGATCTGATTCGATATTGTCTAAGAAAGATCGGTGATTTGTAATACCAGATATAGATATAGAACTAAGGTCGTATTTTTTTTATCATCACAAAACTTTGTTCCCATTCTATGAACAGCAAGTAAGAATAAATGAAATTCATTTTAATTTTGGCTCACTTTTGATTACACCCCGGATAAATAAAGGACATTCTTTTATCATCCATTCTTTTATAATAACATAATATATAAAGTAGGTTGAAAAATATTTGCTGGCATGTTATTAAAAACAGAATATAAGAACATCAATTTGTTCTTAGTTTTTTTCAAAATTTCATATTATAGGTGACATTAAATTTCATTATAGACGTAATATTGAAGTGTTTATAGGACTATAACAAATGCTATTTTCAGTTTTTTAATATTATTTTTTTTATAAACAAACAACCAACAAATTTGTTACACGGTCAAATATAAAAAAACTTTCTTAAACCATTTTTTTTTAAATTGCCCAATAAAAATTTAAACCTTTCTTATATCGTTCCGTCGTTTCTTTTACAAGTACTTCAATAATGACCCTATCCATACCACATTTTTTGACTTGATCTTCTTTTCTTGTATGTTGATTTATAGAACAAAACAGCGAAAAAAAACAGGAAAAATATAATAATATCTCATAAACCTTTTTATTTTATATCCACTTAACCACGACAACAACAACAAGAAAATATGTAATGGCGCCAAAACAAAAAAAAAATTTAATGTACCAAAAAGGAGGCTAAACAAAAAAAAATGTGAAAATAAAATAATAATAATAATGATTTGCCCTGAAGTAACCAACACAACCCGTCAATAATAACTGATCAATATTTTTTCTTGGTACAAATATTCATATTCCTGGAATACCATCACGAACTCTCATCCGACAATCATCATTCATCCTTTCATATCCTTTTTTTTCTTCTTCATTTGTTTGTTTGTTTGAAGACTTTGTGTGTGTTCAAAATGGGAACACCATCAAACCCCGTAAAAAAAATAATAATAGTATAAATGAAATATGAACAAACCAAGAAAATAAAAAAAACGCAATGAATATAAAGCCTTTAAAAGCTTTTCGCGTAAGCTTTTAAAATATTTTTTTTGTGATTCGCCCAATACCTCCCCCGCCCGCGTTCCAATATTCCACTCGATTTCTTCCCTATTTTTATTTCAGTTTTTCTAAAGTGTTAATCGTTCAAATTTTTATTATTATTAACTTTTTCTTCATGGTTTTTTTTTTCTTAAAAAGCTTTATGTTAAATATTTTTTTTTTTTTTAATTTTACACATAACTTTAAAAATTGCCAATAATTTCCGTTTTAATCCTTTTTTATATGAAATTTAAAAAATAACAACCAATAAAAGAAAAGCTTAATATTTGTTTTATAATATTTCTTTATAGATTTTTACATATTTTTAATAGTTTTTTCAAAAATAAAAAGGCTCGTAATTTTTGTTGCTGTAACTTTTGATTTATGTTATTTAAAAGTGCTATTTTTAACTATTAAAAAAATATATAAATTGTTAAAAAATTTATGTCATATTTTTCCTTTTTTGTTTATATTATTAATAGTAGAACAAAATTGGCATGCAAAAACAATTTATTTTTAACACGTTTTCTGCAAGCTTTCAGAGTGTAACAAAAATGTACGTTTCAAATAATTTTAACTTTTTAATGATGGAATTTTCATTTCGTTGAACTTAATTTGAGTAAATCCATTTGATGCGTTTTTAATCGAATGATAAGATGATTAAAGCCTTATTGAGAATGTTTATGCCATGCGTCCAAACCTGGAGTGGAATTGTGTAATTCGATTGGCAAGGCATAAAAGCTTTTTAGTGAGACTTATTTGGTAGTCAAAATCATAATAAAATGCCGACTTTTTATTCCGGAATTGCACTAGAAGTCATGACGACTTAGGAGAAGAAGAATGATTTTATATAAATCATATGAGCCGTTTCTTTTGGAAACAAATCAATTTTTGAAAAAATTGCGTTAAGTTATATTCTCTTTAAAAATAATTTAATAGTATTGCAAAAACACCGAATAAACGAACTGTCTAGTACAATTTGTATTGGATTCGTTCATTTCAAAAATAGACTTGTGTCACTTAAGTTTCCACAAGAAAAGCTGAGCCTTCCTTAATTAGTTTGAAATATTGGAAACAATTTCAAATCAAATACAAACAGTTATATACTATTATTTACTATATTTATTACATTTATTCACTTTTGGTTTGGATCCGACTGATCTTCAATCATCATAAACTTAGAATTTCATTAAATTGAATATGCAAAACAACTCAGTTTGATACCTAAATTGTTGAGAAATGTTTTTCAAGAACAGAAATTTCAAGTTAGTTACATGGCAGTGACGCCTTAAATATCAAAGTGTTAAAAAATGAAATTACTATTAAACTAGCAGATTGAAAAAGGAAAACACACTTCGCTTTGACTCTTCTGGTTAGTTCTTTTCATTTATTACATCCTAAAATTGAACACGTCTACATCCTCTAGATCATCGTCTACATTTTTCATTCGTTGAAAATCGAAAAGTATTGATAGAATCTAAAATCAGGACGGTGTCAAGAGTAAGTGCCGTTCCACACAGGTTCCAGTCATTTTGTTCTTTATTATGCACGGCATCAATAATCATGAATCAAGCAATACTATAAATGAAACCATCCCAGGAATTATTTCAATTGAATGGATCTGTTGACCGTTTTTAGAAGCGATTGTGTTGCCGTTCATATTTTTTTAAATTTATGCATAAATTCTGAGTTTTGTGTTCTTCAATTCAGTCTGTGGCCTCCTATTTTGACTAACTTGCCACTCCAAGTATTGGTAACAACGGTTCTGCCTAAGTTTGACTCAAAACCATCCAACTTTTTAGAAACAATCATGAACCGAAGACAATATACAATCGATTGATATACGATAAAATAAACTCGATATCGAAGCGGGTGATTTGAAAATTCCCTTTTTTGTTTTGTTTTGTTATACTCGAAAGCTTTGTGCTTTAAAGAAAGTTTAAAAATTAAATAATTGAAAAAAAAGAAAAGAAAAACACATTTCTTTCCTAAAGTGCTAAAAATGGATAAACTAAGTGAAAGTTTTTATTCAATTTAGTAATATTAAGGTAAAAATTAGTAACGCATCTTAATTATGTAAACTAATTCATTAAATTCATTGATTCCTATTATCAAAATCCTAACAAATTTAAAAATTCTCAAATTCCAAATAAGTTTTCCTCTTAATTTTCTAATATTTCGATAAAACAGAATTTTTAGATTTTCAAAATACTGTTTTATTAAAAATTTTCATTTTTGCGTTTTTTTGTGATATTCGATTGTTTTGCAAAGAAAATAATGATTGCCATAACAAAAATCGTTTATTTTTCCAAATTTATAAATCATGGAAAATATGGAACAATTAATTAACCAATTTTTGTTGTGTTTTTCCACAAAAACAAAAAAAAAATGTTATATAATTTTCATACAAAATTTAAATAAATAATAAAAACAGTAAAGACAAAAATACACTCGTAAAAATTGTATATGTTAAATTTTACTCATTTTAATTTAAACAAAGTTTAAATAAAATCTAGAAAAGGTATTTTTTTCTTAGTTTTTCATTTATTGAAAGTGAAAAACAAAAAAAAGGTTTAGAAAAACGTAACATTTCGATGTAAAAAAAAAAACACATTATTGTTATTCATTGAGAAAAAGAAAATCTAACATAAACGAGATCCTTTTTGAAGGAAATAAACCGAAAGGGTCAAGGATTATAAAACAAAACTGTACAAATCGAAATCATAATACAACTTTTTTATTTCTTTCCTTTTCATATAGAGGTGATCTGATCACCTATTCGTCACTTACAAGTCAAAGTTTTCTATATAAAATGTACACATATGACCTTTTTTTTCATTTTCTCTATTTTACTTGCTTTTCTTTTAGGACCGATTCTAATGTGTTTTAACTTTCGTGTTTTCATATTAGAATGTGTATAAGAACAAACATCTCCTGATGAGGAGAGACACCTTTAATATATATTATTTTTGTTCATCTTCGTCACGTCAACTCATTTACATAACACAACGTCATAAAAACCAAAATAGGAATGTTCTTCATATCTTCCATAACATACCTTCCCTGCTCTTAAAAACAAAACCAAAAAAAAAGAAATATACGAGTTGCAAAAAAAAGAAAAGGTTTTCTTCATAAAAACCAAGTACTTTGCTAGTTCATTTAGGAAAAGTTTAACATGTAAAAGGTTCCATGTTTTATGTTTATGCAAAAAAAGAAAAACACAGAAAAACGTATGTAAAGGTAACACTGGGGTGCATTTATTAATACTTTTGGTTTCTAGGTGAAAATGATTTTTCTTGAAAATTTCAACATATTCATTTATTTTATTTTGTTTTTGACTTGCATTTTTATTAACATTTTTCTTAAAAGTATATTCGTTTTTTTTCTTTATATAAAATTTAAATGTGAATAAAAAAAGTTCATGTAAAAATTATGATATTTTAGATGCAAAATTTGAAGTCAGGGGTTTTCTTTTAGAAAAAAGTGTGTTAATATGAAAAGCTTTCATATCACTATTTCACTTGGATTATGAATTTTATCTACAATATATAACAACATACAATACATTGTGATTCCCAAGG
Source organism: Xylophagus ater (assembly GCA_963422695.1). Lineage (NCBI taxonomy): Eukaryota > Metazoa > Arthropoda > Insecta > Diptera > Xylophagidae > Xylophagus > Xylophagus ater. The sequence continues at coordinate 404,641 of OY730478.1, forward strand.
TGTAGTATATTTGTTTATAGGAGGATTCTTGTTCTAGAAATCCCAGATTTATGTCGACGAAAGAATTCTACTTTTAAGTATAACAGGTGGAAATATATTATCCTTCTAGGTTGCTGGAAATACAAATTAATTACATAGTTTTTCAATATAATTCTTAACTCATTCTACTGCAATTAATTTGAAGGCAATCATGTTCAGACATATAATTTAATATTTCTTAGTTAAAACGGGTTAGATTTGTCATTTCAGCGCAAAGGGTGCAAAACATGTTCAGTAACATCGATTGATACTTGAACTTTTCACTTGAAATGCAGAAGTGATCCTTGTTGGTTTAGGAATATTTTAGGAAGAAAGAAAAATAAATAATTCAGAAGAGTTTAGAGGACGGATCGAAACTAGCTCTCATCGGTTAGTACTAGTTTATCAACGACTGCAATTTTTTATAATTTCCTAAAAGCTAGCTTGAATTACATGATTCAAATGTGTATAATTTAGATTTTTAAGAAAGTTGCCTAATTTACCACAAATTAAACTTTTTGAGTGATTTCCTTATTATAAACGATACGACATTTTGTTACAAAGAATTCCCCTTGAAAAACTAAACTTTTCTAATAGTTTAATTGTTTTAATAGTATTTATGCATTATTTATCACATAAAACATTAATTAAACTGGTAGTTGAAACTTTAACCGCCTAAAAAAGAACTGCCCTTTATTGATTACTATAAAAGTATATAAGTTATGTAGGTAGATATGTATTCTCAAAAGCTTGTATTAATTTCGTACGTATACCTAAAACTATAAGTTTATTTTCAAATAAAAATTTTGCATAAAATACAGGACTCGTATTAATCTGGCATATGTTTATATCAAAAATATTGTCTCACTGCTCTGAAAGATTCCATAATAAAATTCTAAAATATAATATTGGAAATAAAAGTACCAGTAAATCGAACTGTGATTTTTAAAGAACAGGAACAGATTGTTATTGCTCTTTAAAAAGAATAGTGATTTTTTTCTGTTCGCCAAATAGAACGCTTTTGGAACATACAAGGAATTTATATTCGCTTTATGAAAATGAACCACTATATTGTTGTTCTCAAGTGCCAGTATGTATGTGATAGCAAAAAAGGACAGTTACTTCGTGTACATGATTTACTTGAAGTCGACTTCAATCCAAAAATTGTACATATAAACCTGGATATAAAAATTTGTTCGCAAGCGTCTGTCAATTTCAAGCTGATTTGAAATCAATTTCTAGTTAATTTCGCGTCACTTTAATGTATTTTATAGTCTCGACTGAAGAATTTATATGAAGCAGCGGGATAAAAAGGGATAATTGTATTATCACTGGAATCCTTAATAATTATCAACAAATATACGGAACTAGTGGCTAAATTTTCATTTAAAAATATACTTTGGAAGTCAACGTGAATATAATATTGAAATCGAATTACACTTTTTTTCGGAGTAAATTATAAGTTTTATAGATTCAATTTTATTTAAAAGTGTTCTATGACTATTAATTATAAATTTTAGAATCACCCTGTATGCATATAATTTTCATTACAATTTTGGTTGGATATTTTTGAGTAACTATGTTAACGAAAAATTCGATTTAACTAACATGAAAGTTTTTGGGAAAAGTTTTACAAAATTTGTTATTAAAATGTTAATTAAAAGTGTGTTATTTAGTTAGTACTCGGTATACATATAAAAAAATTATTTTTCTTGTCATTTTAGTCGAAGAGTGAACAAGTTTAAATAATATTTAAAAATCCATGATATTCATAAACTTGTTATCTTTTATATAACTTTTATAGGAAACCTTCGATAAAACATTTTCTATAAATTTTTGTTTTATAGTTTTTAATTTCCCTTTTTTTATATATTAAATATTTTCTAGAATATAATTTTATTATTATTTCGCCATTTGCACATTTTTGTACTATCAAAATTTTTATTTAATATTATATCTTATCACCACACAAAAAAACCCAAAATGGGAAATGCTACCGTTAAAAATGATATCCTTCTAGCAATTTACATGGACATTTAATGATTTGAAAAAAGAAAGGATAATTCCTTTCTGGAATATGAAGGAAACAGATAAACATACACACACATACACATATATATGTGTGTGTGTTTTAATATTTTTCGACTTTACTAGATAACATTTTTTATATTATCTTATAAAGGATATGAACCAATTGTGTGGTAGACCTTTGATATCATTTTTATTGGGATACCCTTAAAAGCATTTTTGTGCGTTTGAGCATAATATTTATAAGTAAACGAATTTACATTAATGTAAAAAGAAAAAAAAAAGAGAACAACATCGAGATGAATTCAACATAGGGGAGATAGTAGAGGTTGCAATATAATATAAGTTTTAAAACAAAAACGTATACTTTTCGAGGAGCAAAATATATACAAAACATAATAATAAACGCAACGCAAAAAATTCTCGCACATCACGTGCTCCATTACACTTCGGTAATAAAAGTATTATTGTTCGTTGAACAAAACCACTTCTTTAGAATTGCCTTATCACCCACATTTTTTCTTCTCTATATTCACATATATGGATTCTGTAACACCAAACATCCGATTTTAGTATATATATTTAGTATAGAGTGCCGCCATTATTCTCCATATTCCCATACTATAATATAATTTTCTACATTTTTCTAAGCATTTAAAGCGCCATATATACAACATTCATTTTCAGTTCTCAACGGGAAACCTAAGTTGAATAGGGAACGAATTATAATGTTGTTGTTTTTCTTTTATATACTATATTTACACATGGTGACCGCGACAAAGGTACCGAAATGATTATAATCCTTGTTGTGTATCCTTTGTATACTATAAAATATAATATTGTATGACTAGAATTTAGGGACTATACAACCCTCTTATATATGTATCTAATAGTATGTGTTTACCATTTACCATTTTTATCCTCGATAAAAAGAAAGAAAAGCATAGATATTTGTCACAGAAAATAAAAATAACATTTTTATTTAAAAAAATATAGTATATATACTATATAGTTATATTCTAAATTTGAGTTTTAGCAACATCAGTAGATTTTACTCATTGCAAAATTTTATTTGTTTAGTATTTTCTATTCTCGAATATAACGCAACTATAAATATATATATATATATATATATATACAATATATATATCAGGCACGAGGTGTTCATATATTGTAGATAATGAGTGCTTACAATTCAATTTTATTTATTCATTCAGAATAATACAAATTTCATTCTTAATTTGTACTAAGAATTAGAAATTATTGATTAGATTGAAAAAGAAACAAGAAATTTACTGTGCATCAAAAATGCTACACTTTTCGTTCTTAAAGCACTGAAGCAAATTAATCACATAGCAATAACATGCATACATATACATATTTCGGATTTCATAATGTTTGGACTCGAAGCGAAAACATTGCCGGAGTATACTGAGGCACATGTACGTTCAAAGTTATACTATAATTGTATAAAGTGATATCTCAGCATGTTTACACGTGTGGCCACGATGGGCAGGAAATTTGAATATGTGCAAAGTGGTATATTTTAGCCCTAAGGCATATTGGAACTCATTATTTTTTGCATGGAATCGACACTTCAAAAATAATTTTTGCCAAAAATTACTCTGATTTTGTATACACCTAAAAATGAGTTTAAAGTCTGCATTCTGTCCCATATAAATTGAGAATCCAATTGGTTCATTTCATAGAAAAGATAGTTTTGTATCAGAAATGCTGAGAACTAATTGAAGAATATCTCAAAAGAATCTTGTGTTCTCTATTTAAATGAACTCTTTAGAGGGATATGGCTAATGGCTGATATAAGCAAAAAATTATTTCAATCCACCTGAAAATATAAAATTTTTAGCAATTTCACAAGAATATCTGAAAGCCTTTCGATATGTTGAGATTGTGGTCTTATAGGAAATTTTAAAAATTCACCCGTCTCTGAATATTAAAAAAAAGGATGATTAATTTTCTAAATCCTCGTTTTCAAAAGTTTTTCTTTTTCACCCGTCCTAGTACGAGAAATATTATTAACTTTTTGTAATGCCAAAAGTTCTTCCGTTCATCAAAAACTCACGCTTCGTCACTGATATATGTATATGAATGACTGGGCGGACAATAATAATATATACGCATATATGTATATAACAGTCAATGGGTGGACCTTGTTGATGGGACTCAATTGTATTCGGGAATATTATTATTAGTGCAAGGAAGTGAAAAGAAATGAGAGAATATCGTCCAAACCATTTAAAGTAATCGAGCTGAACTAACTGAGTGGAATCGATGGATTATCGATATAGAAATCTATTCTGATTGAATGAATCTATACTGCCACTATTATTGTGTAGAGAATGGATGAAAAAATAAATAAGAATCAAAAATTTCATTGAGGAATGGATAGTACTATAACACTTTAATGTGATAATGATGATTATGATAATATACCTTTTTTTTGGTCTTCTTTATTGTGTTATTATGATCTAATAATGCTTGTTTGAATGAATGTTCGTCTCATAGTTATAGCTTTGATATGCAATACACATTCTTATAAGTATACTAACGACTGAACTATATTTAATCTATATTTTGGAGTATGGTTGTCTAATGATATTGAATTAATTAATTGAAGTTATTTTGATTGAGAATATTAAATGGTATTGATTATTTAAGAAAATGTACTTAAAACACGTAAATAGATAATAATTGGTGTTCTAAAAATATAAAATTAATTCGAAAAATCGTTATTTTTAAATCATAAATACTATCAATAAATAGTATCAAATTAATTCTAAATATAAAAAAATCGATATGAAATATTCATGTATATAATAAGTAAAAGTTTCGGCAAATTCTGACGTCTGGTATCGTATCGTATTTCACAAATTCCGTAAATCCTGGATTTGTAAATTTTGTTCATGATATTAACTTGAATATAAATCCAGTTTGAAATCAGAATTCGGATAAAATGTCCCAGTCTGTCGCAGCTCTAAGTTTACACGATTGTGGCCTTATTGGGAAATTATTCCCTAACTATTTTCACAATAACAGTGCTGGGTCTAAAATATTAGATTTGTTTGCTTACAATTTTCCTCCGAACATAAGATGGAGAAGCATATTTAAATCTTAAGTTTTGCATACAAAATTAAAAAATCTTAGAGAATTGTCACAAAACTTTTCAGTTTTTTTTTTACATTACTAGTTCTGCCTTGTATTAATTTGCACTAAATTGTTTGATCTAAAAGAACTAATTCCTTTATTAGAATAAAAGTACTACCGACTCTTCTATTACTTCTAAGTAACTAGTTCTTATGCTCGGGCGGAAGACTGTAGTTAAGAAATAGCGATGATCTACACTAGCAATGAAGGAACCATTTGGCAGCGGAATTCCAATCACTGGGCGACTATGATTCTAATTTAGGAAAACGAATTAGATATTTATTAAAAACTATACTTTCTTTGTAGTTCTAGATATGTTATAATCAATTGAAACTGTTAGGTGTAGGACAAATAGATCAAAGGATATTAATTTTTTGTCTTTATCTGTAAAGGTAAATTTGCATGTACGTTTGGGCTAATTGTACCGATGGCTGGTATTCTAGAGCTGGTTTTGGTAAAATTTTACCATTAACGTAGATATGGACTTAATTGCTCATAAAGCACAAATATTTCTTGAACAAAAAGGGTTCTTAATTTCCTATGCTATATGATCATTTGTTCAAATCTATTATTAAATCAGTTTCTAATTAATCCGATAAGGTTTTTCAACGAAATCTTTAATATTTAATTCATTTCCTTTTATGTACCTATTTTATCAAAAGCTAATATTTAAAGAAATAAATTTTAAGTGTGTCTAAGTAATTTGAAAATTCTTTATCCTTATTTATAAAGTATAAAAAAGAAATATTAATGAATTTTTTTCCCAGTGCCAAAATGCCAAAAGCTATCAAAAGTACATAGTTATATACTTCAATAAAAAAAAATGATGTCACTTAAATTGGTTGCCGCTAAAAAATTGAAATGCAATTTTTAAGTTTTTGAACCCTTTAGTCATGTACAATTTTCATTTCATGTATAGTTTCTTTTAAAACACCAAACAGTCAACATTTTTCCGCCATTAAAACTCTATATAAGTACATATACATATATGAAGTATATAGTATGATGAAAAGTTCATCTATAATCCATTTGGAAAGGTAAAAAGCAATTTCCTCGACGTTTCTATAATAAAGAGTAAGTTTTTCATACAAAAATAAAAACAACCCGGAAAATATATAAATATAAGAAAGAAAAACACGATGTAAAAATTTTCGCCATTGCTTCACTTATAAACTATATTTCTTTGGCGAATAAAATTTAGTTTTAAGAAAATTTATTATATATTATTTTTTATTCGAAAATAAAATAATATATAAGTTTTAAAAAAAGAAGATCGATTTTGAGGCTTCAACTTGTGTGATGATGGGAAATTGAAAATATATATATATATATATATATAGTTTTTCTTTTATAGCAATCTATAGAAGTGAATTTCCGTTTCCTTTCCAATCTGTTTGCCTGTCCCTTTCGAATATAAAAATTACCTTAGAGTGCAATGAAAATATACTTTTATATGAAAACTAGGACATCATATGATGCATTTTCAATCCTACTAACTTATATATTTTTGTTTATTGCATATATGATGATGATGTCTTCTTATCATAAATAATATTGAAGAAGAAAATATTTTTTTAAATGAAATTTCCCACGGAAATAAAATTCAAAATGTATGCTTTTTATATGATAATATGAAAAGGAAACAATCAAAATGAGGGAAATTAAATGGAAATTCGTCTATTAAAAACGAAAAGTTTTCACTCAAGTGATTATATAGTATAAAATACGAAAGTGTTTTGTAGGAAAATTATATTGTATTGAAATTTCTATAGTGTTCTTTGTTTGTTTTGGTACAACTCTAAATGACTTCTAATCGTAACTTGTACTTATATATATCCGCGATGTCAGAAATAGTGAAAATATGTAAAAGACGAAATTATTTTCTTGGTTTTTATGTTTTCATTTTCCATTTTCTAACCTATTCGATTAACGTTTACCTTTTTACGATCAACACCCATCTTGACTTAAATTTTATGATTTTCCTTTACCATGTCTATATGTGTGACAAATTCATACAGAAATGTTAATTTATTTTATTTAAGCTAAGTAACAAATGTTATAGAGAAAATCTGACATACAAATACGAGATTTTATATATTGCAAATGAAAATGCAGAAGAAAATTTTCTTCGACAAAATGAAATGAAAGACTTAACTTCATTTCGAGTACGTTTTACTATCATGAAAACCCTATTTTTTTCGCTGTCATTTTAGTAGAAGGTTTTACTATACCCAAATATTTTCCGGTGATTTTTTTTTTATACAGGGGGATTCAACATTAATGTCACAAAATTCATTTTCGACATTATTTATTTTTTTTTTTTAAGAAATAAAAAAATATCGTTTTTCCAAAAATTATTTCAAAAAATAAATGAAAATTCCACAGTATCGAGTGTTTCAACTACAGGTGGAAATTTAAATCTGATGACACTTTTTCTGACAAAGATATCCTGCTGATATTTGAAATATGTCATCGTCAGTCTTCACAAAATATGATATAAAATTTTTATATACTTAATTTATATGGTACATTAAAATTAAATGCGATTATGCCCCCAGAGATCTTGGCTATATACTCATGCAAGCAATTCAACATGATATTTATACAAACAAAAAAACACATCTGAACTTTACAAAGTCTGAAATGCTATGAAAATATAACTTTCTTTTCAAATAATGATAGAGCCAAGAATTTGAAGATTCGAAAGAATAGATTCTTGCAATTATTTTAACGTTATCAGCAAATGACCACGAAATGTGTTTCAATATTGATACTGAATCGCCCTGTATACGTAAAACGACAAACATGAGAGGGACCTATTGGAAATTTATCGTTTCCTAACAAACAGCGAACACTATTTTCTACTATCATCCAAGTACTTCTATAGGTACTTTCTTTACCTTGTATAATATTCTCAAGAGAATTAAAGATACTGAATTACAACAAGAAAATTGTGAAAATAACAGGAAGTTTTCATTTTCTATCTCTATATAGTTCAATTGAGACAATTTTAATAGAGTTTTATATTTTATGTTCTAAAGTTGTTTTATAATTATTACCTTTTTTCGCTAATGAAGACTTTCAAATCGTATTACAACGTAACTCATTACCATATTCAATTGAAATTGTAGTTTTACGGAAATTTATGTAAAAATTGTTACAACAAGCTTTTTATCACAAAAAAAGCTAATTATTTCAATTTTATATTATTTCGTTTTACAAAAAGAAATGGAAAATTTAAATTACTACTTAATTGTATTATTTCGAAATGAATATTTATCTATTTGAAATCATCAATAAAATACAAGTAGTAGTTAAAACAATTTCATCAATATTGCATGTTTGTTGTATAGTTCATGTTTCCTGGATATTTTTTAATAATTCGAATCGAAGCAATTATAATATATGTTTGAATTGAAATTTGACCTCATATGTTTTTCCAAGTTGTTTATTTTGAAAATATTAAAATAGATAAATAATTTCGTCAATGTAAAATATGCAATAAAAGCATGAAAACAAAATGGTTTATTAGTATTTCAATTGTAATTGTTTTTCCTAAACATCGTTTTATCAAACATTAAACATGTATTACAAATAATTATAAATATATCAGAACAAACTTTTACTGTGATTTTATGTTGTACAGATCATAATCTCAAAAATTGAATGAATAAACTGGTAATAGCTCTATCCACTGAACAATCGAGAATACTCTTTTCATGTACTTCAACTTAGTTGAAGTTTGACTAAGCCCTACAAATGACAACTTATTAAATAATAATTCAAGACAAATTTTAAAATATCGATTAATTACTTTAGTTTATTACTTTAAGTTTAACCCTTAATGATTTAATGATTTCTTATAATAAGGAAAAAAAATACTGTTGTATTTGTGTTGGACTACATCCCTTTTAAATTCCTTTTAATCCCCCTAAGGTAGAGTTTTGCAAAATCTGAACAATACAAATACAAAACTGTATAATTATGATCCTATGAAATCTGGAATCTGGTAAATGAAGAAAAAAACGACTATAATTTTTATGTAATTAAAATAATTTTTTCTTCATCTGCCCCCAAAAATTAGTATTGCAAACTACCCTAAAATGCTGTGTAAATTAATTAATGGGGGATGTATAGTTTGTATATATTTCTCGCTATATTGCAATGTTATAATGCAAATTTAAAGGTTAAAGTAACCAAAGAAGAGAGTCGATTACCGATTTTTAATAGAAATATAATATTTGGAGGTCCATATATCTTACAGGCTCATGGGCACAACAGACCTATCTCAATGAAAAGGAAGAATAGGATTACCACACCGAAAATAGGTTATTTTGGGAAAAACCATAAGTAGTTTTTATCGCGTTCTTAACTCGAGTGGCTTATTATACTATAAAGTTTCTAATAACGGAATGGGAAGATGTCTTCTCAAACGATCATAACATTATAATTGGAATGCATTACAAAAACCTTAATTGATATTCAATCAAAAAATTGATATATCTATGTATATGTCCTGGCCTGGGTTTTTGATTTACAAAACTAAATGCAATAATTGTATCTGCATCTTTTTTTTTTAAATAATACTAAAGTCAATATACTATACAAAATCCTAATGTAACATATGTCCAATAAAAAAGGATTAACAAAATTTTGTTATGTTTCTCATTCCTACATCGGATCATATTTTTATGTTGTTTTTTTCCTTTATTTCCCATTATGTATTTTACGAGTCCAATGAATATCTTCATATCGAAATGCAGAGGTGCAACATATAATGGTAACTTTCTGAAATAACGAAACTGTCGGTCGTTATGCTAGCGTTTTCATCCAACAAACATAAGGTGTAGGATTAAATTTTTGTTTATGCTTAGAAATGTTTTGTTTTCCAGTTTTTTTTTTTTTTTTTTTAAATGGCATATATAGTACACAACTCTTTACCATTTATAGAACCCCTTTCAATAGTGGGAAAACAAATTTCTTAGCATGTATTTTAAAGTTTATGATGGTATTATATGTTTCGCGGTTTATTTTTCTAACAAAATAAAAAAATAAATAAATAAATAGAAAATATTGTCATTCAAAGTTTTCTTTCGTAATTGTAACAAATGGACTTAATGTTTGGTTTCACACGCTCTATTTCACGCTATTTTTATGGGACTTTTTCTATATTTCTTATATTTTATAACATTTTAAAAAAGTTTATTTATATATATTCTAGAATATGAAAAGAAAAAAACGCTAAAAATAAAAGCTTTTTCATTACAATTTTAATATTAAGATATGTCACGCGATTTTACATTTTCAAGTCATATAGTATGACATTTTCTTTTATTTCTTGTTTTAAAAAAGGAAAAAAAAAACACAAAATTTAAATAATGAGGAAGATAAAAAAAAAAACAAAAAATGGGTGGCAGACACAATCATCATATGGATTTTAAAAATAGCAAAATATATAAACATCCTATTTTTGAGGTCTGTTTTCGTTATGATAAAATGTTGTTATATAGTTTTATAGGTGCCATAGCGTTTCTCCATTGAATGGTATGAGATTAAAGGAGTCGTATTTTTCATATTCCTGTTTGTCACAACCATGGAAGTGTTTACAGGTAGCAAAAAAAAAAGAAATGGTAAATAAATAAGAAAACAACTCTGTAAAGTACTTGTATGCTTTCTTTTTATTTATCAAACAGTACTTTTTTGTTGTCGGTTTCTAGGGTGTTGGCAAGAACACTACGTCAATAGAAGACACAACCTTCGTTATTTTGGAAATGGAAAAAATATACTGTTCTAACGATGAATATTCAATCTATATACGACAGACGAGAAGAGTCAATATTACCATAAAAGATGCGTAAATAGGAAAAAAAAAAACTTTGATAGAAAAGATACGCTCCAAATACATACACAAGCAAATTTTCCTTTCCTTTTTTTTTTTTTTTTTTAAAAAACCTTTATCGATCGATGTTTAAACGACAATTATATTAAATTAGAGAGTTTTTAGGCAAAATATATAGCACTCTTATCCTTAAAAAAAAAGAAAAAGTTAAAAAAGGAAGCCGGATGATATTCCTTTTTTTTTTTTCTTTTCTTTCTGGTGACTCTGGAAAAATATAATTATTCTTGAGTCTTGAGTCTTGCGCGAGACAAATTTTCAATTGCTGATTGATTCTTTCGAAAAAGAGAAATTAGAAAATGAGTTTATTTTGTTGCTGTTGTTGTTGCGATGTCCTATAGTTAAGAATATTGAATTCATTTTCCGTTTTTCATTGAAACCACAATACAAAATTTGTTCGGAAATTTTAGTTTGTTGAAGAATAAAAGAAGAAAAAAATCATATCTACTTGGTAGAAAATGAATTTCACAAAAAAATATATAAAAAAAATATATATACCAAATATATATAAAATCAATTTAATTTCAAATTGAATTTCATTTTGGGTTTAGAATAAATCAATTCAATTAAAAATTGAAATATATCAACAACAAAAAATTGTTTGATAACTTGCTTATTTTTGAAAATACGATCTAGTCTCGATAATGTGAACTAATTGAATTTGTAAGCGGAGTAACAAATATTTGATTTATAACGATAACCTGAGTATTAACGGAATTAATCAATTTATTATATTATCTCGAATCTCGAGAGAAAAGCATCTAGTGAATACAAGCGGAAACTTATATGAAACTTATCGAAATGATTGCCAATAATTGCAGAAGTTTTAAATGAGCCGTGAAACGAAAATGGAAACGTCACATTCGACAGAGTAGATTAAAATTATAAATCTCTAGTTTTAATTGTTGAAAATTATATAAAGAAATAACTTCCATGATGAAAAAAAAAACTAATCTCACTTCTGATAAAAATATCAGAAATATTGACAATTTCAATAGAGTAAAACTGACTCTCAAAGTTGGCAGCTTTAATTATATTAGTTACGAAAACCAAAAATATAGGTGTATTGTATACTAAATTTATAATCCGGATTAATTGGAATTTCGTAATGAAAATTGTTGAATATTTTATTATAGATAGTTTTTTTTTTACATACAATTTAGTCTAATTCTGCTTAAGTTTGGTAGATTCAGTATAAATTTATTTCAATAAGTTGACATCCTACATACCCTAACCAATGAATAGTATTTTGTCGACAATTTCAAATAGTTCCTCTACATAATAGGCATATTTCCTTACCGTTGTAAAACGTGATGTATCGTTGTATCGCTGTACGATTCGATATTTATCTATACAACAAAACTGAACCATACAACGATGCAACGATACACTGCGTTTCACAATGATAAATCAATACAAAGTGTTGAACACATGCAAATCTTTACGATACTCAATGAATAATTTATAGCTGCTACTTTTCAATTAATCATTTGACATGGAAAAATCCAGGACACAATACAAAATATTCAATATGTTTTTGCATCGAATACTATATATTCAATACTTGCTAAAAAAAAAAGTAACTAAGTAATCATGATTAGCAGAAAGTATTGACTTTACACATCACTATAGTAATATTTGCTTCCTAGAATTCTATTAAATCCTGACCTCACTAAAATACGTACTATAACGTACTAGTACGTACTAGTAGTTATCGTCAGTTTCTGTCAGTTATCAAAAAACCGTACGATTACTTACAACTATAAATATATCAACAACAAAGCTGTAAGGAAAAGATTATGTTTATTTAAAATATAAAATATATTTTAGAAAAGATTAAAAATATATAATTAAATTTACTAAAAATCTTATTTTTTCTCGAAATATTAGAAAATTAAATTATTTTTTTTTTAATTGAAATAATTAAACCCTAATTAAATTTCCTAATTAATTTCTCCTATATGACAAAAAAAACACGAATATTTTGAATGATTGTTTTTCTTTTAAATGAAAAATAAAATTAAAAATTAAATAATTTTCTTGTTTTTTTTTATATTGATTTTTTTGGATACAGATAAAACAAATGATATAGACGCAGACAAATAGGATAGTGGATTATTATTAAAGGGTTTCAACATATAAGGACATTTTTTTGTTATTTTTTTTCGTTTTTTCTTTTTTACTCTTTTTTTAACTTTCATACTAAACAATTTTTTACTTTAAATAATTTCTTTTTCTCTGTTTCGTATTTACTTCTCCTGCTTTTACTCATTTTATTTATTATTAATTAATATTTTGTTATTTTAATTTGTTTTTTAAGAAAACTAAAAAAAAAAAAATGTTAAAATTAATTATGTTTAATTAAGACTAAATAAATTTCATTCATACCGTTTTTAATTTTTTTTTAAATAGGTGATTTTTTTTTTTGTTTAAAAAATTATTAACTTAAAATTTTTTTATATTTAAAATTAAAAAACAAAAAAAAAATTATAAATTTAACTAAAAAAAAGCTTTAAAAAAATAGAAATTAGAAAAAAAAAGTATTTAGAACCGAATTTTCTAGTTTATTTTATATTAAGAAATATTTTAATTTATTTTAAAGTGTTTTCGTATTTTGTTTTTTAATTTAAAAAGAAAAAAAACATAAATCCCTAAAATTAAAATAATTTTATTCTACAAAAAAGAAGCAAGTGAATTGAATATCGTTTTCTTAACAAAATTATTTATATTTAATTAAATTAAATTAAAAATAAAATTTCTGCAAGAACAAAGTGAGTTTTTATTTATTTTTTTTAAATATATATGCGCTTTTTTGTTGTTGTGATCTATTTTATTTAAGTTATGTTTTTTTTAAGTCGTTATTTTTATTATTTAAAAATATTTTTGATTCTTGGATTTTTTTTTTAAGTTACAAAAATATTATTATTTAACGTCAAAAACTTTATAAAAACAAAAAATCAAAAATATTTTTAATATTTATATTTTTCTTTGATTTGATTTAATCCAAATTTTTAAAAAATAAATGAATGCTTAAAATAACCTTTTTCAAAATAAATGATTTTAATTGATTTTTAATTTTTAAATAAGAAGAAAATAGTTTTAATGTAATTTTTTTTGTTGAAGAATATAAAAAATAAATAATAATTTTCCAAGGGTGAGGAAAAATAATTCCTTATAAAAAGAAATGAAATTTGAACAAAACGAAAATTAATTTCTTTTATAGAACATCACATACATGTTAAAAATAAAATAAAAAAAAAATGAAATTATTGTTAATTATGAAAATGAACTTAATTGATTAGTAATAACAAAAATAAAGAAAAACAACATAAATACATATACACATATAATACGTAATTAAATAACATTATCATAGATCGGCACGAACACATAACACATACATAAACACTTATTATAATATTAAATGTGAAAATAAAAAATTAATTTGTTATTTTTGTATAGTTTTTAATTTTCTTTAGTTTTAGTTTTATAGAATTTTCGATAATTAGTTTTCTTAGAAGAAAAGACAGGGCAAAGTGGTTCCTTTTTTTCTTTAATAAAAAATTTATAAAAGCTTTTAAAAAGAAAAACTAAAAAAATGCAGTTTTTATGAAGAAAAAATTAAACAAATGCAATTTAAAAAAAAAAAAAAAATTATGCCAAAAATCAATAACTTTGTGCTAAAAAATTAGAAGAAAAAAAAATTCTTTTGCATAACAATTTCGATTAATTAAAATATTAAAAATGCATTAAAAGAAAATTTTGAAAAAATATAATTTGATGCAAAATTAAAAAGAATCGCGATTAAAAAAAATGGTAACGTGTTTTAATTAGCATGAAATAAATTAAATATTTAAAAAAAAGAATAAGAAATAAATATTTTGTAATTTTTTGTAATTATTGTTTGTTTTTTTTGATATTTTTAATATTTTTTGTTCATTCCAGTCATTCGACTTACCACGGTGTAAATGAGCTCCAGAAAATACTATCGAAGTTTAGTTAGTAAGGAAATTTTTAGTTTTATTTATTTTTTTTTTTGTTTCGTTAAAAATCCCATCGATTTTGTGTTAAGTTGTGTTACAGTTGATTGGATTTTTTTAATTGGTTAGTTTTTTTTTCGATAGATTTTTTTTTTGTTTTTAAGTATTTTAATTGTTTTGTTTTTAATTAGTTGAGATCACATAATACATGAAGGCACCGAGCCACGGCACAGGACACAAAGTTAGACAGGACAAAAAATAAAAGAAAAGAAAAAACATATTTTTTTGATGTTTGTTTGCTTGTTTGATTTTTTTTTTTTTAATAATCTTTTCTTTTTTCACTCAAGAACATCACCCAAAATACTTGGCATACACATTTATTTAAATAAAAGAAGGTGTATGTAGTTTGTATGAAATGTATTTTAATGAATTTGTTAAGTATAAGTTTTTTTTTTTTAATTTAATTAAATTGATTTTGAATAAAATAGATTTTAATCTTGTTTGGGGAGAGAAAAACGGCGGGTATAAAAAGATCTACAACAAACTCTTGTATACGAGATGGGATAGCCTGAGTATCAAAAACCTATATAAAATCAAAGAGCATACACTAATTAGAGTTCTCAACTTGGATTCTGATTTGATCACATTTGCAGTATGCAAAACATATTAGATTTTTGCATAACGGCCATTCAAATGTGTAAGGATTTGCCTGTTCTGAGAGTTACTGTTCCGTTAAATTTCTAAAAACTTAACATTGACGCTAATGTTACAAGTTTATGCTAAATGTTTGGCCTCGTATCAAGTTTTCCTTTTTCTACAAGCGATTTGCAAATTTTTCTCATGCAAACAACCATAGAACATTTCCTCTGAAATGTTTATTTGTTGTAGTTCACAATAAGGATATATTAATAGTCCTACCAATTTTTTGTATATGTGACAGTTGAAGGATGGATTTAGTGAATATATTCATATATAAGTTAATACATATATTCACTGATTGATTGTGCACTAAATCCCTTCATTCGGGAAATTAATATGATTACATTTAGGAGTGAATGGATACTTTCACTGAAATTTGCACTTTAATTGAAAAATATGTATATAAAATCTAATCTATTTTGAGATCGAAATGTGAAGTTTATGTATGAAAATGCGAATTTGAAACTTGATTCAACAAAATATACCTAAGTAAATTATTAAGAGAAAGGATTCTTGATTTTTTGAAAATACTAATTATACTTGGTTTTCAGCTAGTGACAAAAAATGCCTAATTTTCGAAACTAAAACAAGCATTTTTGAGACACACTGTCTAAAAGGAAATGAACTAAATTTAATAGTTCCAATAAAAAACCACCAACAATATTTTTGATGGTAATTTAAACGAAAAAAAAAAAAAATATTTCATTTAAAAATTATCATTTCTCCTTAAACAAATTTTATTATAATTTTCAATTAATTTAAATTGTTTTTTTTTTCAACCAAATAAATTGTTTTCCACGAAACAAGACTGATTTTTCTTTCAAATAAAAAAAATTTTTTTTTTTTGTTTTTAATTTTATACTTTGTTTATTTAAGAAGACGACAGGAGGAAAAAAAACAGTAAACAAAATTAATTTAGTTTATCAATTTTTTATTAGCAATGGTATAAAAATGAGTTTCTTTAATTAAATGTCTTATGTCCATTGTTGGAGAGACTAAACAAATTCCCGGCCTACACACCTAAGGACAACAAGGACCAAGAACAACCAACCAAACGAAAAATGAAGAAAAACGCAGAGAAAATATAATAATTATTTCAATTTCATTATATTTTCATGAGAATATCATTGCTCTGTTTTAACTTGGCTCATCTGGGGAATACTATTTTACGATTAAATTTTATGATTTTGTATGGGTTTGGTGTGGTTCCATATCTAAAAGTTTATTTTACTGTAACATTTGTTTCTTTTTTCACCCATTTTTACCAGTTTATATTACTGCTGACTGGCATATTAAATGTTATATTTTGTTACATTTGTTTGTTGTTTATATATATACATATATGGTGCGTTTTGTACATGTACAACAAATGAAATTCTATATACTCTCTTTTGTACAATATATTTCAGGTGAAAAAGGAAGGAAATACTGAGAAAAGACACAGGTATTCCCAATTCACATAATGGATATTTCTCTCATTAACTAAGGTCCTTTAGTAATTTTCTCTAACTTTTAAATATATATATATATATATATATATATATATATATATATAATTAAATAAAATAAATGCTTTTCATGTGCTTACTTTGCAAAAACAAAAAGAAAAAGCACAACAAAAAAATAGGTTGTTGGCGGATAAAAATTATGCGAAATTAAATCAGACAGTGTTTTGCTCTGAAGTAGATAAAAAAAAAAGTATATAAGTAAAAATGGGACACAATAAAAGAAGGTACTTGAAGATGATATGAACCCGAACCAGGATACATGAATATAATTCCTAGAAAGAGTACAAAAAAAAAACGTATAAGACTTGACAGTATAATACTTTTTTTTGTTATATTCTTCAGATGAAGTTATATTTTTCTTGGCATAAGCAAAAAGAATAAACCATCCAACATATTTTTCGGTCGTTCTACATTTATAACTTAAGGGCTTGATTCAAAGTCTCTGTGCAATTATAATATCAAAATGAGTAGATATTCATTTTTAAAATGTGAAATGAACGTTGTTGGTCCAGCAGTGTCCTTTATATATGTAGGCAAGTTTAATTTTGTTTACGATATTATTCTTAAATAAATATATTAGTATATTCCATAAGTAGACTTTAAGAAATGTTAAGATAAAAAAAATCTGGAGCATTGGAGTTGTAATCTTATTCGAAACTTTAAAAAGGATGATAAGAGTACAAAAAATAATAAATTAAGACAATCCTCAAGCAACAAAGAAAGTTATAATTTGCATAATCACAGTGAATAAGAAGTCCTTTTTTTATGTGAATGGTGTTCATTTTAACTGGGTTCTCTTTATATTATTATCCCAACTATGCCTTTAGATTAGTTCTTGACGAAGTAGAAAGATTACTTCCATTGTAATTGTGTCTTATGGTTAAGGTGATATGATAAAGAATTGAAATTTGAAAATGGAAAATATTTTCTTATATACTATAATAAAATTTTATATAAAATAATTAAAGAATAAAAAAAACTTTTCTTCTTTTAAGCTTTTCTGCGTTAAGTTCTTCCTTCTTCCACACAAACAATATATCCGCTTATATTTTTCTTACTAGTTCAAGTGTGTTTGTTTTTCTTAAAAAATATTCTTCTTTTTCTGGGTCAAAATTTCAATTAAATAAAAAGGACATGAGAAAAATGGAAAAAATTTCATCTGTATTTTCACAGAACTTGAACTGTAAAATGGTTATTATTAGAATTTTCTGTTTTACCTTTTTAGAACTAAAAACAAGTGAACTTTTTTTTCTTGACATATTTTTAAATATTTCATTATTTGGTCTAAATTTTAAAGATCAAGGAACTTTTCTTTATTACTTTAAAATATTATTGATGGCTTTTTTGTGTTGAGGTAATTCGAAAGATTTTTAGTTGAAAGAAATTAACTATGAAAAAATGAAATTCAATCAATATCGATTATGACTTTATGTTGTTAAGCTAGTATTACGTTTTGCAATTATTTAGTACAATAATTATATTTCTAAGAATCCCAATAATATATTTTATCCGTTGTAATCAATACCTAAAGTTTTATAAAGCAATTTATTTGACGTTATTGTTATTATAGAATACTTTCGCGTATAAATATTTCCCCCAATACACTTTGATCTTGAGTTTTTAGACTAATCTTCGGTAACTTCAGATTTTTAAATCTAAACCCAACTAATGATAATTTTATCATGGATCTAGACTGTGTAGAATTAGTCGAATTCAGCTCTCACTGTTGAACTTAGAGTGACTAAAAGTTGAACATCAAGAACGAAAACTTGGGTAACTTCATATAAACTGACGAAAGAAGTCGCGTTCTAAATATTTTTTATTCAAAATCATTAACTAACATATTAATGTTAATTTGAGGAATATTAAATGTAAGAATTATTGTGCATGATTAATAATTAAAAACGTTTCTTTTGGAGTAGTGACGTAATTGGTGAGTAATGAAAAAAAAATATGTAAAGAACACTTTTGAGAAAAATTAAAATTGTGTATGTAAAAAATTCGAGTGTTTATGTGTACTGCCAAAAGTAATTTGGATAAGCATAAATTTATATATTTTCAAAAAATATTTAGATTTAAGTTTTCAATTAACATTTTTAATTTTTAATCTAAATTACTAAAAAAAAACATTTCCAAACAATCAAAAATTTTGGATCTAAATATTTTTTGAATTCATATATTTTGTAATAAATTTTCCCTTTTTTTCTGATAAATATTTATTTATTTAATATTATTTAATTCAAAATAAAATTTTGATAATATTAAATAAAAATATTTTAAATTAAAAACAAAGAAAAATAAAAACATATAATATTAGACAATAAACAACACACTCTTTCATACTTTTCACAATTTCACAAATTTTTTTAGAAAAACTTAAAAAACAAAAAAGTTAGTATTTAAAAATTTTGATTAATTAAAAAACAATTGACATATTTTTTAATTTTCAGACACACACAAAACGACATTGTTGCTTGTTAATTAAGAAAAATAAAACTTTTATTAAATAAGCTTTTTTTTGCTGATTACTAAAAATTATTAAACTCTTGTTTAATTCGTCTTAAAAATTTCCTAAATTTGAAAATAAATATATTTTTCATTCTTTTGAGTGTAAGGATTTCGTTTTCGTTTTTTTTTTTTTTTGGTGGGGTTTCCCTAAGTAAATTTATTCCTGAATATTTTATTTAATAATTTTAAGTAAATATCTTTTTTTTAAAATTGTTTTAATTCCTTGTTTCCTTTTCACTTTGTATGAAATAGTTTTTATAAATAATTTTTCGTCTTAAATGCAAATTTAAAAAATTTAGTTTTTTTTTCAAAAATTTTATCCACAGCTTTTGGATTACAAAATACGACCAAAATTAATTAAAAAAATAATGTTTTTTTTGTCTTTTAATAAATTGAAATTAAAAAAAAAAAATAAAACTGAATAACAACAACAAAAAAGGACACATGAAACAATTAGTATTTTCGGAAAAAATATTTTTCTTGTTATTAAATTTTATGAAAAGAAAAACGGAAAATTTGAAAATTAAATTTCATTTTTAATGAGAAATAGAGTAAAAAAAATTGAGAAAAAAAAATTCCAAGAAAATCATATTTTTAATTTAAAAAAGGCAAATTAATGATAAATTACAAAAATTAATTAAAACAAAAAAAATAAATTAAAATTAATAATTATAATATTTTGAGATTTTCTTATAAGAATGGGTTATGTGCTAACGACACGAAATATCCCTCTCTGGTTGACTGCACAGTTGTGGCCTTTAGCACGTAGGCCCTATTTGCCTTCTCCTCCTAAATAGGTTTGAGAGACTAGATCGGTTAGTTTTTCTAACGAAAGGCAGCTACTATAGTTTAATTTTTAATTAATTAATATGGTTAACAAGTAAAAATCTCAAAAAAATTATAAAAATTAATGAAGAAAAAAAAAATCTAGATTTATTAAGTAAATTATTAAAATTAAGAAACAAAATAAAAGAATATTAATAACTGTTTTTTTTCTCTTATTTTTTAACGTATTTTTGTAATGAAAAATTCTCGGACGAAAAGCCTTTCACACGCCCTCAAAATTTTTCATTATCCAAAATAAAAATTTGAGGATATTTTATAAATACTAAAATTGTGATCTAATTCTCGAGAATTTATTAATTATTTACTTTTTTTGCTAAATGATTTCAGTTTTTTTTTTCTATCTTCTTTTTGTTTTTAAACGATTTTTAACTCTTTCGTATAAAAATTTGCGTTAAATAACATGAAAGGGTTAGACGAACACAAGGATATAAAACATTAGACAAAACACATACTCAATGAAGTGCTATCATTTTTCTTTTTTTCTTAAAAAAAACCTTTTGTATTTATGAGAGGAATTCTTTTTATTTATATTTATTTCTTGATCTCAAAGTTTCTCTTATAATTTTTTAACAAACTTAATTTTCGAGCTTTTTCTTTTTTTTATATATTTTGTTGAAAAAAAAAAAATATAAATAACAAATTCTTTAACTAATTTTTTTGTAATGAATTTTCTAAGAGTAACTTTGAATGTAAATTAAAAATTAAAAATAATTTTTTTCATTGGTATAAAGGCAAGAAAAGAAAAAGCTCAAAATAATAAAATTTCATTTAGTTTTTTAATATTTTAATTATTTTTTATATTTTTTTTTAGACGCAATTAAAAGCAAAAATTTGCAGTTTCTTATTTTGAAAAAAACTTATTTTTAATTAATATAAATAATTTAATCGAAATAAAAGAAAAAATCTTCACCTCAAATAAATATCAAAAGTTGTTCTTAATTAAATGACAGACCACATTAAGGGGTTATAATGGGTTGAAAAGGATTTGAATAGGAAAATTGTTTGGGTAACAAAATGTATATTTACTTTTTTATTTCTCTATTTAAAGAAAACATTAATTAGTATTAATAATTTTTTTTTTTGTGTAAAATCTAAAAATAATTTAATAAAATAAAAAATTTAAAAATGAATTATTTTGAGCTTTTCTTTTTCTTTTCTTGCACCAAATTTAAGAAAATGAAAATGAAAAAAAAAATTCCTTAATTTTTTTTGGGTGCATAAAATGTTAAACTAACTTTTCTATTTAAAAAAAATTTCCTTTAAAAATTTTTAAACAGAAGATTTTAGTTTCAATTTTATTTTTTTTTCTATATTTTTTTTTTTTTTGTAAAACACTAATACTGGTTTCCCTAAAAATATAATAAATAAAAATTTGTTTCCCTACTAAAAAAAAATATCACAGCAAAAGTGGTTTCGTTGATTTTTCTTTTTAAGAAAATATTTAAGATTTTCTTAATTTAATAATTAAAAAAAAAAAAAATTAACACTCATTTCAAACTGTCTAATATCAGATCGAAAACACAAAAATATAAATATTTATTTAATTAACTAAAAATTAAATTCTTCTCGTTTACTCTCGTTTAAAAAAACAAAAAACTAAATATTTTTAATTAATTAAACCAAAACCATAAAAAATTGTTAACAATGAAGTTTACTTAAAACTTCAAAAATATTTAATTAAAAATTCTTAACTCTCGTTTTTTTTTCTTTTAAATTCTAATATTTCATATAAGAACCATATATTAAAAATATTTAATTAGAATTATACTTTTTTTTTTTTAAAACGAAATTATGAAAACCAGATTGACTTACTTTTCATTGTATTCATCTAAATGTGCGTATGATTGTACGGAATTTTCTTCAATTAGAAATTTCACACGTTGATAAAATGATGCTGTTACAGAAGGTGGCTGTTTTCGGAGCAGAACTTCAACTGGATCATTCGATGATAAACACATAATATGCTCAGCACATGCTGGATGTGAACAACATTCACTGTCGGAACAATCAGTCATACCGTCTGAAAAAAACATTAATATTATAAATAGAATAATCTAAAATAAATCTTACTTTATTATTATGAAAATGAAAAAAAAAATGGGTTTCATATGTCAGTCATATATGACTGACAACTAAGTTAGCTTATATTGCAAATTACCCTAAAATTATACAATTATAAGGGTTCAGTTTCGACATTAAAGTCCATATTACTTCTATACACCTGAAAACTTTGCCGCAATAAGAAATTACCAAATGTAAACAATGGAAAACTAAATTGTGTTTATACAGAATTTATTAAATTTCCGAAAATTATTCAATTTATAAACTTAATTGAAACTAGTGTAATAGATGCCGTTGATTAAATAAAATCCTTCAAAATTTTATAATTTAATATAAATTAATGTAAATGGAAGTATATACAAATTTACAGAACTGTTTATTTTTCCCCAGATGGACAATTTTGTTAATAATAGACTAAGCCATCGTTTTATCATATCTACAGATTGTAAGGAGACAATCAATAATGAATAGTTTTAGATCTTCTAAAAAGCTTGATATTTCTCACTGTTAGAGTAAACGAATTCAAAATCATTGGCTGCCATAATCAGTAACATGGGGCCCTAGTATGTGTTTAGGGACCCTATTTTTTCGTATTACTAAAAATGAAAAAAAATTTTATTTGATATTTATTATTATTTAATATTTTATAGCTAACTGATATTTAGAAAACTAAAAAAATCTATTATTTTGCAGATTTGATGGTCCCAAAAATTGGATGACTTATTTTCAATTACCTTCCGATATGTTTGAAGACGACAATTAATTGCTGTTTGTCGTTTTACAGAAATTCATTGCTGTTTTTTTGGACTTAAATGTACGAACAATTTTTTTTTATTTCTTAAGAAAAAGTCTTTAGAGTAATCTAATGAATTAGCGAAAGTGTGGAGTGTGTTCACTATACCAATTTTCCTATATACCATATATTTTATATGTATTTCATATTTTCAAATATGTATTTAGAAAAATTTATTAACGATAACCTATTTTCGAATGCATTTTCATTCCGCTAATTTTGAAAATTAAACGGTTGCATTGTCGCAAGGTTTCTAGTATATCTTAAATATCCGGTAATTTTCTAAATTAAAATTTTTTATCTCTATTTTTATGATTCATTTTTAGATATTCAAAAGTTATTTTTATTTTGATTAAAAAGGAAATATTTAACGAAAAAAAAAAAACAGAATTACAAGAAATCAGTTCCAATTTCCGTTTTCTCAAGATTTTCTTTTTTTGCTTCATTTTCTTAGAGAGTAAAAGAAAATCTTTCTGGTAACAAAAAAAAATGGATTAAATAAAATATTTGAGAGAAAAAACGAAACAATCTAACAAAAGGTTCCATTACTGATATTTGGCATATTTGTTTAAAAAAAAGCATATACAATAAAATAAAATAGAAACATTTACTTTTTTTTCCAGTAAAGTTAAGGGATTTTAAAGGAAAAATTGTACGCATCGAATATTGTGGTAAACATAAACGAACGAACCAAACGAAATCAAATAACAAATATACTACATTTAAAATCGATTTGACAAGTCAAAAAAAAAGGGAATTGAAAGGAAGTCTAATAAGAATGAATGAAAAATCTAGGAAAAAGCTTTAGAAATCATCCACAAAATATAGAACTTCAAAATAGAGTAGTTGTGTCTCTTGTAGTCAAATTCAAGGAATCTTCCATGTCGACCACAAATATTTTATATCGAAAAAGCTTTTTATTTTTTTTTGTTCTTCTTCGGGAACTGATCAGAGGCTGTTTCATATAAAATAAAAGTCAAAATAAAAAAAATATTGTAGAAGATGTTTATTCCCTATGGTAGATACTACCAGACCAGAGGATATATTAGTTTTGTCCCTACATTTTGTAACGTGTAAAAACAATTATTGGAGAACTGTTTCAAGACTATAGTTATGTCGATTTATACATACATCTCCGCTTGTCTACACGATAAATTAAAAATGCGATGTCTAATTTGAATAAAATTAGGAATAGATCGATTTGATATTGAATTTCAGCAAAATGGACTGAGGAGGAAGAAAGTTATAAAGCGAAGATCAGAGTGATTAGAAAGTTTTGTCGTTTCTTGTATTTAATTCAAACATTTGTGAAATAATTTCGTTTAAATTAAATTGATTACTTAAATAGGTCGATCAAAGAATAATGCAAACAGAAATATTTGTAAATAAAAATTGGTCTGCATATAAAGTTTTGTTTAGTTTTTGCCATCTACTCTTAAAACTGATATGTCGATTTGAATAAAATTTGCAAAATATATTTATGCTAGACCGAAGTTATCTGTATATTAGAGTAAATTCCGAGAAATATAAATAGCACAATGCAGAAAAAACACTGAAAAATTATTAGCTTTACTTGTTTTTTCTCAGAGTTTAATCATTGAACTATAGATTTGTTAAATACGAGCCTCATTTCTATCATAGAGTATCAAAAAATCGGGTATATGCCGATTTAAAGTTTCTATACGTTTTTAAATGACAAAATAAAAAAAATTCTCTACGAAATTTTCTCAATCCTCGACAAAACAAATCCCTTTAGAACATTGTCAATAAATAGCAAAAAAATTCTAAAGTAGAAAAGGAAATATAAAATTTTCTGAATAACTTTCTTTTATTTGTGTTTACAATTGATTGTGTTTGGTGTGCGAATTTAAGTCCTATTTTTGTATATAATATATTAAAATTATTTGAATGTATATAATATAGATTTTGTATCCCTTATTATGAATGTGATGTCTTGTTGTACGTATGTGAAGGGCGCCCTGTGCTTGGTAAAATATTTTCTCTTTTTCTTTAGTGAATGTAGGTGGAAAATATCCACCCTGTGAAACCCAGCAGTTTTGAAGTCAGTCCCTTTAGCCAATTCCCATGGTGATATAATGACGATGGAAATAGGATTCGTTTTGAAGGAAAGAAAATAGTCCCATTTTCTTTTTGACTTGACTGTGTTTCTTGTTCTTGTTTTTTTTTTCTTGGTACTTCTTTTTAGAAGACACCAGAATTGATTTATTTGTATTTTATTACATTTTCTCAGTAATATCGATGTGTTGAAAGTTTTATTTATGTCATTCGTTTTTTGAAGAAATTTACGTTTTTTTTTGTCTTGTTACCCTAAAAAACAATTTTTATATCGTTTTTCCCGTCGATATGCCCTTTCCCAATTTTGGAATATGTCACACGATTACTTCTTAAGATTGTATACACTTTCGGAAAGAATAGAATTTCCTTTTTTTATCTTTTTGACTTTTTTAAGGAATTTTGTGGCGTAATAATTTGACATTTACCTGACTTTATTATCTTCTGTGTGTATTTGATTTCCATATCACTTAAATTTCAGTATAATCATCAAAATAAAAAGAATTTCTCAATAATATAATCTTTTGTTCTTGAAATTTTGAAATGATGTCGGGATAATTGATCATTTAATAAAAATGAAATTCAATATTGTGAAATTTTTAAAGCAGGGAAAAACAAACGTAATTATTTTCAAAGAATCCAAATATTTATGTGGGAAGTAAAATAATAATGAAAAACACTTTACGGAAATATGTATGTAAAAACCATAAGTTTGCTGAGCTTTTCATTAATTAAAATGGTAATTAGATTTTCCAAGAAGTTATCGATTTTTATAATGATGAGAAAATTAAAAAAAACGGCTTAGAACCGATTTTTTAATATCCTATGGTAAAAATGAAGTCAGAAATGGAATAAAAACTAATATTATTTTAATTATTTCTTCAGAATTTGCTCTAATTTAACGAAAACCTGGGCTCTAATAATGTAAATCAAGTTTAAAAATGTTCTATTTCTTTCGGCAATAGCCTTGGATCGATTTTGATGAAATTTACTATATTTCACATGTTTTCGAAATAAATCCGAAAATGAGGCACGTTTTTTTTTACTTTATAATTTTGTGAATTTCTTACCGATTTTACTCAAATAAAATACCAGTCGGTCGACTTTGGAAAAGACTAATTTATTCTTTAAATTTTATTAAAATCAAACATGGTTTTGAATAATCGTGGTCACAAAAGAGCGGACGAATATTCATGCAAAATTATGTTTCTATACAGTATAAATGTAATGACAAAACTAATACACTCAATTGGTATAATAACATAGTGTATACGAATTCTTTAATGAGATGAAAATCTCTTACCAAAAATTTTATTAAAAAAAAACAAAAGGAAAAACATTTTTTTTTTACTTACCGTGATCATTATCAATGTTATCTTTGCAATTCATTTCTAATGGTATAGAACAATCTGAACCAGCCCAACCTTCAATGCAATCACAACGATATTCACCTTCCTCTAAGGTACATTGTCCATGTCGTGAGCAGCCATTTTCACAGCCAGCTAAAATTTAGGTAAAATATAATTATTTCGATAGAATAAATTTGACATAGAAAGCTTTTCTACGGTAAGTATATAATAAACATTTTGTAGGTGTACTATAACGAAAATAAAGAGTTTGTTTACCTTTCTTAATCGCGGTATGGTATAGTTTAGTTAATAGAAAAAAAAAGCTACAAATAACAAGAAAATTAAAAACAACAAGAAACAACTTAACATGATGTGGCAGAAAAAAATATTGTCGGATATAAACTCAGACTCAGTTTTTTTTGGAGGAAGGTTTTGTTTGGGGGCTATCAGAAAAAGAAACGCACCTAGAAAAACAAAAAAATAACGAATATCATCGACTACTATACAGTATATATACCCAAGAGAGCGTATAATTTCTGCAAAGTCAGCGTTTTTCTAATTTTCTGTCTGCTCGAAAATAAAAACAAAAATAAAAACAAAATAATGGAAAAACATGTATTTTTACGTGAAAGGGTTGATGGTAAAGCAGTTTTTTTTTTTCATCCAGGAAGTTTTATGAAGTACCTAACCATCACATTTTACCGAAGAGACTTCATGTCATCGACTTTGTGGTTTCATTTTTAGGTAGTGATGGGATATGGGAATGAAACTATGAATACAATTTTTTTTCGAACTTCATATCACAGAATGAAAGTCATCTAATTTGAATATATTCTTTGGATACAACATTTAAAAGGACGATATGGTTGTCTAGTTGTAAGCAATTTTCAAATATTTACTTTCTAGACGCGAACGAGCAATTCATATTTATGTATTTGAATTGAATTTTGTATAAAATTAATACTGTTTGTTTTTTTTCTGCATATTCATGATATAAAACTAATTCTATTAATTATTTATATAAAATTTAGGGTTTATAATTTCAAAGAGTTCTTAATGTCATTAAAATAATTGCAATTTCTTGTTATATTTAAATGTTTTATCGAAAATTTACATGTTTTTGTAACATCTTGTATCGACAGTAGACAAAAAAAACGATATAATATTAAAAACAAATTAAGCATAACCATAAAACGATCGAATATTTTGCAAACATTAATTTTCCACATATGTCATTTACAATTTGGACATAATGTTCACAGACAAGTAACATGATTTTCTTTCCAAAAATTTACAACAAATGCATTTCATACTAATATCGTCTTTGGTTACCATTAAAACAAATGCATTTAAGTGTTATGCAATATGTTACAATGTTGTTAACCGAAAAAGAGACAATGTATTCCTAAAAAAAGCTTACATACAAGATGTTATATGATGCTATATATATGTATTTACATATTTTTTCCATATATGAAAATATTTTTAATATATTTAAAAAAAAATTTTCTACTTACGCAAAGTGCAATGTCTTCCATTCCATCCTTGTGAACAAACACACGTTCCATTCTTACATTGTCCATGTCCAGAACATCTGTCATCACAAGGTAACTGATCACAAAGATTTCCGGTCCAACCTGGATTGCACCGGCATTTGCCTGATTCACAGACACCATTTGGTCCACAATCTAGACTGCAGACAGCTGCATAATATTGAGACAAAAATCCATATAAGAACACATATTCAAATTCAATAAAATATCAGAAAAAAAAGAAAACTAAATAATGTCCATATAGTAAGTAATTTTCGGGAATTATGATTTATTAAATTTTTGCAATATTGAAAAATTGTGAAGACAACCTTATATTCCTTTTTTTTGGGAAGAAACGTAAAAGAAAAACAACGACAATTTGAAGGGCGTCTTACAAGTATTTCAAGAGATATGTTACCAAACTGGGTGTTTTTTTTTCACGGAGAAAGTTTGTTTTTAAGACTAAGATTTTTAGCAAAAATTTCATCTAGTTTTTTTTTGTTGACAACTTTGTTTCAATTTCACCATTTTCATATCAAGAAGAAAAGGAGATATCATCTTTTCTGGGTGGATTTTGTATATCTTTATAGAACATGTACTATATGAAAAACGTATACAAAACATAGGACACGTACGTGTCTAGAAAGATCTTAGTTTTTCATAAAAATTATGCATATACGTATATATATAAGTCGAAGAAAAATAGGAAATTTTGTCTATTTCTTGAAATGTATCTTTCTTCTTATATAGGGTTTTTCAATAAAAACTTTATTTTCAATAGGTGTTGTATTTACTTATGATGACAGTTGTGTCATTCAGTTTTTTGACATAATTTTTATAGAACGTTTACATTTTATTATATAGAATCCAATTTCACTGGAAATTCGCATAAAAATAATTCAAATCCATTATGAAAATGGGCGATCTGTGAAAACCATATTTTGTAAAAAATTATTTTTTCTGATGAAGCTCATTTTGATTTGAATGGTTACCGTTAATAAGCAAAATTGTGGCATATGTGGTTTTGAAAACCCAAGAGCAATTGTTACATTCATCTCGTGCGGCTGTTTGTAGTGTTTTATGGGTTGCGGGCATCATTGGACCGTAATTGGAGAGATAGAGCTACAATTATACAGAAATGTGATCGAAAATTTTGTCAAAAGAATCGATATCAATGAAAACGTGGTCGTGGTGGCATTTACCAGATATTGTTTTTCATTCATAAATTGTATTCTGTACAACATATTTTAATAAAGATATTCAAAATTTTCATTCAATTTAAAATTTAAAAAAGTTCAAATTAAAGTTCTTATTGAAAGACCCGATACAAACTGCACAATTACTGGATATTTTAGTTTCAGATACTACTATTTTCGATGAATATACAAGTCTTTTTCCTATAATATATTTCTGTTTAAGTATTTTTTTTTTTTTGTGATATAACCAAAATACTACAATAAATACTATTTTGGTTATATAAACATATAAAGTTCTATATATATATATATATATATATATATAATATTGCAGCAAAAATAGTTCAAGGCAAAGAAATAAGGAATATTTCAAGGAAATATAAGATGATTGTATAAAGAAAGGAAATTTTTTTGAACAAGTCGAATATACAGAGACGGAAACATCCGAAATATTTTGCAGAATTTGGCACTTTGATATCCTTGGAATTTCTCGTTTGTCTCATAAGAATTTTTCCTGTTTCTTTTGTATATATATATATATATATAAAAGAATTTATAAAGGAATACCGGATGGTACCATAATGATGCCGACATATGTACAATGACAAAAATTTCCTTATTTTTTTTTTTTAAATAAATCTATAAGTATATTTCTTTATATGAAAATAGAATATAGTACTTATAAGACTATTTTCTTTTCATATATAGAAAACATGAAACGAATGTTATATCTATTAAGGTGAATATATTCTATACGGATTTAATCCACCGCATTAATGATATGTCTCGAGTGATGTATGAATAAAAATAGATTAGAAAATGTTAATATTATAAAAATAGGCAGATTATTATATAAAAAAAAAGAATAATAAAAAAGACAGGAAAATTATCGTTTATATATTCATATTATCTTGAAGTAATAAAATCTTATCATAAAATTGATGAAAATCCAATCTCATTTTTATAGGTGTACAAAAAATCCAATTTTATATTAATCGTCATTTAAATAATGTCCATTTTAAGTTGCTTTTTTATCATATTACATAATTACTAATAAACTTAACAACATTTTTGTTGACAAAAAAAAAACCCAGCGTATATTTTCTTAGATTTTAATATGATCCTTTTCGAAACGACCTTTCCTTCGTTTTAGATCAGATTTCATTATAAATCTTGAACATCGTCGTCGTCGTCGTCGTATAAAGGAATTTTTTCTCACATATTTAAAAGTTCACCAACATTTTTATATCATTTATCATTTTATCATCTCGAATAAAACATCAAGCTAACCTTCGATACTATCGTTTTTTTAATATCTACCTTTTCATAGTGAGTTTAATACAGTTTTTTTCTTTTGCACAGACATAAAAACGAAATGATTGAATATGTTTTAATATCAGAGTTTATTAAACCATTTTCAATAATTTCTTTTTTTTCCGTTTTAAGTATATACTATTTTTAGTCCTATTCTCATATCCTTGAATATATCCCTAGGATGGGTTTACTTTTTTTTTCTCATAAAAGAAAGAAGGATCTATTTTATAACAGTAGAATTTGATAAAAAAATATTCTGTGTCCATAAAGAGCCCCTGTGCCAGTACATTTTTGCTGGACTTTTGCATTTCCGTATCATAGCATGGATTTTTGATATAATTTCTTAAAAATTGTTCCCTATGGATTAGTTGTTTGGCATAATAGTTGCGATCGATTGATATTAAAATAAAATATTTAAAAAAAAAATAAATATATGTATATATGGTATATATTTATGAAGAAAGATTCTTAAAATTCAAAAAGATTTTATTATGAAAGTTTAAACCTAAGCAGTCTGATTAGATCTTATGATAAGGCATTTTTATACTTAAAGCTCTTAAAAAGGCTTGCCAGTATAATACGTTTTTGAGTTCTACAAATCTTTATTCATTTATATATGTATTTATTTCCTATTTTATTGTAGACTTGTTATACAACGGAACTCCAAAAATGGTCCATGTAAACCGGAATCGGCTTCAATTCAACTTGAGTCGTTTCGGTTACAAACATTTTTCTGATCGACTTAAAATTGCACGTAAACCCAAATCGAGTTGAAAAATTGAGGCGAAACATAACTGAAAAACAATTTTTTTCCAAGCGTCTGAAAGTCCTGTTGATTTGAAGTCGATTTCTAAAAACCCGGGTTGAATTTCAAGGCAATTTCAAGTCATTTTAGAGGTCGCCATTTAAACAATATTACTATTACTATATTATTATAAATATACATACATATATGAAAAGATTTTATATTCGAATCCTAACTTAAGGAAAATTTTTTATATTCGAACCCCAATTCGGGGGAAATTGTTCAAATCACCTCTAATTTATATAAGATATAAAAAAGAAAGAGATATTTTGTCCACGTTAATGTTATATGATAAATTTTTGAAATATAGAAATTGTATAGAAAATCTTCTTGATATAATAACTAAACAAATATCCTGATGAAATTCATATGCCAAGAAAAAAAATTGTGTTTTTATCCTTTTATATTTATTTGAATGACATTTTCAACAGACATATATCAGTTGTTTTTTTTCCAATTTTTTGGGGAAACATTAAATTTTAAAGGTAAAAAAAATATATGTTTGGATTTTTACGGGGTCATATAAATCTCTGACATTAACACAAAGGAGTACAAGTATTAAAACAAAAAAAATCAACAACAACAGATATTATAGTAGTATCATGATTATGGCACATATTATATACATTTTGAAAAATTGACAAAAATTTACAATATACATATGTGAATAGAATATGTCATTTTGTTCCATATTTTAATCATAAAAATTGTATTCATATAATGTAAAACAAAACCAACAAAATATATATATCCTCTAAAATATGCATTTTAGTATATTTAAATAGAATTTTTCGACATCATTTTTATCACATATTACGTAACATTGAAGTGAAATTTACTATAAAAAAAAAATATGATCTTTATGAAAAATCGATAGTATAATATTCTTCTCCTATATAGTCAGGATTTTCATAAAAAAGTATGCGCAAAACATAATACATAGGAAAATTTTATATGTTTCATTTTTGTATACAAAAATATTATATTTGTACCTTTTTTAGAAACATAGATATGTAATGTATATAAGAGCATAAAATATTTCGGAAATGTTTAAAGGCCATGAACATGACATGATGGTAAATGACTGTAAGAGATTTTCATGCTGTTGTGGTTTTTATCTCCTCACCATGTGTGCCATTTTCCAACGTAATGGTTCAAAAGCTTGAAGGTTATATATATATATATATATATATATATATATATATATATATATGTATATATATAATATTGTATAAGAGGGTGGTTTATATAACTTTTTCACCGAAATAGAAAATGGTTTGAGAATATTATAAAGGTAGAATTTATGCACAATAGCAACAAAAATAACAACAAAAATAACCTCATATCTGCGGTTTAAATATGTATCATGTATGTATATCTCTAAATATTAAGATTTTATAAACACATATCTATAAAAAATCATAATGAAAGCATATCATCATATATGAAAATCAAATATTGTTTTTAAAGTGTACTATCAGAAAAATGAAGAAAAAAAATATAACATAAAATCATATCATATAACCAAGTCCAATGATATATAAAAATGGTACAAGAAAAAAATTATCTGTAAATGATCATTTTCGATACAGATTCAGATAGATGGAAGACAGGAAAGACATGATATTGCTATATATTATTATAGAGATGCTCTTTAGCCATCCATTAAATTTGATAATGATCCAATATTTGTGTTTTCTTTTTGTTGGGGGTGGAAAGATTTTCTTTTCAATGTATTCATTTATCATCGGGTTTCATTATATATACTTTTTTGGTTTTTTTTTTTTTTGATAATATATACGTAAAAGAAAATTATAAATCGATATAATTGAGATTCTAAAAATTTTGATAATAATTTTAAGGTTTCTTTTATTTTCGAAAGCGCAATTTCATACCTTGAGAACAATCTGGTCCAGTCCAATGCCTTTCACAGACACATGATCCAGTTTCTAAATCATATGTACCATGTTCAGAACAGCCAGGTAAACATTGATAAACTTGCTGATCAATTGTACCACAGTCTTCACCTTGCCAACCAGCTTTACAATAACATTGTCCAGCAACACATGTTCCATGACCAGAACATGATGGGTCAACACAATCACCTATTGGAAAATATAATGAAAAATTAAATGAATTTATTTAGTGGAACAAAAGTAAAAATTTTTTTATATTTTGTTATGATTTTTGGTTATGTTGAAATTAAATTCTGGAATTTACATAATATGAGAATTTCTTGTTAAATGATAATCATATAAGAGGAGACTATGAGAAAATGGGTATATAAGAGGGATCAGATTATGGAATTTAATATTGTATACAAAATACTTTTGAAATACTTACGTTGTTCACAGAATGCACCTTTTGAACCTCTTTCACAATGGCATTCACCTTCTATACAACGTCCATGACTTGAACAACCAGGTACTTCACATTCTCCAGATGGTATATCACATTCAGCACCTTTCCATCCTTCTTCACAATGGCAAATTCCGCCACCATAATGACCATGGGCAGAACATAATACTGGGCAAACACCTATTTTTTATTATTTTTTAGGTTTTTTTTTCATTTTAACAGCAAGAACAGAAGAAAAAACCCGGAATAATTGTAGTTTATGGTGTGTAGAGATTTTTTTAACGTTGCATAAAATTGGTCCAAGTTGAATTATAATGTTCATAATTTGATATAAAAAAAAAGAAATGCAAGAAGAGAAGAAAAAAATAGTTTTTTTTAGTAGAATTTATATGGAAATTTAAAATATTATGCTTATATAACTAAGAAAATTCAGTTCAAGGAATTTATGCTTATTAATGTTAATTTAATTTTTATTTTCAAAAAAAAAAATTATGTTGAAACTTTATACGAACAAAAAAAGAAACAATTTAAAACAATTTAAATCCTTTAAATCATTTCAATTAAATTTGTATCAATTAAAATTATGAAAAAAGCTGTAAAAATCAATTTTTCGTAAATATAACAATTTCGTCTTGAATATAAAAAAAAAAGAAAACCCACAATTTTTCAATTTATACTCATATGTGTGGATTTTCTATTATTCGTTTTCTTTTTTCTTTTTTCTTTTTTTGTTAGTCTTACAAAATAAGAAAAATTTCTTCTTCAATATGTAATACCCTTACATCAGAAAATGAAGAAAAAATCCAGGAAATATAATGGAAATGTAAAGAAAAGTGGATCGGGAACAAATAAAAGCGTTGAGCATATATGTTTTGAAAGGAACAACAATTGTAAAAGCATACAAAGAATGAAATTTTGTAAGCACTTTCAATTCCGATATACAAATAGGTACTCTTGAAGAAAACATTCGTGTATATATGTATATGTATATGAAATAATTGAGTTTTAGATATTTGAAGAATGATTTAAAAGAACAGAATAGTCTGTACACTTAAAAAGCAGGTATTTTCCATTGATTTTCATCAAATATATTCAATAAATGGAAAATTGAATTAAATACATTGAATTTGATTGTCATATATTGATATGTTATGCATGAATAAACATTAACTGTATGCAATGAAGAAAAAAAATTTTTTTTTTACTTACTTTTTGAACAATCAGCACCTTGATATCCATCAATGCAATCACATTTACCAAGGTAACAACTACCACGGCCAGAACAATCATTCGGGCATGTGGTACTAACGCCTTCCGCTTCTTCAACAATTAATGTAACACTATGGGCGAGCAATTCATCATTATAGACAGATAGAAACCATCGTCCGGTATCGAGATATTGTAAAACTGTTACATTCACCATCATTGTATCCATATCGAGTGTCGGTAATCCATCTGATGAACGTTTCGATATTGAATGGAATTTATCATCTTTAATCATGTTCGTAGTGATTGTTGAAGATGGTTGACTAGCAACAGAATCAATACTAACAATTATTTGCGGTTTAATCGACGACATATGAACATTTGTATATTCTGATAAATATTTCTTCGGATCAATATTTGGCATGATTTCAAATTCTTTTTTATTTCCTTTTGTTGGATTTTTATAATCAAATTGATTTTGAAAATTTTTATAAATATTAATTTTTCGATTATCTTTATCATCGACATCATCATCATCACTATCGTCGGCTAATATATCATGTGGACTTGTATAATCATTTGGAATATTATCAGAAAGACTATTATTACTAAGATTTGTGTTGCTACGTTTACGTCGACGTCTCAAACGGCTATCGAGACGTCCACCTTTTATGAATTCAACAAAATCATATTGTGTAACACTTGGTGCTACATTACGACGTCCATATACTGCAAAATTAGCACCCCATGGCAATGTAAAATTGAAACGTAAAAATGCCGGATGCTTATTCCGGAACTCTAAATTCCAAAATTGATATGGAGGGATTGTTGCATGATACATTTCATTAAAATCACGTAATTCAACAACTTGCGGCCATTTAAGTTGCTGCTGTTGGGCTGTATATTGTTGGTCTTGATATTGTTGTGGCTGCTGTTGTTGCTGATCAATTTGCTGTTGTTGTTGTTGTTGTTGTTGTGTTAATAATTGCTGTTGATGTAGTTGTAAATCTGGCATACTATTTGATAGACCCGGATTATTACTATGATGACCAGTTGTAAAAGTGTTATGATCTGATGTACTCGTTTGTATTGATTCTTCTGTTGGAATTTGTGTTGAACCATCCGAATTTTGTGTCATTTGATCATGTGTTACAGATTTAACATCTTGGACTAGGATACAATTTGTTGAATCCAAATTTGGTTTCATCGAACTAACTGCTATATTGAAAGAAAAAAAAAAACAAAAACAGATTTGTTTAGAAATATATTAAGAAATTTTCAAATAAGTTTAATAAGTTAAAATATTTGTTTTTTTTAATTAATGAAGAAACTAAAAAAAAAAAACTAAATATTCAGTATGTTATATATCTAATTTAGTAATTAAACCTACTAAAATCGAAATATTTATATGAAAGTTGACATGAAGTTAATTTAGATAAAACTAACTGCAATGTACAATCATATATGAATCGCTTATCATACATAATGATCGCAAAACCACCCTCGAATAACATTTTCCATATATAATATCTACATATATAGAAAGGGATGCACTCAACTTATAAGGACGATTAAATATGTCTAAGAAACTTCCGGAAACATTAAGTTAACGGAAATTTATGAAGCACTCATTTAATTGCAGTTTCTAAGAAATAAATGACATGCACACCTCATATAATAAACATTTTTGAATGTTTATTTCAATGCTCATTACGATCTCTGCACTTTAGATTTTCCATTACTATATACAACATATGGGAAGATACTATATTTTCTGTACAATATTATGTACATTAATATATTTAGTTCTTGTTTTATGAATTAATATACTGTATATGTGCATATATTAAATAATATGAAATATGTCTAGATATAAGTACATTCAAATGCATGTAATTACCACGAAACAAATCTCTTAGGACTAAAAATGAACTTTCATATATGAAGGGCTAAGAATTTTGTAAATTCATTATATTCATATTATCATGGAAAATAGAAATCAAAATACTCGTCGGGGGATAGAACAATTTAAAAGCTTTGAAATTTTCTCATATATACCATTTGAAAAATGAAAAATAATTACTTGATATTAATTCATATTAAATTATGCAATTTTCTAAATGAAAATCTCTTGAGATATATTTTATATAATAAAATGTTTTGTTTAAAATGTCACCACGAAATTTAAATTGTTTCTCAAGTTATATATTTTCACATGTTTATTAGAAAAGTTCACAAACTCCAAAAAAATTTCACACACAATTTTGTAGAAACTAGAGATGCATTTCAGGAATGGATTTTAGTTAGAATTTCGATAACAAAAATATGTGTTCACTTATAGAAGAGGGTAGATATTTTCACTTGAGGGAAAAAAGAAAGAGTTTTTCAAGTTTTCAATGAAAGAAAGGAAAAAAAGAAAGTTTTTCACTTTAAAAGATTTTACTATCAATCACGATAGCCTAAAAAAAACGTCCTGGTTAAGTTTCTTTATGTTCAATGAAGAAACACAATTCGAAAACTTATTGTTGGTCTTGTAATTTAATATGAAAGCTAAAAGCAATAGTTTCAACAAATAAAGAAAAAATTTTTTAAAAATATAATTTAGTTAATGGAAAGGGAAGATATATTCAATTTGATTATTTTAGCGTGTGTTCTTTTTTTTTCTCAGTCTTATTACAAAACTCATTCCTATATACAAATCCATTGTATTCCTTTGGGGGATGAAAATTGAGTATCCCGTATTTGATTTTGACGTGGTTTTTGGATATTCGATAACCACAAAGCTTATGTACAAGGTGTTTCGAAAAAAAAAAAATAATAATAATATATAATATTAAATACGTATCCCTTTTTAAAAAGGTTTGTCTGTTTACTTTTCTTGCTGCATTGTTTTTCTTGTATGGAAAATATAATATAGAACATTAAACAAAGAAAAAAATTTCATGGGGTGAAAATTATTGATTATATATTATATTGAAATACCACATATATGGTAGGAATGAATCGACAAATTTTTCCTGGTTTATATGGAAACTAAAATAAGGGTGCTTAAAAAAGGAATGTGTGCAGTTATCCGATATAAGGCAATTTTATTAATCGCACTTAAAGAAAATTGAACTTTAGAAGTATCATATCGTATACATATACATATATATAAATAGTGGGATGGATATGCCCCAATTCCTATTGTCAGTCATTTGAAAATGAATTTTGAAAGACCTGAAATTTAACACTAAAGTACATACCAAACGTGGTAAACTTACATGGATCGTATATATAGTGTTATTGGAATTTTCAAACTGATAGGAAGGAAGATCATCATACCATATATCACAAATGGATGGAAATTTATATTGTTGAACACACCATTATAATAGTCTTAATTTTCTTTTATATTTTTAGTGTGCTTTCGTGTATCTTTATTTTTTTTATTCTTCTATTGGATGACTTTAATGGGAAAAGTTTAAACTTTTTGATAAGTAATTGTTATGGTGGTTTATTTGAAAGTTTGAGAGGGGTAAGAAAAAA
Organism: Xylophagus ater; assembly: GCA_963422695.1. Lineage (NCBI taxonomy): Eukaryota > Metazoa > Arthropoda > Insecta > Diptera > Xylophagidae > Xylophagus > Xylophagus ater. The sequence goes on from OY730478.1 coordinate 443,504, forward strand.
AGAGAATGGGCTTGATATAACTATAAATTGGATTTGATGGATATTTTATTTTTTTGTTTGGTTTGAGGTTTAATGGTATTTGTTTTTTTGGGGTTAAACCCTTTTAGTCAATATATAACATTGCGGTATTTCGCAAATAGTATGGTTTCTTGGTTTTAATGAGTTCGCGTAATTTAATGTAATGTAATTCAAGATATATTCAACAAAAAAATTTCTGATCAAAATCGATTCTATAAACTATAGTAACAAACATAGATATTTATAGTTCTTTATCAACTTCGCATATCTCGTAATATTTATTTTTAAAAGAAAATATAAATTCATGTTGATAAAAGAAAAAAAACAAAGTTTAAATAAAAGTTTTGTCTTTATATTCATATAATAAGAATCTACAAACATTATTTTATACTTAAATTGTTTCTATTTCTTTGAATATTTTGCGACAAATATCTTCAGCTATTTTGCATAGTGAAAATCCATTTGAAAATGCAACTAAAGAAAATTCCAAAGGACATAAGAACAAAAAAAAAATGCAATGAAAGAAACCAGATTCAATAAAACTGGTACTTTACTGGCGCCAAATTACATATTGTTGTTTTCTTCACGTACAGATCCGAACATGTAGAAACCAAACAATGTGTGTCTAGTACATATCTACCTTATTTTTGTTATCTACTACCTGAAATCTCCATATTCATTGAATTGCATTCTTGTTACAATGCACATATATATATACAATATATATATATATATATTTATATACAAATTCAAGATATATATATATATAACATATATTAATATAAAGTAAGAAATAGTGAAGAACGGATGTTACTCAAGGCAAAATGGCAACTTTAATTCGTTTTGACAAATTCATAGTAAACTAAAAACCTCACCACTTTGTACAATTATACTAAACTTTTACTTATAGAATATTGTATAATGTAAAGATATTCTACAGACGACTACCAAATATAGTAGTACCAGATATTTTGTAATGGAAAAGTCCCATGGTGAAGTTTTGTTATATTTTATAGATAGAAAAAGAAAAAAAAGGATATTCCCAATGACATACATAGTATATATATATATATATATATATGTACATTATTTATATTGGTTGTATTCAGAAATCCAGTGGCGATATGTAACTATCCTACCATAACCCATTTTATGGCTGCCTGCAGTCGTTTATCTCTCTGACACAAAATCGATCAGAAGAAGAATTTGATAGCTTTGCTTGTCTACCAAGGACTATATATATATATATCGAATGAAGAGAATATAGGTAATTTAGAAAGAGCCGAATAGTATAGAATTGTATTAGATTGTTTTCTGGGCTTTTATATTATACTTCTATATAAGGATACTAAAATATATAAAAAAAAGCTTTATTTTCCATTGTAGTAAAGAGGAATTCTGGTATGTACTTCATTTATAATTTGAGTACATTTCATATACTTAAATATATAATACGCATTAGTCTATTGAAAAAATGCGATTATATTTTATAGTAGAAATAATTCTTAGAAGCTTTTTTATATAAATTATTTTCTAACATAACTTATTTTGATATGTTTGCATGTTGTTTAATGAATATTTCTACATGAATATAAAAAAAACATATAAATCTATATATTTATATCTTTTCGAAATACATATTTATGTATAAATATATATATATATAATTACTATTTTGGATGCTTGAATTGATTTAAATCTGTTTTCGTGGTACTAATCGTAAAAGTTTTTGGTATTTAGAGAGTTTCTGAATGGTGCAATCATGTGGTAATGAAGTTATTTATATAAATAGTAAAATTTAGCAGAGAGAGAAAAAACATAGTAAAAAAAGGATAAACGAACTGGAAGAAAATTGTATACAATTGGGATTTACTAAATTGCATGCGTATACTATGATGGAAACAGTATAACGATTGATTTATACGGTCATTCTAATAGTGTCTAAATATAGTAAATACTTTTAACGTTTTCAATACGCAATTTAGAATATTCCGAAAAGTTTTCAATTGAATACCTGCTATATGATCAACCAACTACATAAGTATAGTATATAGGAGCTTAATTTATTCAGCTCTAGTTTTATTTTTAAAGAAAGATTAAAATACATAGTAAGGTTTAAAGTTCTTGCTAAAAAAAAAAACATATTTGTATATACATGCGACACGGTGTCCTATATATCTATATATCTCAATCTGATTCAATGCACTTTTTACAACGATTTAATAGTGATTAAAATGCATGTTCAAGATCATTTTTCAAATAGCGTATCTAAATAGCCTCAATATCGTCATTCCATTATGATGCTTTTGCTACACATCATAAGATTTAAGAAGGTAAGGATTTCTTCAGAAATCTGTAAGGTTTAAAATGGCACTTTGTACCAAGAGATGACTGCTCTTGTTGCATATATATTGGAGAAGTTCCGAAACTTTATTGTCATCTCGTTTATATCATTCCGTAAATTTTCTACTAATCTAATACACTTATTTTCATTATTTCCTGTGAATAAATAATTTCCTGAGAGATGATATTAATATAATTTTCAATTAATTGAAAATACCTATAATTATTCCTGATATTAAATATATGTATTAATATTTTAGAATAATTTTCCATGTTTCAAAAAAAAAACCATAATCTTTAAATATTGTATATTTTTTGCTTAAAAGGTGCATGCAACTGTAATTAACATATCTTAATTAAATAAATTAAATGGGGGAGCGTTTAAAAAAGTACATTTTATATGAATTTACCTGCAAAGTAGGCCAACATGGCTGTTAGGACGACTGCTAATAGTATTAAGGCGATACTTAAACATTTCCAGGAGCATCTGTGCTGACATCTTTTATCTATATGAAACCTGGAAAAAAATATAGATATACGCGATAAAAAAATATGAATAACTATTAGAGAAGTAAGAAAATTAAAATTAAATATTATTCATCAAGGTGACATGATAATTTAACTAATTTAAACTTTTTAAAGTAAATTTTCAATGGTTTTTAATTTAATAAAAGATTTTAATTTAATTTATTTGATGTGCTCGAATTGAATTCAATTGAAACGAAAAATTTGATGCAGCACCAGTTCCTATCGTTTTTACAAAAAAGAAGAAAACTTGTGGCTACTGCTCCAAACAAAAAAAAAAAACACAAAACTGAACAACAAATTGGATGAGAAATTTTCCAACCACGATCTGATGCCACTTTTATGCAAAAAAAAAAATCTGAATTTTAATTATGAAAAATTGAGAATGGAAAATTATAAAAGGAAAAACTTTTTAATCATATTTTTTTCTTCTTCTTTTCTGAATTTTATTTGCAGTAAATACGTGATTTGGATTTTTCACTGGTTTTTCTTTTTTATAAAAGAAAAATTTTTGGTTTAAATTCTTTGGATTTGAAAGAAATCCTTTGATATAAATGACAATAAATTACTTTATTAAAATATTAATTAACAATTCAAATCATGTTCTTTCATTTTTTCGGACAAATAAAATAATTATATATAAACTTTTTTCTTTGAAATTATAAAATTATTCAAGCAAAAAATTAAGTTAACAAATTTATTTAGAATTTTCTATTTTCTTTTAAATGTACCTGGATGGTGAATAAGGTGAATAATGTGGTGCATGAGCTGAATGTGATGTTCTAAGTGGAAATCCAGGCATAACAAGTGGCGATGAAGCACCCAACTGACAATGTGGACCACCAGAATTATTCCCTGTTGACATACTTTGTGGTAGTTGCTGCTGACCGGCTGTTTGTAAAGGTGCTGCCAATCTAAAAAAGTACAAAAAAAAAAAAAAAAAAATAATTAATTATTACATATCAAATCAATTTTATTCATTTTTCTTTTAAAAGTCATCTTTCCATATAACCATGTGTGTGGCCCAGAAAGAATGAATCATATTTTTCACATATAATAGATTTACCCGTATTATTAAATAACGAAATTTCATGATATAAGTAATAGGATATCATCCAACTGTGAGCACTTCATCACTTCGTCAACATAATATCTCTAGAATACCACAAAATGTTATATTCCATTTTAATTTTAACACTACGTTATTGTGTCCACTTGTAACCAACTCTAGAATATATACCATACCCATAATATCCTGGTATGATATTATTAAAGTCATCATCATTACGATTACCATAGTCGTGTATACTGAAACCACGGGACCGTATATAATTACCAAGTTTTTTGAATATAAGGACAACAATTTCTAGATCTAATACCGAAACTATTAAAATAAGACTAAAGTGATGTTATTTGCTGATGAAACAAAAAGAAAACCTATAGTGGGATAAATATATAGTTTCCCAAATCTCATAATATATTTTCTTCATATATAGAGTTTTCATGTCTCGCCTCTGAATATTTACAAAACCGGAAAAAATAAATAGTCCTAAACTAATTAAAGTTTACAATTAAAATTTGCTGAATGTGTTTGAAGGGTTGTGTGTAACAGCAAACAAAGTCTATATATTACTAACAATTTTAATTGCTCTGGGTATTTTCCCAGTTATATTATAAAAGCTCAGAACTATAAAAGTGTTCGCTAGAGAGACTCACACCGCATATATGCGAAAATTTTGTTATATAGTATATATAACATAGAATGACTATGAAGTTTTATAGTTAAGCTTTACATTGACAAACGGAAAATGGGTACCAACGGAGATGGGTAAACAACATTGATTTACCGCACTCTACAGATTGAGGTTGTTTAACTATTTTTCTCTATATACGCTTTTTTTGCTATGTCGATTTCATTCCAGAAAACTATTTATAATGGCCACAAGTGCAGTGTATGTCATTTTTGTTTTAAAGTAATTAATAAAAAAAGAGCTTTTTTTAAATAATTAATTAAAAAGTTCTACGTTTTTTTTATGTACGAAAATAATAATCCAAATTAATAAAGGTTTAATTATAAAAACAGAAAAGTTTTATGGAAAATAGAACATAATTGACATAAATTCGAAACATTGTGGCGAAACGTTAATTTTTGATGTTGGAAATGAATGTCAAAAAATTAATTAATTGATATAAAAAAAAAAAAAATGGGAATAAAAGATGTACCCAACAATTGGATGGGAATGTTCATTTCATATGAATACAAAATATCATCTGAATGATCAGGATTTTTGATTCCATTTTCATTTCATGTTTTTTTGGAGAAAATCATGATACTGATTAAAATATAATCCATTGAGAATTTATCAAAAAATGTAGATGTACCATTTATTAAATAATATGAAAAAACCAAATCAATATAAAATTCTATGATGAAATATTTTCGAATAGTTTTTAAGGTTATATATTTTCGGAAAAATCAATAATAAAACTGTATTTTATATATACCACCTTTTTTTTAGGGATGCTGCTTTTTGTCCCTTTCGTAAAATAGGGTTGAAGTTGTATAAAAGAGGATATATATCGACTATTTTGTGTATTTCATTGTGGAGAATTCTGTTATAAATAGAATGACTGCAAATATATTTCTTGACCAATATATCGATACAAAACTATAAGTACTGGGTATTCCAATTGAATATTTATACATACCACGATTTTATAAAATGATTTCCACTTTTCATTCGTTTATATTTCGGTAGTTAATAGCTAGAATTTTGGAACAAACACAGATACCAGATACCAAAGATACCAGTATATCAATAATTAATATTTCATTATTGGAATTAGATATATTATTGCTAATTAATATTCTAATTTGGTATGAGAAGTTTAAATTGAAAACCGAAGAAATGGTTCTCGAACTAAATGTTTTAAGCTCAGTAAGTGTAAGTTTGCGCTGGCATAACTGGAAAGTTAGTAAAATTGAAATCTTATTTCTAAACGTGTACGATCAAATTAATATCTAATTTTATGTACCAGCGATAAGTTTTTTAACATCCTATTCGATTACTATGTATGTATGTCTAATGTTGAAAAGTCATCATTTAATAAACTTTTAAATGGAACACCCGGTTTATACGAATACCATATATATACGCCTAGTTCTAGTGTTCCCTGATGATTTCAAAATGAGAAAATTCAAAATATGCAAATTAAAATTTATCCTTCCTATTACCATTTTCAGTTCATCGATTCATTCAAACTTTCGATAAATTATCCATGAAATGTGATGGTTTCACGATCGTGAATGTTATATTGAATTTGTTATACCGAAATTCTGTAGGTAAGGATATATGGTAAATAGTAGAAGGTACTACATTGTTGTTATTCTAAAAGATATATAGTATTAAACAAAAAATTCTTTTTTTTTCTTCGGAATGGAAATACAATATCAACACCCATCACATAATCATCATCCAATTTCAAATTATATATTAAATTGAATGTTGTATAGAGAAGAAGGGTTTTGATAAAATCGAATGGAATATTGGTACATTGATATTGTTTGATAGATATATACATATATGGTATACAAAAGTGGTATATTAAACAAAACGTGAGAGATAAATTACGATCCCACATTGACATACAACGGAGATGAATTGATAACACGAATCTAATGTAATAAATTTACGTTAATTACAAACACATCTAGTCAAGTGGAAGGAATTGTGGAAGGACCATAACTCAATTAGTGGAAAATTTGTCATCATTTGACAGGGGAAAATTTTTTTTTGTGCTGGTTTCAGTGAAAAGGGTTTTTTTTCTACAAGGATTACTTTTAAGTAAATAGAAAAAAATGATACTAAGGAAGAAATTTCGAAAAGAACAAATTTGATTATATTTATTCAGTTGTGTTGAATTTAATATTTAAAAAAAAAAAATTATGTATACATATATAACAAAAATTTAAGCATATACCAAAGATATTGAAATAATCCAAAATAATCTTCTTAAAATAAGATCCTGAATGTTATTTTGGTTTTTTTTAGGATAAAAGACCAACGTACGAATATTTTTGCTTTTTGAAATTAAAATTTTAAATCCTTTTTTTTCTTTTAAAGAATTAAAATCAAACCAACGAAGCAATTTCTTTTTTAAGCTATATAAAATTTGTTGTATCTTTTTTTTCCATCATACAAATTCTATAATATCTATTTTATCTTCCTTTCTGAAAAAAGTACCCTTTTTTAAAGTTGAAGTACAAAATTAAGAGAACATGAACATTTATCCGGGATATATAAATTCAAATATATATATTAATAAGACAGACATCAGAGACATTAATAAATAAATAGGATGAGTTTAAAATATATGCCCTTTAAGCATACAGGAAAAATATGTTAAATATATTTTTCCTTCTAGGAAGTACGTATGAACATATATCCTAAACCTCGGATAACATGCATATATCTTTATAAATTCGCTATATGAAATCGACCGCCTTAGGCTTTATCGAGAGAAATCATATATATGAGGGTATATTCAACAACCCCACAAAATTTATACCATTTAGAAATATACAAAAATATATACTTGTATATAATTTAACTAAATATATTTTCATTTTAATAAAATCATTCTTGTGTAAAGATGTGTTGAGATTTTCGTGTATTCATATATATATATGTGAGCTTGTAAATTTTACCAGCATATATTCTTTTGATTAATGTCCTGGCAAATATTATCAGTTAAATGAAATGGTATTTCGGAAGGATTCACAATTATATATAATAATAATTTTTAAATAATAAAATGAGTAATGTATGGATGCGTAAATTTTTGGAAAGGCCAAAAATTTAGTATGCAGATACTCGTTATTCATATGGAAATTTTAGAGGACATTTTTATCACGCATATTCATCTAATTTGTAACTAAAAATGATTTCACAAAAAAAAAAAATTAACCCTAGTATAATATTAAGTAGTATGACATTACATATAGATGGTGTTAAAATGGTAAAGATTTAAAGAAACTGAATTTCATTACCAATTTGCAAATATTGTCTAAGATCTTGAAAGAAGCTTTGACACACCCAGGGAGGCATACTCCAAAGGAGTATACAATACTGTATTTTAAAAATATATTTAAGATCTACCATGGCACAATCACGATTTCCTATATTTGTATGTATGCACAGAGAGATTAGCGTAACCACGGCTGAAGTAATTCAAGAATTAATCCTGTGTGCGTTACAGGGCAGAAGCAGTCCAGTGTCTGTATGATATTTCAAGAAATTGAGATATACAAGTAAAACGATGATGAATGTCATTGAAATACAATACTGGAATTGAATTTAAAATGAAAATTCTGTGCAAAAATCTACATTCAAAGGAATGGATATGTATCTATAGATTTATATCTGCTCCTTGTCTTTAATATGTCTTTAAAAAGGCAAAAAAAAAATTGCATTCATAGGAATAATATTACTTCTTAAAATGCGGGTGTTTATGTTAAAAAAGATCTTTTATGCTCTCATCAACTATAATTCGCCCTCAGATTTAAGAATAATAATCTTGAAGCTCATCAAAAAGGGTTTTCAGTTACAGATTTTAATGCTTGATTAGAAAAAAAAACTTTCTTTGAATGATCTTCTTAGAACAGATTCTTAAAGAACGTGACCAACATTTTTTAAAGATCAATTGTTTCTTTTTTCAAAGGAAAATCTTCTTTAAAAATACTCTATTTAATGTTTTTTTTTTCTTCAAAACATGGTTTAATATGCAATCATGATGAACAAAAAAAAATTAATATTGTTAATATTTTCACGAAAAATTCATTTCCTTTGGTATTGATTCGTTCACAATACTATACTTACTGAAAGGTACCCTACAGGTAATTTAATCCACTAAGATGGGTTCCTCATGTATAACAATTTTTATATTTTTTTTTTCTATAGTATATTTGCAAAACCTTTTTTTCTTAACATTATATTCGAATTTCAATATTAGAGACAGAAAGATATTCAAGAAACCCAACCTGAAGAAGGTTTGAAATAAAATTTTCAATAGAAACGATAGAATATAAAATATTCTCGTATATAATATAACGTCGGACCCTTTTTCAAAACTTCTTCTTATACATTTTATAGGGTAAACTATATTACAGCCAAAAATATATAAAAAAAAGACGCAACATATGGTTGCTAATTTGAAGAGGATAGGACCAACTGATGGTAGTAACCTTTGGTAACACCTTAAACAACAACAATAAGAACAGCAACAAATAGTATAAATGAAATGGTTCATTTTATACAAAAGGATCAAGGTATTTTTCTTCTGAGTATTAAGGAAAAAAATTCCAGTTTTTTTAAGACTGTATTGCGCAGTTTCTGGAAGATTTCAAATAAGCAGTCTTCGTTTTAAGATTTTGAATTTGCTAGTTTTTGTTGTTGTTGAAAATTTCATTTCGGCTGTTATACCTTTACCTGGGCATTTATGAAATAGGTTTATTTTCGACAAAAAAAATTAAGAAAAATTCCATAGGTACCACAAAAATATAGTGTAAAAGAAACATTTGGATGGATAAAGAAGATTCCTTTCTGAAAAGTCATATATATGTCGAAAGATAATAATAGGTAGGCATCAAGAAAAAAACACAGTGATGTTCATGCAACAGATGTTATAGTCGAAACAAAGAAATATCCAACATAAATGGGAAACATAAGGTCTATCGAAATAATAAGAGTCCTCTCGTATATGCCATTGAAGTAAGCATCATAATACCGAGTTTAATTGCATTTAAGTTGAAGAGATTCCATATACATGTTTTTATATGTGTTATGCTGTTTTAAAATCGAAGATTGTACTGTTTTGAAGAGGTAAAAATATTAGAAAAAAATTTTTTTTAATCTTATTGGACACTTATTGTCATATAGGTGTACTTCAGATATCTTATGTCAGGAAATATGAAATAAAATTGTAGTAAATTCAACTTCATATATGATTTACGGTATAGAAAGTTTATATCGGAAGTTAAGTACACAATTAAACTTGTATAGTGGACGATTATTCGAAAAAAATGAGAAGATCATCGATTCATCGATTACCCCTTGATACATTATTGTTATGTAACGTATTTAAAAGGAATTGTTAGCAGAGTTAAAACAACAAAATGACAATTTTGTTTAGATTAAGATGAATTTCAAAGAGATAATATTATTGAAATTTGATTTTCAATAAATAGGATTTTTCTAAAGTCGAGAGTGGTCATTGTAAAACCTACATTGTGCCAACGCTAAGTCCAAAAACCTAGCTATTCCATTTTCAAGTCACAGCAAAATTATGTTAATTATAAATTAGCTGTTTTTCGTGTTTACTCCTCTAAAATATTAGTTATGTCACTTATAGAGTTTTTGAAATGACCGATTCAATCGACTTCGATTTGAAATTGGAACACGATCCCATTTACCAAGGCGAGTTAGTGCTGAAATTCAAATCAGAACCATAATTTTACATACAAACTCTCACGAATTTCTTCATTTCTTTTTTCATTCGAACCTCTTTATTTCGTATTTGCAGAGGACTAAAAAATACAATTTATTAAGGGATAGGAAATTGATTTAAAAATATACATAAGTGAGCAAAGTCAAAAACTATATCTTTGGTTTATCTTGAAAATATCTTTAAAAGACAATTATCAGCAAATCTAAGTATCAGATAAAATTCTATACGTCATGATTACTTAATATCCTTCTAAAAAATACAACACCAGGATGATCAATTTCCTAAATGAATGATGACAATGAAATCATTGCAAACTGCATCATTGTAAACTGGGAAAAAGAATTGTTCAAAGTAACTGATTTTAACGACGGGTGGTAAATTAAGTTGTCTCAAAAGAAGGAAAAAAACAAGAAGAAAGAAAACAAGATGATTCGTCCTTATTATTTTTACTATACCTTTGAGTTTCCACATAGACACATTTTCTTTTTCTTTTACTTTGTAGAAGGTTGTTATCTGTTCTATTGCGAAATTGATGGTATAAAACTCATCCAATTTTCTTGATTTTCTTTTTGAATTTCTGTAGAAGACTATTCGGGAACACCTTACTTAGAAATAAATACAAAATAAGAAAAACGACAGTGTATTTTTATTTTGATATTCTTTGACTGTGTCCCTTTTTTATACGTATTTTTACCTGGAATCCTCCCTTTCTCCTAAAATAACATCTATTTTTCTAGGTTTTTCTTTCAAAGTGCTTCTTTATTTTTTTTGTGTGATCCTTCCTATATATAGTCTCTTTGAACTTGGAAAATCACAGGTGTTGTACGTTTTTGCTTCATTCTTTTTTTTGGTTACCTAGCCATGGTCATTACGTTTCCTTTTTTTTTGTTGGGATTTAACTAAGTATAATTTTTTATGTTCAATGAGTTTCAACTTTGTTGCGTTGTTAAATTTTAGGACGATGATTCTTGAATGGTTCTTTTCGGTTTAAAAATTTTTCTCAAGCCAAAGGTGAATTGGTTTGTTAACATTTCGTTAAAATATAACTAGATATACAAAATTTGTATAGTTTAGAGATGGTATTGTTATGATGTCGTTTTGGAAAGACATTTTTAAACGACACAAAAACATTTTCTTATCGATTTAAAGAATTAAAAAAAAAATGTAAATATTAACCTTTTGTTATCTGTTATAACAAAAAAAGAGTACTAAGATGGATTTTTAAGAGAGCAGACAATTTTTTAATTACATTAACGAATCCATTACTGTAATTAAATTGTAAAAAGAAAAAACTGCTTAGACTGGATGAGTTTGTTGTAATTAGTAAAGACTTTATATAGAAAATATATAGATTTAAAAATTTATAGAAAATTCATTAAGAAAAGGAAAATTTCGTCTTCATTATCTGTTTTCAATATTCTAATTAAAAATCGCTATATATATTCAATGTAAATTTATGTTAAAACTATTAAATAATAAACTTTAGTTTATTACTAACTTTAATATTGCCTATAAATTTTAATATATGACATTATAACATCCTTACATTCTTGTTTTTTTTTTTATATATATCTATAATGATGATATAAGATAAGTATGAAGAAGACAATAACATCGTTTTAGGTTAGTGAAATTTTACCAGAAAAAAAAGAAATATTTACATATATGTAAGCATGTAGATATGTAAAATTATGATTTCTTGTTATATAAAATCCACTAAAATCCCACCAACACGTTATATATATATATATAGACATTTCTGAAATTATCCTAGAACTCATTCATCTCAAAAAATTTTAGACAAACGAATATTCTATAATACTATGTATATATATATATGTATATGTATATATTAACTATAATCATAAAATATATGGAATAGCATCGTAAACACCATTCACATAGGATATATCTCTGTTCTCAATCGTCAGGATCCATTGTAGCATATCTAATTGGATTTGTCACTTCACACCACTACCTTCTCGGTGAATTATCCGCTGATTCAATTATGAAATTTACGTTTTCGAAATTGCGTAATATATATATATATATATATGTATATATATAATATATTATATAAAATACTGTTCACATAAATATATCAACTACTATAAGTAAACTTTATATCAACCCAGGTATACAGTATTATAGAGATTATATTATTCACGTTTTTATCCTCGTACCAACCAAAAAATTTTATTTTTCATTTACATCACAACGTCAGCATATTCCCATATCAAACCAATTTCATAGCCTATATACACTATATGGGCTTTATATATATAAAAGCGTTTCCATTGGGATAAAATATACACAATATCAACCACCTTTATTTTATTATATATTATATATATATATATATAAACAAAACATAGTGTAGCGTAATATACCAAAAACAAAAAGTATACATATACCACATAGTATACCAAGAACAAAAATAATCTCCCTGTGCGTATACCAAGGACCTAAAGAAATGGAAACTCTCTTACTTAACTGAAAGTTACACGCAAAAACCATTCCCAAATGACTTTCTATTTGAAGAAGGAAAATATATTCTTATATGGGTGCGTATCTAAAAGTACGGGAATGAAACCGAACCAAAAATTCGTATCGCATTATCTCGTCTCCAGAAATTATTTCGCGAATAAATTGGAAATTTATGATCATCCGAGATTTTATTTTCCTTTGTATTTTCTTACTTATATAGCAAAAAGATAGCCTTTTTTTGGACCGTACCGTTCAATGTTTCTTCCCCGTTCTTCTGGATATTTCTCCATGATATAAAACAGAGAAAGTAACTGCATGAGTTCCATATTATAGAATGAAAAGGGACTTGACTTCATCGTCATCGTCTTTTACAAAGATTTTTCGCGGAGAAAGTATGAAGAAAACTAGAGTCTTTTGATGTTTCCGTTTTTTTTTTTTTTTCTGTTTTAGGGAATGCGAACACATTAATAGGGATGGGTTAAAGAATTTTTTTGGTTTTTCGGATGATAGAAAAAGCATGACAAAATTATACCACCTTTGAGCCTGTTAGTCCTTTTCTGTTCTAAAAAAAATAACATCCCTTATTTTCACTGCCACCCATATCTCTTCTGAATATTCTTGTTTTTCAAATTTTTCGTTCTAGATATCCTTTAGTGAATTTTTTGCTTTATTTTTCATCTTTCACCCATCCTTTATATATACAGAAATCTTATAAAATGTTTGCCTTTTTAAAGTCCCAACACACGAATCGCGAAAGTTTGTGTGTAAACTGTAGGCTCACCCTTCGTCGTACTTATATCTAAGCCAAAAGTATATAGAAGATTTGTTAAACAGGGCAGCATCTATAATTTTTGTTTAAAACAGAATGGGTTCGGGTCGTGTCGATTTGAACTTTTGAAGAAAAAAAAAAAAAAAATAGAAGGTATGGTTTATCACCGAAGCTATCACACTCCCTTCTAATTTATAATTCATCTGGGTATTTCATTAGGTTTAATTTGAAACACTTTCGTGTTTTATGGGTGATTCTTTTCTTGTATAACGTAATGGTGGTGATATAGTGAACGGTTTCGAAGATACCAACTTATAGAAGATGAACCATACTGCTGTTTACATCTATTTGACTGGCCTAATTTTTATATAGAACTTTCAGTTAAAAAAAATAATAATAATAACTTCTATAGAAGAAAATATTGTGTGTTTTTCGTTAGATTTTATATTATTATTGGTGGTGCTACTATTACATCCTTGATATTGTCCTGTTTCCATTTTCTTGTAAATTATTTCTTAAATGTTTCAGCAAATTTTAATACATATATATTATTTTAGGTAGACTAAGCTCATTGGTTTGGTTATTGTTTCGAAGAGAAACGTTTTATTAACCAACCATAAAATTTTCAAAAACTTTTCATCGCTCGAATTTGTAATTTATAAAATTAATAATATCTAAAAGTTTCGATTTTAGCTAAGATATCTTTCTTATTTGAAAGTTGATATATACAAATTTCGGTAAAATTTACAAATCTGTCTGCAAAAATGTTACAGTATCTCGCAGAAAACGCTACGAACATCAGAATAATTTTTACATGGGCACTTTTCCGATATGACATAATTTTTTTCATTTATCCGAAGAAAACTGAATTTCGAATTAACAAAGGAAATCATTTCTTTGAAGAATAAAATCATGAAATGAACTAGTACCGTATTTAAACTATGTTTTGAATTCGTTTTCTTAGTATTACAACCAAACCGTTTTAAAAAAATAACGTCTATAAGGTAGCAAAATACATCAATAAATCTGTTCTATTCTGTTTTTAAGAACTTGGTTAGCTATATATAATCAGGTGGGCAAGTCCAATGACTATCCTGGCAAAAGAAAACGAAAGACAACAGAAAGATTCGGTTATTGTAAAGAATTTTTAAATTAAAACGCGGCAATTACTCTTTTGCGAAGCACAGAATTTATTATTAAAAAAGGGAATTAAAATATCATTAAATACTATCCGAAAAAGACTTTTGGAAAACAGAGTCTAATATCCAGCAACAATGAAAAACCAATGAATTTATATACATATATATAAATATCGTACAATATAAATATGTTAAATATATTTGCGTTTCTATTAAGATGGTGAAATTCGTACCGAAAATTTTGTATTATTTTTTGTTTATTGTGAAATAAATCGACATTGAAATATTATACATAATTCATGAAACGAATTTTTAATTGTATCACATTAATTATACAAGAAGTTTTATTAACCAAAAAATTGAAGAAATTTACAATATCGTATATTTTTTTCTTGTAGGGCGCGCGCTTTATTTTAGGGGATGACTTTTTATATACTTTCTTTACAATCAATATTTGGAAAAATATCGATAACGAATTAAATTATTTGATTAATTTGAAATGTTTTTTTTTTTGCTGTGAATTTATGATGATGTTTCTTTTTATTTGAAAATAACTAAGTTTTTAAGTCAAAATGTATTTTGTGGGTAACAGAATGTTCGGAATATAAAATGAAATAATTTTAGTCGAAAACTCAGTTTTAATTAGAATTTAAACAATTAAATTATTTGAAAAGAAATTATCATATTTTTGTTATGTTTTAAATAAGTTGGTGTCAAGACTTAGGACAGGCACGCAGAAGAATACATTAGTTAGCTAAACTTATATGTTGGAAATGAACACTAATAAAATCGATAATTTTTAGTTTACTACTCATCTTAAATCCAAATATCGAATGAAGATTAGTTGATATTACATTAGATAAAATATGTAAAGTTTTAGTTTAATTTACCATTTCTTATGAGCTTAAAAATGCAATAACAAATGCAATAGTTTATACATTTTGGATCGTAATCTCTTTAAATAAGGTTATTTTGACGAAAATTACAAATTTATAAAATCAAGACGTATGTGTATAATATTTGCCATTAAATTCTTAAAATTGTAATTGAAATTATTAAGAGATTTTTCATTTAAAGAAATTTTAATTAAAATTCCCTACTAAAGTAATTACATTAAAATTTGAATACCTTTTCTTGTCGTAATTACAATTTCTTGGAATTTTGTTTTTTTAAATAATCTAATTAAAGTGCACTTACAATTTAATTTATTTCAAACTAAAAAACACAAAAACAAAGTAAATAAGTAAAAAGAAAAATTTTCACTATAAAAACAACTTGAGACAATTTCTTACAAAACATGAAATTAATTTTGAGTGTACTATAAAGTAAAAAAAATCATAACAAAACAGTAGACTCCCCATCAAATTTTTGCACCTGAAGACCAGGTGCAAAATACATTCCTTAATAATAAAAATTCGCGTTTTATATGGCAACCCTAATTAAGGATTTGTTGGGAAAAAAGGAAAATAACCGTATGAAAACAAATGAATGGAAAACGGTTTTCACTTTTCCTCTTTTAGATGCGGTGAAATTTAGTCCTTTTAATTTTATTTTATAATTCTTTTATTTTTTTTTTTTATATAAAGCTACCATTGTTGTTTTTCTTTTCCTTTTCTTTTGACGTCATTAAACATTGTCCTTGCAGCAATTCGATGTTATTCTCCGACTGCTGTTGTTGCCTTCTGGGTTTATTATGTCGACGTTTAATAAAAAACTCGCTTTTACTAGTACCTTTTGTTTTTCTTTCGTTATGTTTTTAAATATCTGCGTTGTCTTGATCCCCTTGGCTACTGTAGTTCTACTACTATCTCATTGAACAAGAAGGGAAATAGTACCAATTTTAGGGTAAAAAAAGGAGAAAAACAACAGAATATAATTTAGAAAAGGGTGATTTGATAAAGACTTTTTGGTCGTCGTCTGGTTGCAATTTCAATGTTTTTTTTTTTTTAATACCGTGAAGAATGTTCCCCATTTCGCTAGACATCTTTTTTTTTACAGTTTATGCAATTTTTAAATATTAAATTTATTATATAAATTTTTTTTTATTTGCCCACCATAAAACATATCTCGAAAGAGGGTGATTTCTGATATGAAGGAAATGAAAATAAAATAATATATAAAAGGGAAAGCAAAATATCGCCGCCAGCGTCAAAATTTTAACCAAAAAAGGAATTTTTTATTTTTCTGTAGAAAAATTAAAAGAATGTGAAAATTGTACATACACCCGCCCGGAGGGGAATTAAATACATAACATTCTGAAATACCACCGGAAAGTAATAACACAAGGATTAAGGGTGTGGGGAATAAGCTCAAAAATAATTTCCCAGAGGGTTGTTTCAACTATATTTCACATACTTTATAAAACATTTTATTTTTGTTTGTCCATTCTTCACCTTTGTTATAATATTTTCGACCATCTTCATTTTACTTCAAGGATCATATTTTTTTAACTTTCAAAAAAAAAAAAAATTCTTAACGTTCAAATAATTTTCTTAACTGTTGCTATTTAGTAAGTCGTGGTTTCTTTTAAACGTTGGAGTTTATGGGCCCTTTTGTTTTATAAATGAAAAAATTAAAATTGTTTTTTTTTTTCTTCTTTGAAAGAAAATTAAAGATTACACAATCAAGAAGCAAAAACCATTCAGCCAACACAAGAGGAGTGTCGTCGTTACGTTCAAGAATCAGCCGAAATAACAAAAACAAAAAAAGCACCACTATTATAATCAAAAGGTGAAGAAACCATGTAAATGTTTTACCTGCTGGCAATTCGAAATGGACATCGACGGGCAAAGATAATGATGTCGTTTTGTTTGTCGTTGGTTTTTTTGTTTATTAACCACGGAAAAAAAAATTCATGGTTGTTTGGACTTGTAATAATAGCAAACATGAAAGTAGGCTCATTTATTTCATTAAAACAAAAAATTATGAATTAAGAAATATATTTGTCAAAAAAAAAATGTTTTGGTTCCCCGGATTTCTTTGGTCAAAATACTACTTTTTTTCTCGTCTTCTGTTGGTTCTTTAGACAGAATTTCCATGTTTTCATGGAACAAAGATTTCTGTTTTGTTTTTGTATAAATGAGACATATGTGAAACATAAATCAGTTGAAGAGAATCATCAAACATTTTCTTTTGGTAAAAAATTACAACCGAATTTTTCGTTGACAGAATTTTGTTTATTATTTGTTAGATAATGTCCAAATAGTTAGTTTTACAAACATTATAATAAATATTAAAAAAAAAAAAAAAAAAAATAATAGGAAACTCTCAAATTCACATCGAATTTTTTTCAGTTTTTAACTTCAAGATGCTAATTAAGTACAACAGTTCGAATTGAGGGTAGTTGTTGGGTCATGTGAATGTTTTGATGGCTATGTTTCCGGTATGTAGTGTGTAATATATATATAAGTATATGTTTGAGATGATATCCAAATTATACAGTGAATGTTATTCGAAAAATTATAGAACACCATAGGATGACAGATGTTTAGATATGTTCAAGAATTTCCATGCAAGCACCTTAAGAGATTGAAGAAAACGAACCACTAAAAAAATATACTAATTAAAAAAAAATTAAGAAAAATAACAAAAAAATTGTCTGATCTTTTGAGGTGATCTATAAGATGTCTGGATCATAGGTTTGTGTTTTTTCTGTAGCGAGACAGGAAATAATTTTTCGAGTGGAAAACTTGGAATCACCAAATATGTTGGAATCGGATTACATTTGGCGGGATTTAATCTATTTATATACAATATAAACATGTTTCGAATACAATGGAGTCTTTGTACTAAATATTTCGATATTTTTTTAAAAATATTTATATAATTAAAATGTTATAAATTTTTGATTTTTCCAAGAATATTTTGCAAAAATTTAATATAAATTTTTTTTAGGTTTTAAACCAAACGATCCTCACTATTGATCAATTTTCCTTATATATCGAATCAATATATGCTATTAATCAAAATGATGCAAGCCATCCAGAAATTTATTGTTATTCTTACGAAACAAACGATCACATTCATTAGAGCTCGTATTGTGATCGCATATGTGATCTTGTTTGTTCATTTCAAAAATGATAAAAATGTTATTAATCTTTTCAATATGTTATTTTTAAAACTCTATCAAATGATTGATTCAATATTTTTCTTATGTGATCTTGTTCTTAGAATTTTATAAATAAATCTTTTTTTGCAATCGTTAAATGATGCGATCGTACACATACCAACAAATAACCGATAAATTTAATCACACCTCATTTAAAAGAATTGTATATCTTAAATTCTCAGAAACAAGAACAAGATTTCGCAAGATCTTAAGGCATTTTTTTTTTCAAATCCAAAACGATTTTAAAATGAAAGATCATTAAAAAAATATTTTCAATATTCAACAATTTTTATTGATTTTATAGTTTGTTCGAAGTGCAAATCAAGAAGATTTATGAATTAATAATTTGTATATCTTAAAGATATTTACAAAAAAGCCATATGAATATTGATCAAGTAATATATTCCTTCTTAAATTAAGCCGTAATGAGAGAAAAAATGTTGATGTCTGGTCGTTTCATAAACATTATTCATATTATCTGGAACGCTTAAAAAATAAACAAAATCTTAACTTTTACGATGATCAAATAAAACAAAAAAAAAAAATTCGAAATGATATGTGACTATATAAATTTTTTGTGAACGAATGTGTGGTATGCCATCTTGTTCTTCACACGATGATCGGACAGAAAACTTTTCTGTGCGTAGGATTTTGTGAAAACTCATTAAAAAGTCAACATCATTTGCAATCAAAACAGAAAAAGAGTCCAGTTTCAATAGGCTTCTTCTATTTTTGGTCACGGTATGATATCACAAAGTATTAATTAGTAATAACCGATGAATGACATCGAAAAGAAAGACATTGATATGAAAATTTTTCATATGTGATATTCTTAAGACAGACGCACAGGCACACCTCTTTTCGAAAGACAAAAATTAAAACTTTAAAATGATTTCGTTTCAAAAACAAACTCATTAATATTGTTTTTTTTTTTTATTTTGTTCGTTTATGATTTATTTTATGTTGTAATGTTTTGTTTGTATTTTTATTATATTTAAAAAGAATGCTGTTAATTGGTCGGTTGATCGGCACACGATTTTTGATGTTTAATGATTATTTAATTTTCATCTCTTTAAAACTCGACAGAACCGATATTTCAGTTGGGTGGGTCCGAATCTAATTTTGTCTCAGTTTTTCTATTTAATTTATTTGAATATTTTTTGATGCAAGAAATATTTTAATCATCTTGTCTTTGTTTCTTTGTGGAAAATAAAATCAATTAAAGATTTTTTTAATCGATGAATATTTTGTACATGGAAAATTAGGCAAATTAATATACCTAATATTTTGTACTTAATTAGGTATAATTAAAAAAAATTTGTTTTCAAGCAATTAAATTCTTATTTAAAAATATTTAGGCAATTGAGAAATATGTAGAAATAAAATTTTAAGTTGTACTGGTTTCGGAAAATTTCTTTGAAAAGTTCTCAGCTGATATCAAGCCTTTTATGTCTATCCTTTTGACAATACGAAAACAAGATTGCAGGCGTATTTATTAAGTTATTTGAATGTTTTTGTAAAAAGTATAATCCTACCAGGCAATGGTATTTATCCTCCAATAACTTCTGGTCGCTGTCGAGAGCAACAAATTTATTTTCCACGCAACACACATTTCCTCATATATTTTAGCATTAAAAGCGATATTACAATTTTGCACCTATAAATGCGCTGTGATTAAGCAATTATTTTTAATTAATGCTTCTAAGTATATCAATGGTATTTGGCTAGTTTTTAGAAACCAATCAGATTAAAGATTTATTTGCTGAGCAATTTAAATACAACGAGTTTGGTTTATTATATAAAAAATATTTTAATAAAATTTTGTTGGACATGATATTATGAGAAAGGTACTAAATATTTTATAAGAAAATAATTTATGTAAAGAACAGAATTTTCTTTAGAACAATTCACAAATAATTAATTACAAATATGGTATAAAACAAGACTTTGTATATCCATTTCACATACAGTGTTAAAACATGAATTTATCAATTAATCTAATTTTCGGGTAGATCTAAGCAAACACTTAAGTTTGGAGTGCTTGCACGCTCATTGCTTATATATATTTCGTCAAGATTGATATAGTAAGGCACCATGTGCTCTAGTTAATGAAATTTAAATGCTAATATCACGCAACTTGACCTTTTTAGAAGTTAATTTAAATTATGAAAAGAAAAAAAATTGAACATTTTTATTATTTCAATGAAAAATTTTATTGATATTTTATTTGCATACATTAAAATCGATGATGTGAAAATTCCTTAGATAAACGTTTTCTTTAAAAATTTTATACCAAACTTAAACAGAAAAGTTGTGGAAAGAAATTATTTTGACTTACTTATGAGAAAAAAATCAATTTTTCTTAGAAAAACTATTTTCTTAGTTAAAAGAAAGTTTATTTTTTTGCATACCACATCATTTCGATTTTTCCTCTGTTAGTGTAACTGTCATAAAATTTAGATAAAACTTACTAGAAATCATCAAACAAAAATAAATATTTGAAAAAAAAATGCCAGAGTTATTGATATTCATAAATTCAATAAATTATTACTATGCTTCTGTTCATTGTTCTCGAGGGATGCCATTTCAAAAATTGTTGTTGAGAGGGTACAGAACGGGGGCAAAAAAAAAAAACAAGTTGAAAGAAATTTTTCTTTAAACGACTTTTTATATATATTGCAATAGACTTTGTCTGGAAGATATTAAATTATATCAAAAGTGGAATGGTATGATGGTACTCGCTTCTATATATAAAGTAGCATGTCTATAATCATATCTGAACCTATTTTATAGTCCAGTTTATGTTAAATTGCACTGAAACGTAAATTTATATTAAATGCAAATTTCTTTTTTCCTTGCTCTTGCTTTTTGGATATCGCATGAGTTGAATCTCCAAAAAAAAGAAAGATAAAAAATATAAAGTATGATATGTGAATATCATCAGCCTCTGTATATATAGGTAGTTTTTTTATATTATTATTCAACTTTAACATTGGAACTCATATGTTAACTTGTCTGTTCAACATTTTTGGCAGACGATCGTAAATATCTTCTCTTGTTCTTTAGAGTACATATTATAAAGTACAGGGTATTCTCAAAATGAATGTAAATTATTTGATAGATCAATAAAATTATACAGTATAGGAATTGTTACTCATTATGTGAAAATAATTAAATAATTAAATTTCATGATTTAGAGAGTATACCCAGAAAATTTTATTGTTTAAACAGCAGAAAATGTAAATGAGAAATCAAAAGCAGTAGTTTGTCGTTGGTACATTTTATTTAGGACGAATTTTGTTAGCGATAGATACAATTGCAATGGAATTCTGTAAGGAGACGATAATCGATTGGCCATTTCATACATCGTGTAAAAGTAATAATTTGGAAATATTGTTTAGCAACCAATCTTATACTAGAATCAGTCGTACTGTGGTATAAAAAAATATTGACATATATTAAATATAGTATCGCGATTTCATCCATGGTTTTCGAATCATTTTATCCATTTTTTAAAAATAATATTTTAGAAAAATGTAAACAATGTATATTTTCGAATTTTAAAAAGCTAATTTTTTCTATGTTTGGCAATGGTATTAAGTGAGTACTCAGTGACGTACATGTGATAAAGCCATTGTATTTTAGCAAAGTTAAGGACACGATCAATTTACAGAATTCCAGTACTAACTTCGACAATTTTGAAATTTCTTCTTGTGCCATAACAGAGTTCTATGTGGGTATATTTAAATTTCCATCTTTTTCAAACATTATGAATAAATAACCATGACTAGACATAGTTAAATATTATGATGACAGGATTCTGATTATCTTATGAGCATGATAATCCGATTAAAAGGAAAACATAGGTACTCATTTTAAAACACCCTATATAAAAACTAAGTAATATAAATAAAATTGAAGAAGAAAAAAAAAGACCCGTAAGAATGAATTGTTTTTTCTTAAAAATAAAGGGTAAAAAACTATAGAAGGATAGAAAAACATATAAGAAAATATAATAAATATCCCTTCGACCATTTGTTTCCATTTTAAAGTCCCTTGAAACATACGTTTTCGGTTCTATCATATATAAACAATACCAAAAAGATACACAATTGACTGTTGTTGATATTATATATTGAAAGGGAAGAATTTTTACATGTTCCACATATTACAGTAACCCTTTTTTCCTTCGCATACACACATTCTTTACGTTTTTAACTTAAATTTTTATGTTATTCGGTGTTGAATCCAAATAAAAAACAACAAACATTTGTTTATATCTTCGACTAAACATTAATATCATTTTCTTTTTCATTTTCTTTCCAGAATACGTAAATAGCATATTTAAATTAAAGAAACGATGAAAAAAACAAATATTCACTTCTATAAAAATGTTCCATTATTCAATATTTAGGAAATACAAAAAAAAATTGTCATTTGCGACATGAACTTAAGCTAATTTTCTACAAATTTTGTTTTTAGTTAAAAATAAGCTAATTTCAACAAAAAATTCATCTAAAAATGTCGACAAACAAAAATTCTAATATATCATCCGAGAATGAATGAAAAATATTGAAAAATTTTCTTTTCGCTTATTTTTCAAGATTTTTCCGTTCCAAGAAAATGAACATACAACTTTAATAAATTTTCGTTAACATATTTTTAAATAAATAAAAAATACAATATATAAGCTTTGTAGATATAATTTTGGTTTGAGGAGTCTCCACCCATTAAATTAACCGACCGGGTGAATTATTCCATTTAACTGGCTGACTAAAAGATAAATAAAATGCGCGCTCTCAAAATATATCATTCAAAAAAAACTTTGAATGTTTTGTGGGATACGGATGACGATGATGATTTTCCATAGTGTATGGCGTCGTCCGTCAATGGTGAAAACGACTAAATCATTAATCATTTTTTTTTTCAAAAAAAAAAAAATGTGCCGAAATGCCATCAAGCTAATCCATCACCAAACAATTCATCATTCCATGTGAATATTTTGAATCAACAAAAATCGACCCGAAAATTTAATCAAACCTCCTTTTTTTAACGTACGAAAAAGATATTGGCCACAAAAATCTCTAGTTCGATTTTATATAGATATAGTATGTGATACTATTAGTTTAAGATACTCTAAATACTAAATTGAAATCTACCAGGTGATAGATGATGATGAAAGGGTTCGAAAAAATTCAAATTTCTCAATAAAGTTATTTTTAATATTTAGGATAATTTCTTTTAAATCTTAATTTAAAATGTAATAAATTAGTGTCCAGAATATTTTTATCAACTAATAGTCGTATTAAATTCAATCTATTTTTATTTTAAAAAACGTTAAGTTGCAAAAGAGCAGAGAATACATACATCATCAACAAACAATTTTTCGCGGTTCAAAAAATAAGAAATGATCAGAAAATATTCTATATACAACAGCTAAAGCCATTATCGACCGAATGCAAGTAATCGAACGTGATGGGAAGCACCAAACAGGCATTAATTGAATTGATCCCGTCAATTGCTTCGACTATACGGATAATATAAAATACTGTCTAGAGGGACAGAGGGACAGAATACAGAATCAGAACAATTCCAATATTAAACATTCCGAATCGATTCAACTAATCTTATTTTCCCTTCGGAATTACTCTTCTTCTCATACATATGTGAGAATTTATTGTTTTGTAGACAATAAGAAAGCCCCAAGTCTATATACATATATATACCTAACCAAATGAAATAATCAACGAAAACTGAATTAACAGCATCCGCTTGAGAATGAATTCACATATAAACCAACTAAAATTGATCTTCCAATATATACACATTTTCGTTACCATTTCAAATACCAAAGAAAAACATGATCCAAAAGATGCATCTAACAAATTATTCGAATGTCTATCCATCTTGTCCATCTCTCTACTATGGTATATAATCAACATATAACATTATTTGTGGGATGTTGTTTTATTTAATAGTGCATCTTTTGTATCCATGCTGCACATGTGTATAAATACACATTTATATAGAATGTAAAATTTAATAGGATTTATGGAAGAAGTTAACTATGAATGACTCTGGTGCAATCCAATCTTTACATGTATATAATTCTTCTATAAAATCCTTTTAGAAGTTCCAACTGAGTATATTCTAACACATTTCTATTCAAAAATTTTTTGTTAAAATTAAGTTAACTCCAGTAGATTAGTTCGTAAGAATGAAAAACTTTCAAAAAGAGGTGCAATATCTACAGAAAAGAATTGAGGGGACATGTATAAAAATCACACGAGAAATGTACATAATTTTAAGGGATTAGAAGAACGATATGAGAATCTAGCACTATAAAAGTGCTAACTAAGAAATGATTATATATACTCATATATATGTTGTTTGTATTTATATCCCATAGGGTAATCTTAGGACAAGATCTTACACATTGGGATACCGTAAATTACATTAATTGAATCTTGTTCCATGGGCTTGGCACTGTAGATAGTCGTTCTTCCTTATTTTACTTTTTTTTGTAATCCATGTCTTTCTTATACACATTCTAGAGAGAGAAACTAGTTCTTGGCGACGGTGGCTAGAAAAAAAGGTGCTATACAGGTTTTTATATGATAATTTTGATTGATCTTCAGTCTGGTTGAAATCAGCATGCCCGTGTACTTTAATCGTTGAATATTTTATTATTTCAAACCTTATGTGCATGTAATATGAGATGTGAGAATACGTACGAAAAGGGGAAGTAGAAAATGACAAATCTTGGTACTTAGTATGTAACACCCACATGTGGTTATGTTGATTCTTCATAAAGAATTTTAAAAAATTCTAGAAATTGTACCTATAATTTTGCCTTAGTATAGAACCAACAAAATTATACCCATTTTTCGTTGATATTGTTATATTTGTTTCGAAAGAAGAATAGAAGAAGAATTAGAAGTCATCATCTATCAGATTATTGAAGAAGTCCCCTTTTTATTTAAGATAAATCCCATTCCTGACATTTATACATTCTTTTTTTTGGTCTTGTTTTAGTGGTTAATATAATGTCGTCCGGATTAAGTTCTAGTGGTGGCGTTCTATTTTCTGTTAAATTCTTTTTTCTTTCCTTCATTGTTTGTTCATATGATATTGTTTATATACGGTTGATATATGCATTGATGAATGTATATGGTTGATTGCAGACGACAAACATCATCCAGACTATATCACGTATATATTTAATAGTTATACCAGTTTTTCGTATATATATATATATAATTTTTTATTGTGCGGCAATCAATTTTTGTACTCTATGAATAGACTGATATAGCCAAGAAAAACGGAATATAGTAAGGGAATCATCATCATAATCCCGAAATGCCAAAAAGATGCTATATCCAAATGATGAGATTTATTGGTTTGAAGACGAAGATAAGAGAATGGAAGCTCAAGTTCATGTTTTTTCATGGTTTTCAAGATTTTCTTAATATAAATATACATGGATTTACTTTAGCCTCGGTTAATGATGGTCAGTCATTAGGACTCATCAATCATTTGCCATTCTTTAGATGGATTTCTTGTTTTCTAGTTTTTTTTCTTTGTTCATTCTTTTATCTTTTGTTATTCATTTGATGAGATATTTGGACAAGTCAGGTAAATGATATTTCCGGTTTTATTATATATAATGTAAGATATATAGAATTGCAAAGAATTTCATTTTTTTGCATTTAAAAGAATATAGGGCGTACTTTCATATCATTTCTCTTATGTAATAATTTAGTTAAATACAAAATCCATTAAATCAATGCTTCAACTAAAGAAGAAAAAAAAATAACCTATCCTAATGAGTTCAAACTTAATTCTTTAGAATAATTCAATAAAAAAATAAAAATTAAAAAAAAATTATAATGAATCTTTACCTGTTTTGATGATTCGGTTCATGTGCAAACGGTTCAGCATAAATATTTCTAACTGGTGGCACTCTCCTTGGTAAGGGAGGCGGTACAGGATTGTAACTATCCATAATGGTGTCACAATCCGAATATTTAATTGATTTCATAGTCATATTTGGACGATTTTTATTTAAAATTAATTAATTTTCAAGAAAAAAGAAAAAATAATTAAAAAAAAATTCGTAAAAATTCTTTTTTATATTTTTAATATTTTTTACGCACTTAGAAAATCATTTTTCTTGTTTTTAATATTTTTCACGCATTTTTCGGTTTTCTTTGGTTTTTCTTGAAATACTTTTTCGTATTAATTATTCATTTTTTTCTTTATTGTAATTCAATTTTCCACCAATTGAACAATTTTTTATACGATATTTGAACATTATAAAATTTTGGATGATCAAAGTTCTTTTTTTTTGTTTTCTGAATCGGAAAAACTATTCACAAATTAAAACCGCAAAAAAAAAAATGGCGACACGAAATAAATTAATAATATATGGCAAGAATCGATATTAAATCGAATTTCCTCTTTTTTTTTCAAATAATTACGAAAATTTTATCCAATTAAATCGATGTTAATTTATTGGAGTTTTAAATATTTTATTGCAAAACATTTTGTATGCTTGATTTAATTTGACTAAAAATTAAATAAAAAAAAAAATGAGAGAGAAAAACTAATTAAATTAAATTACAATTATTTTTTATTTGATTGCAAAAGAATGTGTTTTAATATTAAATTATTTATAAAAAAAATAAAAAATAAAATAAAATTCGATGATACAGTATGTACGAAAAGAGTCTGAGAGTTTATTGAACTTCATTCGAATTTTTGACTTATTTTACAAATTACTGTGATTATGTTCGATGATTATTTTAACACGCATATTATTATTATTTTCAATTATTGTGCTTCTTTTTTTTAACAGAAAGGAAATCACTGGAGAGAATAATCAAATAAATTAAATAAATATATATAATTTTTACAGCTTCAACAGAAATGTGAAGAAATTTTGAATAAAAATACATAATTTGTTTCTTTGAAAAGAAAACCTATTTCATAAAATTCTTCTCCAAAAATTTATTTTCAATAAAAACCGAGCAACTTATTTTGACGAGGTGAATACTATATGATGGTAAAAATTACAATAATACTTTGACAGGGCTTCAATTTTCGATTAAAATTATAGAAATGAAATTCTGTAGGTTGATACTATTGGTTGCAAAAGTCTTCATTTCTTATTTAATGAATTAGTACTAAATCATCTCCCAGAAGGTTCATAGCTAAATTAACTTCTATGGTAGTTTTGCTGAGGTTTCTTAATTGACCTAGAAAGATATTTCACTGACAAAAAGGTGGATACGATTATCTAATTTCTAATCAAAATGAGATTTATAACATTAAAATTTGTCTTTTATTAATTTAGGTTATATTTAATATTTTTCGAAGAAATATAGTTTTGTCTGCTTTTTATTTGTTCCCACGACAGTTGATAATTAAATTGACTGTTTTAAACTTTCCTAACGTGTATTTGCAGTGTAAATTTGAAGAGTAACTAACTATTGAGTATTGACAATGTTATATTACAAGCTTGTGTAAATATTGCTCAGATAAAACCACGA
Organism: Xylophagus ater; assembly: GCA_963422695.1. Taxonomy (NCBI): domain Eukaryota; kingdom Metazoa; phylum Arthropoda; class Insecta; order Diptera; family Xylophagidae; genus Xylophagus; species Xylophagus ater. The sequence goes on from OY730478.1 coordinate 471,950, forward strand.
TAAAAACAACTTCTTTAGTAATAAAATAAGACATTCTGTACATGCATAACATTATGTAATTTAGCCTAACCGAAAATAATTCAGTCAATTGTAAGGTGTGACTTGTTGTTTATACATGTAACCAAAAACAAGTTTGCATAAGTTTTTAAGTGCTATTTAATTTTCGAGGATAAAAATTATTTTGTAGCCACACAGGTTAGAAAGATGAGGCCCTTCAGGAAAGTTAATTAATCAACAAAAACATCTAAATATTAAAACATGAATTTAAATCCGCATTTTTCAATGGTGATCGAAATGTTCAACTAGATTGATAAGATACGCCAGTCTTCCTATAGTACTAAAGAATATAAATTAAAAAAAAATTGCCTTTAGTATTAAATTTTATAAATAATTTCGTAATTATAAAATCAAATTGTTTCCTATCTAAATAACTAACAAATAAAGACAGATCCCATTTTTAATCAAACAAAGATTTCTTTTAAACTACCTTAACTCAAAAAAATAAATAAAAAAATTATTTATGGTTATTTTATCTTCGGTTCGTTTATCTAAAATCATTTTACTAATAATAAATTTGAAAAACCTCTAACAATTGATTAAAATTTATTTATCATTTTAATCAAAAGAGACGAAAAAATTACGAGATCTTAATCATTGATTAATTAAGTTCAATTTAAAATGATTGCTATTCAAAAATCAAAATTAAGTATTCTAACTAATCAAAAAAAAAAAAAAAAAACGTTTTTCCATATGTTCCGTCCCACATTCCCTGTTTTTTTGTCTTAAACTAATTCGAAAATCTTAAATATATTTAATAATTTGCCCTTTTTCCCTTCATGAGTACTCCTTGCGTGTACTGAACTTCATTTTGAAAATATCTTTTTCATTAATAAACAGAGATAACGTTTTGATTATGAGGGTACTTGCATTATATTTCAATAATAATAATAATAATACTAATAACCAGGGTTCACAATACTTCAAACTGAATATTAGTCGTTTTTATTATAAGTTCACATGATTTTTTGTAATTCCTTTCTTTAAAAGTACTTTACTCTGGTAATTGGAATTTTCCAAAAGAATATATGTTTTTCTTTATCTTATTATCTTGTCTTGTGTGTATATTTAAAATTTTTTTCTTGAAGCTTCATATGAAATCAACAAGATTTTTCGGGCTTTTTTAAAACACTTGATAACATATATGTAATAAGATTTTGATATAATATATATTTTTTGGTATCAAAAAAATCTTCAGGAATATTCAACGGTTTTTAGGAAAATATGAATATCTTGTCTATGATGCCCAAAAATTGAGCCAAAGAAAAGTGTTTCAAAAGAAAATTTCTACAAAAATTACAATCTATGGAAAGTGTGTCTTATAGCTCAAGCAAAATATGTAGACCCTTAGCCATAGATTTCGCCAAGTATACTTTTCAAATAAGACTACAAATTTCAAGTATCCTAATTTAAAATTGAATACTTATGCTAGATTATTTTCTTCTTTTGCTTCTAAAGTATATATGTATATAGTTGAAAGAACTTTAAATTGAAAGTGAAAAAACATAGATTAAAGTAAAATCGGATTACAACCAATGAAAATAATTGTAACGAGTTGCCCAACTAAAATGTGAGAAGTATTGTCTATAGAGTTCAGTATGTTCTGAGTGGATTGATTTATGTTAAAATTAACACCAAAGCGACCATATTCAAATTTTTAATCAAATTAATCAAAGTGCTTATGAGTTACTTAAGATATGAAAAAAATTCATCGGGAATTCTAATTAGTTTTTTACCAAAATTTCGCTCATATTCTATATCATTATTTGACATAATTATACATAATTTGTTGAAATGGAAAAATTCATTTCAAAATTTAAGAATTTTACAGCTGGGAATAATTTGAAAGGATTTTTTTTTTGGTACAATTTAGAATATACTTCCTATTTAGGCCTAGAACAGATTGCCAAACCTTCAACCCTGTTCTTTCTTATGACATTTTGTAATAAACACAAAATAATTTTAGCCCCTGTAAAAAACTAATAAGTTAGTTAGGCAAAGAACTTGTAGTGTTTAAAAGGTATGTACGCCTTTAGTATTTTATTTATACCATAGTTTCTAAAAAAAAAAAAAAAATTATGTAACGAAATTATATCAAATCCATAGAAAAAACTTCTAATTCTATAACAAAGATTCTTGTCGGACATTTAAGATATATTATACTCACGAATAGAAGAAAGCATCCATCATAATAATTTTAAGGCGAGAATTAACCATCAAACACAATATTCTTTTGATTATTTTGATCTGCTCGCGCATATAAGAACCAATCAAATCGAAACAACCGAAATAAAAAAAAAAGCAACAACAAGAATGAATGATCATCTTTGATTATAATAACACAAAAATTGAAATGATCGCTTGATTACTTCAAATATAAATTACTTTGGATCCGACACGTTTTGTGTGGTGGCTTTAAAAATATTTGGTATAAATATTTGCTCTCTAAATCAATCCTCTGAAAGAGGATCGCCTTGATCGTTTTTTTTTAGATCAGTTTTTATTTTGTTTTTTTTAAGAAACATATTGTTGCTGATCTTATATAGTATAATTTTAAGTGTATAAGATTTTCTCATCATCATCATCCGAATATCAACAGGATCACACCATCAAAGATCACAGATCATAATCAAAAAGACGATGAAAAAAAAAACGTAACAAACGATCGATTTGATTATATAGATGAGGTGAATTTGGATTAATACCTGACCATAAAAAAATATAAGAATATTCAGGTAGATACTATATTGAACGATAGTTAGTTAGATAGATGATTGAACGATGACTGGGAAGAAAAAAAAATACAAACTATACATACTACAAAAATATTTTTCTTTTTCATCTTAGATAATAGATGCGCGTTGATTAGTTTCAATTGTTACTTCTAACTAAGTTAAACTCATACAAAATGTTATTACTTAAGGCTAAGACGTAGTTGTTGTTGGCTTCTTCATGTAATTTTTCAAGTACTATAATGATCAGACAGTGCAATGGAACTTCGTGGTGTCGAATCGAATTTTTTAGTATATGTTTTGGGCCTTTAGAATTCATGAAATATCTTTTCAGGTATTAATACGATATACAAACATTTTGATGAATGTTTCTTTTATTTTTTTTTCTTTAGATTGAATTTTGAAAGGTAAATAAATTTTCAAGTTAAACAATTTCAAGAAGGAAACACAAAAAAAAAATGGTTATTTCATTTTATTGTATAAATGCATAACGAATTTCTCAATTTTCTACTTAAATAAAACAGAAAACATTAAACAATAAAACAAGAACAACATTTTTGTTTTTAATTCTTAATTAAAATTTGACAAGGAAATTGTTTTTCTTAGTAACTTAGGAACGAAAAAAAAACGTGTACTTACAGACACTAGTTAACATATACCTGTGGTACCTAAGTGCTAAAAGTACATTCTTGTATAAAGTTAAATTTCATGTCTTCATTTAATTTAAAATGGGAAAATATTGTAGCTGTTTTTTGGGTAATATTAGGTTGAGTCACAAATTGGAGTCGTCTGTATTGCAAATAATATTGTTTCATCAGTCTGAACTATATTTTGGGTGCACTTAATTCGATTAGATCTTTTAAAATTTTCTCAAAAAATTAAAACCTTATTAGTTCCGAATACATTGTAGATATTTTGCGACGTTGGAATTTGCAATTCAGCATAAAATTGAAATCTTTTCAAGTCCCTAGTTACCATTTATGGTCATTTGTGGTTCAATTTTTACATAATTAAATATATCTCAGGTCGAAAATATTTATTTTAACATTTGATTACAACCATTTACAAATTATTCTAACAAAACTAACTACTATACCATCGGGTAACTTTGGATAAATATAGTATGGTGACGGGAATGTGAGATATACTATTAGTATGTAGTTATAGGATGGCGATAGTCGATTGAGGGATGATTTCGAATTATACAACGATACTTTATGATTTACAACAATAGGAGAATAACTATATTTTTATTGTAGAAATTAGAATTATCAATAAATTCAATCATGTCGTTCTACAAAATTGTCAAAAGTAGTTAAAATTAAAATAGTCTAATTTGTATTTAAATAACTAAATTTAATATAAATCGGTCAACTATTGTGTTCGCAGATATTATTTGTGTAACTTTTATAATATTCATCCTCAATAAAAAAAAAATATGTCCATAAAAATCTTTCAGGATAATAATAGCTACAATAAACAAGAATTTAAATGTGATATTTATCATATATGTGATTATGTGATAAGCGATATTTTAAATTGACTTCAATTGAAGATGCCTTTTTAAATTCAATCGTCTTCATTTAAAGTCTTTATTTGAGCGATATAATAAACATTCATATAAGAGTTAAATATGTAATATGTTTTATTCTAGTAAAAGAAAACCAAATTAAGATTCAACAAAAATAACATTTTAAATCTAATTCTTTTATGATTCAAAAAAAAAAAAAAAACATTTTAAATTGTTTCTTTTATGTGTGATCTTATTTGGATCTTATATTTGGAGCTGCTATTCTTATACATATCTAAAAATTTCTCCCCATATTGCAGCATTTTATCAAGTCTTTAGAATACCGCTAAATTAACTTATAAGTAAGATCATTGAAAATTCTGATAGAAAAATCAAGAAAATTTATTAATATAAAAATTTTAAATTTTAAATTATGATGTTTTTTTTCGTGTTATGAGAACATTTTTATAACACTTGATTATTTTTTATATAGAAATTTTTACCACCACCCCAAAAAAAAAAAACTTAGAAGTTCTCAAGTGTTAACAAATTAAAAATGTTTTTTTTTTCTTTTACTAAAAAGAGTTTATATTATGAGAATTTATTAGTAAATGGTTTTTATTTTAGCGGTGATTGATATCAATTTCAAGAAATAACAAAATAACATGTTCAAATTTTGATGGAAAAATTTCTACATTAAAAATTAGAAATATGGGTTTTTTGAAATGACGAAATTTCTGTCAATCATTTTTTTCTAACTCAAGACGTTTTTTTAAGACATATTTTTTTTTTTCTAAATGGAAAAACTTTTATAAAAATTGAAAATTTTATTTCAATTATGATTTTTTTCTTTTCAAGTAAGTTTAAAATAAAAAGAAGTTCTAAATTCGATTCTAATCACAGTTATTCGTTTTACAAAAAAAAAAAAAAATGTATTTCTATATAAATTCATTACAAATTTTCTATAGTTTTTTTCTATTCTAGAAGAGATCATCGAAATTTTTTTTGTATAATTGAAATTACAGACAAAAATTCGTTACACACAGCACAAGAATTGATCTAAAGATCTTGGATTTGAGACCACCGAGGAAAAGGCATTAAAAACTTTAGAACAAAAATAGAAAAATGATTCAATTAATTTTATATATATATATTTTGTTTTTTTTTGTTTTCCTGCTTAATTTGATAATACTAAATAAAAAAGTATTAAAATTGCGTGTTTTTTAACAGTTCTTTTAGCACAAAAACCTTCCAAAATTGATTAATTTTTATTGAGTAACAAAAACTAATAAGTGTACTAAAATAACCTCCTCTAACAAAAAAAAAAACGCGGTTTCAATAAAAGTTTTCACTTTTTAATGAAGAAAATTAGTATGGAAAAAAGAAATTTGTGAAATACAAGAAAAACTTCATTCATGGCAATTAAATTGTATTAAAAAACAATTGAGTATTTATAATCGTATTAAAATTTAATTAAAATTTTAATATTTTAGATAATTAAAATGATTTAACTGTATTTTTTTTTTTTTATAAAAGCCGATTAAAATATGTGCTTTTTGTATGGAAAATTTTGTTATAGTTATGAAAATATATTTGCCAGAAAAACAAACACAATGAATTTTTCGGTTTAATAACACCACAAAGTACTAGTAATTTAAATTTTAATAATAAATACATATTTTAAGTATAAAAAGAAAAAAATTTAATGCAAACTTTGATAAATTTAATTGAAATTATTTTAAAATTTGATTTAAATTCTAATAAAATGATTACGTATAGTTTTCATAATTTTTTTTAATACCAAAAAACTACTAAATTATTCAAAATAAATTCATTTTGAAAAATTCCGTTGGAAGAATATTAATTGATTAATTTTGAGAAAATTGTTAATGAATCGAAATCATTAGGAATGCAAGAAAGTGGAAGTTCAATTGCATTAATTTAATGACATTTTTATTGCATTTAATAATTGTTTTTTTTTTTTTTTGAATATTTAAAAGCAAATTTTTTTTTTTTGTGCTCTTAAAGAATTCTTATACAATTCTTTAGTATTCGAGTCTCAGAAGTTTTTGTTTGTTCAAAATTTTACGATTTTTCTTAAGAAATTATTTATTAATAATTATGATTGTAATAAAATATATCTAATTAAAATAAACCTTGAAGATGGACACAAGAAATTATTAATATTAACAATGTTGGTTGGAATATGAAGAATATATTTTTAGATATAGTAAATAATTTTCTTTACAACAGAAAAATGTTGTTTATTGCAACATTTTTTTTATATCAAAAAATTATTTTTTATCATATAAAATAAAGTAATCCAAAAACATTACTATATTAAAATTGGCAAAAATCCAAGAGAACATTTTCTAAATTAAGTTTTATTATAAATTTCGGGTTGGGTAGATATGTAAAAATCCATATACCACATAAAAAAGAAGCTTTCATAAAATAATTTATTTATATTCTAAAAATGAATTACTTATCCAAGTCATTTTGGGTGAACCACAACAATTATAAACAGAATTAACCCGTAAAATATTATAATAATCACATATAAAATAATATTAAATATCGTAAAAATGTCAACCCACCCTCGTCGTTTGTTCATAATACTAAATTTTTTGGTGCCAAAACAAAACAACCATAAAGGATATTCATATTTTTATATATAGTATCTAGAGAACATGAAATCTAAATGAGATACTTATAATATCGTCTTTTTTGGGCGTTTTGTATACAAAACGAAATTTTAGTATATATCTCATGTAAAATATAATAACAATAATTTCTTGGCACTGACTTTATCTGGTAATAAAATACACACTCTTTAAATAATTGATATCTAAATAAGAAATAAGGGAATATAAGATTTCTTATATACAGGAAAAAGAAATAACCAACCAACCCACCCACTCTTCTTACGGAAAATATACCTACTTTTTGGTAACCTTTTTTTATTCATTCTACGAGAAAAGGTCATTCTTTCTATCTATACCTTAAAATCTGAATAAGGAAAAGCTTCTGACAGAAAAAAAAATAAAATAAGGAAAAAGTCTTTGGAAAAATTTCATGTTCTTTTACTTATTTCAATAAAATTAATAGTCCTTTCTTTAATTTCATGAATTTACATTTTGACTTATGAAGTTTAAAAATGCCAACTGAGAAGAAAGAAGCAAAAGAAGGGATACACACGGGAACTTAAATTAAGAACGTTCTAACATAATCACTGGTCATTTGCACCCAAAAAAACCTTTTCTCATTATTATTGTTATTATTTCCTTTTCTTAGTTTTATTTTTCTTTATATTTAAAAGAAAAAAAAGTAAAAAGAATATTAATAATTAAATAAAATGGTAGAAAAAAGAAGAATTTAACTAAAAAGGAAGTTATTTAATTATTAATGTTTTCTAATCAAAAACTTATTTCAAGGAATACTGTATCATCTTCAACGGGAAATCGTATTTTCTTCCTGTTTTTATTTTTTTGTACACATACACATTCTTTTCCATAAACAAATAGAAAAACAAAACAATTTTCTTACATTTTCTCCATTATAAATTTGTCATTTTCCAAAAAAAATATTTTTTTATCCACTTTTTTTTTCTTTAAGAAATACACACTGATATCCTTTTTTATTTCTGTATTTTTTCTTTACTTAAAACACTTTTTTTTCACTTTGAACAATTTAAGGATGTGTAATTTTCATTCTGAAAATTTCACTTTTCATTATAAAATTTTTTTATCGCAAATATCCGAGACACAAACCAACACTATATAAAAAAAAATTATTCTTTTGTAATTTTGTAATATCACAAAACAAAATATATATAATAAAAAATTAAAAATAAAAAAAATTAAAATATTAAAATATTAAATCACAAAAATTTAAAAATATAAATAAATCAGTTTTTAATAAGAAAAAAATTTATTCAAAATTATCGATAAAACACTTTTTTCTTGTTAGTAACAAGGATAGGAAAAACGACGGGGAAAAATATATATGAAAATAGATTAGAGCAAAAAAAAAAAACAAAAATAAAACTCTGCAGAAAAGGATCTAATAACTATCCTGGTTTTTAAAAAGTAGAAAACTCCTTACGTAAATCCAATAAAAGCATCACTTTTTACTACGAATTCCACTGAAAAAAAAATGTTGTTCCCTTTTTCTGTGATAAGATTCTCATTTTTATCATTAATCAAAATCAAAGGATACAACAACAAAAAAGGATAAAAAAGGATAATTTAATTGAAAAATATTCACTTTTATATTAACTTTATTCGAATTGTATAATATTTTCGTTTTTATTTAGAAGAAAAAAAAATTGTTATATTTTTTTATTAGAATCGGAATTATTTGGATTATTTTTTTGCTTTTAAATTCAAGTTGAAATATCCTTTTTAAAAAAATACGTTTCTTTCTCTAAATAGTACGTCTTAATAAACCGACGAAACATTTACGACTGAAAAATGTATCACGTATCTTTTTCTGTATTCAGAAAAACAAGAAAAATTTTTGTACCAAATTGTTTTTTCTTGTCGATTTGTTTCGATATATGTTATTTTTTTCTTTTTTGGGCGCAATCAACGACCAGGAATGTCTTTATACCAGTTTAGATCGAAAAAAACAAAACAAAACACAAAATAACGAGATCGAAAAATTGTTCTCTGTTCGATGAACTCGATATCAACGATATTAAAGAGAACATTTTTGAGTTTGCGCGATTCGATATGAAAGATGCAATCGAAATAGATATATACACTATTATACCAAATCGTACATAGAATGTTTTTTTCCTAGGTTTTTAAATATCGACAAATTACGACAAACAGGTTACTAAACCTTATATTCAAAACAACATAATTTATCTTAACGAAAACAAAATGATTATCATCGTAAAGAGAAGAAAAACAAACATCCAAAAGAATCATGCGTGAGAATACGTGGAAACGCTCTTAAATTCCAGAGATGATTCTCTTTAGTAAAATGGATCTCTGAAATGGGGTTCATAGGGGACTTCACAGAACTACCTACTCTTTTGTAACAAAAAAAATAACGAAAGAAACATGATTTCAACAAACTGTAAAGAGTAAAAATATTATTTATTTATTTAAGGATTTCGACCAGTCGAAAGGATCTAGTAAAGAGAATTATATCCTCACAAGGTGGCCCCTGTTAAGGGTTTGAGTTTGGTAACTTGCATTTTTTAGAGTACCGATACTGAAAAGTTCATTCCCTTTTCTTATAATAAAATGTTTTTATACTGATTTTTGTTTTGTCGATTACTGTTAAAGGGTTTTTTTATGTTACTCCTGCTGAGTCCTTATTGCTTCGGTTTTGTTTTCCAGAAACTATTTGCTTTTCTTATTTTTTTTTTCTTTTTGTGTAATAACGATTGATTTATTACATTTTTGTTTTTTTTAGTTTGGTTTTGTTGCAATAATATGCAAATTATTTGAATATAAGAAAAAAAAACAATCAAGAGGAAAATATAGGTTATTTGTGGTTAAATGAAAATGATAAGAATATTCCGGGAAGGAAATTATTTTCCATAGAAAATATTTATCAATATTTGTGACGAATTTTATTGCAATATATTACAAAAAATTATTGTCAATAAGAAAAGCGATTTCCTTGAAAGTTAGTTCGATATTTTTGTGGTTGAGAAAATTTTTTTCGAAAAAAATTTATTTCTAGAATTTATTGAATTTTCATTCAAACATTTTGAATTCTTAACAAATACATTTTTTTAAAAAATTGATTAAAATTGATTTTCTTTTGAAAATTATGATTTTAAACATGAACCAAACAAAATTCTTTATTTGATTTAAATATTTTTATTTAATAATATGTAAATGAAAAACTATGGAAAACGTGTTTTAGGGTGAGAAATTTATACGTTTATAAATATTATATTTAAAATTCAAAAGGGACTAACCCTAAACAATATTAATTTGTATAAACGACAGACACATGCCTTTTAGTTTTAATATATCCTTTTAAAAAAGGTTCGACTAAATAATAATCCCTTTGGGTAAAAATTTATGATTTTGTTTTATCATGAAAAAAAATATACATATAGTATATTCCTATATACCATAAGTCCTGATTTCCAAATGAATTTTTGGTCAATCGTAAGACAATAATTTATTGATTACAAATATTTAATTAATTATTCATATTTAAGATTAAAACGAAAGGATTATTCTTACTCCTTGAAAATGAATTTCGTAATAAACTAGAAACTTCATTTTTATAACATTTTTATAGCAAAACAATCTCCAATTTTTTCGAAATTAGTTTATAAATGAATTCAGCTAGAATTATACTCCAGGTTAAATTCGTTCCATAAATTATTTACTATTATTCATTCGGTGAATGATGATTATAGGGATTTAGACAAGAAGAAATTTATTCCCCTGAAATCGTAATCAGGAAATTTCGAAAATGTTCTACAGGAGAATTTATATCAAATAATTTCCTTTATTTTGAAAGAGAAAATGATAATAAAAATTCATTCAAAATTCTGGATATTGTTGAACAAAATACCTTCCACATATTTTAAGGATATTGTACCATAAACATTTTCTGTTTTACCCTGAAATTCATTCGGTTACCAAACAATTCAAGGTACAAATTTTTTTTATAGGTAATGAATTTGTGGTTCAAAAATTAAAACGATTTTTTTAATGATATTCTTTTGAGACTTCTAACCAGGCCCCATGTCGTCCAAGCCTATTTTAGGCTATTTAAATATTTTTAATTACAATTTTTTGATTTGTATTTTTAATTAAAATCCAGGTAATTAAAATCTGAGATTTATTAGAAATTTTGGTCAGAAAAAAGTGCATTTTTGTGACACATTCGGAAATTCCATATATTAATTTTTTATCTTTTTTTTTTTTCTTAATAAAAGCAAAATAATGTATATTTTCTTTGAAAAATATTTCATAAAATCATAAAATAGTGTAAATGATTTTTTCCGAAACAGTAAATTACTTTGCCACACGTTGATTTTATGTGAAAGGCGAATGCACTTGAATTTTATATGAAAAAGAACTCCATTACACTTTGTACTCGCAATAATTAAAGCTATCAGTGGCTTGTCACAATAAACGACTTAAAACCACTTAAAATGATCAAAACTATTAAAAAAAAAAAAAATAGTAAGATGCGCGCGCGTTCACATATGTTGGCAATTAAATTGACGATTATTTTTAATTTTTATGTGTTCTAGAAAATGTACTTTTTTGTTGTTATTTATATGTTTTAATCCAAGAAAGACAAAAAAAAAAACCCAGATCTAAATCGAAAATACTCGTATGTGTAAAAAGAACCATTTATTTTTTTTATTACAAAAAAATGCAGATTAAAAGTCTTTGGTATATTTTATAGTTTTATGTGAAATTTTGAATATACCGGAACTCTAATATTAAAAGAGAAACGAATATAATCATTTGAATTTTTAATCAAAACACATCATTCTCAAAGATATTATAAGTTTCTGAGGCCGCAATATTTGCTGGGTACTGGAAACTCGATATATAAAGTCGTAAATTTGAAATTTCTTCTTAAAGACATAAGCTATTTAGAATCGTGTAAAATGGAATGGAATTAAATTTGTTTTTAGGTTTTTTTTTTTGTTCAAGTAAAGTGTAAAAAGAACCCACACACATAGTTTGAGGATTTACAGAGGCCATAATCATTTATGAGAAGATGATATTGAATGTCCTATGGCTATTCGATTTTTGTGAGAAGTAATACAACCAGTAATAATCTGGATTAACTTCAATATAAATTCATAATTTATAATAATTTCTAAAGAGTGTGAATATTAATAAAACAAATTTCTTATTTTATTTTTCGAATCAAAACATTAAATTCATTTTTAAGTTAAATATTACATATTTGTAAGAATTCTGTACAAGAAAATAGATATTGTAATTGCAAAAAACGAATTTGGTATAAGCTTTTAACGGAAATTTCTTTATGAAACGAAAATGCCGGATCAGCAATGGATTTGTTTGACCTTAAACGTAGTTAAAATACAGTTTTTCGTTGACATCTTTTTTTCTAGCATGTACTGGAATTTAAAAACTACACAAATTATTTTTGATTTAAAATTAAATTCTGCAAATTTTTTGCTAAACAACGTTTTCTTGAAGCTTCTATTGTTAATGAGAAAATTAACTTGAAATATATTATTATGTATAAGAAAGTAGGATGGTTTGTCGTACCCAACATTTTACTATAATAAATAAATAAATTTAAATTTACAGAATTTTCATTTCCGTTGCTTTTTCGAATACAATTTTTTATGATTATCCGTCTTTTGGGAAATTTTGTTCTGAGACATTTTCGAAATGCGAGAATTTGAATAAATTTTTTAAAGAAATGATTTTTATTGATTGATTTTTATCATCAACCTCCCCCCAAAAAAAAATGATACAATTTATCAAAAATTCTTGAATTTATTAAACCTTTTTGAGAAAAAGAATTTTCTTAAATAAATCAAAAAGAATGTTGTTAAGAAGAATTTTTCAAAAAATATTAAAAATTACACGGTCAACAGAAATTTCTTGAATCCTTAATTCCATTCTTTTTCTTTTTGTAATATGGCACATGGATATATTTGTTTTTTTTTTTTGTTTGATCCTTGAAAGAATTCAATTGTTAAGAAAAATTAGTTTCAGAAATTTGTTAAATCGTTCGAAATAATAAGACAAGTGAAAAAAAAGAACTAAAAAAAAGATAAAAATTTAAAGGGCGATTCGTCTATAATCTTTTAGGAAATAAATTGTGATGAAAGAGGCGCAACTACTTCAAGGGATTCAACGATCCATTCAGAAAATTCTAGAGAGGATTTACTTTTATATTATTATTTAAAAGCAAGAAAAAAGTCTATATTTTTCTAATGTCAATAAATTTTCTTTTACCTGGTGAATAGATTTTTTTTTGTTTGTGTTCCTCTGGGATTTTTGCATGAATGAAAAATCCAAAGGGAACTTATAAAATATTGTATAAGAATTTTTTTGTCCCTTTATGCATTTTGTTTGTGCAAGCACGTTTTATAAAGGTACACTATTCGGTTTTTTTTTTGGTTATTATGTTATACTTTAGTGTCAGTAATTGTGAACTTGTCTTCTATTGTGTCGTCGAATACAAAAGAATAGTACTGAATGATAAATTTGTAGATCTACAAAAAAAAAAAATTGGTTACATTTGAAAGAAGTACCTTAACTCTATACAAACGACTATGAATAGAGTCTAGGTCTGGGTCATACTGTAATAATACATAAAATGAAACCACATACATATGATAAGGAGAAAATCATTGTACCGAATATAACTCTACATATATATACGGTCAATGGATGCAAGTTTAATGCAGTCGATTGGATACGAATCGATTTTCTTCATGTCTAGTTTCAAACGGTTTTTCTTTTGGATTTCTTGTATTCAATAAAATTTTATTCACTTGAAGTACTTTCAAGTACTATCGGAACCACATAATAGAGAAAATGTTGAGAACATCGATCATTGAATATACATAACTTCAATATCCTTGTAATAAGAGTCACTACCTTTATATACGTCCTTTTTTCATGTACTGAAGAGTGATGGTAAAATTTCAATGAACTTGAAGTGTTTTAGCACAGCTTTTCAATTCATTTCAGGTATTTTATTTTAATATATACAAATAAATAAGTATAGATTTTATATTATTGATTTTGCAAATGCAGAAAAACTACATTAAGTCTGATAATTTAAATATATGGAAAAAAATATGCAATATTATTGATCGAGATCGCAATGAATATAGTCGCATTTGATTGGGTTTTCATTAAGTGTTATTCATCATTTTTCCATATCGGAATTTTTATTTTTTTCAAGTTTAATATTTTCTTTTTTTATTGAAAAATTTCAATGGAAATATGATTAAATTATTCGAAATAAATAGAGCAAATGTTTGAATGGAGAAAAGCACTCACCCTTGTTGACTTTGAGAATCACTCGATGTAATTGACTTGGATGGAAATTCACTTGTACGTGAATTATCTGCTGCCATTAAATAATCTATAAAAAAAAGTAAAAAACAAACATAAAAGAATAAAAGAAAATTATGAGAAAGATACTATGTGTTTCATAATAAATAGGTTGAACATTTCCGAATTTCTAACAGTGTGAATATTTAGAATCCTTTTCTAACTACAAAACTTTCAATAAAATATTCCTAACAGTGTTTAAATAACTGTCAAAAGCTTTCGAAATCGAATTTCTTGTACAAAATTTGTACAAAATTTGTAACAGTGCACAAAAAAGATTAAAAGTTTTCGATAGTTGGAAAATTTCTGAATTTCTAACGGTGTGAATGTTTAAAATCCTTTTCTTATTAAAAAGCTTTCGACAAAATATTTCTAACAGTGTTTAAATAACTGTCAAAAGCTCTCCAGTTCGAATTTCTTATATGGAAGTAGAATTAAACACTTTCGATAAAAAAGGCTTACCCTTTTGTTGGCTTTGCGGTATAAATTCTTCATGTTTTTGGTCCCCATTCTCTTCAAATTTCAATTGATAATCGGAACGCTTTCGCATCGATAATAAAAGTGATTGTGTTCGCGGTGGTATTTCTGGTGGAGCAGGATCTGGTGGCGGTTCAAAAATTGTTTTATCCATTTCATTATAATTTTCTAATGTATCCGATTCTCTTAATCCTTTTTGTAATTGCTGTTGTTGTTGCTGTTGTTGTTGTTGTTGTTGAAGTTTTTGCCTTTCACGTTCATTACGTATCGTTTGATTACTATTCGATGATGCAGCACTACTCGATGAGGTCATACCGCTAATACGATTTAAACGGCAATTTTTCGACCGACTCGAACGTAACGTATTATTTTGATTAAATATTGTTGGATTTGTGGTTTGTAAATATTGTGTTGATGTGCTACCAATACTATTATGACCCATATTACAACCATTTATAATATCGGTCGATTGTAAACGATCTAATAGTATTGAACTACCCGAAAATGATACACGATCCGAAATTTCCGTTGGCGGATGTATTTCATATTTAATATTGAACGGATTACGATTATTTTTGGCGGTTTGATTTGGCGATCCTATTGTTATATTATTCTGATAGGATTGTGATGGATATTCAGTTAGAAGTGATTCAGTTACTTCCTCATTATCACAGTCAGAACGATATGATCTATCTATATCTGTAAAAGAAAATATATTATATTATAATTCGGGGTTTTTAATTTAGAAGATTATTTTGAAAAAAAAAAAAAAAAAAATACTTACTGGCTAGTTGTTGGCTTTGAATTAATAACGATGCTAATAGTTGTGTATCGAATGCACCAACCGAATTTTGTGCATTATTTTGATATTCTTCTTCACTGCTACTATAACCGTGCCGACTATGCCATTCGGCTGATCTTTGACGACGTATTTGATCACCAAAATAATAATCACGTTTACGACCAATCGTTCCCGAATGACTAGACATTTTCAAAAATTCAAATTTTATAATATTCAAATTCCGTGAATAATTTCTCCGTCTGTTAATCCTTTACCACCCCACTCTATCTCTTTCACTATCGATTTCAGCCAATATCATTCCATTTTTTGATCTGTAATTAAATAGAAAAAACAAAAAAATTTATTACATTTCGTTGATGTTCTATGAGGACTTCAAAATGTATAATAAAAAAGGAAAAAGGGTTAATATTATTTATTGTGATTAATTAGCATCAATAAAAAGGGTGTTCCTATATACATTAAAAATTTCCAGGTATAGAATAATAAATAAAAATATGAAGTAAAATTCTTGAGAACTAAAAAAAAAACCGTGATAATAATAATATACTAGCATCCCTTATTCCCTCCCTCTTAACATACATATATTCGATGTTTTCAACTTAATTGTAATTTATGATAGCAATTTATAAAAATTAATTTTAAACAGGGTTAATTGGTGGTTCAAGTCGACGACTATTTTTACAAGATCCGGTAATAAATTTTTGGAGAAATAACAATGCTCGTGTGCCGTGTTTTCCTGGTTGGACTTTTTATTGCGGTTGAAATTTTCTGTGATGAGAAAATTCTTAACAGTGCACTTAAAATTTGTTTCTAAACATTTCGAATGTTGATTTTATAGTATAGGAAAAACGATGATTTATATCGAAAAGCTTAATCCTTAAAGAAAGGTATATTTTCTCTATAGCCGATACATTAACCATGTTTTAGTTGGGACACAAGAATTTGTTTCCGTCAGATGTCAGCTTGATTTGTTAAAAGAAGGATATTTTATCTTTTAAAAGATTTCTTGACGAAATAATATATATTTTTGTAAATTTTGATAAAAAAATTATTTTAATTGACTCAAGACAAATATATTATCACAATTAATCTTGGGTAATTTTCCTTTTCGTCTAGTATGTTTTTTCTTCGCTCATAAAAAATCTTAATTAAAACAATAATCCGATTATAATTTTTACGTTTTATTTTTCATATTTAATTAAAGCAATGTTAATGAATATAATTAAAGCCATGACATATTTTATTATTATTCTAAAAATAACCGAAAAGAAAAATGTTTTCATTGTAAAAGGAAAAAAGGGTTTCCACAAAAATATGATAAAAAAATTGTACAAACGACAGGAAAATTCATAGAATTAAAACTTTAAAAACAATGAATTTATATAATAAAAAAATGTGAAAACTTGAAAAGACCAACTTTTAAGTTTCCATTCCATAAAAATGGAAAACGAAAACCAAAATAAGGAACATAAAATACACTTTCTTAAGAAGTCAAATCATAGTCCTTTATGTTAATATAACCGCTGTACAAGTAAATAATTTATGAGTTCAAAAACCAAAAAAGACATTGCTATATCAACTAATTTTTCTCATTATAATTCTCGTTCGTAACTAAATGAATGTATACACAACAATTTAATTGCTTAAATTATTTAATCCATTCCACTTTTATGTAAACTAATTATTAATACTATGAAATTTTTTGATTTGACCTACCTCCTTCGACTTTTTCATTAAAACACAACGTAAAATATACATTTTACGGTTAAATTTATTAATTATAAATTATAACAGTTTCGAAAGAAAACCGCGAAAATATTGTATAATAAAATTTCATAAAAAAAAAAAATACCTGACTTTATTTTGTTCTTATAAGCACTTTCTTATTAATTTTATATAATCTTGACTTAATGTTGTTGTTAAGAAACCAAAAAAGACCAACGAAAAAAAAAAGGAAAATGGATTAAGAAAAACCCATGAAATTTGACCATTTCTGTATTTTTTTATGATGGAAATCTTAATAAGGCTTGAAAATATATCCCTTTTTTTCTTCCTTGTCTACACAAAATCTTGCCTTTTTCTTTGATATACATACAAAAAAAATTATCCTTATAAAAATTTCATAATTTTTTGTGTGCACTTTCACTTACATTTCACCTGATTCATTTTTATAGTTGTTGTTGTTGTTGTCTGGTTTTTCTATTTAAATTTTTTATAATGTTGGAATAATGATATTTCTGTTTCCTTTTCTTTCGGGGGGATCTTATAACATCATATAAATCCCTCTAACCATCACAAAATGAAAAAATATACTACAATCTTAAATAAAGCGCGAAATTATAATATTTCGTCTTTGGTATAAGGATACTAAATTTATATATGTATATAGTGAACCTTTTTACTATATGAAAAGTAATATCAATGTTTGTATAAAAAAATTTATGAGATATGGACAAGGACTATTATACATATTTATGCCTAGCAAGTTTTCAGGAGTGTAGATTTTTGATATTTCCTGTTTAAATTGCAAATATATACAAAAATGAGTTCTGTTCAAAAGACAGGATAAGTGTTTTGTTTGTTAAGCACCATAAATGGACATGAAACTGGGACTATATTTTTCTACAAAAAAAAAAAGAAATATAAATACACGCGGATTTTATAAGGATTTTATCCTAGATGGATATTTTGAAGAAGGTATTAAAGAAACGAATATTAAAGAGCAAATATATATATATATATATATAAATGTGTAAATAAGAAAATGTGTTCTGGAAATATAAAGAATATCACACCAGGCACCGCAAAAAACCACCCAATGTAAAAAAAATATGAAAATAATAAAATGGGCTACAAAAGGAAAATATATATATATGAAAATTTCTTGGTATTTATAAGTCTAAGAAGCTTTTGACCCATTTTTAACCATTTTTCTGGCAATGGCAATGAATACCACTTGGGTCTTGGGTGGATAGAGAATATTTTCGGGTATAATATTTTGATGATGATGTCCTGAATTTTTTGGTTGCTTCCTTCTTCCAGGAATATATTGTTTTGTTTGTTGTTTATTCGCATTCAAGTTCGTTCTCGATTATTCGTTTTAGTTTTCTTGGCACCCGCGTTTTTTAATAATATGCCGGTTATTTTATTAATTTTTTTTTTTTTTTTTTTTGGAAAGTAGTCCCACATTTTATATTTTTTTGTTATTGTTGAGGATTCCTTACAGAAAAAAAAGTATTAAAACATACACAACAAAAAAATCCATGAAATGCTTCTTTTCATTCTTATTTTTGGTTCTGAATTATTATCATTTTTTTGGTAGCTATTTTGATAACATAAAAAAGAAAATGTAATCTTAATGCTTTGACCCAATTTCTATATATGCCTATAGAGGAAACTTTTTTTTTGGGTTCATTTTTTAAATGCTGAAAAAAAGACGCGAAACTCGTTCTTTTTTTCTTTCGATATCTATTTATCTATCTACAAAAAAAAAAATGAAGAAAAATTTTATATATATATAACCATTTATGCTTTCCTTTAGGCATACACAAAGACTTATCCTCGTGGCTTTGAATGAAATTCTAACAAATAAATACTTTTTTTTTCTTTTGTTATGTATTTTCTTTTTTTTCTATATTCATATAGTTGAAAATGGGCCCAAAAAAGAATTTTAGAGCCTTTTATATACATAATTCAAAAGATTGCATGAAAAGAATAAACTAAGAAAAACGAGACGAAAGCTTATATAAGTTTATGGGCTTTTTCTGAATTGTAAGAAGAAATTTAAAGTTTTGAATATTTTTGGTTATAAGAAAAATATTTTTAAACTTATTTTTATTGAAGAACAAAACTATCCTCGTAGATCACGTCATTTACAGCTGACGTTTAGCACCGGGGTGTATTTAGTTACAGTCTCAGCTAGTCTTCGAGGATTTATCATAATTTTTATTTTTTTTACTATATTTTTAGGAATTATTCTAGTATAATAAAATTAAAAAAGAAAAACAAGTTTGTTTATTTTTCTTATATTTATTTAAGCTTAACTAAAGAAAAAAAAAACTCACGGCAATATTAAAAACAAGAAAAAACAATTTTTGTTTTACTTATTAGTTGTTTATTTTTAAGATCAAAAAGTTTTCAAAGTCCAGCCACAAAATTTATTTTACTTATTATATTTTATTTATTTATTTTTTTTTTTTTGATATACCTACATACTTGTTTTCCTTTTTTCCTGGTCTAAAACTGGGTGTTATAAAATTTATTTTTTTCGGTTGGAAAATTTCATTAGCAACCCAGCCGTAAGCAAGAAAATATTAAAACAAAAATTTTTTTTGAAGAAAACACGAGAAAAACATTATTTTGTGATATTGAAATGAAATTTTTCCCAAACAAAAAAAAAAGGAAAACTGAAGGAAAATAAAACTTTAGAGGAGAAATGTTTATCGCATTAAACGGCAGCTTATTTTCTTAAGGTGTATATTCTTATTATTTTACTTTTACATAATAAAACATGATATAATAAGATTTATTTCCATGAAACTAATTACAATGAAAATAAGAAATATATAAGAAAAATTTATTATCCTCGAATGTGATGTAAAGAATATTATTTCAAAAAAAATAAAACAGAATTTAATAAGATATAAAAGTCAATTATCAAAGACGAAATATTGTAGGAGAGACATGGAGAAGATGGAGACATGACATGAGGTTGTAATTTTAATATTTCCTCTTTGGAAAATAAATTTAAGAAATATATTTGAACATATGAGGTATTTTGATTTTAAGTTCGAGTTTTCCAACGTTTATGCGCGAACCAAACCAGTTCGGTTTGATTTGGTCCTGACTTTAAGACAATTATTAAGGAAATGTTTCCAATTTTCTGATAGTTACCGCAGAGCCGCATTTATCAAAAATGGCATTTAAAGATTAAGAAATTGATCAGAAAATTACTGTATAACCTGTAAATCAGCCATTGGCACAAAATAACATAAAGAAGTTTCTGACTGTAGGCCATTTTCTCTTATTCATATAAATTACATTTTTTTTCATATGCTGATGATTTTAATTTCAATGTACCGAAATTATTTATGCTTATTTGTAAAAAATTTTATTCACGTTTTACTATATCCAGCTAACATTTAACTGATCCTTAAAATGAAGGTGCAAATATATTTTAATTAGAATCCGAATTGAATGAGAATTTAATTTGATTTGAAGCAGTTTAGGATTAGTTTTAAAAAAAAATAGATTTATTATGAAACTCGTTTAACTAGAATGTTGAAAAAAATACCATGGAAAAATTTAACAACAATAAGCTTTTTTAATGCATGGACAAAAATTCAACACTTATGTCTGATTTACATATTTTTTAAAATTTATATCATGAAATAAGTGATGATGAGCAGAAATCTAGAAATAGTTTCAACATGCTTCAGTCTCCTCTAACGTATTCAATAAATTTGTTTCTTTTTAAATATTTAAAATTATAATTTCGAGTTTTTTTTTATAAATATCGAAATTAAGCCCGGAATGATTTATATTATTTTCCGATTAGGTTAATATATTGAAATTGATACCTCTATATAACGATCCTATAAAAAAAATATTTCTGTATATACTACTCGTTTATCATGAAAGTAGAATTGGTATCAAAATAACGATAAGATATTGGTTATATATAGAAAGGTTTCAATGTAATCGATTCCCAACCGTGAGAATATTTGGTGTAAGCTTATAAGTAGTTCAAGAGTTTCTTAACTAAGTGACAAGTATTAGACTTAGTATTAAATTCCTTTAATCTGAATTTTGTGGTAATTGGTTGATTTGAAAAATAAACTGATAGACAAACACAACGTAAATCAAAAATTTCTGGTAGGTATCGAAAGAAAGAATCATTTAAATTCTTCTAAAAAAGTTTAAATTCTCTTTGAATTATTTAAATATTTAACTTTTCGAATAACGTAAATTCATTTATATAACATTTTTCATTGCAGTTTTAATTCATTCGAACCAATAAAAACCGATAAATTTGTGGATTTAAATCACGTTCAAATGAAACAAACACGTTTTCTTCAATAAGATAAAGAAGAAAATAATTCCATTTAAAACTTAAAACAATTTAGAACGAACAAATTGAATTTATTTTATTTTACAATATTTGAAAAGCAACAAAAAAATTTATTTTTAAGACTTTATTATAGAAATTCTATTTTCTTAAAAAAAAAAAACAAGAAAGTTAGTTTTAATCTTAATATGAAAGTATATCTAGTAGTTTTTGAGTATCTTCAGTAAGTTTTCTCAACTTTCTAATTCAAAACAAACATTCAAATCTTGTCACTATTTCAAGTCGACCTCAAGATTTTATTTAATTTTCAGAAAACTGAACACTTCAACGGAAAAGCTCATTTTTTATTTCATTGAAGAAAGTGTATTAAACTCAAAACTCTTATCAAGACCTAATTTCTACAGTAACAGTATTTGTGAAGAAAAAATAATATATATATGTTTATATATAGGGGGAAAAAAAATAAAGCACTCATCTAGTAGTGAAGGATTCTATTGAAGAACGGTACAACAATTTTAGTTACTATGTAGATACTTTGTGAGAGAATTAAAGCTGAAACATACGAGATAGTCGTAAATTAATTAACAAGACACAATTCATTTGAGTTATGAGAAACTATTAAAGGTATTGGGCTGTACAAAATGAGAATTCTCTGATTTAGTATTATTGCTTCAATTTTACGCAAAAGGATTTTCTTAGAAAAAAATTCGGTTAAACAATAACTAAGTATATGGAATCTATTGTATTTAGATGGGGAACTAAATAAAATTAAAATAATTCTATGAGGTAGGAAAAAAGAAGAGAAGAATTTGTCTGAAAATAGTAGGATTTTGCCCTTTAAGAACCAGGCAAGTATAAACATAAACATATAAAGTATATGAAAATCTAAGACGGTATATAATATACGCTTTAGGGTCACAAACATTGTAAACATTTTCGTTTAAGTAGGTTGGCAGGAAACGGGAAAAAAGAACTCAATTCTTCCGCTATAACTATTTCTATATACTAAACATAATACAATATATGAGAATATAACCACGCAGATTTTCCGGTTGTTGGTTGGAAAAGCTCTTTTTTGTGTTCTTCTAAAAATGAAACCTTGTACAGCTTCCTGGTTACTGCATTTTTCTTGGATAAATATTTTTTTGCTCCCAAATTAAGTTGCTCTTTCAATGCATTTTAGTTGTAAAATTTCCTTCCGTATAATTATTAATATGAATCCGACATTTTTTCAATTATTATTACGTACGACATTTTTCTATATCCGTTGAAAAAACGACAAAAGTTCATATAGTATATAGTAGTAGTAAAAAAAAAAAGGTTGAATCAGGCACAGTTTATACGTACATTGATATCGAAGTAATTCAAAAAGTTGTAATAGGCTCCAATATATAAGAGATTATATATATGAAAAAAGGAGGATAATGTGATGGGTGATGTTATAGTCTTTAATAATAAATTGCAATCACGTAACTTTAATGTTATCCACCCTTTTTACACATTCAACTTTTCCACGAAAAAAAATACTATATGCTATGGTTAAAATAAACTTGATGGTATAACATTTGGAAGAAAAAAAAAAAGTTTACCAAAATGGCTTTTCTTGCTCGACTCGATGATTTGGTCTAATGGAGAAAAACCTTCTTTGAGGGCTGCTAATGAGACAAATAAATGTTTCTTCAACGTGTGAGAATTTTCTTTACTATATATATATTATATACTATATGGAGGACCATGTTTCTTATTGTTACAAAAGCTTTTCTATTATTTTTCTTCGAGTCTTGAGTAAAGAATGATGGCTATAATAAAAGCAATTGGGTGGATATTCATTTTGATGAAAAATACAAGTATATTATTTAGTTCGAGCATGAAATATTGAATTTCTTAAAATTCAAATTATATAAAGAACAACATCGATGAAATTCGATTTTATTTTTAAAAGGTTCTTGTAAAAAAAGCAATAATGATAAATGAATATCTGAAATTCCATTGATTCCATTTTGAATCTGATATAAGAAGAATTTCTGTTTTCTGTTATTTTGGTAATTAAATATTAACAGAAAAATAAATATCTAGATATGTATAGGTATATTACATAGGAAGAAAAAGAAAAGTTTTCTCTAATATTATTGTTGAAAAGATTGATTTCTATTATTGACAACTTTATCCACACGCAAAGACTAGATATCTAGGGATCATATAAAGTTCTATCTTTAAATATAAATCGAAAGAAAGTTTTCATCAGAAAATAACTACAATATAAAAGTAGCATATATATTTTCGTACATAAATCATTGATTAGTATGATTACGTGCTTTGTCATTTTGATGAGAACAAAATAATTCGGATAAAAATAGGCTTCTAATAAACTTTCTTTTCGAACATAATTGACAAACATGAAAAGAAAGACAAAAAATAAAAAAGCATTTCGGATTTTAAACTAATATTAAATAAGGATTAAATTAAAGAATATTAAATAGAGATTAAATTAAATAAAGGATTAAAATGTAATACTTTTATTAATTTATGTTAATTTTATTCTTAGTGAAAAGTTTTCCAATTTTCTTTAATATGGAATTTCTTTTAAAGTTCAAATGAAAAATATTTAAATTTTTTGATTGATATCAAATAAATTTTTAGGGTTTTATTGAAAAAATATTTTCTTTTTAATTAAGAAAATTTCTAAAAATATAACCTTGAAATCTTTTATAATTTTCTTTGAAATATAATTTCCATAAAATGAATTTTCTTTTGAAAGAAATATAATATGGGCTTTTTCCGCTATCAGTTGATAGAAAATTTTTGGTTCACAAAAAGAAAAAGTAACGAAAATTTCATTAAATCTTTTCGAGTCTCATTAAATTTTGGCTTAACAAGATTGTCAAATTTAATTTCGTCCATTTCATTCATTTAATTTGAACTTTTACTTACGATATTGTTAGGTTTCCCATTTCTTGTTGTCATTGTATTTTATGTTTATGTTTTTTATGTGTGTATGGGTGTAAATTTGTATATAAATATGGATAAGAAAATCTGTTTCGTTTACTTTGGAAACCAAATCTGTCAGATAGATTAACATCTTATGACATCAAAAATTAATATAGGTATTATATTATATTCGATGAAAGTGTTTCTAGATATACAAAAAGTTCGGCTTCCTTTTTAAACACAATCGAAAATCGTCTTTCAAGCAATATTATAGTATTAACAGACGAATGAAGTTTAATTTGAAATACTGTCGAACCTCTTTGAATTGGAATGCTGGAAACCAAGCGAATTTTCCGTATAATAGATATATAGTACATATTGTACATGATTAAAAAAACATTTCTAGGCTGAAATTTAAATTTTTTTAAATTTTTTTCATCTCAGATTGAGTGGAGTGAAATATGAGGACAATATATTTCTATAGTAGTTCAAGTCGTTTAGAGCTGTTATTTAGAGGCAAAGAAATAAATAAATAAGAACCGAAACTTGGATTTGAACCTGATTCCCATCAGTTTGTAGAAATGATGTAAAACCATTCAACAAATCTACACTGTATTTATAATTTGTTTCAATTTATAAAAATTGGATATAATAATAATAATCTAAGATAATAATAGTTACATTGTTTATCAGCTTTAACAAATTTTTCAACTGTTATCAGGACAGGTTTTATGTAATTCGCCTTCCGTTCATTAAAAGAAAATATAAGAAAATTTTAAATAATCATATTTTATAACTATTTCAGATTGTTTCCAAACACTGAGTATTGGTAAATCCATTGAAAATACTAGGACTACACACTTCGAAAGTACACCTTTTACACGATATTGAATACAAACAGTTGCACTAAAAGATACTCTATAAGACTAACTATTTCATTTCCAGTCTGTTACTGTTATTATGAAAAATTGTTCTACTAACATAAAATACTTGTATATAGAAAAAAACTGACAGGTTTTATAATTTTCCATTTATTTTCTAATAAAATTCTTTTCCACATTTTTATTTTAGTTTTTTTTGGGGGGTTGCCTTTTTTTTGTAGAACACTTTCCTCTCTATAAGTTTTTTTTATATTTCTTATATTTTTAATGAAATTATAAAACTTGTCAGGCAAAAATCTTACATATATGTAAATTATTTCCGTTACTTGACAGGTTATAGTAAATATAGTGTAGAAGAAGAAAATTCACGTACTATATAGTAGTAGAAATGTTCATGACTTACGAGTAATATGAAAAGAAGAACTAGAAATTGAGTGGAAAATTTCATATACGAAACGATCACGGAAGAAAGTCACCCGCTATATTATGCAAAAACAATTTGAAATGATGTAGAAAAGCGCATTAGTTAAGGTTCTTTGAATAATACATGAATATAATATTATTTATTTATTTTTTTTTTTTTTCAAATATGAATGATGATGGGCATATGTTGATGTTCTCGCCTTATTCAAGAAAAGTTCCTTGGTACTGATAATATGGTAATGATACCGATACAAAAAAGAAGGAAAATATGAAATTTAATTTTTCCATTCACACCTTGGTGTCGAATAAAAGAACTCATCTACAGAATAGTTGAAAGGAGTAAAAATTGAGATCCTGACTTTCTTTGCATTATACTCAGTATGTTGTGCATGTTTACTATAAGGGATAATATGTATTTATATAGTATAAAAGCTTGGATATAAAATGCATCTGTGGTCTTTTTCTGGAAGAAAATTTTTTTTTATTTTTTTGTTAGCAACACAAAATCCGTAGAGAACTAATACTATCCTTTTACATTAACCATATGAATATATTTTCTAGGTTTTATTTTCTATGAAATGTATTTGTTTCTTCTGTTGAACATTATATAACTTCAGGACAAAGTAGAGGATACAAGGTTCGACAAGTTTTCACGTTTGCAGATTTTTCAGCCTTATAGGAGATAAATCGTAATATCGCAGGATGGTCTTATAATGAAAATTGTGGTTAACATACATCTATTTATGTATAGTATATATGTATAAATGTAAATATAATTTTATATAATAAAAAAAAAAAAGATTGTATACACAACATGGTTTAATAAAGGTACCTCACATAAATGGTTGGAGTCAGAGCTTTCTATCGTATAGTGTTCGATATGTACACCTTTTTGTATAGAATATGGAGAATATCGTGTATAGACTTTCTATATGAAATTGCGGTCGTGGTTTAACGAAACGATGGTGTGGTATTTGTGGTGAATTGTAAAAGAAGAAAACTGGTGTTTATATATTTTTTAAGAAGAAGAAAATATAGAATGTAAGATATTTTGTGGGTGGTAAAAATGTTTCTCTCTTATTAGATAAATTGGTTCAGATAGGATGAAGAAAAATATTTGCCGACGTCTGTACATTGAGTTGTGCTTCTCGAGATTAGGATAATTGCATTAATGGTAAAGTACTTTTCGTATAGGTATATATTGTGTATATGTTTTGTGTATGCGGATTTTATATATATATGTATAAGTATAAATATACTTTTGAAGGCTATCAAATCGGATAATAATCTTAGAAGGATTTAGAAATAACAAATTAAGTTTTTTTTTGAATATTGAACTTAAATAGATAGAAGAAGCAGAAGGAAAGAAAAGGACATTCGTAGAAGGTATAGTTAAGTGGATTAAGTACTCGAAGATTTAGACTTAATTTTATTATAAAAATCTAATCAAATTTTTGTTTCCTTTCTTGGGAAATAAAAGTGCCCACATTTTTTTTTTAAAGGAAAATTAGATGGAACAAATTTTGGAAAAAATTCTTCAAATTATGAATATAATTAGGGTACGAGAACATTTTGTAGATAATTTTTAGAGCTTATCAAAGATTCTGAAATTAGAAGATTTAAGTGAATAAAGAAGTTAGTCTAAATGCAGCAGACTGTTCCTGGTTGTTTGTAAAAGTTACATTTGTGAATGTCTATACAAACAATTTTAAAAATGACGCTGGGAAATAAAAATTATATGCATTTTGAGAGATTCTTTGATAGTTCCAAATTGCGATCGTATTATTTTGGGATTTTACACATATTTCTGGCTTAATTTAAAATTATATACTTTTCTAATATTTTATGTTGTCCTCCATGTAGATTTGTATTAAATTATATTGCGAGTTAGGACGATCCTAAATGAAAACACAATTTTGTTCAAAATATTATACCAGCGTTGGGCAAAGAAAAATAAATTGTCAAAAAGCGAGATCAGGAATCGAAGTTTTATATTCATCAGTTACCAGAAACAATTATTGTCCTAAAGCTCCCATGCACTGTATTCGATTTGTTCATTTCGCATTTTATAAATTGAATATTATTTAAACCACATTTTAAGCTAATGATTTGTTTTATGGTTAAAACTGAAATCCTATAAATTTTAGTAAGTAGAAATTTTTCAATTAAAATTTGTCAAAAAAACAATATCAAACCATGAAATTACTCAATAATTAATGAGCAATTAACAAAATCTTGTTTTCATCCAATTTAAAGTTTATCAAATTTTCAGACAAATAATTTTAAATAAATTAAATTTTGTTATATATATTAAACGAGTATGTTTATAAAGGAATTAAAAATACTACCCAAAATGTTCATGTCATAATTATTGGTTTAATTCAATTATATCAGATCTAATATTCACCTTAATTTCAAAAATATAGATTAAAAATGTTGTTTTTATAATACTATTTTGATGTTCTGAAACACATCATTATAAATATTTGATAATATCACGTTTTTCATCCATAATAAGGACATAAAAACACATATGTTGTTCTTTAGGGTTGGATGCTTTTTTTTTCTTGGACCTTTAAAATAAGTACGTTTATGTACTTTTCTACTTGGAAAAGAAATCCACCCATATACATCTTCATATTTAGTAGAAAGTTTTCGAAAATATATATATATAGTGTTTTCATCAGAAAAGTATAGCAAGTCTGATGGATTTGCTGAGTTCGTGTTCGATGAACGATTGCCTGTTATATTGTATGGCAAAAGGTGATGAAGAGAAAGTGGGTTGACATTTTTTGAAGGATAAGATGGATCTGATATATCATATATACATAGTAACCATGGTAATATCAAAATATCTTTTTGGTACATATATGCTCTTTATTATACTGTAATGTAACATGGCATAGCTCACAGGAATTTTTTGTTATTTGGTGTCAGATCTTTCAGTATAATGTTTGATGGAAAACTTTCTTTATAAGTATTTATAACGGTTTTTTCATATATATTTTGCTCTACTCGTGTTACAGATTTGATTTTATTTTTGTTTTTTTTTCTCTTACACTTCCAAATGATTGATGTTTTTAAGGATATGGCGTAAAGTTAAGTTTAACAAACTTTTTTTTTTTTAACTAGTACTCGAATTTGAACGGATAATATGTAAGAAATTTAATATGAAATTTTTTAGGGAAACTAAATTTTATTATTATTAGATTTTTGGACATTTGTGATATTAAAATTTTCTTATTGGAATATTGTAGTATTAAATTCGCTTCATTTTTTTTTTCTTAACAAATGGAATAAAAAACTATGAATTTCCATTAAACACTACTTATATGATCTTCAAGTGCCTGAAACAAAACAATTTCAATAAGGAAAACGTATTCATTTTAAAAATTATTTCTGTAAAATTAAATAAAAAAAAGTTTTAAGATATATGAGTAAAATTATTGGGCTGTGCGGAAATTTCATGCCAACTTTTAAGGAAAATTTATTTATACATGTATATATATTAACACTTATATATTCAGTGCTTTGTTTCATAATATTTCTCCATCCTGTCAAGTAACTTAAGATTCTAATCTTCTAGAATTTTTCAATATTTTCTGTAAAAAATTGATTGAGATGTTTTTTATGTCATACAAAAAGTGAAGTTTTTATCATTAAAAGAAGTTTGTAAAGACCAGAAAAATTTGTGAAACAGATGAAACAGTACATGTCTTTGTTGATGCTTTTGAGGCTGATTTGCCTTTAGTAAAGTATCAAGTCTCTAAGATACACTTTGCTGTTTTCCGATAATTATCAAAGTTTCATTTTATAAACGTGAATTGAATTTTTGTAAAATTTACTTGATGTTATATACAAAGTTTATCAAGCAAAACCGAAATGAAAAGATCAGTTTTTCTTTTGTGCCTTAGCGACAATGTCTTAAATTTCGAATAATATTTCAGTTGGATTTTATTGGACTTTGAATACGTATTTTCTTTTTAATATAGTTTTGTGGTCATATATTTAAAACCAGCTATTATTGATGATGATGACAAATGGAAATGAATAAAAATAATTTCTGGATATTACTTGTACCGATTAATGCAATTGAATATTAAAAAAAATACCAAAAATTATGAGGTTATCCAGCCAATATAATTACAATTTTATTGTTATACAATAAGAGATTCATATTCCATCAATTTTCTTTCTATGTTTATATTATTAATCAATAATCATTCATGTCTTAAAATAGCTAAATACAATTGATTTATGGTACATTAACATTATCATCGGTGTTAATTTCTTTAGCAAAGTACGTACTTGTATATAGGAAAGTACATATTACAAACATGAAAAAAGTTTGGCAGCCGGATTTGAATGGGTAACATATTTTAAATTCGAGGAAATCTGATTAGTTTGTTAATGGTTTCTGTAAACAATGCAAATTGATTGTGAAACTCGTCAATTCCACGTCTCATTGCTGGTTAAAAGCTCCACAATTGAGCATTTCAACCCATTCTATATAGTAAAATTATATTATAGAATCGAAATATTAAATTTAAATTATTGTGTATAAGAAAGTTGAATTATTTAGATGGTT
Source organism: Xylophagus ater (assembly GCA_963422695.1). NCBI lineage: Eukaryota > Metazoa > Arthropoda > Insecta > Diptera > Xylophagidae > Xylophagus > Xylophagus ater. The sequence goes on from OY730478.1 coordinate 502,464, forward strand.
TCCTATGACAGATATTTTTGTTTATTATACATAAATGTATTAAAAGTAATTATTTATGTGAAGTGTACATATTTTGGTTGATATTTGAAAGATTTCTACATATATGCATATCAATTATTATTTTAAACTAAGCAATTAACATCTTCAATTACATAATGTATATTGTACTAAATTTATCATGTTGATTTGTATCGAAATTTTGTTTATAATGTACTATAATGTCAATGTTATCTTAAAATCTTCTCTAAATCGACCAATATATGAAATCTAGTCGTTTTATATAATTGTATTAATATATGGTATACACATACATATATATATATATATATATGATTTTAGTGTAGAAACATAACAATTTAATGTGATACAATCCCAAGTGTATTGTAAACTAAGGATTTTCGTTAAAGCCTCCTATATCTCTCTGGATCATAAGAATAACTTTTTCTAGGTGATATGCCATATCATATATAGGTAAACATATTATATTTAGTTTTATAGTAATCAATATTAATGAAGCGGATATTAAAACAAATGACTATACACTTCGTAAAAGATGTTTCGTGCCATATTTTCTGTAGGTGTCATGCGTGAATGAAAATGAACATCAAACTATAGAACAAATGGTTAACCAAAAGGTCGAAGAATCTTTTTATTCCTATATTATGTTACTATATTTCATTTTTCTGATATAAATTTTTCTGACTTTTCCTAGTTTTCCTTTTTATGTATTACTGAGAATAAAGATTCTTGATTTGGTTTTCATATATTCCTATTACATATATTCATGATATCGCATGTTATTCCAACATTTCTGGATAAAGAGTCTAAACATTCAATTGATGGTTTCATAGTATAAAGAAAATGGAAAATGCGATGTTTATAGGGACAGGACCAGAGGTAAAAACTTATATTGCCTTTGGGATTTTGAGAAATTAGTTCAGGGAAGGAATTGAGTCAATTTATACCATATAAGTTTTCCATTCTTTTCTCAAAAAAAACATGGAAAAAAAACTTTATCCTTTATTTTTGAGATTTTTTTTTTTTGTATAATTTGAAATGAAAAGGTTTCTCGAAAAATTTCCTAGGTTACGACTTGAAATGAATTTAGGTTTGTTTGGTTTGAAAAAAAAAAAAAATGTATGTGGTAAATTCTTGTAAGGAAACTTATCCATTGTGGCTTTTCAAATAATTTAAATTTTCTGCCAGAAAAATTTAATTTATATTTGTAATAGATTTTTAATTAAATTCGTAAGTTTTAAGTTTTTAAAGCAACAAGTTTTCTAATTTCGACAAAAATAAACAAATTTTTTGTTTTAACAATAAATGGATTTAACCAAAATAAAATCATATAAAATACATTGAGTTTTTTATTTAAAAAACACTAATAAAAATAATTCTTGTTTTAAAAGAAATACAAGAAAAAAAATTGTATTAATGGATTTTCATACTATATATATATATAAAGCTTTTAAATCCAAATACAATTCTTGAAAAATGTTTATTTTAAGTTTTATCTTAAGTAGCCTGACATTATTTAAGCATCGTCTATGCTCGAAGAAAAAAAAAACGGATAGAATTCAAAACATTTTCGAAAAGTAAGATTCAATTTAGTAAAACAAAAAGTTTCATTTTGTATCTCGAATACAGAAGGTACAGCGTTTTTTCATTCAAGATGATTTGTGATGGTTGGGTAACTTGTTGGAACTTTTTCCTGGTTTAACTTTTTTATCATTGAGTTAAAGGAAGAGTCAAGAGAGACAAACAAAACATAACAAAATAAAAATAATGATAATGGAAAGCAAGCTTTATTCCAAAGGGATTATTCGTATATTATATTAAAAATTGATAAAAAGATTTTCTACTAAAAAAAAAGATGAGCACATATAGAATTTGAATTTTACTAAAAAATTTACAAAATCGGGAGGAAAAATATTTTGTATGGTAAATCCTGCAACTTTCTTCGAGATAATATTTCAACTTTACCTATTTTTCATGAAGTTTTGAAAATATAAACAGAAACTAATAATTTTTTATTGAATAAAGAAGTATATTCGTAGCGAAAATATTACTCACCTGAAGTGAAAATTATCCCCTGTTTTAGACTAAAAAACTAAATATATAATTGTTTTATTAGAGATCGTATATGTTACAAATTTCAACAAAATCGGTCCATAGAATCGTGAGTTATCGTACTCACAAAAGCAATCACAGCCAAACAAAGCCTTCTAAATACAGTTTAGTTTCGTGACCTTTCAAATATGTACAGTATTACCATTGAATTACTAATGCCTAAGTTGAAGTTAGTATGCTCTTCAAGTGAAATGAAAATTTCCATACAAATTTTACATCCAAAACGAAAATTACTCTTATTAATCTCAGATCCGCGGAAATAGAACGCGTATCAAAGTTTACAAACATTTTTGTTCTAAAAAAAAATGTTTTATTCATTAATTACCAGAGGAAAGATAAAATGTCTTTATAATATTTAGTGTGGACTCATTTATTTGTTTTGATTTAGTTAAAGCATACAAGTTGTGAACACAATTTCAAATTCATTTAAATGTACATATTTCATTGAATTTTTTGTTTAAGATAATGTAGATACCCAAGGTAACAAACAAAAAGGCCCACCAATTAGAACAAAGCAAGAACAATTGCACTGAAATAAGCACATGTAAAATTTAGAGAGTATGTTAAAATCTTGTTTCGTTTCAACTCTGTACTATACTTAAGAAAATAAAATCGATCTATTGTATTTTAGGTGTCTTTTCTTTAGAACCCACGATATATCCTTTTTTGTTGGAATTATTTTCCTTTAACATGTTATCTATCCACTTCGAGGATATATTAAATGAAATTTTCTCTAATAAAATGCTTAAACCGTAATAATATAAAAATAGTCAAGATTATTATATTATTGTATCGATTCTATAGTCTAACAAAATAGGAATGAAAACTTTTCGTGTTTCAATCGAAAAGTCATATAAAAATAAACTGGAAGTGTGAAAAAAGGTACTACTTCCTTTATTTTTTGGAAGAACTTATATAAGTAAGTAAAATACCGAAAAAAAGAAAAACGAATGAAATAAATAATACAACTTTAGTGTACTTATAGAGAAGAATAGTTGATAAAAACTTTTACTATCAATCCGGATTTATGAATCTAATTTAGAAGTGAAAAGTTTTAATAATAGAATACTAACTTAGAGAAGTGTCCTTTCAATGGATGAAGAAATGAAAGTTTATAGCGAAACATATTTTTTGGATAATTATTAATTTATGAATTTGTTTTTTTTTGAGTTTTAAATTAAATCTGAATAAACAGAATTTTATGATAACAATAAAATGCTATTTTTTAAATAAAATTTTAGTTTTATTATGAAATTTTGTGGAAAATTTTAAAAGAAACTTTTAATTAAAATTTTAATTAATCTTGTTCTAAAGATATATTTTGTAATATTTGGAATCCTAAACTAAAATCTTCCGTAAAACTGGTTATCAAAGCTGAAAGCTTAGTTCAACAAAAATCCGGAGTCAAATTCTTGTCTTTGAGTGAGATTTGGTTGATATATGTATACACTGAAATAAAATACTTGGAAATCGACAGGTTGTCGCGACTAAAATATTGTTCCAGCTTCTATAAATTTTGATAGGGTTTATAAAATTACTATATATATATAGTATGCTAAATAATATGCTACGAATATACATACACGGTTAAAAATGGGACGTTTCCACCTTTTGGTTCGTTATTATTTGGGTAGTTAATGATTTTCAAATACACAAGAAATGATCGTCGAAGTAAATGTATTTAGGTCACTAAGGGTAAGTTCGCGCTAGCATAACTTGAAAGTCATTAAAATTGACGTCTTTTTTTAACCGCGTAGAGAATCGAAAGATCCAGGAGTATATATTGAGTCTAAGTTTGGATTCGAGTTTATGGATACAGGGTTAAAATATTGAGTTCAAATCGAGTCCAAATGTAATTGTGAATATACAAAATTTAAATTTTTTCTGAGAAAAAAAAAAGATTTACCAAAACGCTGTAAATTCAGTCAATACAATTTAGACTCGAACATAGTATTACATGCATTTAGACTCTCCATGTATACGGAGTAATCGATTTTCGATTTTCTGTTAATAGTTTCAATTGTTTCGTTCCAACAATTAAACTAATGTAATTTTTAATAAAGCCTGACAAGGGTAAAAATTTTTTCTTTTAAATCTTTTATCGATTTTAAAAACTTTTTATTGAGTTAAATAGCTCGAAAAGAATTTACAAAAGTGCATTTCATTAATTTATATGACGAGACATGACAAGTGTTTTTAGTAAACAAATAAAATTTTAAACAACAACTTTTTCTTTTATAAAAATAATTTCTTATGTAAAATATTACAGGTGAACGGAATCACCTTTAAAACAGTTTCTTACATTATTTTCTCACCATTGAACAAGAATATTGAACGAAACATAACCCTGTTCTGGTTTATAAACTTTTGATGGCACTCTATGGAATACAAAAACAAATCTAGAACTAAAATTACTACTAAAGAAAATATTTTTTTCGAAGTGGAAAAATGAAAAACAGTTGAAAAACACAGAGCAAAATATAAATTCAGGTGAAAACTGAAAATTTCTTCTTGAATATAATATTTTAAGTTGAAAAACCAGAATATTGAGAGATGTTTTCTTGATTAAATCTTGGTATAAAATTCACACCACTAAATTTCCGGAATTGCTATTATTCAGTTAGAACACATATGGTTTATATGCGGGAAAGTACTTTAGGCTATGAACATTTTCCTGTTTTTCGTGGAAGAATTTTTATCTGGATACTAAGTTTATTTTGTTTGTTTTTTGCGGTGGGAGGAAGTGAGGGTGTTTGATATAAAAATAAGCCCGGAAAAACAAAACCATTATTTCAATCTTTCGCGATTTTATAAATTATTTGGTTGTCAGCCGAAATGACGTTGTGACATATAAATGAAAAGTTCGTTTATATTCTTCATCATCTATACTTTGTTCCCGAATATATAAGAACGATATATGAAATATATAGAAACACACTCTATATATAGTAGGATAGTATCATATGCTCCGTTTTTCTTATATAACTTATAATATTTATATTCACTACCAGGTGTTTAACCTTTTACGTAATGGATGGATTCGGGGATAAAGGATGAAATAATACAAAAAAATGAAGTCGGTATACACTCTTTTTTTTTTTTTTTTGGTTCAGAATGTTTTAGATTATGTAAATATGTTCAAGTCTTGTCAGATGTGTGATGCTATTACAAGAAAAATACTGTAAATTGAATCGACATCCTAAACATCCTTTAGATAATATATTCTAGTACTTAAAAGAAATGTTCAGAACACAAGAAATGAGGACATAATATAAGATGGGGTATATGGGACAAAAAAAAAGACAACATGAGAAACTTTAATATAGTTCAATATAAGAAAGAAAAATTTTTTTTGGTAAATTGACTGCGAAAAAAGGTGTTTGAAGATTCTTTTCCGGGAAACGTTTTAGGTTCGTTTTTTAGGAAGAGTGTTTTTTTGGTATCAACAATGGTTTAGATTCGATATAATATTCTAAAAAACTTATTTTATCTATATATATCCATATGGGCTCTAATTTTATACTGTTATCATTTTAAATCGATATATGAAAATGTTTTAGAAATTTAGAATATGAAGAACGTTATTGAAAAATAATCTGCTAAAAAGTGTAAAGTCGACAATTTAAAAATTTTGATTTTTGAATTATTTCTGAGAAAAAGTTGAATGCTTTTCATTTCGATGAAAATTGACGGAAAGGAAAATGTTTATATCTAATTTAAAAGGCAATTTTGAATATCAGAGCTTATATTGACATGACCTTAGGGCCATTAACTAATTATATCAACGGTTGAACAAGAGCAGATAGAACAGTTATATTATATATTATACTTTTTTTTAAAAATAGATTGAGGCAAATTTTAACTAGGATTTCTGGTTAGTAATATTGTTAAACAAATTTTCAAACTAGATTTGATCTAGAAGCTTCAAACTAGAGATGTATTTCCAATGCACATATTTAATGATAAAATTTAGCAATTTTTAACTTCTAATTCGGTTTTTATGTTATTAAATTCAAGGGTAGTTCAGCGTTGTATATGAACTAATTGCAATCACAATTAAAATAAAGCATTTTTCAATGGAAAAATGACTATACTCGAAAGTCAGTTAAATCCGATTACAACTTCGGGTAGCTGCCAAACAAAATTGAAAATTTTTTTTATGAAATTTCGAGTATAATTTTCATACATTTTCGTGTTTGCACAAAGCTCGGAATTTTCATACAAAATAAAATACAAATTGTTGAGTAAACTAATTTGATCGCTATGCATAGAAGTTCTCATCCTGGTTTTGCGCTATAGTTTGTTTATGACTTACATATTTTAGCTCAGATCTAGAAATACTATTGCCTCCTGCTTATGGTGTATGATGAAAGTTTTTATACCTTCATAAATCATATACTATGTATAATCAAATATAATATATAATACAATAATAACATGTCAATATTTTCAAAATAAAATGAAAACTATATACGTCTTTCGTGACAAGAAAGGGTCCTAATAATAACCAATCATTATTATAAATAACATATTCATCAAAATTTGTTATCCTTATACGAATTGTTACCTAAATATTTTATGAGAAGATTATCACATATGTCCTGCCCTCCACAAAAAAAACCCTTGAAATTAGTTTTGGTCCTTTAACATTGTTCTCCGTTTCATTATTATTGTACAAAAGGTGTTACAAAATATTCTTGGATATTTTAACATGAACTACGTTAAATCCTTTATTGTATGTTATAAATTTTTATCAAATTTTTAATTGAGTTTGATCTTCTAACTCAAATACAATAAATGTAATTTGAATTTATTCCAATAGAAACCATAAAAGTATTTTCTACGATAAAAACGATCAATAAATTTTATTAGTTCCGTAGTCAATGGGCCTCTGTGATTTAGTTGGTATTTACGGAAATATAATTAAGAATTTTATAGTTTTAGTAAGTCGATATAAATATACTTAGTATATATACTTTATTGAATATAATCAAAATGACAAAGTAAAATAGGACTTATTTTTGTTTGCGTATAAAATTGATTGATCATATAATAGTACTAAGCTATATTTTTGCCCTATGGTAGATACTACCAAAGGATATATTAGTTTTGTCACAATATTTATAACGCATAGAAAATAATCATCAAAGAAGATGTTTAAGTCTATAGATGTGCAGAAAATTAAAAGTCATATCGATTTGAACATGTCTGTCCGCCCTCCGTGTAAAAGATTACTCAAAAATAAACTCTTCGGTTTTGGTTAGTCCTTAAATTTATTTAGTACTGCAATTCAGCAAAATTAATTGAGGGGGAGCAAAGTTATTAAGCAAAAACTAGGGTGATCAGAAAGTTTCGTCATTTTTTTTAATGGCTTTTCAGACTTCATTGGAATATTTGCAATATTGCAATATTGGCATATTTGTTTAAATTGTTTAAATGGGTAGACTCCATAAATAGACGATATCATTTTAAATTGCAGTAAAATTGGTCCAAGGATAGTGAAGAAAGAAATAATCGTAGGAGAAAATAAGCCTGTTCATAAAGTTTTTTGAAAACTAATATACCGGTTTGAATAGAGTTTGCAGAAGATATTTGTGCTATTAGATCCCAGGCTACCTGCGAATTAGAGCAAATTTAAAAAAGGAGAATCAAATATTATGTATTAATTTTGGCGTCCATAGTGCATCAAAAAATTGGCTATAGGCCGATTTCGTTCCGATATGTTGTATATATGTATATAGTTTTGAATTATTTTTATTGGAAAATAATTATTAATAAGAAATTTATTAACTACGTACTGTGAATATGTGTTTTCATATTGTTATTTATGCAAAAGATCATTATTTCAAAATACGTGTGTAAATAAAATAGGAATGAAAATAGATCAATATTTATTTTATTAATTTGGAAAACATAGAAATGCTATTTACTTAATAATTTTTTTCCAAGAATATTGTATATTATCAAATTCGTTATTCTAATTTATTAAAATGGAAATTTAATTGAATTTAAAATGTATTTTTGAAGAGACACAATATATAGACGGAATATTATATGATAATTGACATTATTTAGCTGGAGTTAATTTCTTCATTAATTTTTGATGGTTTTAAAGCCGATATTCGATAATCAATCAGGCTTATGAAAATCGACATCTAATTATTCAAAAAAAAAAAACTTTTGAATTTGGTTTTCTTTTGTTATAAACATAAATAAGTACAAAACAGGATATTCGAAGGATATTTAAATTTCATAAATCATTTTTCAATTGTATTCTAGTCACTTGAAAATAACGAACGTTTAGAAATGTTAAATTTTTGTTAAATAAAATTGGCTTAAAACATTTCTTGAAACAATTTTTATGTAATATAATTTCCGACATAATATTTATAGCCGAAAAGATAAAATATCTACATACTATGACAGTTGTAGTAATTTATCATGTCAACTGCTTTTTTTTTCTTTCTTTTCTCCGGGATAATAATTCATTACGTGGGAAACATATCTCTTTAGAATATAGTTTAGTCTTTATTAAAAAAAGAAGGTTTTAAGTAAATTCCTTGTTTATTTTTAAATCATGCGCGATATTTCAGAAATTTGAAATTAATCAAAGTTTTTTTTTTCTTCAATTTAAATGTGCTTTTTAAAATACATTTATTACGGGTAATTAATTTCAAATACAGCACAAATTCATTAGACTCACATATGAATTATTTTGTAATAAATTTTATATATGAAAATAAAATAACAATCAAATTTCCACTTCAACGCTTTTTAGTGAAACGAAAATTTTATAGAATGAAATTATTTAATTTATGAATTCAAATTTATTCCATATTTTATTTTAAAAATGCTAGAAAATAATTACTAAGATATTTTTCTAATTAAACATTTTTTTCAGAGTATTTATCACAAAAATATTCTTCCCAAAGTTTCCTTGTTCAAATAATAAAAAAATGGTTGCATATGGCATGGGAAAAAATTGGGACCCACCAATTTCGATGGATCTTCACGTTTTTTTAAGGTCACGAATTGAAAAAACACATATTAGGTATTGGGAAATGTCCATTTGCCTAAATTTACACTAGTTCTCCGCAACCGTTAGGTCTTCACGGCGCACTTCGATTCATGACTATTAAATTCATTTATTCTCATTTACTATGTATGAAATTTTGGAAAATTGACTTAAAATCGACTTCAAATTTAGAGTTGGGATGAAAAACATAAATAATTACTTTTTTATTTTTGAAGATAATCACTTAATTAGAGGACCGTTAATACAGGGATATTGCCTATAAGGGATGTTTTTAGTTTTTTGTGAGTTTCTCTCATTCAAATGTACATAAATCAATTTTTTATTTCCGCATAAACTTTTTTATAGTCGCGATTAATTGGAAAATTTGCATAAACAAGAAAACTATTGTCAAAGATTTTATTCGAATCATTAAAAAAAATGATATTTGTCTCTTTTATTGATTGAATATTTTCGCTTTTATAGTTTGTTTCTGGCATAAAAAATGTTCAAGTTTTTGAAATTATAATTTGTTAAGAATTTGAACAAGGCATTATTTAAAATTATTCAAATTATTTTATAATAAATGAATTTGAATTGATGTGACAATTTTGTTTTCTTCAAAATTCGAATACAAAACAAAATTGTTGCCTTTTCATATTTTCATCCTATAAACACTTCCCTCCGGGAAAGTGAAAAAAATTCTGCTTTTGAAATGATTATATTTTAAAGAATGACTTATAATCATCCTTGACCCGACCCAACAACTGTTCTCTCTAGAGGTGACATATCCATTCATAAAAGGAAAATTAATGAGATCTGCACCTAATATTTGCTTCTATTATTATCTATATTATTTATTTTTAGAGAATTATATATAACATAAGTAAAGAACCAAAAACCGAAGGGTGGTGTATAAGTGAAACATTAAGAAATTTGACAGGATTAATATCTTTATGCTCACCTCTGTTTGTTTTACATTTTCATTTTCCTTGAAGAAGAAAAAATATCCAAAATAGTATTCCTTTTATATATTCTTAATTGATCACTCGTAATAATATTATATGAAATCCATCAATATAGCACCATGTTGTCCATTAAAATGATCCTTTTTTTCGTTATGTTTTATTGTATTTGTTATTATTATTATTAACTAGTCTTGTGTAGTTCTTAAGAATCATAAATCTTTTGCCAAGAAAAAGCAAAAAATTAGGAAATGTTAAGAATTGAAACTCCAAACTGTGTTTATCCTGATGATCTCAAATATTGTAGATATTTACAAAATATTACATTATATGTAATACATGCAAGTAAAGATGTATATATTTTATTTTATTTTTTGAAGTGATGTGATGATAATCACTTAATCCATTTTATTCCATCAAAAGGTTATTGTTATCACTTTATCTCACTATTATGGGGTGGTTGGGTTATATTTATAGGAATGAGAATAGAACAAAAAAGAAACTATATCACAAAAATAGAAACAAATTTCACATACATATGAAGATTATACTATTATATTGAACATATAGCAGAAATATGTAGGATCAGCTAGTAAAATACATATTACTTATATATATGTTGGCATAGAGTAAAGAAAAAGGCGCACCATGGAAAGATAAACATCATTATATGAAATTAATCAAACAACATGACTTTATGTGTATAAATATATAAAGACAGAGGAAAATACACGAACAAAAAGAAACTTATTTATATCTTCAAACATGTGAGAATTTAATATTACATTTTTATACACTTTCATATAATTTCAACACTTTTATTCTTCAAATTAATTATTATTTTTTTTTTATAGAAAAACTAATAGGAACAATTTTCTTTTATCAAAAAGAAAAAAAAACTAAACTTTCCAAACAAAATTATTATTTTCACTATTTCTTTCTTAATTTTTCATAACAATAATAATTGCCTTTTCTTCTTCTTTTTGCTTTTTAAAACAAAACTAATTAAATATTTTAAAATTGAAATTTCACACTAGCTTCACAACAAATCAATTAATTAATTCACCACATAAAACCTTTCTAAAAAGGATTTAAGAAAGGATCCGAAATTTTAACACGACAACTGGATTAAATTTTATTAATTCATAAATTTGTCGCGCCCGATTTTAATCGCGATTAAAATGATTTTCAAATTATTATTATAATAGTTAAAAACAATTATAATGAAAATGGATTTTAATGAGAATATTATTATTCTCTTTAATTAGATCCAAAAATTTCCTTTAAGGACGCAACTTCAATGGAGAATTTTTAATTATTCCGTTCAACAACCCGGCAATAAATTATTCAAAAATTTGCAGGACTCATGTTGGTTACATATTTTCCACGTAGAAAAAAAAATAAATGAAAAAATAAGGAAAAACAAATTAAGAAGAACAAATTATTCGCGCGAAATCGCGTGTTTTTTTCGCTGGAAAAATTAAATTGTTTTCTTGTTCACAGTTTTTTTGTTTTCTTGTTTTTCTTAACACCTTTTATATTAAAAGAAAAATAACAAAATCTGATTTGTATAACACGAAACGAACAATTCTTATCAAAATTCCGTCGTGAACTGAACGTGAAAAGTTTTCCAGACCATACGCAAAACAAAATTTTATTCTATTTTTTATATTACGGAATTCGCATATTTGGAAAACGCGGGTTTTCTCTCCTTACTGAAATATTTGTTGTGGTCGGATATCAGCAAAAGTTAAGACTTTCCTTATTCTATTTGAATTATCAAGTTTTCTAAGTTCAAATCAAATGTATGAAAAAAGCAACAAAAAAAGGCTTTCGTACAGAATCAAAAAAAAAAGAAAAGAACGAAAAGCTTAAGATATTTTGAGGGTGTAAATTTTAGTATAAGAGAAAATTTTCGGAAAATTGAGAGAGAAAAAGCTTAAACTAAATTTTTTGTTTTCGTTTTTTAGATCAAAAAACATATCAATTTGAACTTTGAAGAAAATTTTCCCTTTTCGAGTTAGTTCAAATGAAGGTGATTTAAATCGTAATGGGTAGGCGGTATTTTGAGGGTGGAACCGTAAAGTAAAAAAAAAGCTTTGATTGAATGAGAAATAAAAAAAAAAAAAACAGACAACAAACTGATAAAATTTGATGGTGGCGATATCGTAAGATAACGTGACACTAAAGGCAAATTGAGCTTTTTTGAATGGAAATTTTAGTTTTGTCGGTTTATTTTCTTTCTAAAAAAAATTAGAACGGTTTTTACTTTCTTATACTTTATTACGGTTAGTATATTATATGTCTTTATGAGTATACAAAAAAGTTAAATGTTGTCTTTATTATACGTCGTATCTAGTTTACCATCAGTCGATAGTATAGAAAACTAAATAAGATATCGGAATCCGTTAGGTACTAATAATGAGTGTCCTAAGCGAACAGGAGGCCGGAGTATTGTGGCGATCTATATTCATTTGCCTATTGTAGTAACTAAGTATTATTTAAACAATACAATCGAGAATTAGTTGCCTAAAAGAAATCCGCAATAAAAGCGTGGACTAATTTTAATAACATTTGTTTATTAGATGCAAATCGAACAATAATTGAATATAGTTTTGAGTGGAAATGGCACTGGAAGTCGATTATATTAATATAAAATGTAGTATCTTCTTTAGTTTATGAGAATATTCTGTATAAGAAAGTTGTATACTTTGGTTTACCAAATATTTTATTCTGCCTTCTTTTTTCCTTGTAAAGTTCACATTTTCTTTATTTAGTGTTTTCTAAATGTAGGAAAAATAAGGATTGGTTTTGTTCGTAGAGAACTATTGTATATAGGCGCCCTGTTGTTTAGACAATAACTTAAAGAATTTCTAAGAAATTAGGATCTATAATAGGATTCTTATGTTTATGTTCCTGCATTTATAATATAGTGATGATAGTAGTAAAATTGGATGGATAGATGGTCAAAAGAAAAGAAAAAAAAAAAAAAACGTTGAGGAGACATCATAATGGGATAATCGAAAAAAGGACATATGCAAACTTTAAAATTGTGTATTTTGTTTGTGTTTGCTTGTCTACAGTATATTTTCGTTAGTACAAAATTTATGAGGATAGATAAAAAAAAGAATATTCTTCTTGAATATTATTTTGTCAATAAAACTGAAATTGGAAATGGGTCAGACAGTTTCTGTACCTTTTTAGCACATTTTTCATTCTATTCACAACAAGAAAAAAAATGGAAAAATAGAAAATTAGATGACGATATCTAACTTTGAATGATTTGTTAGGTACAAATAAAAAAACATCATTCTAATAGGAAATTATGAGGATTCTAGGATAAATATAAAGGATATTGCAATACGATAATTTTGATTAATAAATTAATATTCTTGATTTTGTTATTTTGTCATATTTCCCACACAAAAAATTTATCGTTACATGTTGTTTCGTTTTGTTAAAGAATTAATAATTGAGTAAGATTATTTCTGGAAAAGGAAAATAACAAAAAAATCAACGCTTTTTATATTTACCTGAAAATATTCCAATTAATAATTGATGATGAAAATTGGTTGGAAAGTATTTTTAACCAAAAATGTCTCCAAAACATAAGAAAAGGTTGACATATACTCATCTGTTTTCTTCGAAATAATCAAATGTACATGTTTTGGGTTTCATATTAATCCTATCGTAACTTAAGGTAGTTTTAGTCTACTTTTTTGTTCTTTTTATGCCCTATGGTAGGACTACCAGAGGGTATATAAGTTTTGTTTCTACAACTGTAAGGCATAGAAAAAATTATCATCGGTTTCATGAGTATCGATGTATAGAGAATCAAAAATTATATCGATTTCTCACGTTCCTCCGTCCGTCCGTCCGTGTAAAAGATAACTCAAAAACGAGCTAACCGATTTTGATGAAATTTACAATCTGAGTTGGTTATTCCTTCAATCGACTTGGTATTGTATTTCAGTAAAATCAACCAAGGAGGCATAAAGTTATAAAGCAAAAACCGGTTCGACCAGAAAGTTTTGTCCTTTTTTACCTTTTTTCGGAGATAATTTCAAAATTTGTGTAGTAATTTTGTTTAAATTATTTATATGAGTTAACTACATAAATAGACGATACTATGTTAAATTTCAGTAAAATCGGTCTAAGGCTGTGCGGGAAGAAATAGTTGTAAGAACACATAAACTTGTTTTTTTTGATGTATTTTCAAAACTAATATACCGATTTGAATAGAATTTGCAGAATTAGGCCCCACCTTACCTATGAATAAGATCGAATTTGATCTTAATTCATTGACCTATAGATTTGTACAAGTCCCATTTCTACCACAGGGCATCAAAAAATCGGCTATAGACCGATTTTCAGTTACTATAGTATATGTTTTTTAGGGTATTTTCATATTATTTTTGATATAAAAATACATAAAAGATAAAATTCCATAACAGAAAAAAATCTCATCAGAAAATTCATCAAGGCAGAAATGCTTTTCTTTTGAGAAATAAATATTAATATTATGTAGGCAGACATATTTTCAGAAAAGGGCTTCGCCAAAATATATTTTTTTCGCTTTTTCAGGTTACATATAAGAGCTTTTGAAGACAATCTAACTTCCTGATTGAGTTACTATTTTTAGTTTTATGTTATTTTTATTGTTATTTCGTATATTAATTTTTATTCTGGGAAGTAGAGCAGATTATGATTGTTTTATGTACTATTCTAAAAATAAAGCTTTGAGTTGCAAAAATAAAAGAAGTTTTATAACATAAATCATGTGTTATTTCATTTTCATATTATTATTAGTATATTATTGACTTTTATTTATTTGAAAGAAAAAACCATTGGATTGGAATCAAAGTCATAACATACTGCAAAAATTACTTGAAACCTTTCATATATCAAAGAAAAAAATGTCTAGAAAAACATAATAATTATACCATCAAAGTCAATAAAACGAATAGAAACAAATAAACTCATCCAGTTGATTCTTGACAAGCTTTAATTATTATGTTCCATTGTTCTTCGAGGACTAGATTAGGATGAAGTTGAAACTTCAACACAAAATGAAATGGTGCGAGAAGAATTGTATTGTTTAGTGATCCTAAAAGATTGGCGATCTTAGTAGTTGTTTATATTATATTGTATAGTATTTAGAATATGAAATATACAAATTGAAATATCCACTTCATATATCCTTGCAAATACAGTGTCAACTGAAGCATTTCAAAAGGCATACACTAATATGGATCTATTTATTATACATATGTTTTTTTTTTCTAAATTCCTAAATAAATCAGAAATAGAAATATTGTATACATGTCCTTCGCGTAATCATACTCAACTATATATATATGGAAATTTTCAAATAGTATATCAGAGTGCGACATGGTAAGTGCTTCACAAATAGTTAAGAAATCCTTCAGTATATATCAAGATTCACAATAACAATAAACATAATATGGAATGAAAACTAAGAGGTAAAAATGAAACGAAAGAAAAGTGTTTTTCCGTTTTCATACAATAAGTATATATGTATGTATGAGAATTAGAATTTGAATTGGAAAGGATGAATGAAGATATAGTATTGGTGTAGTTGTGTATGTTAGGATAAACAGAATTTCGTATTCGATATGACCATGATGATAAAAGCACACCAAAAATGTGGCGAGTATGAACATGTTTCAGGATGATTTTCCTTAAGGATGATTTCATTTCTATCGTGTTTTTCTTTTTTTCTTGTCGAAAATTTTCATCATTGAAGAAAACACTACTGACATATTTTGAATTTCCCTTTCCGGTAAATTTTTTTATATATGCAATCGTAAAAAAGAGAAAACATAATCCCAAACTCTATTGAATTCCAATATGGATGGGTGGTTTTTCATTTTATATTATGGATTCGGTTCAATTTTGGTTACATTCTTAACTTCTATACTGTATAAAGTATATAAATTACTGGAATGATGAATAATGAAAAAACATTTGTTTCAAAAATTTCCATTGCAAGTACTCTTAGGCAATGTTTGAATATATGTAAATTAAGTTGTACCCATATTGAACAAGCGATTTTAACAAAATTGCTAAAAAGGAATTTTTACTACTATATCAGAATAATTTCATCATGTGATTGGTTCAATCGACGTAGAACGTCGTGTGCTTCTAGTACTATAATTTGCGTTTTAATTGTTTTAATTCTCAATTTATTTGAATATAATTTGGTAAATCGAATGTTTTCAGTATAACAATGGTTATGTCCGACATTCAATAGATATCAACTGAAACCTGGGGTTACTGCCTAATAAAAGTTGTGAAATTTTTGTATTCAATTAAATCGAACAGATTACAACTTCGGCTGTAATATTTATGAAGCAACTTACTCAAATTAGTGGTTCAGTAAAATAATTTGATCGGTATGTATAGAACTTTCAATAGTTGTTTTGTATACTATAGCTCGTTTCTTTTGATTCAACGTTTTTCGATAAAATAAACCTTTTGACTGTATATATTGACACGATATCACTTTTTGGTTTTTGTTCGAAATAAATAAGCTTTTTTTCAAAAACTTATGATAAAGGAAAAATATTTTTATAAAATATGATCGATTTTACTATCTTAAAGAACAAACCTGCTACTTATACACGTATATACAAAAACCTAAGATGCATCAGTAATAGGATAAAATAAAATTGGTTTGATTCCTGAAGGTTACTGTTTAGGGACGTTTCTCTTCAAAAAAATTTGATTTGATTTAAAAGCTATGCTGAGGAATTTGAAAAGCAAAACAATTTACAGATAAGAAAATTGTTTTATTAAATTTTGTATGACAAAATAAAGTCATTTTTCAATTGAATCAAATATAATCGACATTTTGACAAATTCTTTTAAGTATATATATAAATAAAGCAAAGCAAATAATTCGAATAACCTCAAAAATTAGTTATCATCAATATTGCAAAAAAATTTAAAATATGTTCTTTTGAAAAGCTTCTGGCCATATTGTAAAATTGAAATTGTACTTTCATGTTATTTTTTTTACAAAACTTATTAGAACCAATAATGTATGTTTTTATATCTGTATATGTATTGAAATAAATATAATTTTCAAACATATACCTTGTGCACTAGATGATGGCCTTTAAAAGATGGAATTAAATTTGTACCTATGTGAGTTTATTGTTTTCAAATTCAAACCAAAGTTCTATAAAGAAGGCTGCATACTGAAGAAATATAATATTCTCAAATTTTACTTCAGATCTGTAAGAATTTTAGGACTTTTGTACAATTTTTAGTTTTGAAAGGTTTAACCCATTTGGACCCAAAACTAGTTTTGTCAGAATTATGAAGTATTTATCGTAAACGGAATTAAGGGCGTTTAAAAATCACAAATACGAAAAAAATGCATGTGCAATGTAAATTGGTAATTTTCATCCAATGAGACATCAAGCGTAATGTATGAATTCACTATAAATTGTTACACAAAACAACAAATAACTTATTATATTGTAGTATTAATTTCCCAACATTGAACAAATGCTCTGCTAGACATGTTGTGTTGAATTTCCAATAAGAAATAAGCACTATAAATACAAGACAGCTTGATTGATATTTTCAATGTTATTTTATAGAGGAAGATGCATTCTATTCTATTAGTTCAATTTATTTGGAAGTTTCTAAAAATGTCAATTTTAATATTTGGTAAAATCATTGTTCATCGTTGCATAAATTAATTGTAAATACTATTGATTTTCATCTTTTGTATTCTAGTATTATTATTTAAGATCTGTCATTAAATTTCGAGATTTAAGGGTTTTATTTCGACTAAATTTCTAATAAACCAAATTACAGAATATATCAATTTAATTCGACCGACATTCACATTGATTAGCACTTTGATATTGAGGATAGTGAAATCTTGTTTTATAAATATTTAATTCAAAATATACAAAAATTCTGGTTGATATTTTGTCATTAGGTATCCGGTCTTCTTTTAAAAATCTCACAAAATCTATAATATTTTCAATAAAAGTACAAGCTTTAGGGATACACCATTGTAAAAAATAAATATTGTACTATAAGATGAGCTTTCATATATCAAACATAAAATATCAAAGTAAACAAACATCAAATATTTTTATATGAATGTTTTTACGGTATGCAATATATGGATATGGATGAGGCAAACGAAAGGTAATATCACAAAACCATTTATATTCACTGTACGACTTCGTTCTTTTTAAAAAATATTTTTCAATAGCGATGAAAATGTACCTACAATAACTTTCCTATATGCCATATGTTGCACTTGGAATAACCATTCTTCCAATTTAGTCTAAAAAACCAAAAACAAAGAAAAAGCTTCCTATTCTGAAATATTTGCTTTCTATATTTACATATGAATATGTACATATCATATCTTTAGATTATATACGAATATATGCATTATAATATAAGATAAACTACCCATTTATCGACCATTCTCCCATCATTGAATACAATATGAATACAATCTTAATCTAGTTGTAAGCATCGAAGTATGGCACTGGCCGGTCAAAATTGTAACTGCGCCAGCCTAATAAATTGCCTAAATCTTACCATAAAATTTTTATATAAAACATAAATCACAAAGTCTTATTAGGCTTCAGAGATCAAAAATTAAATTAATCTTTGCTCCTGTCACCAAAAAGTATTAAAACTATTTAAAATATGTTATTAAAAAATATATTTTCCTAACTGACATATTATTCATAATTCGATATGAACGTGTTTTCGACAATCTACTAATATTCAATTTATATCATATTTGGGTCGTTTACCCTATGGTATGCGTATAGAAATGTGGCATGCGATTTTTCCATTTTATGCATAGAGAATATAACCGAAATGCCGAGGTGATAAATTGTTCTCGTAATATTGTATCTGGGGATATGTACATACATTTGAGAATAATATTCTTGTACATACTATATTTGGATATTTCGTGGTCGATATTTTCCACATATATGAAGACATCGGAACAATAAGTTGCATGTTGTCCTAATTCACCATATCTAATATCATTTATGTACAAAAGTGTCCACTTTCATTCCTTCATATATTTCCAGTTTGCATGAAACTGACATGCAATAATGCGGTTTCCAGCCGATTTTGACATTTGATATGGTTAATATATTAGCGAACAACATTGCTTCAAGTAATTATTTTCGAATTGAAATCTTTTATAAACAAATGAACATTCGTTTGGTTAGAAGAAATTAATTCTTTAGAATTTCTTTGAAGGGATTTTAATTATATAGTTTTCTTTTTTTTTATCGAGAAAAACACTTTATAATTAGTGAATAATTCGAAACATATTTTCAACGAACTTTATCATTATAAATCAAACTTTTCTTATTTCGAAAGCAATGAACCCTTATTTGTCTATATTTGCATGACGAAAATTTATTAGTATTCCGGTGTGTTTTTTTTTGTTTTATATAATAAAATTACTCAGGTTGAAATCATTTGTCTAAAAAAGAACCCAAAACCAAGGAAAAAAATGAAAGGAAACTTGTCTACAAATTGAAATTCCTTAAAAGAAAAAATCCAAATCATTCTTGAATTTCATCAAGTATCTATCTTTGTCGTTGGTTGTCAACGGTAGTCAGATGAATTTGTTTAACATGAGTGTCAACGAAGGGAAAACATAAGAAATTCTAGTAAATTTCTAACAAGGAAACAAATATAAGAATATTAACACCTAAGAGAAGTACTCCTTTTTTTATCCTTCATTTATACATTTTTTTTTCTCGCGTATATCTAGGAGATTTAGAAAACCATTTCAAGAAGATGAAGAATCCTATTAGGAAGAAAACACAAAAAGCTCTATTAACTGAAACTTTAGATTTTTAAAGAACAAAAATAAGAAAACAAAACAAACGACTATTTCACAATATATGATTATATATACATATTTTTTTTTTTACGAAAAACTTTTATATAAGTTTATATAAGGACAAAAGAAAAACAAATCTCATCTCATCAACGTGACAACTACGATATCTCATCCAAAACCTTATCTAGACTTTGAATTTCTTGGTTAAGTTAAGTTTTTAGGTAATGTTGGAAAAATCGCCAAGGACTTTTAATTTATTCATGTTCTTCTTATCCTTACTGTTTTCAAACCAGGAATTATATTCTATTCTATTTTTTATGAAATCTTAGCAATAGAATCATGATGATGATTTTTTTTTGTTTTTACGTTCGTGTCTTATTTGTTTTATGTTGTTGTTTTCTTTTTTGTCACTAGAACATTTTCATAGATATTTAACTTTTTTCCTGGGCTTTTGTTGAATCTTTTCATTCATTATATAGGATCCTGTTGCCTTTCAATATTATATAATAGAAACCTATAGAACAGATAAATATGCGACAAAGAACATGAAAGCTGCTCACATTTTCATCAGGATCATCATGATATAATGATAATCAGTATCATCTTACAAAAGTTACAAGAACAAAAAAAAAAAAATCGACGAAGAAAAATTTCATATTTTTGAATGAAATGCGACTAATAACTCATACTCGAAGAGTTTCCCTGAAAAAATAAATATTCCCTTGGTTTCTTTTTTACTTATTTTAAACCATTTTTATCCGTGTTCGCCATCACTTCTAAAGACATTACCGTCTCTATAGGCTATTAAGTCAAATAACATTTCTCATCCCCTTCTCATCTCATATTCCCATTTCAATGAGAAGCTGTGTTCTTATTAAAATTTACAAAAAAAAAAAAACTGTTATGACTGAGTAGCATTTTTAAGCCCTATGGTATGTACTACCGGAGAGTATATTAGTTTTGTCACTAAATGTGTAACGCATAGAAATAGTTATCGGAGAAGAGTTTAAACGCGATAGAAATGTAGAGAATCAAAAGTTATGTCAAACGCGTTATCCGATTTTCATGAAATTTACCATGTAAGTAGGTCATTCCAATATTAAGCAAAAATCAGGTTGACTAGAACGGTTGATGCTATTAGGTCCCAGGTTACCTGCGAATTAGAGTAAATTTAAAAAAAGGGCAAACAAAATTAAGCCGTACCTTGAAATATTTTTAGTTTTGGCTGTTTTTCTGTCACATAGGGCATCAAAAACTGAGCTATGGGCCGATTTTAAGTTAGTATATGTTTTTTCTGCAGTTGTGGTTTCCATAAGGTGTACTCTCTGATGGTCTTCAACTGTGTTGCATTTTTTTTTCTTGTTGTAATTTTTTTTTTCCAACCAAGAGTTTATATTCCAGTCAACCTAGTATATTTGCCTTGTTGGCGTTGCTATACAGGCTATCAAAAGGTCTTTTCTATTCATTAGTGGAAGAAAAAAAATTTATATTTCAAATATCTACCATAATCTCATACTACTTTCATAATATTTCTATAAATGAAGAGAGCTGGAATTATGACCAATGTACTAAAAAGCTTATGGGTAATTATTTTCATTAAAGTATGAAATATATTACAAATGTCTGCAAATAAGTGAATAGCTATGCAAATGTTGGATATTATGAAATTGGTTAGAGTTTTAGGATGATGTTTAAACTACGATCATTATCATAGGATATACATTCGGATTAATTAGGTATGCCTTTTATAAGCACGTAAACGACTAAAACTATTTGATATAGTATAACAAAAAGCACGAGCCTAGGAACACCGTTCGTCCTGTTTTACTTATAGGAATGGTTTCATTCAGTCATTTCTCGTTATAGAGAAGAAAAAAATGTGGTTACATAAACAAATAAATATTTCCTTTTCAAAATGTTTTAATTTCAATCTGAGATAAAAAGTTGAAATGATTTCTGTTTCTAGGAAAGATTCTTTAGTATTTACTTGACTTATCTTTTTTTTTTTAGAGAAGTTAATAGAACAGCTTTTTATGAAAAAGAATTTATTTTTAAAATTTCTATGAAGACCATGGTAGCGGCATAACGCCAGTGAAACGATTTCATCAAGAAGATAATGAATTTTCTTTGTAATTAGTTTCTATTTAGAAAGAGAGCATTTTTATAATCTTGATAACTAAATAATTAAAAACCTTTTAACAATATTTTAGGAATATATAAAAAAAAACGTTATGACCTGATCTATGTTGAGACTATTTATTAGTATTATGGACACGTGAATTTATACTCTTGGTTTGTACTTTGATTAAATTCCAATCACGTTCGATTCTCAATTGGTCAAATCTTCTTATTCTAGACATAGGTGAATGTTACGATATAGTAAACATTGTGTATTTTATATCATAAATATGAAACACAACCTTTTTTGGTTATTGGAAACCACTCATGATATTATTGTTTACAAGGGTGTTATAGGAAAGAAACCAAACAAAAAGTTTCGTATGGATCTGGGTGCCTATTCTCGAACACAATTGTGTTTCCTGGTATGCTAAATCGATTTGAGTTTTACAAAATCGGTATTCTGGTCATCCGTTTGCGAATGAATTCGTGTCGCTATAATATGGAAATCACTCAAGTGGGTTTATCCAGCCGAAATCGTTGAAATCGTGTCACAGATTTTGAATGTACAAACGTTTTTACAACAACTTTTTTGAAATAGTGTTGCCGTAAAACTAAGTAGGGCTCCACTATATAAACTGTGCAAATTTCATCCAAATTGGCATAGCAATTTCGTTTGTACGAGTACAAAGACAGGTTATATTTGGACGAAAAGTATTCCTAGACATTGTTACAATACTCAAATACTATATTGTCTGGAAACTAATCAGTTATAAGTTGGGGACAAATAAATAAGCTTCATAGATTTGGTTCAAACTGAGAAATCGGACTTACATAACTTTAGAAATTAAAGTACCTTTATTGAACTGCAGATTTTTTCTATACTCTCATTTTCCAATTAGGTATAGTAATTTGCTTTTCACAATTCAATATTATTTTTGCATTACCTTTCTTTCTTGCAATCAAATCTAATCAAAATATAAACAAATCAATAAAAATTTAATTGTAATAAATAAATTGAAAGGGTTTAATAAAAAAAAGTACATATATGAAAATGATAATTTCATCAATCTAAACTGATAACGTAAACAAAGTTTTCTGATAAAGAGTAATTAGCGTGAATAAGGTTTGTGATATGATGAGAAATCAAAAAAAAAGAAAAAATACCTGATAGACAAATAAAGGATATCGATTTGGTTGAAAATTATTTGAGAAAAATACCAGCAGAAGTGTTTCAGTTTAGATTCAATTCGGACGCATTTACATAACAGAAAGAAAAAAGATGGAAAATGACAAGAAAAGTAAAATTCGGTGTTCAAAAGGAGTTCGTGCCGGTTTGAGACGCACCAAAGCGAATGCACGTGAACGAAATCGAATGCATCAATTAAATGAAGCTTTCGACAAACTTCGAAAACAGATTCCAATTGAACAAGTTTTTATAAATACGAATAATAATAATAGTTTCTATCAACGTGATACAACAATTCAGAAATTATCAAAAATTGAAACATTACGTTTGGCTAAGAATTACATTTGTGCATTAAGTGTTGCATTAAATAAACGACAAACAATTCAATATGAACAATTTTTGAAATTATTGGCATTCAAATTGAGTCAATCAACAATAAATTTATTGAAAACACGTCTAAAAATCGATGAAGATATTGCAAAAAATTTATTTTTTTCAAAAACTGAATTAAATGAAAATTGCATTCATAAATGTTGTAATTTGTGCTTTGATTCAGCTTGGAATGAAAATTGTTATTTATTTAATAAAAATTGTTCATGTAACTTATTTTCATATAATTAAAAAAAAATATGCATTCTTTAAAGAAAATTTTTAGAGGAATAAAAAATGTCTTTTTATTAATTTTGAATTTTTAAATAATAGAAACACGAAAAACGAGGAATTAGAAAAATCTCCCTAATTTGGTCAATAGTTCGAAAATTTTCATCAAACTTGTAATGTATATCTTGGATAGGCTAACTTAAACAATAGGGCCCATCTTCCACTCGCTAAGGCGTCGCGATGAGGTCAAGAATATAAAAATGTCCTTATTCGGCCAGTAATATGGATAGCCAAATATAGAAGACAGGATATGTCCCTTGACTAGTAGTGAAAGTTTTGTCTCTCTTTAGTCATCCCATCTTTAGGGAATAATCGAATTTTGTAATAAAAAACATTTTTATTGTTTTGAAGTCATCTATTCACCGAGATATATTTTGATATTTTCATAAGTTTTGAAGTGCTGTTTAGAGAAAGCCGCTGATCGAAATAAGTGATAATCAGATGGGGCAGTATCTGATAAATACGGTGGGTGAACAGTGACGTGTGGTGTAAAGCGGAGATAGTGCAGAGCGCATCCAAATAATTTCAAAGCAATTATTGTAATTAGTAATTTTTATTTAAATAAAATCTTAGTTTTATTTAAACAAATTATTTTTTTTTCATTTATAAAATATTAAGTTTATGGCTTATGAAAAGACGTGTGGGTGCCTGCTCTCGAACTCAATGAAGTTTACCCATGTACCGAAATATGCTAAATCGATTCGAGTTTTACAAAATCGCTATTCTGGTTATTCATATGCGAGTGGAAACGTATCGCTACAATATGGAATTGGATATTAAGAATGATAACCCTTTCTGTTTACGTATATACATATATACGACATATTAAACAGGTACGAATAGGAAAGATACGATTCGACTTCTTCACGGGTAAACTCGATTAAGTTCGGGAATATGTCCTGTAATTGCAATTATTTTAGGTTCTGATTCGGTTGTAAGAGAAAGAAATTGAATAGATTAAATTTAAAATTATTGAATTATTTTGCCCTAATATGTATTTTCGGCATACAATTTTTTTAAATATATTATCTTGTACATTTGAACTTTACGAGTTTAACGTTATTAAAAGTTTTTAATCAAATTAAAATGGCATACATTCTAAATATGAAAATGAGAATTTTAATGCCATAATGCTATTAAATAGTTTACCATAGATCTACCAAAAACTAAAATATAAATGAAGTTTCGAGTAAACATATATTTTTCGAAGTTTTCAAGCACATAACACTTAGGTAAATCATAAAATACGCTTTATTTGTACAACATTTCATTTGGACACATGGAATAAAATTATATATAAAAAAAAGTTAATTTTAATATATTATATCGAATTTTAGTGAACTTTCATAATGTCATGTTTGGTTGTTCGAGCATAGGACGTGACCTCATAATGAATTTATCAATTCAGCATCAAAAGTTTACATTTCAATAACTTCATATCTTTAGTTGAATAGACTTGTTAATATTATGGAGTAATGATTATTGATGTAGAACGACTTGGAACAAGATGAGTTTGAAATTCCATATTGAACTTCTATAAATTGTAAAATGTGGGAAACACGAAACGAAATTTTACTAGGATGTTATTTCAGAACAGAACATTATCAAATTGTAACAACTATGTTATAGAGATAGAGTGAAGAAAGTTTTAGCTAGTATTTTTAGAAATACCGTAAAAATGAAGCTTTTTAGTTAATTAATTAATATTAGTAGAAGGAAAGATAATGAGTACATAGATCTGCACACTAGAACTAATTTTCGTGAGTATATTTTGATCTATATTTTTATGTAATGCGGATCTAATATTACATACATATATGGAACTTGGCATAGCCTGATGTTTTGGTTGAACATATTAAATACATTGACTATCTTTCTTGTAGGTACTTGATTATATGACAACTTGACAGAACAGCAATTTATATATGCATGCAGCTTTGGCATCTTTAGTAAAATTATGTAAGTTAGTTTTCCCTTCGAAATAGGATATTCACTCCGCGTTATATTTGGTCTTGTGTCGTTGCGAAATTATATCCTTTTACCACTGATAGAATTTTATTGAATTAAATTTTTATTTTTGAGAGCTTTATGAGTTTTTTTTAAGAATCGTTATCTAATCATTATATGTAGATCTTTTTAATAAAAGTTTTGACGGAACATTTATTTTATAGGAATTCTAGGGAAGAACTTTTACTAAGAAATTATTAACTAGTTGGTATTATAAAAGTTCTAATCGATAAATATTTATTTGTATTTTGAGAGGTGGTCCCTCTCAAAATACAAATAAATATTTATCGATTAGAACTTTTATAATACTAAAGGCGAGATATTAAAAATTGTGGGAAATTTTTTCAAAAAAGTAATAGTTGCTGCTATACATGAAGTTTCTGCGGAATCAAAAGATTTTTGTTCTCAATGTCATGTGAAGGAATATGTTACACTTTTACGCCGAAACCAACAATTTAGTTAAGGCATTTCTTAAATGTAACGGTGAATAAAAACTTCCAAGTTTCGCAATTTCACAATTTTACGATACAAGATCACATGCCACGACGCGTTAATATCCATAACTATACGAGACCAGATTCACTAAAAGTTAATATCCTTATTATGTAATTTTCCGTTCAGAAGGATCCAAATTTCTAATTTTATCATATTAGAATTTATATCATGAATTATAGTCATTTATCTAATATATTGAATTAGGAAAGTCATCAATCTATCTTTGGATTTATCTTATATATTCTTCTTATATTATATTGTAGTAGCATATCCATGAAGAGTTGTTCGATATACAATACTGTGAAGCGTATATGAAATAACAGAGTCCACAAAAAAATCCTAATTTTATGATCAGCTTCTATATAATTAATCCTGAAATGAAAACGATATAAATTAATTAATAAATGAAGTAAATATTTATTTCCTGCCCAAACAGAAAAGAACTTCACATATTTGGGAACGAAAGCAAATTTTTGCGAATGAATAAATAAATATATTTCGGGGAATTTTAAATCTTTGTAAAATTTTCATGTTTAACAAGAGAAAATGTTGAAAATTCACACAAGAATAATATTGTACTATATTTGAAATCATTGAACATAATCAATTGGAAGTGCATTATTAAAAGTCATTTACTCTCCTACTTTACAAACAATACGTACTTGTAATATAACCACTATACTTGTTTCGACATAATTTTATATAACATGAAAAGCTTTCACATGCCATACTATGAGTACATTGGATGTTGAGTGTTTAAATATAGTACTCGCACATATAACTCTATAGAAAGTTAGAGTTTGTATATCACAGAAATGCTGTTACATTTTGATTAAATTAGTTTAACTTTTGAATAAGCAACAAAAATATTATCATTATTTTTTCATTTTTTTTTTTAATTGAATTTATTTGTTTTAATTAGGTTTTAATATATTTGAAATTAAAATATACATTAACTTATTTCCTGTTGCTAAGGAATTAAGAATTTACTACTTCGGTTAATTGTAGTTCAATAAGGATACAGGAAGCAAAGGGATTTGTTGCCAAGATTGAAGTGTGAAGAGTATATTTATTTTAAAATGAATTTAGGATGATTTTGTAATATATGTTGCAACGAAAGTCGTGTGTCTTATAATATATGACTCAACTGAAGCTACACGTTGCAAGATACATGTAACGAGATTTATTCGGAATATACTAAATAATGCAAATGACATGAAAGTCATTCATTTCAGTCAGTTCAGTTTTAATAATTATCGGCATTCCAAGCTATTCAAGTTTCCGAAAAAGACAAAAGTTCTTATTCACTAATTTTTTTTAATTTCTACTATCATACAATATATCTTCGTAAATTTACGGTTCACGAATGGTGGAGGACTAATTCAGGTGGTAAATAATTTTAATCATATAGTAACTAATTAGGATTGAAATAATTATTTTTTAATCACTTTCATGGAACATATTTTCGAAAATTTTATTGGAAATATTTAATCCTATTAAAATTATCTATTTATGCTCTCGACATTGTGCGGTATTAATAATATGTTGTTTGTTAAGACGGGAATATTCGATGTAAAAATAATATCTAAATAGAATATTTTCCAGTTTAATAATCTGAGTATATGTAATTTATTTGCTTTTATAATATTTTCAGGATGAATTTTATTAGCAAACCGATATACTTGTATATATAAAGTTATATAGTTACAAAATACTATATTTTATAGAACACCTCATCTATCTATTAGTTTTATTAACTTTGAGAATTATTATAAAATTTATAAAGTGTATCGTTTTTTGGATGTGAATAAATAATTAGTTATATGATACTAAATATAAGAAGATCTAAAAATGATATACAATACATAAAAGATGGTTCTTACCGAAAGTACGTAAATATACCTGTTTGATTAAATTGTTAATGGTACAATAAATATGGTGATGATTATTATTTATATGCAAATTTAAAGTTTTGTTTTATGAAAAAGAACTTAAGTAATATTAACACATCGATAAACATTAAATATTAGTTTGAAATTTTACTTTCAGTTATAAGATTAAAGTTAATAAATATTACAGACGTGTTTTATTTGCCATTTGTCCACCGATTGGCGAGTCATTTTTTGTATAATACTATGGAACACCTTACATACTCCATTGTCTTTGGTAATATCCAAAAAGCTTTAAGCCGTAATAAATGGAACTAAAAAATTCTTTAAAAGAATTCAAAATAAAAATGCCTTCGGAAATAGCTGAAAAATTGAATTTTGTTCTATTTAGAAATAGCCCAGTCAATAGAGCGTAAAAAATGATTCCAGCTTGCAAAAGGTATAGGAAACTTTATATTTGGTACGATTGTTCAACTAGGTAAGTTATTTAAAATTCCAAGTTTTCGACCTTGGTGGGGGTGCCGCTCGCACCCCCATACTGGTTTAAAGGGGTGGAAAATCGAATTCAGTATACGATTTTTTTTTTAAGTGAAAACTTCTTTAGCCGCGTTGGAAACTTTGCTAAAGTACACACCAGAAATTTCGCGTATTCTTAAAAAGATTACGATAAAATTCCGATGATTTTAAGTGGTGATTTCAATGTTAATTTTGCATTGGATACAGCGCTCCCTTTGATTTAGTTTCTCAACACCATATTCAATGTAAACGTTTGACAAATACTGTTCTGCAAGTATTGGATACAAAATATCTTCAAGAAGTAGAGTAATACGCCATATTTACTCAGTTTATCTAGAAAAGGCTAATAAAAAGAAGGAAATGTAAAACATCTCGACTCCGGGATTGAAAAAACTTTGGAGATTAACATTCACCTTTTGGGGTCATTCTCCGATGATTATTTTAATGAATCAGAAATGCAGTGACAAAACTAATATACCCTCTCAGAAATATCATTACTCTATTAAAATCTGTACCAAGAAATGTAAAACCAAGATCAGAAGCAGTTACTTACCTAAAAGGAAATCTTTAGTTATTTTCCGTAGGCGGAAAACAAATTAAATATTTTCCAATATTTTCAACCATTTATAATTCTTTATACCCGATCGATAGCCCAGCAATCGCAAAAAAATTACTCAAAAATCACTCATAAAAAAACTCACTTAAAAAAACTCACTTAAAACAAACTCCCTTAAAAAACGACACATCTACCCCCAACGATAGTTAACTCGCGACTAGTGTAAGGGTGAGATGTGTTCAATATTGTTTTCGAGATATTTTTTTTTTAAAATAATTTTTCACAAAGAAATAAGAAAAAACGAAATTTTTTCAAAATAAAATTTGAAACCGAATCTTGATTATTTGCGTTCGTTCGAGTTATTACATGCACCAAAAATAGAAAATGTTTTGATTTGAAATACTTTCGAAAACTCGCCCTAAATTGGGCTCTGAAAATTTATGAAATTTTATTAAATCCTTAACAATAAATAAATTTACATAGATCTCTTTCCCTCCTGAAAGCGATGCTGCACAATATCATTCTTTACGGACCTACCATCAAGTTCAATTATCGGACAACAAATATAAGAATGCAGCTGATTGGGGATGGAAAAGTAGTAAATTTGGCCTTACTCCAATACTTATGATGAACAATTCTGCACACGAAGTTCTATTAAAAGGCATTTCATATAAATGTAAAAAAGGAAATGGGACAATATGTTGTTGTAGAAACGCAGGCTTGAAACGTTCGATTATATGCGCCACTTGCACAGGAATTTAGTGTGCGAAGGGGTAAAATATAAGGGTAAAAAATTAATAAACTGCGGGAAATTTCGTTCGGAAATAAAATTTTCCAAGAAATTGATGAAAGTGCTCACTTTCTACGCGCTGTAGCTTCAAAACTATAATCTTTAGAAAAAATAGTTTTAAGTAAAAAATGTGGAGAATCGTACGCTCTACATTTTTTGTATAGACCTCAATCAACGTATCTCGTACAGGTAATGAGATAATGAGATTTTCCACCCCTTTAAACCAGTATGGGGTGCGAGCGGCATCCCCAAGGTCGAAAACTTGGAATTTTAAATAACTTACCTAGTTGAACAATCGTACCAAATATGAAGTTTCCTATACCTTTTACAAGGTAAAAGTACCCATTGACTGGGCTAAAATTTGAAACCAACAAAATTTTATTCGGTTCCGGTACCGATTTCAATTCTTAAAGTTAAATACGATTCCACAGATTCCGATTCGGTTTACATCTCTCTTTTAAGCCACAATATTGTAGATGTGCTGCACTGTTGTTATTTGTTGTGAATGTTAAAATCATCATCTGTTGTAGAGGAATTGACAAATAAAAGACTTCTTATAAATTTACTTTCGTTCAGGTTTTAGTAGTTTTTATTTTTAAAAGAATATTGAAAACTTACAACAAGTTATAATGTCAATTAAAATTTTAATGAAACTGTTTTTGGCTTACGATAAGAAGCTTATAAAAGTGTATTTCCGATATATAAAATCACGAACTCGTTTTGGTAAATACTGACATTGACTTCTTAAACGTTGAATAATAAAGTTTTATATTCATATGCATTATCATAAAATATATGATAAAAATCTGTTTAAAATAAGTGCATATGAGTGTGTTTCGCAAATCAGTATAAAACGATAGTGTAAAACTTTTTCATTACTTCTAATTAAACGATATTCTCATATAACATTGAAACGTTAATATTGTACTATATTTTAAAGTTAAAATAACTTTTAACCGGAGATTAAAAATATAGACAGTGACAAGTACTTTATATGCAAAAAAAAAAAATAATGTTTATGTTTAATAGTGAAATGATAAGAATATACTATGCTTTTTCTATAGAATGAGAACTTTTCTCATTTTATAATATTGCAAAAGGAAGATAAAAAAGAATATCGAACGGCAAAAAAAACCTCACTAAGAGTTTTCGTGATCAGATCTCATTTTCCACTTCAGTCTGGAAAATCGACAAAAGACTTTTTGTACTAACAAAAGAACATTCTAATTAAAGTCTTCTTCTTCTTGTTGTTGATTTTCTTTTGTTTTTCTAATAAAATTACTGCATTGAAATTCCAAAACAACAATAACAAAATTTCCCCTAAAATACACCAAAAAAAAAACCCATACAAATATAGCTATATTATTAAACCAAACACGCGAGTATATAAAAATATCAACAATATAATAAATTGAAAGTTTACTTTTTAAAAGTACCGAACGTGTAATATCGACTATTTTCATGAAAAACCACGCAATTTTGATAAACTCGAACAAGAAGTTTTCCACTTTATTTTAAACGACTTGACAAAGTATTAGAAAAGTTGGAAAAAAAAGAACAAAGAATTTTTCATGAATTTTTAAAAAAAAATTCAAATAGTTATCATTTAAGTTTAATCTACAATAATTCCATTCTATCCTGATTGGCTCTAAAAGTTATATTCAAGTTCTCTGTACTCTTGTTGAAGCTTTAACGAAAAGGACGAAAACGAATAATTGTAATTTCCCACTTTACATAATCATAGACAAAAAATTCTATCGAACATTATTAACTAACATGATTAAAATTTGGGTTCATACTTTCATATAGTTTCGTAAAGAAACTAGTTAAAGGAGAAAACTTCATTTCCATAAAAGAAAAATACCTTCGATAAAGGATTCAAGTTAATTAAAACTGAAAAAAAAAACGGGTGTCCGTTCTGAACAATTTCAAAGGAAAAATTGATTAGATTTCGAAAAAATTTCCCTAGAAAAGTCTTATCAAACAAATCAGCATATTCATAATTAAAACCAAACTTTCCAAGGCAAATGATAAAACAATTTAATTATTATAGCGTGTAATAGGATTTAAAAATAAAAAAAACCAAATTAATAATAATTCTGAAAAATTTCGATAGTTTAATGGGAAAATTACATATTTTTTGGGTTTTCCATTTCGAACAGAATTTCATCAGAAACAATATTTCGAAACAAATATTCATATTACTTTCCCAAATTTGAATATAAAATCGAACAATATACCTGGAACTGAAATAATAATTTTTATGGTATAGTCACTCTTTCTCATACTCTAATATTTTATACGATGAGTGTGCCGTGTAAGCATAAAATTTTAATATTTCGAATATAACGTGGATGCTAAAACTTTACGATTTCTACTTGATGAGTTCAACAAATGCGCATTGAAATTTGAAATATTTCATCGGTTAATTGCAGCAAACATAAAGATAGTATTGAAACTTCTGTACATTGAAGTAAAAATATTTAACATAATACTTTCAAATTTACTATCAAAACATCTAAAAGCAATTAATTTTAACTTAGCATCATCAAAATACTACAATCGGAAATCTTGATCAATACTTCTTCGAAATAATCCCTTATATTAAATTTTATTCAAATCAATTTTTAAGACAGTTCGTTGAGTTATATCGATTTATGCATGTCCGTCCGTGTACAACATAACTAGTTGCGCCTTCTTTCTATAACTCCTTTTTCTGTGGCTACAGGGCTTAAGCATACGATTTGATAATACTCCCGAATTTTTAATTAACACATATTTTTATATTTATATATTTATTTATATTGAAATTTCACCAAAAATTCCATCTAAATTGTACGAAAATATATATTTTGTTCACTGTATATATTATTATTGTATAAAGCAACAGAATTTTAGAGTTTTGGCTTATTCACCGAATAGCCTCTCATCAAAACCAATTTATATAAACATTTATCAAGGCCCTATTGACTAGTTATAAACAAGAAACAAAAATTCGGTATTATATTCATCCTTCAAAATATATCCCATATCCAGTCACTCTAGCAGAAATGATTCTAGATAGATATAAAAAGAAGTATAACTGCAATGTATAAAAGTAAACCTATTGTACTAGTTTATTTGGTGAGCAACAAAAATTTAGTTCTAATTGTAACAATAAATCGACAATTGATTGTGAAGACGGAAATCGATGAAAATTCATCATCATCGAAATCGATTTTGCACTTTTTTATTTTCACATTTTAATATTGATGATGAAGTGAAAGTTCACGTCAATCTGGATAAAAGAAATTCACTTAAAAAATCCAAAACAAGTAGTAGAGTGAAATAACTTATTCGGCTTAAATTTCGATTTCCGTTTGATAAATAATAGAATGAGATTTTTCAGAGGTATGTTTTGTGTATTCTATCGACTATGTGCATAATTCAATTGAAATTCTAGTTTTCTTGATGATGAATTTTCCGTATACGTTTACGGTTTTCCATGTATTTTACTAGTGCCAGACAAAACTTGCAAATATATAAATATGTTGATTATTGCTTTCAAAATTTCAAATTCATAGAAATTAAAATTTTACGATTTAAACATGTTTTTTTTAGTGTAAAATAAATTCTAAAATGTATCAAAGTTTGTATCGATCAAAATTAAGGTTATATCGAATTGAATTTGTTTCAATGCTACTAAAAAAAAAAACAAAAAGAAACCAGCAATATTTTAGGTCATATATGATCAATTGAGTGAAAAAAAATCGTTACACTCTTTCACCTCAACGTTTTTTGTATTTTATCGGTTTTTATACGATATATTTTCATATATCCGCGATATAGTAAAGTGTCCTGATCATTGATTAAGCTGTAAATTTTTACAATCGATAAAACTGTAAAATGAACCAGAAACAGATAAAATGTGGCACATGACTATAAAGAATTTCCACAATCGAAAAAGTACCAAGCCATTCACCAACATAAAAAATATATCTAAAAAAGTGGGAAAATGAAATATTGTATAGATGGGATCCCATTTTTATGTCCACATATGCTAAAGCTTTAAATGCTGTTTTTTTGGCTATTTAAGCTTTACCACCCGATTGCCATTCATAATATGAAAATGTGAAAATTTCGACATGATCTAGGAGAAGTGAAATATGTTTGGGTCGGTGTCCTTTAGTTCGATATAAAATCTTTGCTATTCAATAGCTATTATTAATTGATGTACATGTTAAATATTTTTTGATAAAATCATGATATAACATTTAAGATACAAGATATAACACTTAAGAATAAAACCAGAATAATTTATTTGAGTCTTAGCATTACTTTTGGGGACTTTTGATACCAATATAATAAAGCTCTCTTATCGATTAATAATTAGTACACCAATATAGTGTATTAATTAGTTTAATTGATATTATTAAATTTTTTTAAGTATGGTTTTTAGTCCGCAAAGAAATTCAATCCAAATTTGATTATTTTATTAATTACAGTATTGTTAATATCAATAATTGATTAAAATATGTGCCAATGCGTTTTGTTTGGATTAAAGTTTTTCTGGTTTTCTGGATAATTAAGTAAAATTTATTAAAAGTATTCAATAAATTTAATTTGAAAGAAACGAATTAGTATTTATTAGATTAATTTTATTTTACCAACCTTTGATTATACTATTTCGTGAGTTATTATATTTTTCATACAAATAAAATCGATTATTGATTATTTTCTTCCTTTTTTATATATAGGGAAACTAGTATGCAAAAACTATGGCAAAGAATTTCCGAATTTCCGAATTTTCAATTTATATATGAAATAAATACGGTTTTATTTTGTTTATTTTTAATATTATTTGATAAATGGATGACATTTAATATTGTTTTTTATTTTTGTATGTTCGACTAATTAGTGTATATTTTAATACAGGGTGTTTGGAGTTTTTGCCATATGTAAGTTTTGTTATTAACTCTTTTAATATCTCCTTTGTGAGAGTCTGGAGAAGAATCTTTACGTCAATAAGGCCGTGAACCATAAACACTCCCGAACTAATAAAATAAACGACAAAAACAGAAATGTTGACAGATTCGCCCCAATTGCCGTCAAAACAGCAAGTCTGAGTAGTGTGATGGAATCTTTGCTGGACATTTCTTTTGAAACTAAATTAATATAAAAATAATTCAATAACTTAGTTTTTACACAATAGTTTATTTCATAACTTATAAACAAATGCGATTGGAAAATGGAGCTTGGAAGCACTCTGTATATTAAGAGGAGAACCAAATACTAACCAAATATTTAATTAAAAATATGTTTATTTTATTTTAATTTGTAATAAACATAATTTTTATTAAAAATATATTGTACTGTATTTAATTTAAATTTAAATGAAAATTGTACATTGAAAACAATTGTAACCTACCAATTTTTTTGGAGGACATAGCGAGGAAATGATGATAATTCCTTTTAAGAACAATTTAAGAATCTTTAATATTTCTTAAATACATAATATATTAGAGAGGAAAACATAGTTTATGCCACATTTATGTTAAGGTTTAGTTTTGTCACTAGATTTGTAACACATAGAAATAATCATTGTATAAAGGTTTCAAGGGTAGATTTGTGTAGAGAAGTAAAAGTTATGTGGATTTTTGGATGTCCATCGGTATACAAGATAACTCAAAACCGTGTTATCCGATTTTGATGATATTTACAATATGAGTTAGTTATTAAATTGATGTGGTATTGGATTTCAGCAAAAATCGGCCAAGGCAGAGCGAAGTTATAAAGGCAAAATCAGGGAGACCAGAAAGTTTCGCCTTTTTTATACCGTTTTTTGGGTCTCAGTACAAAGTTTGTGAGTATTAAAGACGATTATACATACTTAGTTGGACTAATGACCAATTGAATACGATTACAGATTTCCACCCGACAAATGCACGGTGTAAGGATATTTGGATTGGATAAAGTTTTACTGTTCATTAGGGTCAATCCAAGATATAAATTTCGTTTTGTTTTACGAAGTAATTGAAATATCTCGGTGAATCATGACAAACATATAAATTTCAATAATTGAATTAAATTATTTAAAATTTAATCAAGTTCTTCAAAATATCAACATCATTTTATTAATAATTAATTTAGAAAAAAATCCAATCCACTTTTATTAGGAAAATATCCTTCATTTGAAAAATTTAATATTCATTGGGAAAATTCATATATATGGAACAGTAAGTTTTCATCAATTATATGTTTATTAATTCAATAACAACAATATTATTTCATTTTCGTATAGAAGCCAGAAAGAAAAAAATTCGAAAGTACTTGTTGTAAAACTCTTTCTCGAAAGAAACATTGCGAATTATAAAATTTAAACCATTATCGAGGTTAATCAAAAGTATAACAGATTTTCATTACAGGAACACACAAAATAATGTGAAAAAAATTATTATATGTCGTGACCTAGTTTAGGATAAGTTTTCTCTACCTTTTTAATGGAAAATTTCATATCGTCGGTACTAGTAAAATATTATCGCAACACAAAAGTGGAAATCTCTGCGATAAAAACAAAAAAAAAAAAAAAATTCGCGAAGAAAAATGAACATAGTAGGTTAACTTTAATTCATTACTCTATAATATAGTTGTTGAGTGGTAAATACATATCAAAATGTTAACCTAGAAAATGATGAAATGTAACAAACTTATTCAGTATGATGTATAATTGTGAGCACTTCATAAATTTTTCCAAGAATTAAATTTAGTTTCTTCCACTTCTGTAAGGAAGTTCGAAAAAAGCATCCATACCCACTTTTGCGATCATGTGTATAACTTCTACCTGTATATATTGTATCGCATAATCATGTACTTATAAAATATTAATTCTGAAGAAGGTATATAAGAACGTTCTTCAAAAACGTACAAATTTTCATATAACGAATAATTTGCTATCAGAAAAACTTAATGGACCATGTATAAGAAACTATATCTATGTTAAAAGTAATACCGTTGATGATGATGATGAGGATACCTTTTTTTTCAAATACCAAACCAATAACCTAAATATATACAAATTCGCACAATTACCCATGAAAATCGCCTTAGGATGAATTGTATGAAAAAGAAAATTGTTTTTCTTGATACGATTTGTTTTTCTTTGGTTTTTTTGTTTTATATGAGGAAATTCGAAATACAATATATTCGATATAATAATAATACGATAATATTACTAGATCAATTTTCTATTTTTGTGGCAGTAAAATAAAATCGAAGAAAAAAAGAAGGCAATCATCTAATCATAAAGATGACAACGACTTAACCAAGTGAACTGTGCTTAAGATGATGATTGTATATATATAAATCAATTTAGCCTGTAGTCATTTTAGTATTGAATATAAAGAATCTATTGACCGAAAACTAGAATTGCACTTAGAATCATTGTTTTTGTGCAGGCTAAAGTTATTTCAGGTCTTTTAATATTACATCGATATCAAAAGAAGAACTTAAAGGAAATGAATACGACCTAACTTTGAAAATATCTTTATAATATACTGAAGTGTAAAGTTTATCGTTTTAGGGTAACAAAAAAAAAAAGAAAAACTTGTGTGACGCTACAGTGCATAAGTTTTTGTAACATTTAAGAATATCGTATTTATATGCTTTTCAAAATGGACTCATTCTAACGACTTTTGTATTACCGTTGTAGCTCTAGCATTTAATGCTAAAAAAGTTGACCTCACTTTCCGAAATAAAAAAGAAGAACTATAAAACTATTGCGTAACGTGAACAGAATTAATTTGGTGCGAGACTTAATAGGGACTATATAGTAGAGTCTTTGTAGTACAAAAAAAAAAATTTGTTTTCAAATTTTCTATAGAGTGTTAGATGGCACTAAAGACCGAGTATTATACGATATAGTACAAAAAAAAGCACTCCAATTTTATTTTTCTTTTATCCACGATATAAAAGGATGGAAAATTGTTAGTGTAGAAACATCAACATTTGTCCTTGTCCAGGTATTCAACTGAATTCCTAAAAATTGTATTTAAATGGTACAAAATTTAGTGCCAAGTAATTTGGATTTCGGTTTGAATAACATGATTATAATTGCATAGTAAAAATTAGTTATTTGTATATGTTTTCATGAAGTATTTAATTTAATTCTTGAGTCTCCTTGAAAACAAGAGCATATAATTTGTTATTTGGTACTTTTAATTTTAATGTCAAGGATTTAAAGCAATTTTATGATCTAGATTCGAGATCATATAAGTTAAATTGAAAAAAATTTTGTGCATTTTCCAGAATAAGCTTTTTGGAATATAAATTTTCTGTCATTAATGTTGTTTTCCATTTAATATTCCTTAAATACTTTTTAAAGTATTTAGCTTTTTAATATATTTATATGAATTTTTCTTTTTTTTCTGCTTTTGGTTATTTACAAAAATACAATTTTTCCAATGAAAATTTATAACCATGATCATGAATATAGTAACATTTCCCGAAGGGATATACTAACAAAAATTTCTGAATAGAAAATGAAGAAATTTTCATAATAACAGGACTGTTGGTATAGAAGAAAAATATATAGAGAAAAAAAATTTATGAAAAATGAATTTTATGATTGAGCTCGGGTTAAATTTTGTTGATTCAGGTTGATATGGATGGATTTCAATTCAATTCTCGATGGAGTTTTTGTGGTTATTGGGTGTGTTATGCCAGAAAATATCCAAAAGCACATTATACAATATATAGCGAAGTGGAGGGAGTTCAAAAAGAGCAAAAATAGAACCTAAAAATATTATGATTGCGAATTTTTTCGTTTTTCTTTTTAAATATAAAAAACATTTTTAATACATTTCAATGATGAAACTTTTTATATTTATGAATTTATTATTTTTTTTTTAACAGAATTTATAAATATTGAATTACACTCGAGATTTTATTAATTTCTGCAAGGAGCTTTCAAAGTGATGTATTAAATGTTTGTGCAAATAAACAAGATTTTTTTCTTCTTTTTTTGAGGCTTTGGGAGTTGGAAAAATGATATATTACAGACTTTTTTGATATTTTCTTAATTTGGTAATATACAATTTCCTCTCATTATGAGTTTAAATTAATTAAAAATGTTTAATTAAAGAAATTTGAATTAAAAAAAAAAATAACTGAAATATTTTTATTAATATTTGAAAATTCATATCATTTCTTTCAAAAATAATTTAGATTTATTTAAGTCACATTAGAACGAAAAAAAAATTTTTTTTTGTACCAAACATAAAATAAGAAATAATTTATGATTTCAAAAAAAAAACAGTTAAAATACATAAAAAGACGAGTAAATATAATTCTTAACTGAAATATATAAATTTTGTATTCTACAGAGGAAAAGTTTTTGTTCATCTCATTAGTTATCCTACCAAGATCCTTGATTGTATTAGAAAAGCACAGAAACAAAAACAATAAAAAAGGAAACCAAACGAAGAAATATCCATGGAAGTTGATTTCGTCCTTATACCAAGAAGAGATATGGCAGTTTCTTTTTTGTGACCCTAGTCTATGATTTCAGGTTAGGTCATATGCCGTAGGTATAGGTTACTTTACACTCTTCGGTACAAAAAAGAATATATTCTATCTAAAGAAAACATATTATGTAATATTCTTAACTTGTTATAAAAAAAAAACTTTTTCAGGAACGATATAAAGTACGAGAGAAGAAAAAAATAAAAGGACACACAGCCGGATAAAATACCTGATATTGTACTAAAAGAAAAGAAGAAGAATATAAAGGGTAGAGACATTTAAGGGTACGTGATTGCAATTTATTATTAAAGAAAAATCCCAAACACAGAGTTCAAAAATACTACATATAGATGGTGCTGGTATTCTTAGTATACATAGTATATATAGTGACTGGGTACATAATGTTGTCGATACCTTGTACATAGTATAGCATATATAGAAAAGGGTCGCATAAAATCTTTTATTTGAACTTAAAAAAAAACGAATTTTTATATACATATATATACAACTATACGAGTAAGAAAAAAACTTCTTCAAACATACTTCAGACTTTCTATACGATTTTCTAAGCATCTCATCTAGGACTAGAGAAGAACTATTACCGCAGTTCAAAATGATATAAAAAAAAAAAAATAATGCAAAGGATCTTCGACTATGTAGGTACTAAAAGAAAAAAAAATAACTTTAAGAAAGACGATAAAAGTGTATGCTTTTTTATTATCATTATTTTGCTTGTGTAATACTTGTGAGCGACCATGTAATGTTTGGAAGAAAAAAGGAATATACTAAAAAAGAAAATGATACCGTAAACATGTACACACCAATGTTTGACCTAAAGTGTATGTTTCCATTTTTTTTTCCTTTTTAATACAAACATATTATAACCTCCTACAACATTCTTATAGAGGTTATATTTCATATATATTTATTTCATATGATAATGTTATCTCATATTGCGCTGAAATCGTTTAAATTCAACACCTTAACGTGAAGATATCGTATATACCATAGGCGGTATCCAGAAATTTGGGTAAAATTTAGAAAAATATAGAAGGAGTTCATCCATATAAAAATGAAATGAATTTGATGACGATATATTTATATGATTTTTCACCATTTTTAGATATAATATATAGGACCTTGTGCTTCATCTACTTTGGTATCCATATATGTTCTGCATGACGTTACTGTGCTATACTTTTTAAAATGTGATTTTTCCCTTGAATAAGTATCAGATAAAGGTACTAGCACAATAACAAAAAAATGAGCTGAGGAGAAGGCTAACGATATAGACGACATCAACGAAAAAAAAAACGGTTACGTGATATGTTTGTCAACTCATCTTGTGACAAATTATTTTAAATTATGGCGCCTTATGTTTTTTGTCCTTTGGGACCTGTTTCTTGAACTTTTAAAACTCTATATGGTACAAATGAAGGTAGCATAAAAATTATATACATATATATATGAACAAAAGAAGCAATATCGAATGCATGAGATATTATATAGGTCATCATATATGATATCAGAATTTTCATTCCTTTAAAAAAATTGTGTATTCATTAAAATACATATATTCGGTTTTCTTATTATTATTTTTTTTTTAATATAATAGAACATCGCGAATTTTATTGAATTTTGATCTGTCGAAAACAATTTTATATGTTTCCTTCTCGTCTGCATAATGAAATTTTCATGGATTCCAAAGGGTGGTTTAACCATATCCCCCCAAAAAGAAAAGGAAGAAACAAGTAAGGAAACAATTTTTTAAGCTTGAAATTTAATTTCATATCCTTTTCTGTGTTCTATATATTCTCGTTTAACTGTATAACTCAGTTAAGAAAATGTTCTACCAAATTACTTGAACGTGAGAAGTTTTCTTAATAAAGAAAATAGAAAAACATTTTTTCCCTGAACTATAGTAAAAGTCCATACAGGATTTTCTTAAACTGTTCAAAAATGAGAATGAATGAATGTGATTTCTATATTTTTTTTGTTGTTTTCTTTTTGAATTTTGATTTGTAAGTTGCGATATACATTCGAAATATTTATATAGTACGTCGTCCTGGGATGGAGTAATTTCGTGAACAGAAATTTTTTTTTCTGACATGCTAGAATTGGAAAAAGATGAAGGATCAATAATGTAATATATAAAATATTTTCTGTTGATTGAAATAACAAATTTTAAACATAAATATAACATATTGAAATCGTTAAGTATATACTTACCTACTTTTAAATATTGTTACTAATTAAATTTTACGATAGTATTCATTTTGTTTTTTCATAGAAAAGTTTTGATATTTTTCCTCTATAGTATTCTTGTTGACAAAATTTATAGACTTCATTAAAAAGTCATGTTGAATCCTTATAGTAACAACAATTTATTTTAATTAATTTCGGTAATATAACATTTATGAGATTAAATCATTCTTAAAATCATATTTTATGTAAAATTTCGTCATTTATTATTTTTAATATAGAGGATAAATTTAAAAAAAAAATAGAAAAAAATATAAAATCCTTATTAATATGAAGAAACATGATCATAAAATTAGATTTTATTTATCTCAATGAATGGTCATCTGATATGACATATTTTTATTAGGAAAACTAACATATTATTTTTATTTTATATAACAATAATAAATATAGGTCAAACCTGTTATCAAAATTTCATGATTGTCATTTTTCCAAAAAAAAAAAAAAAAAATTGGAACCGATATCATTTATCATTTGTTCACCTGAATCAAAACGAAACACATAACCTGTCAAATTTATTCGTCTCGTGAGACATTCCTCATGAGGTCTTGTTAGGACATTTCTGTCATCATTTGTTATAATAAGGTAATCTCCAGAGATATTCAAGGAAAACATATATATATATATATAAACATAGAACAATGAAAACGATGTTCCAAAATATAGAAAAGAAAAATCGTGAAATCATAAAACAAAAGAATATATAATAGCAATAAACTATAGTTTGAGTTTTGGGGATGGGTATTGAATGTTACGGCATGAAAGAAAGAGATTTTCTATAATATAATTCTATACAATCTTATACTATACGTATAGAGATAATATTTTTCTCATCACTTGAGTCAGTCAATTTATCTTTCGAAATAAAAGAAAAGAATGGTTCAAAAGATAAAAACACTGAACAATTTACTCAATACTTTTTTTCCCTTCTTCTTAGTCCTAATATCTATGATTCTAAAATTGGAGATCATGAACTTTATTACCCGAACTTATAGAAATGACATACCCTTTTCCGTTTTTCGGTCTGTTAGTACGAATCGAAACGAAATATGTCAGTAGCACAAGTTTCTTTTTGTATCAATTTTTTTTAGTTCTTTTTTCGTTTTCTTAGGTATATGAAAATACCATCCAAAGAAAAAAAAAATAAAGGATGTATCCTCTATAGAAGGCTTTTCCGCTAACAAAAATTACTGAAGCATAAAGGAAACAAACCAATTCAGGATGAGACTCAACAATCCGGGATCAGGCAATTGATGAATAAGGAAGAAACTTGTACAAGAGAAATTTCCTATATACAATATATATAGTTTTGTTTTCTTGTTTCTTGAAAGGGTAAAAAAAATTTATTGGAATTCAAAGATTTTCTAACAATCGATTTTTCTTTCCTGTGTTTTTCTTTTTGTTTGTTGTTGTTTCTGTTTTGGTAACCAATAGCAAAAAAATAAAAGAAAAAAACCTGAAATCCATTGAGAGAGCATCCAAAAGATGTGAAACTCTTTTGTTTTATGTGAAAGAAAAAAAAATGCCAAGGAAAACATTTCCAGTCGCACATCAATTTTGGTTAAAAGGGAGTGTATGGCAGTGATTTATACCACTGAATTTGAAGAATCATGGCTAACCCACACCTTCTAGATATTTTCTTTAAGTATTCTTGTAACGTTTTTTTTTTCTTTTTGCTTCATTCCCTCTCCTTTTTGTATACATCCTATTACTATAAAGCTTTTTGAAATGTTTGTGGTTGAGCTTTCCTTTTTTTATTTGATGAAAGTAATAAAGTAAAAAGATTAAGAAATTTAAAGATTTCCCACATCATTCCAATTCCACCCTCCCAAAAAAAGCATCTTCTAGAACCTTCAATTTGAAATTTATGCCAAGGAAAATTTCTTTCAAAAATTAATCGAATTTTTGTAGTTCATGGTTGGAACAAAAGCTGTTACATAGAAAAACAAATTAATATTGTTTGATAAAGTTTTTAAAGAGTTTTGAAAATGGAAATAGGATAGGGAATATCTATGTATAGAGTAATTAATGCGGATCAAATTTTCTTTCGATATCCTTTGACTGTAAATTAATTGATTGAACACAAGATGAAAAAACAAAAAAAAATTAGGTTCGGATTGCAAATGAAAGCTGTTTCTTTTAGAGTGGTCCTAAAAAATGTAATTGATGACAAAAATATTCATAGATTTAAAAAAAGAAAAATTTAAATTGATTGAAGTCAATGAAGTTACTGCTTATGCAATTATTTTGTCAGATTTAAATTTTGTTATCAAAAAACCATGAAATGATTGAATAATTGACATGAAACTTCAAAGATTTCAGTTTGATACTACATTAGATTAGGTTGTGTAGTAGTCTTAAGCATTTAATACAAATAATTGACTTTGTATGGTTTAGAATACAACAAGAATAGAACTATTTATTTGGAACAATCAATATAGGAAATCATTATGTACTCCGAGTTTTGAGAAGTGCAGTTCCTGATAACTGAGAAGTCCCGAGTTTAAATTCGGTCTTTGACAATTCTCTCGGTGGTGTATATCTAAAAAAAATTACAGAATGAATATTTTATTTTTAGGAGCAGATAAAAATTAAAAAAAAAATATCTCTAGAATAGTATTTCAACAAAAATTGTATTTTTCAAGCTTCATTAAATTAAAATTTTGAATTAAATTAAATTTCAAAAGGCATATTCTCCTTTCTGTTGGTGTAGCTTAATAAAGCTTTACTAAATTGAAATTAGTTATGATAGTTAACAAAATTGCTTCTTCACGCTTTGATAATTCATAATTGAATTATAAAAATTTAACTTTTCACTTTGTATAATTATTTAAAAGAAATACAATATATTAAATTTCGCAAAAAAAAAACTTTAAGAGTTTAACAAGAATACTTCTTCAAGAATATTGAAATTCTATCATGTTTCGTTTATAAAATCTTCGAGAAA
The DNA here is from genome assembly GCA_963422695.1 of Xylophagus ater. NCBI lineage: Eukaryota > Metazoa > Arthropoda > Insecta > Diptera > Xylophagidae > Xylophagus > Xylophagus ater. The sequence continues at coordinate 547,375 of OY730478.1, forward strand.
ACTTTTAAATTCAAAACCAAAATATGTAGTCTTCATGTTAAAGATTAAAAGTTCATCTTGTTATAATTACTCTGTATTTAAAATGGTATAAGCAAAATTTGTTTCTGTTCATGTCATTTATTTCATAACAAAACATTTCTTGAGAATAATTTTATAAATAAACTTTTGAACTAGTTTACGAAAATCCTATCTAATTGGATATAGTATAAAATAGTTTATATTTAAAGGTTATTATTTTAGGGGTTTTATATTTGAGATTCACCTGTCACCCTGTCGCATGTAATTCATACTTTAAAACTGATTCTTTTGGTATAGTTACAATTTTCTCTTGTATATCATAAAGCGATTATACAGGATTAAGATGACAGGACAAGATATACAAATATATGGTTATATATAAATAAAGTTAAACCTGTTAATTTGAACAAAATGTACCTGGTATGACAAAACAGCCAACTTCTTAGATTGGTCATGAATTCCTGGTTAAGTATTGCCAGTTAAACAGTTCAGCATCTTAAAATAATTCATATTTGTACTGAATTTTAATAAGGTTGGATTAGGCGTTTGTATGGCATAAATATATGCTATATCTTTTTCGATCACAATTTATTCAAAAATTTCACAATAAGAAGACTTGGCTAGGAAGCAGTTAAAATTTGTACATACATATTATAGAAACATTACGTTATAAGACTTCCACGTTATATGAAAATTACGGTATAGGAGGGTAGTCGCGATTTTCGTTCCGCGTTATATGGAAATCGCTTTATAAGAACACCTCGTTATAGGAGAGTTGCTTATATTAGATCTGTCATCTGCACAAATTTGATCTAAAAGGTCTACTTCTACCTATCCTTCTTGTTATAATCTAATTCTGTTTTTCCAGATTTGAACAAAATTAGGTAAGCTCTTCTCAGGTTATCGTAGGCACGAAAGTATCTCAGACAGATATTATATCGAAAATAGTCAATTTGGACGTCAAAATATGTATTTCGGCTAGAAGCGGAGATCAGCTTACAATAACCTCTTATAATTACTTTACTTAAATTAAAACTTCTCCAGCAGACGGATTGAAATTTTTGGAATACCAATGGCTAATTAGCAGGTTTGACTGTTATAATACTATAAATAAATAGTATTATCCCAAATACCATGTAATTTATGAAAATGATAACACATTAAAATATGAAATAATTCATTTTTATAACGGAAGCATTATTTCGGATAAACAAGTCATAAATATTTAATTCTAATGATAATCCTTTTCCGGGCTAATTCGATTTCGAATTAAAATTAAAATTAAATATATAAATTATTTGGAATAAATTATTCATCAATCAATGTAAAAAGTTTCACTTATAAACTAATCTTAACTTTTATAAAACAAAAATAAATAAAAATAATTCAACAAAAAAAGGATCATCCTGAATTTAAATAACAAATTTATAAAATTAAACTTTAAAATAAAAAAGCATATAACTTTTCCAATTTTCATGCATAAATTAAAGTTTGTTAAAAATTTAAAAGCTTTTAAAGGATATTTTTATGTGAGAGAAATAAAAATTCCACGTAAAGATTAAATTTTTGTTAATATTTAATAACGCTTAAGCTCTACGTGGAGATTAAAATGCAAGTTTGAAGGATACATAGAATGGATTGGTATAAGAATTAAAAAGTAAAAAAAATGCCCATACGTAAAAATGATTACTCCTTTGAATGAATATGCAAAGGACTTTAGGCAAGGATTATTTATTATAAACTCTTTTTTTTCTGCAAACACTTCAGACATCCAGTTCCTGATTCTATATGGGAATGTGTGTATATAGATGAAATTAATTCTCTTGTGTTGAAAAGATTTTCTTGATGGGACTCCTATTTACCTTTTGTCTGAAGATGTGATATTCCTTTTTATAGCAACAATTTAAATGCAGTTCATATGCACCATTGAGGATAATATATAGTAAGAGTATCGTATTTTATTTCTAGAATGTCGTCTGAGTATGGTTTTTTTTTTCACATCACCCAGGATGCTATTTAGTGTTTTTATGGTGCAACAACGTATTCAAAATTTTAAGTACTTATATTGCGGTAATAGGTAAACTATTTTATAGTATTACTGCATAGCATAAAAGTATTTAAGAGATAGTGTAACCTTAATGCTTATAAAGGAATGCATTCTGAACAATGAAAGTGGAAATATTTTCATATTCGGAAGTTAAAATAATTTTTATTTTTAACACCAGATTTTCATAGATGGCATACTTTTTTAAAACTAGTTTTCCTTGTATTAGGACCAGGCCGATAATGTCGGAGTACGATCGAACTGGAAAAATTTCTCTTCTAAGATTTCTCGCTTCACAGGTATTCTTCTTCTGAATATTAAGTCTCCTTCATTTATTACTGTAATCCGAGTAAGAATGATTTTTGGGGTCAACAGGTTTTTGTTCTAAATTCACGAAAAACGTCACAGCGATCAGGGTCAAGTTTCAGAATTGGGTTACCTTGAGGGGCAATTCTCGATCGCAGTAAACAAGTGTAATGTTAAAATTTGAAATCAAGTATGTACTTATTTTCATGAAGAAAACAGAGTTCTTTTATAATTATAAACATATACTTATCAGAAAATCTTATACAAGTAAATGCTGAAATACCAAAAAAACTATTGACTAAGTATATTCTAAATAAGTTAAATGATGTCAATATTATCAGATGCTTTCAGTTAAGTCCGTTTAGTTAGAAATGTTATTGTTTCAGTTCTAAATAAGATAACTTATTCTTGAAGAAATACGATATGCATATAACTTTATTACAATCAATATTTATTTCATTCAAACTAACAAATATAATTCAATTACATATCAATACACGTTTATGAATCAATAATCACTTTGAATTCTATTCATTTCTCTAGATTATCGTTGGGAATAGATTTAAATTAAATTATCTGTTCTCGAAATTCCATGATAATTTCATTAAATACTGATAGCTACAAATATGAATCTATAAGGATATTCATTTATAGTGTTTAACCTTTTTTTCTTGAGTACTAATCCGGAAAATTCCAAAAATTCCTATTTTCATTTTTATATTTGTTATTGTGACCCTTTTTTGTGTATTCAAATATTATATGTATAATATTATTATGTTCATATCATATACAGTCAAACCAAGGACGCTGTAAACCGGAATCACCATTAAAAATGGATCACCCAATCGGTTTTTCATAAAAAGACAACTCTTTAAACTAGTCCTTTATTTTTGGGTGATCTCCGCATCGATGCCTAGTCGAAATTAGTAGGTGTGACTGTATTTATATAAAAATTTATTTCTCTTATCTGTAACTAAGTAATGATAATCAAATTCTAAAATTTCATTTAGAATATTGGAGTATGAATCTGGATGCTTCTGGAATTTAGAACCTTTTTCAATTATTATCACAACGCCTAGGAAAGGATTTCCAAAGAAATAAAAGTCATACAAAAGAAAGTGCAATAACCATGAAAAAAGGTACAAATTTGATTTTTCATACCTTTAAGAATTTATTTTATATATGTACTTAGTAAAAGAGAAAGGGCTTTTCCCTATGCCTTTATACACAAAATTGACAAAATTTTGTAAAGTTTTTTAGAAAATCTAATAAATATTTGAAAGGATTTTGATAAGAAATAAAATTTCGTTTTGGAAATTAAATTAAAATACCCAAATTAAGAAAGCATTCATGTTTTAATAAGTATAGTCATATATTAAAGTAATCAAAAGTTATTATCCTTATTAAAGGACTATTTAAGGACACAAATAGAAGGATGTATATACAATATATAGTTGTAACTAAGGATATATTTTTCGATACAAAATAATATCCCCCCCACAAAGAAGAACTGATACTAATCCAATCACCTGAATTGATTGAAGGAGTTTTATTGTTACTTTTTTGGATTCGTCACTAAAATATCTCAATACATAAATTCATAACACACCTTCCTTAGCCTAAATAAAAATTGGATCAATATATATATATATATATACATATAGTGAATTTTTTTCCTTTTCTCAATTTAAGAAACAAGGATCAATACCTGTATTGTAGGAAGCCAGTATAAAAAAAAAACAAACAAACAAGGAGGAAAAATGAAAATTGTTATAGTATGTATTTATATTATATTAGATTGTATACGATCAAGCTTCTCTTTTCAAATATCGTAAAATAAGCGAACGTGATTGAAATTTTATCACAACAAAATCAAAGAAAATAACTTGGTAAATTTTCGCGCTTTTATTTTTCATCAGGACAAAAGCTCAGGAAAAAAAAACGAAGAAAAGTAAGGGCTCGAAAATATGAAAAGAATTGATAAATCTAAACAAAAGAATATATTGATATTACATGTTCGAATTTTACCCAATTTTTATTATACAATTTTATTAATAAAAACAAAATCATAGTTGAAGGAAAATATAAGTAAAATGAGTTTAGTATAGTAGTAAATTCCTTTGAATATAGTATTCGAGTAGTGCTTTTTGCACTGGAGTTGAATATTTTATTTTTGAGCTTTAAATATTGTCCTACATATATTTAAATTGAGCGTAAAATTGGCACATAAACGTTTCAGTATCCTCAATTTTCTCTGTCAAAAATTATCTTACGGAAATTAGTTAGATTATAAATTATTGGATAAAACCATTCAAAAATGCACAAATGTTTATTTTCTTCGTGTAAAATTACTTCAAAATTATAGTTGCAGTAAAAAGGATTCAAGTGTAGCACTTAAACGCGTTATTCAACGCATTTGAAATTATGGAGCGATAGTTTTAGCTATTATGAGGAATATATCCCGATGGATTTTTTTGTATCAATCTGAGTAGGGTTTGGGTGATACAGAGTGATTTATGCCAAATTATTTGAAAAATTTTCAACACATTATAATGAAATTCAGAATACTTATTCCTTAGATAATTTTGTTGAGGCCGATTTAATTTTGTGAGGATCGTAAACGAGACAAAAAAGTGCATAATGCCGACATTATTTATTTTTTATAATAAGTATTCTTCTTATGAATGGCAGTCTATTTTCTAAACTCCTACGAAATGACTAAAATTATTATTACGGACAAGATTTACTTAATAACTAAGAATTGAGCTGAATAACAGCAGTTACACTGGCCTAGAGTTTCTAGTCAATGTTTTCTTAATTATCAAAACCTTATAAAAAATTATCTAAAACAAGTGAAGATCCTGAAAAAGATCTCTTTTCAATGAAATTTATTAAAAAATATAAATATGTAAAAACATTTACGTAATTACATTCTTTTTTCGTTGGAGCTTTGTAGTAAAATTTTGTATTAATAAATTCATAATTAAAATACATTAAAACAATTCAAGTGTAAAAATTAATTACCACATTAAAATAAGAACAATTTACATACACATTAATTTTTAAGATAAATATTTTTCAAAGACTTTTTAACTTTAGCACATAATTTTTATCATTCCATAGATAAATCCTTTTCAATAATTAGACTCTACATACTCATATATGTACATATAGAGAAAAGGAAAAATTTACATTATGTAATTATGTAAAAAAGCATTTTAACATGATTGAAATATTTTACTATTATTAAAAGATAATAAAACTTGAATAAAATAAAAGTCAACGACCGTAGAAATATACGCTGCATTGATTAGACGATAAAAATTGTCTTTAACTAAATTAAACTATAATACTTAAGTGCGAAAAAAGCTCTTTAGTATAAATTATATAATAGAGAAGCAACAAAAGGGAAATGAAAGGAAAAATGTTTATCGAAGGAAATCCTAATACTAGAAAAGCTTTTGTGTAATTCTCGAAAATACAAAACAATACGGAGGAAAACAGCTCTGGGTTTTGTGTAATGTGAAAGTGCATAATAAAAGCGTTTAAAATGAGAGAAAATAGCAGGCAAAATAAATAAAATCAAAACCACTCAAGGGAAACGGTGCAAGGATATACGACAAAAGGATTTTATTATTTCAATTGAATTGATAAAATCAAATAAAATGCTTTTTTGCCGTTTTTCTCAAATAATAGAAATGTGCATTTGAATGTAATGCATACAAGAGACAAGTTTTTATATTATAAAACTTTAGATTTTCTTCTTCTCGACACGATATTTAATCTCTTGTAATGGGAATACTTAAAACAAAGGTAATTTTCATCTTAAAATACATTTCTTTCTCGTTTTTTGTTCATATACAATAAAAAAACGTGAAAAATTGGCTTGTAAACCGAGAGTAGAGCAAGTTGGTTTGCTAATTGAAGCTAATCAATCAAAAACCATATATAGTAAGTAAAAATATGTGTATATGAGTTTGAGAGTGTTATAATATTCACTAGCATAAAAAAGGGCTTCCGAACAACAAAACTTTTCTCTTTAACATTTTTACACGATTTATCATTTGCCTTTGAATTTTCATCCTTTAACCAGTTTGCTGTTGTATACAATACATTATAAATCTTTTACATAACACCTATTTACAGGGTATTTCGAAATTACGAAAGATTTCTTATAGAGGATTAAAAATAAGTTTTAAATGTGTAACGATTAAACTGACATTTTCATATAGTATGTTATTATATTTACGCCTTTTTCGGTGACACTAAAAAACGGTTTAATCTATCCAAAATTTCTAACGTTGTATTTTTTTTATATATTGCATTTTCACCTACTTTCGTCCACTTTTAACACTGATACTATAAGGAAATCTTATTAAAAACTCGTGAAAATTTATTATATTTATAGTTACTGGAACAAACAGTAATACTGTCCCACACTAAATCATTCCTGTGTTAATTTTCATCCTTTAAAAGTGATGAAACCAGTAAAAAACTTCCAAAGCTTGTGTAAACAATTTTATACCTCTTTACGGAAGTTATCTTATGCCAATCCACTTTAAAGTTTGTTAATTATTATCTTTTTACCTTAAAAAGCTATTCTTATCTTAAATTTTTATCGAAACACTCTGTACATACTTATAATGTGAAAAATATCCTAAAAGAATTATACTATATAAAAACTTCGGAAAAGAAAAATGAAAAAGCTCAACTAGGACTTAACTCATGTTTTCCGTTCCTGTTTTTCCTGTTGTTATTGTTGTTATGATAAGAACTGATGGTTTGGAAGGTTCGACCAGGAAGTAGAAAAAGCGTCAGCATCAAAATTAAAAATTAATCGTTCGTTTAAGAGGGCAAAAATAAAGAGTATACGATGAAATGGGTGTACTGATCCCATTAGGCTTCTTTCGAAATTGTTGTGTACTAAAAGATTATGAGAAAGGTGAGAATAGAGTATGTGACAGGGTAAAATGTCTAAACCATACTTTTCTTTCAGTATGAATGGTCCGTCGCGTTTCGCGTAAAATTATTATGGTGAGTTTGCGAATTTTTTCTGAAAATTGAAAAACTTTTTCAAAGTAATTTTTCATATAACACGTACAAAAATGAAAATTATATTTAAAATTGGAATAAGAACATCACCAGTATAACATTTCGTTTCTAAATAGAATGAAATTGGAGAGTCAAATAACATCTGTTGTAGCAAAGTTGACTTTTTGGCATCAAATCAAAAAAAAAAAAAAAAATAAGATGTCAAAGGTTGCTTTTGGTTAAAGGGCAGAAAAAAATGTTCACTTTTTTATTTCTGACTGTCATCAAATACGCTTAAAACTCTTCAGGCAAGGTGTGGATGAAAAATTCACATTTCACTTGTTCTCGGTCCAACCTAACTGAATTACAATGTTTTATCGGTCACACAATCACTACTACAACAAATTCAAGTAGTCATCACCAACATTTTGTCACCTTAAAAAAAGAAAGAAGCAAAACAAAAAAAAAATTTCGAAAGAAAATCGGAAAATACGTGCTGTGCTCAACTTATAGTACTATATATATATACTGGTAGCAAGGAATAGGTATGTATATGAAAAGGTAACAATCACCAAGAAAAACACCTTAAAGACGAATCTCTTTTTGGAATCGACTAAATTCAGGAAATTGAGCAAAAAGGTGTGCATGAATACGGAAAATCGATATGCAAATAATTTTCTTTTTCCGTTTCGTTCGCTTTTTCTTTCTTTATTTTTAGTTTTCCGCTTTTCCTGATTAAACTGTTTGCATTTGTCAAATATTGTATATAATATTGGACGCGAATAATTACGTTTTATTTTTTTGTTTTTATTTATTTGATGGGCCCTCTGGTGATGGTTTGTTTTTTTAGGGTTCGGTATAATAGAAAACGGAACTACATTGTATGAAATCATGATGGTATGGAAAAGAGATGTTAATTGAGTGGAAATTTCCCGTCTTAATGTTGGAAATACCTATTTAAACTTTTTTTTTCCATTTTCCTACATCTTCTGAAAAGTACCTACTAGAAACATTTTCATTTGTTTTTCGGTGAAAAGTTTTAAGCAGATAAGTGGTTTAGATAATTACAATAGATAAAAAATCATTAATTTCAAAAATACTTTAAAGATTTACAGAGAAGGAAGAAAAAAATGTATAAAACTGAAATCCTGCGGCATTTCTTTGTAAAAGATAATAAGGATTTATAGGAGGAAGATTTTCCTTCGGTTATTTTTAGGCGGTTTTTAAATGTGCTACTTAATGGTGATATTAATAAATTTATTGAATTTTAATATTTTTCCATTATTTGTAAGGGTTTTAATTAAATTTTTGAAAATATAAATTAATTCATATTGGCCCTTTAATTATTTTAACAAAACAAAATGTATTGAATGCCAATTTTTCACATGTTTTCTGTTACGAACACTTTCGGGAAATCCTTCTTGTTTTTATAATATAATCGGAATCTGAGTGAAATCTGCCTTTTTGACTATCTATTGATTCCAAAACTTTTACAACAAAATATATGTGAGATTCATATCATGACAGAAAAACTCAATGAAAAACTACCCTTTTCGAAATACACTTCTTCTATATATATCTAGATCAGTTATCTTTCTTCTACAGGCTTCAGTCATTAGATTTTGATCGACTGCACAATGAACTTTCTAATTCAATTAATAATAAAATACCAAAAGTAGAACAACTTAATTTGGTTGCAGCCTGTATTTACTATTATTTCAAAAATGAGTACTATAAATATGATCGCTTAAAGTTAACTAAGTAAGAAAATTCGGAGGAAATGAATGGAAACCTTGGTTTTTCTTTCTTCCTTAAATAAAGCTTTCATAGAAATTAATTTATGATATACTTTTCTTCACATTATTATATTTTCTTGCATGAAAAAGGATATGAAAATTTTGAAAAAAAACATATTTTTCGCTCATTTTACTCTTTAAAGATATTATTTGAAGAAGTGCTCCAATAATGCGTAATCATTCATCCATCAAATTAGGCATCAATTCATGAAATGGTTTCGGAAGTAGGCAATCCATGGACCATATAAAAAACGCACGTGCTCATGCATGTTATTTATCCAATATTTTGTTTGAAATCAATCGAATTCTATGTTCAATGAAACATGAATTTCGAAAATTTCCATAAATATATAAAAAAAAATTTCTCTTTCCTGAAAGTAGTCAACAAGAATATACTTTTTTGTTGTTGTTGTTCATAGGAAAACGTATTTTTCTATAATAGTACAAACCATTTTTGTATGATTCTTCCTTATTTATGGTTAATCTTTTAAATATTGTCATTTCTGTTTATGGAACTTTGTTTACATTGTAATATTTAAAAATTGAATATCTACTTAAATTTATTTTACACAAATTTATGGATTTACGGTTTTGAACTTTAAGTGATGTCTTAAAAGAGCTGCTTTATATAATTTATATTTTTCGTTATAATCTAGTGAAACCGGATATTATTCATCACATCTGTCGCTTAATCAACTTTATCACCGTTTTCAGTTAATGCGATTTTATTTTAACTTCAAAAAGAAAAAAACGTACTTTCCGTTAGGTCCGAATTGACATGGTAATTTTCCGATACCATATGTGTTTATAAATATTTACAGCAATCTAAGATTTATGGACTTAAAGTCAATGAATTCTTCTACTGTATTTGCTCTTTAAAATCTTACATTCCTTTTTAAACAATGTTTATGTTTTCAAGACAATAAAATATCCTTTCCATGAAAATAAAATTAGTTAATATCCTGACAAAAATGTCTTTCTAGTGATTAGCAACGAACCAAGCGGAAATTTTTCATATTAAATAGCTTCGTATCCTTTGAGCTTTCAAAATATGAATCTTTACTTTAAAAAAATCATTTTCGAAAGCTTTTCGCAGCTTTTGTTTTGAACCTAAATTTGAATTCAAATAATTTTGAATGGAATTCTTAATCGTACAACATTGAAGAAGTTTTTTTTATCATAAAAAATATTTCCAATATGTTCCGTGAAATTGTCAAAAGAAAAATTAATTCAAAAATATTAGAAATATTCTGTTTGTATAAATCAAATACAAAATTTTCCATTTAATCATATTAACTGTGAAAATTCGGATTCATTTATACTCTCCGCCTTTTATTTCAAATATATTTCATAAAATGGTCGTTCCTGGATTATAAACTGAAAGGGTAAACATCAATTAGAATGGAAAATTTAGGGCTTACATTTTGATCCTTATTTTGATAATGCATTTTTGACTTAATTTAATTGAATAGAATTTTATGAAATCTCCCCTTTTTATCATATCTGTTCAACATATTTGAATAATCTCATAATTATAGTTGATATAAAATCAATGAAATCATATCCAATTTATTTGGAAAACTTTAATTTTAATTAAAGGATATTTTGTTATTGGAACACACTTGAAATATTGTAATTACAGACTACCACATATTGTGATGTTGTGATAAGTTAGATTTTGTATTTTGGATAAAGGTAAATGTAATTTAATTTTGAATAGTCCCGGAAATTGAATAATCCATTTACAAAACAGGGCGAGTATAAAAATCATTTATTTTCCAATTTCAATTTGTCCGTTTTCACTTATATCCCTTATATAAGAACTTTATAAATAAATGTATTTTTTGTTGTGATATATAAAATGAAAATTTCCCTCATTTTATTTTATATAATTTTATGGGATTGAATTGCACAAACGCCAATAAGGATATATTGTATATATAAATGGCAAAGTCATGTTTGTTCAACGGATTTGGTCGATTTAATGAAATTTGTTGCACAAATACCTTACAATGGTACGCTAGAATTGTTCTACAGGATTTTTGTTCAACTAGAATAATTTTTAAGTAGTTAGTTATGTATGTTAAAGAGATGAATTCTTTTTGGATCAGAGTGAAGTTGTGAATGAATTATTGAATAAATATAAAATAAAATTTCAATTCAGGTGAATGTCGGGAAAATTTTATTCAAGTTTATATATTGTAGGAGTTTTTTGCATTTGTATGCAAAATAATCGGATTTGAAAGGTTTTTAAAAATACAATTAAGCATTATATATTGTTTACCTAATAGAGGAATACAATGTTTATTAGGAAAAATTAATACATCATCTACTATTTTCTTTTTGAAATATTTAATTTTTTTTCGTAATAAAATTAAGCTCTAATTTAATTGAATCGACTGTTGTTTTCAATTCATTTTTAAATAATTTGCTTCTATTTAATTCCATAATTAAAGAAAATTTATTGTAAAATCAAGCGTATTTGGTTCCCATTCAAATCAGAATAGTTTTGTTTTCAATAATTTCTAGATTAATTTAACTATTTCCATTAATAAATTATTGTTTTTTAGAAAAATCATTAAATAATGTACATATATAAGTATGCAGAATAGTTACATTTGGTATATTTTCTTTTCAGTGTAGTACTTGTACTAGCACTAAAATTCCAAGGACTTACAAAGTTATGAGTTCAAATCAAGTTCATCCATTCAGTCTGACTTTTTACTGTTATTCGTTAAAACTAAAAATTTAATTATTTCCATATTATTTTCTAATTTTAATTCAATTTGATATAAAATGGAATTACTTTTCCCAACCAAAAATAAAATAAAAACTTTACAATTTAATTATGTTATTTTCATTTGAAAAAATATAAATATTTATGTTATTTTACTTCAAAATTTTAATATGAAATTTTTAAAAAAATTCCTCATTTTAATGGTAAAATATTATTAATGAACAAATATCCTAAAATACCTGAGTATTTTTTCACGTTTAAATATATTAGGTTGTAAAGAAATAAATGGCGGTCTCAGATTAAATTTTATTAATCGAAATAAAAATCGTTAGAATCAAAACATTTTTGCCATCTTTTTATACCGATAGTGTTAAGGCATTTAAGACAGCATTTCGGTTGATGAATGTTTTATTGCACAAGAAGTTGTCCAGATGCTTGAAAAACTGGCAATTTCTAAGGTTTTACGATCCATTTTGAACTCATATAAAAAAAAAATACGAATTTGTTTATTTGGAAAATTCGTCACTGAAAATTAAAGTAACCAAAGCCATTATTCTTTTTCTATATTATAGATTTTGTGTGGAAATTAGACTTGAAAACTTTCTAAATCAGTATTAAGTCGAGTGTAATGAATATCCGACCAAGTGTATACATAGTTTGTAAAATCTAAAAACTTTCTATATATTCTTATCCTTTTGATATTTTAAAACTTTTCAAAACCTTTTCATATATAGAATAAATTCTGTAAGCCTGAAAACTAGTCCTCGAACTTTGACTGCACGACCAAATAGAAGTGTAGCACCGAACAGTATATGTATTTGCATCTCTTCAAATATGTTTCATTTTCGAGTTCTTAATATTTTAGTATCCATATCATATCATGTCATATCCCAAAAATTGTTGGATATTGTCCACTTTTAGAATCTAATGCATGTAAAATAAAATGAGAAAAGTTTCTGATGGAACTTTATGTATTTTTTTTTGTGTTTTTTAGGAAATCCTTATGATATGCTTTCAATCAGACAGTTTTTTTGTTTGCTACAAAAACAAAGAATTAAAGTAAAAAATGAAAAGTTTTATAGAAAAATGAATATTTCCTTTTATCATAGTCATATTATTGTTATGATGAAATGAAATTATTGGTTTCTAAAGTTTGTTTTCGAGATATGACATGGAATAAAAGTTTTATGGAAATGATACTATAGTATCACAATGGAATAAATAATATTTGTTATTAGACTTTCATTCAACACGTAAATATTGGAGAAGTTTCTTAGGAATTGTATCTTGAAAAATATCAGATTTTTAAACAAGTTTGAATTTAAATGAAAATGTCAACTTTTATGACCAACAAAAAAACGTGAGCGAGAAGTGTTAATTTCTGAAAGACAAACAACGCCTGTTTAGGTCAGTGGTGGTGAACTATGAACTCCTAAATTGTTATGAAACAGTTAACTCTGATCAATAATAATAACAATTAAATTGGCAAGAGAAATTATCAGAATATGTAAAAAGGTAATTTTCTAATATACTTGACCGCATATTGTAAAAATGAAATGTTGAAAGTACTTGGATGGGATATTTTACCTCATCCGCCATACTCTGCAAACAAAAATGTCCAAAAATAGTTTTGATGAACGGATTGCTTCAAAATAAAGTTATTTCTAAACCTGTCTAAACCTGGATTTGTATCGAAACTGTTGCATGTTATATGGCTTCATGTTTAAGATTACAGAATTGATAGTTTGATAATAATAATAAGTGTTACAGCCTCTTTGATATACAAATAAAATTACTCGGCGTTAACTTTAGTAATTTGCAATCATGATATACCATATTAAATATGCTTATTAGTAATCATTTATTTTCAAAGCAATTTTGCATCTAAATAAACCATGAGCAAAGTAAAGAAGGATAGCGTTTTTTTTCTCTAAGAATTGTTATTAAAAAGAAGTAAATATAGTATATGAAAATGGTATTAAATTTAGCCCTTTCTTAGGCTTTATTTATCTTTTTCCGGTTGGATATCGATTTAATACCGAAGTTACCCTAAAAGTACATATAAAACTGATATCTAAATAATCTTTAAAGAAAATGTTTCACCCTTCAATTTAAAATGCAATTCGATATCACTGATAGTATTCAAATGACTTTGATATTAAAAAATCTCTCGTATTATGTGCTAAATCACGTATAAAGACTATACAATGATTTTAGGTATACTCATATATCACCACGTTTACTTTGTATTCCATGTTTACACTCATCCCACATAGCCATAAGAGAAGTACTTAATCAAAGTCTATCCCAAAAAAAAAACTGATTTCATTTAGTTTGGTATTCCATCAGGAGGTACCCCGCGCACAGTCAAGTAATTTAAGTTGGTAAATATATTCCCCAACGATTTACTTTACAGATTAAAAATAAAGTTTCTTTTTTCTGCTTTAATAAAGGTGTAGTAACAGGATTGCATCCACATAAGACGGCAACATATATGTGACATAAAAATAATTGGAACTAGAAATTTGTTTCGGTGTGGTTTTTGTTTCATAATAATTTTAGCTTATCCACAGTTTTGGTTTTATCTTTGGGGACATTCTATTACCGCACTTTCAATCCTTAGGGATTTGTTATTATTTTTTTTTCTTCCTATAGGGTAAAATCTAATAAAATCAACTCTCCCATAACATAAAAACAAAATCTACAATAATCCAATGTCCAAGAGGGTGGTATATATTGTATATTAAATGGAAAACGTAAGTTGTTTATAAGAGAAAATATAGCAACCTGTTTTGGGTTATACTGTATGTTTCCAATGATTTCATCTATCCAACATTTCTGAAACATCATGCAATAAATTTTTGATGAGCGATATGACAGTTATGCGGTGCCAGAATTCATTCATGTAGAAAATTATGTTTTCGACTAATTTTCAGTAATCCCAGACCATGTGCAATCAAATTGAAAACTATTTTATGAAAGTCCTAAAGGGATAAATGCATTTTTATCATATTTATCGAAAAACTCTGACAAAATATCAGTCAAACTTTTCAGTTTTTACATTGGGTTCATTACATTTAGTTTACGAATATGTTCGATTGATGAATTTTATATGTGATTGGATTTCATTTAAAAAAAAAAGAAGATATTAAAGTATTCTAGTGGAAAAATTACATTTTCACGGTATAAATATTTCAGTGAGATAATTCAATATCAATGCAAAATTCAAAAAGGATGAGTATTTGACTTTAAAGTGTTGGCAAATGAGAAATAATAATTAATATTGACACAAAAATTCAGCTTAAAATGAGATTTGTCCAATTTGTGTTAAACTTGCAGTACAATTTTGTAAGGCGACTAGCAAGAATAAATTGTCGCTTTTATACTATATACGATATTTGTCGCTTCAAAATAGGATGATATTTTCACGGATTTGTTTGGAAACCATCATTTCTAAAAAGTAGGTGATAATCACTGTCCTAGATGTCATATCTTTTTTTTAGTAGAAAAATTAGTGTCTGAACTGATTTTATGAGGATATTTCAGATGGTTTTAGGACTAGTCTTCATGTAAGCAATAAGATCAATAATATAGAACACTTAAGGCATCACCACAGGCCATTCAGTCGGAACATTGAACTTATATTTTCATATAATTTTGGTAACGTTCTTTCTTAATTTCTTATAATTCGGGTTCAACATATTGATTCAATTTTAACTTTAATAATAAATTTTATTTTCAAAATATTTCCAGATATACATAATAAATTCTTGGTGTACATTCATGCATATTAAAAATAGCGTAAAATAATTTCATTTATCTAATTTTCTGAGAAATTTAAACTGTAAATTAATAAAGTTATTTCTACAATGAAGTGAAATTCGTCTCTCCTCTTGTTCCATCATCACAAACCTAATAAAACCCTGTGTTTTGTGGTTCTAAAATATAATCAAGAATATTATACTGTTTATAGAAACGATTAATTCATGAAACTCTCCAATCAGAAGATTTATTGTTCTGGATGTCAAAACGTTGCATAGTTCAACGTCAGTATAATCCCAACCGATTCAAGAAACAATCTCTGGAATTTTTCATTCTTGAAAATTTTTGTTGCATATATAAGAAAAGGCATATATGTATAGATTTGTGTATTAAACTAAAAAATCTTCATCTTTTTATAGAAATTATTTTAAAGTGAAAAATAAAAGAAAACTATACAGAAAAGTTCCAAGTTCGGTTTTTTTGGTTTTGTCGTATTTCGAATTCTTGTTTATTCTTAGAACAGAAAATATGTTCTTTCCTATCTTAATTAATCGGTTAAAATGTAATAAAACGTAAATGTTGAAAAATATGTAATATTTAGTGTGTATATAATTAGAAATTAGTACATTTTTCGTGGTCCTAGCTGATACCGGATTGGTTTGTAATAAGGCGTGTTTTCTATATCGCCTGTTTGATGTCGTTTCGGCCTATCAGAATATTGAATAGATTATGCAAATTATTTCGATGGGATTGGTTAGGATCTGATAACGACATAGTTAAAGAATTTGAAGACACTTTTCAAAGTTATCAAAAAAGCAAATTCTTTTTCTTTGGACACTATTTTAATTAAATGTTTTTAAAAACTATTTCGATATGAACTTTTAAATAAATTTTTTACGAACATACTTTTTTCTTAGAACAAAAGTAAAATTTTCTTTATTTTTAAATTGATTTCCGTTAAGAAACCATTAACGTATTTTTAATCGTCTTCGGTTTCAAGTAAGAAAAATGTCTGAAGCCATTTTTCTTATAGTTTGGGATTTTCGTTTAGTTTTTTTTTCACTAACGAACGAAGTCAAGATCGAAGGTTATTATATAAGAAATTCTAAACCACAGACCAATTATTCACATTCAATTTAGTCAATCGAAAGTCCATCATTTCGATTTTAGTTTAAGCGGATTATTTAACGGAATTGATTGAATTAATTTGGCTTCGCGAAAATTGTTAGTTTTGAGGTTTCCAAACTGATTTGTGGCAATTTTGAAATGTTTGAGTTTGAAAAAAGCACTCAAATTTAAAATCGATAAAATATTCTTGTATAAATTGTAAGGAATTTAATTTTGTTTTGAAAAAAATGAATATCTCATCTATTTAAGTAAATATCATTAGAATATCATTTGTTTCTTATAAAATAATGAAGCTTTTCTTTTGCGAAGGTAGTATAGATAGTATGTAATTTTCATTTCGTTATAAAATAACTCATAATAAAACTTGGATAATCAATAACTCAACTATATATTGGTATTCATATCGTTAATATTGTTTATATATATAAGAACATACATACTATCGCAGCGTTTCCCAAACTTTTCCTACGACGGAACACTTCACAACCTGGTTGTTTTATATCTGGACCTGATAATTTGGTGTAGTTTCGAATTTGTTTCTGGACTTCGATTTCGTTCCAGAATAAAATGTAAATTTAAAAATCGAATACCGAGTTTTGACACACTGGGATACTCTTCTGTTAAATTTGTCTAGAAATTATTTAATGGCAGTTTCTTGTATTTTTATGTTATAATTAATCATCACCGATGTTCCGCGGAGCCTAGTTTTGAAAACGCTGTACTATTGTATAGTATTCGCTTTTTCTCTGTTTTTGGTATCTATTATCAATATATTCAAAACTCATATATGGATTTTTCTTTACGTGCACGAAAACTTCTCTATATCATACAATGTAAACCATTCTAAGATAATCAACGTCTTTTCGATGAAAAATGTGAGAAAATTTATCACAATGAACACCATTAACATCATCAATAAAATGTATGTGCCATCATTTGTTGACACCCGATATCAATGGAGTTATATACTTTCATATATGTAATACAATAATATGATATATATTCACTATATTGTATAGCATATCCGTTTGTTAGAAGTATCATCGTTTATGATATAAGAAAAAAGAAAAGCCATATCCCTTTTCGAATGAACGAAAGATAGACCAACACAGAAAAAAAAACTTTTCTTTTCTAACAAAAATATTCAATTTCTTAGATATCTCTACATACTCGTAAATATATGCCAGTTCTTTTTATAATATACTACATATTATGTACATCCAAATTTATTATGTTGCCACATAGTAGAATAAGCTAAATTAAGAGGAAATTGATGCTGCTATGTTGGATACTTTCTTTTAGTGTTCGTCCTTTATTTTGATCCTATCATATTCAAGGCTTTCTTTTTTAATATACACAGAATTAAATGAAAATGATATACTACTATCGACAAGTGATATATATCAACATTTTTTAAAAAAAATTTCCTTTGAAGGTTTTCCATGAAAAAAAGAGAATTTATACTTTTTTGTTTTGTTATCTCAAACAGCATCCGTATAAACTGGCTTGTTATAATCTTAATATGAACAAGATTTTATAAAAATAATTGAACATATATATGCGATCATATCTATCTGAGCTGGGTAACGCGTGGCCGCGACCTCCAGGGTTCCCGCGAAGCAATTTGAAAGTGCTGAAATTTAAATTTGAATTCGTCCACATTTTATTTTGTAGGATTTTTCGGATTTTTTCTTAAATAATATTACAAAACTTCTAAACAAGTAGTTTTTTTAGTGAACAATAAAAGTTTCACAACAAACATAATCTCATAATCCCACGATGCCCGCCGATCTCCCGCATTTTCAGAAGATGTCCTCCTAGTTCAAAAGATTGCCGACCTCTGCTGTATACCGTCGGTATTAAGCCTAGGTTGATGAATGTTCGCTAAAAATCTTCATATTTATAGAATTTTCATTCCATACTAAATTCGTTGAACAAAAATAACTAAAGTGCATATGCCTGTTTTTATAGTGTTTGCTTTTGTTTTTTTTTGTATTATTTTAACTAAAATAAAAATAACATCTATTCTATTTAAAGACTTCTATAATTCCAGTTGAATATGAAATGATGAGTACGAGTAGAGTTTTTAAACCATGTGCTGAAAAGAATAACACAACAGATTGGCGGGGCCGGTTTAAAGCGTATAATTGGCATCAAGAAAACGAAACATTTTCAATCTTATGTACGTACATACATATAATATATGAAGGAATCATATTGCCATACTGAGATTATGTCAATGACTTTTGGTTATTAAAGTTGGAATACGATATTCGATCATAATTTTTATGATCGTGTATTTGATGATAAATTGATTGGTTGGACACCTACGAGAGACTGCAATTTTGTCTTAAAATTTTTAATACTTTTATGTGACGATAAATATAGTAGGTACTTAAAAAAAATGAAATGTATTATAATGAATTAAATTGTCATAGTGATGAAATAAATATCATAGAAAAATTAAATGAATGAAAATGTTTCTGTAGGACTTATTAAAGCGATGCATTAATTCAATAGTGGCTATTTTTAATTGACAACAGCTTTTTTAATATTTTATAGTTTTATTAATTTTAAAGTTGCTGTTAAATCTAAGCTAAACTAATCACTTCTACTATTAAATTTTAGTTCTTAGCAGTGTTCCAATTAAAGTTGAACAAATACTGAAAAAATGCCGTTTTTATTTACCACAATGGCGAACTGCCAAAAACTTTTCTATAATGTTAAAAAAAATCGCTTTAATTTGCATTTGTATCCCACCTTGTCGTTGAGTTTTAAATATTTTCTGCTCTAGTATATTTTCTAGAATAGTTCTTTTTTTGGTTGTTTCATCTTTCCTGTTTCATACATAACTCTTTATACTGAAGTGAATTTTACATCCATCTCTAATTCTAGAACATTTTCCAACGAACCAAAAAGAAAAAAAATCCTTGTTTTCTAGTATGTCCAAATAGTCATCCTTTTAAAAATATAGCGTATATAAAATATGTACTTATATAACTATTCTATTTATATATTACGTTTTGGTATATGAGAGTTTTTACACCTTGATATAACCACCCTCTACAATTTCTTGTCTAGGTAAAATAATGGATACAGTTCACGACAGGATAATTAAAGGAGTTTTGAATCGTGACGATGTTGCCCTGTTTTTTTTTTCTTGTTTAACTCTTCGCATGGTATTCTTTTCCAAATACAAACACAATGTTAACCCCAAAATGGAGTCTAGTTAAAATATATTTTATCGTAGTAAGTAAATGCATTTATATACGATAATAATGCAGGAAAGTAAGGACAACAAAGTGATTTAATATGTGCTAGAGAGACAATGGAGTTTAACCATTTCAAAGGCTTTGAAATAATGTGGTATATATAGCACAATTTTGATGCCACTTTTTAAATATGAACGAAAAATATTATTTTAATATTTTAGCATAGAAGTACACTTAGAATGAAGTAGCTAGTTAATTAAAGGATTTACCCCTAAAAAATCCAGACTATTTCTCTAAAAAAAATTAAAGGGTTTTTAATAAACACCATGGAAATATTTCGATACTCATTATTTCCTCTTTAAATGTAAATACATATTATGTTGAAAATTATCCCAAAAATCCCTATTGTAATGATTTCGAAGGAAACCTAGTACAAATTGACGCACTGCAGCGTTGGAACGATATACACTGAAGGAAAACTTTAATATGAACAAACAACAATAATAACAAACAAAATGACTAGAATTAGATTCTACAGAGATAGAGTTATATCCTCCACATTGGGTTGTTGGTGTTTTTTATTCTTCATCATGATATAATCATTGAAGCATAGATAATCATTGCAGGTGTAGAATTGATATAAAATTCGCACGAGGTTTTTACTTATTCCCCTGATGATATCATATTTGATGCGATTATTCTGAGAATCTAATATCTACAGGAATCATAGTAAAAGTACGTGTAGGACTCAGTTTTGTGATCAACTGAAAGTGAAAGGAAGAAGGTTGAATGAACAAAATAGATACGTATTTATATGAAAAAAAGATGAACACGAGTTGAAATTATAACTATATATATGTATATGTAAAGTATAGAAAAAAGAAACGTGGTCAATCTATTGCAGGATTTTTCATAGGGAGTTTGTGTTCCTAAGGAACCACTAAATTAAATTCAGAGATTTCGTACATGACTGAACATACGACAAGCTAATTATATATACTTTTTTTGAGGCTTTTTTCTTCCATAGAAACGCGCGTTTGCTTTAAATCTCTTGAAGGAGATTAAGTTTCACGATATTCTTTTTGGTTGTGTGTTGATAAAGGAAAAAATACCCGTGGACAATGATTAAAGACATTTCAAAAATTTCCTTGATTAAAATATATATAGGATGAGTTAAAATATGAGTTTTATCGTCGAAGTTTCTTGAGGAAATGATTAATATTTTTATATCCAGTAAGAATTTCAAATTCAATATTACTTAAATTGTTAACGATACAAGTTTCGTATACATCCTAAATATGAATATCAATATCACGCTTTACTTACAATTTCTTGTTGACATTTTCCATATAAAATTATTTGCGTCATGTAAGTATAATTGACTTTGTTCAGTTAATCCGTTTGTGAAATGAAAATGCAAATTTAATCAAAGGTATACTGTATATAGTATGTAATAAAGTGGGGACAGTATATCCTATATCTACGACATCTAATAAAATCTTCTTCGTTATTTCCTACGTTAGTTGATTTCTTTTTCATTCTCTTTTTACTTGCTATCATTTCATATATGTATAACCCACCAAAAAACTGAGACAATTTTAAATATATCCAAAATCTTGTATCCTTCGTTGATGGATAAATATGCAAAAGGATACTATGTATGTACTATGAGAAACAAGTGAGAATCGAAATGATAATCGCATATACAACATGCATACATATGGGGTATGGGGAATGATGATGGTGATAATACGATATACATAATATTATAACATGACGTGTAAAAGCTATGAATATCATTCTCTAGGTTTCGGGACTATAATTAAATTTTCATGTTTTTGGTATATACATTCGAGTCTATTTTGCATTTTCTGCATGAAAACATATATTTACATATATATATAGAATTTTGACACATTGAAAATAGTATAAGTAAATTTTTAAGTTTTATTATTATTACAAGAATCAAATATGTACTTTAAAAATATTTATCTTATATAATATTTTTATATTAAAAAGTTGTACTTATATCAGAAGATGATTTGTTTTTATAATTTATGTAATATCGAAATAAGAATTTCAGTTTTTGTGCTTTAAAAAGAACTTTAATATTCGTTGCATATTTTCCACATACAATATATTGTGTAATACATATTTACTATATCAGAGAAAAACCTCAGAAAATAACGTTATATTCTTTTATAACACATCAAAATATTTTTTAATATTATTTTCCATACATATCAACTAGAAATATTTCTACTATTAAAATCCGGTTCTATGTATTCAACGTGAATCCTTGCATTCAATATATTACAAAACCTATAAAATCTTTACGTATATTTTCAAAAAAAAAAAAACGAAGAGAAAACTTTTTTTCCAGGAGATATCATAAAAATGTAGTTCAAAATGAAGAAAATATAGTTCAACTTAAGGATTTTAAATCCTATTTTTATTTAGATAAAAGGTTTGATCCCTTTTCTCTTTTTTTTTTTGGTTTTTCGTAATATCAAAATTATGTTAGATGTCATTGAATTGTAATGAATTTAAAATTTGATCCTTTATATGCACATATATACACTGAGACAAAATTTTGATTACTACGAACATACATAGGTGACTTCTGACTACCATTTTGTCAAAAATTAGACATTAAAAATGTCTCGAAATATTTTTAATTTAAAAAAAGCTTAAACTTTACTTTCTGTACTAATGTCTTCCCTTGGAGATCTAACTATCTGAGTGAATATTTTAAAGAAATTTTACACGATGACATATGATAAAATAAATAATCTCCTCGTATTCAAGTAAGTAATCCAGATTTGTCAACTATATTTTAGAGTTACAAATTATCTCAGTGTATCGAAGTCATACAAAAATTTCAAAAAAAATAGGAAAAGTTTGTGGCTTTATTTTCCATTGAAAAACTTTTTTCTAGAAATTTGATTGTGAAGCATTTAAGTGCTTTCAAAGTATTTTATTATAAAAGTTCAGAAAAATTCCTTATTATTGAATTAGTGAGGATGACGTTAAAAAGAAGCCAATTAAATATCATTTTGTTCTTTGATTAAAAATATGTAAAAAGAAAATTTCTGCTCATATAAAAGGATAAACTTTTTAATCAGAGAAGATAATATCGTGTCTATAATTTCTTCATAGAAAATATCTGTCTTGATTAACTTGTTTATAAACACTATTAAAATACACTATGCAACTGGATCAAGATCGAATCAATCTTTATTCATTCTCCAATATCAAATCCCTTCTAGAACATTGTCGTTTTCTTTAACGATGTATAGGTATATTTTCGACTTGCCATGTTTTTAAATTTTTTTATTTAAAAGAAAAGCACATATAAAACAAGCAAGGCTAAAGAGTAGAAAAGGAAACAATTTTTCTAATATAAAGTACAGTATAAATTTGAATGATTTGACTGACATTACAGTATATTATGCTAATAGCACACTGTGCTATCCTTAAAGAAAAAGCAAAAAAAAAAGAAATAACATAGCAACGAAAAATAAATGAAACGAATCCCAAAGCGTTCTTACAAGGCGCTCTCTAGTTTACTGGTTTAATGGACTTATAATGCGATCAACTTTCATTCATTTCAAACGGAAGATGAGAGATTCATTCAAAAAAGTGTACATAGGTATATATAGTTATTAGAAAATGATAAAGATATAAGGTGAAATGAGATTGGTGATAATAAATTGC
The DNA here is from genome assembly GCA_963422695.1 of Xylophagus ater. Taxonomy (NCBI): domain Eukaryota; kingdom Metazoa; phylum Arthropoda; class Insecta; order Diptera; family Xylophagidae; genus Xylophagus; species Xylophagus ater. The sequence continues at coordinate 571,126 of OY730478.1, forward strand.
TTTTTAAGTATCCTGATTTGGAGGGTATCGTTTCTCCTTCTTCAGTGAATTATCGAAAAAAGTTTAGATACAAAATCGTTTCACCGGTAAAAATCTTGAATAAATTTCGATTATTTATTCATTTTATTTATTCGTTTTTCGCGAATATTTATGAACACTATTTTTTTCGTATCGAAAAAAGCCAAGAAACTTTTACTACTCACCTTTGAATCAAATTTCTTCTAATTAGTAACTAAATATTGTTAATATTAAATTGCGTACATTCATAAAATTATCATAAAAAAAACAACTTTATTTTCATTCGTTTTTTATACCATATCTGTATCATACACTTGGGATTCTATAAAACGCGTTTTAAGAAGATGAAGGGCATCTTAATTGTGTATATTGTAGTATATAATGCGAAATAAAATCCCTTTCAATTTCCATCTAAAATCTTTACATTTATAAAATTAGTTATAAAAAAAAGCATACAGATTTTTAACGTAATCCGATATCTCATTTCGGGAACTTTATTAGATTCACTAAAAAGCACCTTGGGATCCATAAGTGTCTAATAACAGGACATTCATTACATAAATTTCTATATAGAGTTGTATATCGAGTAACTGGAAAAAATATAAGGGATTACAAATACAATAATGAAAAGGCAGGAAAAAAAATTGAATGCTAAAGCAGACAACGTACACTGTTTATGGGTATATAGAATTTCAGTTTTGTCTATTGCGCTCAGTTGATATTAGGGTTGTGCAAATCCATACAAGATGTTCTAAATAGTACTGAAATTTTGCTCGTAAACTGGGATCCAATATCTATGGGATCCAATATCTTTGTATGTAAGTTTTATAAGAAATATTTGAGAAGTTCATTTTAAGGCTCGATTTGGTAGTTTATATCATAGAATAAAGAAAAACGGTTTTACATATATAGTATAGAGGAATATTACCTCATATGTTTTAGCATGAAAAACAATATACTATCAAGCAATTGTTTAACACTCTAAACATATCAATAATAGTTGGGTGATTTTATACATGCATTAAAGCTTAAACTTTTTAAAATTATAATTGTCCAACCCTGATTATTGTATCGATAAAAAGGTCTTTCAAATCATTTAAGCATACCAATAATACCTCGTCACATATGTACATGACTAAGGCTATTGTGAATCCTGAGCTATTATTTTTATCCCTTTTTTATTTTATTTTTTTCCAGATATCATTTGTTATTAATATAAACCTTCCGGATCACCCTTTTTGTTTCTATAAACCCAATTTCCTATACTATTTTCTTCGCAAAAGGTGATTTGATTGCCTAATTCTGCGTTTAGAGATGTTATTGTAAACAGCATGGCGCGGTGTTTCAGCGATGAATCGACATCATATCCCTTCAAAGATATATAAGCCCTCTTTGTTAAAATCATATTTCCCGATTTTTTGTTTTCTTTTATCCGGTGAAACTAGAATAAAGCCCAGTTGAGTGTTTTTTTTTTGTTTCGTTCGATACTAGAGTCGGTACTCAGAAGTTAAGAAGATTTTGTTATGTTTTTTTTTGTTTCTTCTCCTGTTCAATGAACATACGTATGTTATATATTAAAACAGGGATACTATGGACATATATAGCTAATATTTTATGAAATGAAATCCATTGGAAAGAGATCAAAAATTATCCTTATAATAATCGAATTCGATATTTTGACTCGTATAGGATATAAAATATATGAAATACTAACTGGATATGGTTTTTTTTTATGTGAAGGGTATCTAATATGTTTTGACAGCCCAAGTAAGACGAATTGTATTTTATTTCGTTTTATGAAATTCTGCTGATCTAAAGGATATTTCGTATCAATAAAGAAGAAGAACCAAAATGATGAAAGATTTGAATTGCGTTCCAATGATTAAATTAATATATACCAAAGGATTCGATATTAAATTAAATACATTTTTATAAGAAAATATCATATTTTAGTGATTTTGATTTGTTTTTTTCTTTGTCTGAAACAATTCTTGTTCGACAACTAGGTTGAATGGACTTTAACCGCCCTTCATTAATTATTTTCTTCATTATTTCTACCTATATATGTTTTGTTTAATGTTTATTTAATCGACTTTATGTCCACAAAAAGGTGTCAAATAAAAACAAATTTGTTCTGCATATACTCGTACTCGATTAAACTAACTTTATTTTTCTATGAGTAAATATGTATACCTATTAAATATAGATTCTTTTTCGGTTCAAAGGTGAAACCAATCATTTGCGTATATACTTGAACGAATTGATGGTGGCGGCTTATGTTTACGAAACTTCTCAAACCATGAACAAAAATAATGATGGCAACCCAATCTGCCTCTTTTATTTTCATTTTAACTAATCTATAACGCTTTAATATGTATAACAAAAAAACGACACGTATGTGTATAATATAATATGAAAGGTAAAATAATAGGAATACCTAGTAACAAACAGAATGTTCTACGAGTCATCATTATGGTCTATAATTGGCAATGGCATATAACGGCTTTATGAAAATGCTTACGAGTACCTAACCCATAAGGATGGGGGTTTTTTTTTCGTGTGAGCAATATCATAAGAAAGGTAACTCAATATAATCGAAAATTGAAACATCCGTTCCGACAGAATATATTCTATATATTATTAGTATAAGTATAGTAAAGAAGAATTTCTATAGATAGGAGATATGTTAAGGTGGTTCCAAGAAAATGTATATATCCATATGTATGTATATAAAACTTTTTTTTTTAAACAAATATGGAAAATAGAAATAGAATATAGAACAGCACAAGCTGTCGGTGACGGCGGCATATCGACATTGTCGTCTTCGTTATTATATCACAATGAATAAAGGAATAAATTGGATTTAGAGAACGTGAGCGTAAACAACAAATGACTTAGCTTGAATGACAAGACGATATGTGTATAAACAAAACGAAAAATACAATTAATGAGAATCTTTCAGGTGTTGTACTATGGCTGGAGACAAATTTCCATAAAATCCATTTATTTATACCAAATTTTCTTTTTTCTATACAAACAAATATCGACAAAATTTGATTATCAGAAAAGTGTTTGTATATACAAATAATGTAATTACATTAAAAATATTTATATGGATTAATAAAATTCACATACAACCAGAAAAATAGTTCAGGGCATAGTTCGACACTTTTTTTTTGATATAACTACCAGAAAGCTTCATGATTTTTCTGTGTGTATGAATTGAGAAAAACTGAAATATTTCCCATTATAAAAATTTAACTTTAAAAATTTTTCGATGTCAAATTATTGATTGAAATTTAATGTTATTTTATTATTATTCGTCATATTCAATCTTATCACCACTATCAGGAGAAATTTTCCGCCATTTTTAGTGAAGATACATAATATATATGAAGTCAGTCAAGATATTGTTTTTTTTTTTGATGCCACAATATGAACATATCCAAAACTTGATCATATCAAATTCTGTCAATTTTCTTTTCCATCTGAATAAGATTTTATCTCATAAATATTTATGCAAGTACCCCAAAAAAAAAATGGAAAAGATAGAAATGATGGCATAATCGGAAACCAAGCATTATAGGCGCACAAAGTCGAAGGTGTTTTGTTCTAGAGAATATTATATTCAAAAAAAAGAAAAAGAAGAAATGACGAAAAGTATTCACTACACTTGGTTTCACTCAACATATATTACGAAAACGTATTGAGAAATGATTTTGCTTCAATTGCACATATCCCTTAAGGATTTCTTTTTCGATATATGAAAAGATCTAGGTATGTAGGTTTGTGTTGTTCTTCTTTTTTTTGGGAAAATTGGGAAGACGAACACTCACTGTCTTCAGTGTTCAATGCTGACGTAGTGATAAAAATGCTTTTATTTCGTGATTTTGCTTCAATTGACATTAATAATTCAGTATAAGAAAGAGGAGACGAAAAAAATATAACTATATAAATCGTCTTTAACGTTTTCTCTAGAGGAATCGTTATAACCAATATCCTATGCTATGATTTTTCAAATTCAAGAAATACATATAATTCCATGTTATGTTATACTAACGTACAAGATGTTGCCAAATATTTTTATTTTATTACTTCAACTTTTATTCTAATATAATGTTGCCATAAAAGGAAGGAAAAAAAGGCAGCAGTACCAGAGTACCCATCTTCGCATATATGAGGTTATTTCTTGTAATATGTTTTTTTTTTTTTCGTCTTTTTGATGATGCATTTCTAGAATAACTTGAATAGATTCTGTACTGTATGACATAGACCTTTTATAGTATAACTTTTCATATTGGAAAAGGTGAAATCAAAATTGACTTGTGTCTTACCGAAGATTTTGTATAATATTGGATTCATATGTCTAAGAGAAAAAGATATTTGCTATGAGTTAGATTTTCTTTCTTTACATCTTATCGATTGAGTTATATTTAAACGTTGTACACCTTCATGTGGTAGTAGATCTACACTGAAAGAATTATGTTTGTCAAAATATATATAAAGTCTAAAGTATTATCTCAATTATAAATTATTTCTCTGCTAGAGATTATACATATGTATTTCCTATAGATACCACTTATCATTCGAAACATAATATTGCTTTTACCTGCATATTGGTATCATAAAATTCTTACTCATTGATTTGGGTCTAATTTTTACAACAGCTGGCGTAATTAATTTTAAGAATATAGCTTCTAAGAAAATATATTAGCTAGTCTCAGTTTAAAATAAGTTTGAGTTGAAAATGTAAATTGAATGACAGCATTTAGCCCTCTTAAGAAATACAATATGTCTTTTAAGGATATAGTACAAAATATCTATCAGAGACAGAGTATTATTTCAGTGTACAATTTTGTATAAAAAAGCATTTTCGTGTTAAATTTTTCATGCAAAATATTGCACGGTCGTGTCTTTCATGAATTCGTAATCAAAACTAACTTTATCACGATATAGTATCATCTTAAGGGTTTCGAAAGTTTACTTTCGGGTAATACCCATTTCTTGTATGCATATATTGTGCATGGATAAAGATGACTAGATTTTATGTTATATCGATATAATAAAAGAAAAATATGTGGGATTTTGTTTGTTATATTTTCAAACTAATCCACTCTATGCTAATGTAAATCAATCATTATTCTATTATATATATAATATATTTATTTTTCTTTACATGTTTTGATTGAAAATCAAAATAATAAATTCAAATTTAAAAATGCCAGTTATTCGATATTAGTTTCAATAAAACATGTTCTCGAAAAATAAATTAAGATCTGTATTATTATGTTTTATTTAATCCAAATCTTGTTCTAATTTCCATATCTACGCATTTAAACCATTCGATTTCTTGATAAACGATCATTTCCCACCTAATTTTTTGTCCCAATGATACGATTTGTGTTGTTGTAATAATGAAAATACATTGACTATTTTCACTTCATCACTTGGGCTTATTAAAAAAAGAAAATAGAAGAAAAACATCAACAAAATAAAATCTTGTAACTTATTTGTTACCGATTTTTGAAATTGTATCGGAAATATTTCTTTAGAAATTCCCATTGAAATGTAAAATATTTGTCACCTTTTATCGAATTAAATGATTTTATCTACGACTGAAAAAATACATATAAAACGGAATCTTAAAGAATCGTTTAACATATGATATTTTCCTTTTTAGTTTCTTCCCAGAGTATGGTAATAAAGCCCTGTGATGGTAAAAATTTGGAATCTCCAAATTTTTACATGGATCTTAGGGTTTTAGGGTCTGCTGAAAATATTTTTTCGAATATTTCCGTTTGGTGTATGCTTGTCTGTTGGTCCGTCTATCTGCGTGCTAGTTTGCCTGTGCCAAAATTTGGTTTATACGATATTTTTCGAGCAGCTTATTTGTTGTATTTGAAATTTGGGAATAGATCCCCCTTATTTTAGTTTCGATCTGAGAAGTTGGTCGGATGATAGACGGTGTTTTATGAAACCATAGATTCATTTTATCTCACAAAATCCTTCCTAGATTGTAATGAAATTTAGAAGATTGATTCCTTTTTTTTGACGAAATTAAATTTGGTATAACATAATTATCCAATTGATCCACAAGACCAAAGAGTAGGTAGTGCCTACTAAAAATATAAAATTCAAATTAAATTAATTCTTTAGCCTTTATTTTTAGATCGTTGCCAAATTTTATACAAAAAGGATAATAAGGGAGACACTGTAAAACGATTTTATTTATTATAGATACAGGTAAAAATTTGTTAAATTGGCATTTCTAGGATTTTTAGTTGAATTTATTCCTAAAATTTGAGGAAATATGTAAAAAAAAAATAATTTGAACTAGATTTCTAGGAGCCTTTAACGAGAAATAAGTTCAATCTGTATGAATATTTAATGTATCAAATTATTTATCATTTATTTAAATATAAATGAACTTTTTAACTGTTATAAAATAAAGTTAAGGCTCAAATTATGTAACTTTAAGAAGAACTAATGCACAATTTCATAGTGAGAACTTCAGCCTACTTTAATTTAAATTATATTCTCGGCTTAAGCTCCACTTAAGTTTTTATTGCATTTCACAGTAAAAGGAAAATTAAGCTTGAATCAATTTGACTTAACATAAGTACAAAATTGAATTAAGAAAAACTTGTGTCACAGGACAGAAGTTCAGTTCACGTTACAAATTGGACTGAAATTGGGCCTAAACAAGATATTTAAGGTTTTTTTTGTATAAATTAATTGAAATGGGAGAAAGTATTCTTCCAGTGTACACATTGGCAGTGTATTTTTTTTAAAACCTTCTATAAAATATTTTGAATGGTTTTCTGTTGAAAAAAGATTAGTCGTGACAAATTGCCTGCCATCATTGGGAAATATTAAAACATTTAAAATGAAATTATTTCATATGACAATGAAAATCAAAACATAGAACAAAGTGCAAACTATATATAAAGAATGAATTCGAATCGACAACATCATCTCAATTTATAGATTAAAATTGAAACTGAAAACAAAATTCCATACGCTATAAATTTGAATTTGTTTTCATGTTGGAAGGAGGATTTTAAAATAAGATCCCGTGGGCTATCAGGAAACATGATCTTTCAATCGGATACCATAAATCGTAGTCTTCTTAATTTTACGTTTTGTGAAATTTTAAAGAAGAGGTGTTTTCATTGATGATGGTTAAGAACAGGTTTCAAAAGTTTTCATTTACTGACGTCGCCAGACGACCTGAATTTTAACCTGAGTAAAATAATTTTTTTCTTTTTTTTCGTTTTGTAATCATCCTTTGGCGAGGCCATAAAGTAACCAAATCCCACGATACTAATTCTTTTTTTTCGATATGTTTTAGGTTTTTTTTTTATATTTCTTTTTGTTTTATTTTTAAGACTAAACCGGAGCTCCATAAATGTACGCATATCATCGAAACATTCAAATTAAAATAAAATAATATCTAAAAAAAAAATATGTCTATAAAAACTGAAAACAACAAAATATTCACAATCGTCTTTCATTCAGTCAACAAAACAAAAAGTAATAAAAAACCAAGACGGTAAGTTCTTTGCGCATCTTGATTTGGTTATCATATGGCAATGTGCATGAAGATGCATCCCAAAAAAAAAATAGAAACCACATATTTCTTCGTTGAGATGAATGCAGTTTCTGTTTGATTGCAATTACAGTAAAGAAATGCATAAAAGATGTTGTATTGTCGTGATTTGGTTTGGTGCGTGCTCGCGTGGGTAGAGAGACTGTGTTCCGATCTCATTCAAATTAAAGTTTTAAATTGGCTGGAAAATCTGGAGGTTGTGTAAAAATAACCACGAAAATAAAAAAAACAAGAAGATATAACTGAAATGACAATGAGACTGTACAAACAGAATCTGCAGACTGTAAAAATTACTGGGAATTAATATGGTAACATATTTATTGCGCTATAAAACTGGTTTAATCAGTGTGGAGTCCAATCAATAATTTGAAAGGAGGGTTGGAAAATTAATTAAATTTTTATTTTAACTTCTATATCTTATGTCGTGAATTCAAGTTAGTACTTTCTTTTAAGAAGTTTTTAGTCGTGGACTTTTATAAAATACCGTTTTTCTGGATGTATCTAAACGTATTTTTGAAGCAATTTATATGAAAATTAGTATGAGAACATTTTTCCAGAATAGTAAAACTCTATCGGAAAATTAGTTGTAGATCAGACTATACCTTTTAAACTTAGGAATTTAAATTAGCTACAATTTTTTATTTTAAAATGAAAGTAAAGAAGGTGGAATAAAAGATAGATTTCTGTGCAGCCCTACAATGTTGCCAAAAATGTATAAACGAAGAAATTGTCTGTGATCAAAAAAGTGCGAGATTGCATCGTTTGTAAGACAGTTATCTGGATGAAATTTGATGTGATAGTGTATGACATTGAGTGATCTGTATTGTTTATAGAAAGGCAATTAAATATCTTAATATCTGTGGTAGAGTGGTCGAATGATTGTATTTCGATAGTATAGTAACTGATTCGACTCTGGTTTAAATCCTGAATCTCAGCTTTTCATAATTATATGATTTTCTTTGCCTAGAACAAGTGAGCTTTTCCTATAGAAATGCCAATGACCTATTATTTCTAATTTAAACATAAATTATTTAACCATTAAGTAAAATAATTTGTCTCTTAAGTATAGAAGTTTCAATTGTGGTTTTGTATTAAAGCTTGTTATTTTTAGCTTTCATAATTTTATGTTTTTTCTTTTTTTAATATCAATTGCATTCAATGCTCAGAAATCATTTTTCATTAAAAAAAAAAAACAACTTTATATGTCTAAATATTCGAGATTAATGTTTGTACAAATTTATGCGAATTTTAATAATATTTTACTTTCTTATCTAAATTAAGAGGAAATCTATTAAAAAACATTCTTGTGTCATTTTTTAATTAATGTGTTTTGTGTTCAAATTTTAAAAATTCAAAAAAATATTATCTAAAAATTAAAAACATAAATTTCAAAATTATTGTGAAATTTTCGTTAAGAAACCATATTTTAATAAGAAAGCAAAAAATACATTAATATTTCTTCGAATTTGATTTCTTTGAAATTGGCGACCAATTTGTCAGCATTTAGGAAATATAAATTAAAAAACGAAAGATGTCGACTTCAATATTTGACCAATTTTTCAAGATAAATCTTTTTTCTGATATATTAAATCAAAAAACCACAAACTAGATAAATCACCAAAAATATTGAATCCAAATTCACTTTGAACATGTGAGAAACTTGTAGAAGAAAACCAAATTTTACTTGTTCGATGAGAATAGCTGCTTTTCTGTAGATTTTTAAATCATATTTAACGAAAAAACCGCCTCGCGGATTACAACAGAAAATATACTCAAACGGAAATATCCACATGACACATATAAAAACATTATTCATATATAATAAAAAGTGAGATATGAAGCAGGGATCGAAACTATTCTACAACTTCTTGGATGTTATAAATGAGTTTAAGTTTGAATTAACTTTTTATTTCAGCTTCATGAGTTCTTTTAAGAAATAGAAATTAATCATAATATAGCTTGTTATTAAAAGTTTTTACAGAAGTTTTATTTGAAATACTTATACAATAAATGTTTCTTGAAATTAATTATTTGAGGACTTGTAGGGAATAAATTTTATTTAAACAATAACGAGTCGTGGATTCCAACTTCCCACAAACAATCACTACAAAGACTTCAATTTACTGTACGACCCATTGCGCCCGGTTTTTTTTTTTAAAATTAAGTTTAACCTAAACTTTCATTTAAATATAAATAAATTAAATAAAACATTTTATTTTCATTGAAAAGTTTCCAAGGAACTATAATTGTAGGAATTTTTTTCAAAAATGTTCTTTTAAACTTTTAAAAGAGGAACTTATTGAACAAATTCAAAAAAAGTTTCGGTCCCTGATATGAAAAGACTAACAAATTCCAGTCTAATTGCTTTACCGAAAAAGTGATTTTTTTTTTTTGAATTGATAAATTCGAAACATATGTGATACACTGAAGTTGAGAAACATTTCATATCGTAATACCGAGATTTTGTTATTGTATTTCTGCCGCCAATGGTTACCACAATGTCCAAGGAGATATTATTGTTTGTTATTTTCATAATGTCAAAGATATGTATCCCACCATATTTGGAATATGAGTAATTCGTCCTCTTGTTCTTAATATATTAATATATAAATGAAGAATATCGAATATAGTATATACCCACAAGAACAGTACATACATCTTTTGATCCAACGAGTTCATGATTGCTTGAGATTAAGAAACACATTCGGCGTGTATTGAAAAACTTTTCATTGCACGTGACCAGAATCAAATGTGAAGATCTTTTAGTATTCTTCGTATCTTATCATTTCTTGCATCCATTTTGATATCTTTACATGATATCTAGATATATGTAGATATTTCACATATCTTAGTCGGTAGATATGAAGAAACTTGTATCAAAATAATAAAGTTCATATTATGAAGAATTGTTGCTTTAATAAAGCATTGATATAATGCTAGAAACGGTTTTGGTTTTAGTGGTTTCTTAGATAATAGTTAATAGGTTCGTGGTTAAACGGTGTTGAAATGAAATTTCATGACCACAATATTATTATTATCCGCAAAGGGCGATTGATATAGTTTTGTGAAGATAATTGCAATGAAATACGCGAGAGTACCCTGGAACGAAAAGTGGTGTATAAAAGAAATGAGACTTTCACTTTTATATCAGCTAGATACAAGGAACACAAGAACATGTCCTTAGATACATAAAAAAGAAAGAAAATAAGCATTTTTGTATGACTTTGTTATTGTCGCCCGTAGTGGAACTAAGGATGAACATTATTAGAAATCCTTGTTATAAGAAATAAAAGCTATATGTAAGTTATTTTGCTGATATTAGTCAAAAATAACAAGATTACTTCTATATTGCAGTAAAATTTTTAATTATGTGTAATTAGAGATAAATTGAACGATTTTTTAGATGACGATGCCACATATTTTATTTATTTTTTAATGCAATCAGTAATACGTTTTTGAATTAAAAAGAAAAACATTTAAAAAGGAATTTTCAGAAAAAATATGAAATGTTAAAGCGATGCCAAAGAGTGGGATCAAGAGCAATTTCACGCTGACTTTTGGAAATATCAAGCCAAAACAAACTCAACGAATGCATTTGAACAGAACCGCATGAAACATATATTTTGCGTATCCTAGTTTCTTTTTTTTGGACGTTATTTGTTTTGGAGGCTATTTGTTTGGGAGCGATTGAATATGGTCAGATGTGTCAGATGCCTCCGCAGGGAATATATTACAAAAAGAAAAAAATCATATGGAAACAGAAAAAATCAAATACAGAAATCCTTTTTTCCATTCAATTTGTATAGTGTGCAATACTTAAAAAAAAATTTAAATAAATGTTTTTCCATAATTGGGTACGAACCTAAATTATTTTCCAGTAAACGGTCTTAAAAGGCTGCATCTACTTGTAAACAAAGGAAATTAATTTTTATATTTCCAAAAGTTCCAAGTTTGAAGAATACATCCTCAGAATTTCATATCAATACCCGTGGAATTAACAAAGTTATAGAATTTTAGGCGAGATTATTCAAGAACCATTCTTGAAACTTTACAAGTGTGAAAGAAAATAGGAGTGCAGAACTGGAAGTCAGCAGCCCAAAACCACGACCCCTGGAAAAGTCGCTTCATCGGGCCAAGATACGAACCGGGTTGTATTGCCAATAATAATGATGAAAACCGAATCGTTAGAACAGTTTTTTCTTCAATACAAACAATATAAAATTTTTAATAATTCATTTCAGATATTTCCCATTTCCTATAAGACGAACTACTTAGCAAAGACTACAAGGGAAATGTTATTGTTAAAAATCTTTAAATTTTTTTTATGATTATTTTTTAAAAATAATTTATAAAAGTTTCAATTGATTTTATTTTCAGTTTTAAAAATAAAAATCTAAGAAAAGAAATAAAGTGACAAAGCTATCAAAGAACAATCCTTAATCTTATTAAAATCCATTATTTTCACCTCAATCAAATCAAATAGAATAGAAAAAGGATAAGAAAATGGATTTGTTATTAAGTTGATGGGTGAGGTGAATGAAACACAACTACAAACGAATAAAAAAATTGCTCCCTGAAGAAAGAAAAGTCTGGACGAAAGCAGAAAAACAATACCAAAACTTTAATCTTAGTACTTTCCAAGACGAACTAAAGATAAGTGAGATGTTAAGGGAATTACTATAGATATATAGTGCTCATCATTGGGAATGGGATTTCCCAAACAACACGTATAAAAGGCGACAGATATATGAATATGAGACGTGTTTTTTTAGATTTGGTTCGGTGTTTATTTCTCAACCCCTTGAATAAAGTAATTTAATAGGTACTAAAGTGAAATGTAAACAAAAACAAATGACATCACACACAATTCGTATAATAAAGCGTTTTGGGATCGTGAAAATATTTTTCAGGAATATGGAATAACAACTTTTAAAGGTACTTACTTATTTGTTATTATTTTGAATTCAGTAATTTTTCTTAGTATTCATTTTTCGACCAAACAACAATCGATTATCGACTATAGATGAATTTTTATGCATTTTTTTGCGTTTTAAATGAAAATGTTGCATGCAAAACGCATGCGTACTCTTACCATTTATACCACATAAAACCAGGAGCTCTCTTTGTTAGACCAGAAATAAAGAGAATACAAAATAAGAGAATAAAACTTGTTGAGTTTTTTAGAATTTTGTTGTTGTTCAATTTAGAAAGAGTCTTAAAAGAGAGTTCGTGTAAGGAATTTGTATACATTTTTGGTCCTTAAATTTTGTTTTACATTTTGTGATACTATAGGGTTTTTCGACCATTTCGAAAGGATGATATGAATGTCAAAAACATAAAAAAGGGATTTACTTCGATTGATGGATGCGGAAAATTTTGGGGGTATAAGAGAAAAGGGTCGATTTTATTGGTATCGAAAGGATTGACATGTTTTTTGTGACGGAAACGAACCAAATTTATTCAATTAGATAAAAATAAAATATGTATTATGAACAAATAGTAAAATGTGCTATTTGATTTGGTCGAAGTCATGCCTTACTGTAGTATAAAATTGTTATATGTCAAAATTTGACACGTACACAACATCTCGCCATCTATCTGACAGAAATTTATTATTAATTTTGTATAAAATAAGTATTTTTTTTGAGAATTCTTATTAACTACAATATAACTTTCGCAAGAAAAAAACGATTCTTTCAATCTATATATTTGCTGGAACACGCAGCCAACTTCAGTTATGTTTTTTGACTTTTGAAAAAAAAAAGTTAAAAATTCTTTTTTTAAAACAAATAATATTTCGCAAGACTTCCAATTGAAATATTGCTTTAGCCAAATAAAAAAAATGCCCGAAATCTGGTAAGATTCAAAAATCAATCAAATTCTTTTTTATTTTCAAATACTGCGTTAAAAAATTAATGTTTCTATTTGTGCCATCTATATTTTCAATATAACATACAATAACTCTGTTCAAAAAAAACAGTGATAAATAAACTCATGCTTAAATAAGCAATGTAAAATTTTATCTTCATAAAAGAAAAAGAGATGTTTCAATAATTATGATAATTGATATAGTTTTATTGGAAAGCTGATCAGTTCGGATGGTTTTTTTTAATCAATATGAAAAAATGATGGCCGATCGAAGACCGGATATACAAGTACATTTTTACTGCATGAAATAATTTCCAAGTAATTTCAATTATTTGAAAAATATTTTTATATTTTATTATATTTTGCAATTTTTGTGCCAATTTTTGTTCACCCAAGATATTTGATGGAAAATTTTTAATGAAAATTTTTCTTGGCAATCATATTTGGTCATATTAATATTTCTCTACAAACCCTTTAATATTATTATTAAATATTTAATTTTTAGCATAGTAAACTAAATTTTGTTACCATTTTAGAAATTGTTTACAAACTGGAAAATTTCTGCATTTTACATTTTTATTAAATTTTAGAATTTTAAAAACTCGCATTTATTATGTTGTTATTTGAAAAGTTCAAAATCAAGCTAATAAAAAAACTTTATTTTTAATAAAAATTATGCTTTTATTAAACTTTTCTGTAATTATATTTCTATTAAATGGACCAGCCATGATGTATGTACCCGGAAAATGTGGTCCAGTCATAAAGGATTTTCTTTATTTGGATAACTTTTATCAGGACAATTGATTCAAGCGATTGGACAAGTAATCCAGATACTCGATATCTTAATTAGCAGATTTTACTGAGGTAATTAATTTATATAAAGAAAAGAATATATGAGAAAATTCCCATATAAGTTCATACAAAATTTCATTTCGCGGTTTTTTATTTGAAAAATTCATGATGTTTTCTTTTATTTATATTTATTTTTTAACACAAAATCATCAAACAAATTCACAAAAATATATTAAATTTTCGATAAAGTAAAATTTTCTTGAAGTAATTTTCCTTTTTTATTTTCTTTTTTTTTGGGAGGAAAAATAAATAATTAAAATATTCACAAACGTATTTTCTTTGATTTATTCAGATTTTATTATTATTTTTACTTTGAGTATATTTCCTTTTATTTTTTTATATTCTGTTCGCATACTTTTTAATTTTCTTAAGTATGAGAAAGTAAATTGAATTTTTCATTCACCTTTTGCAGAAATTATGGCCTGTGTAAAAATTGCCTGTTCCTCTTAACAAAATATTATGGAGTATTGTTTTGTGCCGGTGTTATTTGGTAAAAGTGAGAAAAACGAAAGGTATAATAATATTGAATATTCGAGACGAGAGTTAAACCAAAAGCAAATGAAATCTCAGATATATATACGAGTAGTATATCTATATACTTAATTAAAATTAAAGCCTCCGAGGGAGTCGTAATTTTCACATGCAAAACAAGTCATTAGTGATTCCCCTTGAGAATCTCTTGGGATGCCGATCAAATGTATGTACAATAAAAAAAAATGGTGTGAACATTTTCTTTTAATTCCATATTTTATATTCATATAATTTTCATATTACTCAGCTTTAAAGTATCAAACAAAGTATCAAAAATTCGATAAGGTCCAATTTTTCGTTCCCAGAAATGCAGGGAGTATTTATGTGATAAGCTTTAGGGTCAGTATAAGAAATACAGTATACAAACTATGAACTGTACAGAAATTAAGCTGACTCTTATCCAATATCTCCTTGGAAAATGAAAGAATCAAAAAATTTGGCACAAAATAGGGAAAGAAAATTAATATCTTTCATTAGAAGGAAAGAAATAACCTATAAACCAAGTAATAATATTTAAAAAAATTATGGATAGCTAGAAAGAAGGGGGTTTGAATTTATACAATATATATATTCTTTTGAGAAGAACCAAACATGTATTCTAAGTAAAAATCAGGGCGTCTTTAAATTATAAATGATGATTTAAAATATAACTAGCCATTGTATTGTTAAACGAAGTTTGTCAGGCACGTACGACTATGATTGCTTGCAACTACGAAGCCTTCAATTTCTGGCTTTCAAGCATTTTCTTGAGCCCACAATATTTATGATCAATATTATTTTAATTAGCATGTACATACTTCTAGTAAGGAAATCCAAACTTGAATTAATATACCGAATATGAGAACATCTAATAAATTTATTATAATTCTTTTAAATTCTTATCAAAATTATAGGAAAGTATATTGAAATAAATTAAGAATAATGATTTCAATATTTTATAATCATTAATTAATGTCGAATTATTGTAAAATATTGATATTACAATTCAAAATGAATTTCCTTGTTAAAAAAAAATTTCAATCATATATAATTTTTGCATTAATTTTCAATTTTCATGAATTTTATTTGAAAAATATTACTAATCATGAATCATGTTCAATAAAGTCTAATTAGAAAATGTTCACCATTAAAAATGATAAATTTCCACTTGAATGTAATTTGATATAAAAAAAGAATATCCACAACGAATCTTAAGATAGATTATTTCACATTTAATTAATTTATTTATATTTATTTTCATCTTAATAATTTATCAGTGTCGATTATTTTTCTGTCTTGCTATCCAAAGCATACAAAAATATACACATATTTTTTTTTATTCAATAATATCTAAACAAAAATATTACATTTCGTTTGTCATTAACGAAGGTAACCAAAATCCATTCCAAAGAAATCGATTCTAATTATGAATAAGAAAAATGAAATCTTCCAATTTTTTTTGATATACAAATTAGCCACAAATCCTGCATAATTTTCTCATCATTTTTATCTTGCATATATCTTAAACAATTTGTATAAATGATATTTTTTTGTTCGTATTTTTCGAGGATATTTTCATCATTTGGCACGGCTAAACCAATTCGTAGATAATTTATCATCACTTCTGTAACAATCCAATTTTGGGAATATTTTTGAATTAGATTTTTTTCTGCCATTTTTCTTGTAAAAAAAAAAATCCCGGACATAATCCGGTATAGAGATAGGAAATTTGCATAAAGAAAATCCTTCAAAAGTTGCGTGCTTCCTTATACAGTATACAAACATTTTTTTTGGTCTTCATCATGTCTCCAATTTTTCCTTATTTCGAATCTTATGCATTGGATTTTTTTACGAAAAACAAAAGAACAATGTCCTTATATATAGAATATCAAATAAGGTACAAGCAACTATGAAGAGAAGAAAACATTCATCATGTTAGCAACATGAAACCTGTAGTACATAGTATCCTGTTATTAGAAATGGATGAAAACTAGAGAAAGGCAATCCCAGTTTTGCATACTGATAAATATGATGTATACACAAGTTATAACGGTACGGTCGTCAGTATGTACCACAAATCTAAACCATTAGAGAGAGCTAAAATAGTCCTATATCATGTTTTTCTATATAAAAAAAAAATGTGACTTCTTGAAAATCTAATATTCATTGTTATGGATCTAAAATGGGGTTTGGTTATGTTTTCCTGTCATGAAAAATGATCTGGTTCAACGGAATTCATTTCTATATACTACATAGAAAATCTTTATAAACATAAAGTCTATCCAATAGGGACAAGCGGTTGTTTTCTGGTTTTTGCTAGAAAATGAAGATTTTCTAACAAAATATTGGGTACACTAAAAGAAGCAACAGCGACAAACAACTTAACAGGAATCAAAACTTGTAATTCCTTATTTGCTTTGGGAATTTATAATTTTTTTTTATTACTATTATAGGAACAAGAAAGTTTTCTATTTTTTTTTATGATGTTATTTTTGTATAAGTTTAGCAAAAAATTTTGAACCTAAAATGAAAAATATTGTTCAATTCGATATTCAAAGTACGTAAATATTACACCGTGTAATCCTTGAAATGATTTTGTTGGTTGTTTTAACCTTAAGTCTAGGCATAAGCTGCCTTAATACCTTGTGATTGTTTGTATGGGCAGGCATACGAAGCAAAAAAAAAAAAAAAAAAAAACTGGGATGCAAAAAACTAAAAGGACTAAAAAATTTCATATTTTTTTTTAGGATATGTTGAGGTTGACCTATCAAACAAACTATATACATATATAATAAATTTTTTAAATTTTAATAAAATATATCTTAGTATTTTTTTTATATTTTTGAGATAATAAATGACGGGTGGGACATTTTAAATATGATTTTAAGTACCGAGAATGATATTAAAAAATATGTATATAATTTACTTACTTTTATTAATCTAATTATTCTTAAAAGAATAATGTAAACAATTAACTTTAAGGAGGATATAAATTATCATCAAGGGTCGCCCATTTAATAAGTGGTTTTTGGTAAATATAAATTTCATATATAAATGTACGTGCGTTCATTAAATGCATCACCCTTTTTGAATTAATTCATTTATAACAATAATTATGATTAAGATTCCCATGTACTCTAAAGTGTCTTTCAAAAGCATCAAAATATTTATCTTCCTTAGTATTTTTTAATTCAGATAAAACGCAGAACCAAACAAAAAAAAACCTTAATTTTAACGACTGATTTTGTCATTACTATGCACGTGACCCTTAAAAATATTGTCGTTTATCACGTTATAAAAAAAGGAGCAAAATATAAGATCATAATGAAAGGATTTTGCTAACAGCTCTCATATATATACTTGAATCTGTCATGGACCCTTCTATTCACATTTATATAATATTGAAGCCCGTACAAAAGTGAGAAAATTATGCAAAATAAAGCGACTTTTCTAGATAATAAGAAATCGATTGGAGTGAGAAATTTCGGATTATAATATATACATTAAATTCGGTGTATAGTATTTTCAAAGGACAATGAAGAAGAAAAAAAAAATTGCTGATGAAGTGTCTCGACTGGTAACGACGGATATTCTGATAAAATGAAAAGTGAAAGCACCAAAGAATGTCCTATATATAAGTACGTCAATTATTTGAACCGATTTAAGGAAAATTTCATAGAAACGTTTATTTTTTTTGTATGAAAGCAAGGTTTGTAAGAAGAAATTTACTTCAATTTTGAATCTTCCATAGCTTAACTATGCACGTGTCTAATGTTATTTGCAAAAACGACCCTATCGGCGATGTTGCTTCTTTTCTTTCTGATGATTCCTTTGATATAAAAGTTCATTTCAAAATAAACTCCTTTAAGGTATATGCATTCATAATATAACGAAACAGGATATTCTTTAAACGAGAATGGTTATATCTTTTAGATTCATATGTAGATAACATGTACTATATAACATTAAAATTATCTACGTACACATTGTTATCTAGTGTCGTATCATTAATATCATATAGAAGGGCTACTCACCCTATTTACTTAAAGACACGTGACGTTGTCTCTCATTTGGTTGGCATATAAGTACTGCTACAGTACTTAAAAAAAAAAGAAAAAAAAAGTGATCTATAAAAGTATGAAAAGTATTCTATTATGTTGATATTCGCTTCAAACAGCATATCTTTGAATATACCTCTTACATAAAACCATAAGACTTGCAATTGAAGAAGAAGGGAAAAACTGTTGTTGTTCTTTTTCGAAAAGTTACTAGATATACAAGTTCTTATATCCTGGAAAATTATAATCAACATCAGCAAAATTGAGAAAATCTACTTTGATAAAATAATCTTCGTATAAAGGGAATATTATTTTCCATTTTCTCGATTTGTCCATGATATACTATAGAAATTTTTTCCTCGTCTTGTATCCGTTCTCATTTATGTCCTTTACACAACTTTAAATAATTTCATAGTTAATCGAGTTTTGATGTGGCAATTGTGTTTATACTGATTGTATCTTCCGATAAAGAAGTATCATACTTATCTTATCATATTTATAGTTTGTTGGTAAAAGATATTCTTATTTTAAAACCACAATCAAATTTTCCTTTTTCTTTACTATATCCGACTATATAGTACTCTAACCCACCTTTAAAACAGGAAATTGAGACAGCTTAGTGTGCTTTTGTTTTTGCCATATAGAAAATGTTGATGACGTTTTATAATTTCTGTTATGGAATGACTTTATGCCTGAGAACTAACAACTAACATACTAACAAAAAAAAGTAATATCAACTATATATATATAAGTAGATGAACTTTGAAATTATCTTTTATAGTTCAACTCTGTATGTCTGGTTCATTCTTCGATAATATACTTATGCATAGATGAGGCGACAAAGATGTACAGAATGAATGACATACCATTATGAAAAACCTTTTTTTTTCTTTTAATATAAAATGAATCTCTACAATATTACTTTGAAAGGATTCTGATGAGAATGAGAAATATTCTTTTATGTTTGATGGCATTTTCAAGTTTGTCACATCAAAAGAGATTTCATCAAATAGAAATATTGCCTATATTCTATGAAGTTAAAATATGTACTTAGAAGGTCAAGAGATCCAAAATAAATGTACATAGTCAAGCATAATATAGATATTTGAAATGCTTCACATGGAAATTATCAATTAGAGAGCGTATCTAATATAATATCAGAAAATGCAGCCTCGTCGTCTACTAAACAAAAAAAAATTTGAAAGTTCACAGGAATAATTTTGTGTAAATTTAATGCACATACACATATTACGGATCTAGACATAGGATTTGTAACGATAATTGGATCACAATTTACTTTAGTTATAAATAGATTCTGAATATTTTCAAAAATCCTTCTGAATTATTCATGGATGGATGTTTAAGCCAATGATCCTTGAAATTCGCGTAGACAAAAGCAAAAAGATAAGATAAAATATAACCGCACTGTAGATATAAACACTTATTGGTCTTTTATATATATCCCTTCACAAGTTCCTTTTTTTGTCCTCTTTTTCTTGCGTCTCAATTTTCCAAAAAATTTGAATAGAATAAGTTTATGATTAATAAGATGTTGTCGCATCCCTTTTTGTTTGATTATCTTATTTTTGGCGCCCACCAAATTTAAGCATCTTCTTTGGGATTTTTGTTTTTTTTTTTTTTTTTAAAGAAATGATTTATGAAGTGCCCGTCAAACAAGTGTCTGGAATGTATCTCTCTCCATAATTATAATCCATAATCATAATTATAATGTCTAGATATAAAATATTTATAGTAGTTTTCGTTTTGCGTTTCTCGAATTTAAAGTGTATTTTCTTTATCAAAAACCGTGGAAATATTATTTTCGCCAAATCTTTTGTATTTTTAGACTGGACTAGAAAAGTTAAAACAAAGTTGATAGATATAAATTTTATAATTCTTTTTTTTTGGAAAACTTGTTTGGAAAATAATCTTTGTTGGAAGACAACCAGACAAAAACATTAAAGTAATTATGATGAGGCTTGATTCTTTTTTTCTAATTTTCGGTTACAAAATTTTTAATTAAAAAGAAATCCTTTTTGCAGGATTTTTTGTATACTTATTCGTCGGTTTGGCATGTCCAGGAAATTGAAAATGTAATAAAATTTTAACATTTGGGTTTCGTAAAATTTGATAAAAGAGATTTGGAAATTGTTCTAAAGCTTTTAAATCTAATTTTTGACATTAACTCGAAATCAAGTCGAGTTGAAATTGAATTGTTTCGACTTTCTCTCTATTGTGTTTTAGAACTACGTACGTCAACGTTGACGTAATTCTATAACTAAAGTAATGTTGTGTATTTAAGAGTATAAACCAACTATGCCTTTTACAAACGATCAGGAAATGAACATTCTACGTAGCACTGCTCTACCAAGCTTAAGAAAAAAATATACAAAATAAACGAATATACAAGTATTTTCCCTTTTTCCATTCGAGTATTCTAATAATTTTGGTACTTTAAGAATATTGACAGAAACAATAAAAGTACTTGAATTTTGAAAAGAAGGTAGAAACATGTTTGGTTTTCCCTGTTAAAATATTTATTGTTTTAAAAATAATTCAAGTCAATTGTGTGTCAACAATCACTCAATTTTCAAAGTCAAACACAAAACGCAATAGCGAAATCCACAGAAATTTTACCATTTTCCGATTGAAATATTTACCAAACGCTTTTCAAATTTGAAATGTTTTTGAATGCATCTCATATTGTTGAAAATCCCTTTTCATATATTTTCATAAGAATTATGAATTTCGAAATCAGCATGTTTCTTAGGGGTTCTTGAAATTCTAAAAATGAAATCTCAAAATATTAAGGAAGAAAGGGTTATTATTCTATTGTTTTTAAAGTCTTAACAATATATTAATTATTCTGGTATATTAACTGTTAAAATTACTGAAAAAACGCTAATCAAATTAAATATTAAAAGAATTCTAATATAATTTTTCGATAAAAAATCATTATTATATCAAAATTAAACGGTTTAATTCGAATTGGTTACAAACTTGTGTCTAACAAAAACCTATCCGTGGAACATGAATTTTTTATAGTTTTCATTACTGTTATTACCATAATTATATCAGTTGATTACAATTCACCCTAAATAAAAAAAAAATATATTGGAAAAGAAATAATGCATATTTTTTCTGGAACATCGAACCTTATGATTACTAACAAAAAAAAAAAAAACGTTACCCTTAGGAGTTAATAACGTAAAAAACATACGCGTATCAAACCCTCAAAAATAAAAAATAGGAATATTTATGTTCATTGATTTGAGATTTCAACAAAAATCTAATCCGTCTTTGATTAGAGGGATATGAATCTATAAAAATTACCAAAAATGTGTATCAAATTTTCACTATGAGAGGGTAAAAGCAATTTCAATCATGACACACGAAGAATTTCATCTTATACAGTGGTTAGTTGTGCACCCAATTACACATTATCCTATATAACTACTAAGAGACTATACTTTCACTTTAAAGAAATTTTCTTTTTTCATAACTCATCGTCTTCTATAACAACCAATTATAAATATGAATAAAACTCCTCTTCCGAAAATGTTTCTTCCAAGAAAAAGGATCAGAATTATACAGATTTGATGTATGTTCGGGGGTAGATTTTAATTAAGTAAAATTGGAAAGAAGAATTTCATTTAGATTGCCTTATATTTTTAGAGGATTTTTTTTTGCCAGTTCGTGTACATCTTTTCGGTTGAAAATATATACACATGCAGTTTATTAGAAACATTCATTTGATTTATGTACTTCGATATCGTTTTGCTATTATATGAGAAAAAGATGATAAAAATTTACGGGGATCATACGATATACGGTTATGCTCAGTTTACTGTCATCATTCTCATGGGCCCCTTAAAAAAAAAGATTCCTTTTCTTCTTAAAAAAAAGAAATTTCGATATTTGAATGTATGGTAGGGTGTCTGACTTTACACCCTATAAAAATCACACCCTTAGACAATTTGTTGCCATAAACAACTTTCTAGACTATGCTACTAAAGATTTTTCTTCTTCATCGTTTTTTTTTTTTTTTGTTGTTGTTCTTTACTGAAAAGTTAGGGAGTTATCCGATGTGTTCATAAAAAATTCAATTTCCCAATTTGTAACAGCCCAGACGTCATTTTAATGTTATTTTGTTGCCTTTCACAGTGAAAATGTATGAAAAACGGGGACGTTCATGATTTTCATTTCTGTTTGATATATTTGTATGGATACGATGAAAGTTCTTGGTACATTTCGATTTTGAAGGGATGCAAGTATATTTTAGAGTGAGTTTTCGGGTAATTTGTTACTTGTTGGTAGAAAGAAGGAAAAAAACAGCAACACAGGAACAGAGTGGTAATTTTTTTCTACTTTGTTTCTGTTTATTAGTTTTATGATCCATAACCTGTTATATGAAAGAATGTATAGGGTTCTGTATTTTTTCTTCCTTCATTTTAATTTGACATTTTTTAAGGATATAACGAAATTTTATTATATCAAAAGGAATATTTTCAAAAATGCATTTAATATCGAAATTTTCATTTTAATAATGTTTATTTATTATTCAAATTATTACTTTTGAAAAGATTGTTTTTATTTGAAGTTAGGATGTTGACGAGGAATATCATACTTAGTTCTAATACATTACATTGTTTTGAAAAAATTCAGAACTAAAATTGGCAGATTTATATGAGATTACTCGTGAATTATCCTTTGAAATATTTTAACTCAATTAGCTTCTTTGAAAGTTGCGTCAATGTATGCTCTATGTTTTTGTTAAAATACAAGGAATTCCTGAATTTTATTGTGTCAACATTTTATGTTTTCTTATGTTCAGTACTATAGAATTTATAGAAAGCCAAATGAATAATTTGAGAAGCATGTCAGAGTGATCGTGTGGTTATACTCATTACTGTAGTAACTCATGAAAGTCTGATTCGGATCTCGATTCTCGGTGCTTCACAAATTTTTAATTTTCTTTTCCTAAAAAATATTTTAACCTCATTTTATACCCTGTGGTAGACATTACCAGACGATATATTCGTTTGCCACTAGATTTCTAAAGGTCCAAGCAGAAGGACGAATACACGACAGATTCACGAGCTATTAAAATTTTAAAAATATACATGTATATTTTCAATTATCTTATACAGAATGCGACCGATCTACGAAGGACTATATTTAACATTATCAGAACACCGAAAATCGTCGTCCGTCATTCTGTTTCCTGCATAATGCATCGGCTATATGCCGATTTTCAATAAATCAAATTTTATAAACCTATTCTATGCTTTTACCTAGATCATAAAAGAAATGTATAATAAATATGTTACCTAATTAACTTAAACCCAACAACCAAATAAAGACTCATTACATAACATTAGATGATTGATAATTTTTCTGTACAGAAAGCATAAATCTTTTACAATAATAATGTTTACTTAAGAAATATACTGAAATACTGTTCTCAAACTGAACACCACAGATTTTCAGCAGCAAATACCAAGTCATTAATATAATAGTGAAATGTATTAAATAAATCGTGTGTGAATATATTCCTGTTTGGTGGATGATACCAGTTCCCATTCCGAATCCGTCAGGTAAGTAAGTGCTGATTCGATCATGTATTCATGAAATATTTAGGAAATTATTGACGGACCTTTTGACTTTCTCTTATATGTATATATAGAAAAATCTGTAGGAACTATTGTACTATCAATTCTCATTTCTATTTTTTTTCTTCTGTAGTATATCACATTTTATATATTATCTAATATATATTTTCTTGAGGCGAGAAATGTTGGTTAGATGTATACGAATAAAATGGACAAATGGCAATGATTTATAGTAAGGTGTGAAAACGTTTAGAAGTATAGTAATTTTCACCTGAATATATGTATTTTCTTGTATAGGCCTTAAATGTAAAACTTGTTTATATAAATGCCTTTTCTCATATATACATATAGGTAAATTATTATTCAAAGTTGATCGTGACCATTACATGCACAAATCATTTTACTTATATTTATTTTCACTATCATTATAAAACATACACCCTGTATAACATATATGATACTATGTAGATATATGGTATACATTTTGACAAATATATAAATGATCTCAAAACGAAAAGTCTAAACCCATGAATAACCATTAGTTTTCGGTAAGAATTTTAGAAATCTCAGCACTTTACACATCGTAGCAACACCATCTAATATAATGGTTATATTGGGTTATATCCTATCACCAGTATTTTACCTCGTTTATATTAGGATTGCTAGACGAATTTCTTTTCCATGTTTAACACAATATTATTGGTTTAAAAGTTGTTTTTTTTTGAGAACCACAAACATATATACAGTTTCCGGAGACTAAAGTTAAAGTCAAAGAATCAAAAAGGATATAAACATATTATACAAGAAACTATTGGTGAAGTTTCAAGCTATATACTAGTACAAATAATAACAACATCAACAACAAAAAACCAAAAAAGAAAAAAATTGAAACAGCAACAATTTAGTAGAAACCCAGATGAACGGAAATTTATGACTTAACATTTCAACCTTCTAGTCGCCAGGACAATGACAAATAGCCAGTTGGAGAGGTTAACACCGAAAGTATATGTTTACACTTAATCAAAAGCCCAAAAAAAAACTCTCTATAGTCGACCCATTGTATTGGGTTACATATGTATAAGGATATTTATATATTCACCATGTGACGTTCATTTCAAATAACCTACCATATCAACCATATCCTTCGGTATACGAGGTATATGTAAAAAAATCAAACTGAAATGCTTTTAATAGGCTATAGTTGGAAGGCAAGATGGTGTTAAAGATATTTATCTCGGTTTTAGCCTTTTCCGGATGCTTTCATTTTTACAGGCCCTTTGTAAGATGACTAACATGAAATGATGTATGAAATGAGCACGTTTGAATGAATTTTATACTGAAAAATAAGAATTTTATACAAGAACATTTTTTATCCTATATAGAAGAAAGCTTGCCGGGAATGCTTTTATATAGATAAGAATTGAACAGAATTTTGGTTCATTTAGATATCAGCTCTCTTCTTTAAGAAATTTTTAATTTTTTTTTTTTTTCAAACCATTTGATAAAATGAAAAACAATGAATTATCGTTAATAGTTTATAAATCGAATTAGAAAATTATTTATGAGTTTAACGCGATTTTGAAATTGGTTTTATAAGATATGAAAGTTTATATAAGATCAGTGAAAAGAGCCATTATTGTAGAGCTAAAATTTGTAAGGCGGTTCTTGAATTTTCTTAGTTCTTATATATAAACTAAAAAAACGGAACTGTATTACATTAAAGAAGTACGCAAAGTACTGCACATAAATATATCATAAAATTGTTGAAATTTTACGTGGTTTTTTAAGCTTTTCTACATTTTTTATATGAGAAAAAAAAGAAAAGAAAAGATGGTGAATCTGTCAAAAAAACCCAGTACACAAAACCAACACTGAAAAGAAAGTAACAATAATAATAAGCCATCCTTAAAGTGAGTATATAATGACGTTGGAATGTAACAACAAGAAGGGAAATTTCCTTTCTACATCCTTTCATTTACAAATGAGGCTATAACTCAAGTGTTATAAATGGGACAGGATATATCTTATATCTTCTAAGTGTATAAAGCGAAAAATATATATATAATTTTTTTTCGCTTTTCGTCCTTTTGTTCTTCTTCATCTTGATTTTTGTGGTATTTGTTCATGCTGAAAATATTAGAACTAATAAATAGAGAAGTACCTACTATTTGGAATAAAAGGGAAAACTTTAGAAAAGAAAAGAATATTCTCACAAGTAAATTGAAATCATCAGGTCATATTTCAACTTATGCTTTTGCAGTATTCTAAGATATTTATTAAATTTTTTTCTTTTCATTTTTATTTCATTATTTTTGCTAGTCACCAACGAACGAAAT
Organism: Xylophagus ater; assembly: GCA_963422695.1. Taxonomy (NCBI): domain Eukaryota; kingdom Metazoa; phylum Arthropoda; class Insecta; order Diptera; family Xylophagidae; genus Xylophagus; species Xylophagus ater. The sequence continues at coordinate 597,989 of OY730478.1, forward strand.
TACCAAAACCATTGGTGTTCTAGTAATATGTACAAACGCGTATCCTACTCCCAACTTTCTTTCATTCCACTCTGTTATTAAGTAGATGAATTTATGTTGCTATACCAATGAGGTAGAGGGAATGATACTATCTCTGGACTTAGTTTGTGCATGACAATATTCCCTTTTTAGTTATATACAAATGTACATACAGATATCATTTAATGTTCATTTGAGCTTGCACTTAAAACTACGGCATTGGGAAACTTATGCCCTTGTCTAATGTTAAAGCTCTAATAAATCATTTATAGTATAAGCTTTCACAATCTGACATTAATTGCAATTTGATATTTTCTAGTAAGGACGAAACATTTTCTTTGGTTCTTGTTTTTATTTTTTTTGAGTGCGAAGACAATTTTTCCTTTTCTTTTGAAGGGAAAGTTATGAACGCTTATCTTTTTTGGTTCTTTATAAAGAAAAATATTAAAGTTGGGTATATTTTTCTTTATAGTCAAAAGAATTACTTTAAAACTTATTTAATTATTTCATTTATGATACAATATTTGGTTATTATTATTGTTCCTGTTTTGTGGCAATAAAATTACTATCAAGAATTGAATTGAATATTGATTAATATATGTTTCAACAGAAAAAAAATTTTCTTTTTATAAAATATTTATTGAAATACAATTCAAAAATATTAAGTTTAAAAATTAAAAAAACAAAAAGGATCAACCGAAATAAAAAGGACCCCTTTAGAAAATAATAATATAAAAACCGCAGACAGAAAACAAAAATTCCATGTTTGGTTCTTAAAAGCCACAAAAAAGAACTGAAACGTATGATGTTGATGATAGGCCCCTCTTTTTAATAATATTTTTTCCTATTTTGTGGCTTTTCTTCCATTTAATATATGAAAACAATATTTTTCTGAGGTTCTCCTGGGTTTATGTATACATATAGTATGTTTTTGTTCATATATTCCAGAAGGACCAGAATCATATAAAGTGAATTAAATTAAAAATTGGATTTTTTTTTAATAATATTTCTATTATAAAGAATAAAATATATGAACGCTGCGACATAACAATGTACATGAGCATATTTCCTATGGTTATTTTTTAGTCTGTCTGTCTTTTTGAAATATAATAAAAGCATCCTAAAAAGGGTTGTTATAATATTTTATTTATTTTATCTCTTGGAGAAAAGCTTTCGTTTTGTTATTAAATAAATGGATTTTAATAAGATAATTGCAAATTTTTACGTCCTGACATTTTCACGATATTAAGTGACTTATTTAAGTAATTTAATTTCTTCTAAGTTGATTTGTTTTCCATTCGTATATTGCATTTTATTACTTCTTCCAAGTACCACACTTCATTTACTAATAATAAAAAAGAAAAATATAAAACTTCGTTTAGAATTTTATTCGTCTAAAACTTTTTAACGCAATTTTAAAAACTTTCGCTCTTTAAATTCAATAAAATTCTTATTTTCTAGTTTTTTTCTTTCATTCGATTCAAAAAGTCTAACAAATATGTTTGTTAAGAAAAGGAGAAAAAGGAAAATTGTTTCTAGATAAAAAAAAGGAAAAATCTAGGATATAAAAAAACACAATTCTTTTATTCGCTTGTTCCACACTAACGATAAAATTCTGAAAAACTTATAAAGTGAATTTAAAGAAAAAAAACAATATTTGAAGAGAAAATTCGAACGATATTCGACGAAAAGTAGATTTTTCTTAAAATGAAAATAGAAAAAGGATATGCACAATTTGACAAAAGTTCAATATAAGTGAAATACAAACTCTAAAAATGGAAATGAATTTTATATTTAAAAATAAAAGGAAAAAAATAGTTCAAAAAAGTGCATAGCAAAATCATTTCACAAAAATATCGCTTCAATTTGAGTGATGAAGTTTTTAATAGTCAATTCGGGAATTTCTCTCGTAACCGTTTTAAGAATAAGTTTTTTTTTTTTAAATCATTTATGAGCAAAAGCAAATAGATGAAGTTTTAACTAATCATCAGAACAGATTTTATTGGTACTGCTTCAAGGACTTTTTGAAAAATCATATAAAAAACTATAATTGTTTGTTTTAGAGAAAACATTCCGCTTATTAACAGTTTTCTTTTGTATCCTTCAATTACCTGTTAGTAATTAAATGTTAGATATTCAAGTACTTGCACACATTTGAAGTGTTGATCCTATTAGAGACCTATCATTTCTAAACTTCAAGTACTTGAATATTAAGTATTTAAACTCTCACAAGTTTTGGATTGTTGGAAACGTTCCCTTTTCACTTCAATAATCATTCCAAACGCAATTTCTTGTAATTTTTTAATGTCCTAAAATATTACATATATTTTCTACATTATGAGATCCTAAATAAAATATAAACACGATCCCGTTTTCTCACAAAAAAAATTTTTCAGTTTCTTATTTTTATTTTTTTTTAAGTAAATATGCTATTTACTCGCAAATCAAAATAGAAAGTAATGAAAGTAAAATTTTGAACCTTTATTTATTTTATATTATATTTTTTGATTAGATGAGAATAATTCTAGTCGAAGTAAAACCAAAAAAACCTTCAAAATTAGAAAAATTGTTTTTCTCGAGAAAATATAACTCTTTGAAATTGAAGTCGTATTGATTTAGGTTTATGTTTTATATTTATGTGAAAATAAAAGAAATTTTGATATATTTTTTCTTTTATTCATACCAATTCTCTTTTGACCTTTTATGAAAGTCTGAAACCCTTTTTCTTTTAGATAAACATTTTAAGTTTGTTTTCCCTCTAAAACGTGTGTGTCTATTTTTCCAGTACGAAATTAAATTTTCTTTTATGCGAAAGCATGTATGATTAAACATAAAATTTTCCATATCCTTTCATATATATTTTATCGTTTCTCATTTTAATGATTGCCAAAGGCAAATTTTCTCATATAATCAAATTTTAGATATAGAAAAATTGTTTATCTTAATTTTTGTTTTTGTTTTAAAAGACCTACAAAGTTGGAAGTTAATATCTTTAATAAAATTTATAGGCAAAAATTGTATTTTTGGATATAATTAGTATATATTTTCGAAATAGCGAAACCATTAGCCATTCATTAATTCGTTTCTATAGAAATGTATTGAAAAAACCTTGAAGGATTCCTATAAGTCGAATTTTCAATATATCAAGCTAATTAGTAAACCCTACATTGCTTCAATCAATCACCTCTCCGTCAAACCTGCCTGGTTAACTGGACTAGAGATATACTCGGTTTGATTCAAAGACCCCAGTACCCAGCCATTTTAGAAAAAATAAGAATTTTCAATTTTTTACACCTTCTAAAACCGCAGCTACTTAAATACAGAAATCTGTTGAAGTAAGTAAATTAAAACTTCGATTTAAAAGTATTTTAAAATAATATTTAACTATCGTTCATATTGATAAGCTGATCAATTTAATTCATCATTACTGCACAGTTTAAGTTATTTTCTATGCAAATATTAAGAAGTAAACTTCCTAATCTAAAAAAAAAGGAAACCTAATTAAAATATAGTTAATTCATTATCTTGGCAATATTAAAGCACATTACCCAATAACATATAATATCGTATTAAAAATGTGAGTTTTTGCATTAAACCATGATAACAACCCAGGAATTTTCTATAATATTTATACTCGGTACGAATAGGTAACACTCTTTGCATTCATGACTATGAAAAAAGTTCTTTTCAAATTGTTCCCATAATCCCACATGTAGAGGATTAAAGGATATGCATGCTGATGAATTTTTTCTTGTACATATATCTGCAAATATTGTACAAACGTACTAGATTAGAAATTGATTTTTTTTTCTGTCTGAACATTTTCTATAGCATTGCTACTATCACGTATACTATTTAGTTGAGAATAGAAATGTGATATACTAAATATAATATAATTACAATATCCTATAATCTCATTCTTTAGTTTCATCGAAATAGTTTTATATGTTTCATCTTACGATAATTATAAAATGGTATACAATTTTCATTTTTCATTCAAATGAAGAATGACGTTAAATATCCTTCCGTTGTTGGCTATTTGCAAGTTTTTTTTTTTTAATATAATCTTCTTTTACCCGGCTTTTATTTGACCAATCTAATATTAAATGTACAAAAGGACAAAAAATGTCTGGTACAATAAGGGGAGTGTCAAAAGGAATTTTTAATATGAACTCATTGATGAAAGGAGCAAAGTCTATTAGATAATATCGAATGGAATCTTTGGTATTCACTTTTATTTTTTCCATTGATTTCATTCCCTCCTGGATTGATATCTAGCAGAATCATATACTCTGTTTGATTTCATCTATTATATTATCACGGTAGTTGATTTTTTGGGAAGATTTTATTTTATTCATTCCATAGTATAATTGGAAATAACACAAATTCATCGAATTCACACTTTGTAGTTTGTTTTAATTAATAAAATTGCAGACAAATTGTGAAATGATAGGAACGTCAACTGGAATTTTTTTTTCATCTTTATGATTTAACCAAACTTTCAGACATTTGAAGATACAGCTAAAAATTTGTGCTTACAAATCAATGTTTTAAAAGAAAATAAAAGTTAAAATGTAAACATAGGAAAGAGACATCAACTATATTTAATTGTGCAATTGACCTGATAAAAATTTCATAATTTCGTATTTAAAAAATTACTTTTTTAAGGTAAAAAACCATCTGTATTTCGTGTCCAATATTTTGAAAAAATATGAAACCAAATAATAGTCTTTATCCAAACTGCATGTTAAAAGTCAGTTATGAATATAACATTTAATTTCGGATAATTATAGGGTAGGAGAAAATTTTATAGTCCGAAATAACAAGTTTACGAGTCATTTAAGCTTCTAATAGATTTGTATACCGGAGTTGATTTTATATAATTTCAAATTCTTTTTTTTTTAAATTTTTCTATATATACGTATGCATAACTATAAATGATAAATGTGCGGACATTGGTATCTGACAGGCGGGTGTGGTTTTATTTATAGGAGCATAATTAAAAAAATTGTAGTACTTATTATTAAAATCCCTACTAAAGTGATAACTCTTTTATTTGCTTCGAAAAAAATACTAATATCTTATTATTATAAACATATTTTAACAGCAAAGTCAAATTATCATTTCTAATGAAAACTATGATCTAAAAATTCACGGTTTCAGTATAATAAATATTTTCCACATATTATTCACGTATTTTAAATTAAACCTATCATTTTCAGATAATTGGATAGTATGGGACTATTTTAATTTGTACTTCATTAACCGCCATCAGAAAATATGCCGGTTTTATTATAATGAAATGTCCAACTGTTTAACCGCACATATTGTACCGATGAACGTTCTATATAATAAATGATAATTACCATATTTAAGTACATACATATATAATGTGAATTTTCTATAAAATTTGTGAAAAATTTTTATACGATTTTGAAGCTTCCCCCATTTTGAAACGTTTCTTCTTTTTACTATTTTCAGATGACAATTTATATGCCAGGAAAATTCTGTTGAAAATTATACCTGGTCAAAATGATAGAAAATTTTACCATATGAAATGTATGTCTATTTAATTTGATATCCCATTAGAGAGTTTTATTGTTGAGCATTTTAAATTGAGAATTTAGTATACACAAAAGGCGAAAATTTTGCTAATTATGTAAAAAAAAAAAGTAATAAAAAATGTTATTATTTCCTTAAAGTTCATATTAAATTAGTAAATATATCACGCGATTAGATAAAAAACAAAATTATAATGTTAACAGTTTAGTACGTTATTTTTGTATTAAAAAAAAAAATAACTAAAACTTAAAGTTCACATAATATTATTATGAAACAGGAATTATGGTCAATATATAATTCATTAGTTGAAATTTTCAGAGCTTATTTATTATAAACATGAGAATCACTTAACTTTTTTATCTGATAAGAGTAAATTAAAAACACGCAAACTAAGTCGTGGAAAAATATTAAAAAATGAACTTAAGGAAAAAGCTTCAAAATCGTAGGGCAAAAGGTTTAGAAATGTAAAACGTTCAGTTTTTTATCTACAGAGTGTTCATTGTAAACCATTTCTACGTTTAGTACATTCTTATTAATAAGGTATAAGAGAGTATTGTAATCTTACAAAAATTCGGAAATATATGTTTTGTGGACTACAGAATTCAAATAGACTATTGTTCCAACTATTAAATCTGTGTGTGGCCACTGTTTTTCGACTTCATTGAGAAACTGGAACTGAAATTGCTACACATTCTGCTATAATAGCTTAGCTCTAATTTATCCATTCATGATGATTTTGTAACAGAAACTTTATCTTTGACGTATTTCAATAAAGAAAATTATGTCAAATCTTGATAACTTTTGTTTGGTAAAGTTTGATCTAGAAAAGTCCTACTAAAGTCATCTTCTCAAATATTTCACTAATATTTGAAAAAATTTATTTCTGAAGCAAGGAAAATTAGGTAAAACTATGTATACATTTGTTAGTTGAACACCCTATATCTTCATTGCGAAGACTTTTACTACAAATAGTATGTCAGGAAATCTAAAAATATTCAGTCTTGACCTTATCATATGTTGAATATTTTACATAATATGTTTTTTTTTAAATCAATTCTATTGTTAGAAGTTTTATATTTCCATAATAAAATCATATCCAATTTAGTTCGGAATTCAGGTACATGTTTATTATTAATGTTCGAGTGGGTTATGAATACGTCATTACGAATGATATAAACTTTGCGTGTAATAAATAAAATGAAAATAAGGAAATTTGCCATTTCCAGACAATTATAATTAAAAGGTAGAACAATTTCAAAAATAATTTCTTTTTGCTAATTATAGAAATTCTAGAAATAGAAACTCAACCTTTTCATGTTTCAAATGCATTCATTGCAATTTCTTTTTTTTTTTTTTTAATAATTAAAAAACATTATTTCAATGAAGCATTTGTTCTAAAGAAAAATGAAAAACGCGATAAATTATTTAATTTAATTATTTAAAATTGCAATAATAACGTATAGAATCAGGACTCTAATTGTTTTGGTCGGTCGAACGTAGTTTGTATAAGTCTCCATACGAGTACAATTAAATTTGTATTGCTGACGTAAAGAAACTCGTACCTAGTTGATGTATTATGTATGATGTATTACGAAGAAACATATTCCACGGAACATTAATTTGTCTAAATAGACTATACGAGCAGAAATTTTCTATTCCCCATAAAGTTATGGAAGATGACGGGAGAGATTAACGTAAATATGAAAGATTTTACTGGATTTGTTGGAAATTTGAAGAAAAGTCCAGTGTTAAAGAGAAGTTTATAAACTAATAAGAATTCTTCATTTTTTTTTTTATAAACCATGTCCAATACTATACTTGATCTAAGGTAACAAATTTATCTTTTTATGAATAAATTTTTAAAATCCTATTCTTAAAATTCGTGTATGGTTCCAAGTCCATGTCTCGTATAAGATACCATTCAATATATAAAACCACAAATATGAAAACAGTGAATTCTGTGTCCCCAGACCTCAAAATACGTGTACTAAATTTCCAACGAAATATACCTATATATCTAAATATAGAAGAAAGTAAATATAGTTATTTCATGGCAGGATATGCTATTCATTATTAATTCTTCATTTCAAATAGCCTATATAAAATATAGGATATGTGATTATGGTAATTATCTTGTTTATGTTTAAAGCTTATCAGTCAGCTAACAGTTTACCAAATATTTAGTCACGTGGCATTCGCAAAATTTCCAACAGAATTTAGTGGCTTGGTCAAAAACAGACGACAGACGACAACAAAAATTGTATCCCTTATATATCCTTTATCCCGGCTATATACGAACACCAACGACAAAATACTATGATTGTAAATTTGAACAAAATTATTCATCATAATATGTCAATATATTGAACATAAAACTAATAGCATAAATATGGTCAGTTTATTAAATATCCTGGTATTAATTTTATATCCGTTTGAAATTTTTCGAAATATATAGAATAAGTCCAAAAGCATGAATTAAATTTTCAATAGAATTCAAACAAAACACTCAAAAAATAGAAGAATATGTGTCCACCCATTCATTTTGTTCATCATGTCTCACACATCATATGCACGTGTAGATTTTATTAAGGACGAGAACATATCGTCCGTCCTTATATATAAATGCATATATTTATGCAATGAAATTTTGTTCCCTTCAGTTACAGGATGTGTGTGATCATTTTACGTTCATCACTTTTCCGGATGATAAAAATAGCAATAGTATAAAGCCTGTATATAGCTGAGAAAAAGTGTTCAGTCCAAAATGCTGGTAATTAAGTTCCATTATAATTTTGAGACATATATAACCATGGGCTTGATATTACTAGATCTAAAACTATATTCTGTATAGTCAAATACTAGTACATTTTGACATATTTATACATATATAAAAAGTGGATATATATTATTTTCGAAGTTAGTTCTACTATGTGTCTATAGATTTTATTTCAATATCAAACCATATACTGTCCTAGTCTGGCTGCATTCTATATGTTATATGCCTTTTGACGGAATAAATTATCACTTTAATTAAGGACACAGCAGGAGAGAACCACTGCAAATGTTGGGAAGTAGAAGGACGTTTTTTCTCTGCTTTGCATTTATTTGTTATTGTATTTGAATGAAAAAGGGTAGAAAATATGAGTTGCAACGAAAAGAATTTGAAAATTAAAGGGGCCTGGTCCGAATATAACAGCATGCCAGGACAATGGTTAATAGTGTTTTTCTCCTGTTGAATCTATACTGTATGAAAAGAACCAGCCATAAGATTGGGTTGGAAAAAAATGAATTTTATAGACTATATTATTGTATTCAGAGGAGGGTTTTTTTTTTGGTGATATCAGCATGAAACTTAAATGAAAATAAGTGTGAGAAGCAATTTTTAACGCTAATTTAGTCAGCAAGAGCTCTAAAACTTTGTCTTTGTGTGTTATATGAAAAAAATATAATATTCACATTGTATACATTTATTATTTGGCATCGTGTTCAGGTAATTTAATTTTTTTTACAGAATAAACCAAAAGTTTTTTCTTAGTTGTTGCATATCTTTGGTTTTAATACAAATGAGCTAGAAAATTAACTAAAAAAAGCATTTATTATGTATTTGAATATTTAGTTATAATAAAAATGTATATAGTTATATTACATAAATTTTGTATTTTTAAAATTACAATTAAACAATAAAAATGGTTATTATTTTAAATAATAAATTGTTACAGGTTTTATGAATCAAATATGAGTTTGGCTACTGTTTCTACAAAATAAAAAAGAATTTGAAAATTTTATGTATTTCATGTAATAATCGACTTTATCCTTGTCGGGAATTTTTTCTCGTTTACACAAAGTAAGTTTCAAGTGGATTGTAAAGCACGTGTGGATAGATGAAAAAAAGGATATAGTAGTACCATAATACTGAAGGTATTAATACATACATATGAACGTATGGCTTACACATCTAATATGTACACAGCTTATATTTTAAAGCCGATGGCTCTTTGACCCATGACCAACTGAATATTTTATTGTGTTCGTTTCGGCATGGGTAAGTTCTGAACTGATATGCCTTTATATATACATGTATGTAAGTATGCAGTTTAAAAATACCAATCATATAGAAGTAAACTACTTTGTTGTGTATATAGTTTGGTCCTCAAATATAGCCAATGGGTACTTATGTATCAGAAAATCATTCACTGTAGAATGTTGACTCTGTTCAACAAACAGCACATTACATGCATGATCAAAGATATGTGATGCTTTAGGCTTTTATCAATAAATCCATAAAATCCAGGATGTAAATTTTTTTCTCTTATTGTTTATTTTTCGAATTTTACTTTGATCTTACTTTAACGTATGTTTTAAGTATTTTTATTCGGAGCAGAAACTGATAAGATTATCAGTGATTAAAAAAATATTTGATATTCAGAAGAAACCCATATGATAGTATAATTCGCATTTTGCATTTCTAGCATTCTTATAAAAATGGTGCATTTCTCAAATCAGAATTTGCACATTAGATATTTTCTTTCTGCAGATTTATGATCTATCTATTATCAAAAATATATTGTTATAAATATAGTATGCTCTGATCGATCCATTCCCAAACCAATGAAAAGATCAAAAATACTCTTAATTGCGACCTCCCATTTTGTATCCCATTAACGGTTACGGACCTAAAAAGGATGCAATTAGTTGGACTACATCTAGTACAACTGGTGTTATTTTTTTCGGTTCATAAACTAACTTCTATTCGTAAAATTCAGGATTCAGGATTAGGATACTTTATATTATACTATACAATCATACTTCAATCTAAAGTTGCTTATTTACAATGGTATTAATTAAAAAATAAAACTATATTACACAAATTGCATAGAAATCATGCGGTAAAAATCAAATTACTAGATTGATTAACTATGATGACAATATTTTTGCCAATACATTGAACATAATATTCATTCCAATTCAAAGGATAATGTTTTAGTTCTGGTGTTAACGATCCAGTGATTATTCGGCCTGCATATGCTGTATAATAAAATTTGATTTCATTAATTATATTTAATATTAATAAAAAAACCCTTTCAAATTTATATAGCTATATATTTTTTTAAATTCATTAAACTACTTATTTGTTTGGGCTATTCAAAAAAAATAAATAAATAAATAAATAATAAAAAATCGATATACAGTATATGGAAATATTTTGAGTCAATTACAAATTTTATGCAAATATTATGCAGATTGTTTGAGTGGATTTCAAATCCAGTCTAGTCCAAAATATATATAATATCCTGAGTGTTGAAATTCCCCATCATTGAAATATATTTTTATTGATCCTATATTATATTTTTCTGTTTGGCGTTGTCAGAATGGGTTGGTCCCAGGATATATGAATCAAACGCTATTTTAATTTTTATCATATTTTTTTGTAGTCTTTTAAATATTCAAATTGAAGCGTTAAAATAGGATAATCTGTTCCAATTAATGAATAGTTATCGTTGGGATTTATGGTAGTTTATTTTATGATTTTTTAAGTACTATTATTATTATGAAAAAAGGAATAATTTTTATTTTATTCGATTAAAAATTTCTAGTTATTATTTTAACGAAAAAAAAAATGTAGTATTAGTTTTTCATGATTTTCTAGCTTAAATATTTCAGATTTGCATGAATTCGATATTATTTTAGTCAATATCCTGATAGTCAAATATATGAATGTGGAAGTTATTGACTTTGTTAGAATTTCCATTTTTGATTTTTAATTTTCAATTTCTTTCGTTTATTTCACAAGTAACATTTTCTCATATATTTTGGCATTAAAGACGGTATTACAACTTAGTAGCTATTAATGTGCTGCAATTTAGCAATCATTTAGCATTAATCGTTCTAGGCATTTAAATATTACTTGGGAGAAGTATGTTTTTGGATATAAATTAATGATGCCAGTGCAAAACTTAATTCTATATATTTTTGTATTTTTATGTACCTGAAAATTTTAATAAACTTGAACGTTTTTCTATGTCTATGAAAGAAATTTATTCAAAATGTAACTTCTATAATATATATAATTCCGATTATATTTACTATTTCATATATTTAGCAATAATCTTCTTCACAGAGAAAATTGAAAATGAGATATCCCAATAATAGCTCTGACTGCTACAGACCATGCTTTGTAATAACCTTTATGACATTTATTGCATTTTGAGTATGCTAAAAGACGAAAATGATGTAGTAATATAAAAAAAAGAAAAAATGGGTTGATAATATCATAACTGGAAGGAAACAGAAGACAAATGGCATCGATTGTTGGATATTTACCAACAATATTCCTAAACGCTCTACCAAAATATTAAAGATTTCGATGTACGAAACATCTATAGGTCATGGTGCTCAACTTAAAACTATATCTGCATAAGATATATGTAATAGTTACCAACAAACAAGTCTTCTCTAGTTAATATCTAGGATACTAGGATTGCATCCAAATATTCATTCTAGCATATATATTTTCTGTACAAATGTTTCTATAAAAATTTTGTTCATTCCGATTCCAACTATGAAATGGGTCACTGCCTGTTAGGAAAACAAACAATTTAATATAAGGATATACCAGAGAATATTCGATATAGATGCATTTTCAAATATGCTGACTTTGTATGTATATATAGACAGTCAAATATGTTCCGCTTTTTTTTGTAGAAGTTTGTCTGGGTACAATATCAAGGGTTAAAAGATGCAATTTAGAAAATGGAGAATTTGATTTGAGAATGAATATTTTAAAGTAGAATGGTCATAGAAATTATTTGAATTTCATCAACCCCTTGATGCTTTAAATGTATGAAAAGGAATTTAAAGTCAGCATAAAATTTTTCTTGTTGAAAGAATTCGTTCTTCTTTTTTAGCATATTTGGCAGAAAATTGAAAAAAAAATTTCATATTAAAGACAATTTTGAGCCATCCTATTTATATATGTATATAAACCGTAAACAAATAATATGTATGATATTCAAATGACTTTCGAGTTTATTAAATGCAGCGAAAGAACTTGGATTTTACATTAACGAAATGATAATATGAAAAAAAATTTGTAATAATGAAACAAAAACTTTTAAGCAAATGATATTGTTTAAATATCTTGAAAATTTCCTACAAAATTGTGGTTTGGAGTTGGCAAAATTAAAAGCTTTCTAGACTAATAACAGTATTCAGAGTATTCAAATTCAGGTAATATTTACATAGCCATAAGGGATGATGTTTATGCATTCCATTTTTGATACTTATTATTCTACAATAGCGACTCAGGTCGTACATGGATTTTCATTAAAATATTTATTTGTCATTGTATTTGCTTTTTAGAGATCAGGGAATAATTTTTTTGTCCAAATATTGAACAAAAACTAAGGTATTTACATACATGGATTTCAATATCTGTGCTGCATTCTAGTAGCATACTGGTCGAAAGAACCATTTTTATGGTCGACGTGTCGCATATTACACAAATTACATTAACATATTTTTTATATGACAAATCTTAAAAATATTGATAATTTAATTCTTTTTCAAGAATATGAAAGTAACAGCGCGTAACCCTGTCATCATAGTCTTGGAATCAAGCCTAGCTAGTGTCAAGTATTTGCTATTAAATTTCACGCTGGCGGCTTTTAGTTCAATAAATGACACAGCCGCACTTCTAATAGGTTACTAACAAAAATTTTCGTCTAAGATTTTACTTAAAATCTTCTCAAATTTAAGATTAAAGTGAATTTTACTTTAATCGAATATTATTTTATTATATTTTCATTTGGGATTCATTTGTTGAAAAGTTCAAACGGAAAACTTTTTGTTTGCTTTTTTTTTGTTTGTATTTTTTAAAATAATATCAAAGAATTTTCTTTTTAGCTTTCATTTTTATTCTCAAATAATTTCCTTTCTATACAAATCTTATATACCCTAGTTTTGGAAAAAAAAAACTTTTTCTTTACCCATTCTGATTTCAAGAGACTCAATCATATATGTATCATATTTTATAATAAAATATTCCACCCCCAGTTTTTTTTGGGGGGAAATCTTAACATCTATAAAATACCACGATATATGCTCCTCTTATTAATATCAATGCGATAACGTTCATATAACCGTAAAAATAAGCTAAAATGCACTGATGTGAAAATATAAGAAAAATTTATGAAGTTATGAAAATATGCGATCGTCGTCTTTAATGCAATTTTGATTTGTTGTCATGAATATTCGATGAAATATACTTTTTCTTGAAGAAAATTTAATATATTCGAAGGGATATGATGTATTTTTATTCGATAGAAGAAGAATGTAGAAGAAGTTTAGGATCGATTACAAATTATTGAAGGGTGTAGTACCTTCGATACAATACGAAGAAGCAAAAAAGACAACAACGAGAAATTTCGATTAATATCAAATTAGTTCGGAATTGCTTAAAGTCTTTTGAAGGATGATGAAAGGATATCCTGTATTATTATATATTCGACTGGAAGAAAAAGTTTTCGTTAAATTAAGTGAAAATTTGTTGGTATTCAATTTTAAATATGAATTTTTTAAGTTCAGTATTTTTATGGGACTTATATATATCAGGAGTGCTGGTGAAGAGCTACTAAGTCACTGTGTTTAAACTGTAAAGGTGCATTTAATTTTTATAAAAATCAATTGATTGATGATGACAGCGCGGAATCAGTATAACGTGTTCTTTTGCTTTCCGAAAGGACTAAAAAATTCCTACTAAATGTTTTCTTCCATTTTGCGATGTACCAATTGACCTATCGGCATTTTATTAATACCAAATTCATATCTAAGATGTATTAAATAGTATTTATTTTGACCACAAAAAAAAAGAGAAACAATTTAAAATTTATATTTTTATGATTTATGTTGGAAATTAAAAAATCATAAAGTAAATAAAGTAAAAGAATGTATTTCCATGTGAAAATCTTTAAAGTGAAAGAAAAACGAAGGCGTTTTAACATTTTTCGTGATTTCCTTTTGTGAGTTTATCATTCAAATACATTTTTCAGTTTTTCCATAAAACAAAATTAAATTTTCATTAAAGCTAAAGCTAAAAGTCACATCTGAAACTTTCTGAAATTGACCATAAAAGTGTGTCATAAAAAAATCCCTTATTTTTATCATCCATTCTGTATTATTTAATATTTCCATGTTTTTCTTTGGATACTGTATTTTGTTGTGGAATATCTGTCTCAAGAAAATGGATATTTTTGGAAATCTTTAAAATGCAAAATTTACATGGAGTTTTCAAAATTCTGTAAATAAACATAAAATTATTGTAGCAATAGTTAAAATTGGGAAATGACAGAAATTTTCATCCTGAAAAAATGTTTGATCCTTTGCTTCGAGACTTCATATAAATTTTTTCAGATATGATTACTACCGGAAACCTCACATATCTACAATAGAATTGACGACACTTTAGTTGAAAATACCACACATCAACTATTGGAAACGTTTTTTCTCAATAAGAGTCATATGTGATGCGGTGTGAATTATGGTATGGAGGTATCACCGGGAATTCTTTTTCAACATTTAGTAGAAAATGCCATTACAGTCAAAATAACGATGATTGTGCATACAAAAAGCAAGTTGAATATTCCAATATCCTGCTTTTGTAACTCTAACTTAGTATTGGCACAGCTATTGTCTATTTCTTGGAAATGTAAGCGAAAATATGGTTTTCCCGAAGTTTTTCACATAAATTCTGAAAAATTTCGCGGAAATAAAATACAAATAAAACAAGATATAATGCCAAAAATTATCGAAAGTTGGGTTCATCGATTTTGCTCCTGCAATCGAAGCAAATCACGTTGTTTAAAAAAGAACAGAATTTTGATTCTATACCAATTCGTTGTTATTTTGTTTCATTTTAGAACCATATTACTCTCATTGAAAATCCCTAGTTACTGGGGATTACTTTTCACATGAAGAATTATTTCCTTTCAGAAATTTCCTTTGATACGAATTTCGGTTATTGACCGGTTTTGGCGAATTAAATTTATTTCTGAAATAATATATTTTCTTTATCTTTTCAAAGGTTATTAAGAAAACAATTTTTATTTTAGTTTAAAATTTGAAATATCAATTATTGGGTTTACTTTCGGAAACAAGAAATAACTCATATTCACGCGAGGCTTAAATAATTTAAACAATTCTCATATAACGGGTTTTGCAATAAGAACTTTTTTTAAAATTTTGAATACAACATCGACACTGATGCCGACAGCCCATAAAGCACACCAAATAGTGATACTAGATGAATGTAATGATTGCTCAATAATTACTCTTCGTTTTTCAGAAGCCCAAAGAAGTCATAAAAATCAGCTTCGTCAGAAAAGATGATTTTTTACAAAAGGTTGTTTTCGAAAACGTTCTTATTGAAAATCCTTATATTCATAAGAGCTTGAATTATAGTCATATTTGGAATCCCATCCATAACTATCATACCAAATGTTATTCAATGTATAATCGCAAAAATACAGATGTTATAAATGGTCGAATTTCTCAAGAATATGTAATTTTCAAAATACGATTACATTTAATATTTTCTTGTAAAAAAAATATTTTCTTTATATTTTTATTTTCTTATCATCATCAATAAGAAAAAATGCGTATATTAACTTTTCAACTTATCAGCATCAGCGTCAATATATTTCACCCATATTCAAAGTTTTCTTTTCAAAATTCGATATAACATAATTTCATAAGAAAGTTTTTATCATTGAAATATATATATATATATATTTTTACGTTATTTAAGAAAAAATCTGTTTGCGAGTAAAAATCAATTCGATCTAAAAAAGAAAAAAAACGGAAAACTTAACAGAAAGTTTATTCTATGTTTTGAGGGTTTTTTTCTCGTTTTTCTAAGCACATTTAAATCAAAAGTTAAGTACTTTCGATTTTCTACCAATATATATATATATAAAATATAAATAAATAAGTTTGAATTTCATATTTTTCTTATGAATTTGATTTAAGTAAAAGCGGATTTAAAGTATTTTAGCATAAAATTCAAAAAAAAAGGTCCTATATATTTTGTTTCGGAATTTATTCAAGTAGTATATAAGATTTAATAAGAAAATTTCTCAAATTTCTTAAACCCACTTTCTGTTTTTGTTGTTGAAAAAAAAAAAAACAAAAGCATATAAAAGCATTGTTAAAAACTGACTAAATAATCATTTCATTATACTTAAAAAGGACTACTTGATTTCCCTTTTTTTCCAATTAATAAAGCAAGCAAAAGATTATCATTTCTATAATCTAGAAACTCATTTACAATTTTTGGATATTACAATTAAAACCTTTTCAATATAAAAACCATAAGCCATGTGTGTATATCTCCTCAATTTAGTTTTCAATTTGGAGCAAGTATAGTATGTACTAACAGTTAAATGGAATACAAGCATATACGACCTTATGTATGCCATAATATCTGAAATCTGGCTATCAGGTCTGATTAGATAGATATATTCTATAACAAAGTTGACTTGTTGCCACTTGACATAAAAGAGGGAAAAATTAATTGAAAAAGAGGACTTTTTATAATATTATCCCCATAACAGTCTGACAATATAACAATCCTATATATCGTGATTGACCATTTTGAATGCATATATGTACAATATTCTCCCTTGATATAGATAATATCCAAGGATATACAACACACAGGGTTCACAAAATGCGGATATAGATTATTTTTTAGTCACCGAATTTCTTATATTACGGATAGGGCGTAATGCTAAGTAAATTGGCTATTACCGGTCATCGAATGGATGTTACCATGACAACAAATTGCCACCCAAATGAAAAAAGATATATTCGGTTGCCTTGGAGTAAGAATTGTAGAATGGTAAATGGAATGTATATTGGATTAAACCAAATAAATAGAATAGTTCTTAAAAACAAGTGCCCGAATAAGAATTATATTTATAAGGAGTGACTATATCGACCCGACAAAGCCATGTAATAAAAATAATATTTGATTAAAAATAAAAATTTCCAAATAATTTTGTTATGTGTCCTTGTTTTAGAAGTTTATTCACAAAAAAAAGAATTTTTTTTTTCTGGATATTCTTTTATAGAAGTCATACACATTTTCCAGAGCAAACAAAAACATTTTCTTTTATATTATTTCATATATTTTTGTTTAATATCGTTTCTTTTTTTTATATATATAAAGGACGAATACGTAAACTTGAACTTTTAACTGCAAAGAAATAAAAAAAAGAAAAAAATTTGGTGAAGAAGAAAACCTTTGAAATAAGAAATACTTTAAAAGAAAATATGTAAGTACTGTATAGGTACACTCTCCTTGATACTAGGTTTCCTTCAATGAAAACGAACAAAAAAAAAATTTAATTTGAAAGATTACTTGCTTTCTTCCTTATATTAAGAAAACGGAAAAAATGGAAAATATAAAACATCTAGAAACTGGCTTTTCGTACGATTTCTCTCCCACCCTATTAACATAGATCCCTTAAGGGACGAATTAAAGTAAATAAAAGATGAAACACTGGGATCCTTCGCAGTGTTTTTTTTTTTTTTTGTTTCGGTGACTTTAGTTCTATATGTGAAAGCTTTGAGCTTTTTTTTATTCTTTCCCATCTATGTATATTTATTTATTTTCTTTTTCCTGCCTGTTGTATGTTTTTCCTATGGAGACTCACTTTTTCACATTCTTTCTACGTTTACAACGAGCGCTATAAAAGACGCTGACGACGTGATATGGTTGACTAAGTGATCCCCAGTCCAGAATCGTTTTTTTTCTTCTTTCTCTATAATATGCACTAAAATACTACTCTCTGTTTCTTATACACTTAAGTATGTAGACACATATTTATAATATAGTACAATACAAAACAGAAAAAAAAAGTTATTTTTGAGTATAAAGAACCTTTAAAAATAAAAGAGCCTTTACTTATATGGAAAAAAAAATAATAATAAAAGGACAATAAGAAACAGATATACAACTCAAAACACATTTCATAGTTCAAGTTAAAGAGAATGAGATCCAATTTAGGTGGAGTAGTAATGAAAAATAAGAAAAATACAACCGAAATATAGAATTTGTGAACAAATTGAATTAAATTGAACACTTTTTCGTCACTGGAATTGGAGTTCTGTGTAAATCGTATTGATTAAACTTTACGATTGAATAAAATATAATTTCATATTATTATAATGTATTCGGCTTGTTTATTCCGGACTCCGGAGGGTAGTTGTATAAGAATAAGAAAAACGGAAAATTATAATTAAAAGTCGAATGGAATTATATAATTGAAATGATTATTAATAAATAATCATAATAATCATTTTTTTGAATTATTTCTAATTGGAAAAATATTACGAGAAATATAGTATAATCCCGATTCTTGCAACATATTGATTTCGAAGGTTTTCTCTCAGATCATTTGTTTGTGCCAGTAAGTTGAAAATTCCATCTTTTAGAACCTGATAAATCAAAATCGAATAAAGTTCCATAAAACGATGCAGAAAATAAAAGAAAACGGATGCTCCATCAACACCTGTAAGTCGGTCTAATTCCAACATGTCGTTAAAATTCAATCGGTAGCTTTTAAGTTATTACTTTATACAATTGTAGGAGTTTTTCTATATTACTCTACGCAGTGAAGCTTAATGATACACTTTTTTGTTGCAACCAAATCAAAAAACTAACCAGAAAATCAAAAATGAATTTTGGGGAGAAATTTTGTAATCCTGTTTGAAAAGATTTTTTTCGTCATCTATTAGGAGAGTTATCTGCTCATCAAAATACCCAAATAGCAATGAAATACTTGAAAGAATGAATGCTAAATAATTATTGAGTCAGAGCACATTAAAATCTACTAAGCTATAATGGCCCTTTCAAAAAATATGAGAGAGTATTTCTTGGGTCAATTTGGAGGGTTCCCCCAATTTCTTTCAAATGTTTCAGAAAAATCGTGTCCAAACTGTCCCATATTTTGTTAATATAATTACTTTAATTATATTAAGTAAATTAAGGTAGAATTTCTTGAACTTATTTCTTCTATCCCATTCATGTTACTTTAATGAATTTTTTTGGTTGGTTTTATTTTTAGGTTGTTGAGTCAGAATTTTTAATCGCGTATAAATATTTAGAAACCGTCGTTATATTCCCATGGGTCCACTAAATTCTGTTCGTAATTATTTAAAAACTGTCTTTTTTAAATATAGTTTTTTTCCAGAAGAATCACATTATTAGAAATAATATTATTGAGGCCGCATATCACATTAAATTCTCATATATTTGACATGATAAAAACTTGACAAAAGAAAGTTTGTTTAATATCAAAACAAGGTGTGATCAATTTATCGGGCATATTTTAGACAATAAATTGCTGGAAAAAATATTAATTAAAATTAATTCGATTTAAAAAAAATTTTAATAATTAAATTTTAAAATATGTATTTAATATGTAAATAAATATTTTTTTTTTTTTTGAAAATTAATCAATATTGCATTAATTACCCGAGTCCACTTATTTCAACAGATTTATTTATAATTTTATAAATATTGCTTCATATTAAAAACGAGAAAATATAATTAATTTCAATTGGTTTAAAACATAATCCATATGATTAACTAGATTAAATTTAGTAGATAGATTTATTTTTAAAAATTTTGAAATAGTATTTTTTTTTTTAATTTAATTTGCTTTTTTATGGAAAATATACGATATTTGATTGTACACAATGAGAGAAAAATAAATTTCATATTTGACATGGGCTTACAAGCATTAATCATATTTTTTTTTTTTTTTTTAAAGAAAAACCGCTCTCCGATGGCAGCCAGCCTTAATTTCTGACAAATCAATCACGTCGGCCCGTCATCAATCATGCACCGAATGCTATTCTTCTATACAAAATATTTTTAAACTATATTCAAGCGTTGTTTGTTTGTTATGTTTTCTAGAATTTTGCTACAATAAAATAGTATGTTGAGAACACAGATGTTACGTTAGTTAAAATATTAATGAATAAAATTCAAAAAAAATAAAATAGATTTTAAATTATTTCACCAGGTGACTTTGTACAATTGCAATTCTATTTAATTATATTAGTTTCTAATTCGATTTTAGGATTTGCTGGGAATTAGGAAATTTATTATATCTATGAATTTGGCAGAATTTAAAATATAATTAATGAGTAATGGCTAAACAGAAATCACAGAACTAGTTACAAAATGTTTGCAAGAGATATTGTAAAGTGAATTAGAAAAGTACTTACTAATAATTTAGTTAAAATTTTAGTTACGATTTGGTTCAAATTCAAATTGAGTTACATGATTTCACCCCTTTTTAATTGACTTCAAATAAATTTGGTCAAAAATGTCCACTCAGATAGCCCTAACTCTTAAGGAACACGACATATTACAAAGTTTACACGTTTTTTGACACAATTTTGTTGAAGACAACTAACAAAATAGATAGTCTAAATGCAATTTTTCAAAGGTAGAAATTTGAAAATTAGTTTCAAAAATTAAACAATTTATTACATATCGCATTTTTTGACACGGAAAAGTATCAGGCAGTTCAAGAATTGATACAAACTCTTTATCTCTATTTTTTTTGCTCTTAATCAATCAAACAGATGCTACAAAACTGTTAAAGCAAACACAGAGCAAATATACTTTTCTATTCAAATAAATTCAAATGTACTAGAATTCATCAAAGATACATATTTGAAACTAATGCATCCCTGAATTTTGAATAACAATAATATGATTTGATATCAACCCTAAACCAAAACTTCGTTTTGAAAGGACCAAATATAGTAAACAAATTAATTCCGTAATCCTTAAAATTCTTTTCTATTTTCTATATATATTTTTTTCTCTGTTATGATAAATATTTTATATGTGAAAACGTTTTCAAAGTCCTCGCGTTTATGTAACAATCGAGAAATTCTATTCGGCGTACATAAAAATTCATAGAAAATGAACTCTAAATATTGACATAAGAATTTTCCGTCATCATAAATTCTATACTTAGAAAATAGAACGAAAACTCTTATAACATAATCCACTTTTGCAAGAGAAATAATATACTGAAGGGTAGAGGATGATTGTGCTGGGGATGATAAATAAGGGTGAACGATATTTTAACGAAAATGAAATAACTTCAAAAATTTCTTAGGAATCGAAATTATATATACATTGTATATATATATGCTGTTCTAATCGAATCGTAAAAAATTAATTTCATATGAGAAGGTGGTCATGGTAGTGTCTGATACGATTATAGATAAACGTGTATCACAAGCAGCAAAAAACAAAAACGAAAAAATATAAAAACAGTATAAGGATCAAGGGAATTGTGTCTAAAGATACTTAGACCCTTTTCCACAAATCATCTCGTAAAGTGGATTTCATTTAAGGATCAAAACAAGATTCTATGGACGAAGAATGAAAAAAAAAGGAACAAGAAAAAGCTAAAAACCGATTTTTGTTTAGCTGTTTATTTCTTTCATTTTTCCTGGTATATAAGATTTTCTATCTAAAAGTAAATGAACTGTAAAGAAAACTTTCGTATTAAACACAACCCATATACCCTTCAATACTACAAGAAAAAAAAACATCCCACTATGTTTAAAGGATCATCCGATATACGTGTACTCACCTTAATACCAAAATTTCCGGAAACAATTGCATAGAAAGAAAATTGATCCAAAACAAATAAATAATCAATGGAACGAGCAATTAATTTCCCATTAGGGGGTGGTTTATGGCTTAGGTTCTTCTATTTTTTCTATTTTTTTTTTGTTTTTGTTGAATGTATACAAGAAAACGAAAACCAGGATATGATAGATCCGGAATTGGAATGATGAATTGATAATATTATCTATAAAAACAAAAGGAAATCGTATTTACAACACACACGAATAGTACTTAAACTTGTCTATATGAAAACGATTAATTGACATGATATTGATCATGTACAAATAAAATATAATAATCGATTAAATCTTCAAATGAAAAATAATATTTTATGTACCATAGTTATTCTTTTTGTATTGGTTTTTTCAAAATTTTTCAGTTTCAAATTCTTATGTTTGAATGAAAACTTAATTATTTAATTGAATAAAAAATTAATATCTTAATTTAATTGCAAATTGATTGATCTGGTTTTGATTGTTTCATTTTTCAAAAAGAAAAATTTAAATTTCCAATAGAATGTTCGCATGGAAAAAGAAAAATTATTCGAATATCAAGAATATCAATTGAGATCTCATTGAAATTAATAGCGAGCATATGTTTAAATTTAGAATATATCTCCTGGATAAGACTTTGTTAAACTTAAACTTGTAATTAGTCAAAAAATGGAACACAGATGAATTTGAGTAAAAAGAATTTGTTTTCTTTTTAGTTTGAATAAATTTGAAATAGGAAAACTTTTCGAATGAAAATCTTAAGATATTAAAGAAATCCGAAAATCAATTAGTTTTAAAATAGTGACAGTTTTTTTTCGGTTCATTTCCATTCGAAAAAATAGATTTAGAATTAACTTGAAATTTTCTAATTAGTCCTACTAATGATTTTTATTTAAAGTCATATATTCAAGATTTAGAGCTGTTAGTTTGAATAAATTGTACTTGTATAGACAGAATGTTCTTATGTGAAGTAAATTTGTAACACTTGCAAATAAAAAAATGTTGGAAAACTCTGTAGGACTAACTGGTAAAGCATCAGCCGTAAGTTTGGCGAATTAGAGTTGTTGTATATTATTGTGTAAGACTTCTAACAACTCTTTTATTTAATGATAAGATATTTACAAAATTGTATCATAGATATGGTAGACAATGAAATTACAGGCGCTAAAATATATGAAATCGTCAAAAATGAGATTTCATGAAATATTGATTTAGACGATAAACATTGAGCGCCCAATTCCAAATATTTTCTGTTATGATAGAAGCAAAATTGTATTCAGAATGTGAACATTCTTTGATCTCCCAGAATTCTTTATGACAAAAAATGTGATAACGTCAATAAATGTCGATTTTGGGTAAAATTTCCAATACAATATCCAAATAGAAAATATATATTTAAATAAAAGAAAAATACCATAGGATTAATATTCGATAGTGATTTATTGGCATGACCATCACAACATTGTAACAATGATAACAAAGCAAGAAAAATATAGTAACATGTGGTCTAAATGATGTTTTTTCCCTTGGCTCATGAAAATCTTTTACAAAGAGGTTAATCTCAATCTCGAACAATGTGATAAATTAATCTTTAGAAATTTACAGAAAATTAAAATCGGACTACAAGCAATTTTCATCCTATCTATTGGTGCATCTCTATCACTACTAGACTATGCAACTTAAAAATTACTTAACTTAAAAATTTAACAGTTATATTTGAAATTTCAATCAAATTTGTCGAATTAAATTTCAGTTTATACATAAATTCTGTATTGTAGCAAACATAGCCTTCACACTACTTGGTTTACTATACCAAAGGATATAAAAATCACCAAATAACTATTCATATAATAGTAAAAATGTCAATCCTCTGGGGTTAAGTCATATTTACCCAATTTTATTGGTTTTATATTTATTTTATACTTCACATATGGAAAAATTGTATAACAGGAGAATAAAAGCAATTTTAAAGGTCTTTGAGTTCTAGAAAATCTTTTTACCTTTTAAAACATAAACTTTCTTGATTCTTTTCGTATATCAAAAGTCAAACTAATAAATAAAAGTATAAAAATAATAAAAAGAAAAATACGAAAATTTTCTCAAAATTTAATAAAACTTCGTCTTAACTTCTAAAAACTTGCATATTTGATATATGATATATTTTTTAATTTTATTTACTTTCTGCTTTTTTTTCGGGGGGAACTTTAAACCTAGAGAACATAGCATAACATCTTGAGAGACATGTTTCACAGTATTGCTTTGAATATTCATGATAGTACTTGAAAGCATAAAGCACCGAAATTTTCTTCATAAATGTACACACAAAAAAAAACTTTCTCAATGTATATGAAAAGTTAGGGAAATGTTGAAAGTTTCTACAAAAAGAAAACCGTTGGATATTAAAGAAAAATAAAAGAAAAGATTGAATTAAAATTTCTTTTTAAATTAATTATTTGCTGAAATAGATCCTATTTCTGGTAGTAAGTGGAAACAGGTTATGTCAATAATAGTATGTAAATGCATATTTATGTTCGAAATCAGAATTCGCGTATATTAAGGCAAGATTTTTAATTATTTTTTTAAAATATTCAAAGAAGGTTAGGGAATCACAGTCGGAGTCGCTTGTTTTCTTTTTGTAAAAAAAAATTAAGTTGAATATTTTTTTTTCTTTTGAAAATTCAGAGAATAACATAAATGGAACACGAGTCCTAGTTTGTAACTTTCAGGAGTCGAAATCGGGGTTGTATTTATTTTTTGACGACTTCACAAGTCTGGTTAAAGATAATATTAACTATGGTGTATGTTTTTACCAAGGTGTTATCTCTGACTACCCTTCCTATAGACGTAGTATCAGTGAAAATTATTCCTTACACGTCCTTCACCTAAAACGGGGTTTAAAAATTATTTTTCGATTTGTCGCACAGAATTTGCATCTTTGATCTCTTAAGAAGAAACAAGAATATCTAGCACAGCATTTGGTCCTGAAAACTTTTCGCGATTGCAAAATGGACCGTATTGAGTTATCCAACCAAAGACCTGAGCACAGAGAAAGTATTGAGCAATATAAAATATTGTTTATACAAAAGAATTTAATGTGTGATAAGATTTTAATTTTATAAAAAATTAATTTCCGAATATTATAGATAAAATATTATTATAGTATTATATATGATTTTTTTTGACCTCATTAAAATCCGATAGTATGAAACTGATTTATTAAATAAACGTCAATTTAATCATAAAACATTTTTTTTTTTTTAGCTATTAAAAATATTGAATGAGAAATGTGGCGATTATTTTAAATCGAACCTAAAAATAATAATATGATATTATATAAATAAAAATTCATTGGCAAAAAAAAAAACTCTTTTTTTATTGGAGAGATATCCTAAAATAACAGATAAATTATTCACAATATGACATATCAGTAATTAACACAAATTTTCATATATTGGATCTTTAATTTATCGCTAAAACATTTATTTCTCGTATGTCATCTAATCGATAAAATTATAATTAGTTTAATTTTAATTCATTGTTGCTAATTTAAATGGGACTTTTATTTTTCGCTGGATAAGAACAATATGTTTAAATATGTAAACAAATAATATATAATAAATACAATAATAATGCATCATAATTTATAATTTTGAATGCGATAAAATAATTTTATATTTGTAAAATTAAAACGTTAATTAAACATTATTTGTATTCATTTTAATTTTAATACCTTCGAGATTAAACAATATGAATGGTATATGTTTTGTTTTTGAAAATATTTAATTTTTGATAAAATTATTACACTTTTTGAAAAGATAAAGCGAATATTTACAATGGAAATTTATATCTTTTGAGAAAATTATTAATATCTGAAAAATAGGTTTCGTTTTAGCTGAAGGACATGTTTTAAATGAGGATAATACGTTTTTTTAATTGATGAGAATCATATATCTGTTTCTACAAATGGTAAATCAAATTTTCTTTGTATTTGCTACAAAAATGGAAGAATTACATCATATTAACGTCATGCTTACTCAACAAATAAGTTTCCGTCACATTTGATACAAATGTCGAAAATTTGTTTGTCCTATGGTAAGTTATACGAAGATTTTAAAGCTATAGATGTGTTGAAAATCAATGTTATATTGGTTTATGCATTGCTGTCCGTCCGACCGTGTACAAGATAACCCAAAAACGCGTGATCCGATTTTGACGAAATTTATAATACTAGTATAAGTTGGTTATTCCTTAAGTCGAGTTGGTATTGCAGTTTAGCAAAATTGATCCGGAGGGAGTTGAAGTTAAAAAAAGCAGGATGAAAAATTGCCGTTATTTTATGGTTTTTCAGTTTTAATCTGAAATTTTGTTTAAATGATTAAACAAAATTGCTTCACAAATTTTCATACGTTAACTACATAAGTAGACGATAATATGTCAACTTTCAGTCAAATCGGTTGAAGAATAATGGAGAAAGAAATAGTCGTAGGGGAAAATAAAAATGTTCATAAAGTCTTTTTGATGAAAATCGGCCGATTTTCTGTTAGTAATTAATTTCCTAACACTCTGGCTATCTATAAGATTTACTTCTAAATAAAATTTCAATTAATTATTAAAACCTACTTTTATAGATTTTTAATCAATTTAAATGTTACGAAATTTCTTTTATAGACTTAAAGAATCTTAAAATAAAATTCTAGAACAAAACATTACAATGACAATAACATCCCTTCAAGCCATGAAAAGCGACTGAAAAAAAAAACACTAGAACATTAAAGTAAATTGAATTTTCCACCCACAAAAATACCCTTCTTGTGTCTTGTTTTATTGATAAATTTCTTCTAATAATTATACAAGAAATGTGCATCGCATGCACTATTTACACATACATCCCTTTTGAATTACTTGAAGTTGACAGTTACCCCACCCAGCTTAGAAACTCAAGAGTAATTGTTTCTTCATGCTTAATACAAAATTCAATTAAAACATTAATTTCTCACATGGCTAAAATCATTTAGTATAGAACGACTTAAAAGGATTTCATAATTATTACTAGTACTTTGTTTCATTTTAGGACATACATATATGTTCCATGTTTTCCTTTCCTTTTTTTTTATGTGCCTTTTAACAAGAGGAATTCCTTCAGAGTTTTTCGTCCAATTAAAATACTTTTGAAAAATACTTTCCACGTGCACACCATAAAGAAATTAATTTTAGTTAAATAATGTGATACTTTCACCTAATTTTTTTTTCTCTATGTAACTAAATTTTCTTTTCCATTTCTCTAGAAATAAGTTAGTTTTTCTATTTATTATCATCCTTAGATTATCTTTGGGGTAATTTATCTTTTAAATAACATATTTTTTTGTTCGTTTTTCCAACGCCTGAATGGCGGAGAGTGTAATTTTTTCTTTTTTTACATCTAAACATGGTTTTTGATTTATAATGAAAAAGGCTTAAATAGAAACATCTTTGGTGGTAATTTTCTAATTGTGAGAAAATTTTAAATATAACAACTTAGGTGATGATACCCTAATGCCTAATACATTTTGCAAAGATGTTCTTCTTACCGAAAAATGTATTATTGCCGTAAAGATGCATATACAAGGTGGAGAAACTTGTATATTATAAACATCATTGCAGAAATGCATGTATTGCATTTGTCTATAGAACAATGGCCAGTTAAACTTCGATATAAATTATAATTTTTTAGGTAAGCACAATATATACTGTAAAAGTTTGATTGTAGGCGTTTCGAGGTACCAGATGTTATACCTTGGCTCGGCCACTAATATTTAAATTAGCTTTTGCCTACAATATATCGATATAATGGAATTTTTATATTGGTAATTGCACTTATTTATAGTGTTTTTAAATAATGACAATAAAGATAAAATATATCGAATTAGATTTAAAATCATTTCAAATCATAAATATTTAATAACTTGGAAAACTCCAATAATTAAGCAATAAAAAATTGATGCAATTTTATGATTAAACACTTTTAGCAAATATATTTATTATTTCTAAAGTGAATGTCCTCGTAAAGATTTCTTGAAACGTGGTTTATACCAAGAGATAAGAATTCTTGAATTTATGATAATTATTTCAATAGAATAGAAATACTTTATAGGACAATCAATATTTATGAAGCCGGTAGAAATGTAGAACGCTTATTTCAAGATAAAATTGGTAGTAACGAATATATAGTGAACTTCATGGACATATTTGGGAAAATTGCAGAGCTGTTATGATTATAATAATGGATTTAAGAATTACATACGCAAGTATGGCTGTTTCTGGTAGTATAGTTGGAAGGAAGCTCATATATGACATTTGGTTGTATTCGAAGAGATATACAACGCACAATAAAGTTTCGCGAAATCTCCAATATCTTTACAATTAGAGCCGTCATCTTTTATTGGAAGGTGGTCTTTCTGCACGTTCATCTCTTTTAGCATTTCCTTGCCTTCTAAAATCCGTTCATGGCACTATGATAAGCAATTACAGCCATAAACTTTTAGTATCATTTGGTAAGTTTCTATGGCTGTTGTACCAAGTTTAACGTGGAATTTATAAAAAGAAAAATTGACACTGAAAGCTATTTCCATATAGTAAACAATTTTGTACAAATTTAATATTTTTAACGTACTTGACGGCTCAGAATTAATAAATTTTGAATTTTCTATATGCAAACTTATTATAGTAGATTTTTATGCAACACCCTGTTTATATATTTATGTAATATTAAATAAATCATAAAATTTCGAAATTGTTTAAATCAGACTTAAATAATGTTCACATTGAGACAATATCCCATTTCATATGAAATTTATGACAATTTTAAATAATGTTTACATTATTATCGTAAGGTCTGTTAACTCCACAACGATGAAAGATGATGACCATCAATAAACATTTACAAAAACTAAAATAATCATAGAAGGGTTTTTGCATCAAGAAAATTGAATACTATATGAAATTGTTCACCACACACTGTTCCATTTAGGAAGTAGATGTAGGATTAATACTGGTTAATAAATGGTCATATACTAAGTAGTAAAAATTTAATGACCAGGATTGTTAAAATTTTACAATGACTTTCTTCTATATGAATTATCGACGTTTTTATTTTTTATAATCCAGATTTTATCAGCTTTTGCGTTCATATGACTTCATCGTATATTCGATAAAATTCTTAAGCATTATATTGCCTTGAAGGCTTCTCCATATCACAATCAAAAATAGCACATATCAAACGTTATTTTACAATATTTTAGTATATCCAACCAAAAACATCATCACAGAATTCTGTTGGTTGATTTTCTATTTAGTTGATAGAAGTTTTATAGCAAATGGAATTTTTATGGCAATTTTATGGAGTCGCCTGAACTTATAGAATTAAGTGCGTAATCAATTTATGTGTGACAATTCAACTAGAGTTAATTTTATGATGTACTTTCCTTAACGAATCTATAAATAATTGGATTTCATATTGGATCACAGAATAAAAAAAAGGAAAAATGAAAAAAAGGAAAAATGAAAAAAAGAGACATAGACATATTGACGATGTTGATGAAAAAATTATATTGGGATACAACGCAAGTGTTAGACCCGAGCAACACAATATCTTTGTGGTTTTCTATTTATTGTTTGGGATAGTTTTATGGGATAAATATAAAATGCGATTATTGAACAACTTTCGGGATTAAGCATATAACATGTGCTGTATAAAGCAGGATTAAGTTCGTGTTTATTTTAAGATGAATATGAGTTATAAAGTTGGGATTTGAGTTACTAAAAGTATCAAGTTTAATGTAATAAAATGGTTTCAAAGGTCTACAAATCTTAGGAAGTAAAAAAATTGGAAGGAAATTCAACAGATAGTGAACGAAATAGTAAAGTTACTCTATGATGTGTCTAGGGTGTTTCTATTCACTCACTATCCGCTAGTTATAAGAAGTTTCTCACTCGATGTCACTGCATTGATGCCCTTTTCTAGTTTTCTCTAATTTTCACATGGGACTGCTAACCATGTATTTATTGATTTCGATATTTTTTTAGAGTTTTCCACTTTATTCTTTTTTTATTCATCACATTTAAGGATTTTTTCAAGATTTCAAACTTTCAAAAAATTCGATAGTGATACACTAATGTATTTTTAGGTTTCTGATTTGACTCTTGCCAGAGTTTCAATTCTTTTTATAGTCAAGGCAATTGATTGGAAGAAGTAATATTCAAAATGGGAGCCAATCATTTCTGCAGATTTATGAATAAGTATCAATGAGTATGCTTATATATGAAACTAGAATAACTGAAATAGGTTGGTCACCTCAACAAGCAAATGAAAATATATTGTATTTATTGGATGAAAAGCGAACCACTTCATGAAATCTTTAACAATTTTCGAATTTAAAAACAAACGAGCTTCAGTATCTTTTCCAATTGTAGGTACTTGTATATTTTAATGCTAATTACTCTGGCAAGATAATTGGAGTCACCAAGGAAAAAGTTATTTCCTGCTAATTGGATATTTTATTTTATTTCTTTCTTTCCTTTTTTTGTTTGTTTTTATAACAATTTATCATTTTCACGTTTTCTTACAAAAGTAACAAAAAATATAATGTTTCCTTGTAATAAATAATGATATAAGATAAAAAAAAACACTTCTAGAACAATATAATTGTAATTTAATTGCAATTTATAACAAAAGTATGATTTGTGTGTATTTCATTTGGCTTTTCCAAGAAAACAAAATCTATATTTTTACAGTATCCTGAATAGATTTGTTTTTAGGAAAAGTGAAAAACTAATTAACCAAATAAGTTTTAAATGTTTCTTTTTTGGACTATATCAAGGGCATGCCCACAAAGATTTATCCTCTCTTGATCGTACTTTTGGTACCCATGGATATTTTATTATTTTTATAGGTTAATCTCGTAATGTCTTATTAATCAAGGATAATTATTGCAAATATTTTCTTCGCAGTTTTAAACTTTTTTTCGTTTTAATGAAAGCTAATTAATTTAATGAGATCTAAATAGACATTTTTTTTTTATAAATTTCAAATAAATACTGTAATTAGCTTAGTTTTAAAGAAATTTCCAACAACAATATTTTTCATTTTCTACAATTGAAAGAAAATGAAGATATCATATAGATTAAAAGAATTGATAATCATTATTTACGGGGCCCCCAAAATACTTTGGCCTCTCTTCTCTTCAGTCTATGAGCGGTTCGACTAGTCAGGTAAAAACCACTGCATGTAGAAGGCCTTCAGCGCTTACAATTTCAGCCTTTCTAATCAACTGAAAACATAGTTTCCAATAGAGTACCTCGTGAAGGTATGCTACTGATCCTCTGTACGGATCAAAAGAATTGTTAAGAATTTGAAATTAGAATTTGAATTATCAATTGTCTTCTAGTCGGAATTCATAAAACAAAAATTCATTTTTAAATTGATATCTTTAAATAATTCTGGTTTTAAAGAAATAAATCTTCATTGACAAAATACAACATAAATAAAGATATGAAATGATAAGATAAGTTGTCTTAAGATTATGTGCATCAATGAGAAGGAAAATTACTTTGACTCTTTATTTTCCTTGACATAGTATAGAGTCCTTAAAAGTTCTTCTTGATTAAACTTTTCCACTCTGAAGGGTTTTTTACCCGCTTCTCGTTTCTTTGCAAAGAACTTGTATATTTATAGGTAGGTACTCCCTATTTGCCATGATGGCAATGAAAATGACAAAAAATGTTTATTCAAAAAGAAGATTTCTTAGACTCGACTCGTTCTAAGACTAAAAAGAGGAAAAATATTCTTTTTCTTCATATTTTTTTTTTTCTTATTTATTAAAACTCAACAGTATACCGTTATATCGCGTTTTATACCTACTCGCGCCTATCTCTCTCAAGGGCAGCCAGTTTAATATCGAAAGGGTGTATATCATGATGCCTTTATTTCAAGCAAACACTTTTTTTCTATAAGAATGATGAGGTATATGTTAGGTATTATAATGACTGCGTATGCCATATTTTATATGTATACGTATAGTATATATTAGGATAGAGAATATAAAAATGTTGGGTTCTAAGAAGAAGAAAAAAAACACACAAAAAAAAGATAAAAGAGGATACATCTCAGAATGAGTAATTAGGTTGACAAAATTGTGTGTTTTTAATTAATTCCACTTTGATGCGGGGATGAAAGCATAGGAAAAGCACAGAAAAGATAAAAAAAAATGCGGTCTCCATCATCAGTCTCATCATTTCTCTATCTATTATATCTTTTTGTTTGATAAATAGGAAATAAGGGTTTTTTGGGTGGTTGAAAATCATTGGGTTAAGAGAATAAAAAAAAACTGATTAGGATTTGACGATGGAATGAAATGTTTTTTTTTTTTTTGGGAAAACTCTGCAAGCAAACGAAATGAAAGCGAGGAGCACCATACAGAAAGAAAAAAAAGTTTAAAGTAAAATTATGTTAATTCATTTCACAGGATGTTATTACGGTAGAACGGGTTCCTTTTTGAAATGCTTCTGTTTTTATATCGAAGACTAAAAAAAAGAAGAAAAAATAAAGCCCTTTTTTAGGCATGAAAGTTCTTTCAATGAACAAAATAAAACATTTTTTTTTTTAAAAAAAGGGATGAAATGAAATACTGATGGGTCAGTAAAAACGATTGGTTAAAGAAAAAAATATGTATACATATATACATCAGATAAATGAAATTTAATTCAATATTTTCATGGTATACGAAAATGGGAACCGAAATCATCGAATAGAAACGGATTTTCTATTAAAAAATTATTAAAAGTTTTCAAGAAAAGAAAAACTTTCAAAAAAGTTTAAAATTAATTCACAATTAATTGTTAATTTTATAGACGCCAAACTATTGACCATATTTTTAAAAGAAATAACTAATACTAGAAGCGTATATAGGCTAATCATGCCATCCTTTAAGAATATCATTGAATATACCGCATATGGGTCGAACGGATACTAGCTTAATACCGTTTCAAGTACGTACCATAAATGTGATTTTGAAATTCAAAATGGTACTTGATTTAGGTTTTTTTAAGATAACGTATATTCAACATTCCTTCTTTTATTATTTGTTTGCGGGTACACTAACGTTAATATAGTAGCTATTGAGGCTTTTCTAAGTTTCATGAAAAATTGAAATACTAATCATGCTCTTTAAACTATGGACACATTATATGTTATCATGGTTAATAATATATAAATAAGTAAAATTAAAATTGGATGACAAAAAAATGGAAAATTTAATTATAAAATGAGCGAATTTTTTTTCGGTTGAATCCTTTTAAATCCTCCTTTAAAATATATTTTATCTCGCGTTTATTCATTTTATCCAATTTAGAAAATTATACAGCTTATTATCTACTCATAGCGAAATGTTAACCCATCCAATCGATATTTTCAGAATGTCTTTTGGTGAACATTTTCCCACATGTACAAACTCCATTTTAACCATTTCGACAATTCCACATTTCTCACCAAAAAGGAGCTTCACTTTAATTAATATATTTATCGAGTATGAACGTTAGAAATTTTAACTTAATTAACTGATTATTATTATAATATTATTACATTTGTATTTTTGTTTATAAATTATTAAATTCTGCACTATCAAAAATTCATACATCCTTCAGTAAATATAGGTAAACGTACGGATTATGACAAAAGGACTCTAATAATAATAATTTTACTTGAAAAGTTTTTAGTTAGCGTGACTAAATACTAATACTAAATTTAAGATTTCATTGAACTTTCAAAAAGACCCCTGCTGATTTTCTTTGAATATTTTGTTAAGATATTTTGGTTAACTATTTTTGGTATAACATATTTTTAATAGTTGGATGGCATCACGAAACAATGTATGATTTTGCTAAAATGTTGCGTGTATGATCTCATTCTGTCATTTTACTAGTTCTATATAATATTTGTATGAACTTATGACTGCATATGACTTTTATAATAAAAGGTAAATAGGTTGAAACCGTGGTAAATTGACATAAGTTATATATCCTGTGATATGTTTATTTATTTCGGTTGACATAATTTTTGAATATAAAAAATGATATATTTTATTTTGTCTCAAATGAACTTAAGAAAATGTTATATATTCAGGTAAGGTAACATAAATTTGAATGATGGTGTATGTAAAAAACTATTTATAAAGTCAAAAGTTACAATTTTTCGAAAGTTTTCTTTCTATGGAACCATTTTAAAATTAGTTATGTTCATTTTATCATAAAAACCAACTATCTTCATTCATCAGTTCAAACTATATACATGAATATAAATATTAATGTTATCAGTGCCTTGTTAAAAAACGACATAACACCTACAACAACATACCTGATATAAACGTGACTGATATGCATGATACGATGTTGGCATGAATTTCACATTAATGTGCAATTAGTTGCTCTTGTGTGTTCTTCTATAGAAAATTGTAGACATAGAAATAGATAGTATCATCATTTGCATTTAATCTTTCACTTCTGTTCTTATGCTTATCAAATAAGAGATGAAAAATAAAGGAATTGAATATATTTAGTATCATACGATATGGTTGTTTTCTTATGATGAGAAAAATGGGATTTAGAATGTTAAGAAAATAAATAGTTCTTTACTATAAAGCTTTTTAATATAAAAACATTTTAAATATTTTTTTTTTCCTTTAGAAAATATAGTTAATGTGATAAATAAAAAAATATTTACTAAACACCCAACTTTCTCACATGAAATATTTTAAATTTAATTTTCGGATACATTATGGAAGATTAAGTAAAAAGAAAAATTATTATATTAAAAAAAAGTATGTTTTTGGAGATAAGAAACAAATTTCAGTTAGGCATTTCCAGTCAAAAACTATTCAGTTATAACCAATTTTGGTACCAAATTTAAAAAAAATTGGATTAATTGCTCTCAAGTAATCGTGCATACGAAAACATGCCCGTTGTTTTGGTATTTTCAAGAAATTATTCAGAATTATTAATATAGCAACAAAAAAAAATACATAATTAAAATTATTTAAGCTTGATTTTCGTCTTACTGAATCCAACAAAACTTAAGTAGGACCAAAGATAATGGAATATAAAAAGATTCCTTCAGTAAAATTCTAACACTCAATCTCTGACAATACTAATGAACAGTTGGCATTTTTTTAACAAACGGACTTGGAGATATCTTTTAGTATCTCCGATTTGTGTACTCTGTGGAAAAATGTATTTCTTTTAAAACCCAATTTCAAACTTTTCTTATGCTTTAGTTGGTGTCTTTAAAAGTAAAACGATAGAATCATTTTAAATAAATTGAAATTAATTTTATACGAAAAATGGTTGTTGTCTTAGGTATTCGCGTATTGAAATGAAATCAATTTAAATTCTCAAGTAAATTATATTTCATTTAGTTTCTTGTAATATATATCTCTGTTCTTAATCATTCGCATACTTTACATATTTATTGAATTCAATTAATCCCTTACGTGACACTTTAAGATGTCTAATAGTAACACCGTCATATAGAACAAGTCCCAATAGATGTTCTACTATAACAACATATGACCAAAGTACTATACACAAAGTTATTCTAGATATTTAAATGACTAGGAATATCCATATATACCGAAAGTATATTATTTGATATATTGTTGAGTTAAGAATGGTTTTATAATGTAAAGGCAGAGATAGTGATGATATCGATGTAAGCTCTAAATATCACCCAATAAAAATTACCATAACGTAATATTTTCTCTTGTCTTTATATCCTTGTTAAAGTTCTATAAAATAATATATATACATTTTATAGGTTTATTCATTGTAACACCTTTTTGGAAAATATATTGTTATACCTGCGTACACGCATAATACATCAGAAGGTATATCCAAATGGGGGCACGTGTATAGACTTCATATATATGTATATAAACATAAAAACGCGACGACGATGAATTGGAACACAATTGAATACAAATAAACTGATAAAGGATCACCAAGGACAAGGAAGCAACACCGAATGAAATGGGTACGATATGATTATATAATCGTAGGGTGAGATTTTTCTTCTTAAGTATGTATATATATATATCTATATGCTATTAAAGATAGATTCAAAATATAGTATATGGTAAATTGATCGATACATATGTATACATGTACATAGTGTTACCGCCGAGATATATATCCCATTAGAATGGAAGGACTTAAATCCGGAACGAAGAAAAACTATACTATATAACGTACATAAGGATTTATGAATAAAATCGCACGTGACCAGAATACTTATGTGACATTATTTCTTGTTATATTTTTATTTTTCAAAAAAAAAGAAAATATACATATATTATATCGAATCGAATCGAAACGATATTTATACGCGCCAGGCTTTAGCAGTGATTTGATTTGGAATTAATTTTGATGTGAGGATTTTTCTTTCTGCCAACAGACTTATATTTTTTAGAGAGATATTTTCTTTTCCTTCCGTTGAATATCGTAAAAATATTATTTTTAAATAAGGGACGAAAGTTTTGTATTCCTAAAACTATGACAACTCAAATAAGAATCAAATCTGTTAAGATATAGACGTAGGCACACTTTTGTGATTATCGAGAAATTTGTTATAGCGGTTGTAAGGGTGAATAATTTCAGTGGTTTTCTTTGGATTAAATTGGCACAAGTCCTTTTAAAATTAAATGGAAGGGTCGAAATTAAGAGATATTTTTCTTTTTTGTATGATATGATATCTTAACATCACACAAAGAAATTTTAAAGTACATATTTTCAGATCAGGTTCTTTTCATTTTTTTTCAAGAATCCTTTAAAAAGAATTTCAATCAAATTGTATACCTGAAGAATAGGGAATATACTCATAGATGTACATATACTAAAGAAATTGATTAAATTTTGATAAAAATCTTATATTATATAAAAAAACAAGGAAATCTGTACTACATATAGTATATAATGAAAGTATCTTTTGATTAAAAACAAAAGGATAAATGAAAAAGGCTATTGAAAGATGAAAGTGTCAACTTCAGATCGAGTGAAAGAGTTGTTCTTTTTAAATATTATGTTGATGATATCAATTTTATGCATCACACATGTATGATCATATACTACAAAATATCACAACTCAAGATAGATATTCTGATATGAAAACTTTTCTTTTTTTTTTATAAAGTCTGGCAAAATCCTTCAAACTTCTTCATAAACATATTAAGTGTTCATTGATCCCATTCAGATTTTTATAGCGCTTCTATTACAAAATTTTAGTTTTAAATTTTCTGATATAGATAAAAAATAATAAATGGAAAATCTTTATCTTTATGTATGTTGAAGTGTGGGATTATCAAATACGTAGCCCAAGAATATGTTAATTGATCCTTTCCAAAACCATATTTCCGAAATAAAATTTTCAACATTGTTGTTAAGACGTTTAACATTGAAAATTTAATATTACAGAAAGTTGCGTACGTAAGACTTTATGAAATTTTGATGATTTGGGTTTAAATTTTAATATTAAATGATTGAAATTTGTTTTTTTTTTCAATTTCATAAATTTAATACCTCTTTTCGACTAGTTATTAAAGAAAAACTTTGTTTACGTATTTTTTATTTGAAGTACTTTTGTACTTTTCCTAGGGAAATAATCGAGTCGGTTTAGACCTCCTTTCTAGAAACTGATGAGATTCTGGTTCAAATCCAGATCTCGCTTTTTCATAATTGATTGTCTCTTTGCCTACAATTGTTTAATAACAATGAAGCAGAAGGTGAAGCTGATATTATATACGAAATGTTATATTTAATTTTATGTATTTTAAACCATAAATTATGTATTTTATATAAGCTGATCTTAAAACCTAAAATAATAATGTTTAAAAATAAATTCTAAAACGGACAAAAAAAAGAAATACTTTTTACTTTTAAAACATAAAAATTGCAAATTCAGTTTATTTTGATCATAATATCGGGTATTTTCTTTTATGTCATCTCAAATGATCTTCACTTTAAGTAAAGTGCCTTCAATAGAATTCTTTTATTGCATCTTTAATGCAAACATTTTCTTAAGAAGACTGTTCTGTTCAAACGAAGTGATCAGAAAATAGAGAAGAAAAAAAAACGAATTTCAAAAGATCTTAAGATAAACTTTTCTATGATGAAGTTCTAAGATCATTTCAAATTATGATCATCTTGTGGCATTTTAGCGTTGGCCGTCTAATACACAGTCTTATATAAGTGCGTAGGATTTACGCAATTTCGATATTATTAAAAAAGATTCCGACAAGATTATCATCAAAAATGTATATATATATAATTATAAATTTATATTGAACATAAAGAAGGCGATGAAAGTTTGTTATTAGAAATTTTCTTCGGAAGATATTCGTACAGAGTGGCGCAAAAATTTATAATGGAAATACGAGAGAACTATTCATACATCAACTGGCATCTCGCTTTGAATATCTTCCATTCAACAGATTACACTGTGCTAAATACAATATATTTTAAAGCGATGATACATTCTAGTAAATTTGAAGGAATTAATGGACACCAAATAGGAGTTTAGTTTCAGGCATATAAATTAAAATGTACTATTGGTATAGTTAAAATACTACTATTCAATTAATATATTGGCAAATAAAGAAATATTAAAGAAATGGTCTTATTGGTTTATGTAACGAGAAAACAAACTCAATTCCGCTGTTAACATTAATTCTTTTTTATCAAGAAACATTAAAGATGGAAATTTTTAAATAGTTTTCCATGGAAAACATCATCAGATGACTAAGAATTTGTTTAAATAATAGCCAAAGAAGTCATTTAAAAAAAGTTACTTTTAAAGTTTTTCCAATATGCTACAATAGTAAATTACTGAACAGAAAGGACACCAAACTGAACTGCAAAATATAAATTGTAATTGTCCGAATGAAACGTTCTGGGAATGGACATAAACATAATTTAATATTTAAAATGTTATAGCAAAAAATAACCCATTCTATGTATAATACTTTGTACCACCCTGTATGAATAACAATTCTAGAAGAATCGCAATTTCATTGGGACTATAGAAGATAAACTCCAGGCCTGATCTATAATATACATATATCGTTTACATTATAAACGATGTTTAAGTCAATCTCGGACCTATTTGTGGTATGTTTAGAGAAATTTCTTTTTTTTTTTGCTATTTAATTAATTACTGGCGGCATAATATTCGCAAATAGTTTTCTTTTCTTTTTTTAGTATTAAGTTCTTTTCAAGAATTTTAGAGAAAACGCAATGAACGTGTTATATTTATTTTGAATGAATTCTATATCTTAAAGAATGGATAAACATAATGAAAGCATTTCTTATATCATAGCCAATCTTGGCATACGAATTCGATGTGATTATCCCAGAAATAGATTTCATTCATGCTTTTAACAAAAATGATAAAATAATATGTCTTTGACTTATGCCATTCGCCATTTACAATAAATTTTCAATTTACAATTTTATTTTAAGAAAATTTTCATTGCAATAAATGAAGATCAACTTTCGTCTTTGAATGCAACATACTCGTGCCATACGAGTAGAGTATAGTATAGTCACGTTGACATCTTTTGAATTGACATGATATAAGCCTGGAACAGATTATACCAGCTGGAGATTTTGACACCTGCTGTTATTTGTGACTTCCGTCTTTCCAAAACAAGATATGTAATTATAATTTTATTTACCAGCAAACGAAAAAAAAAATAATAATAATTATGATTTTATTCATAATTCATTAATTTTAATGAGAAATATTTATTTTTGAAGAAAATTATGTTCGCGTATGTTTTTCATATTAAAAATATTATTAATTAGTCAAAAATTGATTAAACACAAATAAAATAATAATGAAAAAAATTAATAATAAATTGAGAACAATAATTTTCGTTTCCCTAATTAATTACATTGTAATTAAATTTCAATTTATCTCGTCACGTAATTAAAAAAAAAACGTTGAATTAATGATTTAGAATTGAAAACCAAATAAAATATTAAAATAGTAAATCGCAATCGGTTTTAATTGTACAAAATTTCATATTTTTTATATTTATTCGAATTAATTTTGTAATAAAATTGAAATTTAGCAATTAAATGGCATTTTAATTAAAATAAACATAAAACCACAAATTTCGATTTATTATTTTTAAAGGAAAAAATACATATTTTATTAATTTGTTTTAGGGAAAAAGGATAATATAGTACTCAGTTGTGGTATTTATGTTGTGTCGAATTTCTTAAAATGCTTTGTAATTAATTTCGAAAATAAAAAAAATAAAGGATGTTTAAGAGATTTCCTTTTATCACATTTTCTGGATACAAGGTTAAAATTACGTTGGCATTGAATGACATGTAATTGAATTTGTTCCAATTGATTACAGGGTTAGAAATGACATGTTTGAAAGAGAAAAATTCGGGTTGTTACTGTCAAAAGGATGAAATTATAAAGTCCAAACCAAATTTTAGGGTATAAGTAATTTTATACAAAACTTGTACAACATATAATTTAGTATGTCAAGTACATACATAAGACCAATGAAAAGGATTTTCCCCAAATAAAAAAAAAAAATTTCAACACAAAATCAGTTTTCATCATATATAGTAGATAGAGAATCAAATTCCTTAATCATTTTGAAGATTCCTGTAACAGTAGAATATCAGTTTATCGAGAAACTTAGCCAATAGTTATAAAGATCTCTACATACATCTTCCTTGAAAGGAGTTTGTACAAATTACAGAATGTTAGGAAATAAGAAAGAAACGTCTATAAGAAATTAAGGGATGGTGAAATTTCCATGTTCGTGAGACTAAATAAAAAAGGAAGGGAATAAATATACATATACAAGAGGAAAGGCAAAATTATATAACTGAATATGGTTCAATTGCAACAAATATAAGTGCTATAATTAAGAAATGCGTTTGTTCCCAGCACTCCTTGCAAAATAATAAATGTTTCGATTGAGATATACTTTGGAACATAGACAGTTTTTTCAATTGTAGAAACATGAAAATGATACAGTTGTATAATTAGGAGTTATATGTAGGCGGATGAAAAGTTCTATCAATTTATTTAGCATTAGAATTTCCACCAAATAGAGATGTTTTCAATCCGAAAAATAAGTTAAATTTTCGAAATTATAAATCCATATCTCAAATAAAAATAAAATCCTAATCTTTTAACATGTAAAATCACCTAGACTCCTTTTTCGAGGATTTATTCTTGAAAAAAATAGAAAAACGATAATACCAACATAGTACCACTTCGATATTAGTTCCACTCGAGATATCGCGTGACCACTCAACTGTTCCATGATACAACAGATATTACGATATAAGGTGAAATATACTCGACTTGACAGTATGACTTTGATATGGGGAAAGGAAATTCGATTTGAAATCTGTCCGTATACAGATATGTATTATATATTTAAAAGAAGAAAAATTTCACCCAATTTTCTTTTATATACATATAAATATAATACACAGATTTGATAATCTTTAAATCACAAATAAAAAAAAAAAACAGGGAAGAAAAGACAATATTCCCAAAATCAAGTTTTTTGAGATGGATACATACTTTGTTTTCTTTTTTTCGGAAAATATAGTAGTAGATTACTGAACAGAAAGGACATCAAACTGAACTGAAAAATATATATTGAAGTTGGCGGAATGAAAGGTTCTGGTAATGGATTCCCTGAAATCCGTTCTATATAAGAAAAAAAAAAGATCCACTTGAATTTCGGAATTTCAAGTAGATTTTACTATAATTCAAATCGAAAGATATAGATGATAAATATAGGATAAGAAACGATAAAATGCGTAACCAATAAAAAAGGGAAAAAAATGGAGAAAAGGAATAAGTTTTTTTTCCAAAAATACAAAAATACATGTTCGGATGCGGCAAATTTAATATTGATTTAAGTATATTTCTTCTAGGAATAAATATATATAGAAACGGATTCTTTTCGGGATCTCTTATTATCGATATTTTATTTTTGAAGTAGAATATCTTTCGATATCTATCAACCTACTCATCAATGGGTTGATATAGGCAACATTAAGAAGCTTTCAAAATGTGTAATTGACCGTAGTCGAAGATCTCTTTTGTTAATTGTTT
Source organism: Xylophagus ater (assembly GCA_963422695.1). Taxonomy (NCBI): domain Eukaryota; kingdom Metazoa; phylum Arthropoda; class Insecta; order Diptera; family Xylophagidae; genus Xylophagus; species Xylophagus ater. The sequence goes on from OY730478.1 coordinate 640,461, forward strand.
TCGATTTTATGTTAAATCAAATTATGTAGTCGGCTTTTTTTATATTTAATTGGCAATCAATTATTCAGTGAAACATATTTTTAATATTTGATTATAAATTTTTATATAAGGCTTTTTCGATTCTCAGAAAATTTGAAAGAAAATTTTTTATTATTATTCAAAGTTTTTTATATAAATCGAAAATTGAATTCAGAAACAATTTGTCCCTGGAAATCAATGATTGAAACTTTATTAATAGAAATTTTTAAAAAGAAGCTATTAAAAGACTTAAATGAAACTTTGTAAACTTTAAACTCTTCATTAAAAAATATCCCGAGTAGCATTTCGACAAAATAAAAACGGAACCACATTTAATCCTTAACAAACTGTTGCATATAAAGTCTGAAATGAATTTTTCCCCTAAATATTTCATATTCCACATTAATTTCCTACATATTTATAACACATTCACTCGAATTCATTTTCCCCTATCAAATTCCTTTGGCTGAATTCATTCATCGCCCCAATTTTCCTTTTGAAAGATTTATTTCCCAATCCTTATTTACGACATCAACCAAATTCATTATAGTTGAAATTCATTGTGGAATATATTTTGAAGAAAATATGATTTTGAATTTAATTTTGTATGTTATGTATTTTTTTTCACATTTTTTTAAATTCGCTAAAACAAGACAAGATAAATTTAATAGAACTACTTTGAAGTACAACTTAAGCTAATGAATTCCGTCGGCAAATGATCAAAACAAACATCTTATAAAGTCAATTGTTAGGTCATGAATGGAGAACGTTATTTATTCTTTATTAAAAGATCAAGAAAATTATTTTAATTTAAAAATATTCATATATTTTTGTTTATAAATAATTTTTTATTAAAAATTTTTTAAACTTTGATTTATTTGTTTTGAAATTAAATTTCATTTTCTAAATTTGTTTGTTCAAACTTCTTTTTGAATACAATTCTTTAAAACGAATACGTTTTTTTTTTGATACAACATACATATGTATAGCGAATGACCTGAATTTTTGTTTTTGTAACTTTAAAAAACTTTAAACAAAGTTTACTGTAGCGAAGCTCATTGACCTTTTGATATAAAACCAACAACGAAAAAAAAAAAGTTCATCTGAAAGAGCATAAAATTATTGCAATTGTAACTTTTTAACCTATTAAAATGGCACAAAAAAGCTCAAGTCAAGTTGTTAATGAAAAAAAAAAACAAAACAAAACTTTTTTCATCAAAAATATTATCCGGAAAAAAAGTAGAAAGTAAAGAAAGTTTTCAGAATTTCGATCAGGAATGAGTGAGCAGCCCCAAAATAAAAATCAATCTCCCCAAAAATAGAATATGGCTGGTTGTTGGATCTATACGCGATATTTTGTTGAATCGAAGCCAACTTTTTATAGTTTTATTCTTTTGTTTTTTTTTTATTATTTATCATTTGGAATAGGATTTCGATTTTAAATCTCGTATAACTAGAGGGAAATTATCCTCCACAGAAAATATCGGAAACAGTGTCAGAGAAAATAATAATAATAAAATACATAAGCTATATGAAAATCCTTCCAAAAACTCCCACGATTTTTTTTGGAAATTTTCCCAAATAATAACGAATAATCTGATGAGACTATGCCAAAAAGAAATTAAAATTTATCCTAAGAATGGGTGGATGATTAGTGGGATAAAATGGGTTGAAAAAACAAACTCCTTTTTTTGAAAAATTTCTCATTCTTCTTATTTTTCGGGAATATGTATATTATTATGTTTGTTTTGTGTTTTTAATATATCAGCAAATTTGAAGAGATTTTTTGGGATTACACACAAAAAAAAAAGGAAAAATGTATTAAAAGTTATTTTATATTCCGGAAGGAAACAGGGAGTTTTCTTAATTATATGTTTCCTGTTACGCTTAATAAGCATATATTAAGATACATAATTTTTTTAAGCGTTAAAAATGATAAATATTTGCTTTTTTTTAATGAGTTTGATATTAGAGGCAACTTAAAAAATCATAGAATCTAATACCAGGAAAAGACTTTACCGTTTGCATCATGAATAACACTTTAACTTAATTCGATTTAATATAAATTGCTAATTCTTTGCACAACGCTTTTTTAATTTTCATATTCCACCTGATTTTCTCACATAAATATCACACATGATTTCCAAATGTCTCACTCGATTTAAGATCATTAAAAAAATGAATCTTAAAAAAAAATTGTTATGACACCAAAAATTCACTTGCATCCTACAAAAAAGAAACCTATGAGAATTTCGTTATTTTTTTCTCCATATGAATATTTTAAGATATCATCGAATCGACCTGATGTCTTGCACATGTCTTAAATAAATCAAAATACTTTTATTTTCTTTTTTTTTCAGAGCAATTAGATGAGAATTTGTCTCATCTTCAGTCAGCGTTACATGGCACGCCGAATATAACCATTTCGAATTGGTTCTATAAATTCAGATTTATAGAAGAAAATTTTGTCATAATCAAAACTTAGCATCATAAAAAATGGATTACGCACAAGATTCCAACAAATAAGGTTCTTCAAATTTATAATATTCATAATTTTATGAAATTACATCTAAAACTTGTATCAACATTTTTAAGACATAGTTTTTTTTTTTTTGGTATATTTTTAATTAGGATAGAATGATAGCCAAGAAAAAAAATGTTTGAGGGATTCATAAATGGGGAATATTATGCGGGCATTTTAAAAGTTCATAAATTCAACATACCGGTAGAGATCATTAATGAGCAATAATGGATGCGGCCTACAAAATAGAAAAAAAGGGTTACGCAGTGTTATTTTTCGAATTTCATTTTGTCGAAATGAGTTCAATTATAGTCTGTGTCTGTTGTTTTTGATAAATTAACCCATAAGATACTAAATGTACTAAAAAGAGAATGACATATTGTGATCTAAACAGAATATTGTAATATTCTATTTAAAATGATGATGATGGCGCGTTGTATGAAAAATGATTGATTAGAATGACTATTTTTGAATGGCTGAATAGTTTGGAAGATAACAATTAAGATACAGAATATTTGGTGTCATCATTTGTGACATTTTTAATAGATTTCAAGTCATAAAAGCAATTGAAATAAAATATATTTTTGTTTACAGGGTATGTTAGAAAAGAAAGCGCAAACATTATAGCACTTTAAAATCCAATATAGCCTTTCAGTTGTTTGATCAATTATGACTATAATATGTCAACTATTTGAAAACGGGGACTTCTTTTTTAGGACGGATTGAATAAAGTGACAGTAGAGAGTATCCTCCACGTTCATGTAACTCAACCGCGAATTCAAAATTTAAATTTTTGCACTCGCCAACTTCTTCGCTAGGGCGAATTTGCAACTCGAGACGATTTTGCAAATATTAGGCGAGTTACTTAAAGCTATTTTAAAATGATTTTATATACAGAGAAATGTATAAAAATAATATATTTTGACATTTTATATAAATTTACATAAAGAACTCCTTTTGGCATTTAGAAATGCAACGAAATCTCACATGAACAAAGACTGTCGCCTATCTCCCGCCACTCGAGTTGCCGTATGAAATGCCGTGGCAACTAGGAGATTCCTCTCGAGGGCAAAGGATGATTTTATATATACTCTACAATACTTATAGAATTAAAATAAACATGTTCATTTATCTCAAACAGACTTTTATGGATCCTTGCAGTTTAATTCTTTCAAAATGTCAGCCGTGCAGATAGTGGAGAGATAATGAAGCAAACATCTAAAATACTCCTCTATGTCATTGTGGTATATTAGTGTCATTTACCACCTAAGTACAGATCCATTTTCTTTGCTTTGAAACACTCTGTATAATAAGATCATTTCTACTTAACATAAATGAATTCACTCATATTAATTTTTTGTTTAAGTTGCAAAAGAAACAGCTTGGTCTAATACAGCTTGTATACATCGTATTCAATACTGCAAGTTATTCTTGATAAAATTATTTTATTTTTGCTTCAAAGGAGTAAATTTAATACAAAAAACAATTAAATTTAAAATTAAAATATTTCTTCAATAAATTTATGGTAACAAATCTCAGTTAATAAAATGTTTGTTCGATAAAAATTCATATGCAATATATATATCCTAATTTAAGAAAATCAACACTATACAAAAATCAGTGCAACAAATCATCTCCAGATGTTAACATATCCCAAATTATAAAGTCAATGAATGATGCAAATACATCCCATCTCTGTTTGTATTCTCCAAATTTTGCTATATCAAAGAAATTTTCTGCGATTTCACGGATCATTTTCATTCGAAACGACATCATCATAAAGCATATGGACTTTACTTTATAAGAAAAACTTCTTTTCATACAAAATAAAGAAAAAAAGACTTATTTTTGCACCAGCAACAGCAGCCAGAAAAGACCGGATTTCATCTCATATCTCCATATCTCAATCAACAATATTGCGGGTGTGATGATCTCTACCCATGAGCTTATAATAAAGTAAACAAATTTCTATAGAATAAGCAGTTGACAGGAAATGTTCACTATAGTGGATGACATCATTCTTCATCAAGTTTCATTGACACAAAAAATAAAAGACCAGAAATTTTGTTTGAAATGCATCAGAAATAATGTGTGTACTTTAATTGTCGTCACCCATTTTGATCAAATTAGGTTATTATTCTTGTATATATTAAATTTAAAAAAAAACATAAAGTAATGTAAAATCGGCCTATAGCCGATTTTTTGATGCCCTATGGTAGAAATGGGAGAGAAAAATTGTGAAAACTAACAATATATCGAGGTTTTCCTTCATAACTTTGTTTGCCCTTCTCAAAATTTTCTCTAATTTGTAAGTAACTCAGACCCTAGTAGCATAAGTCTAATTTGCAAATTTCATTCAAATCAGTGCATTAGTTCTGAAAATACATCAAAAAAACTTTCTGAACAGGGTTATTTCTTCCTACGACTACTTCTTTCTCCACTATCCTGAGACCGATATCGCTGAAATTTACAATGGTGTGGTCTATTAATGTAGTCAACCAATATTATTAATTTAAACAAAATTGCTTTACCAATTTTCCAATTAAACCCGAAAAACTATATAAAAAAAAACGACAAAACTTTGTGGCCGCCCCTGTTTTTCCTTAATAACTTCGCTGCCCCTCAGTCGATTTTGCTGAAATGCAATACCAAAACCACTATAGCAATAACCAAGTAGCATTCTAAATTTCATCAAAATTGCATAACGCGTTTTTGAGTTATTTTGTCAACGGACGGACGGTAGTACCAAACATGGAGCATTAATATAGGGAATTTTTTTCAGAATTTTCGCAGTATTCTATAAGATGTCACCTTTTCAGCGCGCTATAAGATAACTTGATAGGATTAGAACTACTAAAGTTATACGATTCTAAAGCCAACTATTGGAAAAAAAACGCCACGAACTTTCTGCTTAATTGAATATTTTAAGGTTTTTCTCTCCATAACTTCGTTTCTTCATTCTGAAATTGGCCCAAATTCACAGGTAGGCTGGCGTCTAATAGTATAAACACGTTTCGTAAATTTGATTCATATCCGTATATAACTTTTTAAAATACATTGGAAAAACTTTATGAACAGGCTTATTTTAGGCTACAACTATTTCTTTCTCCAGTATCCTTGGACCGATTTGACTGAAAATTAACTCGGTATCGTCTGCAGTTAACCTACATAATTAATTTGAACAAAATCGGGTCACAAATTTTCCAATTACATCCGAAAAACCATAACGAAAAAAACGACAAAACTTTCTGGTCACCCTGGTTTTTGCTTTATAACTTTGCCCCCCGTGGATCGAATTGGCTCAAATGCAATACTAAACCAAGTTAAGGAATAAGCAACTCAAATTATAAATTTCATCCAAATCGGATAACGCGTTTTTGAGTTATCTTGTCTACGGACGGACGGACGGACGGACGGACGGACGGACGGACATGCATAAATCGATATAACTTTTGATTCCCTACACAACCATACCTTTGAAATTTTTCTCCGATTATTATTTCTATGTGTTACACACTTAGTGACAAAACTAATATACCCTCTGGTAGTACCTACCATAGGGCATAATAAGAGGGATCCTCTATATACTGTAATCGCAATAAATGAATTAAATTTTTAAAATTTTTGATGGAATATTGTTGATGATGGATTATAGCGTTACGACTCTTATCTCTGCATTTCAGTTAAAAATGATTAATGAGGGATTTTCAAAACACGTATGATAATGATATGAATGTGACCAGTAGACATGATACTATTTTGATTGGATTTAAAATGAGTTAATCTTTGATAAAATGATTATAGAAGCAGAAAATTTGATTGATCTACTTGAATAATTATTTTTTTTTTTTGCTTATAAATTTTTAACTATTTAATGAAGATTGAAATTTCTTTTCCATATTATTGCTTTAATTAAGCTCTAAAAGAAAATCTAAGAAGGAGAGCAAAATCGTAAGGTAAATTAATATCAACAACAGAAGCAGTTTTAGATATTTATAAAATGATTTTCTTTTCACATGTTTCTGTCAAAGAATAATAATTTTTTGGAAATTTAAAATGATTTTCAGTCCTTTTTGCAGAAATCAATAGTAGCAAGAATAGTATATCAACTTGTCTGCCATATAGAATTCCTTAGAATGCGCAAATTTAATATTGAAAATAATGAACTAACAAGGGTACACCAAATATTTTAACTTTATTTTTTTGAAATATAATATAATAGAAAAATTTTGTTTGGTTTTCAGTATTTTCTCCCTACGCACCATCATCACCATTTTCATAATCCTAGTTCCGAGAATATTCTCTCATTTAACTGATAATATTTGCCAGAACATTAATCAAAGGGATGCAGGCAAAAATTTACGTTGCGCATCTTTACGCAAGGATGAATTTATTAAAACAAGTGGTCGGATGAATGAACTTTAAAGTCCTTACATACATGTACATATATATATAGTAGATATTCTATTTTCTTTATCAATGAAACCCGTACAAAATTTTGTTTTCATTTTATTAAAATTTCTATAAATACTGAATATGGGTGAGGTATGTACATATATGGTGATATTATCCTTATTACTATATATGTATGATTCAATCTTACCAAAAATTTTGTGTTAGAATTGTTCCTGTATGATTTCTATTTGTGTAGTAGGATCCTATTCGATTCTTCTATGTACATAAAACATAGAATATCTGGTGTTGTCATTGACTATGAAAAAATTCTTCATTTTTGCAGAAACAAATAGAAAATTTGAAATGTAAACCAAATATATATATATATAATGAAATTCAACAATGGATTTTCATTTCAAATCAGATGGGATTTGATTCCATTCGGTTGCTTTTAGTAATTATATTAAATCCTTTCAATGATTGTACATATATCTATGTATAGATATCCTTGTTTCTAGCTCGTTTTCTTATAAAGAATTTCTTGTATACATTATGAATATTTACAAGAAAAAAAAAAAGAATTTCCTACTGCTTTTTTAAAGATTCCAAGAGTTTCTTTTACATATTTATAAATGAATTTCATGGTATTATAACTATATAAACAATTCTAATATGATTAAAATCATTAATTAAATGACAAAATTATTTTAACTAAAAACAATATTTTGGTTTATTAAAAATTCATAAATAAAATATATATTTTAATAATTAATAAATGTATGTAGGAGGATGTAACATTTAACATTAATTAACGTATGGTTTTTACTTTTAAATTTACAGTCTGGTGGATTTGAATTCCATTGGAACGTTCCCGAATTACTCTCTATAGCCAAGTAAAAGTATATATGTTATTTTGTAGCATTAAAAACGATATAACCGTTGTTTTTTTTGAGAGTTCTATCGGGCCGTACTTTACTTTGTCAACAAAAAAGTTTTGATTTGCGCCATCTATTATCTGGTACATAGTATTAATAACTATCGTTAAATTAGACAACGATATTATGCATTCCTTAAATAAGCCCGTATAAAATGAATGGTAACCGTGCTTATTTTTCCTAAAAAAAAAACATAGCCAATATTTCATGAAATTTCAGGTATATTAAGTCTAATAACCACATATATTTCATAAATTGTTCGTTGGATAATTCAAAACACTTTTTGAATGTCCCTAGTAAACATTACAGTACGTATTGTCTGTTAAAATATTCAATGAAGTGCAATCTAGTTAAGTACGAATTCCCGATAGTATATTGTTAGAACATTGAAAATAAATATTGATCTGATGAAGGAGTTTTTAATACAATTACCAGTTTGGTTTCATACACATTAAAAATTTAATTCATTCGTGAACAAAAGTTGTAAAATCTAACCACATAAAAAGAAGTAGAATAGATCAGACATTATCATGTGGAAAATAAATTCTGGTAAATAATTTAGAGGAAAACTAAAAACTTAAAAATAAATAGTCGAAAACGAAAAGAATTCATTGTTTGAGATCCATTCCCAGAACACATTTTCAGAAGAAGTTTTAGATGAATTTTACTTTGATAATTCTATAAAGATGTGCTCGTTAAAATCAAATTTTCAAGTGATTTTCGAATTTGTTAAGATAAGAAAAAAGAAAACTTGTAATTCGATAAAACCAATGTGAGAAATTAAGTAAAAGTTTAGACAGATATAATTTCCAAATAAATTTCTCGAAATTGTGATTTATACCAAAATATTGTGTATGTAGTGATTATGTTACTTGAATGAAGTTAAAATTTCATTAAATTGAATTAAATTGAAAAATAAATTTTCTGAGTCAAGTTAAAAACTCTATTACTCTTCTTAACTAAATTTAGGAATACATATTAAATTATTAAAAAGGAATCACAACGATAGCTTGACTTATTGAGGAGAAAAACTGGCTTGAAGTTGGGTATTTTCACGAACAAAAATTATAGCAAGAAAATAAGTTTTTTAAGCAGAGCTGAAAATCTAACTTAGGTACTTTTAAAAGCGAGTAAACAGTTTAGATATTAGCACACTAATAGAGTAAAAGCTGGTTTGAGAAATTTTCCTAGCCACCATATATATTTCGTTTCAAATCAAGTGCAAGTATTCGTGACTTCTTTACAAGTTTATAAAATCACAAATAATTTTATTTGAATAATGGTGTCCTTCGTTTCATTTTATGAAATGATGATATTTTTATTACCTCTTAACAAATATGTTTTTCTGTACGTCTTCTTTTTTCAACACCACAAAAAAAAACCACAAACCAATATTATTACTAAACATAAATATTTTGAGGACATCAAATAATAAATAATTTACGAACAATTCTTTTTTTAACTGATTTATTGACATGTCTATCACGAGCCTTTGTGAAGAAGTCCTATGACAATATGTCATAATTCACACATGCTGAATTCAGTTCAAAAAATGTTTTGTTATTTTTGGAAATCCTTGATATATTATTCGATTTTATCTAAACTAAAATATAAAAATAAATATATTAAATATCAACCATAAAATGAAAGGAATATGGATGAGATTTTCATGTTTCACATAATGTCAAAATATAATACAAAGGACGATAATATGATGGTCTCTCATCCTATAGCATGTCAATATAAAAAAAAATTCTAGAAATATTAATTGGATATGATAGAATAGATAAAACTTGGTTCTTTGTAATTTAAGGTCAAACAAAACTGTGTATATAGAGTTGACTTCATATAAATTAGTGCATTTTCTAAAGATAAATTTTACCTTAAATATGGTTTTATATTTATTCATTAGTCCAGAATTTTGTTTACCTTTCAATAGGACACACCGCATAGTTATTATACTACAACCACATGCATCTATATCATTTTGTAATTTTGAATCTAATGTTAATAATGTATCTATGTACTAGGATATAAGATATATTGTAGTTACTTATTGAGGTCAGTTAACCAAATCTATTAATTAGCTTTGAAATCTATTCTATAGATTATTATATGGTCTGTTTTGTGAAACCAAAGGATTTTGTGAATAACTTATTTAGAATTTTGAGGTGTTTGTATTAATATGTAAGATAATTGAAATTATATCAGAATCTGTGAAGGAATCTATCATATTTGATCGTTTACTAGGAATATTGATTTGATGCGCCATGATGCATATTTCAAAACTAAATTAATTGTTATTTACGATTAGTTTATAGTGGTTTTACATTCAATCTGATGAACAAGTTCTGTGGGTTTTTTAAATATTGCCATAAAAATTTTAAAGATTTGAGTAAAGTTTCCATGTAGAAAAAGTATAGCGGCAAAGAAGTGTATGTAAAATATTTGAACTATTTAATGAATTTTTTTGACTCATAAAGAAGTTAAATAAAAATACATCTCTTGTATTATTTAAATTTTATTATCTTTTTTAAATTTCGAACGATTTCCCGAAAACTTTAAAATTAAATTAAGAAACTTTTTGTAAGCTTTTAGCGAATATTCAAACCAAGTAGTGTTTCAAATAAATCTGAAAGATGTCATACTACACGCTAACAAGATAAAGTTAATGTGACTTCATAAAAGATTTAGACAATTTAAATCATCCTCTGATTAATTTTAATTAATATATGCTATTTAAATGTAAAAATGTGCCAAAATTACTGTGTGGGAAGTCTAAGAAACTGATTTGATAGGTAGTCGATCAAATTATCCTTATTCTGAGGCTTGTTGTCCACAATTCCTATTGACCTCTAGTTTCGCAGCTATTACTGGGTTTATAAAGCAATAAGGTAGCAAATTTATTTAAGTGATGAATAAAATTTAGTTAATTCTAAAAGTTCAGTATTTATAGGATAAAAAAACCAAGAACCTCGATATTTTTCAAATTAGAGGATATTCCTTCCATCAAAATATCAGCAACACACCTTACCTTTGCACGGGCTAAGACAAATGTGAATGACAAAAATAGAATTACGTTTAATTTTACTATAAATTAAATTCCATTTTTAAAATAAATAATTCTATTTCATACAAAAATTCAATTCAAAAACAGACATGAATGAATCTAGTCACATTTTTGAAAGAAATTTATATTAAAAATCAAATTCTTATTTATTTTTCATTTTACAGAAAATTATTGAAAAATAATTTTCCTTTGATATAAAAAAACATCAAAAGATGAAATTCTCATGTGACACCTTCCTTTCGAGCATAACGAGTTTCTATCGAATATATTCGTATGTGAGTTTTCATGAAAATACTTTCATTTTGAAACAAAATCAAAGAAAACTTGTAATTTATGATACGAGATTTTCCAAAAAAAAAAAAAAACATAATATAACTGATTGTGAGTAAAAAATCGAATAAATTCATTTTATAGAAAATTCGAACAGAATTTTAATGATTTCTTTTTTCGAAAAAAAGAAAATTGGAAAAAATATTATTAAAAAAATCAGAGGAACGTCGTCTGATGTTCAATGAATTTTTTTTTCGTGAGCAGACGACTTCCAAAAGGATGTATAATATTGAAATAAATCCTTCTATATATACCATTAATAAATCCTTTGTTCTTATCACATATTATCCGTTGCTAAAGGAGTCATAGAAGATGGATAAAAAGTCTACAACTCATCTGATTTATCATAGATACTTTCATCACCCTTCAAAAAAAAGAGGACTTATTCGAAGAATATTCAAGTACATATGACATGAAGTGAAATTTAAACTTTTCCGATTGCCTTCTTGTTTTTATCCACCTCGTTCAAAGTCCTTGTGATAGTATAAAAGTGAGTCTTAAAACTTTTATGAAAAATGTACTTCATTTCCTTTTTTTATATGTTATTATAGTCAAACATATATGAGAATGAATACAGGGTGAAAAGAGGTCCCTTATTCATGAAAGACAAGTATTATTATAGAAAGTAAAATTGCCTATATTTACAATATTGTATTTGAGTGAAAAACTTGGGAAATTTACGTATTTTTCATTATAATTCTTTTGAAAGTGAACGAATCTTAAAAAAAGTTTAAAATTATTTACATATAAAGCTTTTTTTAAAGTAAATATAATTATTATTTTCTATTATCTTATTTTAGCTTTTAAGAGATAACAATTTCACGCTAGATTAGTTTAGATTGTGTATTAATTTTGGAATATTTAAGTTTTATTGAAAAAAATGAATTTTTAGCAGAAACTTCTCGAGACGTCTTAAGCAATTACTTATTATGCAAATAAGATTTTGAAATCCTGAATCTGCATTAAAATACAACGAATTTTTTCTTCAGGGTAAACTTTTTATTGTTTTCATTATCAACACTGAAAATCCGATGGAAACTACATAAGCAATTCCTTCTTGAGATCTTATCAGGCTAACATATGGATAGACGATGATGCCGCCTTTAATCCCACGGAATGAAAATTAAGAAGGTATTGATAGGTGTTATACATATATTGGCTATGGGAATTAAAAGTCATCGTTTTCTAATAGATATCGTACCTCTTGCATGTAAGTTAAGATAGCAACACATTTAATTAAACGTACTGCTTTGAATTTGAGTATATGATATTTACGGCATCAAATTTCTATTAGAAGGAAACTAGATACATTTTTTATAATATGCCTAAATATTTTTGCCTGTTTCACTTGCTTTCTAATCATGTCCGCCAGAACTCTCTATTCAATATAATCCTTGTCTATATTTTCTATTTTTATGTTCTACAAAATATTAGAAATATTGCAAATACAATATTTAGAACATAACTTACAAAAAAGAAAAATTCTATTTCAAAATATAAAGCCAAAAACACTGAAATTATTCAATTGAAACTTGAATTACGGTCAAAAGTGAACCAAAACAACAATATAGTTTTATGTTTGGGTCAATACAGTTCTAGTTCAATTCATTTCAATTTATAATAGTTTTATGTTCATAGAATATAAATTTATTCATCCGTTGGGGATAACTATTTCATGTGAATTTATATTTTTACAAAATTTTCTATGTTTTATGCACTCATCCTTTTTTTCGCAGGATGCATACTCAATTTTCCTGTTGTTTCCTTTTTGCACTGTCTATTTATAAATGAATATTTAAACTAAATTTCTACTAAGTTCGATTTGTACACCACACTAGAAATATACGAAAGTTTATAGTCGCTGAACTAATACCATTGTGTAAGATAATTCGTTATATGAAGGCTTAATCGATTATATTATTATATTCAAACTACTTTTGAGATTATCGAATATCAATTTCACAGTTGAAAAAACATTTTAAATGAATTCGAAAAGTTTTCTGTACGATTTTTATTTAAGGTTTTTAGTCTGGTAAAGTCTTTTTTCAGTGAAATTTCGTATTTTTCCAGGACAAAGTTCGATTTCCCAACGGTAAAAAAAAAAGTACTCAGTTCTTTCTTTGGTAACCATAGTTTATTCCTTTTATAGAAATAGTTTATCTTAGATAAATGTTATTTCTTTTAGAAATAAATAAATCGAATTTAAATATTTTATTTCGAAACGAAAAGACAAAAATACATTTTATTATATTTTAATTGAAATCTCCTTCAATAATGATTTAAAAACAATTCTGGAATACAAAATATTGTTTTTACTTATCGAAATCGATTATCGTGTATAAAAATAATTTTGAAAATTCAATACAAATATATTTTACATTTCATTTCATTAAACTTTTGTGTTAAAACTCATTTCTTGGAAAGTTTTACAAATTTCTTTAAAAAAAAAGATTCCAAAAAAAGCACCTAAATAGAAAATCTTCACATGTTCTTCTTGTCACGTTTCTAATTCAAATATTTGCCTATAACAGGCTATGTGAGAAGAATTTCAGATTTTACATTATATATAAAATGAAATTTCTGGTAACTTCAATACATGAGCCTAGATATCCTATCGAATGCTATAGTATAGTCTTGTTTAAAGACAAAATCTACTTGTAAACCTCTAAGATGATATCGGTACAGTGGAATGGCAACAAAAATTATTTCTATAATATAATAAAAAAAGAACACTACGAGCGAAGCTTTCATAGAACCTTCACGAATGAAAAATAGGCACCTATAAAAATGTTTCGAATAAAATATTATACATTTTCCTTCTTAAAACATTGATTTTTATTTTCTTAAAATTGCGAATATTGCAAAATGTTTGTTTTATTGGAAATTACGACAAACACAAAATTGCCTATAATATTATTGAAATTTTTAAGGAAATCTATATTGTGTTATAAGATTTCGACATTATGAATTAAATTTGTTAGATCTCATCAAAAACATTGTTATTTTCTTATTAAAGTAATAAAAGAAAATGTAATTTCTGGCATTCTTGGACGATGTAATGAATAAAATTAATATACACATTATTTTTCTTAAACATCTTAAATACATTTAGTTTATAAAAGGTAAGTCCTTAACTTGGTTCCAGTGACGAAAAACGATCAAGAGTACAAGAACATGAGACTCTTGGAATTCTAATCAAACTGAAAGCAATTGCAATGGATCGAATTCACAGAAAATAATTAATGTTATCAGGACCAGTTATTACTATGATATTTTTTGGATATTGTTTTGTAGAGAAAGAAAAAATAAATTATGAAGAACCGAGGTCTGGATTTAAAACAGATTCCATCAGTTTCTAGAAAAAAGGTCTAACTCAATTCGACCATTCCACGCTGCACTTATAATCTATTCAATTTGCCTTTTCTATAAATTCTAAATATTATTTAAACAATGCAACAGTTATTCCAAAATATTATAATTATTCTATAACAGCTCAATTTTAACGTATTAACTATTTAAACCAAAACGCTTATAAATCCTACAGTTTCACACTAAAAGAAGCCAAAGCAACTTTAATTTATTATTATCCTGTATAAAGGCGACATTTTTATAAATTAATCAGCGATAATCACTTCATATTTTATCCGAAATCCATGAGAAAATATATTATATTATCATTAAATCTTCTTTTATTTTGGTAATGATATTTCCGATACCTTAAAGAAATCGATTTTCAATTTAACTTTAAATTATTCAAAAATGCGGTTAAAGTAAACGAACCTTAACTTAAATACTTAAACAAGCAAACATATAAATTACTAGACTAGATCAAAAAAATGTTCGTTGTTGAAATACATAATGTACGTAGATGTGGAAAATTTAAAAAGGGATTTGTGTAATTCTTTAAAGAGGATTCACATTTTATCTTAAGCGTGTGATTCGCATATCCTCTTTAACATAAATTTCGAATATTTCAAAACACTTTTAAATCAACATAAATTTTATGATTTTTCTTTCTTATATTTTTACTAAAGAAAGTATTCTAAAACAAACATTGAATTTTCCATGGAAATGTAGGTTTTAAATTAATAGAACTTCATAAAAACAACAATCTGCAAATCTGAGTGTGGGCAAGCTAAATTACAATATTTCTGGCTGACGAAGGATTAAAATACTGGTGCTACTCGAGCGTGAAACTCTTTAAGGTAACTCTTTAATCAAACGTGCAAAATGTCTTTGTTTCAGTGTGTGAAGGCTGTCTGAAGGAAAATGAATTGGTAGAAAAGTTTCTGTGCTCGGCCTTTTCCAGAACTAGATGTGACCTACAGTTAAGTTTACCTATCCCATACTTTATATACATATAAGAAAGTTGTATGATTTTTTCCATTCTAGATATGTATTTTTTAAATTGTTTAAAATATAACACAAAATATCGTTTAGACTTAAAATTATATTTATTACTCCTTAAGGATATTACACGTTTTGTAATCCACCTGAAAAATAAAAATTCACCTTTTAAATATATTTTGTAGTATTTTCTTTTTTGTTTTTCAAGTTTGTTGGCATGTAAAAGCTTTATAACAACATCAAATAAAAAGGCTGACAAACTTTTCCGAATACACAAAAAAAGAAGCATACAAAATTTATATATTAACACGAACATTAAATTTTATTCTTATTTTACTTTACACTATAATATTAGAGAAGAAACAAAGCTTTTCAAAAAAAAAAAAAAAAAACGAAAAATTTTTAGTGTAAAGTTTTTCCGGTTGTTTGTGTTTTTCTTTTTTTTTGCTAAAGAAAATATTTTACTGATAAACTTTGAAAAGGCCGGGTGAGAAAAAAAGGAACAAACGACAAGGGTTTTTTGGTTTAGAGAAAGTCAAAGAAAATTTATTGCGACTACTTTATTGACAATAAATAACAAAAACGAAAAAAAAAAAAAACTAAACGGAAAAGCTTTGAAAGTTCCGTAAAAGTTTTTCTTGTATGGACAAAAGAATGACCTTCGTCAACTCTATTTTTCGATATAAAAGATAGGAAAAGCATATATTGTAGTCCATTTTGATGGGTATGCGATAGTATTATATTAGTTTGGGTTAAAATCTATGTAATATCGGTCTTTTTAACCCTTTCATGGATGGATGGTAAATAAAGTGACGGGTCCTTGGATGATATCTTATATGTTCTAAAAAGAAATGAAAGCAAAAATGGTTTGAGACGATGTCTACAACAGCAAAACATAAAAAAGGCCTTCTTTTTGGCAATGCTACTAACGTCGTCATCGATCAGTGTCATTGAATTTTGTTGAAAGATTTTAGGAGTTTTAGATGAAATGCTATATATGTATCGTATGTGTATATAGTTTCTATAATAATCTCTACAAAAGAAAAAGTTTCTCTGTAACTTTCGTCCGTGTGCTTATGTGTGTGCTTTTAGTTATTTAATAAAATAGTATCATTATTTGAGGCGAAAAAAGGATTTTATATCGTATTTTAAAAACGATTTACTATTAAGTTTATCTGATAGTTTATTTTTGAAATGAAAATTTTATCAAAAATTATTGGTTTTTGGTCTCTCATAAATATTTTCTTTATATAGATGAACTTTTTATTGAGTAATTTAAATAGCTTGAAATTCATAGATTTACATTGTAAATGAATGTTAAATTACATTTTATATGAAAGGACATAGTTCAATAATAATGTAAGACTTTTTAATGCTTTTTAATATCCTTTAACACTACGGTATGTATATAGTTATGTAAATGTTAGCAAAACTCACAGTGTTAATTTATCCACCATTTAGTAATACATTTCGAATCATATCTTGACCTTCTCGATTATGCAGCGCCTTTACTGTTGGTCCAATGCCGATGCCTTACAGCTTTTCAAAGTTTCAGCGTTCTTCTGGCAGTGTCTATGGAATCCTCCATGCCTTCTAGCAAATGTTTTTTTTTTGATAATTTCATAATTTCGTTTTATTTTTGATTGATGAGAATCTTAGAGACAATCCCAGTAATATAACTAAGGCCTATATAAACTTATTTATATTTTAATAATACTCGCTAATATCTGGCGACATTGTATGCGCTGTTTCTTAAAGTTGTAGACAATTTTTTCAATTTACTGCAAGTAATACTTTTGACACTTTACGCCTCCTTGGGAATTAATACTCTTCAATTTATCAACAAAAAAAAATATATATATATATAATTTTAAAGGAGAATATTTGACTACTTTAGAGATGATTGATATTTTCGTGGCCTACACTGACAGCTTAATTTGTAATATATTTTCCAGCTCTCAATGTCCTGTTTAATCCTGATTTTATTTGAAAAATGAAAATTCATTTCAACAAAGATTATTTTCAAAAACAACAATACAAAATTGATTATGTAAAAATCCTTTAGAAGGAATGAGTTCGAATCAACAATTTCACATAATATTGTAAATTGTTCGGAATGTTTTGAGTTCAGCCGCGAAATATGGGCAAATTGGTTTTGTTGAGTTGCCTATATTTGTTTTTCATGCACTTTTGGTTAAAATTTTTGTCGCTTTTCAATTATTTTATACAAATCTAACAAATGGATGATAATTGTAATACGGATATTTCATTGTCATAAACAATTATTTGTTAAAAACTATTTTTCTACAATGGAAGTTAAATTATTTTTATAAACTTTTATTATATACTTTTCACCAATCTCTACTATGGCGGTACCATATATTCATACATGATTATTATCCTCACCCAAGCCACCCTTTTCACTTAGGATATATGAATTAATATTAGAAACTTCTTAACATGCTTTAAAAAACTAAATTTCTATAAATGTCATAGTACTGAAAATTCTCGCAATGGCTCCTGTTAGAAGTCAGTGGATCCATAAGTTATCCTTGTGACATTTAAAACATTGAGTTGTCTTCGAAAACAAAAGTTTTTATATTCAAGAACTAGTTTTTTATATATTATGTCTCTTTTGTTTAAAAAAGTTCTATGCAAATCGTTTCATTTAGAAATCTTCATTCTGAATTCAAATGAAAACGGATTGAAAACAAATCCTTTTCACATTCAATTGAAAGAAAATTGAAATACGGGTATGAATAAGTTTACTTCAAAAGTTTTACATCACTTTTTTTTTTGCTTACAAAAAACTGGATTTGGAAACTAATTACAAAAATTAACTTTAATTAAAATACTATTCGAATAGAATTTATTTAAGTTTATCTATAGAAAGTTATTTAAGTACTAAATGACTTTATTTTTCAAATTAATTTTATACAAATTAAATTAAAATCAATAAAATGAATTTTAAATTGAATCCATTTGAAAATGTTTATTTTTGTTATATTATTAAATTTTTAATATTAAAAATTAATAATAACAAATATAAAAGTTTTTCTATTAATTTTCATTAAATTCTTAAGTAAACAAAAATTTATCTGTCGAAGCTGTTATAGTCGATTTTGGTCCATTCTGTAAATAGAATTCTCAATTTTTGAAGAATATTAAATTTTATAAATTCGCATATAAAGTTTGAAGTAGAAATGGAATAAATCTTCCCAGTTCAATTTCCACCAGAAAAGAAAGAATGAAAAAAATAGAAAACAATTTTAAAGTACACAAAATCTGTTCTAAATACATATTCAAGAATATTCTAAAGTAATAGAATGAAAACACTTTCTTTAAATATGAATATTTATGATGTGCACCTTCTGTAGAATAAAATCTTTTCAGTTACTATTAGAGAATTATTTAGAAAAATGTAAATTTAAGGTAAGATAAGAAACGAAGACTATATTAGTTGTTGTTCATTCAAATTATAATATATAAAATTCGTATTGTTAAATGAAAATTCGAATGAAATATTCATGTTTTTGAAATATTTTTTTTTTTTTAAGTATTTGGACATAACCTAAATAATGGCAAGGATTCCAACCGCATCAGGATTTCTTCTCCTTTATGCTTGATACTCCAAAAATAATAAATTTTCAGAAACAAAATTCAAAAAGCTTTGAATATTTCGAATATCGAAAATTTCTTTCGAATACACTCTAAATTTGGAGTTGTAAAATTTGAAGATACTAAAATGTTTATGGAAACATTTCATTTTTCAGATACATTTTTTTTTTCAAAATAAAACCGCTAAACATTTGAACTTAAAAAATTTCCTACAAAAATGATACCATTTTTCTGTTTAAAAAATGAATTCCTAAAATTTTTCCTTTTGAAAATTCCAAAGTAAATAAGACAAAATATGCTTAAAATAAATAGTGGAACTTGTTTTCGTTTAGAATATCCTTAATTTAGGAAATTTTGCTATTAAGACAAACTATGTGGATATTTGGTATTTCTAAAAAATAGTCTTAAGTAGGATTTGCATGTAATATTCACATTCTAAAATAAACAATAAACAATTTCTAATGAAGAAAGAATCATTTAAATTCTTAAATTTAATTAGAGATCCGATATAGTCTGATCTTCTCCCATTTTTTAGATAGCTGCAGGCGTTTGTTCAATAGTTTATACAAAGTTATTAATAAGTAAATTACATTACACCTTATGGTATGATCTTAAAGCTCTCTTTTTAAGAACTAATGTAATTCACTTATGCTAAATAAAAGCTATTTTGAACTTTGCATGTCTTTTCTTTATACATTTATCTTTGGTGTATACAAACTATTAGCTTTTAATGGTTTAAATAAATTGTAAATACCAATCGCATTATTATCATAAACAATGGAAGAGGTTTATGACGAGAAATTGAAACAATAATTTGTGTAGTACACATAGTCGAGTACTACATTTGAGAAATATGGAGTTTAGTTCCGGGTTCGGAAATTCACATCTTACATATCTACGACTTCTAATTAATTTGACAACTTTTTAATTTTTAGTTTCGTTAAGTTAAATTTTCTCGACTGATTGATATTAACCCAATTCAATGGATCTACAATAATTTCGTTCACATAAAAAGCCTACACATTATAATGATAATATCAAATCACCTGATTTGATTAATAGATTTCACCGCGAAGAAAATAACAACCTATGGAACTAATGAAATTTATAAACTATTGATTTACCCGTTCAAATGTATAACATAGTTTCCTTCGTTTCGAAAATCATGTGAAAGTTATGACAAAATATTTTCAATTATAATCATTCTGGACAATATTCTTGTTCACACTATTGCCTAGTTATTTATGTCGTATAAAAACATATTTTTCTAACAACAAACGGAAATCAAATGGTACTAAAACTAAACGTCGTTTATGATTAAAGTGCGTGACTAAATCAATTAAGAAATGAGTTTTTGACCTCCTCATTAAATTCATTTTTTTTTTTTCTGTACTTTCCAAATCAAATAACCATATAGTACCTATAGAATTTCTTTTCCCCAAAAATAACACTGTTTTGTAGCAGAAATCATGGTAAAAGCATTCAAATTAAACAGAACTGAACTATAAAACTCAATTAAAGGAAAGCAATCTGTTTCCAAAAAAAAAAAAAAAAAAAATTATTTTGTATTTAAGGAAATAAAAAAAGAAAAACAAGTTGATTGAGTTAATTAGACGGTGATGTTATGAATTTTTGAAAAGAGAATGGTCAATACTTTCCATTAACATAAAAGCTTTCTATTTATATGCTTTTTTTTTCTTCGCTTAACACGAATAGCTGCTATTCAAAGAAATTAATTAAATCTTTGTTTTTTTCTTTCATTTCTGTAAACATTCATTTTATTTCAATTATGGAAGTATGTCCTTTTTGACAGTTAATTTCATTTTAATTATTATGAAATTTAATGAAAATTTTTTTTTTAAATTTTCTATTTTGCAGTTGAATAGAAATTGGTGGGGTTGTTCATTGCTAAGAACTTAATTTAATAAATATAACATACCAAAGGTGTAAAGCTTTATCTAATAGTCGTCAGATAAATATTCGTGGTATCGTCGATTTAGGACAGTATCTTCTGGTCAATCATTTCAAACTCAAATCACCCCTGTTTGTGAAGTATCAATGACTACTATGGCCCAATATTTAAACCAAATACATTGTTGTCTCCATTAAAAATCAGAATTCTCGACGGACCAATATAGATGATGTTTCACACCGATATAACTATTACATAAAACTACAATCCTGATATTGAGATCGAGTAATTCGCTTCCTATTATATTTACTTTTTTAGGTAAAGAATAAAAAGTAAGAACATGATGAAGTTATTTATTTCCTTTGTTTGACTTGCCCTGTTGTATAAATAGTTTAACTTCTAGTATATTTTCAGTTTAATGAAAACAATTTTATATAAACCAAACACAGAGAGAATCTGAAAACTTCAAAACGATTTAATTTAATGTAAAACTTCCATAAAAGATAATGTTCCATTTTCTAACTTCGTTTATACACCAGAAAGTACATATGTTTTGCATTCAAAACATATTTAATACTAGAGGCCATTTTACAGGTGTATTCCTATATCCTCTGTAATGAAAATCTTTAGAAGATCTCGGTTTTGATAGAAGAGTTTATTTACTTTTGTTAAAGTAAATTGTGGTAATAGTTTTTAAATAGACAACTAATGAAAAGCTATGAGTACGTACAGATTTTCCTTTTAAAATTATAGCCACAAGATGAATTTGATACTAAATGTTGATTTATCATGGAAACATCCTAGGTTGGAATCGGACAAAATGAAATTTGAAACTTTAAGAATTTATTCATATAATAATGAATTTAATTACATTCTTTAATTGAAACCTTTCTAATGATGTATCATTAGGTATCTTACAGTCATATATGTCTTCAATTACGTGGAAATTTTACATTCCACAATATATCCGATTGTAAGGAATATTTTGAAAATAATTAGGTTATGAATTTTTACAAAAAGAGATACCGAACAAATTTTCTTTTAACTTTAATTGGGCCCTTGATAATCCTTGAGAATGGCTTTCATATTAACATCATTTTTGAGATACTCAAGAATTAATAAGGTGAAATAACTTATTATTTTCTTCTATGTAATAAATCCACCATTCTTAGAAATAACTAATTTGTAATTGTTCAATCGATTCCCAATTTCATGAAGCATAAATATAGTAAAACCATTTCCATTAATTTTTATGCAACGAAAATATTGTTTACGAAAACATTTCAAATGACCAATTTCTAAAAACTTTTACTTATCATCATCATGATTCTAATCTCTATTCTTTCAGGGTCCTCACAAGATTTACTAAACAGAATTGTATATATGAGAACTTTCAGTAAGTCACTTTTCATTTGCGCTACAGTACCGAACGATTAAGGATTCATTTTCTTAACTACAAAATTTACCATTTTTAAAATACGAATTATATTTTTTATCGTTCGTTGCGCTTTTCTAAGAAGAATGAAAATTCTTTTCATGGACAATGAAGCGAAATAATTTATCATTCTGACATGATATAAATGAGCTCTCTCACAGTTATTTCCGGGAAGTTCATAAGAACTTTTCCTTTTCATATATTTTGTATAATATTATAAAATACAATCTTTTATAAAACCGTAATATCATTTAGGAGGTAGTCGAAGAGGTGCCTCCGTTTTCTATTTTCGTCTGGGAAAGAAGATTTGTATTTTCTAGAAAATTTATTTAAATGTATCATTTTTTTTCCAAGTCATAAGAAAATTTGTTGGAAATTATTTTAAGGATTTGTTTCCTTGTTAAATCGTATAAAGATTTGTTTTGAATTAATTTGATTGTTATAAATAATTTCGTACTAAATGGTGAAGTTATTATCATATTACGAATATGAATTGAATGAATTGCGACGAAGTTTCTTAATTAAATAAAATTAAAAAGAAAATTAGAAAGATAAAAATTCATCTGTTCTTTGTTGGAATTTATAATTTCTCAGTCCCTATGTCCATGTTTTCGGAGAGCACGTAAAGCAGTCCTGAGTTGGTTTAGTGTGTAACTACTAAAATAAAGCCCGCAAGACCGAAAGGCAAGGATTTTTCGATACTTCTGTTATTAGCATTATCCCTGCTACTACTACTCTACTCTTCTATCGACTACATATCAATTCACCCAAATCTCTAGCTCAATTCCCGAATAGTTTAGAACTGCATAATAAAATTTAATTATAGGAGTTTTTAGATGTAGTGTGAATAATTAAAGTTTAATAGTTTAATGTTAATAAAGCCAGTTTCTTAAACTTTAGGTCTTTTTTCGTTAGAATCTATAAGGAAAAGTATTCGAAAATTCTTAGTAGGTTGCAGAAGAGCGCTCTTTCTTAGTGGCATTATTTTGATATATTAAGATATCTTTAAATTCATTAAAATGGCTAATATTACTATAAATCCTTTCAGATATCCTCAACACATGTGTCTCGTGTGCTGAACGGATAGTCTGCTACCATAGATATACACACTGCAAATACTACTCAATTATTAACTTATATAAAATTGAATTCATTATATACTTAACAACTATTCCCAAAATTTATTTATTAATTCTTTTTTAATGCTTATTAAAAGCTATACTAGAAAGTATATACATAGTTTAACATAAGGAATATACCAGACACATAATTTCAAATATTATGAACAAATATATTACAATTAGAAAAATTGAATTAGCTTGTTATAAATGTATTAATAAAATTCTCTTAATACTGTTTATGAACGAATGAATGACGATAATTAAGTAGAAAATTAGTTCTTATTTAAATAAATAAAATACTATAAACACTTAAGAATTTGAAGTTCAATAACTATACACTTTGTAAAAGTTGAAAGGATTTCTATATATGTATATTTAAGTATATTGGCTCCAAAACAAAAGACATTGAAGAAGATCTGTCTTAAGTGTATATCTACCTATATTATAATGAACTTAATATATAAGGCACATTCTTACTTATTCAAGAAATTTGTCATTAAAATTTTATATAGTGTTCGTCGAACAGAAAATATATATTAACACGCAGAGAATCCTGTAAAAGACAGTTCTAAGAAGGGATTTAAATGAAAGAATTAATTTATGCAAAAGGAATTAAGTGATTCTCTTAGAAAATTTGCCATTACTTTGGATTTTAAATCTTTTAGATATTCTATATACCTATATAACTCTGTATTCATCTGGTACTCATTAAGAAACCTATTGTCCTGTAATTAAAAATAAAATTGGCGTTTGAGAAATATGTATGTTTTGTAAATTTGAAAACTGGATAAGATATGAAAGTGACGGATTTTTATTTTTTTTTTTGTATTAACACCGAACTATTTTTATATACATTGAATATTTTTTAACGATTTCCTATATTTGAATTTTTTAAGCCAAACAAATATTCATCCATCCAAAAAAAAAAAAAAAATTTATATAAATTGTGACATTAGACATATGGCATTTAAAGGATGCTACAAAATTTATGTCGTTTACTGACCCTTTTAACCCTCCATCAGGGACACTTCGTTACAATGATAAATTTCCAATGTCGAACAACATATTTTTAGATATTATATACATATGTGTATATACTTATATATTCAATATAACATGAGAATGAATTTAGAAATGCTCTCTAGATGATTCTCATATTCATATTATAAATATATAACCGCATATGCTTGTCCCATAGAATCATGTTGAAATTGACCATAGTAGACAAAATCTTCAACCAAATAGTTTACCATTGTACCTTATATATTATGAATTTCTGTACCTCATTTATAAAACCGAACATATTCATATTACAATTGTTCACACTATCTAATTTGAGGTTAGATCTTTTCGATGGGTCCAATGTACGTATGGGAATTATAAACTAAAGAATAATATTTTAAATGGGAATTAAAAGTCATCGTTTTCCAATAGATATCATAAGTAGTACTTCGTGCGTGTAAGTTAAAACAGCAACACATCAAGACAATGCTTGTGTTCATACAAGTATTTTGACGAAGGGAAAAATCAACGAATTAAAGTACGAATTGCTTAAATATCCAGATTTGGCTTCCTATGATTATTATCTGTTTTCCAAACTGAAAAAATTCCTGGTTGGAAAGCATTTACCATCAAATAACGAAGCCATCCTTCGAAACGAGTATTTTTAATTCCTATACCCAATAACGTTTTTAATGTAATTTGTTGTAATTTCTTTTAGAAATGATTCTTAATCATTAAAGAAAAAGTCTTTCGATTTTCAAATAAAAATAGAATTTTTGGTTTTTTTAATAATATTCTAGAAAAATGTAGATTGTATTAAGTCACTTTTTCATATCCATGCAAATTTTTTCGAAGTTGTTTCATTTCTATACAATAAAGTTTTTGAGATGAATGAAAATGAAAAGGAAATAACCTTATTGAAGGAATATGTTTCATGGTTTTCGTTTATTTTTTTTATTTTTTTTTCTTCTCTATATAATATCGAAGCCTAAAACCTCATATTATATTGAAGTAGAAAAAAAAAAATGTACTGAATTCGAATAGATATGCACAGCAGATGGGCTTACGAACACTTCATTCTATATCCTTATGTGAAGACGATATTGTTTGCATACGTTATGATGTTCAATAACGACATTCATGCAATGTAGATGAGAAATCATCTATGTTTTTCTTTTTTTTCTCGTCGGTATTATTTGCCTTAGACGGATATTATAGATAGGGAAGTATCGATGGTTTATTTTTTTCTTTTTTCTTTTGCTACTTTAAAAGGAAATATTCTACATTTTTCAAATGTGAAAAACATTAAAATTCAAAATAGGTTATAGGCTTTCATGTACAATTTATTATTTGCTTTTTTTCTCTTTTGTCGGAAAACCAGAACACATATTGCTTCTAAGTACTTCAGCTTTTATTCCTATTAAGAAGCAAAAAAAAAAAAAAAACGTAAAGAAAATATTGACTATAAATAATGTGAAACGATACAAAAAGGTAGCTGAATTTTCTTTTAAATGGAAAATTATTATCACCGCGAAAATTCTATAACATTCAAAATTTTTTAAATTAAAGTAAATTAATCAAAATAAAGAAATTAATTAAATTAAATCCATGTTTACTATATAAAAAAAAAGATATATTTATATAAGATTTTGTTTTCTATTTATTTTTATTTAATACATCCTTCACTATTTAATCTATTTCCATTTTCAATATATTACGATAAAACATTATCAAGCACGTATCTAATTTTGTTGTTCTTTTTTTTAATACATACATATATGAGATGTTAAAGAAGATGAGAAGAAAAAAACGGACGAAGGATTCCACTCCTTGACTCCATTAAATAAAACCATCATCAGTTCTAAACTATATATAGAGAGAGAAAATTTCATATATATAAATATAAAACAGTCTATTGAGATTAACCCCTTCACATATTTATACAGATTTTTAGGATGGTCGTATTTTCACTATATCCAAATTCTAATGAAAATGAACAGCATTGAATGGAATTAGTCCCATGCTGTGACTTGAAGGCAATAAACATTCATTAAAAACTCATTCTCTATTGGATTTCCAGATATATATTTACGTGTGGCTACCAGATCTGGATGGATGCCATACAAAAACTAATATATTTATTTATTTCAGTTTTTCCCAATCTTTTTCTAATTCGAATAGAACCAATAGTTGTAATATAGAAGAGATTTCCAACAAGGAGAATGTATATAATGAATTTCTGTTTTGTTGTTGTTGTTTCTAGTATGAAATTATATAATTATATTTCTTTTGAAATATATCAAAATATGTTTCAAAAATGTTTATTAATCAAATTTATTCAATCTTATCACCTTTCTAATAAATTAATAAACTGAAATGGTTTAAGTGAAGGTGTTGGACTAAATGGAGGAAGTAGGAAATAGGAATAGGATTAGAATTTCGGGGAAGAGAGCCAAGTTTCTTCAACCTACAAAAGGAGATAGCAACCATGTTATGTAAAACACATATCAAACGCTTCAAAAAAACTGGATCATTTGCAGCTGAAAACTCTACAATATTTAACGACCTAAAAATAAGGCGAAAAATTATAAACATGTATATGTAAAATATAATAAAAAAAATTGAATTCATTTAGTCTTGTTTCAAGTTTAAAGTAGTTCTTCCTTCAACCGGATAATTGGATTTTGTAATTAAAAATTCTTTCAACTGATTGTTGTTGTTACTGCCATAGTATAAAAGTGTATCATAGGACCACAAAAAGAAAAGCATTTACTGTCTGGACAACTTCTAAGTGTAACGTAATGGACGAAATGACAATCCTTTCTAGAGAAAACTGGAGAAATGGTTTTGTTGTTTTCCATGAAATTCAAAATATATTTTACTAATTTAGGAAGCCTTTTAAACTCGATTTAATTTATATTTATTATAAAACTGATTTTTTTGTACAATAAATGAATGAAATAATTTTTAAATTAAATTTCCAATTTGTTTGAAAACTATGTACAAAAAATTTCAAATGAAAATCATGGATTTTCCTAAAGAAAAATCTCTAACCTAAAGTATTTAGAAAGTTTTTTTTTTAATAGTACTTATATTGTACTATAATCCAGTTTTTTGATGGTTCCTTTGGTTTAAAATTTCGGGCAACAGATTAAAAATTAATATTTAATGAGAGCCAACTTGATATACACCCAAGAAGAAGAAAAAAAAATCATATAAACAAGTTACTTGAAGGAAAACAAGAAAATAATTTGAAGATGAATAAATTGGAACCCGAAAAAAAGGAAACCTAATACTGTTGCAGAAAATTTGTGGGATCTGAAAATTACAGCGATATACCATATTACATAATTCTATATATGTATATATATATATATACAACAAAAGCTCTTATCTTTTTGTTAATAATTAAGTAAAAGCAAAAAAAAATATGGAGATCCTTCTATAGGCATTTTTTTTGTTCCTCCTTTCTTTTTTTTGGGTAAAAAGTTAATGAAAGCCTTTTCCGAAAAATTTCGACATACCAAAGGAAATTGAAGAAGATGAAGGCAATGTATTCGGCTATTCTACTTGGATAACATTAAGGGTGATAATTAATCCTTTTGAGAAACTACAGCATATTTAAGTAAAATGGAATTCAACATACTTTATGTAAGCTAAAAAGGATATTAGATATGTTTACGTTTTTATGTTTATATCCTTTATAGCTCTTAGATTTAACTTTGCTCTTACAATTTATCAATAATTAATCAATCGATACTTTTGCTTAGAAGCTTTTTTATGAAAGGATATTAAACTCAAAGAATTCGAAGTATATTTTGAACTTTGATATTATTTTTAGTTAGAATATGTATTTTATTAAGTATAAATTATTAGCAAATAATTCACTATTACTTAAGTTATACAATTTTTCAGGCAAGCCTAAGTACAACGGGTAAAAAAATAAAGAAATTTATATAACGAATATTTCTACTGGAACAAGAAAACAAATTCATAATTTGTAAGTAATTTCTAGTAGCACAGCTATTACAATAACTACATCCAATTATTTAAATTAACTTGAATAGTTTTATATCTTAAATAATATCTTCATGTATATTGTCTTAATTAATCAATTGCATTTTAATTGAATTGTATAAAACAATATTTAGGATACAAAGTTTGAAACTAATTTCCGATAAGTATATTGGAATAATTATTGATAATAATATAGTATACAAGGTATTATATTGTATATAACAACATTTGAATATGGATTACGCACCTATAAAGAGCCAATTTGAATATGTAAATCTTGTCCTGTTCGGAATTATATAATATGTATTTATTGGCCGTGTGTCCTATATTACTAATTAATTAAATGGATTATTATGGTATGTATGTATATGAATTTAAAATGCATTAATATGCATTAAAATTACATAGTATTACTATGTATTATAGTATCAATAGTATAGTATCATGAGTATTACATAGTATTATTGATATAATATCATTTTATTTTCAGTACAAAGTGTGATATTTTTTTAACGAGTTAAATACATTTTTTGTAACATATAAATATTATAGTTATTAACGATGATTTCTTTTTTTGTTCACTTCAATTAAGATTATCTTACAAAATCTAATCAGAGTCACGTTCATTTTACAACTTCAATTATAACCATTCAAATGACCATTTTCCAGAACATATTTTCTTTACACAAAAAACTCTATATAACCCGAAAAAGGCTATAACCACATTGGTTTAATTATGTATGATTATGTTCTACTCAAGATTAGTCCTTTTGGTTTTATACCCAATGAGAAAATCTAGTTAGATTAAATATTAAAACACCCTCGGGTGTTTTATTGAGTCTCTCTGATAATGACCATACCAGCCAAAAGGGAGATTTTATAATATCTTTCGAAATATTTTCTCAAACTATAAACAACTATTATACTATATCAAAAGTTATATATATATATGGATATCTTGTATAGTAATTTCCTTATACCAAGTTTGTTTTACCGATATGAATATTTGATCGAAGAGAAATTAAACTAGACGAAAAGATTATAGTATACAGTTTTTCAATTCGGATGGCATTTAAACACGCGATAGATCTATTTCATATATAGTTATTATATCCTCTTTTTTTATAAATGCCTCAAAAGGAAATTATATAAAAATAAGTAAAAGTTGAATAGAACTTCGAGCTCTACTGCCCTAGAATTTAGTTGTGGAATCATATCATATACCCTTAATTGAATTATTATGCAGCTTTTCGTTATTAGGTATCGTGCATATTCTGAATATAAAAAAATAGCTTAATTTGCGCTGTTTTTAGTTAAAATTTTTTTGGATATGAAAAATTATCTACATCGACTATCCTTTTTTTATAATATTTTCAAAGTATAAAATGCAATTTGAATTATTCAAGTGATTTAACATAGATATGGATATCAATATCAACTTAAACTAAC
The DNA here is from genome assembly GCA_963422695.1 of Xylophagus ater. Classification (NCBI taxonomy): domain Eukaryota; kingdom Metazoa; phylum Arthropoda; class Insecta; order Diptera; family Xylophagidae; genus Xylophagus; species Xylophagus ater. The sequence goes on from OY730478.1 coordinate 670,631, forward strand.
AACAAAAGGCCTCCAAGAAAAAATATATCGTCATAAAGCACTTTAGTCCTTACAGACGTTTTATTCTTTTCAATTTTTGCATACGCGATAAGATGATTTATGAGTTTTATCATTAGACAACCATGTGCTGAGAGGAGTTCTAAAAGAGGTGAAAATGGATAAATCCAACACAGACTTTCGATAGAAAGTATATACTTCCATAATAAAAATAACTCGCCTTGCTTGTTATATATTTCTACGGAAAAGTATTTATATAAGAATATTTATCAAAGTTGTATTTACAAAGTGAAAATATTTACAACAAAAAAAAAAAGAAAATGTTAAGAAAAAAATCTTGTCTTAAAGTAAAATTTATAAAATCTTTAATAATTTTCCACAAAATTTTCTTCTTAAAGAAATAATTTGAAATTTTTTTTTTTTTTTTTTAAGTAAACTTATAAAAACTCTTATTATTTTATAATTTTACCGAAACAAATTGACTTATGGTCATTTTGCATGTTTTAAAACTATTTAAAAAAAGAACTTTATTGAATAAACTTTTTAACTTTCGAGTTTATTTACATAAGTACTTTTATTATATAAAAAAGGAAAGTTTTAAAAAAAACCAGAATGAAAAAATAGACATAGAAGTTTATGATATCCGGAAAAACTCAATTTGCAGTTCATATAGTATTATGAGAATATAAATCGATTTTTCATATATATTATTTTTATTTAATCAAAAAAAAAAAAAAAAACGGAAGGAAAATGAATTTTTATTATTTCAGTTAGCGTGTTGGAAAACTTTCAATCGTAAAAGTTTTTCTTTCATATCGATTTTAAGTAGTGTGCCGAAACTATCATATTTAACTATAATTTTTAGATACTTTTAAGAACTTTTTTAAAACTTTTATTATTTTCGCTTCAAACTTAAAATTGAATTCACACATTGTTTTACTTAATAGATATTAATAACAGTTAAGCTCAGACCTAGGGCTACTATTCTATTATCAGACTAATTGACAAAAGCTATTCGAATCTTATAATTGTTTTTTGTATTACAGTTTGCAGACATTTTCTTGCACGGAATTGAAATTTTGTCGACTCATAATTATAGGCAAATAAAAATATATGTTCAGGGCGCCTTTTCTCGAACTTATTCGAGCTTACTAGTATACGAGTCGATTCATATTCTTACTATTCGTATCGGTTTAATATGTCGTATTCTCGTACCAGAAGTTTCGTTTATGAAAGAGGTAAGTATATAATCATGAAACTCGACTATGGTGAATATTTTCTATAAATTTTTGAATTGGCGGTTGTTAAATCCTCGAAGTTTTGATTTCCTTTTATGACAATTGAAATTTTAAGATTTTTCCCAAACAAATATTTGATCAGTGCTTATTTTGTTGCCGAAATTATGAAAATTGTTATTCAAAGAAAATATATACGGCGTATGCTAGATCTTAATTACACTCTAAAATCCACTATGATTTTGCTTGTGGTAACAGCTTTAAATCAACTTTCAATACAAATTGAGTTAAAATTTATATTTTCACGAATTCCACAAGAGTCCTTTTATAATAAAATCAATTTTCTCAAACAAATTAATTTAAAAGTAAACTGAATTTCATATTGAAATCAAATTAAAAGTACATCAACAAAATATATATTCATAAAATACGATTGAATTATGTTATATATTGAAATTTAACATGAAATTATAATTAAACATCTTTAGATATTTTTTGCAGGTATAACGTTTGCAGCAAAAGCAAGGAGAACAAGAAATTTATTGCAATTGGTTCTGAAGTAAAATGTTAAACTTCTTAAACTATGAACACGACTGTCGGCATACAATCAACATTTTCTACACTAAAAAATAAGAAGAGAAATCATAGAAATAGCCACCCAGAAATTACCCAGTTTTATGTTTCTTATCATTGAAAGATGTCGAGTTGAAGATTCATTTTAGAACTGATGTGTAATAAAATTGCAACATCTTCAAGGCAATTTATTTTCACAAGGAAAATTGTGTATAGAAATTTTCACCCACTGATATCCGTGAAAATCTTATACTAGGTATGTATATATTTTTTAACGGTTTCAACACATTGGAATATATACTATATGAAATGAAGAAAAATTACCAAGCTACTAAAGTATAAGGAAAATTCTATCAAGTGGTTAGTTTTTCGTAGATATTTTTCTTAAGAAAATATATATTTTTTTTTTTTCATTTTCCGCTTGATGTAGACAGACTTCAGGAAAATGGTAACATCTTTAGAGCTGATTTTGAATGTAAGCACGTGATGAAGGTGTAAGTACGTGCATTTTTTTTCAGGTCCATGTTTTATTGAAAGTCAATGTATAGTATGAGAATATCTATTTTTGTATAAAATATGTCTAATATAAAGTCTAGACTACTGACATGAATGAAAAAAAAGAACAAAAATTCTATAAATTCATTTTAAATTGAATAGCAAAAATGTTTATTCACGAATATTTAATATTGCTTATTAATATCTCATATTCACCTCGGATTTATGTTGTAGACATTACGGACGGATATTCCAAAAATTCATGAATCTATAAAAATGTCATAAATGGAATTTCTTTTTAGATTACCATGAATCATAAATCAGTTCACTTCAAATAATAATAATCTGAAAATATTGTCCACATTCGAGCAAGAAAATATGACTTCAATCGAAATAAAAGGACAGAAAAATATAATCTCTTTCAAGTTCTCTCCCAAAGAATCGAATATCATCAATATTCATATTCCCAATACCCTATAGCAGCGTTTTTTTTTTTAATGTTAACAAAATCCGATTTTTGCATTCCATTTATCCCATTTTATCCTGTTATGGATAATAAAAAAGCAATCCTTTTTCTAACCTTTTCTATATTTTCTTGGAAAAAAAATATTTTTTTTTTTCACTCCATATAAGACTCAAGGGTCTACTTGAGAAGCTTTACCGGAATTTTTCCTAAAAATGTTTTAACATGATTTTTTATTGCAATTTCAACAGGATTATTTTATTATCTTGTTTTTATAGCCTGGCAAAAGAAGAAAATAGACAAATTTTCTTAAAATTAATTTTCTTTTTAATTCAATTTTTGAAGATTATTCGACTATTATCTTTTTTAATTCTTTTCATGACGAAAAGTAAAATTATCAAAAAAATTTTATATTAAATAAATTTATTATGTAAATTATTTATCGATCGTTTTTTGGAAGATATCTTTTAATATGGCTAAATCTCTGGGAAATCCGACAACTTAATTACGCCATAGCTACTTTAGAAACTGAATGTAATGTAAGAAAAAAATCCTTCCAGCTTCTTAAACATAAACTACAATCTGTCTATATTTGCATTAAGTAAGAAAATTATTTTAACACAAAAATAATTTAATTTTAGACGTGAAACTTATTTACCCACACTATTCTTAATTGAATGTTTTGCATTGTAAATTACATACTCTCTTATTTAAAGAATCTCCGCCATTCAATTATGTCACTCTTTTGAATGTCAAAATTTCTTATCAACCCAAATGATCCTTAATTATAAGAAATATATTACATATATACAAAACTAGGGAATTTTCTTAGTAAAACGCAATACGGTCGTGTCAACTTAATAAAATCGATTTAAATGTAAAACTCGTAAACATGCAAACTCGGAACTTTGAGATTTCTGTCTTTAATTATTATACAATTAAAAGACAAATAGAGGCACTTAAGGAGGCGCCCATTAAAACTGTCAGATTCAGGCGATATATGTAAGTTTTATGAGTAATTACTCGCATGACAATTATACGAACGTGAAATTATTATAATACACAAAATTACAAACATACTATTTTCATAAATTATATTTTTGTCCCTTTTGAAACCCTTAAATTAAGATGTGTGCAATTGAAAGTGAAATTTCTATTCTAATTTATAACGAATTCTTGTTTGAACTAAAAAGTTGATGAAAATTACATGAAATTGTATCAAGAAATTTTTAAATAACCTTATTGCTGGTTATATATTTTTTTAAGATATGGTTTCTAGAAGATAAAAGTCACTAATATAAAAACCGTTATTTGGAACCGTTAAAAAGCTTTGTCACTCTCGAAAAAAAGTTTTGACCAGAATAAGAATGTCGAATTTCGAAAATACGAAAAGCTCTTTTACTGAAATTTTTGAGAAGAACAAACTTATTTGAAAATCAAAGAGATGGAATCTTAATCTCAAAAAATATAAGATGAAAATCAAGGAATTTCTTTTTTGAAATATTTTCCAATTAAAACGATATATTTAAAATGTTTGCAAATACATATTGCGGGCTCCTAAGTACAATATTCATAATTGTATGCTTTTTATAACACATATTAGATTCTATTTACACGTCGGCTCTCATATAATGTATACCCTTTGTTTTAATAAATATCCTACTCTAGTAATATACGTAAGTCCCGAACTGAAACCTCACGGATTTCCAAATTGTTTTTCAAGGAAAATCACTGTTGAAGATGCCGTGAGAAAACCAGAGTACACATTTTATAATAGGAGACTAATTCGGAACTAATTTGAAACCATATATGTCTATTCAGTACAGTAGTACATCGTCGTTAGTAAATTGTATTAAATTTTAGTTAAGATAAGGTCTAATAAGGGAATAAACTGATTACATTTTGGCCGGAAATACGTAAATAGAAGTATTCCTTTTTAACAAATTCTATTTTGTGTAACTCGAGAAACATATCATCAATTTAAATAAAATTTCGTATACACATCATACCCTGAAAAGAAGAACTGATTAAATTTTCCCCGGAAGTGCTAAGAATGTCCTAACCATTAGTCTGATTATAATGTACCATAAATACGGATGGAATGACAGAAAAAATTAGTTTAATTTTCATTGGAATTTCCAAACGGGAGTATGTTACTGTATACTTACATATTCAATTTTTTTAATGCAAGTTAACTCCTAAATAGCTTACTTAAGTTTAGTATAAAGTTAGGTTATAATCGGATGAATGAACTGATTCAATATTATCTTAAAAACTTTGGTCATTTACCATATCAGATATTTAATATCACGTTTGAAATAAGGAAAACAAAAGTTAGCTTTTATGTTTAAATAAAAATATGACAATTTTTACTATTAAAATAGCACTTCATACTAAATGACAGATTCTCTAAAAATCATAGTTTGTACAAGATTTTATATACGAAATAAATCATAAAAACATATTAAAATGCTGTCGTCTAATAAAATTTTAGTATTTTCACTTCATTACCGCTAACAAGCACTTTATTTTTTCCCTTAAACAAAAAACAAATGAGCAAAAAAACCATTTTAATAATAATATAATTTACAATCACGTCCAAAAATGTCTTAAATACCTCATTATCATTCGTCAGCAATAACTCTTAAAAGAAAATGATATCATTAATGTTATCTCCTTGAAGCTGCTAGAAAAAAAAAATAGAGAATCCCGAAAACAATCTTTCTAACTGGTATTTCGTTAGCTTAGATTTCACAAATGTTTGTATGAAGGGAAAAAAAAACAGGATATATAAAAAAAAGCTGTTCTATCGTCGAATTCTTTTATGATATCTCCAGTTCATAACCATCTTCTAGTTAGTTCCTTCTATATCTTATTGTACATATAATATAAAATGATTATACACTATACCGAAATAAAAGAAAGCTTTTTAAATTTGTGGTTCATAATATTATATTGTAACAGAAAATAAACATAAATATAAAATTTTATATATATATATGAAAGAGAAAAGAAAAAAAAAGAAAAATAAAACGGAAAGGTCGAAAAACATAACCTAAGGACAGGAAAAATTATAAAATACCCTCAACAAATCATCGAGCGGTATAATATGAAAAGCTTACCATACCCGCTACATTACATTGTAACATGTTGTTGGAAGAAAAAATCTAAACAAGAGAAAATAAATACTACTGAAATTTCTACAATCATATATAACCGAATATTTTCAACCCTAAAACGTTAAAAACCAAAACAAAAGTGAAAATCCTTAACAATCATTTTTACTAGACACACGTTCACTCGGTAAATCATTGATCCTTATATGAAAATAAAATTCTCAGGGAAAATACAAAAGGAAGATTTCAGTGTAAAATTATGGATATGCTTTCACATAAATCACACGAAACTGTTTAGTATAAACATAAATATATGTAAATGGACACAGACATATAGTAGACATTGAAATAATATCCAACGGGTCAGATCTTTAGCATGGTCGTTAAAGTTATGGATTTAATGTTTCTAATATGGGATTTTGCTGTTGACTCGTTTGTCCATCCACAAAAAAATAAAAAAGGATAAACAAATCAAATAAACATTATTTCGAGTTTTAACTACAAAATTGCCTAAATTTGTGAAACGTTTATCATTGGAAATATTTTGTCACGTTCGTAATTTTTGTGAATATTATTTTTTTTTTGTAATCAATTTTTTTATATAGATTTTCTATTTATTAATTGATTTTGGGCTATGAAAGATTAGGCAGAAATACACTGCTAATGTTTACAGAAGAGATATGATTTATTCCTATAGAAAAAAAAGTCTCTAAAAACAATATTTAGTGCTTTTCTAAATATCCCTAATTATTCTTTTCAACTTATATTGGTTGGAAAAATTACTTGTAAGGAAACTTTTTTATTTAATGTCTTTATTCAGTTTTCATACGAATCCCAATACAAAATTTCATAAAAATTGGTTGAAAACTTCCAGTTTTTCTACCAGATCTTTTATTTTTTTTGTCCTTTATTCGGTCCTCATCACATGATTCCTGAGATAATATTTCATAGAAAAATACTTCTTTAAAAAAAATCATAATTTTCTAAAATTTATAAGTTTTCGACACCAACTTTTAGGAAAACATTCTCCCCTTTTTTAAGAAATGCTAAATATAAGTAGTCAATAAAACTTTTGATATATAATATTTTGTAAAATTAATTAATTTAATTGGAATCCTAAACTTTATATTTTCATTATTAATTATATTTATAAAATGAAATTGAGAATTTTGTATCCGATATTGTTTGGAATCTTTTCATTATCCTTCGGGAATGAACCTTCTTCAAGATATTTAAAAGTCAAAATATCAAAAGGAGTGCAAAATATCTGGCAAGAAACCGATATCTATTTTAAATAAAGATGACCTTACCTTTTCGGTTCAAACAAATACTTCTGATTAATTTTAGAACGATGTTCAGATATCTGAACCTTAAATTTAGTAGAATAAACAAAAGTTCAGTGAACATCTAATAAATTAATAACATACTTAGTTCACTTTAAAATAATTACTATCTAAGAAAGATTTCAGAAAGTTGGTGAGATAATATTTATATCCTAAAGGTTGACTACCAAGCATTTGAAACACATTGAAAGGAAGCAATATGCGAGAAGCGATATGGATTTTTTTAATTGCCAATTTGTACGTTTTTTAAAGCAGTAGCTTATTTTGACTGGTTTCATTGCAATTTAGAATTTAGGATGTAAAAATATGATTTCAGTCATAATTTGAAAGCTTTTCATGTTTTTTTTCTTATTTATTTCACCGAGAAATTATTACAGATTTATTAAGTGCTTGATATTTAAATATTTGCTTGAGCATCAAAAACCATTAGTGTCGTTACACATGAAAACCGCCAGCAAATATGCCACAAAGGGCTTTTGAAGAAAAGTGATCTTACTTTCAAGTCTAAACTTTTTATAACAGCAGATAAGTACCACAGCAAAAAAGAAAATATGCATATTATATATATATAACGTTATCCCTTGAGCACTCTCTATGTAAAATATTTTCCAGTGGTTTTAGTTAGTTTGGTCCCAAAAACAAAATAAGAACGAAATGGATATGAACTGACTTGGAAATTGATATAAAAGGTTCATGGTTAACACTCATTGTTTATGTAAACTAAATGAAACCCAAACAAATCCATCCTAAGGTTCTTCTGTAGCCACAATAATTTCCCAAAAAAAAAGTAAGAAATGAAAAACATAAAAATTTAAAATTTGTCATTCAACAATTTAAACAAATTTTTAAAGCTAACAAGCCGTTATTTAATTGTTTCATAAATTGTTTTTTGATTGAAAAAGGTTGCACTTAAAACATGAACTAAATTTTGTGTAATTTCCTCGTAACATTTTAAAAAAAAGTTGTAAAAAATATGAATGCAGAAGACTTTGAAGTACCAAAGGACCGAAGAGTTCTAACGACATACTTATTTAATTCATATGAATTTTGTAAAACAGAAAATACATTTACAAGTAAATATAAAAGTACTATGATTTCAACTTCTATACATATGAATCAAATAATTTTACTTAACTAATGATTTCATACATATTTGTTTAAATTCAGGATCACATCGTTTAAGAACAACGATCACAATTGTAGATTATTATGTCTGCAGAGTTCGTATTACTCACGTGCATAAAGGCAAACAGACAGACAGGCAGACATTCGAATCTTTGAAAACGTGCAAAAACCATTTCTCTTTTTTAATGTTTACAATAACTTATATATATGGTTTTTCTATAATAACTATTTATTTTAATAGGATTCTATCTACTTATGATGACAGTTGTATCATTCAGTTGTTTGACATAAGGTCAACATTTTCTTAAAATAAATTCAATTTTATTGGAAAATCGTATAAAAATAATTGAAGTCCATTATGAAGATAGGCGATCTGTGAAAACCACATTTCGCAGATAAATCGTGTTTTCTGACGAAGCTGATTTTCATTTTAATGGCTACGTTAAGCAAAATTGTCATATATGAGCTTCTGAAAATTCAAGAGTAATTATTGAACAATCATTACATTTATCTCGTGTTATAGTTTGATGTACTTTATGGGCTAGCTGTAACAGATAGAGCCAAAATTATTCAGAAATGTGTTCGAAAATGTTGTCAAAAGAATCGATGTCTGCAAACGTACTCGGGATGGATATTTACCAGATATTGTTTCTCATTCATAAATTGTACAATCTAAACAACATATTTTAATAAAGAAATTCAGAACTTTCATCTAAAATGTGAGTCTAATTTAGAATTTCAAAATTTGCGGTATAGAAGTTGAAAATTCACTTTCAAAATATTAAAATATATTAAAAGATTTCTCTATACTTATATTAGTATAAACATCTTTTGTTTTAGTTTTTCTTAAGGACAAAAAAAAAGTGAAATACATTTCCATTCATTTTGTGAGAATTAAAGCTCTGATATAATTCTTATGCCAACAACAAAATATAAGTTGTCACATTTAAATTATAATTCTAGAAATGTTTTGAATTTTAAAGATGATAATTTTAAAATGAGTTGAAAACAATAATTACATTTTCGTTTTTCCTTTTCATATTTTGTATATACAAAAAAATAATATAGAACAATATAACATACTATGAAGATGTGAATAGAATAAATTTCTGTAGAACATGAAAATTCTCCTCTACAGAGCTTCCTACCTGGAATATATAATTTCGGAAAATTTTCATGAACGAAATTAATGTTTAGGTATATAAAAATTTTATATAAAATATTCAATTTCATCGCTTCCGCATAATATTATTATATATTTAGCTTGAAATTCTCTTAAAATTTTATTAAAACATACTAAATATACGTTGTAATGTTTTTATATGTTATTATTTTAATATTACTGAAATTTTCGAGAAAATGATGAATCTTAAAGTTAGTTGAAGGAATTATTAAAGTTGAAAAAATTTTCATTTTATTGGTATCAACCGGCATTTATAGTCTAATGCAGCGGTTCTTAAACATTTTGCTTTGCTGGACTAGCATAAATATAATTTTATAATGAAATAGCAAAAACTTAATTACTAAAATAGGATCAAGATCAATTTAAAACTACGCCGAAGATAAATAAGTAACAAAGTAATTGAAAAAAACTCCATACAAAAGTCAGTCAATTCGCAAAGTCATAAAGAGATGGTAATTTTCGTAGTACTATATTTACATTATAAATAATAATTCAAAAATAATTCTATTCTGAGTACTTCTTTCAGTTATGCAACGTACTCGAACCTAAGAAGGATATACAGATGAAATACGATTCCGATAGAAATTTCTCTTAAACATTATTAAAGCTTGGATTTTTTTCAATTAAACTTTGAGTAAATTTGAGTAGCCTCTAAGAACCCTTCTGTTTTCAAATTAAAAAAAAAAAAAACATTTTACAACTGATAAACTGAATATTTGAATAAACTTTTAAGAATTTTCTTCTATTTAAGCATTTCGTTCGGCTTTTCTTATATCGAATGAACTTTCTTTGATTTATATCTGTGCATTTCATGAAAAATTCAAGAGCTAACAAAAAACAAAACATCAACAAAATGAAAATTCAACATGAATTTACAGTGAAAAATTGAAAAAGTTGAAGAATCTATTTTGAAATTGTTTTTCTTTTCATATAGTTGTTATATAGATATTTCCAATTTCGCGAATCCTAGTCAGCATATTTTATTGGGTTTCCATTCAAGATTCGTCTTATATTTATTAATTTTTAAGAAATAAAAAAAACTAATAATAATAAGAGATAAATTTTCAAGATTCTGTTTGGTAAAGATTTTTTTTTTTTGTTATTTTGTAAGTTTATTTTCCCGATTTTGGTTTATTAAAATTTCGGTTTATAAATACAAGAAATTGGGTTGAATTTATGGAATTTTTATATGAATTTTATTTAGAAAACAGAATTTTGTATTGAATATGAAACAGTTTATTCAGTTTTAATAAAATATGATTTAAATATTTCAAAGATAAAGAAATTCGTATTCGTAAAAAACCACATAACTTTCTTAGACGAAGTATTTCGAGTTTGTTTATTTTAATATAGCGTTCAAACTTGAAAAAGTTCTTTTTGTCATAGCAACCGTTACAACCAAACTGTTCGTTAGCACATAGTTAAATTTTAGCCCACATTTCTAGTCAAAACTTATTTGTCACTTAGCAAAAAATATGTTAGAATTGCTTAAGTCGATCTCGATTTATCGTCCGCAAAAAAAATCCCTTTAGCTAAAAAAAACATTTCTGATCAAAACGAATGAACTCTTTCTCCGTACCAAATTTTATCTAAATTGAGTAAGTCGTTTTCATTTTATCGCGATCACAAAGACGTTATCACACACAGTTATACTTGCGAAAACAATCAATTTGGGTTTAGTGTAGGAGTTATAGGCGTTTTGGTATAATAGTTAATATAAATAATTGGCATTGAAATTTAAAGGTTTTACAATAACTGTTGTATTGTTTGAATAATATTTAGAATTTATATAAAAGGTCAAATTCAGCAGATTATTAGTACTATGTTGAATGGTTGTGTTTGTGTCGGTTAACCTCGTTTCTAGAAACTGATGAGACTCTGGCTCAATTCCTGGATTCGGTTCTTCACAAACATTTTTTTTTTCGATGTTCAAAACTTTTGAACTTTGTACTTTATTTAAAGTCTAAGAAAGTACAATTTAAGCTTTTGTATCAAATTTAAGTTCTTTAAAGTACTTATTATCAAAAAATTTCAGACAACTTTTTTCATTTTAATTTCAAATTTTGTTTGTCCTTTTTAAGATTTTCATTGTTTTCGTGGTTCTTTTTTAAATATTAATGTAGAATTATTTCATAAATGATTTTTCTGGAATGAAGAATATTTCTCATTAAAATAAAAACTGGACGAAAGAAAAAAATGTTATTTTGTCTTAAAATCTTCTAGAATTTCATCTTAAACCGACCAAACTTAAGCTGAAATTGTAAAATAATAGGATATACATATATATATATATATATATAAAGTAAAAAACCTAATCTTTCGTCGTCGGGTTTTTAATTACTAAAAAAGTTCATTTAGAAATAAAAGAATTTTTCATTTATTCTTTCCCATAAAAGAAAATCTTCCAATTTCAGTGGCGAATCAAGAAAAAATCAGAAGAAACACTTTCGACTGAAGTAAAAAAGATTAAGCAATGAAAAGATGCTTTTGTCCTTGTTAGAAATGTAAAAAAAAAAAAACAATCTAAAGAAATTAAAAGGAAAATTTTTTAAGTATTATGGCTTTTCAAATTCCCTGGACTTTATTTTCATAATATTAAAATTCAAATAAAATTCTTTAAGTATAATATTTTGTAAGAGCATTCGATTGGAAATCCTTTTAAGGTGCCCTTATACAATTTTTTGAAGACTGACAGACGTAAATAATTAGTATTTGTTAGCTTAATGTATAAATCTATTCGTTTCCTGACTCTTAGAAATCCTTGGCTTTATGCCTAGAGTATAGTATCAATGCATAACTCAGAAAATGCGCCAGAATAATCTAAAAAATTCTTACTCCAGATAAAAGAGTCAATCCAAGTGGATTTTTACCCACATTTTCTGTGGTTCAGTAAATTTCATGTTTCAAATGAATTTTTCATATTTCTATAAATAATTATTTTAGGTTAAAATATATTTTATACTAAATCAGTATTAAAATCTAATAAGATATATTTTTAAAACTTATATAGTATATATACAAAGTGTACTACATACATACTTAAATACATTTTCTTTTTATAAACTATTCAAATGTGATAAAAAGAAATTCCGCTTTCTTTATAATAGCACGACTTATCCTTATCCTTGACATGACAATGAATTTAATATGAGATGTTGTGCATTAAAACTGGTCGAAAGAATATTTTCAAATGGATTGCGTGACATTTTCTTAGTACATGCGATTGTCATTCTTGTATTACATTTTGTGCAATACATAAGACTTTATCCTTATAATAAAAGTTATTTTCATATAAAAGAAAAAACAAAATAGAATGTAGATAGTAAAAAGCAACCTTTATGGAAAATTTACGACCATTCGAGATAAAGTTTTTCTCGTTTTTTTTTTTTAAATAATAAAAAAAGTAACGTTTACTAAAACAAAAATATTTCCGTTTTGATAAAAGTACAAATAATAAATTCATTAAATTTTTCGATTAAATACAAATAATACTAATTGAATTATAATTACACAAATGAAAGCCTATTTAGATGTAAAAATTGTAATAAAAATCTTACTATATAGTAAATAAATATAAATCACAATCTTTCTCTTATACTAAATAAGCTTTCTTCTTCTACAATTTTCTTAATATCTAATGATTTTCCAGAAGCTTAAAAGCTCATTTTCTTTTAGAAAGAAAATACATAAAACTTAGCCGTTTGTAATAAGATATTCGTAAGCAATAAACTAAAATTTTATTATTGTTTACACATAAATATTTCAATATAATATATGTTTTGATATACTATTCATCCGGATACATAAAAAGGATCCATCTTGACGGTTAATATAAGAAAAACTATATACATTTTTATATTTGGCTTATTCTTTGGAGTATAAAAGTATTTCTATAAACAAAATTTTATCAAAATGAAACACAAAATCCTTGACATAAGGTAACCGAAAATTAGAAATAATTTCCGTATAAAATATCACGTTAATGACATTTTCGTAAGATATAAAACTTAATTTTCCACGTTTCTATAATCTCGGGGATATAAAAACATGTACGTACGTAAAAACTCATCTAAAAGCTTATATAAATTTCTATTTATGTGCACAATATGACCGTATAATAAAAATAAGACTATATCCAGAAAGATGACAACAGAAAACGTACTAACTATATATGAAAATAGTGATTGTAATAAAATTCGGGATATGAAAAATTACCCGCGTTGAACTTGAATTTTTCATAATGTAATAAGTTCAAATATATATATATACAGGATGGCACAAACACGGAAACATTTAACATACATTATTTTGCTGCAATTATTCTATTCAAATAAGTGATAATTTTGTATCTAATTAAAATACAGTAACTAAACTTAATTTGCATCCTGTATAACCTAAGATTTTAACTAAGATCTGATGGTGATTAAGTACATTAAAAATAAATAAAAAATTTTCTTATCACACGCAAAACACTTTAATTAAATTTAAATATATAAAATTTATTTTCGAAAAAACTTCTTCGTTTTATATGGTATCCTATCCATGTTGATGTAGAAATATTCTAAACTTTTCTCTAACATGAATTGACCCAGTTATTTTGTTAGCAAACCGAATGTTCTATTAAATTTGACCATAATACATATTATTTATAAAGTTTTAAAGTGCATTAACCCTTTAACTGATCTGAAACACTATATGACAATTTATATTAGCCCCGTAATCTTCAAATGAAACTGTATCCTGTAGGATATTTTCGAAAGCTATATGATTTTATACATTGAAAATCATATGCTTTAAAATATAATGCATATAAAGACCAAGTATACTAGTATACCATATGAAAACTTCAAAACAACTTTTTTTTCTTACGTTTTATAACATATCTGTACAACATTTTATCCTATAAAATACATATAATATTGAATACATTATAGAATAAAATTTGTATCAATAATTTTATTGCACTATCCAATTAGTTCAAAGCTTTTTGATAATATAAAATTCATAATACAATATTTTTACTGCAAATAAGTTTAGATAACAATTTTTAAATCAACAACACTTTAGAATCTTCTTTAAATATAGCGTCGAAATATAAACAACTAATAGCAACATCAAAACGAGAAGAATAACAGAAATTTTACTAAAAGAAAAACTAAGTGAAAAGTTAAAAGTCTTGAAAGAAACATGCATAATAAAAAGGAAAAATATCCTTTTATAGTACTTCTTAACCAAGTTAAGAACAGAATACATTTATGAAGTAGTCTACTTTAGAAAATTCTAAAAGAAAAAAACTGAATTTGTGAAATGTTGATCGTAGTATTTTCTTCTGGTTGGAAAATAGTGTACAAAGTTATGTCCGGATAGCATGAATTCTTATTCTACAATATATGAAAATTATAAACGAAACAAAATGAAATGAATAAGGCAAAAAGTTGGTTAGTTTATAGTGCATGCACATAAAATGGTTTTACAAAAACTTTTTTTTAGTTCTTATTATTGATATAGGATGAGGAAGAGATCATTTTGTTTTGTTTTAGTAAAGGGAAAAACTGTCCCAGGATTTTGTATACAACTAACTAAACAATAGAGAGTTTTCTATTAGCAAAAGCACCATGAATACAAGATTAAAGGACAGGAAATATTTGTTTAACATTTCCTAGAATTTTGTACAAATATTTTCTTTTCAGTCATCTTTGAGGAAATGTAGCCGTTTTTTATACAAATAATCAAGACTGAAAAAATATTCCAGCGTTTAATCGAAAGGACGAAACGAATAAATTTACGTACATATATATTCCGAAAGTTATTTATGTATTTTATGATTTATTTAAATTTTCTTTCTTTCTTTAAATAATACAAAATTTCAGCCAGTTCTTGCAAAAAAAAATATATATGAAAATTTCCGGTTTAGAAGAATTAGATTAATTCAATTCAAAAGTTTGTTTGAGAATAAGACGATTTACTCTAAAAAAAAAATTTACAAATTCTTTAAAAGATTTTCTGTGTCATATGAAAATGAGAAGATGAAAATTTTATTCATACACTTGAAAATAAATTTATTAAAGAGATTAAAAGGAGTTCTTATATTATCGATTGAATTGTAAAATGTGCATTTATCCTTAGACTACTATTCTGCTGTATTATTAAATTACAGAATATGAAAGATCATGAAGCGTATATAATGTTGAAAATATGCTTATAATAAACTTCTAAAATATTATTATGCTTTTTGAAATAATACTGTAAAGAACACTTAAGTAAGTAATTTTCTATCTTCATAATTCTTTTTGTTAAGTCTGGCAAATATATTTTCTGAATAAAATTTTAAAGAAGTTTTATATAAAAGTTTGTATTTAAGAAACATGAAATAAGTGGTCCGAAAAGTTTGGTCCTTTCGAATGATATTTGATTTGTTTTGAGTGGACTTATTGGGTTGTCCGGAAATTTTGGGAGGATATTTCTAGGAGACGACATTAAAACATCTCTCAAATTATAAATGTTGTTGAAATAATATGACTTGAATACATATTTTGAAAAATAACATTTAAACGCGTCATTAAGAAAAAATTTTTCGTTATAAATTTATCCCTATCATTTTTGTACCCTTTTGAAGATCGAAGAAATCAGAGCGCATTTAAGACACTTTATGCTTCCTTATTATCGGAAAGGCAAAAATGCCACACAAAAATATATGTGCTATTTAACTTGATATTGCATATTCGGATTATTACTTATTTAGATCTTTACAAAATTCTTTTAACAGAAAGAATTTCAATTCTTTGGACGATAATGAAAGCCACCATGACCAGTTTTTTGCTGGGAAACCTAAGAAATTCTGCGAGGATGAAATCAGCAAACTGCATGAAAGATGGAGAAAGCTTGTGGATCAAAACTGTGAATACAAATTTATATAAATAAATAAATTGACCATCAAAATCGTCACGAAGTATCCGGTTAGCTAACCGTTAGCCCAATATTACGAACTTCGAAAAGTGGCTATAAGAAAAACAGAGTGATTTTATACTTTATTTACATAACTTTAAGGAAAATTCATGGAAAACGAAAATAACACTGTATTTTGCAAATATTTTGTTGCAACATTTTCTATTGTTGACCACATTTCATTAGCCTGACAGGATATTGATTTAACCCTTCAGCAATCTAATTAGTCTATCGAAACAAAACAATTTCAAATTCAAATGAAATTTATAGTGACATTGGATTAATTAAAAAAAAATTTGAAAATATAATTACACTAATTTAATTAAACCCGTAAACAAATTGTTGTGGAAAATCATTAAACAAAAAATATTGTTCAATTACAAACTTTCCACGTCAAAGTTTATCATACTAGCTTTCCTCTTTTCTTTTTTTTTTTTACAGATCATAAACAATGATTTTTCTGTAATTAAAAATGTAATTTATTGTAAATTTATAGAAAATACCAACAGTAGCTGAATTAACACAGAAGTTTTTCATATGGCAACAAGTTTAATGAGTTGAATTCAAATTTAAATCTTGTTCAAATGAGGAAAGCTTTTAATAACACCAACAAAAGGAAAAATAAAACCATAAAAACAAGTTTTGTAGTTAGAGATGAAAAAAATTCTAATTGACTATCATCTAGAATGCACTCAACAGAATATCCATGGTCTAATAAAATACTCATAAAAATATAATTCGTAGAAAAATCAAATCATTTTACTTGCTTATACTTGAATCGTAAGAAAATTAGACAACTGATTTATAATGGTGCAGATTCACCAAAATAATATAAATTTGCAATTCTTTATCAATATCTATAATTGTGGTGAATAAATCAAAAATATTTTGGAATTCATTTTAGCACAGGATACAATACTCGACACTCCTTGTTTTCAAGTATTTTACATGTCTTGAAGTTTATGACAAAATATATTTCTAGTATTGTGTATACGAAAGTTTCAAGTGGTAACCCATCCCAGATATATATTATATTTTAACTAATTACTTAAGTACTGAAAACCAGACTTACAACCTTTTTCTGTAAAAATTTATTAATTAGAGAGCCGCAGAAAAATTACTTTCAAGTCAGGAAAAAAAATTGTCATTCCGCTTGAATAGTAAGATTTAAAGATGAAATCATTTTATGGAAACTAACGTTCATGGAGTCTGCAATTTTATTCCATAACAGCAAAAAAAAAAGCAAATTTTTAAAAGCTTTTCTAATGACCATCATCCTTTCACCCCCTAAGGCTTGATTGTACAATTAGAGGTTAATTATGAGATGATGAGAGATGATTTCAAATTCGCGGCCAATTTCACTTCTAAACTGTAATCGTTTTGAGAATGAAAAGTATTTTAATGATGATTGGAATTTGTTTTTTTTTTTTTTAAAGGGAAACGGTGAAAGCAAGTGGAGGCCCTTAAAATGTATATAAAGACATTTCCATTTTACATTATAAGCCCTCAGAGGATTCTCTATTCAATTCAGTCTGTCTTTGAGAAGAGATGTATATATTTACGAAATATTTTATTTTCTTTATTTTATTTACCCGAAAATGTTTTTATATCGTCACAACTACATTTCATCAAAATGAAGATGAAAATTTTATTGAATTTCTAGTATTGACTAACACTAATGGATCAACCGTGTGAATAATTTATTTGGTTCCTTTTTGAATAAAATAATATTTTTTATTTATGTCGAAATGTTTTTATTGGTCATTAAAATTCTAAAATTAAATGTAATTAGTTAAAATCATAGATTTGATATTTTTTGGAAAGAATCGAATTTATTAAAATTGAATACTATATAATTATCCTGGTTGACGGAAATATTAATTATGACTAAAGACTTTTATATTCTTTTTATATTAATTCAATAACTTGTAAAAATGTAATACAAGTCCTTCTATTTTTTCATACATTCTTTTATAAAATTTCCCTTTGCCAAATACATCCTCCAAAGTTCAGCACAACTTTTATGTCCTTTGACAACATCAGCGCTTTCATAACAACATGTGGAATATTAGAGAATTCAAAAAGTTATCTAACTTTCGAAAATATCTACATAAGTTTCGCTTAATATTCGAAAATCGAAATTCGAAATGTTGCATTAACATTGAACATATTGCAGTAATATTTATATTGCGATACAAAGTTTATACAAATGTATATGTACAATTTTGATTATAAACATTTAACGGAAATTTAACAAAAAATATTCGAAAAACTAGAAATATATGTATCATCCTAAAACGGCTCAGAAAATATAAATTTGATAAGCAAAAGCTTGAGGAAAAAAAACTTTCAGAAATTCTGTTTTATTTCCATAAATTTACATCACGAAACTAAAAATTGCATACTTTCAGGCGCACAATAAAATTATTTTTCGTGGGAACAGTGTCTATTCAAAACCTGATGTTTATTTAAATTTCAAAAATAATTTAAAAAATTTAAATTTTAAAAAACGTATCCCATTTTCTCCTGTTATTCAATTCTTCAACCACATGGATTTTAATTGTAGGATATACCCTTTTATTCATTTCTATATAATTTTCCCAAAATTGTTCAAGTTCCATACTTCATTCAATAAATATTCCGCATAATTTCCTTTATCTCCAAGAAATGATAGATGTTCCTTCAGAATAAATAAAATTTCTCCTACAAGTTCATTTCATAATATCCTTTTTCCAAACCGAAATATTTACTAAATTTCCTTTAATTTTCATTCCAAATGAATTGAAATGTTCAACAAGTATAAAAACGAAGTCACAGAATTGTCGTGTAAATGAGAAATGATTATCGGAAATAATTAATTGGTTAATTCGAAATTTGATGGCCATTTAAGGAAATCTTTTCCAGGCATTTGCAATTTTCGATTCTAATTAATATAAAACAACAAATTTTCCTCAAACATTTCTATAATACAGATGTAACTTCATACCTATAGATTTTAAGGAAAAAAAACAACAAAGATTTGAATTTCAATTCCGAATGTCTATAATTAAAATCGAGGACTCAAAAAGGATGATTCTTTTTTTTTTTTTTAGTTAACATTCAGCTTGTGTCACGAGTATATTATTATACGTTTTCTGTTATTTGAACGACAACTGGAGATGATACGATATGGATTTGTAGGGACGGACCTGCTGTTATTTCGGCTGGTACCTTTCAATTACGAACACAATGAATAGAACGTCTATTCACCAATTTTCAATTATACGAACCATACGCAAGTCAATACACGTTAAAATAAATGACTATATTTTTCTGTATTCCTTTATTATTTCCAGTGAAATATCAAAAGGATTTTTGGTATAGACAGTGATTTTTATAATGGACAAAGATATCATATGATTGTCCATCAAATATTAACCCTTCGGCAAAGCAGGAAAAAAATGGTTTTTCCTTTTTTATTTCATATAATTGCAGATAACAGGATAAATAATACTATTTTGTTTTTATTTAGGCAAGTCCTTTTATTTCTGACAATTAAAAAAAGTATATAATTTTTGGCAGCTACTAAAATTACATATGAAGTTTATTCATTTGATTAAATTAAAGAGTTCTGTTTTTTTCTTTAAACAAAACCATGAATAAAATTTCTTATTTCAGAAATTTCCAATATGAATTTGTATATCGTTTCTAAATTTGATAAAGAATTTGTAAATTTTCTAACAAGAAGTGAATTTACAACTCTACTAATATGTGAATAAAATATTAGTATACCATGAACATAACACGTAACTATATTGACCTATGATCCTTGTACTATTCTATACCCTTCTTATAATATGTGAACATAATTTTATATAATATTAAACCATGTTACAAAAGTGAATTGGGGATGATTATGAACAAAATTGGTTTTCATATAATATGAAAGAGCACGCTAAAAGACAACCATGTTGAAATATTATCAGCAGATGACCAATGTTATGTATTTATATAGGAATATGTTCTATTTAATAATATGTAACATAATACTGTACAACAATCATTACAATCTGACAAAAACGGTTTTATGCCCATAGTATATGGTACTACTTGTTCTCATCATCATATTATACAATTCTATTTCAAGAATAGATATGTAACCTAACGGCTGGATAATTTTATCCATATGTTACATTATGTTTGGTGTTATCGTCATTCCATATAATGGTTGGGACGTCGTGTCTACCAATCCATGGAATTTATCCAATATAAAATAGAAACTAACGATTCACAATTCTGGATAATATTATAAAAGTTACAATTTTAGTTATCATTTGTATGATTTTGACACGTACTTATAGAAAGTACTTCTAACAGCAAATATGATAATGTTTGCAGAGTAAAAATAAAAATGAAAAAGATTTTCAAATAAAATGCATCCAATTTGTAATACTTCTATTGTTATAATGTAAAAATTGAACATGATACAATATTTGATCACTAAAATATAATTGAGCTTGATTAGCACTTTAATGGATGTATCCGGAAGCATTCATCTTTGACTATTTCGATGTATGAACGTAGGCGATAAATAAATTTTATACTGGAATACTAGTATTAGTACACGCTTAAGTTTAGTCCTTATTACGAATTTCAGCTGGCCGTTATGCTTACTCTGACTGCTGAAAAGTGCTAAATTAATTTTTTAGCTCCATCTGGCTAATGATTATTCAAAATAATACTGAAATTGTTTAACTCATGCAAAACGTATGCTATTCTTTATTGTTACTTCTAAAAATTACTAAACATCTTTTAGCATGCTAAGCCACGGAAGAAGAAAAATTTTTATTAAACCACTTTGGCACATGAAAAATTTACTTTTCCTTAAAAAAAAAAGGGAAAGAAAATGTCCATGTATATATTTCGTTATATCATTCCCGATTCGTGTAACTTTTATGTACCTAACACAACATTTTGTTTGAATGTCCTGAACAAAAATTTTGTAAATTCTCGTGTTCTCTTTTTTTTCCTAATTCTAGTGTTATGTAGTTTTTGTTTACATACATAAATATGCAGGTATATATATATATATATATTTTTTTTTTTTTTTTTTCAAAGTTATATGAAAACTTAAACCCTTTGACTAGGCACAAGCATAATAAATTTTCTCATATGCAAATTCACCAACATTACCAGGCATATTCTGGACCTACCCACACCTAAAGTCACCCATTTTTAGACAACGTCAACAGTTGACACAATGTATTAGTAGATGATGAAAAAGCGTACTCTTTGAAATTTTCCAGTATTACCATATATCCTTATATATCCTGGAATACTATAGGTATATGAATAATATTAACACTATATATACATGGAATAGAATATTTTAATAGTACACCTGATATATTTGTCCATATGAATGTTCAACGGTTTCAAAATCTATGGTAATATCTAGTCTACCGTATAAAAATTATACAAGGAGTTGCTCGAGGACTAAGTACGTAAGTCGATTTGATGACAAGCATAAAAAAAAATACTTGTAAGTCAACAACATTGAACTGAAGTATTGACTATTTAAGGTGGTCGAGTATAAAAAAAGCCACAAATACCCCAACGATAATAATATATACATGAAAACATATTTCATATACCACGAAAAAATGCTTTCTGTTGCTGAGTCAAAATGTCAACGGTTTTTTTTTCCCATATTAAATACATTCGAACAAATATTTCAAATGGGAAAAACAAGAAATAATTCAAAATGATATTCAAATGAGTTTCTTTTGGAAACAGGTCGTCCGGGTAGATTTGATATGCAGTAGAATATATTTTATGTATAGATAAAAATCTTGTTTGTTGGCAAAGGACTACATTTTTAAAAAAAAGAAGACGAAACAACGCAAAACAAGAGTCAAGTCATAGAATGTAGACAAATTTTTCGTGGAATTAATATAATCTCCATACTGCCACAGAGATCCATCCACATTTCTCCCATATTATCCCAATTTTTTTTTTTTTTTTTGATTGTTGAACATTCTAAATTTAGCTAATGACCTGACATAACTGTGTCTCCTTAATTTAATTTAGAAATGAGTGTCAATTGTGTTAGAAGTTTCCTTTTTTTTTTCTTTTCTGCCACCCAATTTTCTGGTGGTTTGAGAGTACTTCATATACAAAATGAAATAAAACAAGATGAAAAAAAGTATATAAAACAAGGGAAAGAAATAAGGTTCGGAACGGAATTAAATGAACCCAAAGCAATTAGGACCGGGAATAATTGAAACAAAACAGAGAAATTTTGTGTTCGTTTTTTTTTTTTTTTTTTTTGATTTTTAGGGAGAAATTACTGGAAGAAGGCAAAAGTTATGGGCAACTGAAAAATGTTTTAATGTAAATTCAAATCAAAAAGATTTGTAATTCCAAAAGAAATAAGATGTAAAAAGCATTTTTCCACTGAAAAAAAAAAAAAAAAGAAAAATGATTTTCATTTATTGAAAATTTAATTGAATTTCATAAGAAAGAAACGAAAAATAATTATTTACATGAAAATCTTTTTTAATAGAATTATTTCCGAGGTGTTTAATTAACTTTGATTCAGATGAAATACTAAATTTCGATTATTATTTTCATAATTCGTAAATTGAAGGGAATTCTGTGAAGATGATTTATGTTTAATGTTACAAAGGTTACTTAATTGGAAAAATATGAGCGTTTGGTAATTTTCATTTGCAGAATATTCACCTAATTTAATAAAAAAAAAAAAAAAACGTTTGAATTTTTATAAGAAACTTATTGAATTGGCTCAAGGATTTTGTAAGAAGTATAAAAGTGCCTAGTATTATTGCGTACCTTTTCTACTTCTCTTAAATATCTACGCATTTTCTTTTTGTATATAAGGAAAATTACTGAAAATTCTTAGGAATATAAGTATTGTTTGTACTAAATTGAATTTAATATCGGAAACTGATAAAATGAAACATTTCAGTAACAAAGCATTCAATTTATTTTCTCTTGTGTTTTTTAAACAGAAAAACTAAAACAAAAATAACATTTTTCCATCATGTTTATGTAAACATGGATGCATTTCCATTGAACGTAATCTTTGTTTGTTCATTTCCTAGACGGATAAAAAAAATCATACATGGATAGAAAATATTTATTTTTTGCACTCACATTGCATTGGATATGCATTTTTTGTCGTTTTAAATCAAAACTTGTCATCGTTTATTTGTTTTCAATTACAAAAATTTTCAATTGAATTCAATTTATGAAAAAACATATAGAAACTTAAAATCGGCTATAGACGATTTTTTGATATCATATGGTAGACATGGGACGGCTAACGAATCTATATACATAGTTGAATACATAATAAGTCTAAAGGAAAAGCCATCAAAACTAATCATATTTCAAGGATTTTTCTTGATACTATTATTTTCTCTGCTTCGAATTTGCTCTCATTTAGAAGTAGCCTGAGGCAAAAATCTCTTCTGCAAATGTTATTCAAATCGGTATCTCTATTCCGGAGTTATCATGTATCTTATACACGGATGGACGGACATACAAAAATCGATATAACTTTTGATTCTCTACACATCGATACCCTTGAAACTGTTCCTTGATGATTATTTCTATGCGTTACTAATGTTGTGAGAAAGCTAAAATACCCTCTGGTAGTATTTACTGTAGGCCACAAAAATAGATTTCATAATTTTGCATCTAGAAGTACAAATGTATAGGATTTTAAAATTGTCATATAAATTACATAAAAAATAGACTTTGATATATTTTTTTTAATTTAAAATTTACAAGTAATTAAAAATGAACATCCTTTATTTAGAAAATAATTGAATTGTGTTGCAGATGATGAATACATATCCTTGTCCGCAATATATTTGACAAATGAATCTGGAGATTGGATTTATGAAAAAAATATGGAAAAATTAATAAAATAAAAGCGGTTATATCTATGCGAATATATGTGGAATCCGTTCATCATCATCATTCATATAACGTTATAGCAATATAAACATTATAAAATAAATTGACAAGTATGCAACTGAAAACCTTGTTGATATGAGAGTCATCCACTTATCACATTTGACAGTTATTTGTTTGAGCAAAACAATAGCAAAAAAGCAGGATATTCATGCCTCAACTAATTCGACTGCATTAAATTGGCTAAAAAGTTCTAGAGAAGAATTTGCGAATTGGGTAGTGATGATAATATCTGGGATAAAAATAGACGTTTTAGAATACTGTGTGGTTGTCCTGTCTATTCAGAATTCTTTTCATATTTTCAACTATTGTTCAACGAAAAATCCTTTTTATTATATTTTGTTTATGAACATGTATTAAAGTGCATACAGTTCCGGAATATACTATATTTTGTTAATCTCATTATATTGTATGTTATCTACGTACGAACATACTTCTAAAAATATAGTAAATAAGATAATCCCTTTTCTACAATAAATGGACATTAAATTCAGATACAAAATAAAAAGGTGAAGTGTAAAGTCTAGGATGGTGTTAAGAGCATTTTTTTTTTTTTGTGTGGTAAAAGTCCAAATAAAATACAATCTATAGTATAGAAGATGCGACAATGAATATACTATATTTAAAATAATGTTACAATAGTCCTAATTAACATTGAATAGATGCAACCAAGTAGAAATTTGATTAAACAAGAGGTATAGGTAAGGTTAATTGAATTCTCTTTTGTGTATTCAAAAGGAGAGATCCTCGATATATGTATATATAATGTTTCTTTTGTAATACAGAATATACTTGTAGGTTTTCTATTTATCTTCGAGAACATATTTCAATTTCGAAAGTATAGACTATAAGGTAAGAGAAAATTGAAGGATTTTCCAACAAAGATATATAAATTTTGTTTCAACAATAGATCGAAAAGCATATTGTTGTGAGGATCAAACATAAATGTAATTAAGTGATATGATGGAAAATTTTTGGACACATATTGTGTATCAAATAGAAATTTTCAAATATTGTAAATTTCAAAGAAGAAATGATGATACAACAATTAGATATTCGAATTAGATATAAGATTTTAAATGCACTCAAGTTAATTAAATGAATTCTGGATGATTATACAAAATATTATGTATTGTTGAGTATTTTTTTATTTAAACTCATAGTAACTATAAATATTTTCAAGATTTATTTTTATGCTCCAATTACTTCAGTACATATTGTATGATAATTTTAAAAAGAAACAAATTTCTAAAGCATGTAAATGGAAGTAATTTGCGTTCTTTTTTTTCGCAAATACATGAAAATCCAAGAAGCAGAAATTCT
This sequence comes from Xylophagus ater, assembly GCA_963422695.1. Lineage (NCBI taxonomy): Eukaryota > Metazoa > Arthropoda > Insecta > Diptera > Xylophagidae > Xylophagus > Xylophagus ater. The sequence goes on from OY730478.1 coordinate 696,409, forward strand.
TTTATTTCTTTAATAAAAATGTAAAATGAAAAGAAATTTATACAATTTTAAAATAAAATAATTACAGTTGGTTCTCGAAGTTTCTAAGGTTTTTCGTATTTCTACAAGAACTGTTTTACAAATTTTGGTAGTGGTTATCCATTCAACGTTCATATTAAAGTTGTATGATCGAAATACTTATTTCTTTAAAAATGAACTAGTAATCTCATTCATAGTGCTTTACTACTGGATCATCATCAATAATACATTTGAAATAATACATTTTAAATACTCATTTAAACAATAATAACTTCAGTATCACCCTGTATATTCGTATAATTTCATTTAATTTGAAGTTTTTATTAGTATTTAAATAATTTTACTTTTATATTAAATTAAACATAATTTTCGTATATTACTATAATAAACTGTGAACATAAATGTTTGATAAATTAAATTATTTAACTCAATTCTATATAACAATACAGAATAGTATAATATTTATTAGATTTCCTATAATATGATTTAAATAAAATGAATTTATATTGTTCTTCCAACTGTTGAACATTAAAACCAATTTGAAATCTATTTAATCTCTCGTTTTTCTTCTATGAAATTATTTTCAAGAATTTAATATACAAAGAAACTGTTCAATAAAATGCACCCCATAAGTTTTCGAGATTATCATTTCCATAGTGACATGAAATTGGTAGCTTATTCTACTAATATTGAAGTGAATATATTAAGAGGATTTCGGCATTCATAAGTATTCCTTCAAGATATTGTATTTCAAATACTGATTACCTGAACAAAAAATTATTATCATATATATTGAGATATAAATTTTGATATTATATCCAATTAATTACGAAATAGTATATAGTTGTTATTGTTCGATACTTAGATTTAACTGATTTGACGTAATCAAAATGTGAATCCTTAAAATGTAATAAGGAGTGTCTTACAATATTCTGCACTCTTACAAATTGGTACGAAAAGGTAACGAAAAGTAACAAAATGTTTTGCTCAACTTCGTTGGTTAAGTCCAGATCGCGAAAATTTTGATAGGGATTTCATTATCCCTCTATCCCTCTAATATATTTCTTAATAAATTGTAATACTTGTATCTCTCAATGAGTTGAAGTTATGGAAGATTAGCTGGATTCTTATTTTTTTATTGAAGAGATAGCCTTAGCCTGATCATTTTAACTTTGTTACCGCATTAAGAGCGGTATTGCACTTTCCCGTGTGATCTTGCGAAGGCCAATAAAATTTTCGCTTTTGGTAGTAATGGCAAAAAAAGGCAGTAGAGCGAGTCACTCCTTATGTATATATTCCGAAGAATTACGTTAACATAGAAACGACATTTTCTATAATCTTCAATTAATTCTACTCAATTTATTCAATGAATTAAAATCTGAAATCATATAAAAGATATGTTTAGTCCTTTTACTTTGAAAATATATCAATTAAAATCATCTCTAAAGAAACTTAATATGATTGAGGCTCAAGATCGAAAATTTTCTATGCTGAGTGTTGATAAGATTTAAATCAATTTTATGCAAAAATCATAAAATAGATTTAGCTAAATCTTAAACTCATTTAGTGAAAATTTTCGAATAGAATACAAAGCAAAAAAAATAGAAAACTCTTCATATATAAATCGATTACCGAATTTTCACACAATTTAAACTTGCCCCATTAATTTTATGGATAAAACGAGAAAATTACAATGCAGTTTTCATTTTCAATCTTTCAACATAATACAATATAGTGAATATGAGTGCTTCAAAAACGTGCTTCTTCTCTGCACTATGCATCATTGAAATGGATTGCGCAACATAATCATACAAGAATGTGACAATTTGCCGCAACTCGATATAAACATATAAAGTTGGACAAAAAAAAAAAACTTTGTACATGTACAAAATCTAAAACTTCAGCTAAATGATCCTTAAATGAAGTGAATATGAATTTAAGTGATGAAGCATAGTTTAAAGAGCCCATATAGAATATTTCGCGATTGTATAGCACATAGTAAAATGTCGAGAAAAATTTTATAATTAAAAAACAAATGGTATAAAAAATAAATTAAATAAATTTAAAGAAGAACGAATAATTAATTTTTTGTACGTGCAAATATATTTATTTTGTACGTCTGTAAAGGAATCATGACTTATGCGCCATAATCTTTTCTATCTGGGCCAATGAATTTTTATAGTACCAAAAAATGAAGGACTTTACATCAGTTTATTCTTAAAATATTCAAATATATATTAATTTAAAAATGGCTTTCTACGTCTTTTGATTGTATACGATTATTTATGTTTATAGAGTTTAGTTTTAATATTTTGAAACACCAAATCGAAGTTCATCTGTCAGAAGATAGTAAAATTATGTTATAGAGAGTATATGAGGTTTTGGAAGTGATAGCTAAGATGAAAGTTAAGTTAAACGATGAGAAACACCATAGAGTAAAATAACCAGTAATAACATGCCTGATGAGGAATTTGAAATGATTTCACCAAAAACTCTTCATTAACTATTATATCAAAGTAGAAAGAATTAATATAAGCTCGATTTCATGGAGTTGAAAATAAAGAAATACGTATTTTGCTTTTATTATTGTCGTCCAATTACATTTTTATTTCCTCTGAAATATTTTGATGAAAGTAATAAAGTCTAATTATGAATATATAACCTGAAGATAAAATAAGACCTTTATTAGAAATGGAGAAGTTTATATTATTTTTGTGTTTTTTTTCTTTTTCAAATAACGTGAAAAAATAACAACTATATACAATTCTAAAAGGATCTTATTGATGAAGTCTTTTAACAGAACGTATACTTTTTTGTTTTTATCCACAAATTGCTTATGAAAATGCATTTATTTATAATATAAAATACAGTAATATAAATATATATACGTTCCCCATCTAGAAATTAAGTATATATATTATATTATGCTACAGAATCTCCTGAGTTTAATTTTGAGAAAACTAAATGAAGAACAAAATCACCTTAGGGTATTATTATAATACAAGGGCTTGACTCCTATATATGTATACATTTATGTATATATTCATGTACCTTTAGACAAGATGACATCGACCGTCGACAACAGACAGACAGACAACTCATGAACATTAAAGCATAATATTTATACATTAACGTAAGAAAGAGCAGAAGAAAAAATTAATAGATTCCAAGAAAAAAAAACGAAAGTATATAACTAACATCCATATAGTAAAAGATTCGTTTCTTAATTTGACTTCAGGTTGCGTATCACTGCCACCCATTAAAATTACCCAGTCTTAATAGCTTCTAACATGACATCCAATTATACTGCAATAAAATTACCCACTTACCTCTGTTGCTAAGAAATTGAACATGAACTAAAAGAAGTCCTTTTTATTTTGTACAGGATTACTTTCATGTTGTTGGAATTTCAGTGCTCAAAATGCAGATAGTAACTTTATCTTTTTTTTTTGTTATTTAATTATCGATAAAAATTGGTTTAAATATGCTTTGATAGATGTTATTTCAATATTTTGATTTAAATCGCAATTATTCCCGAGAAGGACACTTATTAAATTGAATTTTATTGTCGAAGATATTTCTTTTCGGAAGCTGTTAATAGAGTTTGAAGATTAAAAAAAAAACTTGATGTAAAGTAGTGAATTTTTCTTTTTAAAATTATTTAAATTTTAATTTAAACAAAAGAAACAAAATCATATCCGACCAAACTTCTTATAACGAACGCCACAATAATTTGTTAGAACGTTGGTCGTTCAAAATACATGATTCTTTTTTCTTCAGGTACGCTGGTATTCGCTATTATTTGTTGTTTTCGTTGATAAAATTTTATCCAGAAGAAAAAAAAAATTATTTATATTTCGACGTTAAACTTCTTGGTTACCAAGCAACTACGAAATTCTTATATATAATATCCGAAAAATATATATAGTCCAGAAACGTTCATATCAAATCCTCAAACCATCCAAAAGAAGTGATGGTCCGTCTACAAATTAACATGGAAATAGCAGTTGGAGTTTTATATCGTATCACAAGGATAGAACTTCTTTTTTTCTATATTTCTTAAGCTGGAAAATGCGATAAAGGACAAGAAGTTATCATCAACAAACCAAGAGATATTCAAATTTTTGTATTTTTTTTCTTTTAAATTTTTCCGTTTTTTTTTCTCGTCGTCAAGATGAAGTTTTTTTTCCTGCCTTATTTTCCACTTTTGGTTTTTCTAATGCCTTGTTATCATAAGATTGAAAGGAGACTTGTTAAACGAAAAAAATTGTCAAGAAATACCTCACTCTTATCCTTTATTTAAGATTTTTCAGGAAAAACAAGGAAATAAGTCTCACACTCAATTCTTTTATTTTGCATAAAATTTCATTCAGGTTCTTTTCGAAAAAAACAAAAACTAAAATTCAAGATGAGATTTTTTATCCTATTTTACAAGCTAGAAATATTTTTTACTTATACACCATAGTTTCACTATTTTATTATTATTATTATTATTTTCTGTTATAATGAAAATTATTTTAAACAATGCAACATTTTTTAAATACAATTTTCTTTTAGGAACTTTTAAGAAAATCATTAATCTTGAAAGAAAATACAGAAATATATATTAAGCATAAGTTTTTCTTGATAAAACCCTAATTTTATATATTCTCTTAACTTATTAAATGCTACGAAAATAAAAAAGAAAACTTTTCTGAAAAGAAATGAAGAAGTTGGTTGCCTTAATTGTTCAAATTCTCATCCTTAATAATAATAATTCTGAAAGAACTGCAAAAGCTTACTTGTTGTGTTACTTTTTATATGCTTTCATATTGAAGATGAACGTTTTGATATGTGACTGAAATAATTCATTTTGGTTGAGCCATTTTATAAGTTTCTTTATTATTACAATTTCATTCATTTTCGTCCAAGGATCCCCAGAAACTAGAAGGTGAGATAAGAACTTGATATTTCACATTTTACTGTATTTTCTCCCTTATAGACGTCATCATTGCTGGGCCATCATCAAAAAGAAACTATATACAGTTTCAGAGATGTGGCCATTTCGTTTCGTAATCAACAATTCTAATATACTATTCCATCAACGATGAGCTCTAAAGATCATTCCCAACATCATCAACATTTGATAGAATCACCAATACTATCATTATTTTTATTATTATTATTATCATCATCAAAAGAATTGTGCTATTTCGAGGCTTTTTAAAGAAATAATGATGAGGTGTTTTTGGCGAAAGGATATGGATGAATTTCATTGAAAATGATTTTAAGAAACATGTTGGCGTCATACAATACTTTGCTTGCTATTATTATTCTTGAAAATGACGGCGTAGTTTACATACTATTTCTAATTTCGAAAAGAAAATCAATTCCAGCCAATATTATATTGCGACGCATATTATTCTGTAGTTACGGCCTGAAGAGGCTATTTATAGGTATACTAAAGCAATATGCCTGATTCAGTCAACAGAATATTCTTGAAACATAGAAATAAACAATTGTATCCGTTGGGATCCAACGCGAAATTTAAAATTAATAAAAATGAAAAAAATTATCAAACGAAAAAAAGGCATTGAAGATACTACAAAATCAAAAGGATCAATCCTGCGAAAGAAAATACTTTAATAAATATGTTTGGAGAATTTCATATTCGTGGGCAGTTTGCAGAGATGTTAGAAGGTCCACTGTATATGAAAATACCATTGCGAGACAAATATAAAAGATAGGATATGTCTCCATCCGGTGAGGGTGGGGGAGAAATATAGAAAATTGTTCTTAACTCAGGTTAATTTCTCAAAAACATGCATTCGTGTGTCGTATTCTAAAAAACACGCGAGCAAAGCCTCGGATTCTAGCTAAAATTTAATAACTTTAAATTTTACGAAGTAAATTTCCCACTCAGTTAGGATCATTTTTCGTCGTTCATAATAACAAAAAGTATAAGAATATATAAAGATTTTGTCTAATTTTTACTTCAAAGCATTCAAATTAGAAAAGCAAATACTTATGTACCGACTATATATGTATATAAATAGAGTTGAAACTTGTTTAAAAAATATTACAACATCATTGAATGAAAATTAGATTTCGCTCTGCTACGCTTCCAAATTGCTTTACGTCTAGGTAAACAAATTGGCACCTAGACTGAATTCTTAAAAGACTTCTATTCAAATAATTATCATAATTAATTTCATATTTAAATTATCAAAAAAAAAAAAAAATTAGAAAGAGTTCTCAGAATTCATCATAATTAAATTCAAAGGAAGACGTTTTTCTTTATAATTTCTTTAAGATTTTTCCAGCAGAAAAGAGGAAAATCTTATGTTTTACAATAGGAAAAAAATAAAATAATAATAATAAAAAAATAAATTGAATACAAATACAAGAAAGAAAGTTTATAGAAAGATTCAAATTTTTGTGTGTTTTTTTTTCTCATTTTGGGTGGTATTGGGGTATATATGGAATTTCTCCACGGGTGAATTATTTAGAAAATGAATGAAAATATAACCAGAATTGTTTTTCTTCTTTTTTTTAACGAAAAGATTGTTGGTTTTGGATGCGGGTGAAACAATCTCTGATTAAATTTTTATATTCAATCTCGTACATTTACTCTTGGGACCATCTTCGAACCATCCGGCATGAGAGAGTAACACAAACAGAAAATTCAATATTTCATCCTTTCAGAGTCCTGAATATTTAATCCTCATATGGTATTTATAACTGGCAGGCAAAGGACGACGTAAAGAACGCAGACAATTATATATATATGAATGAGTATTTCATAAAGGTTTTTACCTAATATTTGTTCCTTTTTTTATGGACAAAAATATATACTTATATTTATATATATATACAAAGTTATATGATTTTATTATTTCTTTTTTTTTAACTCTCACTCTCGATATACGAATCCTTGAGAGTAGGTTTCCTTGGGATATAGGCAAACAGAATAAACAACAAATCAGAACTGATATTGCTTAAAATGAAGAAGAAGGATTATAAACCACCATATTTCGGGTAAATCATAAAATAGCCACGCATATATATTCAATGTATGTATTTTTTTTGGGATGGTTCCTTTTTTTCGTTTACATGTTAATAAAATTCATGAGATTTTTCTTTTTACAAATAACATAACGACAAGGTGATGAGAGAAATATTCTGGTTTTTTTCTTTGCCTTTCAAAGAAAATATATATTATATATTTAAATATTAAATTCTAATGTGGTATACGATGGAATACGAAATTTTAATCCGGAGAGATTTTCTCGAATTTTATTAAAGGAAAAAAATGATAGCAGCTTCCATCTAATTTTTAAAGCTTCAAATTTTTTTTTTCTGATTATAAATAATTCCAAAAAATTTAATTCATAAATAAAACTAGCTCTATAGTATCCGCTTTTCACACATATGTTCGAATTTAATACAATAATGCAATATTTGTGTAAAAGAAATATTTAGAATCTTCCTAAATTACAGGTAAATGCAGTAGATGTTTCGTCTCCATTGGCTCATTCACTGGGAAGTCTGACCACTTTGTACCTATTGTCGAATTTAAGCAACCCAATTTTCGGTATATTAAGTTTTGACAGATAGTGCCATTTGAAATCTCTTTTTTGACAAGTACTATCAGTTATTAATTCAAAAACAGACTTCCTAACAGTTCGAGTCATTACTGTGTACATTATTTTCAATTATTAAGTCCTATTAAATAATATTGATTAATTAAAAAAAATTTTTCCCGAAAAGAAAACAAGTTCAATTTATTTTAGATATCGTTAGACAAGAACCAAAAAAAAATCTCCACCAAATAGCCTCCCAGAATTCTTGACGTCCAGATATATATCTTTGTTTGTTCTAAAACTATTTTCAATTTTCAACAACCTTTCTTGGAAAAGTTTTCATATCGATTTATAGCGTTGTCGTTATTTTTGTTTGTAAACCAAAAAATCCAATTAGTTGAAATGATGATAAAAAAAAATTGATTTTAATTTATGTTTTTTTTTTTTGTATTTACTGGAAGAAATTTAACACCCTAAATTTACCGCCTAAACTTTCTTCAATACTTGTCCCCACAAATCTTATCCAGTTCGGGTTGCATTATATACAAATTTCTATTTTTTTTTTCTTTTTGTCACTTGAGTTAATGAGTTATTGATAAAAATCGTTCCGAATCGATTTCAATTTAAAAGAAAAATCAAACAAACTGTTTTTGTAGATGAAATTCACTACCGAACTCTTACCAAGCTAGGAAAAAAAATCGTCCCTTCTGCATTATTCAAACAATTTTGTCAAGACAAGTACTGTATTTAAAAAAAGGATGAAAAAAAAAACAAAAACAAAAATACCATCAGAATGGTGTGAAAATAATCTTGAGGCTATTCTTTTAGTCTTATCCTATTTTTTTTTTTTTTTTCTTCACAAATTTTAATCCAAGTTTAATTAAAAAATCTTAAGAAAGAAAAGTCAAAAGATGTCGGATATAATATTATATGAAAATGAAAATCGTTTCGTTGACAGGATAAAGGAAAGATTTACGCATTTGGTGTAAATAAAGGAGAAAAAAAAATATGTATAAATAAAAAACATTCAATTTTATATCTAACTTTTAGATTAGAAGAAATGAAAGGGTTTAAGAAATATTTAATACAAAAATTGAATTGAAGATGGTTGACACCTGATAACAATGAAAAATTTTTGATAACAAAGATTTTCCTTTCTTATTATTACGAAAATTTTTATTTTATTAATCCGAAAAAATAAAATAAGCTAAAAATATATTTTGAATTTGATTTTAATTAAAGAAGAATTAATTTAACGAGCTTATCCTAAGATTTAGTTGGAATTAAATAGTTTGAGAAAAATAAAGAATATTTAACTGATCCTTTTCGGTTCAAGGAGCAGTAAATAGAATTGTTTCGAAACTGCAAATGTTACAGAGAATGTTATTTTACTTGTTTGGACTGTCACTGGAATATTTAATTTCATTTTTAACTCAAATTAAGTTGCAAAAAATTATCTTTTTCGAGAAAAGAACAGAAAAATTTCTGGCTTACTTTCAAAACACTAAAATTTGGTATTAAACGTAATTTTAAGAGCGGTAACTAGTGTTGTCTACTGTTTTCTTAGAGTTTATAAATATAAAAAGAAAATTGGTTGGAATTTTTATTTGGGAAATTTGCATAATTATGAGAAAAGGACCTATTAGCTCCTTAATCGAGGGCATAATTGACTTCCATAATATCAAAACATATAGTTTCTTAACGTTCTCTAACGATTTTAAAATTGATCATTATGTTTTTACTTGAATATCTTTAGAAATAAAATCCATATATATACACATTTGTGATATCGCGAAAAAACGCACAAAAATATTGACAGAATTTCGATTTAGTTTCGACTCAATGTGACATTTACGGATTACATTAGGGAAGTTACTCGAAAATTGGGTATCATAAAATAGATAAATATTATCACCTTCGCATGTATCTTCCTTTTCTCTTTTTTTTGTAAGAAATCGATATTGCGAAAAGAACAATTCATCAATATGAAAAAAAAAAAACAAAAATATAGTCAAATAGATGAACAAATTGTCAGCAAAAATTTTTCGAATAAATGAAGATAAAAAAGCCTTCATGGAGTTGAGTCAAAAATATATCTCCAAAAAAGGAAGATAGTAAATACAATTGCGGATAGAAAAAAATTTTTTTGTTTTTGTATACTATCAGGTCTTCCTGTTTGTTTTTGTCGTTCAATCTGTTCTTTTAAAAGACATCCCGATGAAAGAACATTTTTCAATCTCTTGCGACACTGGACGTCTGATAAATTAATGGTCCGGGTGTGAAAATTTGTTAGCAATTAACAAGATTAATTATATCTAGAGATATATAGAATGATGTGATTAAGTGATAGAACTAATATTAAAAAAAACAAAAAATGAAAAGAAAATTCAATATTTTCTTCTTTCATCGCGAATTTAAGATATAAATTTTCATCACAAAAAAAAATTATTTTTCTTTTTAATATCAAACTTATTTTAATTAAATCCTTGCGAATATAATATTGGAAAGTTTTCTCGTAACAATGAAAACCTATCAATGCTTGGTTAATTAAATTTCTTCGATATGATAAAAGGATTGCATTCGGTATTGTGCAACAAACCACTTACTTCAGAATTCTTCAACTTCATCATTTTATAATACAGATCTTTGTTCTTAAAACTTTCTTGAAATTGACCAGAATAGAAAATACCATAGTTTTATAATATAATGTCGGATCAAAAACAAAAGTTACGTAATGGTTTATGGGGAATATATTACCTGTAGAATTTCTAGGATATTATTTTGTAAAATATGAATAAGATGAGCTATGAAATAAGCTTATGAAGCCACAATAAATTTCTCTAAATTAACAATATTGAAAATCTCTCTCTATATTAAACTTATTATGTTGGTTAGTTAAAATAAGTTTTCGCTGTTTTCGTATAATTTCTTTTGATCAAAAGTTTAAGAATTTTCAATAGAATATAAAATCTGTATTTTAGATCCTTGATAACTGTGTATCGAACTAGATAGTATATAGATATGAGTAAGTATTATTAAACATCTAAAGATTTTCTTTTGTATGGTTTTAATCTGATTATAATATATTTTATGGAATTTCAACAATATTTTTAAATAGCGTATTAAATTACATGTTTAGTATAAGATGAGAAATTGCAATGTATATAAAGCGACGAAAACTTAAGCAACACTTGTTTTATTACAAAAAGTCTCACGTATGCTTCGAGTGATGCACTAGTCTTCGAATTTAATTGCCTTGGCAAATCATTCTATGCAAATAGCATACGTAAACATTGTTAGAGTCGGTAATCAGGTTCATTTCAAAGTACATATCCGATATATACATATAACATATTACATTATTTCATATTATATAATGTCACGGAACTTTATTGTCTTACAATTGTATTATATACTCAACAATTGCATTTCATCTATGTTTCACCAATTTTTACCATGAAGCATAAGGACTCTAGACATAAATTCCAATGAACTTCAGTAATAATTTTAGCTCTATTCAAGATTTATGAAGTTTGCCAATACCTTTCAGTATTGTCTAAAAGGGTCATCGACGTCCATAGTGGTATTGTTAAGAAATTCTTTAATATTCATTTTCAAAACTTTCTTCGAAGTAATTTGATTCAACATAGAAGTCCTTGTTAATATTCTAATCAATCTTTCTATTAGACGTCCAGACAAATTTGTTATCAATTTCTTTTTTAGGATTTTCTAAGATCCTTTATTCAAGTAAAATTTTACTACACATGCGGTAAAACCACACACAAAATAATTTCAATACAATAATTTTATTTTGTATTCTTTTAGTTCTATTAGTTGATGATACAAGTTTAAGTTTACAAGTTAGTTACGAAAAGAATTATCAAAATGTCCAACTTAATGAACAAACATCCTATTTTTTTAAGGACCACCACCTTATGTGGCTGGCGCCAAATCCAATATATATGTATAGATATACTTAGTTTCGTATAAAAGATCTGACATAGACTTAGACTATATATAGTACATAATGAAGTCAATGCGTCTATATTTCTTAATTACATAAAGCAATTAATTAAGTAAGTAATTAAAATTAATGGTCTAAAAGCATCTTCTGGATTATTTTTATGCTGTTCATTGTAAATGTTTATTGTAAAATGGAATTAAGGCGACGATATTTATGCTACAGCTTTAGACTGATGAATTTTGAGGTGTGTTTTTTTCGTTTATTCTCTCAATGGATTTTTTATATTCTTTTTAATTTAAGACTAAATAAAAGTGAATTAAAGGTTTATTTATTATAATTTATACAAAAAAATAAGTTTTAATTAAATTCTTTTAATTTTTAATTTATAGATTTTGAACACAATTTCGTATTTTTAAAATAACATAACATAGTCTAGCATTTTTTGGATTCTTATAAAAGTATTACAAAATTTAACTTTTGCTATGTTGAACATATTCACATAAATACACAAACGTCTTGAATCATGAAGATACAATATGACCACACTTTATTAAGCTATAAAATATCCTTATGAGGGAAGAAATGTGATTGGACAAAATGTTCATTAAGTTAAAGGATAAAAAGTCTCATACACTTTAATCATATCCACCCACCAACACGTAATAGTAGAAAATTAAATTTCCATTAAATCGTTAAAGGGGATGAAAAATCAACCCTCAATGAAAAATTGACGTAGGTTTTTCCCAAGTATAGCAAAAAGGATAAAATTATTTTTGTAAACTTCAATATCAAAACACACCTAGGGCATAAGAAAACTATCTAAACGGACTGTTTATTGTGTACCTTCAAATATTTATTGAAAATGAAATTTTGTACATAGCCTTGGTTTAGAACCCTTCCATATATTGGATGAACATACATTTTATAGTTTGATAGATGATTACTTTACGTTTTTTTTTTTTTTATTATTATATACACTGATTTTATTTTTCTAGGAAATTTGCTTTATACAATAACACGTATGTATAGCGTGTGTATAGCGTAAGTACGAGTAATGTTCTTTAGTAAATAACACATAACAACAATCGTCAAACAAGATTAAAGTGAATTCTTTTTTGTATACTTATATAGAAACCAATCAAGGAAAATGCATTAGTCAAAGGCGTACCCAGCTAGAATTATAATTCGCTGCCTGTCACTGGTGACAATATACTACAATAGTAGGGAACAAATACGAAATGTGGCTACTGGATATCGAAGCAATTATGACGGGAAAGATTATGATTTTTATTTCAGTTCGGTACTTCGTTCTTTTTACTCAACAATTGTTGAAGTTCCCGATCAATTATTTTTGACTACTATTTGTTGGATGCAAATAAAATTTTGCATCCAAATTATATTTCCTATAAATTCTTACAAACTTTTGTCTAAAAAATATCTATGTTGTGTTTTCTGGAAAACAGATATATATTTAAGAACGTGTACATTATTTGTATAACATTCGCGTCCGATAAGATTTTGTTCTTAGTTAAATGAAACATTAATACGAAAAGAAATTTTAATAAGACAGAAAAATATTTTTCAAAAATTGCTTCCAAAAGCCGTCACTGGTCAAAGGGTTTTTACAGTGTCGGTCATTGACCATATAAAGACATAATTATTGTCTGTCTCCAAGGATATTAAATTTTGAATATATTATTATCTTTGATAAAGTGTTTAATGCATTTACTTGAATATATAATTTATAATTTCATAAATATTTAATTTATGAATAATGAAATTAAAAAGAAAAAACATATTCTTTGGATTTAATTTTTAAACGAATCAAACGTTTTGTCACGCAAATGCAAATTTCCTTTTTTTTTGTTATTTATTTTTTAAACGAATAAATTGTATCTATTTCGATTTTATTTATTTTTAATTATCGAATCAAATTGAAAATCTTTTATTTACATCAATAAATTTTTGTTTTTATTTTGTTCACACTTTGATTTTCCCAAAAATTGAATAAAAATTCGATCTATTCGAATATATCGATACCATCGTCATCATCATCAGTATATTGATAGCCAAAATATATATATATAAAATATTGGTCGGTTGGATGATACGAGAAAACAAAGAAGAATATTTACATATTTGTAGCCGCGTTTTATATTCTAGTTTTTTTTTTTTTTTTGCAAAAGGACTAAAAATTTCCGCGTTATTCATCGCGATTTTTTTTTTTTTTAGAATAAAATTGACAAACAAACAAAATGACTTCTCTTCAATCGATTTGAACCAAAAATATCTGGTATGATAAAACACTGAACTTTCTTATATGGAATATATAAAGTTTAACTTTTACATAAGGAATGGGAGGTATAAAAAGTTTGTTTTAACAAAATATTCTGTAAAATATTTTATTTTTTTGTTTTTGTTTCAAAGCTCACTTTAAATTGATTGTTTGTCTTTCACATCAAAATCAATATCTTTGAATCGTCTAACTAAACTAACCTCTACAAACGATTTCAAAGAGAGCATGTTTAAGCTTCCAGAAGCAAACGATAATTTTCAGCAGCACTTTTCTTTACTTTTAAGCGACGCAACTGCTCTTTTGTTAGTATAAAAGACGAAAATTTTCAATAAAACACTTTGTTTTTGGCTTATCAATACCACTTCAAATGAAATGCGTTGGTATTTTACCTTACATGCATAAGTTCGCATTAAAAATAAAAGTATTGTATTTATTTGCAGAAAAATAAAAACTGCAATTTAGTCCAAAATAAGTTACAATTTTCAACCTCAACGTAAAATTATTACGGACCCAAGTATATCTTCACTACAATCATAGTAGTTTCATATTTCCTAGTCTTCAAAATACAAGTATATATATTTACATTTACCAATTTTTTCTAAAACTTACTAATACATAATGTAGTAAAGTATAAGAAAGTAACTTTAACATAAGAATCTCTAAAATCATAGAAGAAATATGAAACATTTATACATTTTTCTGTTTTGTTTTCTAAAATCGAAATAAAATGCAAAATAAATTGTTTCTATAGAATATTATTATAATTTGTGATGGTTGTTAAAATTTGACGGTTATTGAAGTAAACAGAATCTAATGGAAAATCTTAGACGACCTAGTTTCTACAAAAAAAAGGAGAGAAATAAAAGGAAAATATTCTTTTAACCTTTTCTTAAAGGATATTGTTACACAATCATCAAAAACAAGAAAGAGAAACCCCTACCAATCCTTAAAAAGGACAAAATTATGAAAACTTCAAATAGGAACAAGGACGATAAAGTTAAAAAACAAGTAAGATCTATAAATACATATATATATATATACAACACTAAAATATTTATTGCTATTTTTGGTCTCCCTTACAGAACAGGGTTTTCTGCTCTATATATATGGATATTACATTCTATTATAAGTCCTACAGAGAGAATTTCTAACTAGCCAAAATATTGTAGTATCAGAAAATCTGTTAGACTAATTAAAATTCATCCGTTCTGGTATATAGTATCAATTCTTGAGACAATAAGCTTACAAAACTTGAATATCATCATTATCATTGATATCGGAACTTGACATTTTCATTTTCGCGTTTAAATCGCATTATATTCAATTGTATTTATTGTATTTGTAGAATATGGACTTTAACATATAAAGCTAAATTACATTATCCGAAGGGAATTATATACCATATATACATGTTTTGATGATGTAATTAATATCCACACGAGTTAGTTTAATCGAAATTTAATAAGTCTTTATGGTTTAATGATATCTAAATATCCTTAAGGGCGAATTCATAATTCACTAAATAAACATATGAAATGTATATACATAAGTATATATAAATTATTGTGTAATATAGATATTTACTTGTAATCGATCGATATTACTAATTGATATAAGGTGCCAAGGAAGTTTACTTATGCAATTACTAAAATTTAAACTTAAACAATATGACTTTCCTTCATATATTTGCATATATTTATTATGGTTGGTTTACGTGGATAGCACAATGGAAAATCATTTTACGAGTGATATCTTAATTATAATTAATATGATTTCTATTTTCATAAACTCCTGAAGCATTTTCATGTATATTTTTACCATACATTGGAATTTCTATTCAATAATTTATTATATTGTAATCATATTAGTAATAAACATTGAAAAACTTAATACTGAAAATTATTTATACCCGCGACTTATCTTAGGGCTAGTTGTTACAATCCAACTCCTTCTTTTAGTGATCTAATTGAGGTCAAAATAATAGATTAAAACAAAACTCGACCAATATAGTCTATATAATCAACTCACAGGATTTAAAAAATGCAATTATGCGTAATATGGGAAAACACGCTTTAGGCAATTATTAAATTCAAAGTTGTTTTATTCAAATATATCATAAAATTTTTTGATATTTAATTTTAATTCTAAAAGAATTCCCATAATTCGGCTAATATGAGAATACTTCAGTTTCTTCATAATTCTTTCTTTTTTTTAATATTACAAAATAATTTTTGCCAGAGGATCATCATAATAAAATGAGTTGAAAAGTTTACATGACATCCAATTATAATTTCCAAGATGATGGTGGCATTACCTTCTATTCTTCTTCTTAATATCGCGATTTACAATATATAGAATGCAAAAAAAAAAAAAAACAGAAAAGCTTATCTTGATAACGACGATTATGATAAGAAAATTAAATGAAGAAAGTACAAAAAAAATCAAGTAAATATATAAAGAAGATATCAAAAACATGAAATGAAAAATACAAAATAGGAAAAACGGGAAAAAAGATCCAAGAACATGATCCTGTTTAAAAGTTTCGTCAAAAGTTTTTTTTTTGGAATTATCTTCATGTATTTTTTATTTTTTTTTTTTTTTTGTTTTTCATTTTGTAAATGGAATGAAACAAGTTCTCTCATCAGAATATGAAAACTTTTTTCTTCTAAATGGAAAACAAAATGAAAATAAAGTTTTTCCTTGTTTTTGATTTTTAGATGCAAAATGCAGAAGAAAAATTATTCCAAAGAAATTAGGTACTTGTTCTATGGAAAAGAACCGGAATTTTTTCCCAAAAAAAACTATCATATTTTTTAACAGAAAAGAAAATGTAATACTTTACTAATCATTTTCTGTGTACAACCACAAAAAGTTAAACTATATATACGAATTGCTTGAAACTAGTTGCCATATTTGGTACCCAAATAAATTATTCTCTTATTTTACTATATATAACTTATCTATAACACATCTTTAAGAAAAATATTTTTCAAGATAAGTTGATCCCTGTCATTTTTGAAAGTAGAAGACAACAAAGTGACACAAATGCAGCCTATTGTTTATAATCCTTTTAAAATAAATAGGCTTTGTTCTAAATCATAATTCCTTCAAAACCAGTGAAAGCTTATAAGCTTCCTATGATAAAACGAAATCGAGAAGACAGTATTCTCGTATGTGCATTTAAGAAAATAAGCAACATGTTACCATCATACATTAACTAGCTAAATGCCATATAATAATATGTATATAAGACGAAAAGGACAACCCATTCAAAGATTCCCATCTAGTCTAGACAAGGATTTGTGGCTTTCCTTTTAAGCGACATAGTTTATATATATTTTTTTTTTTTTAGATTTGTTAATACAATATGAAAATGGTATGTACTTAGGCAGATAAAGCCTTATCCTGATATAGAAATTGTATACAAATCTATGTTTTTTTTTCTCTTTTATCAAAGAAGAACATCATCTTAATGTTGTGGTATATATGCCATACATTTATGTACGAAAGCATAATCTTGGAATATAATTTTCCCTATAGAATTTATTCAATTCAAATCATTTTTAGAAAAAAGAAAAGAATTTCTAATAATATGTAGGAATATTAAAAATAATTTTTTTTTTCCCTAAGATATATAAAATATAGATTTACTTTCATAAATTACTTTTATATTAGATTGAAATATTTCCTTTTGATTTAATATTATTATTTCAGTCAACACTTTCTCATGTGCTATGAATATGAAATAATCTCATCAGAACGAAACTTTTCCATAAAATATACAAGTGTACAAGAAGAAAAAAGAAAATCAAGAAATGAATAACCGCACATCATGAATAAGAAAAATACTTTCGAAAATGAGGATATACTCCCCCCCAAAAAAAAAAATAATATTAAGAAAATCATATTTAAAGCTACTTCTTGGTAAAACTCTAACAAAAACATATAACAAGAAAAAAAATTACACGAAAAACTTTCTTATATAACACAAAAGAAATAGCGAACATAATTGCGGCAATTTAGTTTGAGACTCATAAGAAAATCCTCGTCAGGATTACGTAAAAATTATTTAGCCGACGTTTAACTTCTTCACCATTTTTTCTTTATATCTAAGATACTGGAAGTTATAAGAAATTTCTCTCTAAAAATGCATGAAAGTCCGAAGAAAACAAAAATTCTTCTATTTTGGGTGATGTAGAATTCGAGGTTTTATATATAAGATTTGGATGATATTGAAGAAAATGTATAGTAGGCGAAGTATACAAAAAAAAAATATATTAATAAGATACTATAATACTATAATAAGTATATACCAAAGAAAGTTTGTCGTTATAGAACGGGATTGTATGTGCGTCAGAACCAGAGCTCGATAGATGATGTTCACAAACAAATACACATATATTTTTATTGGGTATTCACAATTGAATTCGAATTGGACAAAAAACTGAAAGGCACTGAAATACACTGAAAAACTTCTACAAGAGTTTTAAATTGGTAAATAATTTCATGAAAAATATGATCTTTATAAAATATTTATTTTAATATTAATATTTCAATTAAAAATTTGTTATTTTAATTATTTCAATAACGAATTATATAATTTCGTTTTTCCTGTCTTTTCCAGCAGAAAAATACAATGTTTACTTAAACGTATAACTAAAATGAACAAATTTTAAATTGGTTATTCGTTAAAAGCTTTAATGTTCCAAAAAGGAATGAAAATACATCAAGTAAATAACGTTATCAAATGTAGAATATGTAATATATGGCATCATATTTAACTCATGCTACCGGATATTATTTTGGGTATAAAGAAAACCAACATTAATGCTTTGTGATACAATATTATCGACTCCAACCAACCACCTTCAGAAGAACAAAAAAAAAAAAAAAACGAGATCCCATTTTTATTTGCTGTTAATATTGTTGATATTATTATTATTTTACTCATTCTAAGCCTGCCGTTCCTTCCAGACCATTCTTCCCTAAATATATCCTTTGAATCTACATTTAAACATTAAAAACTTTGATTAAAACTTTTCAGATTGTGGTTAACCCTTGAAAATGCCTTTCGTAACCCTCAAGCAAATACTTGTAAATTATAAAATCCTCTCATACATACGTAGGATACATATATACAAATATATATATATATATATATTTAAAGATAATATATATAAAAAAAACAGAGTACACAACATAAAGAATCATATCAAAGCTCATCTTTCATCTGCCACCTTTTTTTCTGCAATATATATAGATGCCTCTGTTCTACCCAATTAGGCCTTTAAAAAGTTCATAAAGCCCCATAAAATATGAACATGATTCTTCCGGGCTTATGTAAATTGTTTTATTACATTAAGCCTTACGTTTTCATGTTTATATCTTATATAGAGTATATTCTCGGAATATATTCATTTACAATAAAGGTGCCTATACATTTTTTTTTGAGCTTAAATATATGCATTTAAATAAGTAAGAATAAAAAAATATATCCAGAAAAAAGGGTTAACTACAATATTATAGTTATGAGATGTTTTTTTTTTGGTATCATAATTAAGGTAGTACAATATGTACAACTCATACCACCCCGGTATAAGCGTAATAACCACATCGTGTTGAACCATTTGCGAAAAATAATAAAATGTAACAAACAACCAATTAGAGATAACGAATTTATATTGACCAATGTTACTGTGGCTCGCACGTTTCAACTAATTTGAATATAAGCTGTTATATTGAAAAAAACGTTACTTTTTTGGGTATATACGAGTACAATCGGGTCTCTTTTGTTGCGGTTAATATGTTCCACAGAAAACTGCATATAAAAAATTCCACAAAAAAAACATAACTTATGTTGCAAATATATATAAATATAATTTTCTAAAACAGCTTAAAACCAAACAGCAACTGCAGAATTTTCGCTTTGCTCTGGTGGTTCGAAACTGCATTTCTTCAGGTTACGTTAGAATGAAGGATCGTTCATAACTTGTTTCAATTAACAAGAAAATGATTTTCTACTTTCTTGTCAATTTGAATTTATAATTATGTAACATACATATATATAATTATAATAATTTTAAAACCATTTAAAAAAAGACCCGAGTGTATATGGAAAAAGGTCCTGATAATAACCATGAGACAACTGACATCAACAATTTATATGAAAATTTTGTGAACATACAAGTCGCAGAATAGTATATAATTATCTATCTATCTATAAATGGTTACTTCCAAAAGAACAGAAAAAAAGCTCGAAATTCGGGGTGAACTACTCGAATAGATCTTGTCAAAGACCAACCGGATTATAGAGTGATAAATATTGGAAGTACATTTTGTAAAACTCCAATATATTGATAGATTCTAGACTGTAGATATCGATTTTTTTTTTCTGTATAGAAAATGTACTATCTATATAATACAAAACAGTAATATCAGGAAACATGGTTGACACGTCAATTGCTGCCAATTCGCTTTTCTAGACCATATTGTCCTTCCGGTCATTGTTGTTGGTTCAAACACCCTTTACCATTTACCTATCTGGTATAGTATTTTATAAACTGCACCTTTGGGACTATCGATTTTATATATTTTGTGACTTTTTACACCGACATGTCTATAGAATGCGATTGGTAAATATTTTAGAAGGATATGTCTGATGAATTTTGAAGAGTACACAACATTCATTCGAATTTACTATAATTTTATTCTATTCGATGTATAAAATATCCCAAAGGAGTCTACTTTGATTTTGAACCGTAAAATAGAATGACTTTTATCGAATAAGATAAAGAAATATTATTAAGGACTTTCAGGTGGACGACGAAAGTTTTTAAAAATAAACAGATTTTGTGGATATTATGTAAAAGGATTATTACTTTTTTGTGGACAAAATTTTTAGACAATTTTGTTCGTTTTTTTCAAATTTGGAACTTCAAATATTCAATAAATATTTAATAATTAATTTTAGCAAAATTCAGAGATTTGTTTGTAGGAAAATATTCATGTTTTTTAAACAGTTTTGTAAGAAATTTAATTTTGAATATTTATTTTGTAACTGACCGGTTTTAGAGTGTATCAAGTTTACGAAAGCTTTTTCGATATTTCCGAAATTCGATTTTCCAAGCTTATAAAAAAGCTTTAGAAAAGCAAACATTATCATACAGATGGTATCCTTCACATTACAAGGAATATATACTAATTTTTCTTAATTAAAATTTGTCATAAATCGTTCTATAAGTTTCAATGCTACAATATTATTTACCATAAATCTTTTAAATTAACTACCATATATTCATGCTCTTTTGTGTTATCTATAGATTAACCTTTATTATAATTACAAAATACAATTCGTTGTAATAACACTAACTTTATGTCCAAAACAATGTTAATAAAATGAAATATTTCTAGCGCATATTTTCGATATATCGGAAAATTTTAAACGAGGCCCAAAGATATACGGGTATGAGTATTGTTGGATATGAATTAATGAGTACAGCAGAAAAATGGTCCATAGTATGCAATATTTTCTGTTTTTGGGGTTTTTTATTTTATTTTCTGATAACAAAAATAGCACATGGCGATGAGTAATTTATATATTCAATAATTTATTAATCCATTATTATTTTTTTTTGTGTTGGTCATAAACGTGAAATATAATTTAATATTTAATATGAAAAAACAAACCTCTAAAAAGAAAAAAAAATTCAGGACAAAAGCGAAAATATAAAATTTAATATTATTAAAAACCATTCGAGAATTTTATCCTATCGGAAATGTAAGAAAGTAAAAATTTCCAATAAAGTTGAAAGTCCTGCGAGATATCAACGTCAATTATTTTACAATTCTTTATACCTAATGGTATGGAATATAAAAGGGTATATTAAATTAGACACAATGCTTTCAATTCTTTTGACAGATTTCATTGAAATTAGGAATATTGTTCTCGTGTATATATAAAAAGTCCATTTTGCATTCGAATTGTACTAACTTAGTTCAGGGAAAACGAAGCTATAGACAAAAAAAACAGTTTTTATTTAGATAAGTTTGATTAATTTTACTCAAATTTGGCATATAAATTTGTGATATAAAATCTCAATTAGGATTTAAGTCGGAACCAAATCGGTTCAAAGACAATACAAAATATTTCGTTGTTATTTTTCTTTTAATTTCAAAAACTAGCTAATTGATTAATACAAAATTTAGAAAACGTATGTATATAAACTTCCGAAACTACATTGAATATTGAAAATGAACAAAATCGGTTCCTATAGGATCCGATTTTAAGTTACTATATAAGAAATAAATTGGTTATAATCCAATTTTAGTTCTATATATAGTATACATTTTGTTATTGGTTTTGGCAAATTTTTATATTTTAAAATACTTTTATCTCAAATAATTAAATTATTTTTTTTATATAGATAATCAGGACATAATAAAATCATATAAAATCCATCAAAAACTATATTTTATTTGACTTAAAAAAAAATAATAAATAAATAAATTGAAAAATTTTATTGATTTACGTTTATTTGTTATTTTATTGTTGT
Organism: Xylophagus ater; assembly: GCA_963422695.1. NCBI lineage: Eukaryota > Metazoa > Arthropoda > Insecta > Diptera > Xylophagidae > Xylophagus > Xylophagus ater. The sequence continues at coordinate 718,801 of OY730478.1, forward strand.
GGACCTGACGGATGTTAGGAAGATGATTATTACTGTCATGCACCAAATGCTTCCTGAACAAAAATTGCATGAGAATAAATTCATCCTCCCAACTTTCTGAACTATACTCAATTATACACCTTCAATTACTTGAGAAATAATTTCATCTAAAAAATCCACTAGAAAACTTCTTCCTTGTCCAATTAGATATTTCAAACTTTAAAAGTTTTCCCGATAAGTAGATAGGACAGTCAAAATGAAATGACCTAAAAATAAAAAATTTCGAATATCATATTTTTTAGTTCAATTTGAAAGCTTTTTCAGTATTTCATTTTTTACTCTTTTATTTTTCAAATTCAAATTTGATTTAGTTTTTTTCTTCGGTGCTTGAAATCACAAGTTCTGAAAATTCTTCTTTTTTTTTGCTCACAAATTGGTTTTTTTTCATGTTGAAGAATTTTATAGATAAACTTTTTTAAATGGAACATATCCGAAATGAATGCAATTTCAATTTGAAAATGAAGAAATCATTTATTCGGAAATAATATTGAATTATAAGGACTATGGGAATTATACTAACAATTAAATTGAGAAGACTCAATAACAATCGAAATTTAAGGTAAAAAGGATTTTCATATTTTTTCAAAGAAAATAGAAGATTTTCACAAATTTATTTAATATTTTAATTAATACAACTTTTTCGTCCATTCAAATATTTAGTTCAACTCAATCCAATCAATCCAGTTTTCAATTATCTAAACCAAATAATTTGTTGATGAAAATTCTTTATCAAAAAATATTTATTAATCCTTTTCCATTAGATGGATTATTTTGTACCAAAAAAATGTACTCTTTTTGGGTTCCCATAAAATTTTCGCTTCCCTATACAAAACTATATATATATATAGATTTTTTTTAGATTTATTTTAAGCGAATTATATTTTTGAATTGAAAACCTATCAAAACAATTTTAATAGGTTTCGCATTTTCAAACAATGATAAAATGTTGTAGGATGTGATAAAATTGGATACGATAGTGTATTTGCACATAGATGATTCTCAAATTATCGTAAATAATAGTCGAATGACATTAACACAGAGTGTCTCCTCATAAAAGTTCATAAACAGAGACAAGAGTTTTCCTTAAAAAATGAATTCTAGGACTGCATTCACTCTGTATTTGCATCAATTTTTTATTCCATGAAAAAAATTTGCTTCATATTATTGCGCACTGAAATACAATATATAAGGATTTTATGATATCTAAAAATGCTCCTGATAGTGATAGTTTGTGTAAATTCATGCATCAGAAAATTTTATGATTTTTATATGTTTTCGTTGGTATTGATGAATAAAAAAAGTTTTAGTTTAAAAATATAGTCTAAATAACTATTTTAGATTGAAAATTGAAATACACCTAATCCTCAATTTACACGGCATTCGAATTACACGATTTCGATTTAATACGGTTGAAGAAATGAGGAAAATCCTTCAGTTTCACACGGTCACATAACACTTTTTCTTAATTTTTTTTCTAGATATTATATTGTGGATTTGATTTACATGATTTTTTGAGGAATCTGTTTTCAGCATAAATCGGGCGATATTACAAAATCACTATTACACGTCTCTGTTAGAAAATTTTAGATTTTTGAATATTATTTTTTTTAATTTATATTTATTTATGCTTACATAATTATTATGTATGCACAAATATATATATGTTATTTCTACTATCTTATTCTATTGTGTATTATATCAATAATGGATTATACGAAAGAGGACTATCATCAGGGAAAATAGTTCTTGTTATATTGGTTCAATTTCACAGTTGAAAAAACATCTGAGATATTTCCCTTGGGATTCGTTATATACCATCACTATCAAGAATCAACCATAGAACATTCATAGAACCGCCAAAGAAACATGTCAAATGTCATTTCATTCGTTTTTCTTCCTTTTGAATTCGTTTAGATCCAGGGAAAAAACCAAATACAAATACTCATATATCAAGGAATTTTTGTGATTGTTTTGTTCAATTTTAGATTTTTCTCGTTTTTTTTTTTTGCTTTTTTTTGTTTTCTGTACTCAAAGAATAGATAAAATGGTGTAGAATTTCGCAATATAGACTATTTCGTATTGAGAAAAACGAGTTTCAAAAACTAGGAAAATAAAAATCTTTTCTTTTTGCCTTTATATATTTGTTGTGAACTTTTCTTATAAACCTATCGTATATACTTGGTAAAAGAAAATTCCAAAAATATAACACAAGGTATATATGGATAAATGGAAAAATATCTAGACATACGATTCAGGTGTAAAACTACGATATGTGGTTTGACTTTTCATGTTGAAATAAGTTTTTCTTTGGAAATTTTTTAAATGTATGTACATAGTGCGATATGGAGTTTTCTTAAGAATACCAAAGACTTTATCTCATGAAAATAACAATAAATGAAATTGGTAGAAGGAAGCTTTTGATATAGAAAAATTTTAAAGTTTTAAAAATGTTTAACCTTGTTTTTTTTAATGTTCATGGATTGTAAGTATTCGATAATCTTCACGTAAAGTCAATTTTCAACAAGTGAAAATATTCGAAAAACTTTTCTTAAATACTTTTAATAATACCGTATGAAAACAGAAATATCTTATAAATTTAAACTTTATACCGGTATCATTAGAGTACGTTAAACTTATAACGTCTTACCCATTCAAATAGATAAGTTCATAATGAATACTTCAATTGAGGAAGACTGTTCCCATAATTTTTTATTAAGAAATTCTATATATATTTATATATATATATACTATATACTATATATTTTCCTATGCATTTCAACCATTCTTATTTAGCTTTGATTTCAGCTTCTAAACATGATTTTCTTTTTATTCTATGCAGCAAAACAATCTTTACAATACCAAAATGTCATATTGTCCTACTTTTCAATAATATACTTTCCTGAAAAACATTCTGGTATATATATTTTGGAAATTCCCATCCAGTTTCGACATGAATTTCCTTTTTGTACATATTAACTTCTTATTTCTAGTATATTTGTATTTATTTAAGTACAAGAAAATCTTTCATCACGTAACATCATAAAGTAATCGTCAAATTGAAAAATGATTATCACAAAAAAAGAACAAAAAAATCCTTCTTTAAATCCTTTCAAAGACAAGGCAAAATCATTTTTTTTTTTTTTTTTTGAAAATCCCTTTTCTTTTTTCAAACCTTTCCGATTTTTATTCTCCTATATTTGAAAATATTTCCCGTTGATAACACATGGTGATGATGTCGAGCCTGTTTTCATAGCAAATCACGTACTAGGATCAGTCTTTGGACTGTCAGCAAATATTTTGGTCACGTTTGATGGGCATTAAAAGCACAAAAATATATATCTAGTATATATCGTATATATTCGAAGACGTACAAGAATGTAACAAATGTTTAAGATGGCTTTTCATCGATTTGTTTTTCGTTTTACGTTTATAGTTAAGGAAATTTATTTTTTTTTTTTTTTTTCTGGATATACACAATCATCATCATTCACAATATTTAATATTATTTAAAGAAGACAAACAGGCAAAATGTAATTTTTTATATAACGAAATATTCGAACCCGAAGAATATTTATATTTCTTCCATTAAAATGATATTTATGCAAATATACGCCTTATTGGAATATAGCTAAGCAAAGAATGGGATCTTCTGACCAATTCCTTGTGATATACAAATCGGATTTTTGTAAAAGTTTATTGCATTTTATGATTTTCTAGAATACAAATAAGAAATCCTAGAACTTATTGAGAAATTCTAAAAAATTTATAATAGAAACGGAAAAAATAGAAGAAATTAATTAGATACAAATCTTTCTGCCTGATGGCACGAATTTGGCGTAAAAAGTATTTCATTTAAATTTCAGAAAAGTTGCTATATAAGGATTAATGAATTCCTTAAATCTTCCGAAAATTCTCATTAATTTAATTACAATAAATTCTTTAGAAATTTAATTTCGATTTTATTCATCGAAATCGAATTATTTTAATTTTTAATTTTTAATCACATTTTTTGGAAAATATTTTTGTTTTCATTTCTATGATAATAATATTGTATATCAGTATAGTTGTTTAACAATATCAAAATAACAAAGTAGACATTTGTATACAATGTGTTCAATAGTTATATACACTTTCAGTCCATTATATTGGTAAAGATTCAACGATCCAAGAAAATCACAGTGCTATATGTATCATAAATTTTGAAGTACTAAACCACAAACATTACAATTCCTCTTGGACGTGACCTCTCGGTAATAATTGATTGGTGGTCAGTATAGAATACCAAATATGAAATTGAAGAAATTTTCTTAGACTATCCATAGACGAATCAATATCTATATGTATATAAGTCTATATATAAAGTATAAATGGATATATTTTCCTATATTATTATGGTTTTTACTTAAAGGCAGAATAAATGAAAATAGTTGGTGTGGGACTTTGATGGAATAGAAAATCATTGAAATCTCGCAGGTAATCATTTCTATATAGAACAAAAACGGCCCAAATCACATATGGGACAATGAATGGATATTATAATGGTTTCGATTTTTGGGAACATATCATCTACATTTTATTCAAATCGAGATACTACTTTTTATCGATCACCGGATATATCAAGAGAATTACCTATGCTTACATTAGCAAAACAATTCTATATAATATTGTTTGTTAATACGTTAGTAGATATAGTATTTCGAAAATTTCGTTATGTATTCTATTCTTGTGGTTGTATAAGCATACAAATTTTTACATAAATCGGCACTTTAAGGAATTTGTTATGAGAAAATTAGTGTTTTAATACTTTAAGAGATTATAGCTTACAAAGGCTTTTAAAAACATGGTAAAATTTAATAGTATCATCTTAACATCTTTATGGTCTCTACGTATCTTTTTAGATTAGGAGCAGAAAGGGTTTTTTTTTAGAATAATGATAGTTCAGAATAATTCCTTGTATATCCTATAGTCATCTGTTTTTCACATACCCACTTTAAAGAGTAATATTGTAGGAATTGCATTTAAGGCATATGGAAATAAATAGTATTTGTATTGGAACATATAAGGAAAATGAAAAGAAAATAGGGAATCCGATTTCACATTAATTTTTTTTTCAATGGGAACTTTTGAAGTTGATATCGACCAAATCATATTATTTACAAAAGAATTCGTGTTCAATATTTTGGAAACTTTCATCTAATGTTTGCATTTTACATAGTTAGATAGATTTCGTCAACAGTCTTTTCATGAGAACCCTTCAAATATTTATTTATAGAAGAAATTATATTGGACACGTGAGATATACAACACCAAATATAATTAATATAATTATAATGTATGATCAGTGATTAATTTATAAACATTTGAGCTAGAGAGATATTAAAATTTCTCATTCATGTTGCACGAGATCATTTATTCAAAATATGGCTCTACAAAATATAAAATGTACTAGATTTTATGTGAGAACTTTCTATAATTCTTGATGTACAATTTATTTCACATTGAGGTTTATCTGATATTATATTCTCTTATACTTTTCAAATGCGCAGGATTTTCTCTGAAAGCTTTCTGTGTTTATCTACCATATTTTTGATAGCTAAAATTATTTTCCTTTTTTATAGATACATCATCTATGTATACTTTGAATAACCAAAAAAAAAAGAAGGATATTTTGATATTAAGTAACTTAGCTTTGAATGATTTGTGTCATACAAATAACATAGATATACCCAAAAGATAGATACATTTCTGATACAAGATGAAAAATAACATACTATTTCATCATGAAAGTGTAACCTATACAAGTTAATGATAATTACACCACATCGTAAGCATCTTACTACCTATGTTCTCATCTTTATCGTATCTTCGAGTATATTATACCTTTTTTGATGTGAAAATTTGATCCTTTATCTACGTTACTATACATATATGTATATGCTTTCATTTATTTTGAAAATTAAGAGTAAAAAAAATATCTATAAATGAAGTTAAGGTGTATTTTATATCATTACAGGAAAAAAAGTGATATGTTGTGGAGAAAGTTTCTACTTAAAAATAAGATAGAAATCAGACTTCTTAGACAGACAGACAACATGAAAAGTTTAGTTCAAATTAAGGATAAGAATATTTAACTTTGTATTTTATTTATACGTTTTTTTATATTTTTTTGCCATGTCAACTTTCCATATAAGTTATGCAAAGACGTTATAAGATGTAATTTTTAAAAAAAAAAAAAGAAAGGAAAAATAGCCCCTCAGGCAAAGTTTTCTGTAATCTTCTTTTTAATTCAATGTAAAAAAATAGGAAAAATATATATATATATATAATAGAGTACAGCAAAAAAATGTAGAAGATTAAAATTAAAATCTCTTACAGAATTTATATTTTTTTGCGGAAAATACGGAAATAAGAACATCTATAGTAAGTCGTTGTATTCGCGAGAATTCATTTTACGGAAATTAATGAAGTCTTATCAGAAATAAATTTAAAATACTTTTTTATATTAACAAATTAATTGAATTTTTATGTGCATTTATATGGGCGAATGTTTAATCTAAGATGAATTCCGTTGAGTGGACTTAAAACTAGAATCATTTAACAAAATTGGCACAGAAAAACAGTATCACTGCAGAGCAGTCGACTAGAAGTTTAGAAAAATAGGGTAAAAGAACATAACTATTTAAATTAAAACGCTTATAACTCCTACAAAAGTTAGTAACCATACCGAAATAGTTCTTCGCTACTGGAATCAAGCAACTTAAATTTCATAAAGTTATAATGAAAATATTTCTCATCCAAGATTAATCATATTGTTTTTGATCTTAATTTATTATCATATCAAGACATTGTATATTTACATCTAATTCGGAACTCTCGAGTGTTTACAATTCAATTCATATAATTCCAACTACACCAATTTTTCCAAATCATCACAAAACTTTTCTTTAGAAATTTATTTTTATGAATACGTGGAAAAAAAGGAAATGTTTCCATTATGTCCTTCAGCGATTTTCCTTACGAGGTTTTTATTACTATAAAAAAATATTCCTCTCATAAATAAGAAAATACATAACATAAATAATATATGTATTTACTATATGAAGAAAATATAATATTTTCATTTCAAGAGGTTTAGTTCAAGTTTAGTCTAAAGTGAAATGATAAGAAACCGTTGATAAAATTGTTACAGCGGCCTTTTAACACTCTTCATATACCCAGTACATATTTGTACATAATATCGAAAAGATAACTTTACGAAAAACGAATTGAATTATTTATTGATATCCCTTGATGGTAATAAAATGATGCGACATTATCAAATGTCAATTCAGGTTGTCAATGTTTTTTTTTCTTCTTCTTCTACATTCTAAAGCCAAACAGGATATATCGACTATGTATGATGTTGAGTAACATATTCTATCTAATCGTTTATGGCATAGGGAATACTTAAAAAAAGAGTGTAGATAAAAATTGACTTATATTAGAGGATGCTTTTAAGTTTAAAATTGTATTTCGATAAAAAAAAAAGAAAAAAATAAGACGAAGGTATTAATATATAAGTACGAGTACTTTCGTAAGGTATCCATTTTTTAGTATATATACTGTTGGAAAAGGATATTCAATGATAAATTTATATTATATAAAATATCTTCTTTTAGCTTTTGTAATCTTTTAATGTTTCAAACGAGATCACTTATTGTGATAAATGAATCTATACTATTGAGACAAAACAATCGCATTTTAAGAAAATTTCCTTTTCTCTTGTTGAGTAAATTATCTAATAAAATATAAATTTGATAGATTTTATTACATTATCAAGAGAGCTTTATTTGCAAGTGTTGTATGCAAAAATATTCCTTCACATTTAATGGACTAGTAAAACCGAATTATTTCTGAGATTCTTATATCAATCATTTAGAAAGTTTATTAAGCTTGATAGACGTTAGAAATATGTACTATATATTTGCTACCAATTTAAATTCCATATTAATAAATAATCTTTAAAGTTAGTTGATTTAAAATTAGTTTAGATGAGATTCTTTTTTCAACAAACAAATTTTTGTGGAAGAATTTTATTATAGTTATAGTTCTGGCAAAATTATAGAAAAATTTAAAAACTTAAGGAATATAGTCTTCAAAATCTTAAAACACTCAAACTAAATAATTTTACCAGCCATCAATAATGTCTGAAAAGTGTGGTCCACTTTCCACTAATAGAAAAACATAAATTGTTTTCCTTTATACGAAAAATCTTTATAGTAAGATGATTCTGTCAGATTTGTTCCGGATAGTCTTCCAATTAGAAGACTTGACTATACATATCTCAATTCGATCGCACAAAGCAGGCCATTTATTTTCTAATAAAATCAATTTTCTTATATCACCTTGAATTTCATCATATTTACAAAAAAAAAAAAAAAAATGATTTAGTAAATTTCAATCATCCAGTAATTTAACCATCAAAATTTATTCGACGATTATTCTCTTATTTCATTTCTATATCTAGAGAAGTGTTATTATTATTTTTCTTTACTTTGTTTTTATCATAAGAAATGGTATTTTATTTTGTATTCTGATATCAAACCTAATCTCAAATCAATAAAATACAAAAACCACAACATTAATATGAAAAGATACAAAATCTCAGGTGAATTTCTGTTCGGATAAAATAAATTTTATTGGATTTCTACTACACAAAAAAAATAAAATAAAATAAAAAAGTACAACTTGTCTTCTTTTGGATATATTAGATGAATGAATAAATACAATTTTCCTAATGCGTATACATGTAAGTATTTTATTATTTAGTTTTTCTTTACATCAAAAATACCTTCACGCATTTTGTAATTGCATTTCTTTAGCAATCAATAAATTAATTCAAATAGCATTCTTAAAAATCTTGTAAATGGAAAGTATTCTTAAAAGCGAGGAACCGTAATTCTGGTCGGTATATTATATATGAAAGAACTAATGAAAAATATTTCACGTATTTTAGTACATATTATTCTTGTATAAAAAATATATAAAAACTTAAAATCGGCATATATCCGATTTATTGATGCTCTATGGTAGAAATGAGATTCAGTGGTAACAAATTTATATTACATATAATCAATTAAGCTTACGAAAAAACAGCCAATATTTCAAAGTTTATTCGTCACAACTTTGTTTTCATTTCTTCGAATTTAGTTCTATACGTAAATAACCTAGATACTAATGGCATAAATATATTCTGCAAAATTTTAGGCTGATTTTGATGAACTATAATAACAAATCGAGTTAAGGAATGGTCATCCCATATTCTTCGATGATTATTTCTATGCGTTATAAATATGTAGTGACAAAACCAACATATCCTCTGATAGTACTTATACCATAGGACATAGAAAACAAGGAAAATCTGCATAATTTCTAAGGAGCTCAAAAATATATCCATGAAGCATACCCAAGAGTACAAGATTGTTATATTTTTTAATACCTAACATAAGATTTCTAAATGAAGGTCCATACTCTTATAATTTGTATTTAATATTTTTCTTCCATTATCCAAGCCTAATATAAAACTGAACAGGAATATTTTCTTTATTTAATATATCCGTAATTTTCAAGGAAAATCTTCCATTCCCGACCTTGATTACACCATTTTATAACATTAATAACACATTTCGAGAGCAAAATATAAGGACTTTTAAAGGCGTGCAATTCATTCAAATTAAGCAACCGTAAAACTAGGACTCATAAAAATTCTACGCGTTTTATAATATAATATTTTATTCATATGTATATTGTTTTTTGATGAAGTTTATTTTAGGAATACTTATATATTAGGTATTCTGTGCATTAAAATCTCTTTTTTAACTGCAGCACTCTGTTTTCAGAGCATTGACTCTTTTTGTACATAAAAACAAAATAATAATAACAAAAGCGAAAAAACATAATAATATTATATCCAAATATAAATTTTTATCATTATTTTTTTTTTTGGTTAAGTACTTTTGTGTTTCACCATGAAAAATACTATATATAATGTTATACAATATATAAGCGAAAACAAAAAAATGTTTTAAAAGAATAGACGTAACCATTAAAGTAAACGTATGAAGTCCTCAAAAGGAGCTTAAAGTACAAGTACATACCACCAAAATGTAAAAAACGAAAAATTTTTTTTTTTTGAAGAACATGAAAAATACACCACCTCAAAAGATGTAGTATTTACCCTTAAAAAGAACAAGGAATATACATATATCTGTGTATTAATATAAATATACTACTTTATAACTGCCTACTAATATTTTCTTTTTCTTATTCTTTTTTTTTTTTTTGGTTCTTAAATTGTGTACAAGGTACTTTTCTTTAAGCAAGTTGCTCCTTAGAACATTTCGAATATATAGTGGTAGTATCTTCTTTCCATTTCGGTTTTTGTGTAGAGTTTGGGTTTGCGTGTTTAGGAAATTAAATGAGATACGCCATTAGACAGAACTGAATGAAAAGAACGAAATGAGATTTATTGTGGTTATACCCTATCAAGGATGAAGTTAAAAAAAAAAAAAAAATGAAAAAATGGGGTTCAATAATGAGCCTATATCAAAAATGAACGCATTTTTTTTTGTGTGCACGACTTAACATAATAAACTTATAATATGAAGAAATTGTTAATCAAAAGGAAATTATTTTAAGATTTTCTTTTACAAGTAAGTACACAGTGTTTTCATTTTCATTTTTTTCATTTTAATTTCTTTTTTTTTTGTAAATTGAGGAGAAGATAAATATTTTAAATTGACTACGGTTACAGAAATAAAATACACTGTACTATAATTGGGTGGCATCTATATGAAAAGTTTTCTTTTTGAAAAAGCTTATTTTGTTATTTAAGAAAATTTTCGAAAATCAAAGGACATTTCGTAAAGTAGTTTTTTTCGAAAGGATTCGTTGAAATAATTTCGGTACACTCTAAATTTGTAACCATATTGCAACATGATGCTCAACCTGACTTTGTAAACAAAAGGCAGAACATTTTTTTTCTTTTAATCTATCATATTTTCCCAAATATTAAGAATGATATTTAAGATAATCAGGTTTTCAATAATGGTTAATTATGATGTTGTTTTATGGTAGTCATATATTTCCACCTTGGTTAAAAACAAACACGTATTTAGAACAGACATCTTAAACAGTGCTCAATAATTTATTAGACCTAGATCTGTAAGATTTAGTACAAGTTAAACTGTACAAAAATTTTTGATATAGTAAGTAGCTCATTTATTGCATTTAAGAAGTTATATTGATTACTTTGAACCAAATATGAAAATGGATAACGGAGTTGCATCACTCATTATAGATGTATTTCAAAACCGAGCTGCTACTCTATAATCCAAAATTTGGGTAGATTACCATAAAACCCAGTTAGATTGAGGAACAAGATGGTAGACATCTAGTCGAAGCCTAGGTAGAAATTTTTGACTCGATTTTTAGTTCTCCATCTAAAGTACGTAGCCAGCTTCTAGCGAAAATAACTAGATATATTATTTATTTTTTATCTGGACTAGAAATACTATCAAGTCAGTTAGATTCACATATTGGAACAATTAATTTCCAGCATTTTCAAAAACTAGACAACCTAGCTATAGTATCTTGTTTCCAGCAAAATAGGTATGCTTTTTTCTTCACGTAAATAATAACGTTCAAAAAAATCAAAAATTTATATTCTTGAACCTATTTTTAAATCCAAAAAATATTTCCTCAATATTTTGGACTTCCACCATTCTTGGCTCCACAAATCATTTCCTAGAATGAAACTCTATGGATTCTCCTGATTTATAAAACTCCTGAAAGTTCATTTCTAGTTGGAGACAAGGACATACATTCTACATCTATCCCCAAATTTCGAAAACTCCCATAAAACTTACATATTTTATAGGATTCATTTCAAATGAATTGTCGAAAGTATCCCCTTTGAACACTCTTTAAAAATGTAAGCATTCATCTCCAATAATAGGCTTTCTCTTCAACTTTGTAAAAAGAAAAAAAAACAATCAAATCTCTTTAGCAACAATTCATCAAAATATCCTTTCTCTTTATCAGAGCGAATTATACCAAAACTCCGTTTTCTTGGTGGTAAAACGAAAACTAAATAAATAATAATAGGCTTGCGCAATAAATTTGGTCGACTTGACGAAAGAAAAATGGACATCGAAAAAATTGCGCAAAAAATTGAATACATTCCATCCTTTTCAAGAATTCCAAGCGACGACATGATAGCAACTGATTAAATCAGACAAGTGGGTGTAGTGGAACGTTTTGAAAGAATGTATAGACAGAGCCTAGATATGTGGAAAAAAAACTATTGAAGTTCTGATATTATTATTATATAAGATCGATAAGAATAAAATAGATTTTTAAGTCCTCGAAAGAAGTGGTTACACCAATAGCTTAGCATGTGAGCATAGTTAAGATACTTAAGATTTTGTTTTCAGAAGAATACCACAATTATTTCCATAATTGAAATGACAATCGCTACAAGTACAAAATATTTATAATCTTTAATATAGTAGAATAGATATTTATCGATTCCATCTGATATTTCCACTCCGTCCAAAGTTAAAGAAAATATAATTCGACCGGAAATTCTTTTTATCAGTAAGAAATAGGAAATAACTATATAGAGATGTACAATTGTTAGTAAAAATCTGTCACACCATAGAGACCATCCATATATCTTATTTTGAGGTGGGATTGATAGTGAGAACGACACAGAGTTTTACTTTAATATGGACCAAAAATATACAAACATTATAGAGATGTTGATTTTGGGAATGTAAAAGCAGATTAGGCAAATCACATGAGGAAAAACCCTTTAAATTTACAAGAACCGCATAGAAAAATGAAAAATACATAGGAAAGTTCTCATTTCCGTCCATTTTTTTTTTCTTTCTGTAACTTCTTTTTACCCTTTTGTACCATATTTGGCAGCTTAAACATTTTTTTTTTCTATTTCTTTGAATCCTTTGAATTTGAACTTACATATGTGCTTAGATAAACATGTATACATTGTTATGGGAAATTCCGGTTACATACCTTTACCTAAATATGCTTGTCTATTTCTTTAGTAAAATGTTCTTTGGGATAAAATAAAGAAAGTGTTCCATTTTACGATAAGTATCGATCTTTTCAAGATATGCGACATCTTTCGGAAGGTGTCCATTTAGTTTTCTTTTTCTATTTTTCTATTTAACTTGAATTTTAAATCCCACTTCAGTCAGTATAACCGGATATAAAATCCACTCCCAAGAAAAAAAGGTAACTGACTGAAAATTCAGTTTTCTTTTATAGAAAATCTTAGTAATATAAAATATAAGAGGAAATTAAGTTTTTTTCTAAAAAAAAAAAAAAGGAAAAACATTAAGTTTTCTTTTACTTTAGAAAATATTGTTAAAAAATCAAGAAAGATTTTTTTATAAAAATTTGTAAATCAGTTTTAGAGGAAAAGGATATAACAGTTTATTTTATAAGAAAAATCTGGTATTTTCAATACTTTAACGGAAAAATTAAAAATATCTCAAAAAACCTTTATTTCTTGATTAACTTGTTAATCGGAAATTCTTTTCCGAAAATCAAATCGGCCTTGCAATAAAAATAAGTTCTATAAATGCAAGATCAGTCACATTCGAATAGGGTCAAAGTATATATTTTAAAGTATTCCATTACTACACGTTATTATTCTAAAAAGCTTGACAACTTAAATATGGAAAAAGGCCAAAAGGATAAAAATGTAATTTGGATAACACTCGAATGAAACCCAGCCAAGAAAAAGATACTAAAAAGGAGAAATACTAGTATGTAGTACTAGGAACAAAATCAGCTGAAAGTGAAAAAAAAATCATCAAGCACGCACACTTATAGACGCACAAATAAAAATAGTAGAAAAAGGGATGTAATGTGTAACAAGAAAAAGATATTCTAAAAAAGCACCAAGAGCCAACTAAAACGAAAAGAGATCTCTGAATATGTACAAAAAAAAATATATATATATATACTATATATATGTTATTTTTTGGGCAATGAATAAAATATCCTTTAGCAGAGCTTCTTGTTCACAAAATTTGCAAGAGTAGATGCTAACAGAGAATCAGGACCGAAGGAAAGTGATTTTAATAAAATATGAAGGATAACAAAAATAAAAACAACACAACCACTAGGAAACGAATATATAGATTTTACAAAAATAACATATACTATACCGGCATATGCCCTCAAAATCCTACAGTATCGTATTTGACTCCAGGAGATGAATTTCATACAAATCTCTGGAATGAGATGATTTCAAAATCATACATAGAATGACAAGCTGGTAAGGTCGATTCTTCGTGATATTACTAAAACTATATATACAAGATGTTTGTTACTATAATGTTATATCAAATAAAACTGGTTGCCAAAAATATAGATGACTGAAACATACGTGCGAGTATAAAAACAGAAAATTCTATAATATACAATTATATATATATATATATATATATATATATATATAAATGTATCTAAACTTTATATAAGAAGAAGCAGAACAAAAAAAAAACATACCAAAAGACATACTCTGCGGCAATGAGAACAACTTTCGCCTTTCGACATCGTAAAAAGCAAGTTTATCCCTTAAGTGTTTGACTTCGGATAAAAAAGGATAAAAGTAAATGTGGATACAAACAAGGAAATTGTAAAAGCTCCCATTTACTCAGACTTATTTTGGAAGTACTTGTTTTTCGTTGTTGTTTTTGTTAAATATATATTTTTTACTTTTTTGAAACAAAAAAGTGTCTGATTTTTATATTTAAGTTTCTTTCTTCTTGGGTATTTTACGTTGTAGTTGTTCTATTTCTTTCAGAACTTCATAGTTCAAGTTTGTCTTTAAGTGGGTGGATGGGTAGTTTAGAGGAAAATATAATTTCAGTCGAGTGTAATTGGAAATACGCAGTTTAAAAAAATTTTCTTGAATAAAAAATAGTAACAAATTAAATGGTTTTAAAATTAGGAAATCGATTAATTTAAATTAACATAAATTAATCGAAAGGTACACTCAGAAAAATCCCCCCGTTATATTATTTTTAAATTTTGATTGAAACAATCAAGTATGATCCTCAGTTTGTCCAGATTTAGATTCTTACAAATAATAGTTGGTTAATTTTGGCAAACTTATTATGATGAAAGTAATCAAAATAGCCCTTTGATGTTTTATGCAGGATTTAAATTATTATAAGAAAGTTTTTCTAATAATGTGCAATTGTAATAATAACTTGAGAAACTAATCTATACTTTTTTAAAGTAGTACCTCGTTGGACTTGGTAAAAGCGTTAACCGAATTATTTTCTGAATTTTTGTAGAAATCGTAAGCAAATGTTGGGTAAATACAATTCAATTTTGGTTGTTTTTGAATTAATTTAAATGAAATAATTGCTTGTATTAACCTAAACTTGGATGGTTAATTTTGTCAGTGCACACATTCTTCCATACAAAAAGTCATCTAGGTTTCAGATTAATTAAATTCGATTTGTTTTATAATGATATTCACATCTTTTAGAAATTATTGAACTATTTCATGACTAACACTTGTTGAATTAATATATAATGTTTTTTTTCTTTCTAAACTAGTATAACACAACATGTCGTTGCAAAATAATTTTACATAGACTTTTCCTTACAGACATTTAAATTTACCATATTCAAACGATAAATTCTAATATTGAGAAATCAGTGAAAGACCCAATATAAATGACACTTCTAATATGGAAATATTGAGAAGACGGAAAAAGTTATCATATCCCTCTAATACTATTGATATTATACAAAAATTCACCATCGATTTATAGCATTCGGCAAAAGTTTCGATGCACATTTACATATGCAATATAGAAACCAAAAAAAAAAGAAATAAAAAAATAAGAAGAAAATATAAATTATGACACTTTTGAAAAAGTTCGCTGACTTTTTCTTAGTCTACATATTTATATTTTTATGCAATTTATATACTTATAAAAGCTTTTATTCTTCTTCTATATATTAAATGGCATTTTTCGGTGGATTGTACATAAGTCTAGTGCTATCATTAGATATAATTTATGCTATTCAGAGAACGACTGACAAGCTTATAAAGTTCCATGGAAAAAAACGTCCTTTCACCCAACAATCCGAATACAGTATAACGAAATGATACAAAAACTTAAAAAATGAGAAAAAATTTATATGCATTTCATGCAGAATTTTTGCTTGCAAAAAAAAAAAGTATTGGAAGAAAAAATTTTTGTTCTTTTTATTGGTATAAGTACTCTCGATATATAGTAACTCCTACAATGCACCAAAAAGAAAAGAAGAAAAATCGCCTTCTTCAGATATTGCCCATTTTGGAACTGAATAAAAATGTTAATATTCCATATAAATACAACTCAAGAATGAAATTTGTTTTATTTTTGAATATTATAGATAGAAGAATATTGGGTAGATGGTTGAAATGTTTTGTTCTAGCTAGCTTAGGAGTGGGCACAAAAGGATAAAATGAAAAATCGAAACTCTCATAAATTGTCTGCAGTTTGCATACAAATTTCCTTTAGTATCCAAATTGTTGTTGATGCCGGCAAACTTTCATATATAAGTTTTTTTTTTTTTTGTTTATAATATTTGGTTTGTTTCAGAATTGCTTATATTTTGTATCCAAAGAAATATTATTATATTTTCTTACAACAAAAAAAAAAAGAAGAAAAACATTAAACTCCTGAAACTTGATGCAACTTTTAACTGTAACTGACTTCAAATAATAACATTATATTAGAATTTTCTGGATTTAACTTTCAGTCATTCGGTCAAAATATGATATGTACGTGAAACAATTTTTGGACAGTTTCAATGGAATGCTTTTACATGTTTATTGACCCAACAAAATCATTTTCATTGCAGTTGAACAAGACATTAGATATCATTATTTGAATTTAAAATATAATATATTTTTCGTAGAAGTTTATGTTATAGTATTATAGTATTATATGAATAGTAAAGTCAAAACTTACGGATTCCACACAATTCAGCTCTAGAAATATTTTGATGCGAACAAATATAAGGATATAAAGATGCAATACACATGGTGCATATATTGCAGGATCCATGTTGGAAGGCACATTTGGCAGAATATATGGAGAAATTCTGGATAACCATTCCTATCCGAAATTCTGCCAAATTTTATAGAAAATCTTTCGTAAAACTTGATATAATTTACATCATCATATTTATATTTAACGAAATGATAATGTCGATGTAAGCTAGAGGTTTCAAAATTAAATTCAGTTCAGTTTAATCATACCTTACCCGTTATTATTTTGTAAATTGACATAAATCTGAAATCTCTAGTGTGTTGCAAATAAAATGAAAATGGTAATCTCTATTCTAGTTTATCCTATAACAAACCAACAACATTCTCGATTGACATTATTCAAAGTGGATATAATATCGTCTCGTCTGGTGTTACTTCAGGAAAACGAACTATCTATCTTACTTTCATGTCAGTGAATTGTTGTCTAAGCTGTTTTTTAGTGTTATTTGGATGTCAACGCAAAGAAACGAAAGGATTGAAATAAATGATGCCAATAGGGACTAGAATATAAAAAAAGATTAGAACTTTTATAAAGCATGTAGAAAAAAAAAACTATTTCTGAAACAATTCTAAAGATTTTATATTTTGTAATCTGAATAGAGTATTAGTATAGAAACTACAAGAATATTGGAAATTGATCGATTTGCTAAAAATAAAAAACGGTCACATGTTCTTTCATTTATAGGAAATAAGATTTCCTTTAGAATTTACCACAAGTATTTTATTTTAAATTATTTGCCTTGACCAATTTGTCGCGTTCGTTTAAATGATTTTTCTTACAATAAATACAAATACTTGAAAGCCCGTCAAAAACTGAAACAAGAATATCCAGTCAAACAAGCTTTTAGAAAATGCATAAATTGCCTATTTTTAGGCGCGCATGAAAATGGGACAGCAAATTATGTTATTTGATGACTTATTCTAAGGAATTATTAACTTAGAAATATTCCGAAAAGAAACGTAAAACTTTTTTAGAATTTTTTGACTTTATGAAATAACGAAGTTGATTAAAATTAATGAAATTATTATTTTTATTTAATTTGGAGATTTTGTTTGAAAAATACCTTGTAAAAGTTCTAAGTGTGAATCAATTACGAATTAGATATTATTGCTTTTTAAGATAAAAAGAAAAATTGATTTGATTTTCGACATCATTTCTATTACTTCATGACTTTTATATATATTTATTAATAAGAATCCATAAAAATTAGCTTTTCTAAAGCAACAGTATCAACGCGATATGGTTCAACAAATTTTCTTTTATATATTCTTTTCGTTTATAAATTTTCGAAATTTTTAAGTAATTCTCGAAAAATCGATATATATATATATATAGCAAATCCATTAGACATCTAATTGATCGTCACTAAAAGAAATAATCTTCATTTGAAATGGTTCGCCTTTGACGTCTTATACCTATTATATACGTTAGAAGCATTTTCGGAAGACTTTTGATTGATTTCAAATAAGTTATATAAGAAAAGAAATCAATTATGGTACTTTTCAGGTAAAGAAATCATCGACGTTGGCTAGGTGCCATTGTTTCCAATGATTTCTATAATATCCTTTTAAAAGCAGAAAAAAAAACGCTAGGTTGGAAAAAGCAAATATATAAAATTGTATAAAAATAAAATTAAAGAAATGAATGAAATAGACGCGACCAATTTACCAAATAAAACTTCTCTATGGTACATTTTTTTTTTTCTAAAAGAAAAATGAAAATAACAAGCAATCACCTCAAAGACAATTCAGTTCAATTGAGAGAAAATTACAGAAACCTTTTAGATTTCGACCTCGATTTTTTTTTCTTTGCCAGAAAGTATCGACTTCAATATACATCATCAATGCTAGGCACTTTTTTAAAATACAATCCTATAGAAGGATCGTTGTAGATTTTCAAAAGCAATCATTATATACAAAGATATATATAAAAAAAAGGAACTACCTAAAATATACATGATGAATGAAGACGAGGCAAAAAAAAACTGGCAAAAACAAACCAAAATATACCAAGTTTTTCTTGAAAAGAAGTGAAAATATAATCAAACCAAAGTAAATGTTTCTTTTATCTTGACACCATTTCTCTCTTTTTTGCGAAAAACGTAGACCCTTCCGTTTCGATTCAGTCGTCATCACCGTCACCGAAGATTTTCATCGTCTCTTCATCATCATCGTCGTCCTTTATAAAATCTAGATACTTCTTTATATGAAACACCAACGAGTTTCAAATCAAATTGTCCCCGTCCTTTTGCTATGCTTTTTTTATCTACAAAAAGAGTGTGTATTCTTGTCTCTAAAGTACACAGTAAATGTTTTCTATTTTTTCGTCGTTTCCTGATCGTCCAAAGAACTTTTCTCCATCCTTATCTAGTCCTATCCGAAAAAGAGGATATAATAAGATGAAGAAGATGTATGAAAAGAAAATATATGTACAAAAAAAACGAGGATCTAGGAAAAAATAAACTCAAATATCCGCCACCTCATGATTTCAATGAAACCACCTTTTCTCAAATAAAAGGATTCGCTCTGAAAGTGAATGAAATTTGATGAGATATTTTTTGATATACAACTTATGTATAGTATATCAAGCTAATAAGAAAAAAAGAAGATAGATGATTGAAAGTAAAAATAAACTTTATTAAATGGAATCTGTTATCGTTTTAAAAAGCCTACTATATACCGAAAATGTCATTTCAACTATGCCAATTTGTAACAGAAAACAGAAACGCGTTAATTCAAATACTTCCTGTTTTTCAGGCTTCATATTTCTGGAACGAAAATAAATCTACAAATAGAAAAATATCATCAATCATTGAACATAATTTTTCTATGATAGGATATGGAAAGATCTATTTGCTAAGGAATAAAGACATTTTCAATATACGCAAATTCTAAAGTTGACCCACATCTCAGATTAAACGCGATAATTCCTTTTTTTTTTAGGATATTCTATTGATTGAATTTTGTGACAGTTTTTTTGGGATTATTCTTTGTTTAGGATTTTTATATGTGATCAAAAATTGGAAATTGGTTTTATTTTGAAATTTGTCAAACTTGTGGACGATAAAAATATACGCTCCCAAATTGGATAGAAGATATTTTTGTTTATGTTTTTCAGATAAATTCTTTTATTTATAATTGAATCTGATGAATATATTTTCAAAGTATAATTTTAAATAATTTTCCTTTTTTTATAAGAAACAAGGACTTTCAGTTAAAGATTTTCATATCTATAACTTGAGGAAAGCGTAGATTATATATTAATTTTGGTGTTTTAATTACACCTCTTTCTATTCTAATGTGTTTTCAGTTTTACTATAAAACTTTTTCCAGAGTTTGTACAAATAAATACATGAAAGAAACTTTTATGTATACACATATCTACACTTCTTAGTATTCAAACTCTTCTTATAACTTTATAATAAGTATTTAATCATATAATATAAAATATATTTAATTAAACAACAAAATATATTCATAGACATTTAATCCATATATGCAAATTTTGTTCATAAAGCAAAATCCTATATGAAATGCACTTATTTGTAGCTACGCTATGAAGTTTATGAACCTCTTTCTCAAGGTTCGCAAATTCATATTATGATAACAAAAAAAGTGCAATTTTTAAATTATTAAAATGTAAATTTAAAATTCAAAAACGAGAAAATTTTATGACCAGGCCAATTTTACTACTTTAATAAATATGCGACTTAATGAGAACCTCAATTTTAGAATAAGTTAAATCAACTTTGTTTCTCCTTGTGGATTATATCGTTTTGCACTATTCTTGGATAGATTTTACGTATACTAACAAACTAAATTTTGATAAAATTGGTTTACGAATTTCGTAATTAATTCCAAAAACAAATTTTTTTCAAAATTTTTAAAGACGCATGGACTTTCAATAGTATATGTACACCTCGGAACCTTATATTTCCGAAAATTCCAATCAAGTCAATATTAATGATTGATTTCTCATACTATTGTTAATCACTTCAGCTAAAATAGTTATTGAATCATAAAACTTTTATATTCCTTACAAAGTTCAACTTACAAGCTTGAACGTAACAAGAAAAAAAAAACAACAAAAAACGAAACATAGGAAACTTTTGTGCCCTTTTACTAGACATCACATGTCAAGAATAAATCCATTAAACTTTACCCAATAATAAATAAACTATATATATATAACTATAGTATACGAATACAAATGTAGAAAAAGAACAAAAATATAGAAACTAAAAGGAGAAGACATCCATTAATATGAAGATAGAGGGACAACTTCTTAATTTCATTGAATGTACAACATCCTGTCGAAAAACAATTTTCGGAATGTTTCAAAGATTCCATTAGGGACTAAACCCATAAAACTCCGAATATTTTATTAAGAATGCGTACATACATATATATGAATAATATACTATAGAAAATCTAGTTTGAAGTTATCCTTTTCACGAAAATAATGTTTGAATGAATCGAAATTGAATATTGGGAGAAAAGATTAAAGTTCAATTGATAACTCGTCTCTAGATTGTATATTCATTTGTCTATCTAAAAGAATTCGAACTAGGTTTCCTTATGAAAACAACATTAAAACTAAAGTTTCTTTATTTCGTATAAAATATTGATTTTGAATATCAAAATATAAAGTTTTTTTCGGCTAATGTTATTATTAATTTCTAATACAAAAAAAGAAAAAAAAAAACTAATGTAATTTTGGAATAAAATTAGACAAATTTGTACTAATGAATTTTAGTTAATTAGGAAATAAACAATTGAAGTTAGTAAACTTTTAAATGTACAATGTTTAATTACATGGTTTGGATCCTTACTAAATTAGAATTTCCAAAATATCTAATTCAGCTGTGGAATTTTGTAAGACGGTAAATCTTTTATCCCTTTCAGACATTACTTAATGCGAAATTTGCCACTCGCAAGTGATCAATTTACAGTGACAAGTATTGTCACTTTCAAATAACGTTTAAGCAATATTCTAAGTAAGTGATTGTCTTATTTCGAAACGATCTGTTTTGATAATTATCAAGATTATAATCTATTACTTCGTTTACATGATCTACTTGAAGTCGACTTCAATCGCAAAATCGTGCATATAAACCAGGATCGACTTGAATTCGACTTGAGTTGATCCGATCACGAAAACTTTTGCAGGAAGCGTTATTTTTTGCTTCAATCTAAAGAAAAGTGCCACTGAAAGTTATCGTATGCTATGGTGGACATGCTTTATTGAACCAGTCTGATTTCGAAGGTTTAAATGTACTCATTTTAACATGAAAGACAAACGCAATCCGCCATATCCAATAATTGCACATTTTCTTGTTGTACATATTGCAATGAGATTATTATGCATTCATTTTGTGATTATCGCGACAAATCAGGTGGGAATACTTATTATAAAATCGATATTTTCATTCCCAGTCCTTTCAGCTGGAGTTACTTTTTGGAATAGAAACTGTTTTTCAAAAAGAAAAATTAATAAAGTATTGTTGTCTTTTCTTCTATGGAAATTTACAATAGAAAATTTTTTTTTTTTTTTTAATATTGATTCCTATTCAAAACGATAATAAGTATTCATTCATTTGTATAAATTTAAAATTATTTGTTTGTTGCTACCTTTTTTCATGAAATATTTCATCATTGTTTTTTAACTTCTTAATATTTCATGTGTTCCAAAACAAATATGCGTAATAATTCTTTTTAAAATGTTGTTATCACTTTTAAGAAAAAAGCACACGCTCTTAACACCAAAATTTTTTTAAAACGACATTTTTAATCGATTTGTATTTGTAACTTTTACGTAGTCTAAGGTATTTGTTTAATAAAATCGCTCGTGTCTTATTTCATTAAATTCGACATTAAAAATTTTTGTATAAAAGAGCAAATTATATGAAAGTTTAGAACTAAGTGAATCTTGCTTTTGACTCGAAATATTCTCTAGTATCTAATAAACTAGAGAGCAACAGTATAGTTGATCAATTCTTCTTAAAATCGAAAAATTTATTAACAAAATGCGTTTTGCTGGTGAGATAACAATAATCAATTTTTTAAAAAGGAATTAAATATATTTCAACCTTTTTGTATTTCAGTTGCATTAGGCTTTTTGGCCATCATCATTTCAGTCAATGCTCGCATTATCTTCTTGGAAGATGACTATGGAAAACCAGATTTTGAAACTGAACTTTTAAAGGTATATTTGACAATTTCTTACTATAGTGAATATAATATGAAACTAATAGAAATATTTATTTGTTGTTTTAGAAAATTTTACTAAAAGATCAACAAAATACAATTTTCTCACCATTCTCAATCAAACTAGTACTATCATTACTTAAAGAAGCAACTCCTCTAAATTTCGAAACACGAGATGAATTAGATACGGTTTTATCATCAAGTATACATCTTGAAGAAGTTCACAAGTTCTACACAAGTTTATTCAAATCACTTAAAGTAAGTTAGGAGAGATTATCACTATGACAAAATTGAAACTAAAGCATTATTAACAATTTTAGCAAAAGAATGAAAATTATGAATTGAATGTTGGAACCCAAATATTTGTTGATGCTGCTGTAAGTCCAAATCCAACCTATATCGATATTTTAAACAAATTCTATGATACTTCGATTAGCAAACTTGATTTCTATGAAGCCGAAAAATCTGCAGATGTTATAAATAAGTGGACTTCGGATATAACAAATGGTCATATTAAAGATCTCGTTAGTGCTGGTTCGTTCATATTAAATATATCAAAGGCATAGCAAATTTCTTAACTAATGTCATTTAATTCCAGATGATCTTACTGATCAACTTGCAGCAATCATTGTGAATGCATTATATTTTAAAGGAAATTGGGAAAATGTATTTGATGAAGAATCCAATTTTGTGAGACCTTTTAAAACTCCCACCAAACCTGTAGATGTAACTTTTATGAGACAACACACTCAATTTGAAACATTCTACTCACGAGAATCGAAAGTGAGATTCGTTCGTTTACCATACAAAGTAATTGACGACACCCAATTTAATCAAATTTCAATAAATAATATTAATTTATACATGTTTACAGGGTGGGAAATATGCAATGACTCTTGCGTTACCAGATCAAGTAGATGGACTTGACAATTTCATTCAAAATTTCAAAGTTGGCAGTCTTGCTGAGGTTAGAGAGAAAATGAACGCACATGAAGTTGAAATTCAATTGCCAAAATTTGAATTTGTTTTTGAAGCTAAACTTAAAGACACTTTAAAAACTGTAAGTGAAATTGGTTTGTTCTTAAATGGAGAAATTAAAAATTAGGATTGTTTTATTTTTCCTATTTTTTTTTTTTTAGATGGGAGTTCACGCATTATTTAGTAATAGAGCAAAATTAATCGGGCTTAGTAACAATGATGAATTTACTGTTTACGATATCATCCAAAAAGCTGGAATTATCGTTAATGAACGAGGTACTGAAGCCTATGCAGCTACAGGTAAATATTATTGTTTTTTATAAAGATTAGAGATAATTGAAACTTTTGATTTACAGAAGTACTAATCGGTAATAAATTTGGAGATGATATCATACATTTTGATCACCCATTCGCATTCTTCATTCACGATGAAGCAAGTGGTGCTGTATTATTTGCAGGAAAAGTTACAAACCCCTCGATCTAAGATGGATTTTGTATAATTTTTTAACAATAAAAAACTCCCAATTCAAAATTATTTTATTTATGAAAATTTAATATTTCTATACCGAATTACTAGCATTCCACTTTCATTTTTAGTCTTAAAGCATTATAGTATAAGTCAAATATTATATCCACTTTTAAGTTGTTCTATTTTATAGGTTCTTAATAACAACCGGATATAATACTGAGTTTTATTGAAAAAAGTGTTAATACTATTTTCTAGTGAGGAAGAATAAATTTCCTAACAGAATTTATAAAGTGAGTGAACACTAACTAGCGAAAATTGGAAATATTGCCTTTTTAACAAATCTTTAAATTAAAAAAAACTAATTTTAGATTCAAAATTAATTACATTTTGATGAATGTCTTTCTTTCATTGTTATTCAATAGTTAATTATTAATAAATAATTTCTAAGATTTCATTCTTCGAATATTTTCTTGGTTTCAAATTTCAATTAACGAGAAAAATCACTACTATTGATTCGAGTTCATTAAATTCCTTTCAAAAAAGAAAAAAAGCAAAATCGAAGAAAATATCAAAATATAATCTAACAATTACGTCACTCTGGAAATCTTTAAATTACCCTCCAGCCAAGAAATGTTTCTTTCATTTTCCAAAGAGAAATCAAATATATAAGACCTTCATAAGTCTTGAAACCCATGATATATTCTAAAGAAAAGGACCCGGATACTTCATCCCTTTCCATTTCCCTTTATTTTTTTTTTTACGATAATTGTGCCATTTTACGACCAATTTAGGACGACCGAATTGAACCGTATTGGTTTTTACTTTAATTCCGGAACCAAAAGAAAGAAGCCATCAAATTACTAGAAGTAATATACCATCAATATCAATACCAGAGAGGGAGAGAGAAGAAAAAAAAAGGAAAAACCAAATACACAATAGATTCTATTCAATGAATATTATAAGAACACGAATTGAACATCACAAATCGTGATGAATTTCCACCAAAAGAAAAACGTATATCGAAGAAGTAAAACATCAACTTATAAAATACGATGTTTTTACCTTTTTTTTTCTCTATTCTATACAAAAAGGTAATATACAATGTTTTTTTTTAATGTGACATGTAATACCTTATATTGAATTTTTATACAATGCTTCTTCTCCTGTTTGTTATTTTGAAGGATTCCGTTTTATCTTCTTTGAAAAACCATAGGAAAAAAAGAAAGGCCTCTAAATTGATACAAATATCGCAAAACAAATTGAATATATTTGAAAACAAATAGAAATTTTTTTTACTAATGTAAAATCAAAACATAGAAAGTACCTTTGAAAATATCTCCAGCAGCTCTAAAATATGGGTATATAGGCTGAAATATCAGAAAAAAAAATGTATTAGAATACAGAACAAAGAAATGAAAAGCATATCCTTTGATGTCCCTTAAATCTAGAAATGTTCATTTTATATATATTTCTTTCAAATTATCAAAACTTTCAGAAAAAATAAGGTCTAAAGTTGAACGATATAACAGCAAAAATTTATGAACAAAATAAAATACAGGAAAACAGGAATTTTGTATATCAAGTACTTTAAAATCCTTACGGGGACAGGTAAAAAGTCATTTCTTCAACCCTCCACCGAGGATCACTGGCAAATTCTCAAAATATTTTATTAAAATGTCTCCGACAGATAAAACCACCTTATTACACGTTTAGCGAATCTTTTTCATTCTTTTTTTTTTTTGAACTTTAAATGGATGTATTTTTTGTTCATAGCTTTTTGGTCTGCACATATCTCTTGTCATAGAAATTTTACGTATTTTTGAATTAAATTTTGAGTTCGTTTAATAGATTTTACGGATGTCACCATCAGAATTTAAGAAAAATGAAGAAAGAAAACATTCTCTTCCTTTTAAATTATCAACAAAGATACCACATCAAAATTTCTTTCTCCTTTTAAATTTTTCAATACAATTTTCTCTTTTAAAAAAAAAAGTGGACCTTAATGTACTTAGAAATTTCTATTCTTAAGAGTCCTTAGTAAAATAGAAATATAAAAAAAAAACCCGTAAAAATAATATAAGAACCAAAAATCAAAGTACCTAAAAATATCTACTCTATACCGTTTACGACTACAACAATAATAATACGTGCTTTTGAATAACAATTTACTAATGAGATTTTTCTATACCTTAGAAGAGCTTTGGCGTATATAGGACGTCTTCCGTTCTACTCCATTTTCTATTATTATATTTTACTTAAAATAATTTTCCTCGGTATATATAGAGAAGAAGCTGTAAAATGGACTATAAATTTGATTATCTTAAATTACTAACTATGGACGATGGAAAGTAACGCCATGAACTGATAATGAATGGGGAATCTATGTACATGACAGGAATGGGGTACAGGTAAGTGATTTCTTAAAAGCAATAATTTACAAGAATTTAAACGAATTATGAAATGGAAAAAATTTTTTCAGAGGATAAAGTAGAAACGGACAATGTGGTAGATAGGATTTTTGAAAAAAAATTTAAATTATGTATTTTATGAGCAGAAGATAACTTAGAAATCTAGGCAAACGAAAAATAAATAATTATGAAGAGCCGAGAACATGAATGAAATCTCATACCTGTCAGTTTTGGGGACCAAGGGACTAAACGACTGCGACCACATTCAACACTGTATTTGAGCCGTTTATTTGGTTTTCCATAAACTGGAATATCATTTAAATAACTCTAAGATGTTTAGGCGTTTGTTTAAAGTTTAAACAATTAATACAAATAATTAGCTTTGAAGAATCTAAATATAAAACAAAATTAAAAATAGCAATTGGAAAGTTTTTTACGAGAAATTGAAACAAGAATATCGGAGCGTTTGTTTAGCAAACGTACTTTAAGCACTCCTTAAACCATGTTTAACTGGATTACCATAAAAGCCAGCTAAATTAAGCAATTAAATTATAGCCATTATTTTTCCGTAATAGATTTTTCTGTTATGAATCTAGCTTCAAAAACTCAGCTTAAAATACATTTGCTATAGCTAGAAATTAGTTAGTATGAATAATTTTTCAGATTTTCATGAGAATACACCGTTTGAATAACTAGAATTTTTAATTTATTGGATCGTCTATTTAATATGAATTAAACTTCGGAGAATATCAACTTTTAGTTCAGAAAGTACCTACTAGAGATTACATATGAGAAATCTCGACTACATCTCCTTCGACAAAATTCTTGTTTATTATTTGTAGCTTTTCTAAACTATAACTGTAACTATATTATTTGTATTAGATACCCTAAAATTCTTACCAAAAATAACTTACAATTATAAATGAAATTCATTTAATACTATATTAATATATAAAGAAATATATATACTAAAAATTCATTGGAAATATTCAAAACAATGATCGAAAATCTCCAATTTGCCACCCAATCCTAAAGAATATATATGTCCCAAGTTATATAATTTATCCGAGTGGAAATTGGAAAGGACATCATCATCCGTTTCTCATTTCTGTCAGATCAGAGTTAAAGTTTAGTTATTTTTTTATACATAGTTCGTTTTTATACATTCCGGAATCCCATTAGTTTGGAGTCTAGAATAAGTTCAGGAATCTCTTTCCAAAAGAATATTATATTTATTTCTTTTTTTTTTTAGCTTATATGCAAGAGTAGTGTACTATATTTCTTTTCTTTTCGTATATTTTCTACATATAAAATTATTCCAGTATTTTCTCATATGTATAAATATGAACATGTACTTTTTCGGAAAATATTATAAGTAAATGTGGGTGATGGTCGCAAGGGAACATGAACATATATACTATTTATAGTATTCATATGTTCGATATAGAGAAGACCTATTCGTAGGGTGAAAAATATAAGGAAACATATTTCGAGCATCAAAAACATTCATATATGGAAATGTGCTGAAAATCGGAAATCGATAGAACATTATTCTGACATATTTGAATTTCTTTTTTTTATTATTATTATTATTTTATTTTATTTCATTTTATTCTCTGTATTTTTTCTTTTTTTTTCTTTTAACATGTTCTTTTCGTTTATTAGAATTTTTAGAAGGAAGTTCCACATGGTTGTTCGTTTTACATCATCAACTTAACGGTTTTACGATCCTTATATTATATACTATCAAAATCATTATAAACTTGCATGTATAAGAAAGAAAATGGTGTGATGTGAATACATTTAAAAAAAAAAAAAATTTCGAAGATTCGATCATTTCCAATCATAAGAAAAAGAAGAGTACTTAATATCAAAACTCCATACACACACAATGTTCTATTTAATTCAATAATAAATTTAAGAAAATTTTCCTATATTTTACTCATATTTCAATCAATATGGTTGATAGATGAAATATTCCACAAAAAAAAGGACCAGAAGAAAATAATAGCTTCCAGAAAAATTGAATAGATACATATACGAGTATGTGTGTTTATATTGAACTGATAGAAACTTTCGTTCTCTAAGTATCCCAGTTCAACTTCCTTTATTATATATATATACATATATAATTTCTTTGTGCATCAATTCAGAAGAAGACAATTATTTCACTCGATTTCATCTCACATATCCGCCTCGCCAAAATTTATTACCAAGAAAAAGAAGGTACTAAAAAAGATTTCAGTAACCATATTCCGTTGGCTTTACTTTCATTTTTATATATCATCTTTTTTTGTGGAAAAGGATGAGTACAGATATTTCCAACTTCCAAAATCTAGGGTGATAGACAAAAATGAAAAGAAAAACCAAAATATATATATATATATATTATGAAATGGGTAGGTGAACAGATAATATGAAGGATGATGTGCTGACAGTTTCGAAGTCATTCAGTATCGAGATTGATGGCCCTTGATGGATTTTTTTGCGTCTAACTCCTCGTTTGAAATTAGGTGACAAATTATTTTGGATGATAGAAAAATAAAACGGAATTTAATTCAAAGTGCGGTAATCTAAAACAGATTTTATTGAAGAAGAAACAAAAAAAGTACTATAGAAAACCATTGTTTCTGTTTCCAAAATTTTAACATTAAAAATTAATTTTAAATTAGACTTTTTTGTCTGGTTTTAAAAGATAGACAAATTGAAAAATTGTTTTCCTTGAAAAGAACTGACCATAACAAATGATTTAAAAATCTATAAGAAATTTATGAAAATTTACCAATAACATAAAAAGTAAAATCATGTAATGAACTCTTTCAACTATAGTATATGAGAAAAAAAAATTGATTAATAATATATGCTCTTTGCAGGCGAACAGAAATTTTTACATCTATGATAAAAATGTATCCTAGATGGAAGCACAAAAAAAATGTACATAGAATCAGGAGAGTAGGTTATATTCAATATAAAATGGTATGCCAAAAAAAAAAACTTGCATACGAGTACTATCCGACATAGTATATAATTACATTAAAAACTCTTCCATTAGAGCGCGATTTTGTTGTGGTTAAATTTTCCATCGTATACATTTTCTCTCAGGACTGAAAATCCAATATATCAGGAATATATAACGTATGGTCAGTGTAGATTATGCATTGGACAAAAGTTTAGTTTTCGATGTCGGTTAGAGACATGGATGAGCTTTATAGTAATTTGTTTAAATCTCCCGACAGTATATTACATATTTTCAAGCAGAATATTATATTTGATGCTATTTTTTTTTAGGAGTGTAACAACCTTTAATTTTTATTAGAACTTACAAGGTAAAGGATGGTGCATCCTTTTTAAATCTTAATAATTTAAAAAAAGCAACAGAAATTAAAACATTTTTCTTATTTATAACTAACTGTGCCCGGTATTACTCGGCTTTGAAGTGTGTGGGGTATTGCTGAGGTTGGACTGGGCTAAAGTGATACAAACCATGGTTTTACAATAGTGAAACTACAATGCTATGTTAACACTTACATATATAGATAGATGAAAATACGACTATTAGCCAAATTAGAAAGATTTTCCCTCGAATGCAAAGTTTTACAGTTTTTCATGGCCCGTTTATACTGAAAAATTAAAGAAAACTTCATGTAGCGCGAATTGGACCAAGATTTTTTCGTGATTCTGTATATATATTATTTCCTTGGCCGAAAAAAACATTTATTAATTTTTAATTTTATTTTTTAATAAATATTTCCAATTCTTCAAACAATTTTCCATAAATTAATGAAAAAATTGTTTAACAAATTTTTATAGAATTCGTCGATGGATGCAATTTTAATGCATCGTAGTTGATGCATGTAATTGGACATTACATTTATGAAGTGGTATCCGTACGCCATCCTGTATAATACATTTCAATGTAATTGAACAGCTTTTAAATATATTTTATGTTTAATATTTCATCAACAACAATTTCATTTCAATAATATAAGAGTAATTTAAAAATCCTGTTCAGTCTGGAGGCTTTAGAGTGGTACGGGGACACCTTTTACCACTCAAAATCAATTTGGGAGAACGTATCACGGCCCCAAAATTAATCGGATTTAATTAGGCACGAATTACAAATGGATACTTGAGAATTCATTGGAAAATTTGTTTCAAAATGTTTCATGGGCCCAAACATTGAGGTAGGTGGTATTGGTTGCATTATATATCATACACAAAAATGTAGATTGAAATTACCTTTTTTTGCCAAAATATTAAAAATCTGTTTCAATTCAATAATTTCGAATATAAATTAATGAACATTTTGATATCAGAATTTTTCGTCCTGTATTTTTGAAAGCACAAATTCTATAAAGTATTTTAAGTGACTTTTTTCCGACAAGCTTGACATATATAAATGGAAACAATTTCAACTATTAACTCAACTTTTATAGTATACTACCATAATATATACTTTTTGGGTGAATACCCGGCGTTTTCCAGAACGAGACTTCCTACACTAGCTGCGTACACTCGGAGTAAGGAGGAGTTAGCTAACTTTGGCCTGACCTTGATTAGAAGGAGTAACCAGTTTGCGAAAAGACGTAGACTATCAACCAAACTTTTAGGAGGAGGTACAATGGATAAGTAAGAAGTAAGCAACTGTTGTATAAAAAACTGTGCGGGCCACTCCAATACAATACCATACAATACACAACTAGTATAGTACCCGTTGCTTTGTAACTTAAATAAAACTATTAATATCACAAAGTTATACAATAATAGAATTTTTGTAGATGATTCGTGAAGTTTTTTACGTGAGAACTTGAAGTTGACTTGATGCGCATGTATACGCGAATTTATTTTGAGTCGACTTCATTCAAGATTATCACAACATTTTTCTCATTAACTTGAAAAATCCAATCAAACGAATACTTCAGAAATTGAAACTTGATAACTAATTTTAACTTAAAAATTCATTTGTAATTAATTTTTAAGACATTCAAATTAACTAGAAGCCATTATGCCAGTATAACTGGCAATATTTAGACAAGGTATTTTATTAATAAAAATTAAAGAAAATACTTGAAAAAAAATGTTCCCTCTAGCTGCCTTGATCTAAGATTCTTTTCCAGTCAACAATACTAACTATTCCAAATATTTACAAAAAAAAATTAAAAAGTCATCAAGATTATTTAAAGCCGGGTCTTTTCGACTCGATACGTTAAAATCTAAACTAATGGAGCTTAAAAAGAAGTTTTCTTGTCTTTAAGTTTCCAACAACACATTGATCAACTGTATTATAATATAGGATTGATTATGACATTTATTATCATTCTCATACCATATCCATATTCACCTCTCTATTTTTATACGCACATGCTTATTTCGATAACACTAGTATATGTATCTTAGAACAGATACTAAAATAATAATTAAGATCCTTTTATATTTATATAACATTCCTGGGTTCATAATAAATGTTTTGTCGTTCATAAAATTCGCACACTCATTCCATATACCGAAGTTCGAATCTTCAAGTAAATTCTTCTCATCATCGGGTATAGTGAATCTCATCCTTATTTGCTTTTTTTTTTCTTGTTGTTGTTATTATATTCTTTTAACAATGCAATAACAACATAATTAGGAAGTATAGAATTTCTGATGATCTCTTGAAATGTAACAAAACCCAAACCAAATTCGGTCTGATATTATCTGTACAAGTATTATATGGAATGATAAGGAAGTTCTCGAATCCCTTTTTAAAACTGTGCGTTTATACAGTTTTGTATATATTAAATATATGCCCTAAAGGAAATAAAAACAAAATGTGGCTTTATATATATTCTATATATATAGAATCGACAGGAACAGGAATCAAATTAAATTTTCAGATTCAGTGATGCACAAAAGATGGAAAAAGGATGTGAATACATAAAGGTATATACAACATTATAATGGTCGTCGATTGTTACAATGATTCTATATATACATAGATATATAGATATGAAGAATATTTCATACCTTTTGGTACACTTGAAAATTTTATTGAGAAAGATGCGGAATTTCAAGAGAACTAATATTTTCATAAATCTCAAGTGTGTACTTTTCATCCCCAAACTATATCGTATTCGCACAAACAGACAAATGAAATCTGAAGAAAATATAATAAAAATCTTTCTCAAGATTGAAAATGGGGATAGTGTGTATATATAGAAAAGATTTTGGAAATGGCATCCACCAGAAGGACAAAGGGTCCGCTAAATATGATGGGTGGCGTTAAAGTTTCTTGTATTTTTTCTTTTATTTCTGTATTACTATGACGTAATAATATACTAGAAGAACATGAAATGAAGATTCTAAAGAAATATCAAGATGTTTTCCTTTAAATTATGTACAAATTTTTATTTATTTTTTTTTTTTTAGACTTTTTGAGTAGTCCCTTTGCTATACGTTTCTTGTATTGTATTTTTACCTTTTTCAATTGTCGTTTTATATATATATGAAATATATAGAAATATGAATATATATGACATCCTAGAGAGCATATATAAAGATCCTTCCAGGAATACATATATTGGTTTTGATTCAAGTGAAAATAGGGAGCCATAAATATAAGAATGGTAATAGTCTTTTCATTTTTTTTTCTTCTTTCCTTTTTTGTTGTATGGAGGGCATTTCAAATCGAATTAAGGAAACAATATTCCACCATTAGATTCAAGTAGATGGAAAATATTACCAATTTATGATTAGAAGCTTTTTATCGTAATATTGCATCACACTCTAAGGATTTCATAAACACATATATGATGGAAAAAATTTGGAAAAAATTACTTATATTTGAATGCATATGGTTTTTTTTTTTTTTTCATCTTTATATATGTAATAAAATTGAAATGACTATAAAATTTTCTCCGGGATAAATTAATGGATTTTTCATAGAAAAATGCTTAAATTAAATCATATAAAGTTAACGTTTTATAACAAAATCAAATAAGGAAAGGGAATTCAGGAAATCCAAAAAACATAAGAGGTTATACCGTAAACGATAATGATAAAATAAGGACAAGGGAAATGTGTTTTTATGACACAGCTTCATTTATGGTTATGAACATAAAATCTAAAAAAGATTTTGTTTATATTAAAAATAAATTTTAAAATAAAATGAAATAAAATATCACATTTTTAAAATGTTCTACAAATAGTTATGACAGAGTTATATTCATTTTCAAGTGTCATTGCATTTCATATTTCCAACCAAACAACAAAACATGCTCACCCCGTATGTGTGGCATTAGATGCACATTAGATGTGTGATCTTCGATAAAGTGATCACGAAAATTTATTCCAAAGTAAAGACATTTTTGAACAAAACCTCATCCAAACGAATTCCAATAAAATAATGATTATAAATTGATCTCAAAGTAACAATTTGTTGTTGAAAGAAACAATTATTAATTTGTTAAGGAAACAAAAAATTTTAATTGAACTTTGGTTTGTAAAAATAAATGTTTATTTAATAAAACACAAGAAATATTGATTTAAAATGTCATCAGACGACCTTTCAATATAATAGTTCAAGTTTGGGTAGGATTTTCTTTTTTAAATATTGTATCTATATAAAATAATTTCTATTTGTTCAATTTGCTTTTATAAAATAGCCTGAAACTATGTGATTTCGCTTTTGTTTCAGAAATATCTCAAAGGCAATATACCTAAGTAAATATATAAATATATATATATATAAATGATAGCATCCTTTTTTTCGTGGATAATACTCTTCTTTATACTATTCCTTTTTCACATATAATACACGAGTATAGAATGGTTCCAAAATGAATGTTTCTTTTTTCTCAAAGAAATCAAAAAAGAAAAATATCAAAATAATAATGAAAATATCATAACATATGTGGGTGGATAAGTTTTTCGATACAGATGAATACCAAATAAAAAATCCCAAAGAATTATATCTTACAATATCCGTTTCATTAACTTTGAAAAGAAAAAGTCAAAAGCAACATAAAATCAAAAAAAAAAAAACATTGCCTAAAGTGAATTAAAGTTGATTTTCTACAAAGCTCTTTCAGATATCGTAAGTATAGTATCTTTTTTTTTTTTTAAGTTAAACTAAAATTATGTTTATACATTTAGTACAAAAAGAAAATATCCTTTCACGGGAAAATGAACAATATTCGTATATGGTATTACCATTATTTTGTTTTTTTTTTTTTTTTTTCGTCTTTCCATTTTTTGGGGATAAACTCATGTCTTTCTAATCGAATACTCTAGGCACATCCTTATTACTAAAACAGTCCTGTCACATACATTGGATGCAACAATACATCATCAAATTCATTTCATTTCGTTTTGTCATATGTTATACATATACTCGCAGTTCAAGTATTGTTGCTGTAACATTATTTCTCTTCCCGATATTTTTTGAATCCCTTCTCAGAATGTTATTATGCTGTTGCTTTTTATTATATGTGACAGTATTATATCATCGGTTTGTGACAATAACAAAACTATCCGGAGGCAATAATGACCTATACGATAATAGTCTTTATTTTATATTTGATGTACGAAATAATGATATCCTTAACTTTTTCCGAAAAATAATAACATAGAGTTACTATATACTGAAACTAATCTCACAACAATATCATCATAATCATCACCATTATTATAATATATATACATATATGCTATACGTGAAAAAGCATAGAGAAAGAGTTTTGAAAATTCACAAAATACTTGTGGTACACAACATGTATATTGTTGGAATATTTGCATATCAAACCACATTAGTATATATGTGACTACAAAAGCATTTCCGTTTTGAATGTGGGAAGTTCTTGGACATATAGGATATCCGGTTGAATCAATGATGAACTATTAAGTCAATTCAACCTTTCATCTATATAGGTTGATATTATTTATGTACTATAGAAAGGATCATTAGAATAGATTTTGTAGTACATCTAATCTTATTTAGAAATTCAAATATTATTTAATTATAATAGAAAATCATATTGATTATATTAAAATATATAATTTTATTTCTGGCCCTAAAAATTATGTAAAATTGTGGCATAGTCACCAATTTATATACAAACGGAAATAAGTGCGGACCATTGCAATGATTTCCATCATTCTGAACGATTAACATGTTCCCTGCAGAAAAAGTTTGCAAACAAGGTTTTCAGACACCATCGATAACTTTAGGCATTTATTTCCAGTTTTCAACTTTGTGGATTATGTCACCCATCCACTAAGCCCTTTGAATATTACTATGCTAAAAAAAAGGTCAAAACAAAATTGTGTATTAACAGAAATTTCGTTTATAATCATATTCAATTGGAAAATTATAACTTTTCATGAAAATGCACATTTTACATTTTACTATATTTGATAAGATAACAAAAATAAAACTGTTTTTGATTTAATAATAGTGCTATAGAATCAATAAAAAAAGCTTTCTTTTTTGTTTTACTAAAACAAACATAATTTTGATAAACGCAATTTTGTAAATAATATTGAACAGACTCTGAATTGAAAACATATTCATTTTAATTTGATTGGTTTGTTACTAAAAATGCTTCTATATGCGGAATTTTAATTAACTTTTTCAGCATTAATTCATTATATTGTCGTCATATTCTCATCATCATCATATAGATTTTACTATATATAAACCCATATATATCATATAGAACATTGTACAAACCGTAAACCAAACATGTTGTGCATAAATTTAACCTAGGATCTACCTTAACTATAATAAATATACACATATACCGCCTTAATATTTATTCAACTATACTAATATAATCTATAAAAGGTAAATATATAAATATATGTATATAAGTATATTATTTTACATCCTCAGGTGTATAGAATTTGATTGTTGTATAAGGTATATATAGTTGAATAAAATTTTTGCTGACTAGAAGTAAAATAGCAGCAATTTCATCCCTTTAACTTAAGCACATATGGAATAATCAAATAATCTCATACAATTTTGGATTAAAATCTCATCAAAATATTCAAATTTCTCACCTGTGTACTCACCTGTAAGGTAAGTCATTTATTTGTGACAATCTTTTTTGATATATATGCATATGAATTCATACTTATTTTGTAAATGATATCTTTATATCTATATCTATCGTGAATATGAAACGATAAGTAATACAAACTATATATTATATTTATATGATTTTGGAGAAGGCAAAAATTTAATCCTATTCTAAACCGATTTATAACACCATATATGAAATTGATCTCCTCTTTATTTAGGGTCTTATATATCATTGAATTTATGCTGATTTCAGAATTTGTCGATTTCTAATTCAAAAATCATAAATTAGGTACTATTTAGCTGCATGTATGGAATTTCTTTAAAATTGCGTTTTGGTATTTATATAATTTGGCACAACGCGTTCTGGTAATTAGTAATTATTATTAATTCATAATTTTTAAAATATGAATAGTTTATTAAAAATTAAAATATTTTTAATATAACATGTCTTTCATAAAAGATGATTAGTAGTTCTTATTTCCAATTTCTATAGATTTTTAACAAATTCTTTATCAATGCAATTAAAACTTACTTAAGAATTCATTACGAAGAAAATATATATGACAACTTTTTATTTTTCAAAGTAAATAAGCTATTATTAAATTTGTATAAAAATTGTCTAGATACACTTTTACATACAAAACAACATAATAATTTTCATTTGATGTGGTTGTAAATATTGTTTTCTCATTCAATAATAATTTCTCATTTTACATAGTCGAAAAATCGCTAAACATTTAAACTGAATTAGATATACTATAAATATATAAAATATATTCATGAAAGTATATCACCTAAAGATATATTATAAATACAATATATGTATCTGTATACGAAATATCTTAATAAGATATTTAAACGTTGAAGAGTAAAAGACGCCGACATCTTTGGTTGTTTGTTTAAAAGCCCATTCAAGTAACCATATTACATGTTACTTATTCCATTCCTCTAAGCTATAATTTATGGAAAATTACTTTTCACCATAAAACCATTTAATTATGCTACACTCGAATAAATTTCACTTTGAACAACAAAAATGATGGAAATGGTTAAAAGTTTTAATGAAAGATTCGATACCGCACAGTTTAAACTATATAATATGAATATATATAGAAAATTTCGCATAGTTCAACGATTTCATAACTAAATGTTTACTATAAAAACCAAATAAACCGCAATTTTCAACAAAATATCGTAAACTTAATACTAAAAAAAATTCATTTGCAAATATATATAATAATTTAGAAACAATTAAATTAGAATATATTTGAAATTGCATTATTTTTCTTGAGCCCCGGGAAAACAAAGAAAACCAAAATTAATTATAATAAAATAAATGAAATTAAATCTTAAGAAATATTTATGTCGATTCTTTTTAAATCACACATAAATTTTGTTATAATGAAAAATTAAATCTAATATTCCAAAAAAAATAAAAAAAAAAGAAAAAGAAAAGTTTTGCTTTTGGTTTTTCTTTATAATAATTTCAGGTTTTCTTTTTTTTTGTGATTTCAAAAGAAGACTTATTCCAATTATGTTTGTTCAAATATAATAAAACATAAAAATTTATGTTAAATGAAATGCATACACCTATATAGTAAACATTTTCATACTTTTCCATTTTATATAGTATATTTTAATTAGATTGAATCAAAAGAAGAAAAATTAGAAAGAAAATCACAGTACACAAGGATAAAAGGGGAGAGATAAATTACGATGAATCCTCGGAATATAAAACTTCTTTGAATAACCATCAATTAAACAAATATTTTAATTAAAACTCAGCGATGTTATTCAAAGATATAAAATTAATTTATACTCTTTTTTCCTTCCAGATTCAAAATAAGGAAATATTTTCTTATATAAAAGTATTCAAAAAATATTCTAATATTTATGATTTTGTTTTTGGATTTAAAAAACCTTTTATTTTTGGCGCTTACTTTTTAGTAGTATTTTTTAATGAAATTTATATTATTTGATCGCGAAAACAATTTCTATAGAAAACATTTTAGAAGTTATATTACTAGCATCTTAAATTCGATGAGAACACATCATCTATCTCAAAGAGATTCAAACAGTTTTTCTACATTGAATTCTTACAGTTGCAGTTTAGTGTAACGGAACAAATATATAGTGTGGACTGGATATAATCATTTGGAATCAATTAAAGCAATTTATTCTATTTAAAAATATATACACTAAACCGTTATCCTACTTCTGTCACCAAAAATTTAGTTTTTCAAATATTTATGTGTCAAATAATTCAATAAAATAGATTGGCAATTTATTAGCTTCATTTTACGTTTCTAATTACAATATAAAATTCTCCACCGAAATACGATTACTACAAATGCATTATAAATAAATCGGAGATTTTGAAAACCTTTCGGTTAAAACTTCAATAGCCAATTAATACTTCTGGCAGAATTTAAATTTATTTTTCTAGAAATAAATTCCAATTACCAATAATAAAATAATTGAATAAAAATAAATTGAAAATTAATTTTCATATTTCTATTTTAAACGCAAAACTATTTTCACGTTAGAAATTCTAAATTTTTTAATATAATCCTTAAACTAATTAAATTAGTTAATAATAAACTATTTATATAATTCTTTTATAATTTAAAGAACGTTTAATTATATGGATCTAGGACTATTAACCCTTTTGCACTACCACCAATTTGGCTATACCCTGGTAGTCAACTCCAAAGCGATTTTTCTTATCAGCACCATTATTATAGTAATTGGTAAATTTTTAATATTTCCACTTGGAATATCTAAATACTGTTTATCAAAAATTATGGATAAACTGTAGGCAGTACAGCTGACCTATAGTAAGAAGTGCAAATTTTTATTGCTTGTAGTTACATCTTATATAAAAATAGATTAATCTATGATTTCAACAAATAATTTCATAAAACTGTTCAGCAAGTAAAATTGGTCATAAAATTAGAAAAATAAAAATAAAATTAAAATGTTATAAAAACTGATTATTTTATCTTTAACCCATCTTGTTTATGTCCAATTAAAACATTTCGACCTACAGGAATAATCTTGCCAGGGATTAACATATTACTTTCATTTAGAAATGCATGGATTTATATTCACATTGTTATAATTTTTCCACTTTTTTCCCTATTAGAAAAAGATTCAATTTGTTTGCATATCCGGAAAACTTTGACGCCATTGATATGCAAATGATTTCCACTTCAGATATAATATACAAAAACTTTATCGAAAGGCTGAACTAGAAAGTATGATAGTGCACATCTTTTTGTTATGCAAAAGTGTATCGAACCGAATGAACTAAACGTTATCCTTGAGTTTATGTTTATTTTATTGGTGGGTCGTTGAATGAACTATCTACTATGTTCCTACTACGTCCTCTAAAAGATTTCACTACAATATGCTTAGTGAGTGTAAAACATCTTCAACATTCTATCATCTAGAACTCGTATTTTGCCTAAGACTTATCTGTTCTACAATTTCAAGAGCCATTATTGAAGAAGTTTGAAAATAGTATTCAATAAAAAAAACAAAAAAACGAATATTATATTCGATTGTAAATAGCTTTTGTTTTAAAAGCATTCATTTAAACTTTTAAAGTTAATCATAAGAAATAAAAGAAAATTATAAAATTTTTGATATTTTTGCAATGAAACAAAAATAAAATCAATACCACTCTTTCTTCTAAAGTGAAAATTTTTTCTGTACTAAGTGGGGTTTGACAGAGTTTGGAAAACACAACAATGTTATAAAAAGAAACACATGGAAAAACTATTAATAAATTGGTTTATCTAGTTTAAACTTTTATTCAATTCCCATTAGTTCGGAGATGCTTTTTCGAAATACCAATAGATCTTTCATATTGGATGAAAAACCCATATGAACCCTTCGTTAAAAGAAAACCAGCTAAAGAGGTGGACTATTTTTAAAATTTTATTTGTAACTTTTATTTTTTATTTGTTTGTATATGTGTGATATTATGTTGGAAAGAAAAAAGTTTCGAAATTGTATTTTGAAGAGTGTAAAACGTGAAAGCTTTTTCAATTGCGAATAATATACTTTTCTTTTCCTTTTCCTAAATACTTCCATTCAGTTTTGATTATTTTTTTCCTTTTTTCAACAATTTTGGTGTCATTATTACAGAAAATATAATCAATTTTCATTTTGAAAATCGTTCTCAGAATAAATTTTATCTAATAAAATACCAAAAAAAAATATACAGTACAATCACAATAATTGCAACTATTAATTAAAACCTATTGAAAGTATTAAAAAGTTGAAATTTAGTTATATACATATACTTATAATGTTTTCAGCTAAAATAAGATTTGTTTGAAGTCATATATCTTATTTTTTATTTTAAATACAGCTTAATGCAAGCGGCAGTGAAAAATATAAGTATGTAAATTACAGATGTATATAACGATTTTTTAAAATTATTTTTCCTTTGGCAAGAGTCAAAATCTTTGGCGTTCGGATTAACAAACCGCAACATTCGGGAAATCGGTTCATTTCTACCGTAGCCACTTCTATGATAATTTATATTAAAAAGTTCTACGGACCTCAAAGAACGTGCATTAACGTTTAAATGTATCTTCAACCACAAAGACAAAAACATTATCGGCCATCTGACGCCTCTTTTCTAAAGAAAAAAATTTTATTATTTAATAAATTTGTGTCCTTTGAATTCATTTTAAATTTGTTCCACCTACATTTTCACAAAATATTAAGATTTCGTAATTTTTAACTATTTGTAATTTTATGGGAAAGTTTGTTCCAAGAATTTTCAATGATATTTTAAGCATTTAATAATTTAAATAATACAGCCTCATCATGCCAACTATAGTACTGTAATGGTGAAACTTATCACGACTACACTGTAATTTCATTTTTGTTTTTAAATAAATTTTCCTATTTTTTAATTAATTTTCATCCACTGTAAAAACAAGCAGAGAAAAAAGAAATTTTCTTTTTAATCAAACGATTAAAAGGTATCACTTGAAGCATTAATTGCCCAAAATTCAAAAAGAGTAGAATTTTAATTGTTTTTTTAATGAAGTTTCTATCCAACCGAAATAATGATGGACATTTTATTCTAAATAGATATAAAATATAAAATAGACTAAACCGATTCTATCACGCGGTTACGTTTGTTTACAAACTGTCAACAAAAGTCGAAAAACTAATTTGGTGGACCTCGATATACTTGAAAATCAATTGATGAAATCGCAACATCACCACGACCAAACAGTCATCATCATTGTAATATTATCACGATATCAGTGGCCTTATTATAATAAAATGTTATCGACGATTAAATTTGTTTGTCCTATCTAGTCAGCATGAATTTTTCAATGAACTAAACTCATT
The DNA here is from genome assembly GCA_963422695.1 of Xylophagus ater. Lineage (NCBI taxonomy): Eukaryota > Metazoa > Arthropoda > Insecta > Diptera > Xylophagidae > Xylophagus > Xylophagus ater. The sequence continues at coordinate 761,475 of OY730478.1, forward strand.
GCACCCGAAACCATTGTTGACATAATCTCATCAACAAGAAAAGAATAGATAAAAATTTGGTTAAATCAAAATTAGGATTTGTAGATATGTACCTCTAGAAGGTGAAGTATTGTGTAATAGCCAAAAATTTTCGCGATATTCTGGAATTATGATGAGTTTTACTTGGGTCATGTAGTAAATTTCCTTTTAAAAAGAGGAGAGCAAAAATATTATCTCATTACAAAACTAGTAGTTTCCTTCGGAAAAGAAAAGAAAAATCGAACAAGGCAATTTCTATACTAAACAAGTACATATATAAATGGAACGCATCTGAATATTCATTAAATACACTGGTAACACTGAAAATCATAAAATTTATATATGTACACACTTTCTGTTAAAGATAAACAAAATTTTAAATGCAAAATAGGAATTAATTGTTCCTCCCTGTATGAATATTCATGGGCACGAAAGGACATCCCCGATTCAGTGATATCCATCTATAAATTCAACTGTTTTTGTTTTTTTGAAAATGAGTTGAGTTAAAAAGGAAGAATATAAAGAATTGGGTGTCGAAAAAAAAAAGAAAATGGAGGATGGTTATATACGAGTATATCCGATTTTGTTCGTTCTATTTCAAATCATATATATTTTATAATCATTTACTATACAACTAAAATAGCAACAACAAAATCCACCCAAAAAATTTAGTACTTTACATTTTCCTATATTTGATTTTATTCAACACCCAAAAAATGTCGCCTATTATAAATTTTCGTTTGTTTTTTGGTTTTTTATTATTTTTTGGGCGAACTTCTATGCATTGTATAGATTCTGCGAAATGTAAAGATACAGAACAGAGAATGAGTTTTTGTTCTACCAGATCTATGTATATAAGGCAAAGATATGGTGTTATATAGTACAGTTAAAAAAATGGGACAAAATTGTTGTAATGGAATTGAAACTAAGGGTAATGATAGGACCAACAAGCCTTAGGACTTGTGAGAAAAGTGTACTTGCTGGGAAAATGTTTGTTTACCTTAAATGAAAAAAAAAACGAAGGAATAAAATATATTGGGCTGTTTGGAAAATTTGCACCGATTTTCAGAAGATAACGTTGGAAGATATTTCAACATATTAAAGTTGCTAAAAACATACTTCGAAAGAAGATATTTTAACGCATGTTTAAGGAAACATTTTTTAGGGATAAATTGATTCCTGGCATTTTTGTACCCATTTGTAGATAACAATGTCAAGACACTTGATCCTTTTCTATTACCAGTACAGGAAAAGTGCCTCAAAAGCAAGAAAAATAGCAAGCGTTGTTTCACCTGACATTCCATCTTCAGGTTATCATTCATTCAGTAATTATCGTAATGGCAAAAGCAACTTCAACTATTTAAACTACATTGAAAACCATTTTGAACATTTTTTTGGTGAGCAACCTGAGAAATACTGGATGAAATATTTGTGAAAGATGGAAAAATATTATGGAAGAAAAGAATGAATACATAATTACATAAATTAATATACTCAGAAAAACTTTGTTTTTGAATTTAACTTAAAACTCGGCGGCATGAAGTTTCCGTGTAACCCAATATATATATATATTTAGTATATATATAGTATATGTAAGTATTTTGAATTTAAGGATAATTTATATAGTAGAAACCATATCAGAAAAACATAGTATGAGAAAATTTATTCAGTTTCTTGTCATTAGTTTCATTCAAACCCATTTACGTACTACCTACTATATATACGTTCTAGTAATAGGAAATTCCTTTTAATATGTAATACTAAAAATGAAAACAAACACAGAACGTTATTCGTCTCTCCTCTTGGAATTAAAAGGAACTTGAAGAGGATACACTGTCTATATTGAAAAGAGGTCTGACTGTAACGAATGTTCTTTGTATATTTAAAAACAAAAAAAAAGAAATGCTAAGAAGAAAGAAAATTCATATACCTTTTTGGCTCATAATTAACAAGAGAAGTGGATTCGATATCTTTCTCGACAGGTTACTTCAATCAGATAACGCTATTTGAAATATGAGCTTTGTTTAACGTTTTCTAGTTTGTCGTAAAAGATCTAAAATTTTCAATGAAAATTAACGAAAAATTAAATGTTAGTTGGAAAAAGATCACATTGTAGAAGACCCGTTTTGTTTGTTCAAAGTAATTGGAAAATTAGAAGAACTTGACTTTTCAAAACGATATTTTTTTTTTTTTACATATTATATATTTGGGAAATATTAATATTTAATAGTATGTATTTTGGGAAAATATGTGAAGAATAACTTTCGAGACATCTTTCGGGAAACCAAATAGGGATGAACAGAATCAGATGATTTACCTTATATGTTATTAGGTAAACGTTTTTATTACTCCCTTTCTCTAAAATGAGGTTAAAAAATGCAGATCTTCCACAAAGTTGTTCTATGTTAGCTTGTCAAATATGTTTATAATTAATAGTATGAATTGTACAGTGAATTGCAGTGAACTTTTACCTATATAGGCAAGAATCAATGTGGAGTACGAGTACAAAAATATTCTCCAAAAATTACTTGAATCTTTTTCATTTAATCAAAAAAGAGTTTACTTCATCAAATTAAAGATCTAGAGCGCTGTCTACTACATACATACATATATAGAATTTTAAGCTTCAACATTTGCAACCATTAAACGGCACCCAGTAAGTTTTACTGACAATGAGTGAAATTGATTAATTCTAGATTTCCAAATTTATTTACTGCCGTATAGAGGAAGTTTACAATATAAACAAACTGAATTAAATCTAATTTACCCATTCCGTTACCAAAATTTTTATTAATTAAAAAGTTTAACTAAATTCTCACATTAAAAACAATATCATTAACAAAAACCTAATAGAAGTCATTTTCAATTTCAACAATATTTTGAAAACAAAAAAGTTTTTTAAATGAATTTGTGCTATCTAAAATGGAAAATTTTCGCACATGGATTTTCTCTATACCTCCCACAAAATATCCATATTTTCACACATAGAAAAGTAAAAACAAATAAAAATTTCTCACATCACTTTGCTGATTCTGTAATTAAATTTTCAATTTTTTTTAAATACGCAAGGAAATCCTATACAAAGCACAAAAAAAAGAAGGAACCAAACCGAATGTGTGAAAACTTCGTTGGAAAATTGAATTGTTTTCTATATTTTTTTGCATAAAGATAAAATTTTATCGTGTTGACGACGATTTTTCGATTTTTCTATTTTTATATCATATACGATAAAGCTTTTCCGTAATGGATACGTGTTTTAGTTCATATCGAATGGAAACCTCAAATCGCCTTAGCTGGAGTGTAAAAGCTTGTTGTGTAAAATGTAATTAAGTAGCCGAACGACCAAATAAGATTTAATTTTAACACAACTTTGATGAAGTGAAACTTTCAGATATTAAATTAGACAGGTTCGTAGTAGAAGCACATTAAGTATATAAAATGGCATACACAGTAAATTTAATTCTAGTTAAAGCTACTAGATCAAATCTATTTCGAAAAATTCTCTAGAAATTTAGGTAAAATTATTTTTCTTTTTCTTATTTCCTCAAATTTTAGAAATAGCACCACTACTTCTGTAGTAAATTAACTTAAGATCTATTCAAGTTCACTGATTCAACTAGGATTCCATTTCATCCATTGAAAATTTTATATCTAGATTTTCTAGCTATATTTTTTTTAAACTAAATTGTTAACTACTAATTCTAGGAATGCCCATCTAGTTAAATTTTGCCTGAATCAAGTTTAAAAAGTTTTGCAGTGTATTCAATTTAATTTTATTTCCTTTTTTCATGTGTGGTTTTGTTAACATTTGGTGTTGAAAAAGATTTATGCTTTTATGAACTTCTACATGAGATCTAAAATGTTTAACACGATAAAGTAGTACAGTATTTTTTTCTTGTCAATTTCTATTTGCACCTCGATAGCAACTAATAATAATATTTTTCAATTTTAAAAGTAAACTGTTTGCTTATACATAATCATATTCCCATATCTTCTATAGAATTTTCTTTTTTACTTGATATTACATGCAAATAAATCTATTGATATCAAAAAACTCATTTGAACTTTTCCATTTCTTTTCATTTTTTCATTTCAAGAAGAAAAATAAAAAACGAACTCAATTTTCTATGATTATATCGCCATATACAAATATCCATATATATTGTATATGTACTACCCAACGGAAAATCAAGGAAGACCTTCAGAAAAAAGTAATTTGAAACCAACTATCTATACCTTATACAAAATAGTATCATAAGTTTAAAAACTCCAGCTTATTGTGGGTCTTATTATTAGTATTAATGAAATCAGGGATGTTGGAAGATATTTTTATTTCTGAAGAACTACTTCGAAAATGTTTCCAAAGAAATAACCAAAAAGAAAAATCATGGTACTGCATCTTTGCCCGGATATTCCAATATAAAACGAATATGTAGAGGGCTTTTCTTTAACTGAATGGTTTCGTTTCCTGTTGGGTATATTCAATTCAGTAATATTATCGAAATCACAGAAGGGAAATCAAGTCAGAAAACCATCTTCTTTTTACAAATATTTTATTCATTTCTTTTAACATTAACAAGAACTTTCATATACCCAAAGACTTAATCCATTATATTTTTATTCTATTCTAGAAAAAAAAGTTGTATCAATGAATATACATACAAGAACATGATGGAATGGAATAACGTCAAGGTGATATGATAAGGAATCTAAAAATTTTATATAACAACTGTAACTTACTGCATATATGTGTATATTTAAGTGTTTTCATATATATTATATAAGTAGTATGTTGTTCAACAAAAAAAAAAGAAAATATAATCTTATTCTAACCATCACCATTCATTTTTCAGAATACAAACCTAGTACTATACCAATTTCAAACCAGATGTCATATATATGGTAGTACACTACAATCTATGAAAACTATATTACTAAAGGAAAAGTATCTTAGAAACTCCTTTGAGAAAACTTTTTCCATGACTAGAAAATTTTTGTATTTCCGTTTCCTTCATTTATATAAATTTCCTATACATATGTATTTATGTAATTTGTTTTTTTATTCTTCTGTTCCCATTTCGGACATATTGCAGACATGTTGAGAGAAACATCCAAAATAGAGTATACAAAAATAACAACAACATCAACAACAACATCAAAAATCCTGGAAGAAAAAAATATCAAACATATTGTAAAAAGTTTTCTAGTTTTGGTCTTTTGCAGGTTGAAAAAAAAAAATTCCCTCAATATTATATAAAAACATATTAAAGGACAAAATCGTCGACAACATTATTACTTCATGAATACTCAAACATAAGCCTTAGCATTAGTACGAAAGGATCAAATTAAGAGGAAAAGTTTTTCTTCAGTTTTGACTGACTGGGTTGAAATTATAAGAATTTTCGAAAGAAAACTTTAAGGAATTTGTGCATGCGTCCAACGCTTATTAAATTGATTTGAATACTATAAGTAAATTTGTATTTACATAAACTATTTGCTTATCTATAAAATAATAAAAAAAAAATTCAGTTAGTTTCATTTTAATATTGTTTGACAGATCTTATTTTCATCTCAAATTTTCATATCTCTAACTCGGACATGAATTAATACTTTTCCTCAAACATTTTATAGTACACCATTTTCCAAGAGAATTTTCTCATTAAACATAATATTTTCTTTCACCTTGAAGTATATGGCTTCCGTTTCTATTTATTTTTTCCACTTCATAATTAAAACATAATTCATGAATTTTCTTTAAAATAATTTTAAAATTTATAAAACTAACAAAATAGATTCATCCATTTCCATGGCGTACCAAAACAAATTTCATAGCTAGAAGGTTTTTATTGAAATTATCTTTTTTCATATAAAAACAACAAAAAAAAAAGTTGATAAACATTTTTAATTGAATAATTTGAAATATGTTTTCACTATCAATTAATTTACACTTCTATAATCATTGTAGTTTAAAATATTCTCAATAAGAGTTCATTAACATTGCAAATACTAAAACTTTTGTATTATTCAAGTTTGCAAGAATACCATGAATATATTTTCTGAGTCTAGTTTTAATTTTTATACTATATATTTATATACTCGTATACGAATGCTAAAGCATATAAATGGGAATGTATATTATAAATCCTTTATGATTTTACAAACATAGATATGCTAGCATCGACAGCCTAACTTTAATCGAACTTATGCATGGTCGGTTCTTTTATATTCTATGAGAACATTTCAATTCTTTATTATATGTGAAATATCAATGGAATACGACATTTTTATTTTTTTGTTATTCAAAAACTCCTATTTTATTTTCGTCCCCCCATATATGATGCTAACAAATTTTTAGAGTGATAGAAACTATTGAATATAGAGCCGAAAGTATATAACATTATATATGCTAGTTTTGGCCACAAATTGAGTTATTCTTTTCATTTTAAGTTCCTCTTTTATTGAACATACAAAATTGAATCAATTGTGCTCGATTTTTTTTTTTTTTTTGAATGTAAAAGATTCAATTTTCTGTTCCAAACGAATAAATTGTGAATCAAGCAAGCTGACAAAAAATGTGTTAAAACTCAATAATTGGTGGTACATAAATTTGCTGTAAATTGTCCTTTTTTTATATTCAATTATTTTCATAAAATATTTATGAAAAAAAAAAAAACGTGTAAAATTATGAAATAAAATGAGCATAAATCTGTTCTTAAAACCACCCAAAATAGTCATTTTCGTAGAACAAAAGAAATGAATTTATCTCGCATCTAATTTCCATAACAACCTGTTAGGAGCACTAAAAATTAATATACATTTTCTTTTAAAAAGAAACTAAAAAAAAAATTGTTTCATTTTTATCTTTTACCTTTGTATGTGAATCTTTTTTATTTTTTCAAAATATAGAAGAAAAAAGAAAATTCCTTTTTTTTTCCATTCATCCGCTATTATCAACTTCCCAATTTTCACCATTAAATTTACATTTTATCATCCTTAAGTTAATACCCTCCTTGACAATAATGTGTCGCTGACAAAACTATATAAAATACATACATATATATATCAACCAAAAAAAATATGAATAAAATGTGCATGAACCACATTTTCCACCCATTTGAAAATGTTCTCTCACTTTTTGGAAAAAAGAAAACTCTTAAAAGGGGTGAACGTATCTCGTATGAACATTCATAAGATCTTATCACGCATTTAAGTCGTATAAAGCTTCTTACAAGAACGACATCAGCTATATACGAAAATCAATGGTAATGGTACTAAAAATGAAAAGAAAAATACCCGACTAAAAGAAAATAACTGAAAATCAGTTGAAGTACATTACCACCGTCACTCGAACCCAACAGAAAAAACAAAAACTTCTATATAATAACCAAGAAGAAATCTTTTAGAACATTTTACCACGAAAAGAAAGAAAAAAAAGAAGTTTAAGTCAACCCAAAAGGAAAAAAGCCACAACGGCTAATCCTCACGTCATCTTATCTGAATATAGACACAAAAAAAAAATCCTGTATATAGGAGAATGGCAGTTATAGGTGGGTTTTTGGGGGTTGCTGGATGATGATGATGATGATGATGGGTTAATGACAATGGGTGCGATGATGATAATGATAATGTTATATACTTATGTATGAATGGAAAAATATATAATACTCATGTAGTTCCAGCAATATTCACAGGACATTTTTAAATATACATTTTTCAGTTCTTTTGTGATTATATGTATATTTTTTTCACTCTAGTTTTTTTTTATGTTTTATGCAAATTTTTAGCTCTTAATTTTATTCTGTGCAATAAAACAAATTAAATGGTAATTATTTGGTTTTTAGTATGCTGTGTAAAAAGAAACAACTTATAAACATTCAGTTTAATCTATTCTGATAGTGTACCCGTTTTGGTTTTTAGTTAGCAAAAATTCTGCATCACAAATTACTGACAAAATTATGTACAATCAATTTAGAAGTTCCAAAAGATTATATGAGTAAAGTAGAATCAAAATCGGTATATGTCGATAATGTCACTTGAGAAAATCATTCCGATTTTTATACATAAGTATTCCAAAATTTAATTTATATGGAAGTACACCGATTCTCACGATTCTCACCGATTTACACTGAAGATAGGTTCCTCAGAAAACCGTATATATTGAAAACGAGCAATTCGAATCGACAATAGAGCATTAAAAAAAAATAAGAAAAAGTTTTCTGCGATCATGTGAAACTGAAATAGTACTGTGTATGGTAAATGAAAGTTTTTCTTCATTTCTTCAACCGTGTTAAAGCGAAATCGAATGTAATTTTCCATAGAGACAATGTGCCTTTTAAAACGAGCCGTACGTATAGGTAGGGTACGAAACGAGTAAACTACTATACTCATATATACTAAATACTTTAGAATTACTTAAAGCCAGAAATCTGAGATTTTTTATTTTGTATTTAAATTTTGAACTTTAGCATTAACATTAAATAACAAACTAAATACACAATCTAATAAACCTAATATAATAAAAAAAATTCATATCTCTATAATATTAATATTTAAATTTATTCGAAGAAAAATTTAGACTCCTTGTTCAAAATTCATAATCACATTAATAATTTTATTCTATATAAATGGTAGTAGTAGTCCATGTACCCTTTAAGATATTTGTCCAACATTCTAGACCTAAAAAGTTAACTAAATTTTGTCTATTTAGGATCTATTCAATAAAATCTTCTGTTATGCTACTCAATTAACACCGGAAACATCTCCTCAACTTCTTTTGTATAATAACCTATTTGGCCATCGGTTTCTAGATTTACAGCATAAATTAAACCAAAGTCTATCAAAATTATTATTGTATTCGTATATATAGTAAAATCAAATAATATAATAATAAAAAAGGGTTCTAAGGTAGAAAACAGATGAGATTTCCTACAACATTGTTTTTTTGTTTTGTTTTCATTTTAATTTTCTTACATAATGAAATATTCAATTTATTAACAGAAATAGCCCCATTATAATTGAAACTCCATCCTTTATTATGTACTATATATAATATAATACATATACGACATAGTAATGATCGCTACCAACAGAATAATATCTCATCATAGAGAAAATTTCTGTTTCATCATCAATGATTTTGTTTTGTAAAATCCTGCAACATACAATATCTATTCATATATTGTATATAAATCTTCTTTAGATTCACCAACGTTATGGAAATTATTATATATCGGCGTACCGGAAAAAAGGCATGAGCACTCATATAAATCATATTTCCTGTACCATATATACTTAATTAGCCTGGACTGTTTTATTTAGACTCTCTAAATTTGAATTGGGCATCGTTTATACAAGTATTTTTCATAAATATAAAGGGGAGTATATTTAATGTCTAAAACATAATATGTAAAATTTTAGTAACCCTTTTTTATGCTAAAATAATATTCATATGTGAGTAATTTTAATGAAATTTTATGAAATAATAACAAAATATGAAAAATTTGTTATTTCCGATGTATATAATAAATCGTAAAGGATATGAAAAAGACATATTTGACATATTACCACTTCAATTTCAGGTCGATATCATTAGTATACAAAAAAAATTTGCATATCCTTTACACTTCCTTTACAAGACGAATTTTATTTTAAAATTCACACTCGACCCTATCTACATTTGTAGTGATTACTTCATCGTTAAAATCTTTGAACTAATATACAAGGTGGAGTCCAAAGTAATCAGGACTTAAAAAAAAAAAACAGAACAAATGGTTTTTTCGGCAAAATCAATTGATTTTATTCAAAATAGTCTCCTTCTGCTTCAATACAGCTTTTTGCACGGTCCAAAAGCATGTCGAACGAGTGTTTTAGCTCGTTGGCCTGTATGGCCGCCAGTATGTCGGTGCAAGCCTTTTGAATGGCCTCTACGTCTGCATAACGCTTTCCTTTCATCGGCAAATGCATTTTTCCGAAAAGGTAGAAGTCGCACGGTGCCATATCCGGTGAATACGGGGAGTGGTTGATGGATTTTTGGTGAGATAATCAGTCACAAGCGTCGATCGATGAGACGGCGCATTATCGTGCAACAAACGCCAACTTCCATCTTCGCGATATTCGGGCCGAACACGTCGAATACGGCGCACCAAACGCTTCAAAACTCCTAGGTAGAATACCGCATTAACGTTTTGACCGGGTGGAACAAATTCTTTGTGGACAATACCCTTGGAATCATAAAAACAAATCAGCATTGTCTTCACTTTTGACTTCTCCAGGCGCGATTTTTTGGGTTTCGGCTCGTCCGGCGCCTTCCATTCAGCACTCTGGCGTTTCGTTTCGGGATCATATTGAAAACACCACGTTTCGTCACCAGTCACAATGTTATAAAGGAAGTTTTTGTCCTTTTTGACCTCTTTAATGATGTCCTTCGAATGTTGAATTCTGAGCAATTTTTGGTCGTCGAAGCTCATTTTCGCACCGATGACACAAACATACTGCACTTAAAACGCAATAACTTCACTTTCAATAGATGGAATGTCATGAAATTCTCACAGGAAGTCGATAAAGGATAGCAGATTCTAACGCACCAGTCGGCATATAGATGGCGCCACTAGGGGCGCTAGATTAAAAAAGTCCTGATTACTTTGGACTCCACCTTGTACAATTTTCTAACAAAACTCATTTAGGCACCTATAAAATGAATTTTACCACTTTCTCTCTTGCATTCAATATTTATGCAACATGTTGTTAAAAACTTTAGTTTAAATTGCATTCCACTTACTTGATATTATGCAAAATCACACAGTTTAACTTTTTCTTGCTTTGTAGAAAGTATAAGAAAAAAGAAACTTAAGTAATTTTGTTGGAAAACTTTTTAAGAGATTTTCCAAGGAGGAGAAGAAAAAAAAACAGCATGGAAAATTTATATAAGAAAGAGAATGGGTTTTCCTTAAGCTTGTTTACATATACATAAATTGCCATATACTACATACAAACAAGCATAGGTACGTTTACATATGATTTTTGTATCTTGTCTTCTTTACCACCAATATAAGAAGCTTATCTAGCTTGTTGGCTTAAGCTCTAAGTCTAAACTTAAAATGAAAAGGTAAATACACTGTAAGCAAATCCTTTAGCCAGTTTTCTATTTGTATGTTTGCTGGTATTTTTTTTTTTCTTTTTTTTTATCTATATAGAACAAAAAATTTGTTCACATAGATTTTTGACTGCACAGTAAAACTAATACTTATGTGTCACAAAAAAAGAAAGCCTTTTGTGTATCTTATATATCCCCATTTTTTGTGTTATTGTTCATCCCCTTGTCCTATTTTGGAAATCGATTGCTACTTCTTCTATCCGCCCTCAACATTTTTATTGCGTTAAGCCTAAACAAGTGGAATATTTGGTTCAATTGATTCAGAAAAGAAAATATATGGATAGGTGAATTTTGTATACGATAGAATCGTTTTTGGGAGTTGTTTCATAGTCTTCTACTTAGAGATTATCAATAAATATTACTCTTTGATCTTATCAAAAACAATTTTTATGATGAAATAGCATTTAAATTGAATAGTCTTCTGTTGTAAAATGAATTGATTTATTTATATATGAAAGCAACAAAAATGAAACAAAATATTTTCTTTATTCAATATTCAACAATCTATTCGAATTTTGTTTCTTAATTCCCACTGGAATTTTTTTACGATAGAAAATATTAAATATTTCATTAAAAATTTGAAATGTGATGATTTCTGGTCCTAACAAATTTTGTATTCAATATGTATAAAAAAGGAAATGGATTATTTCTTTCCTCCTATAACTAATGAAATGGCAACTATACTGCTATCCTAAAAAAGTAAATCATAAATGTCAAAAGTAAGTTTTCAAGAAATTGCAATGGTTTGAAAAAGAATTTTTGATCTTCTTCCCAAAAACAAATTTCATATTTGTAGTTCAGTTCTTAACAAATCATAAATTTTTATAGAATCATCTCCCATATTTCTCCATATTTATCTCGTATACATGGAGAGTCCAAATGAGGTCAAAACTGCGTTGAAGTGTTCTCGACAACATTTAGACTCTATTTGAACTCGATCTTCCAACTCATTATGTCCATATGCAGAGAACGCAATTTCGACTGGATCTCGACTTAATCTTTTGACTCTCTATGTATACGTAGTAATTAAAATCTAAAACGGAAATTCCAATTTTCTGAAATCTATGAAAATTGAGAAAGAACTTTCTTTCTTAGGACAGCAAAAAAATTTCTAAAACTCACACAAAATCTAAATATTTCCTTGTAACTGTAGCAATAGAACATTTGAAAGAAAATAAGTGTTCCAGTAACAGAAACCCACCTAGTCAGCAAAATATCAGGCCGATTCAAAAATATAATAAAAACGAAAAAAGATCAACCCAACCACTAGACGGAAAAGCAAAATTAATATCTTCATCAGTAACAAGTATGCAGAACAATCATTAAACCGGCTAATATTTGATTCTTGTCGGAATTCGTAAATATAAAGACAACATCTTTGTATTTTAGTGTCTCTTACAAAGATCTCATAGAATATACGAAAAAATTCACTTTTATACCCAATTTTCTTCTCGTTTTCTGAATTATCTTAGGTAGCTCCTCTTTGTCACCATATTAAAATCAAGTTCCATTAAATTCTTACACCCATCATCCCATACTTCCATTTCCGTCATTCTCTATTGTCATTGTGATTATCTTTCCACCAATTTCCAATTTCACAAACTGCGCTTACCTTTAAATATTATACACATGTGAATAATTTAACGTTTCCTATTTACAACCCTCGATAAAACAACGAAACATTGGCTTTCGTTTTGTTTACGTGAAGTCATTAATTAAGGTAACACTGGCATTTTGGAACCAAAATATTCTTCCTATTTCATTTGCATATATTTATATCTATATATAATTTAACTGGAATTTCTATCACCAGAAAATGTATTTTCACCCTTCAATCCTTCCTTCCTGTTTGTACCTTTACCTTTCAGAAAAATTTTTGTATTCCTGTAAAAACCCTTTTTTTCATATACTACAATATATACAGTATATACACATGAAAGCTTATACCTTTCATGAAGATTGCAAAGGACAACCACAACTAAGCACATAAATGACAGACTAGGAATTTTCCGTCGGTAAAGGGTTCCCAAATTAAAGTAATAATGAAAAAGGGTGGCTTTTGTCAAGTTTTGCTAAATAAACTAAAGGAAAACACAAATGTCAAGAGAGAAATATATACAGAAGCATGTTAGCTAAAGGATAGACGATATATAATATAGAAAGGGTTAATAGTATACATAAAATGGGGTTCGAAAATTTCAAGTTATTAGCCCACCTTATCTATTATTATCAAGAAAAATTACAAATACGCAGAAAACGAAGTTCTTAGGACGTATACAAATTTTAAATGAAATAAATTATGAATATACGTAGTAAAATTCTACAACAACATTTTGGTGTATGAAATGGTACTGATTCGAATGAATGTATTTGTGTAATTAAATATTTAATTAGAAAGAGCACTGGGAGCACTGGGAGCACCCGAAGAGACGATTATAGAACTGGATTTCAATTATATTAGTAAACGATTTGATTTCATTGAATCTCATATGTGATAGAGTATTATTAATGAAAAGATTCATTGTTGTAAATTGTTGTTGAATTTAAAATATGATTCTCTCATGTGAAATCATTTTCAATTAATTTATGAACACTTTTTTTTTATAATTAAAATCTTTTTTACTAGAAACACGGTTTCAAATACTAAGTGAAAAATTTTATCTCTAAAATACAAGACTGCTGTACCTCTTCCGAAACTCTATAAACCAGTTTGATTGACCTTGTCAATGAAGCCAAGATTCACATGTCTCCTGTAAGAATACTACATGCAATTATATATGTACATGGAATCACATCAAAGATCTACTTAATCCGATCCTGATCAAAAGAGATATCTGAAAATCCAATAATCCTTCTTTAAATTAATAAAACATTCTTGATTTCCTTTGGCTTAAACAGGGTGCGTTAATTGACTGAATAGAAATTTTCTAATGATAAAAGCAACAATGAAAAATCGTCCTGCAACAGGAAATATACTACATCAGAAAAGAACAGAGATCCCTGTGTGTAGTAAATTATATAGACTTTGAATCCTTGGATGAATATAAAAATTGATTTATGTTGAAAAACAATAACAGGTTCCTCAAGGAGAAAATTTATGCCAAAATTATTCATGAAAATTTTCTAAAAAATTATGACTCACTTGTTTTGTGGAAATATAAGGATATTATATTATATATCCTTCTATTGAATATAATCTTAGGAAAAAAGAAAAAATTTTTTTTTGTTTCATTTTAGTCCCACTTGGTTTAGACTTTATTTTAGGTTCTTCCTGGTAGAACCTATAAGTGAAAATTTCAAAATGTGAATAGTCAAAAAGATTGTAAAATATTCTATACATATTTATTTTGTATGGGAAAGTTCTTCCAAGCCGACAAAAAAAAGAAAATAGCACATAAACAAATAAAATTTATACATAAAAAAAATAATAAGAAGAAGCAAAAAACAATTTATGTGCAAAATACTAAAAAATATGTTGAAAATGCTTTTTTCGCCGTTTCGAAAGTAACTTAAATATCCGAAATATTCGTTTGGTCCTAGGGATTAGAGATTCCGTTGAGGCAATTGAGCACAAATGAACACAGTTTCATTGAAGTTAACAAATTATTATTATTTACTTGACAGTTAATAAATCTAATAGTAGGAGACTTGAGACTTGATTATTTTCATCAAATGATTGTAATTTATGAACTCTATGAGATGGAAAATATTTTAAAATGAATTTAATATTTAATCGAATAGATTTTAATTGATTAATATTGATGAGAGTTTATTTAATTCCAATGAAAATGTTTTTTTTGTTTTTAATTAATGTAAATAATATCCTTTTAATTGTTTTTTTCGTCGATTGATCTCATCCATCAAAAGGCAATCATTTAATACCATCGTTTATTATATTCTTATATTATGTCTATAAGGGAAGACAACTTTATTCCGGACTCATCGATCTAATAAGACTAATATCATGTCAACTAATTCATATAATCTTCTATTTAAGAATGAACCACAAAACTTATAGAGAATAATTTTGAAATTTATTTTTTTTTTTTAAGTTTATTTCAAATTCATCCTTGTAGAAAGTAATTTTTATATCTATCATCAACATCAAAGTTAAATTTAAAGAAATACAAAAACAAAATATTATAATAATAATAAATCTAGGAAATTACCAGAAAAACTCGACCTCAACTTTTAAAATAATTGAGTGCAAATGACATCGAGACATAAACACGAAAAGCCACTGGAGATGAAATCTCGTTGGAATGTAATAAATTGGTTAACCTTTTTTCGTTTCCATAACCACTAGAGAATATTATGTTCGAATGGTATTCCACATATATATATATATATATACGCACTAAAAGGTACCAAAAAACCACAAGTACAATATTACTAAGGATACGTTAGAAAATCTACACATATAGATAAAATCATATACATATATGAAAGAAATTGGGTACCATATGTCTAGTATATAATAGTATAGTTGAAGTTGATTATGGGTAACATATAGGTGGTATAAACAGACATCCAAAAATAAGGCAAACTTCTGATGGGTATATACTCGTATATAAAATGAAGAAATAACGAGAAACTGAGATTCTAAGTTGAACAGAGTATCACCCAAACAATAAGTCAAGAATTCTATCCACAAAAATATCTACACAAATGTATTATTTTCAACATTCAACCCTTAAAATATTTTTGCTTAGAACGTATAGCCAACAATTTATGGGAGTTCGTTACTTAAATGAAGGCCACTCATCTTTCACATATCTCACAAAAACGATACTATGGATATGGAATCGAATGACATGTTAATTAAGGCCCGGTGCTTCTCATTTGTTACGTGGTTAGAATTTCAATGTAAATGTCTTACATTAATATTAAATGAAGATCTATATATATATATATATATATGAATTATTAAAGGGGAAAGGTATTAACTTGAAAGAGATACATGAAAATTCTATATGAAAACTAGATTCCTTTTTTTTTTAGCAGCAGGTCAAAATCTCTAATTTTCTGGAAAAATAAAAATGCTAAATAATACTGAAATCAAATTTTTCTTTTGCATAAATTGCTACTAAAATGTCATTCAATGCAGAATAAATGTATTTATATACGTATATATTCAGGAAACTATTGAGGATATTCACGTTAAGTATTATATCTACATAGTAAACAGAACCACAGCAATTTTATGTAAATTGTTGGCAACAATAGTGTTGCTAATTGCATCGTACACTGTTCTACTCGTGATCCCAGTTGGATCATCAAAATATTCTACTATATACCTAACATATATATGCAATGAAATGATGAGTGCCAAAAATACACATTTTATAGATATATAAAATGAAATTCAAAGTATTCCTAGTACTACCTATCTTTTTGGTTCATCACACAATCTGAATTTTAATTGTTCTATGATTGTTGAACGAACTAAATATATATATATGTAATGTATATAGAAAAGAAATGTCATAGCTTATTTGCATCCAGTGAATTTCTCGTGGGCTATATTATGTAAAATTTTATATTGTAATGATTATAGTATCTATAGAATAGCCCAAATGCCAACACCAGCACACTATTATGAATCCTTTAGAATATTTTTTAATCGTTTTGATTCTATTGTCTGTGTTGGTTTTGGGATCCTGATTTAAAAGATAGTCCTGCAGAATACTATAATACAGGAGTTTCTTTCTATTTTATAAATGTTTGATGCATAAAAGTTGAAAAGCATTTTTCCTTTTCAAATTTCATTTACTTTTTTGTTTTAATTGCAAACTTCTGTGTTGATTATGAAATTGTTTTTTAAGATGTTGCAAAAGAAAAAAGAATTAATAAAAAAGAATTTTTTTTAAAACTAATTAACTAAGTTCTATTAAGTTAAACAATTTTCGAACTAATTAATAATTTTGCAAATTTTAATTGTTATTAAAATTATTTCAAAACATTTTTTTTTTTGTTCATTCAAATAATATGATAATGATGTATTTATCTGGATTTAAAACATTAAAAAATATATATATATACCAAAATCCTGTACAGTTGGACTTTGCTATACATGTTAGAAAAAAAATGAAACATTAAATGGCACTTAAACTTGGTAAAATCACCAAAAATCCATATCCACATATATCTATGTACAACGTCAGTTTTAGGTTTAGTATACGGTTTTGACTAGACCCATTACTTGATACTAATAGTACTAAAAAAATAAAAAATAATAAAATGCGAAGCTTAAATCCTCCTGCTGTTGATAAATGTTTGTTTCATCACATCTCATGCCAATAGATAAAACCCAGTTTGCCACTATGGACTTCCAAAAATGCGATAAACAAGTACACTATACTTTCAACAAGAAGGCAAACAATAAGAAAAGCAGGGAAATAACATAGCTAACGTTAGGTTATATCGTTCCCAAAGTTATATTAAATGCAAGCAGTATTTTTAATCCCATGGAAAAGCTCTTTCACATGTTGTAAAGCTGGGTAGTGGCTTTTATATCATCATGAAAAAAAGAAACCAGAGTATTGAATGCGCTTCATCTTCAATCTTCTTATCCAATTCCAATATATGTATATATATATATATATAAAGATTTTTCCTGTTCAACATTTTATGTTCGATAAAAACCTATTCCCATTTTTCATAATGTCCTCTTATAACGTAGATAAACTCCAATAGACTGTATGGCTGTAACTTATAAGTACCATAAACTATGATATAAGAGTGCAAAAAAAAATGTTTCTATCATGTATATTTAAAAAAAAAACACACACACATACGGTGTTGAATGTTAAATTTTTTGGAAAGGATAACATATTTTAATGACAATCGACAGTCCATTTGGCATTTATTTCATATGATATTAACATTTCAAATTTTTCCCTTATTGACTTTAATATTTGGTACTTAAGTTCATCTTGTCAAGTGCATTCGCAAATAAATTAATATAATAATGTACATCCATTCCCATGTATATCCGTCATTATTTAGACACCAAAAAAGGTACTTTATATTATTTAAATATTATTAAATAAATTTAATATTTAAATATACATTTTGTTCCTAAAGTTTTCACAAATTATTACACTGATAAATAAACATAAAATATCCTGATGGCAGTGGAAAACATAAACACTATCATAACCTACTTATATATGGCAACATCATAGTTTTACTACTTTGCATGTAAGTCAAATAAATAAGTTTTCATATATGTACTTAAACTTTTAGGCATCGACATTATAAAGTTTCTCTACATTATCCTCTATATAAAATAGTTCACCTACAATATCTAAAAACGTTGATTTCATAGGCAAAATATTAAATATAATTCTGTATATATACACTAGTCTATATTTGAGTTCCTTTATTACCAAAAACTAAACATTTATATTCATATACCTCCAAAAGAAAAAAAATTATATTAATAATATTATAGAACGAAATTCCAAAACCACGAGAATGAACCAATAGTTGCTCACATGAAACAAATTTAACCAGATTTTATGTTTTATATTAGTATAGCGATTTTATCTATATCCTCGAAGGCATGTCTTAATGGTCTTTTCGTTTTCTTTAAGGACAACATTGAAGTTCAGTAGTCAATGAAATCAAACAGAATTGGTATATAGATTTTAACAGTACCCAAAAAAAAGAGAAAATATTCGAAAGATGTTGAAATTTCATTGGTATAAACATGAAATGAACAAAAATTGGAATGGAAAATCCTATGAAAAGGGCAATCATTACCCAATAAATGAGGATATGTTGTTTTTTCATGAATATATATATGTATTCGATAGACACGTAAATATACATAATTTTGGAACATCTGTGAATCTGTATATATAATATATACACGGAGATGTATGTTATGTGTCTTTAAAGGAGCTTAGTATGGATTATAAACAGTACTGATATACGAGATGTGTTTTTTAAGTTTATGTATTTAATTATAGATAGAAAAAGGGGACTTGGTAAATATTTATATTTTCTCGAGATCGGAAAATGTTCGATAAATCGATACAATAAAATTTGTTTTGTTAATATAGCTAATTCAGTCAACATGATTCATTATCCTGTATGACGCACCATACCCGATTCATATACGGGTTGATTTAAACTGAACGTTCAATGATATTGTTTTGTGTATCATATAGTCTAAACCTAATACCCAATCAACTATTACATTAATTTTCTAATAAACTATATTTTACTTACACTAAATCTGCATTCATTTTTAAAACCATTATATACAATATTTCCTCATTTTTCTAACCTAATCTATTTAACTTAAAAACCATCCCTGGTATCTACGTGTAATATGTTTATATAAGAAACGTAAAGGAAAAAAAGAAACTATAAAAATTCGGAATACCGCAAAAGCTATGCCATTAAAACTGTACGTGAGGTATTTCTTCCTTTACTATATCGATACACATATATCTCTGATTCTTGTGAGTTTTCATATTCGTCTACCGTCTTATGTTTTACTCATCGAATCTTACAAAGTCCTTAAAAGATCGATTTCTAATACAATACACATGTGTCATATTATAAACTATATAGACATAAAATATCGTATATAAAATCAAAATGTTTATATCTAAACAGGATATAACCCTGACATATAACCAAACCTATTTAAAATTTTCTCTTTAATGTTAATTTTTCATAAATATACAAGAATTTGATTATTTTGGTTTACACGGATATAGATTTTAAAGCTACATCGTTTCTTTGACGGATTGTATTTTATTGGTTTAATGTATTTTTCTGTATTTAGTTGTTTTTTTTAGTACCATTATTATTATATCGTTCTTTAATGTTTCAGTCCATTCGATTAGAGTCGTTTTATCAGCCTCGTAACCAGAACTGAATATCAGGGTGGGCACAAAGGGGCTCAAAAATTTTCAAATATATTGAAGTATTCTTGAAATTTCCTTAGAGGGCCCGCAAAATGCTAGGGTGGGAACAGCACATCCTTGATTACGGCCCTGCTTTTATATACGGCATACTATCGTATATACAAGGCTTTACAATAAGATTAATAGGATTATAAAATTAAATAGAACAACAACGAATTGAGATAGATCCAAATTTCTTCATTATTTCATTAATTAATTTAGTATGTAATCCAATGATTTTATCACAGGCATTGACATTTAGATATTATTAGAAAGACTATGCTCATTGTTCAAATATTTTTTGGTATACTTATTGCATTTACTATGATTTGACTATGTGTCAGCATAAAAATTTACTATGCTGAAACCATTGTACTGACTATTTCATTACTGGATGAAAGCCATTGGAAAAATAGTTGATTCAAACCCAAAAATAGTGTATTTTACAAATGATTTTTTTATGAGTGTATGTACACAAACATTATTCTTTAATATACTATATTGTATATATTATTTATTTTCAAAAATTCAGAACCAAAAAAAAAACCAAATTCATTTCACCAAAATCAATTGATTGTTACAAATTGGTCATACATATACGTTCTTATAAATATTTTATTATTACATAATATTATTTTTAGTACGTTTTTTTTGGCAAAATCATGAACTTTTTATTAGGTTTCTTGTTAACTCGTCTGTAAAAATTGTCATTTTTCTTGATATTTTTTATTATGTTTTTATATGAAATTATGAGAAATTTTCGGTAATATTTATGATATTCGGAATAAACAATGTTTTCGACCAGATATTTTTAGTTTTCTATTTTTATAATCGATCGTATGAAAAACATCTTTCATTAAGTTTTATTATTTGTTTTTAATAATATTGTTTTCTTTGAACAAACAGTTTTCTTCTTTTTTTTTAGAGCACAAAAAGAAAATATATTTTAAGTTATATCAGTATATTATTCACTCACAGAGAAAATTTATTCTTAAATAAAGTGTATTTAAGAAGCATTTCACACCAATCAAAAATTTCCATCCATTAGAAATAATATGGAAAATTGTTAAGTAAATACAAATTAAAATTCATGGAAATTTCTGTACTCTTAAATCTATATTCTTATCGTATCCTTCTTGATTCTGTTTACTTCCAAACGAAAAAAAAAAACTTGTATTTAACAGGATTTATTCTTGAATGAATCGGACTTAAGAACTAAAGTGTAGAGTAGCATTACACCGTGAACCAGGCAAATTCTTTAAATGTCCAGTTTCATACCAAATTTCTATAATTACATAACTTTAATACTAAAAATTTTTTTAAATCTTATATACTAATTAAATGGCAGTATATTCAAAAAGCCAGGATTGGTTCACAATTAGATTATGAAAGTGATTCTGAGCATACTTAAAAAATTGTTCTGCAGCTGGGTTATGTTAGATCCATGACATATGACGTTGAATTCAGTGATTAAAACTCAATTCATAATCACATTTTCCTACGAACCTAATTTGTTTCCACACATATTCTAAGTTTAGATACTCGTACTTTACAATTCCCACTTATTTTAACAAATTTAAAAAAGAAAACAAACAACAGGATTAAATCTTTCGAATCGTTAAAAGTTTCTAATCAATCGAATTAATAATTTCAAACTTTCATACAAAATGAATAGAATACTTTTATTTTATATTACAGTATATGAAAAAATTTACGAAATAACAAAGTTACGAAATTCACCTAACACCCAACCACGGTTTTTATCATCAATCATTTGGAAAAATGTATATATATATGTATGTATCAGAAAATTCATATAGAAAAGTAGATGTATCGAAAACTAAAGGAAAAAAAATGGATAATGTATAGATTTTTCCTCGTCTATATCCAATAGGTACACTATCCCCATTACAAGTCATTCTATATATATATAAAATGAACATCTGTCATTAAGGATTGTGGTGATAACTAATTGTGTGGTTTAGTTAATGAGAAGAGAAACACTATTTACGATCGAAACATCACCCTGATACCGACTATCATCAATATCAAGTGATTGATTGTCGTGTATAGTGTGGCACATATTCCTACTTTTTTTCTCCTAAAACTATAACTACAAAACATGTTCTGACTATTTCTCTATTTTTCTTCCAATATTCATTATTATTTGATTCCCTTCATTATATTAAAATCCTAATAAAAGGAGACAAAAAACTAATCCATTCTAATCAAAATGAAAATATTGATACTATATCGAATAGATTTTCTCACCATGTTGTTTGTACAAATTTTCACGAAAGACAAAATAAATGCGTTGAACTCTATCAGCATAGTCGTGTTTGGAAATTGAAATCTTGCTAAAAAAAAAAAAAAACGTATCGGGAACCAATCAAATAATGGACTGATGGACTGTTGTAGTAATATTTTTCATTCAATTTCCACCCAATTTCAGCAAAAAAAAACAAAATTAATTAAAGTACGAACAAAATCATGAATAACTTATAATACAATTGCCTGTAAAAGACTGAAAAAAAGATTGAATCCCCCGAAAGAAGAACTGTTCGCACATTCTTCTAATGGAAATTTTCAAATTGTCGAAATTATCAAATCTGACAGAATGTATACCTTTCTGGGTCATTCAATTGATTCATTATTTTCAATATTTTTCTGCCTACCAATTTTCTTGTAATTTTCTTTTATTCACCTCGATATCCATTCCTTTTCTTATATACTATATACACTTTAATATCTCAATTCGAAATGATTTAAGGATGAGATCCAGATAAGAAATGAATTGTGATTTATGGCTAAGTCAAATCTTATGGATAATATATTGTTTCCTTGGATTATTGAATTTATGTCACATTTACGAAACAATATAATGGATCAAATATGAATAATTCGGATTGAAAATGAAGTCGAACTTAATTTATATTTTCATTTAATATAGAAAATTCTGCTGGGGGCTGAAATTTTTAATTATTGTAAAAATGTAAAATTCATTCATTAACGTAAATCAGTTAGTCCTATACAATGTTTTTATTGTAATATATGCAAAGTTTAAAAGAGATTTTCTATGAAAAACGGGAAATCAAACTTTAAAAGAACTTTTAAAAGAAAAACTTTACAAAAACAAAAGAAAATTTTGATTTGCATCGTGTGCAGGCGCGTCCTAAGTGGTGAAGCAAGGGCTGCACAACATCCTGACGGCAGGATAATGGAATAAACATATAGATCTATACTTTAGAATCAATTTTTGTGATCACTTATTGAAAGCTCTTTCGGATTTGATGCATGGAGAGAAAGACGTGCAAAATGATAAACAATATTTTTGGAAATATAAAGAAGAAAAATCCATTTAAACAGTTTCAATTTGCGGTCCGAATCTATTTAAAATATCGTACATTAATTATTACATTAACTGTAATATGAACACATTATCTTATTACCACTTGAATACCAAACCTTCTTACAATATCGTTAATTTTTGACAATGCTCATAATAGTGCAATCAGATGAGAGATTCTTTTCAAGTTTAAAATAATAAAATTAACTTTCCGATTCAATATGTCACAACGAAAACTGTCAAATTTGAGTATTATTCGTAATAGAAATAAACTTGTTACTGAGTTAGACACTTCAAATATAGACTCTGCAAGTCTCAGCTGGGACGCCCCTGATCATGTATACTATATTTTGTTAAGTATTAAAGAATATAGTATCAATGGCTGAATGAAAAACTATTTATACGTTTATATATCTACTTTTATAGTTAAAGAGTTTTTTGGAAAAATCTAGTTGAAAAGAAAACCCGAAAATTCTATAAAAGAACAAACAAGTAGTAATTGTAGAATAACACAATATATAGGCACATAATGTTAAAACTATTAGAAAGTAAAGAGTTGATATTCAATCTTGTAAATAAAATCTGACTTTGAGAATTTTTCAAAAAGCAAAAAATAAGAGACTTCTCAAAAGAGTTTTGGTTTTCCTTTTTTGGATTTTCAAAACCATTACTTTTATTCTTTTTTCTACAAAGATGAAAGAAATACCAAGAAGGCTTAAAATCCTATCAGTTTACTCTAAACCAAATTATTATACTTTATATACCCATCTTCTCACCAGATCAGAGTTTCCTTACGATTTTCAAACAAATAATTTTTTTTTTTATATATTAAAATGAAAAACAAGTCTTTTTGTGGTAAACCACAACTTTTGTGTAATGTCCTTAGGCAAAATGAATATAATCTGTAGATTTGTAAGGTGGTCAAAGGAAAATCAGGTATAACAAACTTTCAAGATTGAAGAAAAGTATATATAGTAGATATTATAATTTTTGTATCATACAGGTATGTTAGTACATACACCCCCGTTGGGTATACAAACAATCCTTTATTATGTGAAACCTTGAAGTAAGAAACGAAAGGGCCAACGATGTTTGTATATATTGTAGTAGTGTATTAAAATTTAGAATTTAATTTTAAAGTTTTCAGATGTTTAGATCTAAGCCTAAAAAGTAGTTTTCTAACAACTCTTCTAATACCTTGAACATGGTCGTTGGCTAGATTTAGAAGGGTTTAAAAGTTGGGTAAGAGTATTGTGTGGTATAGTGCTAGTAGCATCAAAACTAAAAGGAAAAAAGAATGTGCCTTCATTGACTGGTAAAGCCTGTTGATTGATATTCAAAGGTCTTGAGTTCAAATTCCAACTACGCCGCTTGTACATTTTTTAGTTGCCAAACAAAAGGTTATAAAACAAATTACAAATTTTGTGTCTCATTTAAAGAATATCAAATAAGTTATTTTCGTCTAAAGTCTAGTCAGTAATTTTCGTCTCAGACATTGCATATATTTATTAATTTGACACCAAAAAGAAAACATATAATTGAACTTCCGTCATAACGTATCAACGATAAAATAAAAATATTAAAATTCATAACATTTTTTGGTCTGTTTGAAAAATATCCTGTAGGGAGAATTTTCACTTTCCTTTATAAGTCTCGATATTTCTATATTTGAATTTTTTCTTCAAATATCAAAATTCAAATTCGATATTTTTTCGATTTTTTCTTTGGCTTTTATAAAATATTTTAGTATTGAATACTTTGTTCACAGAGATCAAATCGAAATGTTCTGTTAATACATTTTCTATTAAAAGAAATGCTTTGAATTTTAATAATATGTATATATATTTTTTTTTTCTATCTCAAAGAAAATGTCATTTCATTTTATAGAATTTTCTAAGAACATTCTGATTTTCCCGTTTGGAAATAAAGAATGAAATTACGTAGAGAATATTCTACTATGACATTATTTTCTTATTTTTTTAAATCTATGAAAATATAGAAGCCAAAACGCGTATATTCATATTTTACATAATATGCCTATATTTGAAAGAAATGAATTTCTAGGCCATATTATATATGAATAGGGTAAAAGTTGTAGTAGTGATCAATGGGAAATTATTCCTTAGCCCTATAAGTTGGATGACTCGATTTTTGACAGCTTTTAACATTTCCATTTTTACTAAACTCCTGTATGGTTCGGACATTTTTTATTTATCTATCAGTCAAACGCTACAGCATATTACTAACAAGGTCATATCTGGGCCGCATCGGTAGTTTTCTAATTTTAGCCAGAATAAAAGTAACATTACTGGTTATTTAATTTTCAGAACCAATTAAAATCTGAATTTGTTAATAGTTTCTTAAATAAATCAATAAATAAAGATTTTATTGTATAAACAAATGCTTCTTTGCCGATTTTAAAACGTGTTCATCAGTAGGTCGCTGCTGGTTATTGCTATCTGATAATCTTTATCGTTTATTTGAAATAAACGAATTTTAGTGACACCAGCTATAAATTTGATCATTTAATCGCCAAAAAAGTTATAAATTTTGCCTAAGTAATAAAAATAAATTTTTATTTTAGCGTTTTTGAAATTATTAAGTTATAAGCTAATAATTTTGAGGAAATAAAAAATTAGTAACTAAAAAAGCTCATAATCGATATTTCACCCTATTATCTTTCATTCATAGTGAATATTTGTTTCGATATGAATAACATGAAGAAAATGTAATTTTACACGTGAATTCATATAAAAAAGGAAAAACCGTTCGACTTATTGAACTTAACATTTTGTTTATGATATGATATGATATTAAAAGAAATCAAATTTCAAAAATTCATATTTTTTTGGATATTATATTTTCTTTAGAAACGAAAATTTAAAAGCGAAGTTTAACCTAAAGCTAAAAGCTAATTTCTATATACATATGTAGTATATGTATTTTCTGTAAAAAGATAATAATTTGGAAAATTTTGATTTAAAATTCAAAGAAAATCTAATTTCGTATTTTAATCTTATAAACGTGTGTCATTTATATAAATGTATATACAGGTAACCCTGGTACAACAAGATAGAATGGATCTTAAAACTCAGAATCATATAAGCTATGGAAGGTGTTAGGTGTATAGAGCAAAAGAACCGTGCTGTTACAAGTAGGTCATGCTGTTAAAATAAAACTTTGTAGTAAATGTCCTGTGTTATAAGAGGATTACCTGTAATTCCGAAATTTAAATAAAGTTTTTGTTGCTAAGAAAATCTTATAGAAAAAGAAACAGTAAAAGCTGCTAATTGGACCAGTCAGTGTCCGCAAAATACGGTCCGATTTACCGGGTGTTCCAATAATAAAGTATTTTTGTAATTGTTTTCGTGTACTCGTATATGCAAAATTTTTATAAGGACAATTGAGTCAACCGATCTGACAGGCGAATCAGAAATGTGCTGTCCGTATTAAAATGTTTGACTGTATTTAGATTTCTTGAAAAACCAATTAAAATTTTAATTAAAAAAAAAACATATAAATGTTAACATAATATTCATAAATACTAAGAAATTAAAATCATTCTGTGGTAAATGCATTCACCGTAAAGAAATTCTAATAAGGGAAAGTTTATTTTCAGTTTTTTTTTAAGAACATGTCGTCAACCTGAATATAATATTTTGTAATATTAATAAATTTTCATTTAATGCGGTTTCATATTCTAAAAAGGAAAATCGTTTACTTAAAGAAAACTTATACCATTTTATTAGTTTAAAATATTATATTATATGAATATAAGATTTCTGAAGAGCAGCCGTTGGCAAAAATTCAAATTTCTAATATCAAGAAAGGCCTACATTTTAAACTTAATATCTGTACTAGCTTTTAAGTTTTGCATACTATGAAAGGGAATAAAAGTTTGTATATACATTCGAAATTTCATATTAAACCAAACAGTATAACAAAACTTTAGTCCTAATTATTAATATGTTTTAGGCTAGTTATAAAAATATATAGAGTGCGGCAAAGAAATGAACATGTTGTTTAACTTTATTACAACATATCATGGAAGATTTTTAAGAAAAAACTTTTCAAGTGTTTCATCTATAGAAATATTATATATATAGACAACAGTTTGTATCTCAAATCGTTCAAAAGTATATATCGAAGACGCAGATTTCTTTCCTTGACAGTTGTGACCTAATTTATATTTTTATTTTTAAGCTTACCTAACTGGTTTCCTATACTTATTGCTGAATAAATCGCCTGACGTAAATTTTGATAAAATTTCATATTCTGGTCGAACTTGACGAACGAATTCTAGACGTTAAATGTATCAAAACTTCAAAGTAAAAATCACCAGTAACTGTTAGACGAGTTAATGAATTCCTTGTATATGATACCTGTGCTATCAAAGAAAACAATTAAGACTGTTTTAATTTTTGATAGCCAAAAATAAGTCAATATTTTCATGCTCGTTATTTTAGCAATTTTAAGTTAGTCTATGAAAGACTCGCAGTTAAAAGAAAGTTGAAAACAGAAAACTAATGAGTTTTCTGTTTTCAACTCAAGATACCCACTTATTCTCCTATTTCTCTGCAGCATTCTGTTTATATTTCTCTACGAGTGCACTAACTTTATAAAATGAAATAAATATTCTCATATTATCAAAAAATTTTCCCAACATTTTCCTTAAATTTATAATCATTTTTTGTTCACTTCTATTATTTAAATACGCTCGGCATATGATTTGTAAAATGTTTCAACTCCAAAGAATAAGTTTAAGTTTTCTTCATAAAAAGTTCTGTACTTTCTTTTCATTTGGATAAGAAGATATAGAAACTGTTATATTTTACTAAACTAATATATTATTCAAAATAGGTTTAGGTTGGAAAATTCATAACAAAAAAAAAAATAAATGAAGAAAAACAATTCAACTAAACCTCACCTGGAAAAACGAGATTTGTATTTATTTGCATTGTGCAAATATGAAATTATAAATCTTTCTCCTAGGTTTTATATATGTACTGTTTGTACATGTACAAATATTATCTAAAATAGCTTCTAAATAAATATATCATATTCAAAGAATCCTTCTTCAGCCTACAAACAAACTAATAGTTATGGATGTTCATATATTTCGAAAATATGTAATACATTATAGCTTATAGGAAAATAGGGTATTCTAAGTGAAATGTTTCAGTTATTAACATTTGGTTTTGCTTTATTTTACCCGTTTTATTAAGAACAGTGAAATTGTTCATATCATGATTTTAAAATGAAAATTAAAATATAGAGAAAACTAAAATTGGTACTATACAGTTGATAAAAGTCTTTCAAATTTTATTAAAATTTGTCAACAAGTTTTTGAATTATTTACAAAACTCTCAACAAAACAACAACTTTTGAAATATAACTTTACTTTTCCCACGCCAATTTACTATAGTTCCAATTTAAAATGAAAGTCGGAATTGGTATAGCAAATCTCTATTCTAAAATCCAATCAAATTAGTAAAAGTAATTTTACTAAAATTCTATACTAAACCGTTCATTTTCTGAGGATATTGTGCAACATTTGCCCTAAGTGCCTTAAGACTGATGTATTTTATACCATATTAGCATATACATAGTGAACCAATTGGTTTCTATTCGTTTTTAGAATATTGTTTATTCAAATTTTCATTTCAAAATTGCGGTTCTTCATATATAGTGGTTTAACATAATTATTTAATGTCTTGAATTTTCACAACATTTCATTTTCATTTTTGACTGACATTGCAACCATTTACAAACTTTAAACTAATATGCATCAGATATAAACTAATATAAAATATAGCTTATTTTATATATATTTATTTAAATTTAACTAAGTGATACCCGTGGCTTTGCTCACGTTATTCTTAGAAAAATATTCTTTAAAAAATACATTAAATTTTCATAAATCCCTACTATTAGTCGAATTAGAGAAATTTTAATTTTTTGACGCACCACAACCCTTCACTAAGTCGAGATCTATGCTATTTTTTACAGTCAGCGTATCCAAACTGTATATGTTTTATGAAAATCGACCTAGTACTGGTTAAATTAGAGACATTTTTCCTTTTTTTGGTCCTTGCAACCATTAAGATGGCCTATGCAGGATATATACTCGACGGAATTGGCGACGTTTTTATATAGAAATTGATCTAATAAAATAGATGTTCATACTTTTGTAGGTGTTTGATTATTTTCTATTGTTTTCTAGCCGGTATATGACGAAGAAAAGACTACCAACTGTCACGAAAAACTTTCTTATACAAAATTCATCAGTAAAACTTTTTTTTTACTACTATACTGTTTTATAATGAAACTTTCTAGTTCATAGTCATATTCACTTTTTTATTGAAAGTTGTTAAAAAGTCATTTGCCAATATAGAAAAAGAACATTAATACATTTTGGATAAAAATTAATCTAATGGCGTATATAATAATTTTATGTCCTAAACAGAGATCAGAACTTTTTTATATTTGTATACGTCTTTCTGAAAATGTTAGTCCAAAATTTTATCTTTCTTAATTTTAGCAAATTAAAATTTTACTTTTACAATTCTTAAATTTTCTCTTCAAATTCAATTTCTATATTAGATCTTTCCTACAAATATTATATTTACAGTGAATTTGAACATTTGAACATTTTAAACACAAAAATTTCTGATTTTTTTAATCGTAAAATTACACATCAAAATCCTTTCCAAATCAGGCATATTTAAAAGATCTACAAGTATTCCTTTTTTTTTGAATTTCTAAAAATTTAATCTAAAAACATGTATTATAATTTTCATATAAATACAGTATATTAAATTTAAATATCTACTTCTTTTGCATGTTTTTTTATAAATTATAATATTTTTATATATATATATACATATTTATACATATTTCTCGATGTCACTGCCATATGTCATTTGGATAAAACCACAAAAGTCAGAGAGTAGCATGTCAGAAAGTTTTAATGGAATTTCCTATAATTTGATACAAAATAGAAATACGATATGAGATAACATGAAAATGGATTTGTATTTTATTCCATGTAAATATATATATATATATATATTTCCTTATATTCCTATAGACATTTGTTATAATATAAAATTCATATGAATAAACCACCCCAGTTACGAATTTTAATGTTTTTATTATATTTAAATAAAATTTTATGATATTTTATTTAATATTTTAAACTAAAATACAAAATTTTAAGTTAAGTTCTTTTAGTATAGAAATTTAATTCGAAATTTTATTCGAAATAAACATATAGGTACTTTTAAAAGTTAAAATTTAGTTAATAAATATCTGGTATAGCAAACTTCTCAACTTTATTTTTCATATTTTAAGTTTCACTAGTTTTTTTTCACCTTAACTGCAATCATAGTTTTGATTCTATGTAATATGTTTACTATTTTTGGGTAGTCCAAGGATGAGTTGTTAATAGCCTTACAAAAGTTAAGAACAGCTAAATTTGTTCCATGTAATCTTTACAATTTCATCATGTTCACATAGTTTCAAGCGGATGAATAGAAAAGGCAGATTACACTGCAGTCTACATTTTAACAGTAGCCTGAATTTTAAACTCTTATACAGGTCTTGACCAACTCTAATATCGCCACAATTGAAATTCTAATTAACTAATCTAGTTTTTACTTCTCCGACTATCCACTGAAATCTGCGGACCCCTAAAATAAATAACAAAAATTCAAATTTAGAAAATTCTTGATATAAGGGACTTTTGATATAAGCGACCTCGGTTAAACGAACATTTTTATAAGTGACTTTTTATGTACGACTTCACCCGCAGTAATCTTAGAATTCGATCAGTGATTCCATGTCTTCCGTGAAAATCCACCGATCAAAGTATTTAAGTTTTGGTTATGTTATGTTCTCTTATTAAATAAAACCAATTGTTTAGTATAACTCTGGCCGCAATACTACAAATTATTGATACTTATTTCCAATTGAAATTGTTAATGAGTTTCATTTCATATAAATTTACTTAAATTACATTAAATTTCCTTTCAATATTTTTCTTCTAATTTTATTTTGAAATTTTATATAATAGCGTTAATTACGCTATCGAATTCATCATATTTTCAGTATTTGAAAATTTTTGAAAAACCATTTTTCAAATGTTCAATGATTAGATGAGACAATTGTATATAATTAATTGAAATGATTTTCAAATAAATTGAAATTTGATCAAATTATAAAATAATATAAAAGGGAAATTTAATGTTAATCAACAGATCAGTCAATTTTCGATATAAATATATAACATTTTTATTCAATTACAATGAATAGACTAATTAATATCATATTAACGTTCTACTAAATCATTTCAAACTGAATTAATAAATTAATAAATCAATGATAATTTATTGTAAACTATTTTCTTTTTAATGTAATTTTTTATTTTAATTCAGTACAAAAAAACACATGGTCTACAAAATTTATTCAAATTTATATAACTATATATCAACGTACCTCTGATTTTTTCGGTTGTAGACCATTCGTAGATTACTCGAGATATATAGTTTTAGCAGAAAGAGTTCCTCTCTAATTCTTCTAAAACTATAGGAATAGACTAATGTTGATAGGTCTATTCCTATTTTATTATTTTCGAAAGGAGTTTATTCCAAAAGGTGAGTGTTAAAACGAGCTCAGTCTAAGTAAAAAATTTGATTATATTATATCACAGTTAATATTCATTTATGAAATTTATTAAGTATTGATTTTGGAATTTTAGTCCACAATATCATGATGCTTTCATTATCTATGAATCATTTAAAACCGAGTAGACTCTATTTTCATATAACTCACATATAATATATTGTATTATACGTATCTCTATGATGCTATAAAGTTTCTATATTAAATCAAGTTCTCTTTAACAAAAAATTTAAAAAATTAGAATTCATTCAAAAGAAATGTAGATACTCAATTTTACCTAAATTTCCAAAGAAAAAAATTTTTTCAAATTAAAATAAATAAAGGAAAAAAAAGGAACTTAACACAAGTAAATACACATGAAATGAAAATGCTTGTTAGTGTTATTAAAAAGAGTGTTAAACAAAACATCGCTTATTACCTCGAATTCATTCAATTCAAAGTAAATTTAGCTTACATAAGGCTTTCATTTCAACCCTTCTATTAAAAAAAAAATAAATAAATGTTTGAATTACTTGTATACAAAATAATTACAAGAAACAAGTGACTAAAAGCTCGGATATATATGTATATATATACATAAATATATTATGCTGTATTTCTGTTTTCATGTACAGAATTAATCGAGGTAGACAACGTTTTTACTTATAAAAACAGTTTTTTTTTCCACCCTATACTTTATATCCAATATATTCGTATGTATGTATTATAAAGTCTGGCCTTTAGTCTATTCAAATATTCTAACGAAAATTTGCACAGAAGGTGGGCTACTAAATAAAATCAACTGGAAGTCACAAAAAATAAAACGAACCCCAAAATAGAGTACTATCCACAAACATGAATGTGGAGGACGACACAAAAAAAAAAGAGTTCGACTAACTTAATTACTTTGGCGCCTTGGAAAAGAAAATCAGTGAAGTTAAAAGTAAAAATGTATATAATAGTGTATATAGGTATAGAGTAAGCTAAGTAGAAGTTGAGTAGGTGACGCTAATGTTTTGATAAAATTAGAGATTGAGGTTATAAGATGAAAGCAAGTCTTGCACTTTTATCTTTTATAATTTTATTAGACAAGCAAGAGTAGTATCCTTTTATGGGTGGACATTTTTTTTTTCCCTATGAATAAGAAAAAAGGACGTAATTCGTATTTCCATCTTATTAAGCTTTTATTTAAATATGAAATAAAATATTAAATTTCTTATCACTGATTTTGAACTAATATCAGTTTTTTTTTTTTTTGATAAATATATTACAGTCATTTCTTTTTGTTTCGAAACGATTTTTTTCGATTTTAAAATTCATTTAAATTCATACAGTACACATAATAACGTTTTCTGTTGTCTAGTTCTTGTATAAGAACATACTATAGAGAGAACTAAATTTATTCATATATGTTACATATATAACTATATCTATTTTTAGTATATAAGTTCTTATGTCTTTCACTTGACTTTAATGCAATTACTCTGAGTGCATCCTCATGATAGGAGGATTCAAGGAGACAATTTTTGTTATGCAAAAAAGCTTTTATGTCATGTATATGTGCAATTAAAAGTGCGACAAATATGTATGAATATAAATATATATAAATGTATATACAAAGGATATTATTATTCAAAAGTCTAGAGTTAGAAAGACAAGAAATCTATAGTGTGATAAACAAAAATATATCAAATGAGTAAAATCTTTAGCTTTTTGCCCTACACTAAGTAAATGGTTTTATAATCCTTGATATAGGAAATTATCTGTATGAGTTAAGTTACTACGGTTTATAAGTTTTGAAATATACAAATAAAAAAAATAACGAATCACTTTTAAAAGCTTTAAAATATTCAAAGGAAATTTATTATATTCACGTTTTGTTTATTTATTATTCACTCGTAATTTTCCAATTGAAAGTCTATTTATACAGAAGTTTTTTTTATCCTTTTTAGTAATATAATTTCAAATGAATTTAAAATCTATCATTTTGACCCAAATTTTAAATAGAATTCTAATTAAAATATTTGACAATCGTTTTACAATCGAATAAAATTGGAAATGATATCGTACCTAAAATTATTAGCTTTTTGTAAATAGACGTGCTACGCTCCAGGCTCGATACCATTCTCTGTCTTTAATAAAAATATAGCAAAATATCAATTATATACATTTGATCAAAGATGCAAATCATGAGAGTCGATATTTACTACAATAATATGGTAGGAATAAAAAAGATACAAACCACTATTGTGGAAATTATTTCATAGCAAATTAATTATCAATTTTAGATTGATAAGAATACTATCGGGTCATTGCTTCTAGAGGAAACACGCTAAAAGATTAGGCCTGGCATCGAGAGATATAGTATGTCGATATTACATTCATGACAGTTCTAACACACTTCTAGAACTCTCATAAATGTCATATTAAAATATCAGTGGATATTTGTTATTCTGTTTTTGTGAAACATTTCATGGTTTTTCTAGGAAAAGAAAGAAGATATTATACTTATATAATACTAATTTATAATACTTTATTTCGCAACGCAATTAATGTTAACTAATAATGTGTCTTTTTTGTTCTGTGTTTTCAGGAAAGTTCCAGATTTACTTTTATAAAGAAAATTATAGAATCTTTTCCTAGGAATAGTGTAATATGTCTTATTAAAAACTATTTTTATTAATTTACACTTTTATAGATTTTTAAGATGAGTTAATATAACTAATAAAACTGAATATTGATCATTTTTCCATTATAGAATTTATGTTGTTTGTTACTAAAAGTTATATGTTGTAAGTCATTAACAACATTACTGCAAAAGTAATAAAAATTTCGAGAGAACATATAAAAATACTATAATATACTCTTCGAAATACATACATATATAATAATAAAAAAAAAAAAACAAAATTATATTTTTTTAACACTATTTTCGCTTCATATAAAATCTTGTAATGTTTAGAAAACATATGAAAATTGTATTATATTTTGACTTTGAGCGAAATAAAGTAGCATTAAATAATGCAATATTTTGTTGATGTTCATCGTATAACCTTCAAACTTGAACCTTTGTATAATATCGACAGCCTGTTGGCTACTTAAAACCAATAAAAGAAAATTTCAGACATACTGTTAATAGGACACCATAAAATTTTCATTAAGAAAATGTGTTGCAACATTTTTTTATATCTTTTTGAGTTGAGTGATATTATTCGTACTACATCTCATATATGGTATGTTTATGTTAAGCGGTTTTGATAGGTGATGATGGGAGTGGTGTGGATGGTGGAATCAATAAAAGTTCTTGAAAAATAACACAAAATAAAGAAAAACAAAAAGAATGATGATAAAAGTCTTTACTTTTATAACAAAGTCCTAGTTACAATAATAACAAAAAAGAAAACAGGAAAGGATAAAGTGATTTCCTTCATCATATTTTAACCACAAAGTTTATTATATGATTTTTTCCTAGAAATACATAGTTAAGGGACTATAATGAACAATATATGTATGAGAACCTTTGTTGATGATCATCAAAATCCTATAAATTTTATCCATAACGATTCAACTTAGTGGTTTATAAATCGCGAGTTAAAACTATAGTTAAAGTTTCTTTTCAATCGTTCGTAATGTGATTATTAAAAATAATATAAAAATACAATTTTGATGATATTTTAATAATGAATTTATGTATTTCTAAAGTTATTTAACACTATAAAATCTCGACTAGATTTTCTCTTTAATTATTTATTACAACTAAAAGTACACTATCAATGAGGTACACTAGAGATTGCTTGAATGTATGTAAGAGTAAGCATTTTATCAGCTTATACATGACTTATTTCTAACCCGAACCAAAACGTTTGTTCAGCACTCTAACCCCACGACTCCATTGGACTTATTTCAAGACAAATTTTCAGTCGGAATGACAAAAAAGTCCAAATTTTAGAGTCTCCACAAGACTTTTTTCAGTCCGACTGAAAATAAGTCTTGAAAAAAGTCTAATGGAGTTGGCTGGTAACGTGATTGCAACTGTTACTTGCACTATTATCGTGTAACAAATATCATCTGCCTGATTAACGATATTCAGGCCTAGCTCGACGAATTCTAGCAATCAAATGTTGTAAAAGTTCAACAAAAAAAAATAGCTGGTAACCAGTTGGAATGAGTTCTTTGTGGATGTTTTCATGATTTTATTTCAGAAATATTTGCATTGATAATATTTGCTCGTAAAATGAGTCGTAAATACTAGTTTGATTGTTCATAACAGGCCCATATACTTTTAGGATATATTGTATGCAATTGTTATCTACTGATACATTTTTCCACCAATTTAAATTTGAAATTTAAAAATTTTTGTAAAATTCATTCTTTTGGAAATCTTTATAAACTATTAAAAATTAATTTTCATCGATTTTAATCTCACAGTTCAATACATTTTTAATACTCAATTTCTCATATAAGACTAGTTGTATTATCATTTCATTTTCCAGATAAAAATCATTCTACTACATTGAAAACTATGTATTTAAAAAAAAAAAAAAACAGGAATATACCATAATCATCAATTCCCAAAGGATTTTCATACTTATATCCGTATAGATATGGTAAAAGAAAAATTGGAATAAATTGTACTTTGTAACTTAGTAAACATTCAACTGTATCCAATCATATTGCCTGTGTGTGTAGTGTTGAAGAAAGATCAATTCGAAATCCCTATTGCAACATTGAACTGCATTTTTCTTCATCTTTTCTGATTTTTGTATCGTTATAAATGCACTCATCAGTATGAAATGAAAAAAGAAAAATAGTTTTCCCATTTTTTTTTGGCTAGAATATAGTACCAGAAGAAATTATACATCATAATGTACCTATATCCGTATATTATTGTCAGGAGATTTCATCTACATCCATATATGAATGCAGTCTCATCTAAAAACTATGAAAAAAAAATTGGAAAATCAGAATGCTTCCGGGTGTTATTACTGCAGTACGAAGATGGAACAATAGGCTCAACAACTTTCTTTTTAAACAATATCGTTTCATTGCTGCTATTTTCATTTATATTATTTTTTTTTATATATATTCTTTGTTCTATCATATATGGAAAAAGCATATGTAAACTTCATCAAAATTGCATACATTTTCAAACAAAAAAATATTCTACTATAGATAGTTAGTGTACTGTAAGTAGTGCAGTTTCATCAGAAGAATATTATTGTTCCATATGTTCACCAAAATGAGCACCAGCAAAAAAAGAAATAAAACTAAAGAGAACCTGTTATTAAAACTACTACAAAATAATAATATCAGAGTCTAGTCCCTTTATTTAGAATTTTTAATTAAAAAAATATCAAATATTAAAATTGTCAATATAAAACTTAATTTGAAAAATTCTAGAAATTTTTGAGACACTAAATTTACGTCGCATAAATTCAGGTTCTGGACAAAGCTATTTAAGTAGATTTTTAAAGAGTTGATAAAGCACATCCTGACTTTCCACATATGGTAAAATTATTCGAAGTCTAACTGCAACAAATTTTAGTTAGGGAAAGCATATTTAAGCAGGCACATACACGATAAGAAGTTTAAACGTCTCTCGAAATTACGAATTAAATTATAATTGGATTCATTTTAAGCCAGTGCGTCGGGGATCATAAATGGATAACTGGTTAACGCATTAAACTACAAAGTCTGTGACCACAGGTTCGAATTCTTATTTGATTACTAATTCTTAGTATTAACCAATGGATTTTGGAATACTTCGCCTTTCCTATTTTGTGATCATATAACTGTGCCGTTCGACAGGCGTGTTTAACTTATATTGGCTTATAGAGTCTCATAGAGTCTCATTTGTTCAGCAATTGCATGCATTTGTCAACAAGTCAATTATTTGTCAATAAGCTTATTTTGTAGCCAAGAAAATAGTATCAACTATCAATGCTACCATTTCAAGAGTTCCAATAAGAATTCCATATGGAATTGTTTTGATATCAAATTTTCACGAAAAGAATCAGTATACAAGCAATTCCTTTGATAAATCATTTGAAGTTTTCATATTATTATTTTCATAAACTTGCAAATAAATATAATCAACACTAAATCACGTTCATATATCTTTTTTATTAAAGATGAAGAAAAAAAGGTAATTAAAAATGTTGTTGTTGCATTTCTTTTTTTCTATTTAAACTTTTAATTAGCAATTATAAAAGAATTTTTAATCACACCTTCATAATCATATGTATAATATCAAAGTTTATATATTTTATATATATATACGAGGTATGAGATGAATATTTCCTATCACGAAAAGCTTAAAAAAGTTTCAAAAAGACAGACACTATTCTATTCGGGAATCTTTTGTTTTCATCTCACTTTCTTTTTGTTGTATTATATATCTCGTATACATTTGGAAACAATCTCAATAATTTAAAAAGAAATGAAATATTGTACAATAGACAGAAGGAAAGAAACCGCCTCACAAATGAACAAAACAAAGAAATGCATTTCAATGTGCATTCTAGAATTTGGTTTTAGGTGAACAAATAAGGTAGACGACTAAACAATATTATGAATCGCCGTATTGTTTTCTATATGATGAAAAATTGCGAGGTGAGGAAAGAATGATATTGCCATGTTCATCTTAACGTTTTTCAAAGTATTCAACTTTATTCAGATGAACAGGATGCACTTTTACAGGTGCGATGGTTAAAGGCTTTTATCATAGGAGATTATTGTTCCAGATATAGTTTTTCATGTTGTCTGCTTTTACAATTTTCATTTTTTGTATGGCATTTTGTCCTTTCTTTTCATAATTCCATGTCGTTCTATTCAAGTGGTATTATTTAATTCCTGGACATTTTTATGAATAAAAAAAAGATATAACAAATTTAGTTATAATTTAAACTGCATCCTCTAATAATCACATAGAACATTAGCGAAATAAGTTTAAAGTCAATATAGTTAGTACATTGAAAAAGTCTTTAATATTGTATTATTTAGCATATAGTTCGGTAAGGATCAGGGAACAACTTTCTTATATGATGATTACTGCCAATAATCAGAGAATATAAAAAAATAGAAAAGAAAGTCTTCTACAATTACTTCTTCAGTCCACAAACTATTTCAAACTGCGGCTTGTGAAAAATCCATGTTCTTGTGATCAACCGGGATGTGATCGAATTGGTGTTTTTCGATCGGTTCCGGTTATGTGTATTGAATAAATTAAAATAAATTTTCGATCACAGCTTGAACATATCAAATCTCTTTTCCATATTAGAATAAATCTAATCTTAACCGTTTACAAGCATTTCAATTGTAAAATTCATTTAATACTTAATATTCTAATTCAATATGCTCTGAGATTAATTCATCAACAAAAAGACCGCACGATATTTATGCCCTATGGTAGGTACTACCAGAGGGTATATTAGTTTTGTCACTAAGTGTGTAACACATAGAAATAATAATCGGAGAAAAATTTCAAGGGTATGGTTGTGTAGGGAATCAAAAGTTATATTGATTTATGCATGTCCGTCCGTCCGTCCGTCCGTCCGTCCGTAGACAAGATAACTCAAAAACGCGTTATCCGATTTTGATGAAATTTATAATTTGAGTTGCTTATTCCTTAACTTGGTTTGGTATTGCATTTGAGCCAAATCGATCGACGGGGGGCAAAGTTATAAAGGAAAAACCAGGGTGACCAGAAAGTTTTGTCGTTTTTTTGGTTATGGTTTTTCGGATGTAATTGGAAAATTTGTGACCCGATTTTGTTCAAATTAATTATATAGATTAACTGCATAAATAGACGATACCGAATTAATTTTCAGTCAAATCGGTCCAAGGATAGTGGAGAAAGAAATAGTTGTAACCTAAAATAAGCCTGTTCATAAAGTTTTTCCAATGTATTTTAAAAAGGTATATACGGATTTGAATCAAATTTACGAAACGTGTTTATACTATTAGACGCCAGCCCACCTGTGAATTTGGGCCAATTTGAGAATGAAGAAACGAAGTTATGGAGAGAAAAACCTTAAAATATTCAGTTAAGCAGAAAGTTCGTGGCGTTTTTTTTCCAATAGTTGGCTTTAGAATCGTATAACTTTAGTAGTTCTAATCCTATCAAGTTATTTTATAGCGCGCTGAAAAGGCGACATCTTATAGAATACATAGAAAAGAAAATTGTGAAATTCTGGAAGACCAAATTGGGGTAATTGGATTTGAAAATGAGCCAAAATTCTGAAAAAAATTCCCTGTATTAATGCTCCATGTAAGGTACTACCGTCCGTCCGCTGACAAAATAACTTAAAAACGCGTTATCCAATTTTGATGAAATTTAGAATGCTACTTGGTTATTGCTATAGTGGTTTTGGTATTGCATTTCAGCAAAATCGACTGAGGGGCAGCGAAGTTATTAAGGAAAAACAGGGGCGACCATAAAGTTTTGTCGTTTCTTTTTATATAGTTTTTCGGGTTTAATTGGAAAATTGGTATAGCAATTTTGTTTAAATTAATTATATTGGTTG
Organism: Xylophagus ater; assembly: GCA_963422695.1. Classification (NCBI taxonomy): domain Eukaryota; kingdom Metazoa; phylum Arthropoda; class Insecta; order Diptera; family Xylophagidae; genus Xylophagus; species Xylophagus ater. Next base: position 802,101 of record OY730478.1, read on the forward strand.
ACTACATTAATAGACCATACCATTGTAAATTTCAGTGATATCGGTCTAAGGATAGTGGAGAAAGAAGTAGTCGTAGGAAGAAATAACCCTGTTCAGAAAGTTTTTTTGATGTATTTTCAGAACTAATACACCGATTTGAATGAAATTTGCAAATTAGGCTTATGCTACCAGGGTCTGAGTTACTTACAAATTAGACAAGGGCAAACAAAGTTATGAAGAAAAACCTTGATATATTGTTAGTTTTCACAATTTTTCTTTCCCATTTCTACCATAGGGCATCAAAAAATCGGCTATAGGCCGATTTTAAATTACTTTATGTTTTTTTGTTCTCATCAACCAAAAATTAGATTTTGTCATACAAGTCGAAACAGATGAAAGGATCAAAGGCAAAATATTTCAAAATTCAGAAAAATTTATTCTTCTCTAAGCTCTAAAACACCAAATTTCTTTTATATAACATTAAAAACCGAAAACTTGGATATATGAAAGTCAACATATTATCCTAAAATATTGGATGACCCAAAAAGCCGCTGTTTTTTTTATTTGCTGCGTAAATAAACTAAAGTTTTTTCATAAAAAACAAAAAGGTTACTATCCAATTTAGTGGGAGACATATCGCCATTTTCCTGACAAAATATTTACCTTGTTACTTCTGGATTTTCGTGACGCGGAAATCCGAGACAAGTAATTTGCATAGAGCTCTTTTGAACTTATTAAATTACTACATTAAAGAACTTCTGCAAAGACCGAAACAAATGGTAGTTTGATGTATTCATATGCGCGGATCTAAATCTCGACCTAACTTCGACTCCTCGATTGGTCCATGTATAGCTAGAAAGTATCTGATTAATCGTGTCGCTTAAATCGTTTATTTTGTCGTCATCAACAACGCAATGACATTTTGGCCCATCCAATATATATGTATATATAGACCATAAACAATTTTCATATATGAGATCAAATCATGGTATTCTGGGAGTGACATTTTTCGATGATACAAAAAGGGCATTTCTTTTCATATATAACAAAACTCGCTCCATGTGAAAAAAAAAAATGAGGAATGAAAAAAACATCATCTAAGTGAATTTTATGTTTGGAGTTTATATATTTATATATATATATATATTCTGCAGCTTTTAAGAATTCAACATGTGAAAGTATACAAAACACACATTATTTTGTGTGTAAACTTTCACTGAAACATACAATTTCATCCTCAAAAGCGTTTCTATACAAAAAAGGAAAAAGTTCCCAACAATATGAAATGAGGAATTTTTTTCTTTTTTTTTTTTCGGGGGGACTACTAAAGGTAAGTACTATATTTATAACATGTTTGAGGAGGGACGCAAAAAAAAGGAGAACCTACATTTACCTTCAAATTGAATTCAACGTGATGTACCTATAATAATTTTTATTTTTTTTTTTTTGCGGATATAAACCATCAGCAACCGCACGCTGCCAACATCAAAGGATGTTTACTTTTTCCACTTTATATATTTGGAATAAAATATTTGCAAGGAAAAAATTGCTACAATGTTTTTGTTTTATTTAAACAAAAAAAAAAAGGGAATACGTGCGCGTATATGAAAACAATTACCAACAAAAAAAAACAACAACAGAACAAAATTTGCGTTTATATTATAGTAAGTACAGATCTACCGGGTCGGATAGCGTCTCCTATAGGTTACCATCCAAAAACAACCATCTAATAAAATCTCATATATAAATAGGTACGATCGATGAAAGTATGAACTTTTTTTTTCATATATAGCTTCCGCTTCATTCTTGTTGTTTTCGGCTAGATAATATCATTTCCATATAAAAGAATAAAGTGGATGATATGTTGGTGAAATGGTGGTGATATTGTTGGTGATGACAATGCGTTGTCTGCAGCAATCATATTAAAAAAAAAAAAAAAAAAAAAACTCAGGTAATATAAGCTAAAAGGGAGGCTAATATTTGTAATTCCACAGCAACATACTTAAATTATTGTTTTACGCGAAATTAAATTTTTTCCCCGAAAAAAGACCCTGAACAAAATTGTCCTGAAATGATGATATAAGCCTAAATGATATGAAATGATTTTTTTTTTTTTTTTTTCGTATAATAGCTAGAAGACAAAAGGCAATTTCCATAAGCTTGTATGGTATTTGAAAGCTTTCATTTATTTATGCAAAATATATTAAAAAGATGAAACATCAAACGATTTTCAGATAGATATGTAATTTTTGTGATTTTTTGTTTGATAAAATTGTGATAGGAGATGCTTCTTCCTTTTTATCCGATTTCCGTTTCATTTTTGGGTTTTTGGCTTTTTTTGTCTTCTTGTGGGAAAAGATATGTGACAAAATTTTGATATATATTGTTTAATAGAAAATGAAAATGTTTGAAAAACGTAATTGTTTTTCTTATATATTGGGAGAAATTTGAATTTGCATTTTAAATAATTTAAAGTTTTATTTTAAACGTTTTTAAATTTAAATTTTGATAGAACGTAAAAATGTAACCAAAACGATCTTTGAATATAAGCTCAAAAAGGGATCGTAATTCAAGTTTGAAATACAATAATTCTGCTGTTCTCTTTATAGTTCAAAAATGACGTTCTTAATCTTTTTGAGTTGATTATCTTGACAGGACAAATGAGGTTGTATATTACACCTAATGCGGCAGATAAACTACTACATTTGACAAAGCCAAAAATTGTTTACAGAAAATGCTTTCGGGTAGACATTCCATCACAGATATATAAAATGTGTAAGCAGCTCTGGACTTGCAGCAAGTGGGATTAGGTATTTTACCAGGTGTTGGTAAAGGTATCTTCTTTACCCCAGTAAGGACGCCTACCAAAACTCTGTTCTGTTTCTCGATTTTCTACTTCAACAGTCTAATAAAACGATTGTAAGGAAGAATACAATATCTTTCCAACAAAGTTATATTCATATATCTCCTTCAGTATTTACATACTAGCTATGATATCAACATGATACCTTTCAAATGCAATGTATTATATTTTCTTTCGATTCTTAGCTCTATCTACAATGAGCTTGAAAAATTTGCATCCAAATAAGATGACTAGAAATGGATTTTTAATTTTAAAACTCATACTATTGTGTCCACATAATTTTCACAGACTCTGTGTGTTTAGTTTAGCTTATAATATTAAAATTAAAACTACTGTTTGTGAATATTTTCAATAAAACTTCGTAAAAAAACAGCGTAAACATGATAAGAATTCAATAGAAAACAAATTCACTTGAAAATCTGATTGATGAAATTATTTAAAAATACGTTTTGTTATTAGATTTTTCCCAAGGAATAATTCAACTACGAGTATGTAAACGAATATACAAGAAAATATTGAATAAATATCAAAGATATATATAATTTAAGTCTCGTATATTTTCTCTTGATTTTTCTTCTGCAATATTATATCCAATAATTTCTCATCTAGACTTTATTGGTATTGATCTTTGGGGATTTCTATGGTTCCCTTTTTATTATGTATAAGTTACATTTTGTTATAACGTAGATACTTTAATAATATCCAATATCGAACCCAAGAGGTATTCAATCGAGTTGAATAAATATTATATCGACAAAAATTTTTATTTGAATCAATTTGTAAGAAAACGTAATAATTCGAATTTCTTTCTTATATAGTAATAATAATCTACTTTTGTTTTGAAATGATTAAAGATAAGATAAAATATTATCGAAGATTGATTTTCGAAAATGAAAATTGTTAATGAAAATATATAAGATTAATGACTTTTATGTGGATTTCTTCAAATAACATTATTTGATTGAAATAAATTCCAAAACCAAACCACAATAAACCTGAAGATGATCAACTCGAAATTTTATTCGACATATGAAAACTAAAAAAGAAAACAAGCAAAAGAAAATTCAAATGCTATTTCAATGGAAAATTGAAAAATAAAAATATATATATAGTAACTGAAAATCGGACTATAGTCGATTTTTTGATGCCCTATGGTAGAAATGGGACTCGAAGTTAACAAAAAAACAGCCAAAACTTCTTCAAGTTTGCCCTAATTCATAGATAACCTAGGCCTTAATACCATATATACATTCTGAAACTTTTATTCAAATCAGTATGTTAGTTTTTAAACTACATCAAAAACCTTAAAACATCGATACGATGATTATTTCTATGTGTTACGAATGTAGTGCCCCAGAACTAGTAAACTACCCTCTGGTAGTATCTACCATAGGGCATAAACATATAAAACATTCAATTTGAAAGCTTAAATTTGAAAATCTTTTTTTTTCTATTATCATTCTTTTTTTTCTTACTCGGTATGGATATGGTTGATACTGGATAGCTTGGCGTACTTGATTGAAAACCGTCTGCCAATTACATGTCCTTCACTGTAGTTGACAGGATCTATCTGTTATCTGAGATTGTTATACATATATTCGGTACTATGGTTCTTTTTTTTTTTTTTTTTTTTTATATAGCACCATCACAAATTGGTATAGAAATAACGATTTTTCGATGAATATAAGGACAAACAAAATATAATATTGTTTATATGGAAAAAAAAAAAAAATATTTTCACTTGCCTGTCACGTCTTACACCTGTCTAGACCTTTAATATCTCTCTAAATACACACTTCTAGCTAAAAGAAAAAAAAATATATAGAATAGAATATATTTAAATGATAATAAGAAGAAAAAAAGGTGCGGATACTATCCTAACAGTTGAAAGGACATTTGTCTAAATTATAAAAAGATTTAAATCACTCAGTCAAGATTGCTTTTTTTTTCGTTATATATTTAGATACGACACGAATAAAAAGATTCCACTTTTTTCCATTTCGTATCACATTTTTCTACACATTTATATTGCATTCCAGATATAGAAGTGTCTTCTCTCTAGGTGAAAATATTTTCTTTCATTTTCATATAAAATTCTGACTTTTCTGTTATTTATATAATATTTAGAAAAAATATATATTTATATAGGGTAAAGTATCAATAGTTGGCATCAGTTATTGCTCGCTAGCCAACATAAACATAGAAACCTTTTCAATGTTACAACTCTACCCCCTTATTTATATACAATCACCCTCGTTTGCAAGTGTTTTTATACAATACTACAGTCCAATAACATTATTATTATATTAATCGCGGAAGGTGACGCAACCGAGACAACCACTATCTCTACCTTTTTACTGCCTTGCAAAATATTGCCTTTTCTGGATCAAATCCCACTTCTGAAACTATTCAAAAATTGAAAAAATATGAAATAATCGCCATCGATGAAGTTCGGACTCAAGCACATTTGGTTACTAAACAGCAGGTTTTCTAATTAAACCACTTCCGATAGTAATTTAGATTCGTCGCTAAGTAGCCAACTATATTCACCGAAAGCTAGTTAGCAGCCATTCCTTACGGAAAAGGGCTTTTTTATATAGTTCCCAAATATACTTATTGTAACTTTGTTAATATGTTGCCAATTATTGACAATTTTATAGGCCAGTTATTGAGTTACAGGCGAAGCGAATAAGAAAAGTTTTAGGCAGTGCATTTGTCACGACAAATAATTAATTTCGTGTTAGTTTTTTAAATACGTAGTGAATTTTCAATTCTAATGCTTAAAGAATTCAATAAACTATCAAATAAACTATTAAATAATAATAGCTATATATATATAATTCTTCCTGAAAACGTATTATATTCATAATGATTGGTTCACCACAAGGAACCAATAACTGTTACCTTACTCTATATATATTGTCCATTCCATGGTGGTATACTTTTGAAGAGATATCAAAAAATATATTCTTGTGCTTATTTTTACTCCTTTCTTGGAATCATACTTATATTTTCACATATATATATATGTATAGAAAAAGGATAAAGAAACAAAAATTTCAGTTCATCTTGAACGGGAATTTTTCATCTCTCCGGTGAGATATGAAACATGTATGAAAATTTCATGTGTAGAAATTCCTCTATAGAAAAACCAAAACGAATTTCTTTACTAGTAAAGTTTTCTATCTTTTGTAACGTGAAAAATAAAATAAAAATTACATGAAAAAGGATTCTTCAGAGTTCAGCTTGTGAAATTCCACCACATTTTCTGAAAAATTACGATGTCGAGTGAAGTGCATTATCGTACCATTGGGCAATGACGTAAAAGGTAAAAGAATCCTAAGTTTTTGTTTTATTTTATTTTCTTGATAAATTTATTATGTTTCACCATGTTTACAAATTTTTTATGTTTCATATTTTACAATTGAAATAGAAACGAAGCATTGCTCTGGTTTGGTTTATATTTATAAAGCAGAGCTTTATAGGATTCAATTTATTACCCACGTAACATTTTGCATTATATATATTGATCATAGAAACGATGAAATAATCATATTCGGCCAATATACGATGATGAAATGTATTGACTTCGATGATTATTTACTTAATAAACTTTGGGGTTTGTCCTTTACGAATATTTTATATATTTATAAAACCGTTCTTTGGTTTTATCAAAGATGACTAAATGCATATATAAAAACTAGCTGAACGAGTAAAATGATCAGGTTTTCTTTCCAAAACATCTAATGTACGCCTAATGTCATGTTCTCTGGTTGAACTTTTGAAATATTAGAGAACTTAAAAGTGAAATAGTTAAACGAAAAATGTCTTTCTTTTTCTTTCATATTAGGTTTTGGAATTGATCAGATATTTTTGATATTGTAAAAATCCAAAAATATTCTAATTTTTACCTTATTTCATCTTTATCGAAAGTGTACATTTACTCTCCAACTAGTTATTTAGCCATTTTAAGATTCGAAAACCGATACACAAAATATAAACTGACGATTTAAGGATAAAAAATCGATGTTATAATAATACGTAGTCATTTTTTTCAAAAAAAAAAAAAAAGAAAAGGATATTTTTAAATTCCATTCACGATCTCATTGAAATACCATGTACATAAATATTCTCTCTACAGAATCCTTTTTCTCTTCATCTAACAATAAAGTGTAGTATAGTATATTTTACAAAATACATTTAAACCTGAAATTTTGGCACACTTTTTTTTCCTTTTTTTTTTTTTAAAGATCATATCAATACAATATATTCATGATGGTGGCAACCGAAAAAAAAAAATGTTTAGTAAAATTAGGCTCATTCGATGAAAATGAAAAGAATTTCTCTGAAACGTGCCACCCAGTTTCATCACTCCTTTTTACAAAAATAAATAAGTAAAAATGAAAAATGCTTCTTTCTACCATTTTTTTTTTCGTATTATGCAAGCCCTCGTAATATATATGGGGACGTGCTTTTTTCCCGGTGACCTTCTGTAGGTACAAAAAGATATGTAAAATATGTCGCGACAAAAAATTCACGGATTATACTGATAAATTCATTATTTCCTTACATTTTTTTTTCTCTCGAAAAATGGTAAATTTCCATTAGAAATTGAATTCGGTGCTTTTTTCTTTTAGCAAACATGTTGGAATTTTAAAATTTTTTTGGCCGGTATTTTGCTTGTAATAAAAATTGTCTCGTTTTTCGAAATGCTTAAAATTACAGAGCATCAGTAATTCGTTGTTAAACATTAACTAGAATGAATGTCATTACCCTTTGCCCTATGAAGTTATGTATATACAGTCGAACCTCTTTCAACCGGAATGTTCGGGGCCATATAGAGTCCAGTGAACCGAATGTTAAGGATAAGTGAATTAGAGATAACTCAGACTGTGATTTTACAAAGAACAGGAACAGATTGTTATTGTTCTTTGAAAAGAACAGTGATTTTTATTGGTTCTTTTTCACAGTCTAAAGCTGGTCTTTCAATGTAGCTTTAATCTTTGAAAATAAAATAATATTTATATATATAAAAATTCCATTTTTTGAAACTGTTCTTTTAATCATAGATACTGATATCCCTCCTATAATACGGCAGAGAGGTTCTTGCAAAGAAAAAACGTTTTGTAGGTTGCCGTATTATACGTGGTTTCCTGCAATTCTTATTACCGTGTTAGACCGAAACCGTGTTGTAGGATTGAGTGCACTTTTACAGTTCTTTTGCGATTTTTGACATCATCTCTAGATTCCGGATAAGTTTTCCAGATATTAAAGTGAAATATTCCGCATAATAGTTTAATAGAATTTCTTAGAAAAATGGCGAAAATTATAACATCTAATTATTTCTAATGAAAAACCGTAAAATTTTCCGGTGTTATTAGACTTTTCCAAATTATAGATTTCCAGATTAAAAAAAATCTCGACTGTATATTATTTTCAGTATTGTGAAAAAGTATAAATAAAGTATTCTTATATTTCTATCAATATTCTTCATTTCAACATTTTTATTCTTCTTATTGAAAATATTTTTATTGGAGTTGTTTCATCCCAAAATAATTGATCTGTACATGAAATATAATCCTCTTCCACTGCATTTAGTTCTAATGATTCTGAAATAATAAACTTATAAGATTTTGAAGAATTACTAAATAAAAATTAGGTTACCTAAAATTTGTAAAAATTCTTTAAGGGTTTCCTCATTTCTAATAGTCGCGGCAAGAATCATTACACATTGATTATCCGACAGTGTAAAAATATAGTCAATAGTCGTTGATAGAGCCACAAAAACCGAACTATCATAAACGACATCAGCAGCTAAAATTACATCCGGAACAATATCGATTCCAGATTCTTTGATATTTTCCCATGGTAGTAAAAATGTTATGATTTTTTTATTTTCATATTCTACAAAGCAGCTTATTTGATCAACATTCAAATCTTTTGATTGTTTGAAATTTTTTTTTAAATTTTCATTCAATAAGTTCAAAACTTTTGGACTTCCATCTGTTAAGATGATTTCACTTGGATTACAACATTTTGAGACAACAAATCCACACAAGCCAGTTCCGGAACCAAGCTCTAAAACTTTTTTGCGACATATTAAATCTCGATGACTCAATAACCATTCTGAAAGTGCTATCGAAGACTGCCAACTACAAAGTCCTGTTGTTCCTTCAGTGACAAAAGATTTCGCTTCTTTTAAACTAATTACGACATTTTCTTCTGGTAAAGAATAATGTTTAAATGTGAAATCATTGTCTTCTTGGCAATTTGTTTGAAGTTCACAAAATTTCTCATAAATTAAATCATGAACTTCGACATTTTCGAATTCTAAATTTTCAATGATTTTCCTCAAAAAACTTAATTGATATTTCTGCTTGATTGGAAATTCTTTATTTAATGGATGTAATATTGTTCGTTCAAGTAACCATTTTTGATCTTCCCATGAAATATTTTTTAGAAATTTCTAAAAAAAAAAAAGAAATTGGTATTATAAAATTTATCAAATATTTGAGGTTATGTCTGATAAAGTACTTGCCAAGTTATTAAATTTACAGAATACGAACATAGAAACTGTTTTTCTAATGTTAGAAATTTTTGATTTATTTTATTTTCCATTTTAATAATTTAAATTTAATAATAAAACCAATATTTTCCTTATAAACGAAAGAAAAAACAAGAGTTGGAAATGTGTAACTACAAGAATGTTTACACTTTATTCGTTATAGCAGTTTTTGAAAGGGGCTCCGAAAATATATCATTCCATATTTTGAGAACAGATGGCAATAAGTATTGAATACTCATAAAATAACGATAAATTTGAACATACAAAAATGGTAGAATAAAAAATATCTGTTGAATCATTTTTACAGCAAAATACTCCGTTTTTTTTATATTTTAATTAAACTAGGTGAAAAATGATAGTAAATTAGTTATGCTTGTTATAAATCGGTAACATTATAAATTTGGGCTATATCAATTTTCTTAAAATTTTGTTCTTCCAAAATTGAAATAATTATCAGAGATGCCAACCTTTAGTTAACCCGGACCAAAATCACTTTGAACTATCGAAATTTACTGAATCGAAACCAAATTTTGAAATATTTAGAAACTAAAACACAAACCACCTGCAAAAAAGTTTTGGTTTCCATCTCTGGTGGAAAGTTTTCATTTAGCATGAGCAAATTTACATTAGGTGTCATGGAAAGAGCTTAAAGACCTAAATTAACTTTAAATGAAAGCTGTTAAAAGTTTACATAAATTTAATCATTTAAAACTTTTTTCGACCCTAGAATTGGATAAAAATCGTAGACACATTATACTACTGCTTGGATACTTTGAAAACTCCTAATTTCGGATTTTCTTTATCTACTTCCAGATGTTACTTTATAACCAAACTTTTCACAGCCCTTCTTTCGGTAAATTGTTTCTCTCTTTGCTAATTTCATTTTTCTTTTTATTCCCTATTCGCTTTGCTTACACAATCACACAAACACCGCTGCTGTCATTTTCTTTCAAAGGAATTCAGTTGCATTTTGAACGTGGGATTGTAGAGCTCTTGTATGTATTTCTCCGCGTTGTTTTACCGTGTTTTTTATTGTGTCGAATTTGATAAATTTAATATTAAAAAAGTATGACAAATATTTTCTTTTTTAAATTGAAATTAGTTTTTTGAAATTATTAAAAAAAACCGATTCGAAATGAATCTACAGGTGTGAAGTGAAATAATTCATGGTTTGTGATTGCATTCTTTAAAAAAAAAAAAAAAATACGCGGGAATCGTTATGATTTAATTAAAATCTAAAAATGTTTCGGTAACGAAAAGTCGCAAAAAAGAAAGAATTAAAATTAAATAAATTCTAAACGGAATATTTTTCAGTCACAATGCGAAAAAGATTAAAAAAAATGAGATTAATTATTTAAAAAATAAAAAAAAAAAGTTTTGATTGATTTATTTTTTGCATAAAAGTAAAATAAAAAAGAAACAAAGGTGGTTTCGATTTTGTATGTGTGTGTTTACAACCGATCTGCGATTATGCTGCAGTGTTGTTAGTGTGTGTGTGGTTTTCTGTTGCTAAAAAGAAAAATGATCAACAGCCACATAAATAAGGTTACCTGAGCAACATTTGTACCAGGATTCTAATATCACATTTTTTATCAATTTTATTGTTCTAAAAAATTCGTTATTTTCTTTAAATTCTTTAAAAAAAAAATAGTGTTTTATTTAGTTTTTGTGTTTATTAGAAAATGTTATAGAAAATTAATTCTATAAAGTGAAAAAAAGTTTATAAAAATTGCATTTTATTAGAAATTTATAAAAATAAATATAAATATTAATTAGTAATAAAAAATGGAAGAAAATGAACGGAAATCCAATTCGAATGGAACTTCATTAAAATTATCAATCAATTATTGGATTATTTTCATTTTATTAGGAAATTTTATTAACAATTGCTTTTGCATAGGTGAGTAAGAAAAAAAAGTTACAAAACATAAATTCGTAGAATACAATATTCAGGTTTTTGGAATTCATGTGTATTTTCATAACTTCTATGTGCATATACTAGAATCCTGATTAAAAATGGTTGAATGATCTTTTCATAAGAAAAAAAAAAAAAAATGGTCGGGTTCTTGTCTGTTTGCCTCGATATAAAAAATAGATACACTGACTACCAGGTGTGAATAGAAAATAATTGCAGTTTCGCGTTTAAAAATTCTGTAAAAACTCAAGGAAAACATTAAACGATCGCCATTTGATTGTTAAAAACACGGAATAAATATTCTTAAGAGATAGTCCACAACGAGTTGTAACGTTCAGCTTGCGTTCTTTCCTTTCGAATTATTGCAGCCAAGCGGACACACATTTTCACTTTTTCTATGAATTTTTTAATTTAACACTTTCTTAATTAAATTCAATAAAATTTCGTACAAAATAATTTTACTTTTTTTTTTGCATCTAAAATTTTCGAAATCAAAAGTTTTTTTTGTTAATTAATTCAAATTAATTTGAATTAATTTTTGTTTTAGTTTTTAGAACGGAAAAAATGATGGATTTTCATAATTTTGGAAATTTTTATTTTATTTTTAAATTGTGTAAATTTGAATTAAATGTTTCGGTCTGCGGTTTGTTACTCATTTTGCGGAAAGAAAGGAAACGTAATATGTATGAAAAAATGGGTAAATAACGACGTTGAATAAAACGTAATGCCCCAAGGGGACGTTAGTCCTTGAATTAAAAACACACGTACTTAGTTTAGTTGAAATCAATTTTATTTCTAAAATAAAATATGAAAAATTAAATTTTTAAAGAAAATGTTACCATTTTGTATAACATAAAGTTGTATCAGCAGTTCTCTGATGAGAGATCGTTTTTTTAATAATATTGGTCTATGCCTTGAGATTTTGTCTTCTGCGTCCCTAATGTCAATGACTGTTGGTAGACTCCTTTTTTTTTTAGATATTATTTAGGGTACTCTAAACTAAAATTGGCTAGATTCCGAAGTTCGATTCTAGGACAGGACTAGAAATCTATTAAGGCTACCAGCTATGATAGTAGTAATATACTATAGGATCTTTGCCTACCAGATTTTAATGACCCTTTCGGAGACACTTGTTAGTAAGACGAAGGCGTCGATATCCAATCAGAAACAACAATAATTCTACTTAATTTATTAGGATTTAAATCCAATAAAAGAAATAAAAATGGCACTGAAATTATTTCCCTTAAAAGTGTTTAGTTTTTGGATTACAAAATATTCAATTAATTTTAATTCAATGTTTTCTTAAAAGTATTTCTTTTTTTAAAAGAATTTATTTGACATTATTATTCTTTTTTTTTTCTTGCGCCAACGAAATCCCAACCTTTTATATTTCTGATGTTTTTCTTACAAACAAATAAATTTCCCAAATAAAATCTGAAAATGCTAAATTTTCAGTGAAAGAGAAAAACTTAAATTTATCATAAAATATGTTCTAAATGAAAATAAGCTTAAATCACCTTCATGTATTTTATTTCTTCGTTTTACACCGTTTTTACAAGAAATATCAACGTAAAAAGTTTAACTTCAATTCTCAAACAGGTCTTTGTTTTGTTATACCAAAAACAAGGTATTTTAAATGTTTAGGTGGTCATTTAGAATATGTCCTCCCTTTTTTAGATTTTCAAAATCAAACCACATAAAAAACAAGAAACAAGGAAAAGTAAACAATACCCGTTTTTTTCCTAACATTGGAAAAAAAGAAGGAAACCATTTCCGACATTTTTTTTTGTGGCTCCAATAATATGGCTTTGTGATAAACGTTGCAAAAAAAAAACGTAATCCAAAGAAGAATGATGAAATCACCAACCGGCATAATAATGGTGACAAAATGGAAATGCAGAATTTTTATTTAAAGTTTTTTTCGGTTCTCATCTGAGCAGTCCCAAATACGAAACACCAAAATAGTGCTTTGTTAACAATAAAATCCTGTGAAATTATTAATAAGATAAGTAATTTTTTTTTTTATTTTCCTTCATTTTGTAATTTCAAAACAAAATTAAGAAATAAATAAGATTTAACCACTGAAACCGCACCACCCCCGGCGGTGCACTTCAGTTGTCAGTAATACTATACTAACCGCACTATGTAGTAGACTAACACTTTATTTTATTAAGAAAAATACAGAACTTTTGATTGATTTTAAAACTTAATTTATTATTATTTATTCATTGGATCTACTGTATTCTAATTATTAGACGTCTTAAAAGGGGTTAGACCACTTTAAACGTTTTTAGAAATTATTATAAAAGTACATAGTAGCAGCAGTACTGAATGTCCGGATAATTGAAACTCGGAAACTACTGGATTTACTTGAAATTTGTAATAAATATTTCCAAAATTAATAAAAAAAATAGTTTCTTTTGGGTCTAGTGGATTTTTCCGGCTGAAATAACAACTATTATAGATATCATTTAATATAACAAACAAAGTTTAAAAACAATTTATGTTTAATACTTTATTATTTTTTAGTTGCTCTTAAATTTCTTCAAATTTCCATGGAAATTCAGGAGAATTGTTTAATTTTCATTAGGGATACGAAGAATTCACCTTTTCTGCGTCCGCTGTTTTATTGAGTTATCAATAAAAGATATAACGAAATTTTATAAATTTGCAGAATTGTAAAAAACAAGAGAACTGTAGTGTAAAAATAAAATCCGAATAAAAATTTGAAAATTTATCGCTTTATCGAATTGTATACAGTTGGATGTTGTGTCTGTCCCTCTTCCCTAACTTCAATCAAAAACGGTAATTTTTGAATAATCATTTAAGTGTGACAAAAGGTTGAATACTAACCCTTAAATCAATTCCGAAAAGTTTTAATTTAATCCATAGATTTTTACGTTCTAAATATCAAATTGAAAAATTCTAGTTTTACGAACATTACAAAGTTATAAAATCGAAGGTTTTATCGGAATTTGCTGAATTAGGTGATTACAACTTGTGTTATATCTAAAAATGTTTGGCCTGAAGGAAAGAAACTCATAGGTATTTGATTATAGATAATTCCAAACAAACATTTTAACGAACGTTCATCAAAAGCGATGAAAATGGCGAAATTCGTTTTAAGGTTACAAAACATTTTGGAGAATCAGAATCATTTGATTTCGGATGTATCTAATGCAGAGTGAATATCTTTTAAAAAAAAGTGTTTATAAAATTTTTGTTTGAGGTTAGTATAGTACCCCTTTTCTGCCTTGCCAACTAAAAAAGGACAGTAATTCCATTTTTAAATTATTTCTCACAACTTTATCCAACTATTTATATGATTACTTAGTTTAATATTACTAGTTAGTATCCAATAATTAAGCTAATTCTAAAAATTAATAAAAAAAGCTGGTAAAAACTTGAACAAGAAATAATTGAAATCCAAAAAATATGTCACATTATCACTTCTGTACGAAAATTACACAATAATGAAAGTGACTATGATCATAGTGATGAGTTTTCCTTCTCAAAATGATAAACATTAATTAAATGACTCTAAAATTGTCTGGATTGAGTTCATTTAAAGTTAACACTGAACGACGAACTGAAATTATCTTCTTTTTTTCTTCTTGCTTTAGAACGATCATAAATTTAATAAAATTGAATTAATTAATTCAATTTATGTGATAAATAATGGATAAATTGGTTGTGTAGGCGTTTTAAATTAGATTTCACAAAAAAAAAATGATGTTTAGCAATCTTGAAGTGATTTTTGACCCGTAATGGGGGTTAAAATTTCCTCGCTTTATTTAATTATGAATTTTTATATATACTGTAAAAATCTACAGTCCCTCTCTGCTGGTAAGATTGGGCACAAAACCAAAACTATTAATATGATAAGAAAAAGTAGCAATTGCTAAAAATCTGAATACATCAATAAGATCGGTAATATATCCTACGTCGATAATTGGGACAGGCTTCAGTTTTCAATTTTCGACTAACTAAAAATAAACATAAGGTTTGTAGAACTCTTAAAACAATTTCATTTCAAAATAAATATGCTTTTACTTACGGTACTTATTTTGTCAAATATTTTTGAGGAGGTACTGTAGAGTCAATTTGTAAAAAAAAAATAACAGAAAATCAAGCATATTTTCTGATTATTTATGCGATTTTTTTTAACTTTAACTTCTCATTGAAATCTCAGACAACTACCTTTGGTTTGTGCGGTTTTCTTACCTGGAAGTTTTTCTGCTTTCTTAAAACTCCACCAGAAGCAGGTGTTCTTATTCTAGAGATGGTTAAAAAGCAAGCATCTGGGAATGGAAAAATCGTTTGTTATATGTATTCTTTACCCAAACAGATATTATGTTGAAATCTAGAAAAGACTGGATTACAAAAACGTTCTATCTTGATGTGCGGTCATTTTCATTCTTTGTCTATGCTTTAGAAGAAAACATCTTTCGTTATTATATCAAACTAGTTCAGGAAACCAACAAAAAAAACCTTCATTCTTGGTTACTATTCGTCTATCTATCTGTTCTATAAATGCAAATTATAGCTAAAAAAAAAAAATTCAAGAAAAATAAAAATGTTATACCAAATTAGTATTAAACCAGGAGGAAAAATGAAGAAAGAAAAAACCAACGTCTTACATGCTAATTAAAGCTGTTTTTCAATCTCATTTCCATCTCTTATCTTATGTATGAATGGGGCAAGGTGGACAGCGGAGTTCTATTATATGCCTTGACTAGGGAACAGATTTTCTATTTCTTTTATAAAGTTTTTTCTTGCGCTATTAGATTCTAGCATGACTGAAGGTTATTTATGTGCCAACATAATGGATGAAGCCTTTTTTCAATGATGGGTTATAGTATAATAGCGAATACCATGCGGGTATTTACAATCAACTTTTACTACACGGTTAGAAATATGTGAATATTTTTTTTTTTTTGGTTTTCTCGAAAAACTATTTTCGAATATTAGTTAATTCTATGAAAAGTTTAAAAGCAATTTAAACCAAAACTACAATTTTCAACCCTTAAACATAAATATAAATTCACAAAAGAAGCATTTCAAATTAAAACCGAACAATTTTGATAAAAAGTGAATCAACATTTCCAAGCGTGTAGGAATTATTAAGAAAGGAAAAAGCGAAAAATTAAAATAAGTGAAGGTATAAGAAATAACGATGGCCATGCTAAACCCGACAGTATATAAGTTCATGAAAATAGACAGGTAATAAACTAGCATATCGCGTTGTTGTTGGATGGTACTACGAGTACTTAGTAACTCTTCTTCTATCTTTGCTGGACTGCAATATTATGATATTCTTCTTTTTCCAAAGATATATAGTATGTTTTTGTACACAAGCAATTAAAACCTGAAAATTCCTTTCTTCTTAAAAAGTTCCCATATTAATTTTCAATTTTTAATTTCTTAGATGTTTAACTTTTAATGCAAGGGAAAATAATTGAAGATTTTTAACATTCTTTTAATCAAGTTTTAAAACCAAAAATTAATAATGAAATATTCCTTTAAAACCATCGGAATTTTTTCCAAATTTATAATTTCGAATATTTTATCAAAATGAAAATTAAGACTCATTCTGTATACTAGGACTTTTGCGAGGATTTTGAAAAAGCTTACGCGCACAGTAATTTTCTTATCATTTTTTCTAATTGGGGTTACTCAATGACCATCTTCTAATGTTTCTTGAATTTTACTTCTTATGCAATATTGGATTTCTTTTTTCTATTTAGATTATTTTTTTTCCACGTTAGGATCAGATAGATAGACGATATTGATAGAATGAACATCCGAGGTATAAACTTAGAAAAGAAAGATAAAAATTTTACTGAATGGATGCATAGAATCTCAATAAATCGGAAGAATGAGATTATTGCGGTTAAAAGGATTCTATCAGGAAGAAGAATTCTGAATTATAAGCCTACTAAGACTTTTTATATAATTTTTCAGTTTCTTAACTTTTCTTTTATCAAATTATTTAAATTACCTTTTTTCAGTTTTCAGAATTCAGACTAATCACTTGGGTCCATTCGGTTTTCTACAAGAATTTATTTTGAGACTTCGTTTTAAAAGAATCGTTCCCTCGGGTTTGAGACCTTTTAACATAATTTGTTTCACCTTTGTTTTTACATATGTTAAGTGGCCTTTTATTGTCAAAATTGGACATTTTATATCCTATTTTAATGTAAAATCAAAAGTCGAAATTGCTTTTCATATTTCTAAATAAAAAAGTTTTTATGAATTTAATAAGTTTTGACTTTGTCTTAAATGAAAAAATTGGTGTTTGATAAAGTTTAACGTTATTGTAAATACAATTCCAAACAAAGTGAGGCCTTAAAGAACTCATAAATTGTTTCTTTGTTTTTTCTACTTTGGAAAACTTATTTCTTGGTACTAAAAAAAATTAATTATAATATTATTAATACATTCCCAGTCTGCCGCGTAAGTCCTAAGCTCGTCTGTCAGCGACCAGTCTAACGTATTCATCGGAAATACAAAATTCAAAATAATTTCTCAAAGAGTGATAAGTAGGGAACAAACTACGTTAATTTTTGAAATTTCGTTCTGGAACTTCCGGGACATATTTTTAACATGTTAGACTATATATTAAATTTTACTAAAAAATTTAGCATCGCATCCAGTTCTCTTCATAATTCGTGAAAAGTTTTGAACTTAATTAGATGTATTGCTTTTTAGGTCAGATTTAGCTTAATTTGGAATATTTAGGGAATAGGAATTTCAACCACAAAGAACAACAATATTATTTTTTTACGATTCAGTAATATTCCAGCATTGTGTTTCAAAATTTTTCTAATAAGTTTTCAAATCAATTTCTTGAATAAAAGATGTTCAAGTAAAAGTTTCCATTTTAAAATTGGTCATAAATTTATCCATCCTTTTTCCAATATTCCTTTTATTTTTGGTATTATTGTCAATTCAATTCAACTTCTTCAATCGTGAAAAATATAATTCAAAATTTTTGCTGAGATTTTTTTACAAGATTTTGATAGAGAAATAAACTTTTTGATTGATTTGTATTATAAGGACATGATATGTTTTCGTAAATCTTATTTTTCTCTATTATTTATCTCCTTTATTTATTTTGTTTCTCATTTTGAAGATTATATATTTGAAAATGCATATCTCCATAAAATGGTTTTATTTTCGATTGTCGTGTAAAAGAGTATATCCTATTATGAGGTCCTTTAAAAGATTCAACCGAGTTCTTCGTCTTGGGGGAAATTTAAATGCATTTCGTTGCAAAATTTCTTTCAAAGAACATTTTTAAAGGATTCGTAGTGATGATTGTTGACGTGTACATGTAGTTATCATCGGTTGAACGTTTGAAAAGAACAAAAAATGTGGTGGTTGAATCTAAAAGAATACACAATTCTACTCACGTGGTGTATATAGACTTGCAATACAGAACGGGAAGAAGCGAAAGAACCGAAGGGACTCAAATGGAACAATTGACATGTCTACCTTTTTGCTTTTTCTTAACATATTGTTGGATAAATGTCTTTTAGCATACAAAATGTATATTGTAGAAATAATAGTATTCAGAATATTTGAAGGAAATCAGCTGAAACGTTTTTAAATTCGTATTCAAATCACAGATAAAACTTAAGTAAGAAAAACCGTGTGTTTTTTTTTATTTTGTTACTTTTGGTTCGATCTTTAAACAAATACGAATTTTTTGTTTTGTTTATAGCTAAGAAAAACGTTTGTTGAATGAAAATTCTAATAGAAAATAATCACCATCAATAATTGTCAAATAAAACGTGGTTGTGTGGACTCAGAATTTTGCCAAGTAAGCATCCGTCAATTACTTTGAATTGAAATAAAATCAAAAATAATTTAATTTCGAAATCGAAATTATAAATTACCGGTAAATGACTCAATTAAATACAATTTTTTTTAAATCTTAAAAAATCATTCTCACCTGTTTTTCGGAAATGTTCTTTGATGTGCTCTAATTTTTGGTTTAAACTTTTTTTTTTCTGTAAGTTCATTTCGAGACATTTAAGCCTTTTTATAAGGTTAAACCAAAGATGTTATATGTATACGATTTTTGGTTAAACGCTTTTAATATTAAAAAAACGGAAGGAAAGTTATGATAAACTATTTTTTTATGCACAATATTTGAAGTTTAATTTTCTTATATGGATGTTTTTTTTTCTCATAGTTAATTCATTGAACTATAGATTTGTTAACTATACGAACCCTATATTTAACATAGGCTATCAAAACATTGGCTATAGTCTGATGTTCTACATATAACATACATATACGTTTTTGATTAAAGCTGTACAATGGTAGTTTTAGGCTCAAACCGATAATGTACTCTACTTTATTCCAAGTTTATACCCTTTGGATTTAACATTTCGGACATTTCTTGATTTTCAGATTCAAAATAAATGTATATACAACAAATTGTCGATTTCACTCTCATGGAAAAGTGATAACGTAAATTACTGTATAAGAAAGTAAAAACTCAAATTTTCACGGTGTTATAGATTTCAAACGAAAATAAAAAGATCTCAAAAATGTGTCGTTCTAAATTCAGTTGACCATGCTTAAATTCAAAAAATATTTTTTTATTCCCAACAGCCAACCAGGATAAGCATAAAATATTCCATAGCGTTTTTGGTTGACTGATTTAGGATATATAATAGATTATCAAAGATTAACTTCGTAGAACGTGTTCATTCTTAATGTTTATTCCATTGGCAAAATAGGTTGAAATTCATTGAAATTTTTTTTAAATAATATTTTATATTAAAATTTTCAATCGAATATTTTTTCAAGTTGGATAATAAATAGGAGTTTGAGACCTCTAAGACTGTATCGTCATTTTTTTAATTAAAAATACATCATTTTTTAAGTATTTCTTTGATAATTTTTTTATTGGGTCGCTAAACAAGCGAATGCCTTTAGTATTGTATTTTTCTTATCAGAAATTACAATAAGAATTTTTTTTTTTGTGATTTAATTTTATACGCAATTTGATGGTAAATAATTTTGTGTAATTAAATTCGATTCAATATTGTGTGATTAATAAATTTTCTATAAAATACTATTTAAATTAAAATTCAACAATTCAAATGATTTTTTCCAAAAAAATTAAAATTTAGCAGCGTATTTATAGGCGCATACAACCAGAATAGAAACCCATTTTTATATGCCTGCTGATCATGCTTGGTAATCCGATCCATATTTTTAGATGTCTAAATTGTACAGGCATTTTTCCTAGGTGTGATGACATTTAGCACCAAGTTTCATGGGTCTGGCTACTAAGCTTATAGAAATCCTATCTAAAATTTGGTCATCTCGAGACTCTCCAGTGGTTTATCCCGGGGTTAAATGTAATAAAGAAATTAGAAAAGTTAGTGCTTTCGATAAAATATGCGAGAAGACGTTCATGCTGGAGAAGAATTATTATATAACACGCCAAGAAAAAATTCATTTAATTTATCGCAATTCAAAATGCCCACTCTTAGACCCAAAATAATATTCAAAAATTACAAGAAAATGTTTAGGTTTTTCATACACAAAATGTTATCAAAAACACTATTTCAGATATCGAATCTAAAAATACGCGCTTTTTAGAGATAAAAATATATCACCTTTTTAATACAAAATATAAAAACATATTAAATGAAATTGTTTTGATAATTTCACCTTGATTAAGTGACTAATTACGAAAGATTTCGATCGTGGGACATTAGTCATAACTATTTTCTATTGTCCACCAATCAAGTCAAAATCTATTCATTTACACCCTGTTCGAAATACTATAGTGGAATTTGAAGGTTTTTCTATGAAAGTGATTTTTTCCAATCAATAAATAATAAAAAAAAAATTGGGATCGATTATATTGTAATTTCATATCGCGATGTTTTGATTCAGATTTATAAAAGAGGTCAATTCCTTATAAAAAGAAATTATTTTTAAATGTAATAAATCGGTTTATATTTATGTATTCTTGTTTTAAACTTTACTTTTACTTTACTTTTATGGATTAGAATTATTTTATTTAAAATAATCGGAAATTATTTATTTATCTTTCTTTGTATCGCTTTTGTGATCGGTATTAAATTCAATTATTAAAAAAGGTCAATATTACGATTTTTTCGCGTTTTATTGGTTTTATTAATATTAGCGCTGTATGTACGTTGATTCAATACTTGTTCGTCGATATGGAAACAAGTCGAAAGGCAAATTGATCTTATCCAATTTATGCAAATATATTCGACTCATGACTGTATCCAAAACATCCTATAGACTGTGAGATTTTGCTATATTTGATTTTGAATGAAATTTAATTTCTGCAGATAAAAGCCTTCTTGATTTGTGCAGCTCTAATTTCGAGCTAAATAAAATGTTCAGTTCTATGAGTTTAATGATGCAAAGAAAAAATCATTATCAATTGTTATTTTTAATCTGATGGCAAAATAAAATATTCTAAAGCTTGGTTTTGAGATTTCAAACATTTAAAAAATTAAAACACAAATAGAGAAAGCTTAAATATGTAGATGGATACTTGCCTAGCAAGGATTGAATGTCGCCATCACATTACTGTTACTAGTAACGCTATTGGACAGATTCCATTCGTAATGCTCAAACAAGCGATTCAAAATTGGACCTATAGAATGGACCACCTAAAGCGTAGCTACAGCCAACATTTGAATGACAAGATGTTAAAAAAATAAATGGAATCGTTTGTTCTTTCGATTCTTAATGAAGTTTCTACCATCGCATTCAGTTTTTTTTATGTGTTTTATTTCAAAATATTTTTTTGAACCTCACGATGAATCACCCGTTACTGATAAGTAGCAAATACATAAAAGCTACTGATATTGATAGATGGATATCTGCTTGATTAAACCAGCTAGTACTAGTACTACTTTTCGTTTTTAGTCTCAATTAAAACATGTGCCTCATTAATCCTTTCATGACTGCATTGTTTTTAACGGGCTAGTTAACATTATTAGCTCGTTCAAGCTTGACTCTCCATCGAAAACCTCTATGGCAACCATTTGTTAATTGTATGGTAGGACACTAACGTAATTGTATGCAAATTGAAACAAAATGAATACACACCCTTCTCATTAAAATACAATATGGAAAAAATACAATATACAAAAGTAAAGACTTGTCCTTAAACTTGAACATGAGGTATGACATAAAAGGGCACTAAAGAAGGTTGGTCAACAAATGCTATTTCTTTTATTTAACTGACTTTTCGATGTGTGGTAAATTGAATTTAAACTTTACATAACTACATCGACACACAGCCTAAGTATATATAAAATAGATTTGATTTCCTGGTTCAAATTAAATTGTGTAAAATTTTCATTTATTTTCACACAAAATAATTACATTGGAAAACTTTTTCAAATTCCAATTAATTAATCATTTTGTAATAGATATTTTTTATAAGCTTTTTATTATATTTAAAAGTTATTTAATAAGATTTCTTTTGAACATATTTTTTGCCAAATATTTCTTGAGTTTATATAAAAATCAAAAATTTTAACAATTTCCATTGAAATATATTTCATTTTATTGAATAACTTTTACGTGTGAATAATAAAGGATTTTATTCTATTTTGAAATAAGTACACTTAAATAAAAAACATGATAGACATTTTTCTTTACATTTGAAATCGCATATTCATTGTGATGTCAATTCAATTTCATAAAAGGATTGAAATTGGACAGGAAAATGCCTCATCATATGTTTTTTCGTATAAGAACATACAAAATTATGATTTTGAAGAGTTATATATCACATTTCCAGGTGAATAGCTTTCAAATGGATTGAAAAGAGAATATTTTTTTTTTTTTGTAAATTGACGTTTTTATTTTATATTCTTTCAATCAAAAATTGGCCTATAACTTTGCATATGCACCAGGAACGAGACGTCCATATATTGAATAGAATGAGTGCTTCTGTAGAAAATTCACAAGAAAAATTAAAATTTAATTTTATTATAGATTTTCTAATTCTGGTTTCAGATCTATCTTAGTAGGGGATATATTAGTAGCTCTTTATAACGCCAGTCAAAAGTGCTTCTGTTCATCAAAAATTCACGCTTCGTGTCTGATATGCATGTAGGTTCGCATTAATTAAGTAATTGGATTTGAACATAGAACTAGAGTAACTAGCAATCAGGACGACCAATGATATAAGATCAATCAGCTATGACCAAACTAAGTGCTTCATTTGGCCTTCCATATCAGCTTACGTTTAGGCCTTACATCTGACGTTTATTTATCTGCCAAATAAAATTCCCTGATACTTCTCATAAATTCTACTTTCATATCAAAATAAACATTGGTAGAGGAAATCATAAAAACGTTTACATTTAATTATTAGACAAAAATTTATGTAAGAAACTAATTGATCCCAGGATCGAATAAGATAGGCTTTTATTCAAAAGATTTAAATAATACCGGTTTATTCGAAATTTTTTGTTGTTCTAAACACTTTGGTAGAAATGATATAGAATATATAAAATCAATTCTAACCTCTTAAAAATTGGAATTTTCCGTCAATCATTTACTGTATTACACAAATTTTCTTTTTTGATGTTCTTTGCGTTTTTTAGTGTGAAAATGCAAAAAATCAGTTCTTAAAAACAAGGTAAATATTTAGAACGAACTTTAGCATGCCCGCTTTTTTTTTTATGATAAACAAATTTTCATGATTATTTATTTATTTATTTATTTTATTAGAAATTTGTAACATGAAAAAATGAAAGGTAAAAATGCGTGTGAAATTTATATCATAAAATAATATGATTCAGTGTATTTAATTATTATTGTGGTGAATAAGGAAGGTGTTTTCTTTTCTTTCTTTTTTCCGTGCTATTAAAATATAACAATCAAAAATATATAATAGTTATGTTTACATATTTGTATGATGTTTCATTTACGTGGAATAGTCTCTGTTGTGTCTTTATTTCCCAAAGAGGCAAGCAAACTTTTTCCATATTAAAATTAAACAAATGAAAATGTTCGAGTTGAGTTCATTTTGAATAAATATGCTTACCTGGTGGGTGATACGTGTGTGAGTCATCTGCTAGATACGTTCAGAGTTGATGGTCTGTTTCATATCATAAAACATCGATTTTTTTCCTGTTAATATGATATTAAAGAAAAAAAATACATTAAACAAATTAAAGTCCATCTGTTGCTGGTCTTTTTTGTGAATGTTTTTATTTCAAATTTGAATGGCTTAAAAATGCAGGTGCTGTTACGGTCTCAGTTGTTCCTGGAGACTAGTACCCTGGAAGTAGAATATTAAGGGCATACTCATATCCTATGTCATCCTAAAAGCGGCGAATGGAAGTTAGAGGAGCTTAAATAATTTTGGTTTAGTTCGTTTGATCTTCGGAGTTATTAGTTTCTGTTGAAATCAATAACTTAATTTTCGGTTTCAGATACTTTATAACCTTAAATGAAGCAGTATTTTATTTGTTCATAATGCTGATTTTTATTTTGGCAATGTTATTTTCCTAATGAATTTTGACCTAAGGTATCGATGGTCAAATCTCGAAATCGTCTCCAAAGTAAATAATCTCTATGTATAAAACAGGATCAAACAATTTTTGAACAATTTAAAATAACAAAAATTACATTAATTTCATTTAATTCCTGCAATAAAAATTAAGGTTTATCTAATTAGACATCCAGTTTAGCCATATTTACGTTAGGACTCATGTGTCTTAAATCTTCAATTTTATGTCAACCAATCAGTGCTCTATCAAAAATAATTTTATATTCGTGCAAGTATGTTTGATACAATTAAAATTCTTGTACAAAGCGAGAAGCAAAGTTTTACTGCTTCAAAAAAGTATTAAAATAGCAATAAAAAAAAGACAAAATTTCAGTAATTAAAAACTCCAACAGTAATTTGACGATTGTTAGATATGCCCAACA
Organism: Xylophagus ater; assembly: GCA_963422695.1. Classification (NCBI taxonomy): domain Eukaryota; kingdom Metazoa; phylum Arthropoda; class Insecta; order Diptera; family Xylophagidae; genus Xylophagus; species Xylophagus ater. The sequence goes on from OY730478.1 coordinate 827,385, forward strand.
ACAATGTTTGGTGCTAGCATGACAATAATATGGGTAAGAAATTTTTTGAAACAAAGTCAAAATCTTCTTGACGATTGATATCCCAGTAGGAACATAAACAACATATGGCAATGGACATGTCAATTTTTTTTATGTTTTAAAACGTTTTATTAATATATTTCGATCGCGAGTTAAAATTTTGATTGGATCTTTCGACTCTTCATGTATACGTATAGTAATTGTCTCAATCGTGAAACAGCTTTTTCAGGTAGAAAAAACCGCTTTATTGTGAATGCAATTTAAATGTAATCGATAAATTCATGCAGAAATTATCCGGGGTCTCTATTGGTATTGCATACCGGGATAGGTGGTGTTTTATCACCTTTCCTGCTGGGATACAAATATCGGCTATGCTTAAAGTCCTCATAACGTGAATATGTACTATTATGATACACATCTTCTTTTATTTTTTCAATTAGGTATGCTTCTTATTTCTTTTTCCCTACACTACGGATTGACTAAGCGTAAAATGTATGTGAGAACCTTTTATACATATATCCGCTCGGCAATTTTTAGTTCACATTCAAGTAAACAATCTTCAAGAATTCCCATAAATTTTATGAACTTGGCGGTTTTTTTTATTTCATATACAAAAAGAAAAAGAAAACAAATCCTATAAAAATAAATAATAAGAAAATAAAAACTGGTTGAAATAGAAGAAGTTGTGAAGTACTGCAAGGAAAAAAAAACTGCATTGACAGAAAAGAACAACACACAAACTCTCCAAAAAGAATAAAATTAATTTGAGATTTTTATCGAAAGAGTCTTTTAGAACAAGCAAAAAAAAAATGCCCAAGGAATCAGAAAATAACACCGAAGTGTAAGAAGAATGATCAAGTTTCCTTTTTGGTTGCTATACCTTTGGGAGAATTTCCACTTGTTGCGCATCTTTTTACCTACTTTAGATAGAAAATTATTCTTCTTTAACTTGCGAGAAACTGCATACTTTTTTATATCCGTTTTTAGAATAATAATTTTCTTAAATGGTTTTCCCCTCGTCCAAATTGGGAAACTCTTTATTTCATTTGAATTTATTTTATTCTGTGATTGCGAACATTTAGAATTTTTATTGCAAAAATAATAAGAAATAATAAGAAACAACATAAAAATCGAGCATAAGTACATTTCATAGATGCACGTATTCAAGCTTATGCTTTATTATTCTTTGAAAATATTACTTGGTATTCGCTTGTTGCAGGCTTTTTTTAATTTATTACAAAAAATCATTTCTTGTTTATTTTATTTTAAAGACTGGAAAAAATGTATTTTATGTCACCATATGTGGCTCCAATGCTGGATCAAGTTACTCCAACTGGATTTTGTGGAAGACGACAAAAAAGAAGTGAACAGCATATTGTTTCTAAAATAAATAAAAAAGTGAATTATGTACGACTTTTGTTTTTGTTAGAAAGCTTGTTTTTATGTAATTAAGTTTTATACTAAAAATAAATTTTTTCCAAGAGTTTCTCTAGTCGGGCGGGTTATTGTTTCTGGAATTAGCGTTAGAGAACACACTTCGTTAGATGGTTTTAGATTTTTAGAGTTTTAGACGCAGAGATAGTATTTTCATAATATATAAATTCTATTTAAATTATATCAGACTCAGGTAAATGGGTAAATGTCGATTCAATTAAATAATGGGAACTAACTAGGACGTTTTGCTTTCAATAATGTGCCAAAAATTCACACTTTTTGATAAAAATTGGCATTCATTTTTTCATATAACAATGTTATAACCTTTTACTTTGATTCTTATATTAATTCTAATGATCGTCCTATAGCCCAGTCAATAGAGCGTAAAAAATGGGTCCAGCTTGCAAAAGGTATAGGAAACTTTATATTTGGTACGATTGTTCAACTAGGTAAGTTATTTAAAATTCCAAGTTTTCGACCTTGGGCGGGTGCCGCTCGCATCCCCATACTGGCTTAAAGGGTTGGAAAATCGCCTTTTCGCGATTATCTCGTTACCTGTACGAGATACGTTGATTGAGGTCCATACAAAAAATGTAGAGCATACGATTCTCCACATTCTTTGCTTAAAACTTTTTTTTCTAATGATTATAGTTTTAAAGCTACAACGCGTAGAAAGTGAGCACTTAGACAGAATAGCATGGTCGTCGACTTTTCTAATTCTGGATGAATAGTGAAATTATTGTAGACATTCCAAATTTTAATATTGTTGTTCAATATTAAACAAAAACTTGGAATTTTAAATAACTTACCTAGTTGAACAATCGTATAAAGTTTCCTATACCTTTTGCAAGGTAAAAGTACCCATTGACTGGGCTACTATAACTATTCCCTTATACACGTTTTGTTGCTTTTTCAATAAAAGGTCGTGTGTTGATTTTTATTTATTATTATATTTGTTACTGGCTTGTACCCGCGGCCAACAAACCTACAAAAAAACAAAAAGTTTTATTATATAAGATATTTATTAATTTTTATTTCTACACTATGCATTATCTAAATGCCATCTAATTTTAACTTTTTATTTATTATTATTATTTTTAATTAATTATTTACCATTAATAAATGATTATGATTGCTTTTTTTCCTTTTTTCAGGTGAGTCCCAAAACATAAATTTTATTGGTAAATCAAATCATCTCTGGTAAGAGTAAATCTAATTTCGTTTGTGCGGAATTTATCTAGAACTTAAGATTCAAAATAACAGTATTTTAATTTACAGTCACTGTGCCAAAATAACTTCAGAATGATGTAAATAAATGAACTTACTTATTTACTTTATATATTGTAGTATAAATCAACTTGATTAATATTGAAATAACTATTGTAGTGAGAAATTCCGTTTAATCAATTTATTTTACTAAAGACGTTATACTGGCGCAAACTTCCTAAAAACAGGTCAATATTTGAGAATTTTTTACAACTCCAGTTGACTAGTAATCGACTTTTATTTCTTTTTGCATAATATCGTAAAGAAGTAACAAAAAGAAAAAACTTTGGTTGGAAAATAAAAATTTATAATACATGTTGGACATTGTAACCGGGTATAATCCTTTAAACTATTCTAAATTAGGACAACTGATATAATAAGCATTTTTTAATTAACCTTTCTAAGCCCTTTAAATTTACAAACAAAATTTACTAAATCTTACATTTATTTTGCAAAATTCCGGAGTTGAATCATTTAATTGGATTGATAAAATAGAAAATAGTATAACATCATATTTGCGAAAGTCCAATAGAAAATAGCTTAGAAAATTATGTTGTGTAATCCACGTAAGAAACCCGTTAAGACTTTACACACATGAACATAAATAAAAACAATAGCATACCTAGTATTTCAAAGAAAGTATTAATTACTTAATTTAAATAACGAAATACTTAATTACAAGAATCTTAGAATATTCTTCTTAAGAATTTCCCATTGTTAAATTCCCATTCATACCATTTATGTAAATATGTAAACATCAAGTAATACACGTTCACATGTTACTTATTCTTAAAATTACCTTAAATATTTTTATAATAACCATTTTTATTTTTTTCTACAACATAACAAGAACAACAAAATGAAAGGTCTTTAATAGAAACGTCCACCTTTTTTCTTATTCAATATTTATTAAATAAAAAAGCTTTGGATACACCTTTTTTTTGTTTAAACTCGAAAAACCGTTAAAAATTTTATCATACTAAAAAAAAAACAAGCTCAAGTTCATTAAAAGAAATCAAGTTTTGAAGTTTGTAAAATTTAACAACAACAACAGCGTCAAAGTGTTCCTATTTTAGCTTTGAAATTTAATTTCTGGTATCAAAATCTCACGTCATTTTGTAATCGATTATTTATTTCGAATTTGTAATTATTGGTTGTCTTTCTGTAGCTTTTTTTTAAGCGTATTTTATCTCTTAGCAATCAAAAATTCCAAGAAAACATTTCTTCATCATAATTTTAATGTAATTTTCTTTGAAATTTTGTAAAATTTCCCGCCGAAATGTCCATTTTGTGCTTGTTTTTGCTGTCTTAGACTTTAACTGAATTCATACAAAAATCGACAAGATTTAAGAACAGAATTGACTATTTTCGAAATGACGTCTGTCAATTTTTTTTTGATATGCACGACAATTTCAAAACGGCTTATCTAATTTTGTTCAAATTCGGTACACAGTTTGGAGCTCTAAATTCGTAATGGAAAGTGTTTTTTTTTTTCACTAAAACCACAATTTTTCCAAAGAAAACGTGTCAAATTTCAGCACAAGCTAACCTCACTGTCGCAAATAATACCCAAGTCAGCAATGTTACGGTCTCTTTGTAGAGGAGCGCTATCAAAGTACCATAATTGCGGAAACAGTTATTACTTTTCCTAGAGAAGAGTCAGATTGTCTTTAAGACATCACTTAACAACATTTTTGAAGTCTTCCTCTTGGCTTTATCATACCAGACATTTAAAGAATATAAGTCCGCCACTGGACAATAATAAAAAATGCATCAAAAATGTGTGATCTCATCTGGATATTTGATTTACATAATAATTTACATATGGACCGCGAATATTACTATATTATAGAAATGAATTTGTTTCGTTAACAAAAATAAATAAGATCCCATGGAAAATGACGTCCGAAAAAGGGCGTGGGTGGAATCTTTTCGAGCTTAGTTGTTTTTTTGGAAAAAGTATGTAAATTTAGCTGTAATCAAATTCTGAAAATTTTTTATCCGACTATGAAATGAGGATATTTGCTTTTTTATTTCTTAAAATGTTTGAATGATAAATTCGTTAGATTTTGTAAATTGGAAAGATCTTTTTTGTGGCACTCTTTCGTGGAAACCAGTTTTGCATTTTTTCATTTTAAAATTTCGAAACATAATTTAATTGGATTGTAATTTTTTAATTTGTTTGATATAAGATAACATTTTTTTTGTTTTTGTTTTTCTAAGAAAAATATGTTGTAAAAGAGGTTGAGTTGAATTCGAATTATCCGAAAATGTATCTAAAGAGTATAATAAATATCATTTTAAATCTAGTTTAACCTTCCCAGAGGATATATTCGGGTTTATTCCTTTTGATTTACGTCGAATTTTTATTTACTGATAAATTGCTAATGAAAGTAAATGTTACTAAAAATAATCGTACTGACCAAAAATCCTTTTGATTGATTTTTTTTTTTTAGTTGAAGTTGATATAGTACCAACAATACCTTTCGTATTCCATGTATTTTATATAAGGCCTTAACATTTCAACGAAGAAGAGTCAAGGACCGATTATACTCTTGTTAACGCCAACAAAAATGTTTCCAAAAATTATAAGCTTAGACTAAACTTAATACTCATGTAGTCATTAATCGTGTTTGAAGTTCTTCACAACCTGTTCTTTTCGTCCAATGTGTTTATTCAATCAAGTAATTCATAATTAAATTTACGAAAATATCTTAACAAATTCAATATCAAATTACTTGCTTAATTTGAGGACAATTTTAATCAAAAGAAGTCCGTTAAAAATAGCTCGAAAACTCATCAAAGTAAAATTAATATGAAAGTTTTTAGTGTGTTCATTCAGAAATCCTAAAAATACATATACAAATTCATTTCAAACCATTTCAAGTGTAAAAAATCCCATAAAAATAAAAATATAATTATAATTGAAACTTCTTCAAGGGAAGGAAGACTGGGGTATATTACATAACCACAAAACATAAGAAAATTTCTCTTCACGAAAATATTTTACATAAACCGAAATTATCGCAAAAATCGTGCAATACGAACCCGGGAACGTTTAATAAGAAAAATCATTTTCATTTCAATTCTGCGTAACTTTTTGTTGTAGTATTTTTTGTTCACAGGTCAGCGATTGAAATCAAAAATTGCTTAGAGATTAAATTATGCTTAACGAAGTTTTCATCATTTCCATCCAAAATTTGATTTTTTTTTGTCGGTTTTTAGAATTGGAATCACGTCTTTTTTTAAAATATTGAAATTTGAAATTTTTTATATTTTATTTACAGTGGTGTAGTAAGATATTTCCGGTTTCATATTCATATGAGCTAATATCCTAAACACAAAAATTATGTGACCTTTTCCCTTGAATCTTCTATTAGTTAAGTACTTGTATTAGTTAGTACTTTTTCTTATAAATGTTCTATTGTTTGTTCCAAGAAATTTCCAGTCCAAGTGTGATTTTTTCTTATTCTTTTGTTGATGGATTTTGATTTCCACACTATTTGGCACAATGGTTCAATTATTTACAAATTTTAGGTCTGATTCAAAAATAATTCAACAATTTACAATAGACCTGATCTCTGTACTACTACAAATAAAATCACTGTAGTTATCTATCATCAAAACTCGGAATTTTATGATCCCGAATTTCTTGTAAACCAAATAATTAAATAATTCGAAATAAAATATTAATATGTGTTCTAATCCCATTTCCCTCTTTCAATGTACTTACATGAAAAAATTCAATATCTTAAGTTGGTCACACTTAATCATACAATATGAATTAAAACCACTTTTTTTTTTAAGGGAAACATAAACATTTTACTAGGTTTCATGTTCTCATATAACGGAATAATATTTTCTAAATTTAGTAAACATTTCACCTGGCTTTTTATGTTTCTTGTTTCATAATATTCCCATTCCAATAAACCTCCCCGTTTTAAGTTGAACATAAGAAGCCAAATAAAAAGGTTCATTATTTTAAAAACGATTTTAAGGACAATCAAATTATTCGTCGACGTCGGTTGCGTCGGCGACTATAGGCATTATTGTCTGATGACATATATTCTGTCTGTCCTTGCCTGACTGAATTCGATGGGAAAATTTTCTATGAGTTTTTTCTTTTAAAATTATGTTTAAAATTAGTTCAAATGGAATTCGATTTTTTATCCCTATTTGAATGACTTTGTCCAACCTACACATATGCACAATTATTTCTGTTTAGTGAGACGTTGAATAATTTGTGTATTTTATACCCTACGGTAGGTACTACCAGAAGGTATATTAGTTTTGCCACTAAGTTTTTAATGCATAGAAATAATCATCGGAATCATCAAAATCGCCCTAGGGGAAGCGAAGGTTTAAAGCAAAAACCAGGGTAACCAGAAAGATTTGTACTTTTTTTTCATGGTTTTTCGGATTTAACTGGAAATTTTGTATACGTTGACTATATAAATAGGCGATATTGTACTAAATTTCAATAAAATCGGTACAAGGATAATGGGAAAAGAAATAATCGTAGGAAAAAGTAACTCTGTTCATAAAATTTTGTGGATGTACTTTAAAAACTAATATATCGATTTGAATAAAATTTTCAGGATAGATTTGCGCTATTAGGGCCTAGGCTTAGAGCAAATTTGGAAAAGGTGAAAAAAAGTTATGAAGAAAAACCCTTGAAATATTATTAGTTTTGCCTGTTTTTCTGTTCCATTTTTACCATAGGGCATCAAAAAATCGGCTATAGGCCGATTTTCAGTTAATATTGTATATGTTTTCATTTCTTCTTTTTTTTAATATAAGTATCTAAATTTCATCGAAAACCTGTTTTTCAAATATTATTGAACAGTTCGATTTTTAAACCTCCAAAAAAAAAAGAAAAATACGTTTGCTTCAAATGAGCAGTTACCTGGACGACGTGAATTTTTCGATTAACAAGGTGTCGTTTCATTGCTTTTGTCCCCTCGATTCGCCCTTCTCTGAATAAATCTAGTCTTTGAGTTATATTTGAAATGTCTTATTTCTGCAGTTTTGATTTGTCTTAATTTTAACTTTTTTACGTCATCGTCGTTTTGTGTATGTTTGGGAAATGTTCGTGACTATATTTCATAATGGACTAAGTATGCGCCAAGAACATTTTGATAAAAGTTTTTCATCATTGAATATTAATTAAACTAGTATAAATTAAGAAAGAAAATAATAATGATTAACTTAGAAAAAAAAACTCTAAAAATAGGGTAAACTGCCCAGTCGCTGGTCTCCCCTCGAATTAATACTTGGAATCAACTTTTAATGATTAAAGTTTTCATAGTTTTGGTATTGATTTGTTATACTTTAAAGCTGGGTATTTTATAAGTTTATATTTTACTTAATCAAATATAGATTAAAAGCATTCATGACATCAATTTATTTAATATTTTCTGTTGTTTTTGACGGCCAATTGTTGAATTCTCAGAGGCGGTATTATTAGTTGATTGCATTGGTCTCTGAAGGTAATTTCGATTATTTGATAACTGCAGTATTTATGTTATTTACTTAAATTTTTAGGTGGCGATAGCTAACTGATATAAAAAACATTAAGAAAGGAAGATCTAAAAATTTGTTCCATTATAATTGCATGCCTAAGGTTTCAAATATGAAATTTTTTTATGGGTGCTATTTACTGGGTAGTTTGCCCTATTATGTTTGAAACGGATTTTCCTTTAAACAGACTGAAGGAAAATTATAAATAAAATAACTACACCAGAGTGTGCGGTTTTGTACCACAAATATGAAACCAACAAAACGAATTCATCCGAAAAAGGATTTATATAATTTGGTTTATAAAAGCTGTTAGGTTTTGCGTGATTGCGATAGAATCTAGGATTTTAGGCCAATCACCAAGTGTTTTTTTTATACGAAAGTGTTTTGAAATTAGAACAATATGTAAATAACTTTTGTTTTTTTTTTGTTTGTTTCTGAAACAAAAAGATTTGTAAAAGGTCAATGACTTAAATCATTTTTTTAATAATACAATTATTTTTAACAAAAAAAAAAAAAAAACAACTAAATAAATTCAAGCAACAAGTAAAAAACAATTTTTTCCTAGTTTTTCCCGTTTTGAACAAAGAACTTTTCTTTTCAAGAATTTTTCCCTTTAACAACATGAAAAATGAAGAAACATTTTTTTTAACAATCCTTTGGAGAAATCCTTCAAAACTTTGTTTCTTTTAGTGTTGTTGGGTTTTTATTTAAATCTTATTTATTATTGTAAACATTATTTTAAACTCAGCGCGCTTTTTGTTTACAGGGTTTTTTTTTTGTGAGAAATAAAGTTTAATAAAAGTTTAAAAATTCAATTTATTCGAAATAATTAAAAATATTTACAGTGAAACCTGGTTATTGGATAACCCTCTGAACTGAAAAAAAGTGTTCTAATTATACTTGGTTTTTCTTATGTATTTAGTTTGTTGTGCAACTTGGTCCTCTTCAGAATTCTTCTTCAACATTTCTGACCGTTCACACTAATCCAATTCGGTATTCATTGTCGTAGGATGGGATAGAATTTTCCAAAACTGATTTAAGAAATTTTGTTAGATTTCCTAACAGTAGTTAATTTTACAGAGTAGTGTAGTTTATCCAGCGGTCAGGACAAGAACGTGTCGTCAGATTTGCTGTTAAATCAGAAATCAGAATTTTTCTAATTACTACAGACTTGACTACTGACCGAGACCTATTACCAGCACTTTAACTAACTTTATTTTATGCCACATCTTCCTTATTAACAAAAAAACAAATTTCTGGAAGAAAATCAGCTTTTTAACATGTAAATTCTATTCTATGGCAGCTTTTCACGGGAATGGCTGCTAATTGAAAGGCCGTTAAAAAACAGCAGATCAGGAAAATTATTTTTTCAGTAAAGAATATAAAATAGGATTTGTTATCTTAAAACTATTTATTAAGTTATTTTTCTATTTTTTGTGTTGTTTAATATTTAGAAGAAGTATATTTTCCTTAACAAAATTGTGTCCTTCAGGCGTCTGATTGTTCTATAATTAGACACTAATGAAGATGCCAGGTTTCAATCCCAAACATTAGGCTACTTGGTATGATAATCCGGAGTCATTCTTCTTATGTTTTTGATTTTCATGGATAGATGGATGACCGAATTTCTTATGCTTTGTTCTGCACAATAATAAGAACTATTCCGTGTGATTTACTATTATTTATTACTTATTTTCCTCGTACATTTTCGCTCAAATACTGACAATAAGTTACTCCGAAAATTATTTAAATATTAATGATAATAGGAAAATTATTGATTTTAGACTCGACCACACACTATAAAATAAATCTTATACGAAAATTCAAATTACACATGCATAACAACATGTTCTTTGTTTTTTTTTTTTTTTTGTTTTTTAGTGGACAATTATTTCTTAATCAACGCGTTTAGACTTTTTAATGATGGTTCTCAAGAATTACTTTATTGAAAATTCCATTTATTTAGTAGCTGGATGACTAAAAAGGGAAAGACAAGATAATACATTAATAAGATATTCACCTAAAATTAATTTGTATTGTCAACTTAGGCATTCTCTTCGTCTACGTGATTCATGACTAGAATATTCATATTTATGCATTTTTGTTGAAACATTGCAACGTGGGAATAAGACGTGATATGCCAATCAATAAAAGGTAAATCGATGAAATCTCTGAACTTAAACATTTTCAAAAGGAAATGATAAAAAATTAGTTTTTCCTTTTTTTTAATTAGTAGGATTAATTTAATCCTAAAAATAAAAATCAAAAATCCAATTTATTATAGATGTAGAGTATATCCGAATATCCACTTTAATAATAATGGATTACAAGTTTTTATTCAATATGCAACAATTTTCTTTAACACGACCAAAAAGATGAGTCAATTTAATGGAATCCATTAGTCTTCGAATTGAGAAAATACATTCCATTCGACCTGAAAAAACCAGTTTTTCAGTCAAGTTGAATTTCCATCAGAGATGAGATAGTTCTGAGAAACGAAAAAAAAAAGACCCCAACTCAAACCAGAAGCATTCATTTACCTTTATTCCGACTGATTTCAGGTATTCCTTTGCCTTATTAACATATATACGAGTGTATATCTTCATTTTGCCAGATAATTCTCAACTGGCATTCTGAAATGAGATGGTTTAAAAAGAGTTTTGATATCTAGTTTTTTTTTATATTTCACCTGAACTTTTTCCTTTCTAAATATATTTTCCTGACCCCTCCTAACATTATTACAGAAAGTGTATTTTTGAAGCTTAGAAATGAAGAATTCCACTGTTTTTTTGAGGTTTTCATTTCCATTTTCATTTTTGATTTGATCTTTTCCTTCCCTATATCAAAATGTGTATATTCAACATAATTTTTCGAAAGGATGAGAATTTATATATATTTTTTTCCCGGAGATTCTCGCAATCCGCCAATTTTCTTTTTTTTTTGTGATATCAATGAAATCATGTTGGCAATGGTTTTTGTGGTGGCGGTTTTGTAGGTACTTAGGTATATAAGTAAGCAAAACGGAAATTGTTGATATCAAGAAAAAGACGGGAGAAAAAAAAATGATGAGATGAATGAGTAATCTTTAAGGTATTTCACGAAAAAGCTTTTCTGAGAAATGCTTTTCTTTATTTTATGTTTTTTTTTTCATGTCATCATCCTCACATTACTCTCAACACAGTCTCGAGAGTCTTCCACAACATTTTCCTTCTTTTATGTTAAGTTTTCGCGTTAAGTGAATAATTTATGAATGTGTTTTTCTTTTCACTTTCTTTAATATTTTAACTTTTTTTGATGCCTTGATGATCTGCATATCTAGCTTCGAATATAACAGAAAAATTATACTGAAATACTTCAAAAAAGAGACAAAGTACTAAAGTGAGCGTTAGGGATTCTGTACCCAAACACTAAATGGGTTGATGGTTTTGTAAATTGAGACGTTATTTTCTTTAATATACATGAGTTTGTGGCGAATCTTGTCCTAATTCCTTCCTTTGGATAGGTGCTAAGTTGGTCTTTTTTTCGTAGGAAAAATTTATTAGAGAAAGTGTTTCATTTAAAATTTCAGTAACAAGTTAAAACTTTTAGACCTTTTTGTGATAATCTTAAAACTCATCATCATTAGTTCATTAAAGTACCAAGCTATACTATACCATATCCTAATCATCATTATTTTATATCGTTTTAATTATTATCTTGAAATGAATTAATTATAATCTTGTCAACGAAATTTTTGACATCCATATAATCAACAAATCATTATAATAACGAATCGCATTTAACTCGAAATCAGAAACAAAATGGAAATCTTAATCTAGATCCAGAAATTAGAAACAAAACACAACTTTTTTGAAAGGTTCAATTATTTTCCAAATAAACTGACATAAATAAATCATTTAGAAAAATCATAATCATTTATAAAATATGTGCCTTGTATATGTGGGTAACATAAAACTTGGGTTTCCACATTAGAAAAATTAAAGAAAAATGCCACTTAATATACTTCTTAAAATTGTTTCTTATTTCCTTTTACCAAAACGAACATAATTCATTTGAAAATATTAATAAATTAGGAATAAAAAACCACTTTTCAAAATTAAGACGATTGATAAGAGATATATTTCGATTTCTTTTTCACATCAGTGGCGTTACATACTTGGGCGCTTTAAGTTCCATTTCTAAGACTTGAAAATGGATTAAATTTACTAGTCGTCCAATACGGCCAGAAGAGATCTATTGTGAATCATTTTTTTTTTTTGGTTCTTAGAAAATGTTTAAGCTTTTAGCCGAACTCAGAATTTTTGTGCTGATGAGATCTCAGTCAAAATTCTACAATAATTTTGAAACCGAACGTACGTGTAATGATTTCTTATATTTTTGGTATTATATGTGTTTAGAATAGTTTTCAACTATTCTAGTTTAAAGGATTTGGTGTCCTTGTGTTAGACGAATGTGTTCAAGGGTGTTCAGGCCTTATTTTTGATTCATTTCCGCGCAGGATATAATTTAGGAGGGAAATGATACTGGTATACGTATTATAATTTATAATTTGAATATCATAAGTGGAAAGTACAAATTTGGTGGAAAATGGTAATATAGGTGACTAATTATATAGTTATTATAGTTTCGATATTTATAAAGGTGTAAATTTCGTTTATATTCAAATTAACAATTATTGGTTATTTTGTCATTCTTAGTTCATTAATTAAATATATAGTACCTTAAATATTTATGAAAAATTTAGGTTTGTTGGTCTTATTATTTTTTTTGTAAGAATAAATAAAATCCTTTGTTGATGAAACTAAAATATGCGTCCATATTTAGAATTTTATAAAATCCTTTTTTGAATACCATAATAATAAAAATACGTAATATAAAAAATATTCTATAAAAGTATTTCTCAATATGGTTGTCAAGGTAAAGAATCAGTCAGTCATTTGTTATATCTTTTCTTTGATTTCTTTCAAGGAGATACTCAATTCCAACCAAGTTATAGAAAGGAATTGCTATCAAACATTCGTTGGATCATATTAAACGCAAGATTTAATACAGGAAAACGAAGAAAATTAGACCGATTAAATAATTATTATTAAACCTTCTATGAAAACAATTGAAAAACATTTTAAAATTGAATTTCCCGCCATAAATAGTTACTCATATATACCTGAATAGGTAATATAAGTATAGTGAAAAAAAGTTACTGGTTTTCTTGGTTTGGTTGATCGAACTCCTGGTTATTTACTCGCGTCTTTATTTCCAAACCAAGAACGACAGTAAACAAAAGACTAAACCTCTTTAATATGTATACCGAAAAAGATATACCTTTACGACATAAATAAATGAAGTTCTCTTCTCATATTTTTTTTTTTTGAGGAACAGAATCATCTTTGTTTCAACGATAGAAAAAGAAAACAAGAGATTATACATATAATATCAGAAAAAACAGAAAAAAAGAAGTTTATCCAGAAAACCAAAAGATTAAAGAAGAGTTCATTGTCCTAAATGAATGTAATGTATTACAATCTTTTCTCTGACGTAAGATCTTCTTTTTTTTTCGAAAACAATCAAAGAAATATAAAAAACTGTAATAAAAGATGCATTTTTAAGAAGGTACATGATAATCGTTGCACATAGCTGTTTATGTAGATATTTTTTCTTATTCTTTTTTAAGTTATTTGTATTAAAAATCGGATAAGAGACATTTTAAGGTAAAGAAAACATTAAATTTCTTACATCGATTTTCTTGATGTATCGTTTTGCACATGCGATTTTAACTTAGGAGTTGTGTGAAATCGTTACAATCTTTAAATTACAGTCCGTTTCAAAAGAAAAGACATTTGATGATACGAAAGTAATCCATTCGGATCTTTTTGTTGTTTACGACAGACTAACGACATAACCAGGCGTAGTCTTAGAGCATGGTTACTCTATTTGACTAGTTGGATTTAAACATTATAATTAAAATATGTGGATTGAAAAATATATCAAAGATCTTCGCCGATCCTTTTCATATTTAAATAGTAGGAACATTTTCTTTTCACGAGCTTATATCTAGAATTGAATTTGCACACAGCCTTTATTACATTTTATATAAATACGAGTATTAAAATGGGTACATTCAGGAAGCAACCGAAAAGTGATTCGTGGAAACAACTTAAACTTTATACGTTTTGGCATTTAACCTTTTTCTTAGCGCGTATTATTTTATTGTAAGTAATGAATTACCAAATCAAACTCGGGCAACGGCCAAAACCATGATAATGTGAATTTTTTTGGAAGAATAATATTTGTCTTGAAATGCAATAAATTATTTAATTATATTCAAATGTTGGCCCAATTTAAATGTAATTTATTTATATCTTAAAAATTCAATTTCATTTTCGAATTCATGTGCTCTCTTCTTAATCGAATGAATTAACTGATGTAATGTTTTTTTTGGTGGGTTTTGTTTTCGTTATCATCATGTAAATAAACGTTTTTTTATTTTTGTTGGTTTAAAAGTAATTATTTCCATCACGTTAGAAAACTTTCGTATAATATTTACATGTTTTTTGTGTGTTCATAAGTAAATGCTTATTAAAGCAGCAAACATTTCGTAAAATTTAATTAATCCAATTTTATTTTGGTTATTTTATTTTTTAAAATAAAAGCGAAATTAAGAAAAAAAAAACTAGATAAAAGAATTCTCGGATCTAATTTTTAGTTGCAAGATATTTAAACTGATTTATTTAACAAGATATAGTGAGTCCGTGTTTAGAGGCGTGAATTAGTTAGTTCATGATTAAAACATAGCGTATTGAAATTATGAAATTAAATTTTGAAAGAAAATTATATGGCATTGTTGGAAATTTTGAATTGAGGGGAATATTTGGGCGCGCTTTCTTTAGTTTAAATTTTTGTTTTTAAAGTTTTTTTGTTAACATGATTTTAGGTTGGATATCCTGTGCTAAAGGTTCAAGATGTTTTCTTTACCGAGCCAATAACATTCCCATTTTAATTGACTACAAATCATAACTGGGAAGACAGCAACTTCGTAAATTGTTGTTTTTATCAATAATATTTGAATGAAATCGGATGGACCGCTTTGGAGAAATGTGTTCCCAAAAAAGAGCTCTTATATATATATGAGAAAAGGACTTTTTAGGAATCCCCTTAATTATTCACATTTATAAAGAAATATTCAATTCCGCGGAATGAAAATTTGTTAGTAGCGCTACTAACTTGTTTTGTTCTCTAAATTTTAAACCAATTCATGAGAGTTGGTTCCTCATAATCAAATTAGCTCTATGAATTCTATTTTTGTTTAAATCGATAATTGGGACGTGGGGTGTCGGTATTACTACCAACTGCATTTTGTATATGTCTATAATAGGGACATATGGACATATTATAAAACATTTTATAAAAGCTACATTTCAAAGATTCCATCTCTCAAAAAAAAAAAATTGATTAACATTTTCACACCAAAAAAGAAATCTATGGTATTAGAATTTAATTGGGACACTTATGTTACCTTAGTTAGAATATTATGTTTTACAACAAACCAAATTGGAAAGAAATTTGAGTATTTGTGAACGTTTTATTTATTATCTAATAAATCTTTTTCCTTATTTTCCTTTTATTTTCTAAGAAAACCAATCAATTTTTAAGAAACAAATTCTATTAGATTTATTTTTCTATAAATATGAATGTATTTTCTTTTTGACATTTTCTTTTTACATCAAAAGGAAAGGAAAAACGTATATTTTCTAATTATGAATACTCAAAATTGTTTTATACATATTTGAGGGATTTCTTTAGAAAAATGTGTAACATAATTTGTTATGTATTTTTCTCCAATACTTTCTCAAAATAAGAAATTTCAAAACAGGAAGTAGATTCTGTTTGGTTTGTCCGTTAAAAATAATGTTTAAAATCAAGACAAAAATATCTATCTATAGAAAAGGGTACACGAGTACAGTACTTACTTTATCATTCATATATTATGGCACTTAACGAGTTTCGTTATTTTTAGATATCACCATTACCAAACCAAATATCCATATTATTGTGGATGTCATGTTGTTTTCCATTTCCATAAAGTTTTTTTTTTTTCATTTATATATCATTTTCTAGAAAAGAACTTCATTCTATAAGAAATGTTATTTCGCTCAAAAAACGTAAATGAATTCACAGAAATACCTTTACGATGATAATGATGATGATTTTTATTTGAAAGTAGATTTCTAACTTGTTCATATTAGACTCATATTGATTTTTTATTATCGATGATGTAAAGATGAAGATATTCTATTAAGTAGTATATAAAACCCAGTTAGTTATGTGATCAAAAATTGATGAATTTTAAAAGTTAATCACATCATTTAATGTCCCAGCGGGATCTGTAATGCGTACTACATTCATTCTGTAATCACTTCCTATTGGTGATCCCACTAACATTTTGAATTACAAAAACAATTACGATAAATGCCAATAAATCTCTATATAAATTCATGGTTTAGTTAAAGAAACTTAAATTTTTAATAAAAAAAAATTTACAGCACAGCTGAACTCTGATAAAATTGGTTTTATCGTCCAATCTAGTAAATTCACTTGCAAAAGTATAGGCAACTCAGGCATGGGCTAACTTTTTTTTCCTTCATATTACCATTTACTTAAACATTGTTTCGGCAAAAATGTACGATAAAACTCAGAGTGTATGGGCTCCTCAAGGCAGTTAGCTGACAAAAGTTAGCAACAACGATCGAACAATTTGTTAAGTTTTCAACTTCACAGCTAATAGGTTGTGTTCATTTGAATTAATATAGTCGTGTATTCCATACAATTTTTTGTATTGTATATTTTTATTTTTCTTCGGTATATAGCTTCCTCTTTAGATCGTGTCGCTATTCTATGTCTTTATGACGTTACATTATCGGATCGCATTTCATAGACTTTCAACAATTGAAACTTCGTTAACTATTACAGTCCCACTGGGTAAATCTATATGTTTTGTCGTTTTAGTTTCGCGACATATTTACAACATAGTTCATTGTGTTTGTGGTTTAGATTCCGAGGATGTTGAACTCATCTTGTGTCTCTCATTTAGAAATTCAATTAGATTTAACTTCTGTTCTATTAATTTGTTATCGTCTTTTATTAAAACATTTATCATTTTTGTTATAGGAGACGGACATAAATTTATGTCTTTCAATACAAAAATCATCATGTAGTTTTAAAGATTTTATTCGAGATAGACTTTTTGTTTATTTTTTTTTTAAAGATTCAAACCTTTTTTCAGATCAAATATTAATTTTTCTATTTTGTTTCTTAGTCTCATGTTGTCGAAGGTACTCCATATTATTGATGGCCCTTTTTATTAGACTTAATGAGTTCTTATTTATGTATTACCTTGTAAGCACCTTAAAACTTTTATCCAATGTTGAATATATATATTCTCTGAACTGTAACGAACCACGAACCACTTATTTCCCTCTACCGTCTGTCTAGATTGTATAGAGACTATGGTGAAATGTTAAACGTTTGCTTCAATATTAAAATATGAAGGTATTAGTACCTTTTTTATCTTTTGGGGAAGGATCTTTTAACAGAAGATAAATAAATTTGATTCCTTATTGGTTTCACATTATTTATATAGTATGATGTAATTTTAGCTAATAATTCCTGACATATGTATTGCTACGTTTATATGCTATCGTAGAGAATACTTTTTTGTCATTTCTTCAGACAATGTTTTCTAGAGCAATTTGAATTGAAGAGGGCTAGAGATTTACTTGACCGAAGCAATGCACTATAATTCGCCAGTTGTTACTTACTATTTTGAGTTTACAGCTTTTAAATGTGGACTTTTCATAAACCAACTGTAAACTCTACAGCAGTATTTAACGTTCTTAATGAATCAATCGAAAAAATACTGTTACAAGCATCGATCAAAATGAATCAGATGGGATCTTTCTAATTTGGGAATGTAATTTTGCCCGAATTCATTTCTTGATCTTGTTTAACATAAATACTCCCGATTGAACAATTCGCATGATTTTGTACTGCGTGATATTAATTAGTTATTGCTGCGATTGTTCGTGACAACGTTTAGCTTAGAAAAACACAACTTAGCACTAAAAAATTATATGCAGATTAACTGAGGATATAGTCCGACATCCACTCAAACCAATCTGTACTTGTTTTAGTAAGACTACAAGCCGATTTTAGTTTTGTGTATTTTTTTTATAGGTTTATTAAAATCAAAAGTTAATAGGATTTTGTATATGGAGTTTTTTTTCTCTTTTAATTGATGACCCTCTTTAAATCGTAATGTGATTCAATTTTTAAGAAAAATGAAATGTTTTCCTTTTAGTTAAGAGGATACATTTTGAAGAAATTAATTTCAAGAAATCTGATTTGGAAATTGGAGAATGGAGAATAAGTGCTCGAATATATGTATTTTAGTTTGATTTATTTGAACAAGGTCTAGTTTTGTAATTTGTGTGGATTTTCATTCCGACGAATTAATACAAAGGTCCTGTTTATGGAGAGATTATTAATAAGAAACAAATATTAGAAGAAATACCTGAAACAATATAATTCAATTTATAATGTAAAAAAAATCGATCAAAATCGAGGACATTTTAAAACAAATTGTACTTTATTAGCATGCCAGATGTTCGCCGCGTCTTTGCTCGAGTTATTCCCGGCATACGACACTCAATTTCAGTTTCATAGTTCGAACTAACTAACATTACTATTTAACCTACTTATCAGATGAAGCATTTGAAGGTAACTATCTGGCTATGGAGCTCATCCCATTAAAACATGAAAAAATCTATCGGAATCGATTCATTCGTTTTTCAACCCGGTACAAACAAACAAAGACAGCTAACAAATATAAGAAGATAGAATAAATCTCGAATAAGTTTAGTTTTGACATAGTAAAGTTTTTGATTTAAGAAGTTGTATTTTTACAATGAAACTCCTAACATTTTTCTTCTAAATTTTACATTGATTTGATTTGTCTCCGTTCGTATATATTGTATTATAAAAATCAAATTTAAATCGCGAGTTATTCTTTCAAAAATCTTCAACAGGTGTTATCTCTTATGAATCCCAAAAGTAAAGAAAAATCCTGCTTTTGTTACTGTCACACAAAAACTTTATAAAATAGGGCTTTTACTCCAAAGGCTTTGCCAAATATACTAATATAAAAAGATTTCGAAATGGTTAATCACATTTTATTCCCCTTTTGTGTACGCCAATTAAATTTTGAGTGAAAAAAATTGGTTTTCAATATAAATTTGATATGAAGTAAAGTCCTGTATCTATGTGTGTGTCTTATCAGAAATTCATTGGATGTTTTTATATGGACCAGGGAAAATACAGGATCTTTTTACTATATTTATTATACGTGAAATAAAGGTTGTTAAATTATCTCTAAAATTGGTATCTATAGACTTTAACAAAATTATTCTCGATTGTGATTTTTCCGGAAATTAAAATAATTTCTGCAATTGACATAATTTCATACATTTTTATTGGAATTTCAGATAATAAAGCATATTTCCAGGTGATATTATTTACATTAGGGAATTTCATATTTTCTCTGATCATATATGATAAACTGAATATCGTTCGCACTTTATTTATTCTGGACAAATTTTTTTTTTAATACGAGAGACTTGGATAATTTCGTGATACACTGTAAATAAGATAAGTGGCATATCAGATAAATGTCGAATGGGATACACGAACCTATATGATAGACATTTAAAAGTATATAAAGTAATGAAAATTTTAGTTTTTCTAACTACCAAATTTGATTAGGATTCCAAAATTGTAATGTGTGATTGATAAGGGTTTTATCCAATTTTTAGTGTATTAAGAAATATTTTAAAAGCTTTTTATGCTATTTTATCTTTATATCGCACAAGAGAAGTACGGAATTCTTTCATTAAATCATAAGACCTGTGTTGTAAAGTGACACTACAATATTTGCTAAATTTATTAATTTACCACGGCGAGACAGAAATCCACTAGAATTTTTTTTTTGATAGATAAATTTTTACTCCCTAAAATAAAGATCTGTTAAACAATATTTTATTTTCTTACTTGTCGATTCCGACAAACACTTCCGTTTAGTGTAATTTCATTATAACGAAAATTTCTACGGCTACAGCTACCGGTACCAAAATTTCCGGACGAAATTTTTCAAATTTTTTGGTTCTCCTATATAACTTCCGTTTATCCCGATTTAACACCTGAAATCTGTATAAATGTATATTTCATGTATTAAAAAGACATATTCATAAATAAGTCGATTGTGTAAATTGCAGTAAAATAACATGTTTACATTTTGCATATTTTTAATCCATTAATTATATAAATTTGACAGAATCAAATTCAAAAATCGATGTTTCTGGTATTTTATTCAACCATTATTATTTTTTTTAATACTTCGTTAATGTAAAAGTGTTATTCGTGTCATGGAAAATGATGAATTTTATGGATTTGATGGTAAATAATGAGTAATGACAGTCCATCAGTATCTAACAATAAGACTTCTTAAATAAATGAACAGTACTTACACAGGAAAAAGAAAAGGTACATTTTTGTTACTTAAAACATGTTTTCGAGGTGAAGAAAGAGTAACAAATGAATGAAAGGTACATAATTTCCAGTTGTAGACTTCATCGTTAAGATGATATCTATGCGAGTTTTGAAAATCGTGATGTTGTTCAATGAAAATAATGAGTTATGAATTTTTTGACAAATTTTATATTGAAAAAATGTTTGAATTTTAAATTTCCAAATTTAGTTTTAATTTTTTCTTCGTTTTATAAGAATTTTAAAAAATGATACGAAATTTTTTTGTTTTTTTGGCAGCGTTTAAATATTTGTAATAACATTTTTTTTAATATTTAAAAGATTGAAACACGCTTTAAAAGATTTAACAATAATTGAAATGGAAAGTAAGTACACCTACAAAGTTTGCATAGTTTTAAAAAAATATCTGAAATAAAAACAAATAAAAATTCAAAATTATTAAAATTAAATTTACAATTTGCGGATTGTACTCAACTTGAGTCCTAAAAGAGTTACTCCAATAACTCGCCGAATTTTATCATATTTTTTTGAATACATAAATTTAGAATTCAGATAGAAATTTGGAATACAATAAAAACGAGAAATTTGAATGCCCCACGTTTTTTATTTACACCAAAAATACTAAAAAATGGTTTAAAGATTAATACTTAATTATTTCCGTTTTATGCGTTTTTTGGGAAACAAGTTTAAGTAGTTTGTCAGAGTTTAAAAAAGCCCTGACCATAAGTTTATTAATATAACCTTTGTCTGTTTAATTTTACTCGTTAATAATTCTTTTTTATTATAATTTTGGAGTTCAAAATTCATTGACACGAATATTAAACCGCCAGATTTATAAAAACTTAACTTATATACCTTTTTGTTAGTAACTTATGAGGCGAAGCATTACACAATTTTATTATGTAAAAATTTAATCACTTTTAAAAATACTAAATTAAAATTTTTTTTTTTTTCGTATTTTAGTTCTAAAAGTATACAATTGAATTTTTTGTTCTATATTTCGAAAAGAACATAATGTTAAAATACTCATAATCATAAAAATGATGATGGAAGAAACTAATTACATCTTTTTGAAAGATTTACAACATTTCTGATAGTTTTTCCCATCTCATATCTAGTTTTTCACTATATTTTAGTTTCTTCAAAAAAAAAAATTTTGTTTTATTTCGATTGACGGAAATCTAAACCAAAAGACTTATCCGAATTTGTATCTCAAAATTCCCAGAAAAGAATATGATTTTCTTCTTTTATTATTTTGTCAAATTCAATTTTCATCAAGAGTTGAACAAAGAATTTGTTTTCTTTCTCTTAAATAAATAATTCATATACAAAATAATAAAAAGGAAACTTAAGGGACTGATTTAAGATTTCCTTTTTCTTAAAACAAAACAAAAAAAAAATGAAAAGAAACAATTTACCCTTATATGTACTTTGACCAACTAAATTTGGAAGTAAAAGGACAATGCCAAAAATATTCGGGAGCTACATGATTTTTGTGATTGATTCTAAAAGGCTCTCCAGTGTGTGCTACAAAATCTGTGATGACATTTTTTCTTTGTTATTGTATCTAATTTAATCTACCTATATCGAATCGAATATTTGCCTCAATTTAGATTTTCATGGCGGATTTGAGAAATGAGGACATGAATGAAGGAAAAATCACCCAACTTTCTTAGTCGTATTATTGGAAATATACGTAGAAGTACTTTCGGTTTGAAATTTGTGGTCAAAATCGAATATACGCTACCAACATTTATGTTTTTTGTTGCTCTTGCTCCTTGTTGTTTTTTTCACGTGCTCCTTTGATCCGAAGCAAAGCAATATGAAAAAACGCACATATAGAGTTGTCCAATTCGAATTCAGACCTTCGTTCGAAACAGGATGTCAAAATTTTACACGATTCGAATATTCTCTTATACTTTAGTTGCAGTCTATAAAAGTAGAAATAAGTAAATAATGTATGAAAACCTTTTCTTATACTTAAAATAGATTGTATACTTATGTTCGACCTAATTTCATTCAAATTTTAGGAATTTTCCAGAAAAAAAAAAAAATAATAATGATAAAAAGAAAGATAGTTTTTGTGTAATAGTTTTTCACCGGTCGTCATCTTCATTTATTATTTAAGATATTTTAAGTAGTTTTACTTCCTGTCGTATGTAACTACAAAACTTTTTTTATAATTATTTTTTATATAACTTTTCGATAAGAATTTTATTTTTGTAATAAGCAGTAAGTACTATCTTAATTGATTTTTTTTTCTTTTTTCAGGTAAGTGGGACACACCTGGAACTTCACTGCTCTACTAATCTAATACATCTTTCAACAACAACAACAACAAAAAGCTATCAAAAATTCTTACATACGCGAGAATTTCTTTAAAAAAAGGATAATCATAAAAGTCTTGTACATACATACATAATCAAGGTTCTTGCTTTAGGAAATATGGTGCGGTAATGATTATGTTGATAAGGGAACAAAATTCTGCATGTTCATTAATTATTAAAAAAGTATATGGCATGAAATAAAACGGATGACAATAAGTTTAAAAGCTTGTGCACGTTTTTGTATGTGAATTTTATGAAACAAACTAACAAAACTTTGGGATTCATAAAAGTTAAAATTAACCATTTTTAACAAAATAATGAAGAATGTTGTGCAGAAATACAGTAAAACCTCTTTATGTATTTTTGATTTGTAAAATTTCAAGGCTTAGGATTAGGACTAGTTTTCTTAATATCATAGTCGTTGTGGTTTACTAGTTCCTTCTGTTATAGTGTAAGGAATTTCTGTTCTATCAATATTTATTCAATCCTTCTTAGTATCGAACGACAAAATTCTAATTAAGATACATAACATGCGAACTACTGCCAACAAGAAATATTTGTGACTGTTACTACATTCAATACTGTATTTGAGTTGATTTTTTGTATTTGGTTCTGCAGCTTCATTATACTTAATTCGTTATCTATTTTCTTCAAATATCGGTTAAAGGATTTTTAAAAGAATCATTCTTCCGAAGGCGGCTGACGATTGAATTTAATTGCGGTATGCTTCCTTACTTCGTAAGTGTATTCACTGCACATGTAATTCTATTATGCAGTTTCGATAATATAGAAAGGAGATGATAATTTAAGGATTTATTTAACATACCCTCTTAATTCTGTAAATAAAATACAAACGTGTACAAGATGATGAATTTGAAAAGTTTCACTGTGTTTAGAGTATACGAGTATGTGCGAAATTAAAGGACATTATGGATGGGTGATAAAATATTTGCAAACATAATTATAATAAGAAATTTTTAAGAAAATAAAATCCAAATTCTATTATATTATGTAAATTACAATAATTATATGGAAACAGGAACTAAGCTTAACCTGATAAATGTGTTGAATAGTAAATGTGATGTGTATTAGCTGAAAAACTTTATTCCAGTTTTAACCTTTTCATTATATTGAATTCTTGAAGATTATATTCAAATTTTTGAGGGTAATTAAAGCTTGAATGGAATTTTACTTGTGTTTAATTATTTTATAAATTTTTTTTAGAGAATCTTGAAAAGAAAAGAAAATTCTGGAATTAGTAAAGTTATTTATTTTGCATAAATGAAAATCTAAAATTTATGAAATTCTTAATTATCTGATAAAGACGTTTATTTTAATTAATATTAAATATTACAAAATATGTATAGTCGTATAGCAAATACGAAGGGAAATTTGGTTATGAGTATGCTAAATGATTAATTTAACTACAATTTATAATAATGAACTTAATTCTTGCAAATGGCACTATTTTAACTTATTTTTTTTTTTGTTTTCACTTCAATAAGAATGATCTAATATTTAATGGGTGTGTTTAAAGGTCGCTTACTTTAAACGACGAAACATGTCACACCGTTTGCAGACTGTCGTAAATTTTGGCTAAGTTTTATGAAATGGAAGTACAAATTCTAAAAGAAATAAGAAATTTTTCGGAACGTAAAGTGAGGTGAAAATATATACGAAAGGAAATGCATTCAAATAGTTTCGTTTGAATTTCGAAATAACAAATAATTTTCATTTAAAACTATTAATTATAAGTTTCTATAAGTTTATTAACAACATTTCTTCAAATTTGTTTAGTTAGTTTTTAACCTCAAATTAAAAAACAACAAACGATATCGATATCGATAAATTCAAGAAAAACACTTAACACGGTTAGAATGATTAATAGTGAACATTTCAAAATTTGACAATTTTTTAGAAGATTTTCATGAAAATGAAAATTTATTTTATGTTTTAGGAAAACATTCTTAAAAAAAACAAGAACAAGAAAAACATATACAAACTTTTTCAGAGTTTTTCCAGAACTCAGAAGTTCTTAACATCTGGTTCAACATTTAAACATGGAAGAAATTCAAACATAGAAAATCATTTCAAGAAAAAGAACTATATTGGTACAAAAACGAGTATATATGTATATGAATGTAATACTATTTAAGTTTTAATGTTGCTGCAGCAAAAATTCTGTAATCTTTTAACAACAGTTTAACATACCGAACTGATCACGGATCATTTGCATTCTATTTTGTAGAAATTTCATAAACAAATTATAGAAAATCTTTTTACTATGAAATAACAGAATGTTAGAATCTTAAAAGAAAATTCAAGAGATTGGTAATAAATTTCAAAACTGAACAATATTTCCAAAGACTAGATTTATTTTTTATGAGTTAATTGCAGTCTATATTTTGATTCCAGTACAAAAATCTAAAAAGCATAAAATAGACTGACTACCTAGCCTATAATAACATCCGCATTTTATTCACTTTCAAGTTAAAATAATATGAAGTTAATAAATTGAGAAATTTTTCCATTTCTAATTAAAATATATATCTTTTACAAACATAAAAGAATAACAATTTCAGAGCAAAGTCTTAAAATATCTACATTAAAATCTGTTTTCTTGATTTCATAGAAAATGTTCTTGCATCATTGGAGAAGCATTTTACAATTTTTATGATATTCTAATTGCCAATGATTCTAAATTAAGAATATTGTTGAAATTGAATGTGATTAACTTTAATGCATACTCGTCTACGTATAAAAATCCAAGAAAAGAGTATGTACCGGGTGTTCGAATAATGTTTGAACATTTTGGGAAAATCATTTGGTTTGCAATCATATATGGATTTGTTCTGAACATCATTATAAGATTCCGTCATTGGATGAAAAATTTAAATTTATTAAAGTTCAAAATATTTGCCCAAAACCAAACACAATCCTAAAAATTGTATTCGCAACATTGTTTACTTCTATTATTTTGGGCTTTAGCAACAGGAATTTTTTCAAATTTGTCAAGCATTGATTTTGTAACACGATATTGGTTATGCTCGAAAATCGATGTTTATATGTGATCTTTTGACCAAAATCCAATAAAAATAAATTTTTTAAACTAGGAAAAAATGATATAATATCGAAGTCCTGTTCACATGAAACACATTGTATATATTTTCATATTTTAAATTCCATTTAAATTAAAAAAAAAAATATGTCTAACACATTTATGGATTTTCATGGTGCAATTTCTCCTACTAAAAATTCAAAAAGAAAATCATTTTCATTATTTCAGTACAAAATTATTAATTTAGTTCATTGGACTTTTAATGGCTTGTTTTAAATTAAAAAAATCAATATTATTAGAAGAACATAGGCTCGTTGGTTATTCCTTTGCGCTTGCTTTTTGATGGTTTCATGGCCTACTTCAGGTAAATTGTGCATTCATTATTACATTTTATTAACTTTAAACATAGAATATAAATATGTAATGTAATTACTCCATGCACGTGGACTATAAACTAAAAATGGAAACAATGCATATTTTATGTTGTTATGAACTACAAGAAAGAATTTTTTCTAGATTTTATACAATTATTTCATGCAGTTTTTTTTTTTTTTTTTTTTTTTTAGAAAGAATAACTAAACTATAATAATTAGACATAGTATAATTACTTTAACTCGAATTATCAATGTGTGCTTATCAAATTTAGTTCGAGTTCACATTAGTATTTGCGTATGTAAGGCAAAGAAAAGTAGGGAAAAAGTGAAGAACCGAGACCTGGATTCGAACCAGGGTCTCATCAGTCTCATGAAGCGAGGTCGAGGTCTTAACCAACTAGACCATTCTACGCTATATCTACCAGTCTGTTCATTTGCCTTTTCCTCTACTAACAACAATATTATTCAAATCATTACAACTGTTTTTGTCAAACCTCTCAATTGTTTTATCGAATTCAGTTGTATCCTATTTTTAACTCTTACACGTAGTTACTATAAAATATTTTTATTGGGTCTAATAATATGACCAAGGACTGTGGGATACCAGTTTTAACATAAAAAATTCTGCAATAATTGGAAAAAAAATTTACAAAGTTTTGAAATCAATTTTCTTCTTTATGACAAAAAAAGAAAATTGTTCATTTGTACTTAAATATAATCTCTGGCCTTCGAGTTATTGTTTCAATGCGGCCCAATAAAATTGGTTTCCGGTTATTATATTTTATTTCCCATACATTAGTTGTTTCTTCTTTTTTCCTGTTTCCATTACGCGACGTTCAATAATGAATAATTGCAATTCGAAAAGAAAGTCACGCAATCATTCTCTTGGTGGAAATCCCTTCTGGACGGAACTTAACATAATTTTCCTTTTCATGTTCTACCGATAGCATTATTTGCAGCTATAATAACGAATATTGTTTTTCCCTTACGATTATTTGAACATGAATTATAAAAACGTTCTCTCAATTGCAATGTAATTTTGTAGAACATGAATTGAATTTTTTTTTACACTCAAACATCACAACCTAAGAAAAGAGTTTATCCATGATAATGATTTTTCAATTTATTTTTAGTTGCAATTTTCGAATTGCAACATGATTTTTATAACAAAAAATGCTTTAAAATATCTTCTTTCGTAAAAATTATTTAGAATGCAAACCTTCACAATTCTATAGATACCATTTTTTTTTTTTTATTGATTCAATCAATGATGTGGTAATGATTGGTGTTCTTGAAAAATAACTCTGAAAAGAAAAACGATCTTCTTTCAGTTTAATATAAATTTTCAGTTCAATGAATAAAAAAAATAAGTAGCAGTGCTTGACTAACACAGGACTAGAAGTAGTCAATAACAACAAACAATTCTTACAGTATTAACTAGGAATATAAAGGTAAGTATCCCAATTAAAGCTGCTGATCTATAATAAAATGAACGCTTCCACTTAAATTGTTTTTAATCAAATAGTATAAGCTCCTAATCTCTATTATCGAGATATTAAAAAATTTAAATTTTTGGTATTATTCTATATCCCAATTATTGACATAGCCAAAAGTAAGGGGATTGGAATTTTTTACCTGAAATACCAATGCACGGAAGTATTTATTAGAATTTTAATTTACTAAAGCATGCATAAATATTGTTCTTTTCCAATTCGTGTGATTGTTTTCTGTGACAATTGAGATTATTTGTGACGTTTTGTTACAAATGCTTTTGAAGGAAATTTCAAAATAACCTAGCAATAAATGTATATAAAATTAGAAAAATAGTTATGTCGATAATTGTGACGCTTGCCCTATTCGAAACATTTAGATGATTTGAAAATGAAATCAATTGAACTGAAATGAAAAGTGTTTTACTCTTCGTCAATATTTTTATCGATGGTTTTTATTGATCCTTCAAAAATTTTCTATTAAAGATATTTACAAAATAATGTTATTGAAAGCTTTAAAATTCCATCCCCAAAACACTTTTCAAATAACAAATACAATTTTTCGAAATTAATTAGTAAAGAAGTTTCGAAGAAACCAAATATTTATGAAAATAATTTTTTTTTTTACCACTAAAGTAATACGAAATCATTAACAATTTAATTTTTCGGACAAAAGTCTACAATTGGAAGAAAAAAATTGGTTTCATTAAAAATAAGTCAAACATCCTTTAAATTAAAAAGGCGGCATACTTAACAGGAAATAAATATAATGAAATATATAACACACGACATGAGATTTTTTTCACATCATTTAATTAGCTAGTTTTTTTTTTAATAAGTCAGCAATTACATAGCAATTTTTGGATAATTAGTATTTTAAATGTCGAAAAAAAAATTGTGTATAAAAATGTTATGATATGAAAATATGACATTATTTGCGTGTTAACTCAAGCGAAACATAAAATCGTAAAAGAAAGAAAAATTATGGAAAAATTTATAAAAAAAATATAATTAATTATTTTGCGGAAAGAACTTTTTACTTTCGTATACCTACTTTAATTTCAATATTCTGTATTAAATGGAAATACACATTTTCAACATAATTTTCATCATAATTTATGAGAAAATTAAACTTCAAATATTATGTAGAAGAAAGTTTGGTTGAGTTTAATATATTTTTTTAATTAATATCGAGTTTTACATAATTTCATTTCCATGAGATTGAAATATAATTTGATCTCTTTCAATTTAGTAAACAATAAAGGTTTTATGCTTTTTATGCCAAGACAAGACGGACACACTACAATGAACAACAAAATATATAATGCTAATTTCCTTGAGTGGCCAAATTTTATAGTTTGGCGGTTGTTGATTATCGTCTTCCATTTTTAAAGAGCTTTTTCGATTAACAAAAGACATTCCATAGTAGTTACTGATGTTGAAATTCCAAACTTTCGAGCTTAATACGTTTATGCCAAGGATGAAATTATAATTTTCCTTGCACACGTACTTACTCAAAATTGAAAAATCGTTTTAGAAATAAGGAAATTTAATGTATTATCATTTGCTCATATCCAGAATTTATGCCATATTATTTTTACTTATCAGGACGTCTTAAAAATCAAGTTTGAGTCATAAAACCAGGAACTGTCATGAACGAACTACAACAAGGCATTAAAATGGAATGAGCCCTAATAACAAGAATATATGCCCAGCGCCTAGTTAAAACAGATTTCGAAATTTCAAATTTTTTTTTTTCATTAGTACCCTATTTTTTTGTGTAAATAGGTATCTACCGTATTTATCCCTTGCAGGATATATTATCTTCTAATTATCTTCTTTATCCTGTGTTTTTAACATCCTTAATTAAATCCTAATTTACCTCTAAGACCTTCGACCTAAGAACTATTTTTGTACATATTAAAATTCCAGAAATAGTTTTGGTGTCGCGTTACTATGGAGTAAATAACTTCCAAAAATCTAAATTATAAATCCCGAAATATAAGGGGTTAAATAAATCTTCTATAACTTATATTCAATTTTAAAATAAACACGTTTTATTTTCTTCACACTTTTAGAATAAATTGTTTAATGTCTTGCAGTACAGTTTTAGTCTAGACTTATTTTAAAGTGAATAATGATAATCATGATATCTTATATAGTATGCAGTCGTATATTCATAAAATTCCTTTTCCGCTCAATTAACTCAAATTACGTAAAGGATTTCTTACATTCCACATCCCTTCAACCCTTCTACGTATTTTATGTAGTCATGCACAAAAGTGTACAAGACTTTTGCTGGAAAATAATGAAATTCTCTTGTACTGATAATGATGAAAAAATGGGAAAATTTCATTTTTACTTTCTTAAACTTCAACTTCAAGTTTTAGAGAGTAATCGTGCAAATATTAGACAACCGATGTTTAATAGAAATACTCGCTTCGAAGGTTTTGTTTGAATCCGAATTGACTATTTTCAGTATTATGCACGATAACTTGAGATCGATTAATTCAATATTCTTAAAACTTTCTGCAACCTATAGCTTATGCTATAGGTTATGAACAGATTAGATTCTGAAGGGAAATGTTTTACTGAAGTAGTTTTTTTTTGCCCAAAAGCATATTTTCAATAATACGTCTAAGAAAGTTGAGAGGTTTGCCATATCAGTTATTTACATATCAACTTAAATATAATTTAAGGTTGTTGAAATTTCCTTTTGAAAGTGTGGAAGGGAAGGAGGGTGTATTATGTACGCAAAATGAGACTACTCATATATTTTGTAATTTACTCTCAATTTTCTGACATAAGAAAACACTTTTCACGAAAATGAACTAAACTGTTAAAAGAAAACCTCAATTTTTTCTCAGAAAATTATAAAAATGTTCTTCTATAAAATAAATGTAATTTTTATAGAGGAAGGAATTTTGAATGAGATTTAAATTTATTTTATATTGTTATAACTTTAAATCAAATTTTGGACATTGGTTGGTTATTCATTACCTCCTGTTTTTTTTTCTATTCCTTGGCTTCGTCTTATACGATTTTAAGGAAAACAGGATAAACTTTATCAAATTATTATTTTTTTTGGCTTACTTATGCCAAAAGCAATATAAACACATTCCTTTATCTATGTTTATGCTTTCTTTTTAATCGATACATAAATTATGTTAAAAATGGGAATTTTAAAATAATATAAATCATTTTATTTTATGATGTACGAAGTTTTAAAGTATTATATAAATTCTTATAATTTTCGTTATTCCATTTTATGAAAGTAAATAAAATCTTTACGTCATTTTGAATCGAATTAATCTATACTATATTTAATATTGTTATCAATGTCGGATTAAAAAGTTTAATTATTTAAATACTTTTCCAGTGGAAGTATTAAGTTTTTTTTGCTTCTTTTATCTTCTTCAAAATGTAGATTCTAGATCCGTAATAAACTATCTTAAATTTTTGAGCTTTTAGACTTTCTTCGAGTAACACCCCTGTTTTTTTATTAAAACAATTTCACAATTAAATTATTTCATTTAAGAATTAAATAAAGAGTTAGTTGATTTTCTTGAAATGGTGGGAAATTATGTATATTGTTTTCTTATCAGATTTATTAAATTTCTTGTGTTCGAGTTTTCGCTAAATCACCGAAAAATATACATATTTTGAAGTTTCTCTTCTTTTTTTTTGTATTCATTAATATTTTTGAAAAATGTCTAAAATATATAATCAATTACGAAGCAAAGCTTTTAAAAAATTTCAAAATCAGCGGAAAAATTTTTGAATTGAATTTTCTCCGTAAATTTAGTAAAGACGATTTTCATTTAGTTACAAAATTAGTTCGGTCATTGGCAAGAGGTTTTCTTGGGCATGATGTATTTTTACTTTTTATAGACATCAGTTTTCAACGGTTCCCTGTCACTATACTTTTCCAAACTGACATAGTTCCAATTATCGAGTTGTCACTGTATATTAAATATTTTCCTTTATCTGTGGTTTTAAATAAATTAAAATACAAATAATAAAACATGTCGTTAAAAAATATATTTTAATTTTATTGTAATTTACATTAAAAAATTTTAAATCTTAAACTTTATGCAAAAATTTAATTACATATTATCAAACATACTTTTTCTAAATTAAATCTAACAGTTTTTATTATCAAAAGTTTTCAACAAATCTTTTGAAAGTACTAAATTCAATTTATAAAATTACTTACAATGTTAAAGTACTAAAATTTCATGTTATGTATTTACTTTGTATCTTATTTTTTATGAATAATATCGCATAGTTAATGAACGTTTGTTTTAGAATACAATAAACTGGATATTTATTCTAGGAATGCAAAAAAAAACGACAACATAACAATATCCTTTTATCCTGTTTTATGATAAAACACCAAAAATAATTTATTCCTTCCGTATTTGCAATTTGATTAACGTCCCGTTGTCTTCTGTATAACATAAGTACATATGTATATGGGAAATTATATGTACAAACAATAATAAAAGTTATTCTATGGTCTTTGTGATGTCGACTTGGAAGAAAATCACCTAAAAAATGCAGTTATTCATAATCCTTCATATATAAAATTGTAAAGGCATTGAAAAAGTCCATCCTTATGAATGCATAATTAAGTTAGATGAAGTGCATCCCGCAAAAGCTTATATAGAGTAACTAAAAATAATTTCAATGGTGACTGAAATAGTGTTGAAGAACGGGTGTACATCTTTTAATTACATAACTTTGCTTAACTATTACCATTTTCTTTAAAAATTCTTAATTTTATTTCCCTTGAATTATATATAAATTTTCAGTTTATACACTAAGTATACTAAGTGCATGTTGATTGTCGCAATATCAGTGGAATAACAAGCAATTTCATAGCATATGTGTAGTAATCATTCCCATATGCCGCATAACAAAATCGTTGAACTCATATTATAGAACACTAAATATATCTATGTATATGAACAGGACTTATAAGAACCTATTTCCGTGTAAATATGGTTTGTGCAATATTGCAATTAACTCCAGTTATAGAGCAAGTGACGAGAATTTTATAATACATGATAACATAGTATAGAAAATATAGTGTTAGGAAAATGTATATGAATATTTAAACGTTATATTTACCTGACAAAAGCATGTTAAATATATGGTCACGTGTTAACCGTTGATATTCTTTATATATAAATATATCCTTTTTGAGGACTTAGGATGTAGTGTTGCATTGGTACTACAAAACTTGTGGTTAAATTAAAATTGTCGGTAATCTTGCAACTAAGTTGTTGATGACTTTATAGTTAATATGTTTCTATGAAGAAAAAAATATGTATATGGTAAATTTAATCTTCACGTATTTATGCATCTACATGATCTATTTCTTTATATTGTAGAATCCTAATCATTCAATTGTGTATGTGTATATCATAACCACATATTTAATGTATATTTAAACATATATGCTTTTAATATACTCGTACATACAACTGAATTCATTTAGTGGAACTCATTCATTACGTTCATTCATTATAACACTTAATTAAAACTTCATAAGGTCTTCATGAAGACACTTTCCTCATATTATATGGTACATACAGTATGTTTAAATAGAAAGTTTGTGCGAGTATACCAAAAAATAACTAAAGGATTTAGAACTTTGAATTTATTTTTCACCAATTCCATTATGCGAGTATTAGTTGTGTTTTTTGGGAAAAATAAGCACGGTACAAATCGAAACTTTTGTTGTTTTATTGCAATAATTGAAATTAACAAAAATTTTGTTTGAATTTTGAATCTTACCTGATTTTGGTCATTTTTTTGTCCTGGTCAGTTTTACGAGTAAATTTTGTATTTTGTGTGAACAAACAGACCTTTATGGTTCCGATAATTTTACTTTTATAGAATTATAGCTGATAATGCAGAATTTCTTTTGATAAAGTTTTACTTAAGCCGTCTCAATGTAGTTCTGAGTAAGGGCGAACTTTACGTTTACTGACAATATTATAACTGATGATAGCAAGTAATTATAGTAAAAGGCTGGGAACTTTTGGAGCCATCCATTGAATTCATTGAAAGATCCATGAAGAATTGCTAAAAATTCTACGTCGATTTGTTTACGAAACTTTCTTCTTCAACAAACTTTGTTGTATGAAAAAGGCTTATAAACATTTTGAGCTCTCAATTATTAAATAATTCTGAATTGTTAAAGATCATCATTTTTTTTTTTTGTGGGTGGACTTATTAAAGTTGGAGGATAACACTAAATCCGCTTAGTTGAGGATTAGTACTTTTTAAAAACAGATGAACTCTTATATTTAATTCAGATATTACACTTTATCTTATGTCAGCAATAAACATATAAATGTATTTATATAAAAACTGAAATATAGTTTATGATAAAGAACGCATTTAAATTCATTATAGGATTAACTACAAAATATGTTGTAAGGTATAAATTGTGTCATCTACAATAGCTAACAATATATTTAGGCAAATTCAGTTCGTAAATGGTATGATCTTAAATTGGAATGAAAATTTGGTTAGTTTCTTATTACCATATGTGCATAATTTTAAGTGAAATTGAATTAGAAAATTTTAATATACAAAAGAAAAAACAGTTTATACATGTTCTAGTAACAGACTGATATAGCACGTACCCTAAATAAGTTTATGGGTAAAATAAAGTTGATGGTTCCGGCTGTTTGTTCATCTCTCCTTAACGGAAACTCATAAATTTTTAATCAAACCAAATGTTTGTGGTCCAGATGTACAAATTTAGAGTATTAGAATAAAAATCCGGATATTTTATATTCATATGTGAGAATATATGATTTCGGTTATTTTATAGATTTGAAAAGATAAATGCTTTCTAAATGGAGTAAAATCATTTTTAATCTTGTAATCAATGTAATATTGTACATAGAGTATTTAAGCTGGTTTACAACGCTAAACTAGTTTATTTAATCAAATGTGATTGACGTAGGATGCATTATTCTAATGCGTTATTCAAAGTATGTTTTTTTTTTTTTTGTTGTTGGATTCTGATTTTTACAGCAACATGGTTCACACTAAAAAATGATATGTGCAAAGCATAAATTGAAAGGAATTTTCGAAAATTGTTTCTGGATTATTGAGTTTTAATTGCAATGAGTTTGTTAAAATGTTTCCACTTTCCTATAAAATTTGTATTCCACTTTATTCTCAATTTTTATTTACTTTCGACACTTATTTCGTTAAAAAAAAAGAATATATTTTTAGAATTTATTCAAATAAAACTAATTTGACGTTTAGCACAGACAATAAAATTATTTTTCGCTTAATTCAAGCAAAAAAAAACGCATCCAGGAGTACAAAAAATTCTTACTGCTTAGATTAAGAATTTCGACTAAGCGCTTAGTAGTGCTGGATGCAGCCATTGTTTATAACTAGCTGTTTCTATGAAAAGGATCTGACTATTGTATTAATCTAACATTTCAGAAGATTAATATCCACGTTTTCTTCCATGATTACGCTTGATTACCTGTGATATCGAAGGTGTCGTGTCATGTACATTGTGTATTTTCCATCGACCATATTTCAGTATATTAACGTGTGCGGACTTGTCTAATATTTGTATTCCGTTTTATATGTATGTATATGTCTAGTTCATTCAAAAGATAAAATTACTCCAAGCGAACATGTACAATTGCTGTGTACGAACAATTAAACATTTTTATATTTTTGCTGATATTTCTACTATATACTTATGTTTAGTTTTCAATCTTTTCCTTTTCATGTTTTTATCTTAAATATAGTCGATATTGCAACTGATGTTGTATCTGTTATATGGATAGTATTTATTTTCTATTTTTAGTCCAGACTTAGATGTAAAAAAAAAACATTTAAACGTGCACCATATAGTATTATTATTGTGTACTATTCAGTTCTACTTCTGAAAACCTCCATCTTTATAGACCACCTTTGTTCTCTTAACTTTCTGATATTCCTGACTGTGTACATAACCGAAATTCCACAATGTTGTATTCTGCAAAACCGGATGATAGTAATATATGTATACAGTGTGTTTTTTTGAGCTGTTGACTCCAGTTCTACAATATGTTTATATGAATGATATGCTACTATCCAATATGGGCAGTTTTTTAAAAATGTTTTTTGACTTTATTGTTTATAAAACATTAAAAAAAAAACTATATTTATCTTTTCCTAATTTTTATTTCCAACCAATCTTAGAAGTTCTGATAAAGGTATATGTTTTTCTTATATATTTTAGAATTTTCCAGTTAGGGTGTATATAGACAAGGAAATTGGTTCGATGATAGAACCCAGAACTCGAAAACGTGAAAAGACTATTATCACGCGAGCCCATAAGATGAAAATTTTTTTTTTATTTTCAAAAAAATTTATCACACATTTCGGATTACCGGCAGTACGGCACACTCCTGCACGAATTCATTCAATTTCTAAATTTAATTTGACCAATTGGTAAATTGCCTTTTCAACTTAAATCTACTGTAGAAGTTTTAACTGTCGGCTAATGTGAGATAGTCTGAACAGATTATCTATTGTAGAATTCTTATGCTATAGATTAGGGCTTGATTAGGTTTAGTTCGTTCATCTTTGGTATTTTTTTTTTTTTATATTAGAGAGTTAAGAAAATGTTTTTGAACACATAAATTGATATGACTTTTTAGATTAGATTCATTCTTTATTCTTTTCTACGACATTTATAATGATGAATGTTATTATGACGGGCTGTAATTTTAATAAAATACTTATAGATTAGATCTGTATCCTCCAATTTTTTTTTAAAGGTTAATAACATTTGGAAATGATTTGTTATATTCATGTAAAGACTAGATGAGAAACATCTCATTTGGCATATGATTTATTTTGACTACACAATTAGAGACGAGGTGAAATAAAATTAACAACGAATCCTACAAATATGTATTTCGCAACTACTGAAGTTCATATATTTATCGTTAGCAGACTTCTTCCTGATTTCAAAAGTATAAAAATAGCTAAAATAAAATCATTTTATGTATGAATAATAGATGCGATGGAATTTCTGGAAAAAGTCTACAATAAATATTTTTGATTCGATTTTAATCTTAGGAATGTTAAAAGAATTATATCTACTTAAAATAAATTTTTTGTTCGGGCACCGTTTTAAATTGCGTTTCTGCTTTTATATTTTTCTTATTCTGTTCTATAAGATAAAATATTGTCTTCTTAAAATGAATTTAAATTTATATGATTATTTCTATGAACGGCGAATGTGCATCCTAAAAACAAATGAATTTTAATGGTTATTTAAGGCAAGAATATCCTAAAATCTTTTGGTTTCCAATCGAAGAGGGTATGTCTGCCTATATGTCATCGAAAATAAATGTAAACATTAGCTTTCTGTTTAACGTACTAATGTTTCTCAATCAATTTTATACGATTTTCATGCAAACGACATTATATTGTTTATTGTTTTTATTATGCCTGTAAATACTCCTGATGAAAGACTTCTCTGTCTATCTTATATTTAATTAAAACACACTCATTTGATTATTTATACCGATTAAGATTATGTAGTTGAAAACAAAAGTGTAATTATTACAGTCAAATGATGTGGTTATTATTTTCAAATAATAGTCTTGATGAAATTCAGCTGTAAACAAGTAAATGCATTTACACTTGTAATACATATGGATCATATGGAAATTCTCGTTTGTATGACATCTGGTCTTATCTAATCAAAATGTTTTACTTTCATGTCATATTTTCCCTTATTTTTGGTTTCGTTTTTATTTACTATCAACTCTTTTGATGTGATGTCAGATATGTGCATATTTCGAATACATATAAGTCTATTAGCATATCAAAATGGTCCAGCACATGGTTGGATTTGGATTGAACATAAAACATTAAACAAATAAATCAAAATTATATTACACTACAGTGACAGTACCTCAACGTAAAAATACTACTACCACTGAATTTTTAGGATTTACAGACTAATCAGCCGAGTATTAAATTCTTTTCATTGTAAGGAATCTAGTACTTCGTGGTACAATTCTCCCAATGTCTTCTAGATGTCTCATCAAGCTCCTCTAATAGTGGTGACGTATTAAATTCCAGGACGTGTAAAGGAAAAAAAAATTTTTTTGAGAAAATTAAAAAACAGAAACACGTCTCTAATACAATTAATTGGGATTTAAGTCGTCACCCCCATCTACATGTTAGACCGATGCGATATCTAGAAGGGATCGATTTTTCAAAATATTAACTGCCTCATTTGATTATTTCCTGTCTACACTCAAAGAAATCACTTGGGGATTCGATTCACATTTTTAAAGAGCTAAATAATAAAAATCATATACGATAGTAATTCATTGCCGGGGAACTGTGCCAGATGAGATAAGTAGAAGTTCATAAAAACGATCTACAAAAGATATTTACTCGAATTACAATTTCTACACAATCTGGACGTTTGATGTTTTTGGTTTGTTAAATTTGATGTTTATCTAGTTTTTTAAATTTGATGCGTTTCCCTTTCCCTATTAACAGATCCAAAAAGATTACGAATGAATAAAAAACGATTTAACTTATCCCGTGCGCATGTCATCCAGTCTTAAACAGAATAAACTCAACTATTTATGCATAGATGCACATGTGCAATAAATCTTCTTAAAATAACACAGAAAACCATAACAGTTGTATGCACAAATCTGTTCATATACTATATAATGTTTCAGCTTGAATGATGATAGACCTGCATTTGTAAAATATAGGAGTGTTTCTATACCATATGTGAAGTGTTCAATGTTATTCTTTTGATCATGATGGTGAGATTACTAATATGCGGATGTTGTGTCACACTGGCGCTTTTTTAACGGGTTTTCATATTTGTGCATAAATTTCAGTTCATCAGACCATTACCGATGCAATTACAACATAAATATTATGATTTGATCAAATTTCCAATGATTTTTTTTTACATTGAATTAGTGATGTGTGAATGCTAAAAGTATATGTATAATTTTATCACATTAATCTTCTGACTTGTTTGCATTTCACTTTGAATGAACAAGAATCGTTAATCAAAATAGGACAATTTATCTATTAAACGTTAATTAATTGATAAATTTGTTTAATTAAGATGAAATATTTGTATATAAAAGAGATTAATGATTTTACTTATTCTCTATTAAGTTTATTGTTTATGAAAATCCTTTTTAAAAGCGTGCGTCTATTAATTAGTACATAATGAAGATTTATCCTGAATTTTATAAAGTTTTGTTACCACCTTTCTTTTTTGAAATAAACGTTTTTATTTTTATGCTAAAAAAGTCGTTTTCGAGACATCGTCGCTATTAGATTTCTAATCTCCATTTCTAATGAAATTTTACTGAATAATAGGAATTTTGAAAGGCAATTAGAACCGTTGGTTCTCTAAGCTGTGAAAACTATAAATTATTTATACATTTCCCGGTTTGTAGAAGCATTATTTTCTTTTAGTTTTCTTACATTTGATAAGAAAGAAAATCTAGTAAACATCGTGATATATCAAATGTCAACTAATTCACCTTCTATAAGTATTAGCGAAGGAGAACGACTTATTTATCATTGGTCGTTAATATATTATAGTTTGTCACTATGTACCTACGATGACTTATCAAATAACTTTCTTTATTTCAAAATCGATATGGCTTTAAATGCATTTTGTTTTTTTGTTTTTTTTGCATGAACAAAAAATGAAAAGACCTGAAACTACAAAACCATCACCAGTCAAAAGTGTCAAGGGCGTTAAATATCCCATATAAAAATATATAAATATAAATATGTGTATTAAAGTTAGCCTAACCCTCCTTAAATCCAATTAATTAAGAACAATTGTTTAGCTTTTTGCAGGAAAATTTCCTCGACTTTGTTCTATATAAAAACCTTTTTTTTTCTTTGGCCTGCTGCCTTACCATTTTTTTTCATAATTTTTTTCTTATCTTAACTACCAGTGAAATGGTAAAGTCTATTTAGATTTAATTACGGCGGTGACTATATTTATGTAAATCGAAATTAGCCTCCTTAAAAACGATACCCTCCTTTTTTAGTTATTTCGATTAATTCGACCCTTTCTTTAAAGGAAAATATTCTCATTATTGTAGACTTTATTATTTTAAGAATTTTAATCCATTTATTTTTATTGATTCGAAAGACTTTATAAGACGTTTCAGAATTTGCAAATGAAAATTAGTGACTTTTAATGAAAATAAAGCTGAAAAGTTTTTTTTTCTTCATATTACGAATATAGTATATGCAAAACTTAGTGGCAAAAATTGTCAGTCGTTTGAAAAACAAATTACTTACAAAATAAATCACAACTTGCATTTAGTAGAAATGCCTGATCTTAAATCCAATCAAATCAAAGTGACGATTTCAACGCAGTTCATTAAACTTATTTCAAAGTACCCCATAAACAAAATCCCTAAATTCACATATTTCAACCCACTTGGACATCTGCAAAGATAATTTATACATCATGATGATATTACCGCAAAGGATACACGGTTATTGTAATTACATTTCCATTGTAATAATTACTATTTCAAAACGCTGTAAATTTAGAAGAATCAACAGAACGCCCTTTGAATCAATAATAACCCAGTTATACCATCTACTAAAAATAATTCACTTACATAGCCTATTCGGTCGGATTAGGGATGATATATTTTATTGTGAAAAGTGTGGAAACATGATGCTTGTTGATTTCACCAAAAGTCTTGTTGTTTTATAAAAAAGTTTCTATATAAGAAGACTTCATATAGTTTTCATCCCTTCATCGTTTTGCACTTCAAAATAGAATGAAAATGTATCCTTTTAAGTTATGTGGTTCCCAAATTCGGAAATTTTCCATCGTCTGTGTTTATATCAAAGAAATTTTTTTAGGGAGGTTGTCGAAAATAATTTAAATATAATATTTTCACTGGTATAGAAATAAAGAGGGAAAAATTCGAGGGATTTTGACTTTTTAATGAACACGTGCCGCCACATAATTTGAGTTAATGTTCCTTCATTATTTGCCTGAGATTTGCAATAAGAAAACGACATTTCTGGTAATGAAAAATAATAATTATTTATTATTGTTAACCCTTTGCGGTTCATTGTTTTTTGCCTTTTTTTGTTGGATTCAGGATCAGAAATTCTCGGAAACTTACTTCATGAGATGGTCCAAGATCTGTTTACGAAGCAGTGATATCTGTGACTTTGTAATATTAATTTTTTGAGTTAGCCATCATTGAACTTGCGCCAAAATTAGACAAAAAATAAGATAAGATTATCATTATTATTGAAGTGTTGTATGCTATTCTTTTAATTGAAAACGTTATTAATTTTGAAAGTAATTAAATTTTAATTATTAAATTCTTAATAAAATCCTTTATTAAGATTCTATAAAAATTTAAATATAATTAAATTAGGCTTTTATTTCTCTTTAATTATTATTTCAATATTTCACTGGCAAATTGTTAATTGCAAAAAAAAAAAAAAAAAAGTCTTTTACGAGTTTTCATATAACATAAAGTAATTATATTTAACAACTATTATTTTTTCGACTGTACAACAAATTATATTCTAATATTTTACATAAATCATAATGATTTTTTGGGAATTATGTATTCCTATAATACGTTTTTGACATAAAACAAGAATTTTGCATAATTTTATTGTGATAATTTCAATTAATGACTAATTAACATAAAATTCTAAACATTTTACGTATTTAGCGAGAGAGAAAAAACCCATGACAAATAGTAAAGCCATAATGGAAAATGCACTATGAAATGAATGCATTTTTGTCATCCAATTAAAATTATTTATATAAATGTTCATATACAAGTTGCATCGATGAATCTAAAATCAATTAAACAATATAATTATTATATTGATGCTTTTTATTTGGACCACAACATGGTAGCATTATGTTTTGAAAATTCAGCTGTTTTCATAGTGTGCTCCTCCGTCCTTTTGGGGTGCCGCGATCAATTGGAAAATTTTGTAAATGACTAATGAAAACAAACAAACTTTTAGTAAAAATTCAATTCTATAAAAGCTAACCAAAAAAATTAGCAAAGAATTCTATTAGAAGTCTATACCAAATCCTTCTATCAAGGAAAAAAAATTAATTTTATTTCTGACAAAAGATAATTTCTGTAGTTGCCAACTTAACCCATGAAGCCCTAATATTAAGAAAACGTAGCGTCTTACTTTTGGAGGTAAATAAGGTTAACTTCTTTATAATATTTCAGTTGAAGGAATCATATAATCGACTGATTTTCCTCAATTCCTGTGTCCTGTGTCGATCTCCTACAACAACAATACTAAACATTACTTCACCTGTCTTTATGTTGGACATCTATATATTTTTTACATACAGCATAGTTCTTCCGTTGATAGGACAACTTGATTTCAAAGTTTTCGTTTACCGTTAAGGTCCAAAACTTTTCTTCAAAAATTTTCATTTTAGACGACAATCAGTTAGATTGGCAGAGCCGACCGTAATTTTCTGAATTTCAAGCAGATGTTTTATTTAGTACCCTTTTTTTGAAAGAGTTCGTAAATATGTTGTACTGTAAATTTATTTTAAAATTACAATATTTAAAAAAAGACGCACTTGATAGAACGCATGTAATTCAAGTTGGAAATATGTACTCGAATTGGAACAATAAAATGACACCAAAAATGGTATGTAATTGAATACTACATAAACGACCAGAAGGTATTTATTCAGGGGTTGAAATGGCACTCATGAGTGTATCGTACTTGTGTTATCCAAAGTAATATTGAGGAGGTTTGTCGAGTACACCTTTCGTGGTGGTCGCAGAATTCATAAGGGTTGAATATGTAGAAGTTTTTTTACAAGTACATTTTTATTTGTCTTAAGATATCCGGAAATATCTTTTGTATTCGTTTATGTACAGCAAAAGAAATTAATATTTTGGCGATGAAAAATTTCCAAGAAAAATGCAAAAAATGTTGAAATTTTTTTCATACACGAATAAAATAATTTTCTATTTCACACTATTTTAATCTAATCTAACAGATTTTGTTTTAATTAAAACTTAATAAATTTATAATTAATTAAACCATTTTATTCGATCCTGATTAATGTTTTACACAACTTTAAAAGTTTGTTTTAATTAAATTGATTTTATGCGATTTTTGCATGTAAA
Organism: Xylophagus ater; assembly: GCA_963422695.1. Lineage (NCBI taxonomy): Eukaryota > Metazoa > Arthropoda > Insecta > Diptera > Xylophagidae > Xylophagus > Xylophagus ater. The sequence continues at coordinate 870,684 of OY730478.1, forward strand.
TGATTTTTTACAATTTCGTGTAAAATATAATTGAATTTAATAGATTTTAATTTCTTTGTAAAGTTCTTCCCTTACAGCCGGGTCAGGAAGAAATTTTTAATGTATGTACGAAAACAATTAATTATTATTATTATTATTTTTAGTATTTAGGAATTATGATGGTTTCGAAAGAAGTGATGTTTTTCTAGCACCAGTCTTTGTATCTAAACATTGTTTTAATATCAAACTTTCGTTTTTGCAAATTCCAATAGTATACTATTTTTTAAAAAAAACTAAATATAATAAATACATAAGAAATACCAAGTATTTTAATAAGATTTCAATTGCGTATATTATAATAGCATAACTCAAATTGAGGCCAATCTAAGAACTCGAAACAGAGTATAAAGTAAAATCATAGTAACTGACTATCGTGTTTAAAATATATAACTAGTTTCTACATAGAAAATAAAAATAATTCGTGTGTGTATTATATTAATGTAGACATTTTGTACACGAAGTGATTACTATACATACAATCAGTAGCCATACCATACTATGTACATTGCCGTAATCTCATCTGACATCATTTGGAACCTCAAATCTCGTATTGTAAAATAATGTGCCAGCAATGCAGCAGAAAATTCTACATGTTTATATGAAATCAATACTTTTATTTTTTCATAAACTGAAATATTTTCATATGTAGTACTAGTATGTACATAATTATAATACTTTTGTACAAATCAACATCGATATCTTCTCTCTGTCCACCTTAAATCGATTCTTAACCCAAATGCCGAGAATCAAAGCAAAATATATAGGAATAGACTTGTTGGCCAATAAAATTTGCGACAATTATTATTCTTTAAGAAAACTCACAATATGTGTATAATGATGAAATCTATTTATTTAGCCAAAGAAATGGAAAATCGATGAAAATACAATATAGTTTTTTGGATGAAGATAACTTTTCTTCTGGTTTTTCAAAGAACCATGTTTTTTTGGTATTTCATTAACAAAAATTTTAAGATATATTCTTATAAAAAATAAATACGATGCGAAAAAAGGGAAAATCCTAAACTTTTTGATGGGTTTTGGTGGTTAACATAAGGTTTGTGGATAACAAGAAAATCTGTGGTGGATGATTTCGTTAAAGAGCTTTCCTCCTAAAACCATTTTCTTCGAAACATACTTTTTGTTTGTGTACATTTTTACTTAATTTTAATCATTAACGCGTAAATATTATGTTCTTTTAAAGCAAAATTAGCAATTATTCAAGAAGTATCTACCACAAAATCATAAACACATCATATATAAACGCGAGATACTTGAAATAATGTTAATTGAGTTAAATTAATTGATAATTAGCGCGAAAATATACATAAATACATACGCACGTATGTGAATGTTTAAAAATTAAAAGATAATTTTCATTAAAAGGGATGTTAAAGAGTCGACAGAAATGGTTTTCTTTATACGCAGAAAAGAGTGTGTGATATAATCATATATGTAATCCCATTAAGATTAAATAATAATATTAATAATATTTCTAATTAAATTTGTCAAGCCTTTTAATGAAATTATTTTATTTTAAATTAAATTATACTAATATGTTTCTTCGGTTTCTTTTCTTCTAGATGGACCACAATTACAACCACCAAGATTTACAACACAACCATCCTCATCAGGATCAATAGTTAGTGAAGGACGAACGAAAATTTTACAATGTCATGCCTTAGGTAAGTGAATCGAAAATAAATTAATTGCTTACATTATTTTTTTTAGATAAATAGGGAAACAAGACTTTTTAATTAATAATTTCATAGAGACTCACATGCACTTACAGTCGCTACGAGCGTACTATTAGCTTATTTCAAAGGGATTCATTTCCGAATGAACTGAGAAACAGTTTAGTTCAGTTATAGAAGTATTTTACGTAAGTTACAACTAACGTTACAACGGAAGGATACAAGTTTTTTGTTTCGTAACCGTACCCGAAATCAAATCAATACTATTACTATTTTTTTTCGCATCGCCAACACTGGATAAAAATCATCCTAAAATCTACCTCATTAAAAATGCAATGTTAAATTACAGCTTAATTAAATAATATTAATATTAATTATTCTATTATATTCATTTTAAATTTTAAACTTTTATCGTTTGATAATAATAAAGTTTGAACATTTTATGGCGTCGTTTTTGTTTTAGAAACAAATATTATTAAGTAGCTTGTAAATATGCTTCAGGTTCAACTGCAGTAATTTACACGTACTACTTATGTGCATTTCAAAATGAATTGTAATATTTAAACAACACATTATCTACATAGTTAAAATATATGGAATAGTTTATGATGAAAATAGGATCAAAAGAAGCTTTTTCATGCTTTTTAAAAGTTACGCTATTTTGACCCAACTTGACTGCATAATAAAACTCGTTCTAGGTTTTCCTTTTTTCGGGATAGAAAAAGAAGTTGAAAAAGTTTATAGGTAAGACAATATAAATGAAAAATATATATAAGACTAAAGAAGTCTATGAAAACTTTGGAATTAAAACAATATGTGCATGTGTTGTATAAAATATTCTCGAATAAGTTCCATTTACATTGCACAGATTGTATATTGCACATTACCATGATTCCATTCACTCAGTCGGTATACTTACTCATGTATGATGCATATCTTCATTAGGTGCTTTCAATAGGGACTCGTTTAAAAACAACTACTTATCGGAGCACAAAAGAAGTATGTACAGTACTATATAGTTCCTTTATAGAGAGGTGGGACGCATTCTATAATGTAAGTTTTGATATCTTCAACGTCCTGAATAAAGCTTTACAAAGTCATATTATCCTGTCAATGGTTGATATGAATACTATCCAGCTACTGAATATAGAATAGACATTGAGAATCGTTTTTTTTTTTTTTTATATTTATCATATATTATGGAAGGAAAAAATAGCGATTTGAAGGATATACTTGGTATATGAAACGGAGTAAATTTCCTGGGCATTTTAGGGTTGAATGCATTTAGCATATATAAACGTTTACACTTTCATCTATATAAAAGAAATATATAAATTTTTGAAAAGTCGACAATATGCTCTCAATTGTCAGAAATATAAATATATGTGTGATGGATCAAAAGGAAGCAATTTCCATTAAAATTCATAAACACAATGTAATATACTAAAGAATCCATAATGATGTTGCTGGTTCCTACTATACTTTAGGCATTTTTCTTTTAAAGATTTTGCCTTGATTACATACTTACAGGGAAGTAGAAAATTTCGATACATTGTATATTGTTGTTATAGCTTCTCAATTTTAGCCTAACAAAAAAAAAAGGTTAGTGAATAAAATCATTGTTCTATACTTACATTGTAGTTTGATTTTATTCTTGAATGTAGTTTTTCTTCATTTTCAATATAAAACTATTCCATATAGTAAATGTTTATGCATTGTAATTTTAGGAATGCTTATTGTTCAATAAAGTTCAAAATATAAAAGTGTGAAACGGAAAATGTACACGAATTTAGACACAAAGATATGAATGTGTTACAAACTGTTCACTTGGGAAATTTAAATTACTATTTTTGTTAAAGAATAGAAATAAAATCTGTACACAGTTTTTTTTTTCCATATTCCTGAATTTTTTAGATTTTTCCTTTATAATAATTTATTATAACAAAGAAAATGATTTCCTAAAATAATAATTTCCATAAAATATTTTCTTTCATCTTAAAATTTTTAAAGGAAATATTTTATACGAATTTTTGTTATTATAGGAAAAAAAAATAAAATATAAAATATAAAATTTCCTTTCTTATCGAACTTTATAGAAACGTTAACAGTCAATAAAATGTTACACTTTCAAGAAGAAAATCATTTTCTTATAAATTTAACTTAAATCTTTGTAAAAGAAAAAATGAGCCAGGCAAATCATAGTAGTGAATTTACATTTTACTCCATTCCGGCCTGATCGCTATGGCACTTTACCGACAATGTCATTGAATCCCTTACTGCTCTCTCGTTTTAACCAGTTCAGTTTACGTGTCGCTCCGCTTGCCCGGCTATGCTTACCAACTTCGCTACTGCTCCAGTTTACTCCTCTCATCTACCGTCTTCATAAGAATTCGGCGCAAAATTTGCCAGATCCGCCTTAAGTCTGATTATTTTTTTAATTTTGTCAAAATCAGCCCAGTCGTTTGTTCCGCACTGCACTTACAAACTTTTGTAGTGTTGAGATTATATTGAAAAATACTATAAAATATATTTCACGGCCGAGAAATTTTCTGACTGCCCTCGTATATTGTCTTGTATATACAGCAGTAAGTATCTGTAACTCAAGACGTTATTAAAAATTTACGAATTAAATTATTATATAGTATACTTTTCATAATGATTATAATTTGATTGTAACGAATCAAACTGCAGCATTTGTCGACTTTTATCTTTTGGAAAAACATTCGAAAAAGAACGACATCAAATTCGAAATGATAAAGTTCATCGTAAGAGGTTATCTTCTTATACTATAGTATAATGAATCTCGCATCTCACTATCTATTTTTATAGAAATAATAAAATCGTTTTAAGACCAATTCAAGTGCATTATAAAAATGCATTTCTATACATCAAGAACAGTTAATAATGGGAATTCAAGAAGTATTAAATACCATCTTTTAGAGAAGAGATTAAAGTAATTCTTCTTATAATAACTGATCATTTGTTTGGCATTTGATTTTTACACGAGGCACCAACAGTTTTTATATTTGTGAAAAATTCATGAGATTGGAACAGAATCATTTCATTGTTTCCCTATTTAAACTTTACCGACAAAACGAATGTTAGATAAAGTATTACATTCGTGCGAAAACCTAACTTTTTTTCTAAAAGGGATAGAAAGATGAAAATAAGTGCAAAATCCGTTTCATCAAACATGAATAGCTCCATGTCCGTCCGTCCGTTTGTTTCTTCATATCGTTAATAAAATCTAAACGGCTCGTCCGATTTTCATGAAACTTTTACAATTCTTGTGAGAAATCGTTTCGTTGAGCAGTTCATTTCATATTTTGGACCGGTCAATTGGCCACCTAGATCGTGTGATATCAGACCTAGATTATTTTCTTTGAGATTACGTGAAGAAGATTGATGTCTTGAAAGCAAATATTACTCGCGCTATTGGCCACATTCCAATCGTAATTCTCGAACAAGTAGTTCAAAATTGGACCTATCGAATGGACCACGTAAAACGTAGTTGCGGCCAAGATTTGAGTGACATAATCTTCAAAAAATACAATGTATCGATTGTTCTTTTAGGTCTTAATAAAGTCTTCACATTCAGTTTTTTGTATTTTATTTCAAAATATTTTCTTAAACCTCACAATGAATCGGTCGTTATATGTTATGTTATATGATTTCCTTTTATCAGATCCGGTTAAAATTCTTCAAAAATTCCCTTTTATTTTATTTCCTTGCTAAATTTTACATATTCCCTCTTATGTTAAATTATGTCTATCCCGGATCCGTATACGAAACTGTGTATAGAGAGTGAAGAGCAATTATTCCTTGACTATATAACAACTATAACAATATTATACCACCGTGGTAGACATGTGGAAATTCTTCTCCTTTAACAGTCGTTGGTTTTTCTACTTAAATGATTCTTTTACCCTTAAGTCTTCAATTGATGGAAACCAAAAACCACCCATTTACCCTATATATATTGGCTACCATATATTGATGCCAATGTATTTTTAAATTGAAATCGATACAATATATTAGAAAATAACAATAAACTTAGAACAAACAAAGCCGGATAAAAAGCATACGTGTAATACATATAAGAATTCCTAAACATGATTTGCATGTGTTTGTATAGACTGTCCAAATTCATCAGGTCCTAAAATCCTTTATAAACAATGTAGTATATAGTTCGAATAGATTTATGATGTTGTATGTTTCAAATGGATCCACTCAATTCGTCATATGTTTAATATATGAAGTGAAGACGGAAGTAGGATCTCAATAAATTGAAAAAGAAACCACAAAATGATTGGTTTTTGTTGCAAATGACCACAGTTTATTTTGTTGTACTATGGGAGAAGAATTTTTGGTTTCTTTTTGGGTTGGAATCACGAAGGAAAAAGCCCATTATTTTCTTTTCTTTTTTTGCTCTCAATTTGAACATAAAATGTTGGCATATTAAAAATGATAAAGTTTCCTTTTTTTGGTCAATGATGAGAATAAAATTACATATATAAAATATGATTGAAATTTTCTTTTTATGAAAATTATTACCATATAAATTTAGTTTGCCAGGAATTTTCAGCAAAACAACAAAAAATACAACGAAAGATGAAAATTTAAACAAAAATTAAGTAAATTTTTAATGAAAGAAATTTTTATATTGAGAACGTGTATACACGTACATCTTAATTTTGGCTACACAAAATTAGCCTTGTTGTTCTTTACTCCACGCGGAGACATAGGAATTGATGACGATGATAATGCAATTAGTCTTATAAAATAAGGAGTTTTGATTTCCAGCAGTCTGGATAATTTGGTGGTACAATTTTCACATTGACACATTTTTGCCAGCTAATATTTTCAGTTGCTGCTTCATATCGGTTATAAATTTCCAAATTTTTGTTCCAAAGTTCATGCGACTTTACCTTAATTCGAACAATAAGAAATTATAATAAACTTTGGCTTAAAAATTGTGAAAAGATAATTTTTCCACAAAAAAAATGTCCATATTAAAATGACCGGCAAAAGGAAATTTTTCATAAATGCATACATTTTATGTTGAAAAATATATACTCGTAAGATGAAGTTTTACCATTTTAACTAAACATATAAGAGCAGCTTTTCATTTTGGTTCGTTTTTTGTTTAATTTATTTCTAGGCATTTGCCCAAACTTTTCTGTTTTTTACCAAGAAAATGTGAAAAACTTGATTTTTTCTTTAACTTGACTTGGCATGGCACACAACGACTATTTATATGCTATATATTCAATATAATATAAGATAAATTTTTGTATATAAAAGAAAATCCGTCTTAAACATATCAAAAAAGTATTTATTTTTCATCTTCTTAGCTAAATGCAAGTTTCGGATTTTCTTCTTTGATACAGGAGATAATCTTGATGTATACAGAGTATATTGCATCGAAAACGTTCTATAGAAAAGTTCTTCTTGGCAACAGTCCTTTGCATTTTCCATTTCTTGTCATTGTCATGGTCGTCTTCTTTTCAGTCATTCTGCAACTCTTATATACAATATATTATAATATGCAAAGAATGAAATAGGGGCTTTCTGTCTGCTTAGTTTCTACGTTATTCCTACGGTTTACTTGCTTTCAACCCAGAAGTTTTCGTTTAGGTGGCACCTTTTTTTTACAAAACAATTTTTTTCATTACTATACATATGTATACTAAACTTTTTACGTGGAGAATGTAGTTATTTTTTTCCAATTTAAAATGAAATGCAAAATAAGATCCTCCTTTTCTTAGTCAATTTACCCGATTCAATACCACTGTAAGTAACATAAGAAAATCATTGAGAATTCTTGATATAATTTTTTATTTGCATATAAAGAATTATATGGATTCCCAATTGTGCAATGTATTCTTTTTGAATAATGTAATCGAAAAGGGCGCATAATAAACAAAATCCTACATGGACCTTTGAAATTCTAGAAAAGATTAACACCAAAATACTAAACATTTGGAATTAAACTTTGTGCATATGAAAAGAAGAGAAATTATTCCCAAGGCAACAAAATTTTTTTGTGTTTTCTTTTATACTACTGCGTACAAAAAATATCGCGATTTTCTCATTATAAAGGACACGCCAAAAATTCAATTGTTTTCGTCCAAGTTATTCAGCAACGTGTAGAATCAAAAGAACCAACAGACATCCAAATTTGTCCAGTAATCTCTTTAATAATCAACCATCCATCAGTGAGCAACAAATTCTTTACTTCTGTAATCCCAAGCCTAATGGTTTTCCAGAACTTCTCTACCTTCTTCTGATTGTGTAGGATATTTTTCCAGCCGGTTCTAAAGCCCGGAAAACCTAGAAATGGGATGAACTACCTTTGTTACTTAATATTTAATATGTATAATGACATCAAATTATACACAGATGGCAATGACAATTTTACTAACATAAATTGAAGAAAATTTTCAAAATTTACTGGCTCGTCTTGTAAAGTGAGAAAGTTCCGATATTCTTTGAACGCATTTGCAAACTTATATTTTCTTCTTTTCAGACATGAATCCTTTTGATAAATCTTTATATATCCTTAGATTCGGTATATTTTGAGATTTCCACAAAAATAGGCTTCTTAAAAAGAAATCCCAATGGACACTTGCGGTTTTTTTTTTGTATCAAAATGTATTTTTTCAAATTTTTTTTGAATTATTTTTTTTTTATTATATGTTAAAAGCCTTGTTGAATATTTTCTATTTGCCAACTGATTTTATTCAATGAAAATTGTTGAATAAAAAAGAAACATATAAAAAGTGATACAATGCACAAAGGACGAATATAATTTTTGCACCTTTTATAATATCCCTTTTTAGGGAATAAATATTATACAATATAAAATTTGTGCGGTAACGGTTTCAAAGGGACTCTAATTTATTGGTGATATTCCATGTTACCGTAATCAGCGAAATTTTCTGTAAATGCTTGTGCATATAACTAAATGTAATTTTTATATGAAAATATATAAACTTTAATTTTCCTATCAAATAGAATAATTAATGTCTACTTCATTAACATTCATTTAAATATGAAAATATAAACAATAAAAAATAGTGTGAAATGTTAGTGATTGGCCCAGTTTTATTTTCAGAGGGACAGACTTTCGTGCAGCAAACTTATCGTCCCCTATAATTGTGTCCATCTGAATAAACCCTAATTTTCAGTCGATTCTACAATATTAACATATGACTTAAATATTGATACAACTTTTGGTAACAGTTTTTAGGCATGCAGTTTTCACTTCGGTCTTAGAAGATTTTAGAGTAATGTCATATGCAATTAGAATTGTTAAGTTTATTAAAATTTCATTTGTTAGGATTGTATGTTTCCTAAGATTTATAAAAGAAATAGATTTCGAGTGCGAAGCATTTATTAGACTGTCAATTAGAGCGTTTTGATTGGTTTTATCAAAACACTTAAGGTTCCACAAAAAAGCGTTTCACCCTATACATGTAATTTGTCATTTGAAAATGTTTGCAATATTTTCACATAAAATTAATTTTCTATTTTCCACAATAACAATTCGTAAACATTATAATTTCTAAATAATAGGAACAAAAACGCCTCCAATGGCATTATTGCTTTGTCATCCTTTTAAAGGATATTGTTATCATCGCATAAAGGGTGATTTTTTTTAGAGTGATAGTACTTTAAATGTTTGGTTGTAAGCACCAATGATGCCTCTATCATGTAAACCACACTAAACAGTACATTTTTGAGAATGTGATGGAACCTGGTGAACCTCTTGAGGATTATTCTCACTTCATATATGGCAATTTTGTTTGTTAACGTACTATTTAACCAAAAATCAGCTTCATCACTGAACAAAATTTTCATTTAGTAATTGTCTTTCAGCCCATTCACCAAAGAAAGGACACAAACAGTGGTCTTGCGGCTTCAGATCTTGAACCAATTGGATTTTATGTAGACCAAGATATTTACGCGAAATTTTCAATAAAGGTCAACTTTTTGAGAACAGCGAAGAATAGACAAATTTGGATCTTTATCAACACTTGCGCTAACGGCACCGATATTTTCTTTTGTACGTACGCATTGAGTAGAGTACATGCTGTTCGAAATTTATTAATAACTCGAAGAATAAGTAGCTCATATGGACGATTATATAGACCATAAACTAACTAACTATAACTAAGTCTTTTCACGTTAATTTGTCCAACCTTACTAAACACAAATGTCAAAACAGATGTCATTTACCATCTATCAAAAAACAGTGCTACCAATCGAAAAATCACCCTTTATTTTAGGAAATCGCTTTTATTCATTTTAAGTTTTCCACCAAAGGTTTTTCCTTTCTCGTATAAAACTTTCAATATGCTAACGACAGGATATTATTATATATGGGTTGGGGAAGTCTAATTTCGTAATATCCAGATAAGCCACGTACAGATGAGTTTATTATTCCATGGGATGCTCAATATATACATATTTCGGATTAAATCTTGAAATTCTAAAACTAGACGTTGAAAATATTTTCGCCATTCATATCATTAAGGAGATTTTGAACCTTTAATTGAATTCATCTAACCAGAAAATAGGTGGCTTGTTTCTGGATACATATGTACGGTTTGCCAACTGTGGACTTGGATATAAGCTTTTATAAATCGATATTTATAAAATAAACTTATCGACAAACTTGATAAAGTCTCTGAGCATAAAAACTGTGAAAAGAAGATTCAACTTGTTGAACCTGAAAACAATCAGTTACAGTTATGATATTAGATATTTGGGAATGAGACAAGGCCTTATAAGTCGAATTCTATACTGGTCAAAACATTTTTAACTTCTATACAAAGTATTTAAGTTACTGGAATCGTGATCGGAAATACAAATCTCCATGTTTTAGAAGATTCTAAATTGTTTGCAATCATTTTTATCCAATGTCTCTCTATCTGTCTGTCCGTCTGTGGAAAAATTGTTAGCTGTACGTAAGAAAAAATGTCTGTTGTTTCTCGGATCTAAGGTATGATACGGGTCCTGCAGATAGAAATGCTTTTTGGCAGAGTAAAATTTTCATGAAATTTTGCATCAGGATTAAATGATAAGGACACATTACCCAACCTTTTCGTGCTTTTAAAAAGCAAAGGATAAAAGAGGACATCAAGTTGAAAACTCTGTTTTTAAATAATTGTCAGAAAATTCGTTGTCAGGATTGACTTAAAAAGGACCGAATGAAAGAGGAAAAAAATAAAATAATGCATATATCAAATTAACAACTTTGTTTTTAAACAATTATCGGAAAATTCCCGATGTTAAGTAAAACTATGTTGTTAAGAACCTAATGCAGGACTTTTTGAAAAGGGACGAAAAGAATTAAATGGGATTTGGACATATGTATAGAAGTTTCAATAGTGGTTTTGCACTATGGCTTGTTATCTTCAATGTTCAGCTGAATGAATGCCTTGACCATTGATTAATATATACCAAAGTTTCTGTGTTATCACAGTTTCTTCGGATTCCTCTCATTTCGTTTTTCAAGAGTACGTATAGCTACTTTGTGGAGAATATTTCTAGGATTTTGAACATACTAACTGCAGGATTCATATCAATTTAATACAATCAGATTTTCTTGGTTATTTTTTAAGTAGTATTATAATACTTCCTCTCTGGTTTCATATCCAATATTATCTAGTTCCCGAAGTTTTATCAACTTATACGGTTTGCTTCATAATTTTCTTGATATTTTCTCATTAAGTAATTACTTGTAAAATTGTATAGCTTTCAAAAGAGAGGGTGGTCTTTTGTTACATTTAATTTCGAAAATTATAGTTTTCTAGACACTTTATAAAAAGTATCAGAAATGAGTTGGCTTCTTTTCGATACTAATTGGCTGGGAGTGTTCTTAATTACATTTTTTTTTTTGATAATATATTTTTTCCTTCTTAGAATTGATTCATCCTTGTTGTCTTTCTTAATTCAGTAGTTTAGTACTTTTTCCTTGGAATTGAGGTAATAATATCAAAGAATTAGACAGATATAATTTGATGGGCAGATTCATTAATTATTGAATGAATTATTAAATTTTATTCAACTGAAACAAGCAAACAAGTACCGCCAGAAGAATGAACCACTTATAAACCACCCGCTGACTCATCATGGAGAATATGAAAAACTGAGCCTGGTTGAACGTGGTAATAACAAGAGGTTGGACTATTTTATCAAACTGTAATATGGTTTTACCTATACACCAAGATCAGAGAGGATAATTACTTTTTAGTCCAATTCAATCTGTGATGATGTTTTATAACTTTTTCCAGAGTTAGTGGCGAATTTTGTGATTGTTAGCCAAATTTCCGATTGTAATTAAATCAATGATCTAATATTTATGGAATGGCTTTTCCAATCAGATTTCCACCTGGCGTTGTTAAAACTAATTATGCTGTATAGGTCATCAACTATATGTTTATACATTTTGAATTCTTTTACAGCGAAATTTACATTTGCATTTCGAATAGATTTTCTTGTTTCATTAATTTTTAATTCAAAGCATATTTTTGTACTTTTACTTTCTCGACATCACAAAAATCAATGTTCTGGTCTAGTTCTCATTCTAATTCTAATTCATTTCTAAATATGGTATAAATATCGAGTATTACAAATGTGACCAGAATTCTTGTATGACATTAATGTCTTTAATACGAATTGTAATTATTCCGGTCGTTCATATTAACTTCTTGTTAAAAAATGTAAATATTTGGAATTGAGGTCAACTTTCCGACAATCCTACACAATATGTTATGGATTGTTGACTTTTTCCTCCATCGAATATTTTCCTATTCAAATTGCATAAAGAATTCCATTGCAGATTTATTCACATATGGAAGTTTTGTCATCAATGTAGTAAACTATAACAATATGTTTTCCTACCATTCAATATGATCATTCTTGTGTGATTATTTTCTTCGTTTTCATCTACTTATAATCAACTTTGTGATAAGATTTTCAAATAGACCAACGTCCGTAGAATCTATTCATTCATGTTTATCTTAGAGAGATATTTCAACTATATTCCATTAAAACAATAACCATTCTTCTTTTAAATTTTGTTACAATATAGAAGAACATTGTTATAACTTTTGAACATTTTGTATTTTTTTTGTTTTTGTTTCAGGTTATCCACAACCAATGTATCGATGGTTAAAAGATGGTATTCCAGTTGGAGAATTTTCAAGCAGTCAATACTATAGAATACATATTACTAGAAAAGAAGATGCTGGCAGTTATCAATGTATTGCAAAAAATGATGCTGGAACAATTTTTAGTGAAAAAATTGATGTTGTTGTTGCATGTAAGTATATACAAAAATTATATCTTTTAGATCCATTTTATTAACTTAATTAGAATAATAAAAATTTATATAATTAAGATTCAATCTTCATTCAATGGTTTGTATAAACAAAAAAGAAATCATTAAAAACTTTTGTATTTGCCAATTTAGTCTGTTTACAGACTATCAAGTCCGACAAAAATCTTAAGAATTATTAATTGAAGAGTCAACCTCCTTCTTGAGATCAGACATCAACCAATCTTTGATTAAAATCAATTGATTACTTTAGGAAAACAAGAAAATTCCAATTAAATATCATCTTTTTAATGAATCATTCCATTTTATATATAATTTGCATACGTCATTTATTATTCAATTTATATTTATATTCATATGAATTTTTTTGATTATTTTTTGCACAGATATGGGCATATTTGAAGATTTAACTGAACGTCGAATATCAGTTCCATCGGGTCATCCAGCTATATTTAATTTACCACCAATTGAGTCAGTACCATTACCATCAGTTATATGGCAAACTGAAGAGGGGCCACTTAATTATGATATTAAATATGCATTTACAAAATCAAATGAATTAATTATATTAAGTGTTGATGAAGGTGATCAAAAAGCATATCGTGCTCGTGCAATTAATACACAATTGGGTAAAGAGGAGAATAGTGCCTTCATACATTTAAATATAACTGGAGATCCATATACAGAGATAGCACCAGAAATTATAATTCATCCGGAAAGTATGAAATTAAAACGTGGCGAACAAGTTGCCGAATTACAATGTATTGCAAATGCCCGGCCGTTACATGAAATCGAAACATTATGGATGAAAGATGGTATCCTAATAGAAAATTCTGGTGTTGCACATACATTGAATGATCCGTGGAATCGTACATTGGCATTATTATCAGCGAATTTAACACATTCTGGTGAATATAGTTGTCAGGTGCGTTTAAGAAGTGGCGGTTTTCCAACAGTAATATCAACAGCAACAATAACTGTTCATGAACCGCCAACATTTTTTACACCATTAAGATCGGAAACATTAGGTGAATATGCATCACAACTAATTTTACCATGTGATGTTATTGGTGAACCATTACCACTTGTAACATGGTTTCGAAATGCTGAAGCATTAGATTTATCCAATGAAAGGTAGAATTATTCTTTGAGGCTACGTATGATAGGAAATATATTAATTTTTTTTTCTAGATATATGATAAAAGATGATAATTCGTTGGTGATTAAAAAACTCTCAATGGATGATTCGGCAATGTTTCAATGTTTGGCATCAAATGAAGCTGGTGAAAAATCTTCATATACTTGGTTAAAAGTTAAAAGTGAGTTTGTTATACAAATTTTTATTATAAATAATCAAAAAATTATAAAAAAAAGTTTTTATCAGTAACATTTCTATTTAACCTAACAAATTTCTTTCTTATTCTTTTTAACCAAATCATTACAAAAAATTTTGTCAAAAACAAAAACAAAAAAAAAATACTAGAAAAACTAGTCAATAATAGATGCATTTATACTACTAATGCTATTGCAACTAACACTAAATGTAAAATGCTAATTCGTCATAAGCGATTTGCGCAGCCAAGAATAATCCGGGTGAGGGCCTCGCCACCAACATCGGGTGGTAATAATAAAAGGAATCATAAGGATTTTCGCTTTAAAACAGGCAGTAAGGACAACAATACAAAATTAGTTAATTTGATGGATGCTTTCTTTGCACGCCCTCTTTGCACAATGTAGTAATTTTATTTTGGAAATTTTTATGTTTCGGCACTTTATTTATTTCCTTTCCTCTGCTAAACAATATGTAAAATAATCTTTTAGTTATTTTTAATGTTTAGTTAATTCTTTAAATTTTAAAAATAAAACATTCTTATTATTCGCAAACATTTTTGTTCAACCATTTCTATTGTATATGAATTTATAGCGAATTTTATTTGCCACTTTGGCTTTGGAGCAGCATAAATGTTTACATTAAAAGCAATGACCGAATATGGTTCTGCATCAATTGCATAGCGGATGTACGATTTATTCCACATTTTTGTATTCTTTTCTCACGATTCGCCCAATACTTACTTTGAAAACGAAGGAAACAAAATATTCGACACATTAGAAGCTTTTCAACTAGTACAATGATAAAAGATGTTCCATTAACAAAATTAAATTTCCCATACGTCGAAGAAAGCTTGACATAAAATGAAATAGTTCGAGTAAACGAAATTCTTTTTTAATTACTGCTGCATCGATGAGTACCTATATCACTATTTACTAACCAAAATGTTGGCTCATTAAATTTTCTTCTGTAATTTTCGTTTATTTTTCAGTCCACGGAATTCTTTAAACAGGCCCGTAACCTGAACTGAATATAAGGATGTGCACAAAGGAGCTCGTATCATAAATATATATATATATATTTTAACAAAATTTTCAAACATATTAAAATATCCTTAAAATTTTCTTCGGAGCCGCAAAATGCTAGAATGGGCAGAGCCTTATTCTAGTTACGGGCCTGTTTTTAAATAAAAAAATACTAGTGAAAATTCACATTGTTATAAATAATATCATGAATAGTTTTTTTTTTCTTCTACTTAAAAAGAAAATAGTTTTTCACACCTTCTTCTAATATAACTGAAGATTGCTATCGTTTTACAAAAGAGATTCTACACTTTTCAATGCTTACTTTATATATATACTTACTTACGTACCTGAATTGCATGTTCATCTTACTTTTTTTTCATCATTTTCATGAAAATACTTTTTAGTTTTATTTTCTTCTTTTTCATGAATTTTTTATATTAATAAAGAAAAGATTCTATCGCGTTACACTATACTCTTAGGACAACTTATCAAACATAGATACTTGTACTTTCTTAGACTTTACTAAAGTATAAAAGAAGACTAAAGTACAAAAGTGTATAGTAATCATCTCCTGAATTCGAATTGACTATTTTCGCAATGATGTCGATATAGTGGTTCTGGAGATTTGTGTATTTCTTTTGTAGGCATGATAACTTCAGAACGACTAACTTAATTTTTTTGAAAATTGGTACAAAGATCGGTTATAGTAAGTGGATGAACTGGTTAGGACTTTGACAGAAAATTTTATACTGGGAGTGATGGTTTTTGGTCAAAAACATATTCCTAATAATACTTCCAAGAAAGTTAGATGGTTTACTATATCAGATGATTTTCCTGTTTATAGTGATGATCATTATTATTATTATTTTCGTGTACATATCATAACAATGTACAATTTCTTCTTTTTTCCATTCGGTTGGTTTTAGTTGAAATTATGGAAAATGTTGTAAATGTCCCAAAGGAAATGTGTTTTCAGGGAAACCTCAATTATAATGAGATTTTTGGTTATGTGAAAGCTTTTTTCCTAATTATTGATAATTAATTATTTGATTTAAACTAAAACTTGTTATATACTTCTTTTCTATTCAATTCTTTCTTTTTAAAAAAAAATGTCATTTCTTCAACATGCTATTACAAAACTTTTTTTTTGAAAAATAAATTTTATACGAAAAAAATCAATTCAATGAAATTAGAGTACCTAATTTGTCTCTCCATCGAAGAATATAGACTTTATCCGAGGTCCATCGATTTTTATTTTAACAATGTCCTTTACAATTTCCGATTTTTTTTTTTTTGTTTTCTTTTGTTAGGACAAAAAGTATCACCTTCTTTAACCTAGTCATCTACATTGGAAGAAAGTAGCTTATTCTGACCTCTATTATACACATTCAATTATCTCTTCTCTATATTTTCTATAAGCTAAACTCATTTCTAAGAAGTTGAAACATAATTACGGAAAATGGATAGGATATGTTTTTTTTCTTTCCGTTGTGTTTTTTTTTCATGTTGTCGAAAGGCCGAAAGTAGATAAAAGACAGATTCTTACTTAATGGAGGCATCTAACAGCCCCAATTCGGATAGATTTTTTTTCTTCATACATGATATCCAGAGCAATACCGGTAGAACAGGAGACCATCATCATATTCCCACTTTACTCTAAAAAGGAATACAAAAGGAACATTTTTTTGTGTAAGGAATAAAATAACTTAAGAAGGATATCTTTTGTTTTCATGCAATTTTACAACTATGAAATCATTCTTTTGATATAGATTTTAGCTTAAACATACAAATTTCGAGCATTATTGAATATTATAAAGGTATATACAGGGTGACCAAATAGAGATTGAAAAACTTAAAAGATGAAATATATTTCCTGTAATTATTTTTATACCTGGGAAAATTGAATTCTTTCCAGAACATTTTCATTATTACTAGGCGGAAAGTTTTAGGGTAGGAATATTGTTGATAAGATAATGAATTGTATTCTGCTTTTCCACATATATCCCCTACTTCGTGTAGGTCCACAAAAAGAGGAATCACCAAATCAAATAAACGAATAGACCAATTTAAATTTGGCAATACGATCTTAAAATTTCTGATCATGTTATCATTGGCAACTGTTCTGACATTACTTTCGTTTAGTCCAAATAATTGCATCGAAAAATTTTTGTAATTTTAATACGTTATTACAGATTGAATTTTACCATTTTAAATTTCTAAAGCGTACATAATGGACTTTCTTGTGCCACCCTATAGGTAAATACAATAACTATAGTATTGTCTTGTACAAATTTTATATCATTATATTCGGTCACTGATGTAGGATACTCTTGTTTATTAAATTTGAAAATGAAGATAGGCCAACTATTATTATTACGTTTTATAGTAATTAATAATTTCATGAATAATTTTACAACATTTCATATGAATGTAAAGTAATACAATCCTTTCTCTTCATATATGTACATTGGGAGTTTGAAAAGGAGACAATTATGCATGAAATTTAGGTTACAGGAACATTAAAATATCTATCTTTTAAATTATATCATGAAAATTTAAATAGGAACATTTCTTATTTACATGTTTGTTATGGAAAACACAAAAGATTTTAAAATAAAATTTTAATGAATATGAATTTTGGAAATTTTAGATGAAGTTTAAAGTAAAAGATTTTAGAAAGAATTTTATTACAAATTGTTTTTAGGATTTTTGCCAAAAGAAAAATTTATTTGTAAAAAGTTTCAAATAAATTAAAATTGAAAAATTTTAAAGGAAAATTCTTTAGAACACATTATAAGAAGAAATAAATCAAAACAATTGTTTTTATTTATTCATTTATTTGAGTACACTTTCTTAAAATACATTTAAATTAATTTATAAAGTGGAAAGTTTTTTAGAAATTGATTCAATATTTTTTGATGTTTATGAAAGAATGTAAGCGATTTAGACTTATTTATACGTAATAGGAAAAACGCTGGGAAACAAAAGTAAGCACATCTATATATGTTTCTAGTAAAGAGTAATAATTCTCTATTACATCTCTCACCAAGGATGTGAGGAGAAATTGGATCTAGGGTTTCTATCTTGTGCATACATTTCTCAAATACAATTTACAAGGAAATGTTATATTTTCTAATGTTATTAGGCATGACAATCAGTGCATACTTGCTAATCATATTTTTTGAGTGAAGTTTTAACAACTTAGAGAAAATTATTTAAATATAACTAATGTATCTAAACCAAGGGAAAAGTTGAGATTTGTGGCTCAATGGGTAAGCAAAGAACTTCTTAAGTGTTGATATAAACAATTTATTAATGAAAATTGCTAAATCAATAATAATATGAAATCCTCAGATTCGTATTTAATTTTTAATTAATATTAAATTGTAGCCTTCTACTATATGCATGAACATTTCTAAAGAATATATATATACATTTTTTTAATACATATTCGCTATTTTAATTATAAATTAAATCTCCAGACAATTTAATTGATTCCTGTCCTTGCTTTTAATATTTTTTATATAATCTATATTTTATCTAATTTATTACTGAATGCCTTTATAAGAACACACCATATCAATCAATGGGTATGAATCCTTCAACTTTAATCAATTTAATATGCACTCTAAAGCTTCGTTCATCTTCACATATTATTAATTTTTTTTTTTGCATAATATTCACGATTTTATATTATTGGTAGTTTTCTTTAATAAAAAATAACATAAACAATATTTTTACCATAAACTGAATACATGTAAGGAATGCTGATTTTGATGATTGTAAATAAGATATGACTAATATTATTCTTTTCCAATTCAAGCATCTCTACCAATTATGGAACAACCACCACAAAACGTGACAGTTTTAGATGGTAAAGATGCAACAATAACATGTAAAGCTGTTGGAGCACCAACACCAAATATAACATGGATTTATAATGGTAAAGATTTGTAATGATTATTTAATATTGTATTAATTTGTTGATTAAAATTCCTTTAAAAACGTAGCACTTTTGTTTGTTTCAAAATACCAACTAATCCTTGCACTGTTTTTAATTTTTTTTTTAATTAAAAAATTATCAAATAGAAACACAACCAATTGAAGTGTCCAGTCGTATCCAAATTCTCGATACTGGTGATCTTTTAATATCAAATATTCGAGAATCTGATGCCGGTTTGTATAGCTGTAGTCGTTCAAATGAAGCCGGCACTGTATCTGGTGAAGCATATCTAGGTGTTTTAGGTAAGTAATTAAATATAATGAATATCTCATTTTGTTTTTGCAACTAACCTTTCTAATTGCTGCTTTCACATATTATATATTATTGTTTAATTAATTATAATTATTTTTTTTTTCCTAACCAGTTCGAACACAAATAATACAACCGCCAGTCGATACAACCGTTTTACTCGGTTTAACAGCATCACTTCAATGTACTGTATCAAGTGATCCGACTGTACCATTTAATATTGATTGGTATCGTGAAGGGCAATCAGCACCGATAATGAATTCACAACGAATCGGTGTACAAGCTGATGGTACACTAGAAATTCAAGCTGTTCGTGCATCTGATGTTGGAATTTATTCGTGTATGGTTACATCACCAGGTGGAAATGAGACAAGATCGTCACGTTTAAGTGTCATTGAATTACCATTTGCACCAACAAATATAAAAGCTGAACGTTTAGATTCAGAAAATCAACGTGCTATTAATGTATCATGGACACCAGGATTTGATGGAAATAGTCCGATCATTAAATTTATTATACAAAAACGTGAAGTTTCCGAATTAGGTAAGTTCTAACGAAGTTTTTGCATTGGATTTTGTTATAATTTATAAGGTTTTTTTTAAAAATATGATTTTTTTCTTTTTTTTTTTTTTTTTATTCTATATCCCGAATTTATGTTTTCCTTTTTCGATCTATAATCAATATCCTAAAAAAAAAAAAAAAAAAATTAAAACAAAAACAACCGTGCACTTTTTTTTGATCACTAACCTTAGAAGAATTTTTAGGTCCTATTCCAGATCCACTACTTAATTGGATAACTGAACTTAGTAATGTAACAGCAAATCAAAGATGGATTTTATTGACTAATTTAAAAGCAGCTACAGTCTATCAATTTCGTGTTAGTGCTGTTAATCGGGTTGGTGAAGGTTCACCATCCGAACCGAGCAATGTTATTGAATTACCACAAGAAGGTAAGATGATTTTTTCTTTGATATTATTATTCTTAAATCAATATTTTCTATAAGTAGTAGATTATTATTTTTATTATGTTTTCTTTTAGTTTTTTTAATTTTAAATAAGATTTGTAGTTTTTTCTCTAGTTGTTTATAATATGTTGTTTTTATACATTAATTTTTTTGGTTTATTTAAATTTTTTTTTAAATATCAAATTTTTCAATAGTTTTTTGATGAAGCAATATATTCTGAGATTGCATATGATTCCGCCTTTTTTCGGGAAATTAAAGATATTACAAAATTAATATATTCAAAGTATGCTCAATCGGAAGCTACAACTTTCATCCATCTTTGCAAGTAATATTTTATAGACCAAAGGATAATACATATCGCAGCAGATTTATAAAATAGGGATGTAAAACTTCCCGCAAATGCTGTTTATTTGGAATAAAATTGAATATATTGAATGAAATAAAAAATTAGTCTTTTACATTTCAAACAAATGTCAAATACTACGTTTAAGTACTGTCAAATGCATGTATGTATTGCTAAATAGATAGTATCAAAGTATAAAAGCCGGGATCACATGCAATCTCTCAGTATACAATTTTTCATTAAAGGAACTTTTCTATTGAATATAACTTTTGTATGTAATTTTTTATTTTTTAAGTAAAACATGATATATGGCATGAGAAAAAAAACAAACATAATTTCAATTATTGCCAAATTTACAAAGGCAAAATATCAATAGTGTGCAACATTTTATCTGCATCCAAACAAATAGAACTACCTTTTCAAAGCATGCTTTCATTGTTTCTTGGTTTAAAATTAAGACATCGAAAATCTAGTACATTTTGTGAAAGATGATATCTATCACAGGGTCTACATTAGCCAATATTTCTGGTATACCAGCAAAATTGGTTGCTAAAAAGCTAGTGTAGACCCTCCTGGTATATCAATTTTTCTGATAACACAGGGTCTACATTACCCAATATTTCTGGTAAGCCAGCTGGTATACCAGAAATATTGGCTAATATAGACCCTGTGTAACTTCCTTGGAAATAAATGCTTGTATTTTAGGGAAGATTTCTGATTTATAAATAAAGAAGAGAAAATTAAGTGAAAAGATTAATTCATATTTAAGTAGTCTGTATTTTACTTCTCCTATAATATCTTCTATAAAAATTATTTAGAAGTTAAAAAAAATATTGTACCGAAAAATGTGAAATTTAAATTACATCTTATATAATTATTCACATTAATTTTGCATCCCTTTGCAAAGAAAAAAACCACGGCACACTATTGCAAAATAAAGTATCTACTCAAATAATTAGCCATGTAAAAGTTGCTAGACCGTTTTAAATGATTTAATTAGTAATTATATGGTTTAGTTCAAACATGGCTAACTATTTAAGTAGGGGATTGTATAGTCAACAAGTTTAAACTTAAGTTGCATAATACGAATATTTTATTGAATAAAAAATAAAAACTTTAGTTTAAACTGTTTTTCAATGGAATACTTCATAATTCTTACCTTCAAATTTATTCACTTATTATTTTTTTTGTTAATTTGCAACTTATTCCATAATTTCGTATAAATGCATTTTTGAAATATTATTTTGAGCTACCAAATTATTAGTATTAAATCTTTTTAGTTTTTTTTTTGGCTCTGCAAAACAATTTTCTTTGTAAAATAAAATGCTAATCAATTTGTTAATACATAAATGTTCTATGTTCTATTTTCAAAACCAAAAAAAAAAAATAATAATAATAAAAATAATAAAAAAATAAACGCTTAAGTAGCATTACCGCTTAAGAGAGGTATATTAAACACTTTAAATAATGACAATTTTCATATAATAATCAATATTTATTCAAATAATTATAATTCGAAAAACAGCACCATCCGGACCACCAGTTGGTTTCGTTGGATCTGCAAGATCTTCATCCGAAATTATTACGCAATGGCAACCACCATTAGAAGAACATCGTAATGGACAAATATTAGGATATATTATACGTTATCGTTTATATGGTTATAATAATAGTCCATGGACAACACGTAATATAACAAATGAAGCCCAACGGAATTTTCTAATACAAGAATTAATCACATGGAAAGATTATGTTGTACAAATCGCTGCATACAATAATATGGGTGTTGGAGTATTTACAGAAGGTGCAAAAATTAAAACTAGAGAAGGTGTACCAGAAGCACCACCTACAAATGTTCATATCGAATCATATAATTCGACAGCTATTAAAGTATCATGGAAACCACCAAATCCACAACAAATAAATGGCATAAATCAAGGGTATAAAATTCAAGCCTGGAAATATGATATAATAAATGGTGAAGAACATAAAACTGAAGCTAGAATGATAACAGTTCCACCGAGCCTATTAGATCCATTGGCTGAACAAACTGCAATAATGGGTGGATTGGATAAATTCAGTGAATACAATATAACTGTTTTATGTTTTACGGATCCAGGTGATGGTGTACGTAGCGAAATGATTTCGGTTAAAACAAATGAAGATGTACCCGATGAAGTGAGCACTTTACAATTTGATGATGTTTCAGATCGTGCTGTTAAAGTGATTTGGACACCACCAAAAAGTATCAATGGAATATTACTTGGTTATCAAGTACGATATCAAGTTAAAGATAATCCAGATACATTAAAAATTGTAAATTTAACTGCTGAAGAAACTAGTCTTAATGTGAATCAATTACAAGCGACAACACATTATTGGTTCGAAATAACTGCATGGACACAGATTGGTTCTGGTCCACCGAAAACGGCTACTATACAATCTGGTGTTGAACCGGTTCTACCATGGCCACCTACACAACTTGCTTTATCAAATATTGAAGCATTTTCTGTTGTATTACAATTTACACCCGGTTTTGATGGTAATTCATCAATAACTAAATGGACCGTAGAAGCACAAACGGCACGTAATCTTACATGGTTTACAGTCTATGAAGTATCTGATCCAGATGCATCAACTCTTACTGTAACTGGTTTAATGCCATTTACACAATATCGGTTGAGATTAACTGCAACAAATGTAGTTGGATTATCGAAACCATCAGAGCCAACAAAAGATTTCCAAACGATTCAAGCACGTCCAATGCATCCGCCATTCAATGTTACTGTTCGTGCCATGAGTGCAACTGAGTTAAGAGTTCGATGGATACCATTACAACAAACCGAATGGTTTGGAAATCCAAGAGGGTATAATATAACTTATAGACAAGTAGAAAGTAATCCAAAAGTTCCATCGATGAGTGTACTTATCGAAGATCATACTGCAAATTCACACGTGCTTGATAGTTTAGAGGAATGGGCTGTTTATGAAATTATAATGAATTCCTGTAATGATGTTGGAAGTTCAAAGTAAGTAAAATTTTATTATCTTTAATAAAAAAAAATGTATAACAACTTTCATTAATTTGTGAATATTTGTGTATT
This sequence comes from Xylophagus ater, assembly GCA_963422695.1. Classification (NCBI taxonomy): domain Eukaryota; kingdom Metazoa; phylum Arthropoda; class Insecta; order Diptera; family Xylophagidae; genus Xylophagus; species Xylophagus ater. The sequence continues at coordinate 894,781 of OY730478.1, forward strand.
TACAGAGATAGTCCAAAAGCAATAGAACGTACACGAGAAGCTGTTCCATCATTTGGTCCATTGGGTGTTGAAGCGAATGCTACGTCATCGACTACAATTGTAGTTCGATGGGGTGAAGTACCTAAAGAACATCGAAATGGTCAAATCGAAGGTTATAAAGTTTTTTATGGGGCAACAAATCGTGGAGGACAAGTACTTCACAAAACTATCTCAAATAATGCTTCTTTTACAACAACATTAACTGAATTAAAAAAATACGTTGTGTATCATATTCAAGTATTGGGATTTACAAGACTAGGTGATGGTGCTTTAAGTTCACCTCCAATTAGAATTCAAACATTCGAGGATACGCCAGGTGCTCCGTCGAATGTGTCTTTTCCAGATGTTTCATTTTCAACAGCAAGAATTATTTGGGATGTTCCTGAAGAACCAAACGGAGAAATCTTAGCATATCAAGTTACATATTCATTAAACGGTAGTGTTAATTTGAATTACAGTAGAGAGTTTCCACCGTCGGATCGCACATTTCGTGCTACACAATTGCTTGCCGAACGCTACTATATTTTTAGTGTAACTGCTCAAACTCGCTTGGGATGGGGTAAAACTGCATCAGTATTAGTTTATACTACAAACAATCGTGATCGACCACAAGCTCCATCATCACCACAAATTTCACGTAGTCAAATTCAAGCACACCAAATCACTTTCAGTTGGACACCTGGTCGAGATGGCTTTGCACCGCTTCGATATTATACAGTACAATTCCGTGAAAATGAAGGTCCATGGACATCACTTATAGAACGTGTAGATCCAGGTGTAGCTTCATATACTGCCACAAATTTGAAACCTCACACAACATATCAATTCCGAATACAAGCAACAAATGATTTGGGTCCTTCAGCTTTTAGTCGAGAAAGTATAACAGTTCGAACACTTCCGGCAGCCCCAGCAAAAGGTGTTACAGATTTAAAGGTTGTACCGATTACTACAACAAGTGTACGGGTACATTGGACACCACTAGAAAAATCCTTATGGAATGGAGATTCGGTCACTGGCGGTTATCGTGTTCTATTTCAACCAATATCTGATTTTCCTGCTGCACTTCAAGCTACACCCAAACAAGATGTTATGGGAATTAGTTTAGAGTCTGTAGTTTTAGCAGATTTAACACAAGATCGTAATTATGAAATTGTAGTGTTACCATTTAATTCACAAGGAACTGGACCAGCTACACCACCTGTTGCTGTATATGTTGGTGAAGCAGTTCCAACTGGTGAACCACGTGCTGTTGATGCAGCACCAATTTCAAGTACAGAAGTAAGATTACGATGGAAACCACCAAAACAAAATATGCAAAATGGTGATTTACTTGGATATAAAATATTCTATTTGGTTATTGATTCACCACAAGAATTAGAAGATGGACGAAAATATGAAGAAGAAATTGAAGTAGTACCGGCATCAACAACTTCGCATAGTCTAGTATTTTTAGATAAATTCACAGAATATCGAATACAAATCTTGGCATTTAATCCGGCTGGTGATGGACCACGTTCAACACAAATAACTGTAAAAACATTGCAAGGACTTCCAGGTCCTCCGGCATTATTGAGTTTTTCTGAAATAACAATGCAAAGTTTAAAAGTATCATGGGAACCACCAAAAATGCGGAACGGTGAAATTCTTGGATATATTGTTACTTATGAAACAACGGAAGAAAATGAAAGTAAGTTTAAAAAAAAAATTTTTTCTTTTCCTTTTGATAAAATTTTAATTTTCAAATTAAAAAATGAAACTTTCCAAAATATTTTCAGAATTCAGTAAACAAGTTAAACAGAAAGTGTCTGGAACAAATCTTTTAGTACAAAATTTAGAAGAAGAAGTTACATACACATTTACTGTACGTGCACAAACAATCGATTATGGACCAGCAATTAGTGGAAATGTTACAACAGGCCCTCAAGATGGTTCACCGGTAGCTCCTAGGGATTTGATTCTATCAAAAACAGTATCAAGTGTTGATATGCATTGGTTAACTGGACCATCAGGCAAAGGACCAATTCTAGGATATTATATTGAATGCAAAAAACGAGGTTTGTAAAATTCTTTTCGTTTTTTTTATTTTTAATATAGTTTTGCTAGGATTTTATAATTTGTGATATCTCTTTTTTGTTTTAATTTTATGTAATTGATTATTGAAAATCAAAAAAAAATTATAATTTCTTTTTCATGCACTCCCATTTGAATTTCAATAGAAAGAGAGCATTCTTATATTTGTAAGTATTTTGATTAAAATAGCTTGTGATTGTTTACCCACAAAAAAAGTACATATTGAATGTTATATCAAAATCATCATAAGTTATGTTGTCTTTTTTCCATTCCCCAAAAAAAAATGGATTATATTTTTGAATGTGTTTAATTTTGTATTGAATAAAACATTTCCTGTTGAAGAAAATATACAGTGTTCCAAAGAGAAGATCGATTTGAAAATTCGCTACACACTTGGTGGCTTGCCCTTCTTTTTTATGTTATTCAAACAAAACAATCGGTCATCTTTTTTTCAAACACCCTATATTTCTACTGAAATATCAGATTTCCCACAAAATTCATTCAGTTTTTAGATAGTAATAAAACAACATTAAATTTTTATTGTATTAATCTAAAATAAAATTACCATTTTACTATCTAAGTAATTATCTGGCAAAGAAATGGTTCCCTGTTCTCAGAAGGTGAGTTCCCTAGAAGACAAAAAATCTGTGAGATACACTTGAACATCATCGGAATCTCGGAACTTCCTACCGTTAAGTCCAAATTGAAGCGAAGAGATGGTACTGGGTGAAATAAAACATTTCATCCAAATTTCTGATCGTTAAAGGTGGCTACGATCTGTTGACTAAATTTGGCCTTGTTTCTGTGAGAGCTACCTTCGATCGTTACTGTACACATCTGAACTAATCATCCGATTATTCGGAAGCATCTTATAATGGATTGGTCTCATCCAATGCCAGAAGCATTACTATTTGTTGGTGCTTCACCAAAAAATTATGTTCTTCTGTTATCTTAAACTGAATTAAAACCGAATTTTGCGGATAATCTGATATCTTTTAATTCATAAAAGCATTTTCATTGCATTCAAAATATTAAAATAAATCTGTTTTTTACTGCATTTGTTTATCGTATGTTTCTTTAAATACTCTCCGTTTTCTACTAATATACGTATTATAATAATATTATTATTACTGAATCATAAAATTCTCATAAATTTCGATAATTTCTAGATGATTCCCGATGGGAAACAATAATTCGAACAACTACAGGACCAATGGATGAATTTACAGTTAGTTTTCAAAGTTTACTCCCCTCCACTGCATATACATTTCGTGTAATAGCATATAATAAATATGGAATATCATATCCGATTGTATCGAAAGATTCAATATTAACACCATCAAAATTGTATTTAGAATATGGTTATCTACAGCATAAACCGTTCTATCGACAAACATGGTTTATGGTGGCATTAGCAGCAGCATCAATTGTAGTTATCATAATGGTGATTGCAATATTATGTGTAAAAAGTAAAAGTTATAAATATAAACGTAAGTATTTGAATATGATTTGTTAGCAAAAAAAAATAAGTATAAAATTTTGTCTTTATATATATATATAGAAGAAGCTCAGAAAACTTTAGAAGAATCAATGGCAATGTCAATTGATGAACGACAAGAATTAGCATTAGAATTATATAGATCACGACATAATGGTGGTACAAGTACATTGAATAGTGCCGGTACATTAGGTCGACGAACAATCGGAACATTAGGTCGTAAATCAACACATGGACCACCACCACCAGCAACACTTGGAAAATCACCACCACGTCCATCACCAGCTTCAGTCGCTTACCATAGTGATGAGGAAAGTTTAAAATGTTACGATGAGAATCCTGATGATTCTAGTGTCACTGAAAAACCATCAGAAGTTAGTTCCTCAGATTCACAAGTAATAATAAAATTGGAAAAAATATACTTTTTTAAAAATATTTTAAAAGTGCAAAACATATATATTTCTTTCAAATTTTTTTATTTTTCTTTTATATTTCATTTTTTTTTAATTATAATTTTTATTTAATATTATTAAAAATACCAAAAATCGTTTCCATTTTTTTTTTTTTTTGCTTCTAGAATTCTGAAAGTGAAAACGAAAGTGTTCGTTCTGATCCGCATTCATTTGTTAATCATTATGCTAATGTTAATGATTCATTACGACAATCATGGAAACGACAAAAGCCAGTACGTAATTATTCTAGTTATACAGATTCCGAACCAGAAGGTAGTGCTGTGATGAGTTTAAATGGTGGACAAATAATTGTTAATAATATGGCAAGATCACGAGCACCACTTCCAGGTTTTTCATCATTTGTTTGACAATCAACAGAATTTTAAGTTGGTTTTTTTTTTTTAATTTAATTTTTTTTTTTTAATAGTTCTTATTTAATTTGTTTCTAATTTTTGTAATAATTAGTAAATAAGTTTAGAATATATGCCTTTTTCGAATGGAACACAAAATCCATTTTGCCTCTATGAATCTTTAAAAAATAATCATTCAAAACTATTTTTTCTTTTTCTTATTCAAAACTTTTATTTTGTGATAAAAGAATATTTAAAATTTTGTTTTTATAATAAAAATAAAATTCTAAATTATATTTTTATTAAAAAATTAAAGAAAAATAAAAGAAAATATGTTTTTAGCGTTACGACTTTTCTTTTTAAAAAAAAAAAAAAGGATTTGAAATTGTTTTTAAAATAATTTTCCTTTTTGTAAAAATTCTTGAGAATAGAATCATATCATGATTTTTTTTTTTTTAATTTTCTTTTTTAAAAATGACTAAAAAATATTAATTTTTTTTTAATTATGTTTTTTTAAATCGAAGAAAACAGAAAGAAAAGTAATTTAATATTATTGTAAATATTCATAAATAAAAAAAATTGTAGACAAAAATAATTAAAACTATTAAAAAGAAAAATAAAGAATTATAATTTAAGTAATTAAAAACAAAAAAAAATCTTTCTAAAGTTTATTAATTTTTTTTTTTAAATATTTTACTTTAATATTTTTAAGTTTTTTTTTTATATATATAATTTTATTTATAACTAAAAATCGTTTAAAAATGTGTTTTTATTGTGTAGAAAAGAAAGAAAAGAAAAATATTTAAGATTTAAATGACTGATAATTTAATACAATTAAAACAAAAAACAATTTAAAAACAAATTTTTCGATATAAAAAAAAAACAAAAAAAATTAATGTTAATTAAAATAAAAATTGAAAAAATTAATTATTTGGCATAATTTTGATAGTAGAAAGAAAAGCCCAGCGAGAAAAAAAAACATTGATACATTACTAAAGTCGATAAATTTTTCTTCCACAGACTTTTATTGTTGTGTCAGCTAAAGTATTTAATTATTTTATTAAATAAAGCTTGTTAGAATTTCAAAAATCGGTACAGGTAAACGTCTATCACAAATATACAGCTTTTTATGGACTTTTTATGGTCACCCTACCATAAAAGTCTAATTAATAGATTGTAGTACTATTATAGGTTAAAACTGATTGACCTGAAATCCTTAGAAAAGCGTCGTCAGGTGACTGATATGGTTTTTGTCCATCAAATTTTCAATGGCGCTATTGATGCTCCTATACTATTAGAAAGGATGCCGCTAAATATAAATGTACGTTCCTTAAGATCAGTTGACTTATTTAAAGTTATGTACCACAGAACGGATTACGGGAAAATCGAACCAATTTCTCGAATGCTACGTGCAGTTAATATAAATGCTTTTAATTTCGATTTCTGCTTAAGTAAAATCAATTTAAAGAAACTCTTATATACTAGTAATTCTAACGCTGGAAGTAAGCAATTTCAAAAAAAAAAAAAAAAAATATTACGGAATTCCATTCTTCGTTGTATTTGGTCTTGTCTTATTCACAGGAAATTTATCAATCGAGGTTTCGTGGGATTAAGATGGATCATCATGTGTAAATTCCATAATATTTGTTTCAGGAGTTGATAAAAATATGAATTTAATACTTCAATGGATCGGAACCACTGAATATTAGCATATAATGACATTTTTCTTAAAAGAGAGGACAAGTATCAATTTCGTGGACAAAAACCTGATATGGTTTTTGTCGACTTCACGACACTTTTTTAGGGAATATAATCCAATCAGTTTTAGCCTATCCTTATAAAACAGCAATCATGAAGGTAGATTCCGTATCTTAGAAATCTACATTGGACGGATTCTAGTCTATTGATGTCGGTTTTGTGGTGCGATGGTGACTTAACTTGACTGGCGTATTCTACCAGCGGCATTATAAAAGTTAAGTAGAAAGTTTTCGCAACATATAGCGCAAAGTCTGATTTTTTCCCTCTCCTTTTTTTTATGAATTACCTGATAAATTTCACAAAATACACTTAGTAAGGATACCACACACACGTAGTGTTGTTCCTGTTTCAATTTCGTCGTACTTTTATATCCCTATCCTGGACATTAGTTAGTGCTAGAGAATTTATCAAACTTTGATGTATCATTTTCTATTTTACGAAGCACAAATATAAATATGAAATACTTTTTAGAGTGTCACCAGTGAATAAAAATTTATTTCCCAAAAATTATGCGTAATAATTAAATTAAAAATAACAAATTAAATAAAAATGTTTAGTAAAAATTGATCTCTTTTGTAATATTTAGAAAGAACACAAAAATTTAGTAAAAATAATAAATAAAAATTAAAAGTTTTGTAGTTTAGTAAAAAATTATTTTTAAAATTAAGAAAAATCTGAAATTGGAAATTAAGGAAAATTCAATAAATTTATTTTTTTTGAATAGATGTTATAGTGAAATCCAGTCAATCTTCTAAAACTTGAACTATCCAAGAATTTCTTTTAGTGTTTGGTTCAATCTACAGGAAGCTTAAGGAATCACTGAAAATCTTAGGCTGAACCCACGCTGTATCAGACATTCCAGCCAAATACAAAAATTAGATATTTCGATAAAGCCTTTTTTGAATACAGATTTGATTAACAAAACATGGTTCCTTTGAACAGTACTAGACAGACGACAAGACTGTTTTTTGGTGTTTCGAAACAGTCATAGCAATTGTTTTATCTTGTTTCAGCCATGTGTATTAATTCGTTTAACCATATTTAACTTATATGAATTGGTATTTATCAGTCACAAAAACAGCTTTAGTGATAAAAACTTTCGTTTGACTGTTTTGTCTGATGTAGTGTGAGGTTTAGCTTTTTAGGTAAGATAAATTTGACTGTATCAAAGTTTTGTAACACAAATGGAAAATTATGAATCTAACCCTCCAATTTTTATCAAATGAACCAATTAACAAAATATGACTCAAAAATTAAATAATTAAGAAAAATATTATATAGAAAAAGAAAATATTTAATCAAAATTAGCTCAATTTTCAAATTAAAATTTTTTTTTTGTACTGAAAAAAGCTCCTCTTTGAAAGAAAGCTCAAAAAAAATTAACAATCAATTTCCAAAACATGCTCATTAATTTATTTTTGAGCAAAATATTAATATGAGATACTTTTAATCTTAAAACAGAATTCTTGATCCTAGAACATTTTTTTTTTTAAATGCACAAAAATTAGAGTTTTCTTAAAAAATAAATGTTTATTTAGAAAAAAAACAAGATTCCCAGCACGTAAGTTGGAGCTTGGACTAAAATGCAAAGCCGAAAATATAAAAAGCAGAGTTAAGCATAGGAAAAGACATGTCAAATCCGTTCAACCGATTATAATGTGCATAAGCAAGAATAAGCATTTGCTTTCAGTACTTTAAACGTAATTTGAAAAATAAACAATTGTTTTTATAAATAAAAAAAAAAAGTAAGTCTGTATATGTTCGGCTTTTCCTATAATAATTTAGCCTTTTTAGTCGTTTAAAATTTAGTTTGTTTTTTTTAATATGGCTAACGAAACTTACATGCTTCCATATTTTTGAAAATTCGTAGTTTGCAGACACCTAAGTTTTTTTTTCTTCAAATTTTGTGTTTGTACTTAAAAAAAAAATAAACATATATGTAAACTAAAAAAATAAAATAAAAACTTAAAATTCACTGCCAGAAATTTAAACTAAAAAAAAATAGAAATATTTTGAATTAACTTAAGGCCATTTTAAAAACAACAACAAAACTATGCAATTAAATTAAAAAACGCATTCACACACACACACACACACAAATAAATATAAAAGTATTTAAAAAAATAAAAAAACATTTCCAATTGAACAAAACGAAAAAAGAACAAAAAAAAATGCCATTTTATTTAAAGTAAAAAAAATTTTTAAATTTAATTTAATTTATGATATTTTGTAAATACTATTTAATTAAATAATTTGTATAATTTTAGTTTAAAAAAAAAAATCAATTTACTAAACGATTTCGTTATTCTCGAATAACTTTTTTTTTTTTAAGTCTGTTGGCTTCTAAAGGGTATGTCCAACTGAATGGATTAAATATATTTTTCTTGCGATTAACGTCCTTCCCCATTTTAATATACCCCTGTCAATAGGCAATTTATATATTTTTCATAAGCTGTTTGTCTCAAGAATATTTTTGAGTACCAAACTCAATCAATACACCTTTTATATTATTTTTTACGTCACCCTAGCATCAATTATGTTCGAGTATATATTTTTTTTTAAATTCATCTCAAGTTTTAAAAAATGTCTTTTTAGAAAAACCCATTAAATCGCAATCGATTCGATATATATATATTTCAATTGGTTTATTTGAGTTCAACGAGACATGCGAAATTGTTAAATTTAATAATTTTAGAATCAATTACTTAAATCGATGTAAATATAATTAGATAAATCTAAAAAAACATTCATTTATCATTTATGAAATATATTTAATTTAATAAAATAAATACATTTTAATTTTTTTTTACGAAGTAATTACTTCGAATTTTTTTTGTAATTTTCTATAATAAAAAAGTTTTATTAAAAAATAAAATACAAAAAACAAAGAACAAAATAAAATTACTATAAAAATAATGTAAAAGAAAAGAAAATTGTAAAAATAAAATATAAAAAAAATATAATTATGGAAGAAAATAGAAATTTAATGAAATTTATTCCAAGAATTGTGGTTTTAGTCACTGTATTAAGCAAATTTACATAAATGCCAAAAATTGCTATTCTGAATCTGCACCTATTTCCCGGCCTCGTAAAATGAAGAAAAAAACCGAAAAAACATCAATCTCTTATACAAAATTGAAGGGCTTTAAGGGTATGTATTCACAACACAGCTTGTAGATATAGGTTTCGCTCAAACGCAAGTATTTCAGGTCTCTCATTTAACCAATAAGAAATAATTTCATTCCCTTTAATCCCAAATTGTTGTGGTTTTTCAAAAATTTGAAATAGTTTTGTTTTCCCCAGCCAGTTCACGAGATGGAAAATTAATACCTCCAACTAATACATCTCTTATTATCAGAATACATCTATTTCAGATAAAATAATTCCTGGGACTCTAAGAGCCGAAGTCAAGTCAGAAAAACAAGATTAATTTCAACTTGACCAAAATGATCAGCACTATAGACGGATCAACGAACTACGCATAAACTATAAAATCTGTATGCCGATTAATTGTAGGGTATAGGCGAAACTGTTTAAAGGATCTTTGAACCAAATCGGAGCTTCTTCCATCTAAATACAAGCCTTTTTTTCTAAACACAACACAATTAAAAAAAAAAAGTAAACAAATTTTCGTTAGACATGAAAAAAAGACTTTTATTTTTTCTTCATACCTCACATTTTTTCTTATTTTTTGTTTTCTTAAAATTTATTTAAAAAATTTTAGCATTTTTATTTTCAAAAGAAGAATCCTAAGATTTTTCCTCCAAGATGTTTTCGTCTGGCTTCTTCGTGATCCATAATACCGCCAGATGTGGTCAAAACAACATAACCAAATTGTCGAGACGGTAATAAATTATTTGTCCATTTCTCAATATCATTAATTGGTACATCGAAGCGTGGTGAAATGACACCGCATTTATTTAATCTACCAGTTAAATTGACAACAATTTTGCCAGATCTATGATCGTCAACAATTTCAAATTCTCCGATATAACCATGTTTCATCATGACTGTGAGGAATTTTATGATGACTTTGGAACATGGTCGAAGTAAAACTTGACGTTTACCACGTTTTTCTGCATTGTTGATGCATTTAAGTGCATCTGCTAGAACGTTCATACGCACCATGGCTAAAAACAAAAAAAATTACTCGATTAATATGATTATAAAAATTAATATAAAGTATTTCTTATAAATAAATAAAAATAAATATTTTGCTTATATCAAATTGCAAGAACCAATGATGCCGTTGCATTTACTTTATTTTATATTTGATTTCCCCGTGGACAATAAAATCACGTCAACAATTGTAATACCAAAATCAATTCAATTTGCTTTTTAGCGGAAATTTCAAATTCAATTTGCATATAGAACAGTTTTATGATTAGTTAATTAAATATATTTTGTCAAGTATCACACAATTCATAAAACATTAAAATTAATTCCACTGAGTTTTTGAACTGTCAAAATTTATCTAACCTCAACAAATAATATTATCAATTTTCCGGTTGAAAATTAATGAAACTTAAATTGAATTTAACTTGATCGTACAGTATAATATTTATAGAACCATTTAAAATAGTTTTTATTAGCCGATGAATATTAGATTACCTTAGATTTATTTTGTGAAAAAACGTCACAATCAACACCGAAAAGAACGATTCGGGAAAAGAGGAAGTGGTTTCGTTATTGGCAGCAATGTAATGTTATGATAAAATTTCATTTTAACGATAACAGCGCCAGCGTACGGTAAACACTAAAACTCAAATTAATGAAATATGATTTTTGAAAAATACTAAAATGGCTGTAAAAGAAATTAATTTCAAATTGTATTTAGAAATATAATTTTAATTTTTTTATAATTAATTATAAGTTCATATAAATATATTCAGTTTTTATTACTTACAAATGGCTAAATGGCTAAATAAGGGAATTTTTTATTTTAAATTGATTTGAAAAGAAAATTGGATTTATAAAATTAATTATCAAATAAATTAATTATTAGCTTTTCAATGTATTCTCAAGAAAGCAAGATGTTAAAATGATTATGTAATATTTCTTCCTTTTTTATTCATAATTTGCTTACAAAACTTTATAAAATTAATAATAAAATGTTTCCAGATGTTCGCCAAATTTCATTTAATTATGTTATTTTTGCTTTAATAACAAAAGTATTTATTCTCAACAAAGTATGAGTGTGAAAAATTTGAAAATAAATAAAATTTTAATTAATATTAAGAAAAATTTTTTTTTTATGAAATCAATTTTTCTTGAAATAGAACAAATAGAACAAATAAAAGTAAAAATATTATAATAAAATCGATCGAAAACCTACCTCCTCCACCTCCGTTCAAAATACTAAAGAATCAATAAATTCACTAAAAAAGGTTAGTTTTAAAGCAAAGAAACATATAAATTAATTTCAATTTTAAACTTGTTGGCAATGAGATGTACTTTTAAAGGAAAATTATAATTTTTCATTCATTCAAAAAGAATTCGTGTTCTCAAATCGAAAACGATCTTAAAGATTCAAGCAGAAAATCTTTAAAAATAATAATTATTTAAATAAATAAAAAGGTAAAAAAAACCGAAGAATTTGAGCGGGAAAAATTCATGATACGTGCGCGGATCTTAATTTAACAGAACAGTAACAGAGCTTAAACAGGTTGATCGAATTTTTGCTCTGTTTTTTTTTTCTGCTGAAACAATTGCGTGAAAACTGCTTTTATATTATTTAAGTATATTTTTTAAAAAAAAGTCTAACGTAAAAATTGGACTCATTGTAAATGCGAATGGGGAGTGTGTATCGCGGTATCTCCGTTACTTTTTACTACAAATACTTACAACTCATTTATATTATTGAAATTTTCATCAAATTTTCAGGTTTTCTTCTTAGGTTTTCTTTTTATATTATACGTTTTGATTTCAAAGAATAAAAATGATTTCTTTCTAAAACTACATACTAGCATAATTTATTCTGATATATTGGGTCGACTCATAAATAATATCGTTTTCATGAAGAATTTCAATGCCTTATATTGTACTAATTGTTATTTGGACACACTTTATAATTAAAGAAACTAGACGATGAAGCTATCCATAGTTTAAATGACAATACGAGTAGTACTAATTCAAGGTGTTAAATATAAAAAACAAATGTTAAACTGAACTCATGTGATGTTAGGGTATTTTATTCTATCCGTTGTTAAGAGCAGAGCTCTATAGAAAAACGGCCATTATTTTCGACTCAACCAAATATATAATATTCGATAGTATTTGTACTTCATTCATATGAATTGGTGCGCGGTTCTTATCTATATGAATTTGATTGTATACAGTCGCTGCATTTGAAAAATATTAAACTCACGGGAGCTTACCGTTACATTTTCGATTTAGTTAACGTTTCGATTTCGAAGTGTATACTTTACCGTAGAAAATCGAATTGAATTTTATTATTTTTCTTTACTTTTTGGATACAAACAACAATTTCTGTTGGTTTATGTTTAAGTTTTGTTGACAAATGTTTTGGAATAATAAAATAATCGAGTGAAATAAGTTTTTTTTTTTTTTTTCTCTCAATCAAATCGTTTATTATTTGATCCGAATTTTATTTATTTATTTACAATTTTTTGGAGTGTTTTTTTTCCAAAAAATTAATAATTCAAACGTTTTTTTATAGTGGAATATTTGCTTAAAAATAATATTGATTACCTATTATTATTAATATTATTAAAAGAAAGAAATAAGAAAAATAATTTTAAAGAAAACAAACAAGGAAAATGACGGAAACTGTTGTAACTATCGATCGGAATCCATCTAGTGGACAACCAAAATCAGCGCCTGGTACACAACAGACACCATCTGGCGGTCAAACTAATGTCGTCATAAAATTTAATCCTAGATATTTTGCAACAGTACCGGGACTTTTAAAAATAGCCCAATTGGTAAGAACATTTATTTTATTTTATTTTTTTTTTTTTTTTAATAATTTTATAAAATATATTTAAAGTTTTTTGTTTTTTTTTCTTTTCTTTTAAATATGATAATAAATTTTGAAAATATTTTTTGGGAGGCCGCCGAATCAGAAAAACAAAATAAAAAAATTTTCAAAATTTTCTTAATCAAAAAATTGAAACTTTCGTCTCCAACTTTTAACCTTCATCAGAAAATTTTATACTTGTATTGAAAAAAAAACGAATATTTTTCTGATTAGAACATTCTTTATTTTTTATTCAAATTTAGAAATGAAGTTGTATTTCGTTTCTTTAGGCTTGTGACATCATTTTTGTAAATTCGAATTATGTACAATCACAGAAATAGCAACAAAAAAAAAGTGTTTTGTTTTTGATTTTAAAAGTAAATGTTTTATGGAAAAATTAAAGAAAATTCGAAATACCGAATTAACAAGCAACAGACATCCTTCATAACACAACGGAAAAACTAAGTGTAGAATGTAGGATAAAGTGTTAATATCTTCATAAATTATAAATAATTAAAAAAAAAAGGAAATTAATACACAAAATCATCCATATGTCCAAAATGTAAAATTAATAATTATATAAGAAGTTTTCAATTCATTTTTGCCGAGGAAAAAGTCAAAAAGTTGTACAATCGAATTTATTCAATTCGTTGAAAATTGCCTTAACCTTGAAGATCATCGAGATATGTGGAAAATATAATATGTTTGTTACTAACTGCCTAATTTTCGGGATTGTTACTATATTTCTACAATTATTTTCTTTTATATTATTTGTAGTCCGAAAAAGGGGTCTTAACTGCTACCCACCTCCTTTTTTCTTGTCACTAAAATATAGCTCGATGTAACATGTTATATGAGCATATCTAAAAGTGACTCCATATGACATCTACTATATAATAAATGTTCAGTTCTCTTTTGAAAGTCACGTCATTTGTAAAATGAAGTGACGTGACTGATTCTTAAAAACGTGGTAATCTTGGTTTACGATTTGTATATCATATTCCACGTCTTGTATTGAAAAACAATTATTAAAGTGTTAATTAAAAATAATTTGTTTTTCTTTATTTATTTTTACTTGTTTTTGAAAAAAAAAAACTCCCATGAATGAATATGAATACTTATTTTTATAAAATTACGAAATTGTACACAAAAAACTTGTTTTTGTTTCTTGAAACACATATTATCGTGAAACAGGTGTGGAAGAGTTAGTGCGATAGTATTTCGTATCTAATCAAAGTATTTTTTAATGAATAGCGAGTTTTTTTGCATTATTTTATTGAAATTATGTACATTCTGAAAGGTTTTATTATACAGTCCCAACAAATATTTTAGTTATGCTTGGATTTATTGTATATTCTATTACTAGTGTCTATAATTCAGGCTCGCTATCGTCTGCCGTAATCCTGATATCATAATTTATAAAAAATATAATTATAATTTTATTATTTCGCCGATAAATGTTGAGCAGAAGAACGTCGTTTTGATGAGATAAAATTACACTTTTAGAGAGATATTCTTCAGAACCAACTCTGACAATGATTTCCCATACCATCAAAATGTGGGAACTAGCTTATTATACTGAAGTTTATATTGAATTTATTTGAAAAAGAAAAACATAGAAAAACAGTAAACCTTATCTATGTCATGTTCCATGAATGAAGAAGTTAATGACTTTTAAAGACACTATATACATAATATTGTTTCCTCTGCCTCATCATTCCCCCGCGTAATTACACGACTATCATATGTATCCAGATCAGAGTCTTTTAATAAAACGAAGGAAAAAAAACGGTGTTTTGCTTACTATTCAGTAATTCGATATCACATATTTTTATTATGATGACATTTCTTTTAGCGTTGTTTATCATTAATAAGCTAATATTTTCGTTATTCTCATTAACGAAAGATAAGTTTTTTCTTTTTATTAATAATTCCTAATAAAATACCACAGAAAAAGGTGATATCAAAATTTATTTTCGAGCCTAAAACATTAAAAAAAAAATTTATTTCGTTTCTAGAACTTTTTTAGTAAGCAATTTTTTTTAATGAATCATTTTGTGATAACAAAGGTTAATCTAATAAATTTAAGGTTTTGAGCTAATCCATTTTATAATGGACAAAAATTATGTCGAAATTTTAAAGTATCCGTTAAAAGGTTTTTACAAAATTCTATTAATTTTTGCAATTGTCCATCGTAGAACGCTGCAGGAATGAACATCGTGTTATTATTGACAGCTGTCAAATCTTAAGCACCTACAAAAATGTCCGGAGATTCAAGTCTTATCTTTTTATTGGATCACCCTTTATTTATATGTAACTAAATTTCTCGTCGAATGAAGTATGGATGCTGTAAGACCCAGAATACCCAAGATATAGGGGCATTGAAACACGCGTTCTTTATGGGTCAACTCCTTAGATATTAACGGTTTTTTCGCTTCTATACTAAAATGGTTGAAAATGCTATAATACTTCGTTTAAAATCATTATTATATTCTGTGAGGCTACTTTGTATATGAATAGCTATGCATATGATCGAAAGTTGAAATTGTGTCAATTGTGAAACAGGTTTTTTTTACCTCAACTTCTTGCAGCTAGAAAATGCTGCTGTGAGCTAACATTTACACCACTTTAACCGGCATAATTTATTTTAATTCGATTTTTAGGTTTTCCAAATTCTTAGTTAAGATTTGATTAAGTCAACATCCTAAAACATTTTATCATTAAACAAATAATAATAATAAAAAAATTGTTTTTCCAACATTTTTTAAAACAATTTATTTTCAAATATTCCGCGGTATTTAAATAATTTTCTTTTTTTCACCATTAAGTACTTCATAAAAATTATTTATGTACAATCAATAATTGTATTCGGACACACCCTAAACAAGTTCATGCAATTTAAAAATTCCATAAATTTTTTCTTTAATTTTGTATTTTTTATTTTATAAAAAATTCTTGAATAATTTTACAAAAGAAATTCGTTATTTAAATTAAATTTATTTTAATTAGTAAAAAAAAAACTGTTTTAAATTTTGTTTTAATTTGTATTTTTTAAATAACGAATATAATTTTTAATATTATTGTTAAGCCGTTCTGAGCTTTGTTCCATAAATAAAAAAAAAATACATTCAAAAACGACAAAAATGAAAAGTTTTACGCATTTTTAATGAAGGTAAATTTCTTTTCCAAAAAAAATATGTATAAAAAATTTTTATGCATGTTTTTTTGTTAATATAAAAAAATAATATCCACGCATGAAAGCTCATTTAGTTCGACTTCTGTTGTCATTCCTTAATTTTTGAACAAATTTCGTTTTAAAAAATTAGGCAGTTTCTTATCTATTTTTTTGTTTGTAATTTTAAAATTTATATTTGAATGTTTAATGGAACCTAGACGTCTCTAATTCGGTCAATAATTTTCATGAAATTTCAAATTTATGCGGTGGAAAGGCGGACTAAGATAAGATATGTTTTTACTCGTGGTTTTGGTTGCGGACTGACAAAAAAATAAAACCGCCAATACTAGATTAATATTTATAAAACTTGAAATATACATTCTGGATAGGATGACAGAAAAATATATATACATATATTATCACTTGGTGGTGGGTTGTGGGCATATTTTGTGCACGGCGTCCCTGAAATACTGCATAGAAGAAAACCCCACCAACATTTACCATAAATAAAATAACTTTATTTTTGTAAACTATTCACGTCTTCGTATTATCTTTCTTGTTTGTGGCTCTTAAGATTGTAACATATTGAAATATGCTAGTAGATGACACTGAACTATAATTGTAGATTCTACTACTCATTACTGAACTGAATTGAATAAAGTCGAGATCTAAATATAACATGGCGCAGTCGGTAGGATATGAACCTACGCTCCCAGAGGGGTCCTCTATTTGGAATTAAAAAGTTCCATAAATTTTAGAATTATTTAACCGTTTAGAGTCTTTAATTATTTTATATTGTCTTTGCTAAAAGAGTATAAAAATATCATAATTTACTAAATTTTAGAGAGTATACTGTAAAATTTCGTTGACTCATGTTGAATTCAAAAATTCGATTTTACCTGTAAACAAATTTAGTCAGATACTTTTTTTTGTTATTATTATGTTTTCCAAATTGTTTGCCAAGAAATTAATCAAAGTTTTTAAATGCATTTAAATTTAAAAATAACTGCTATAAAATCCAGTTAATTGTAATTTAAATTTATCGCAAAAAATGAGGGTAAAATTATTTGAATGAAATCAGAAGTCAGAAATTATAAATTTTATTTTTAAAATTTTGCGTTAAAATAAATTTCTTTTGGAATAAAATTGTGTAATAAATTTTAGAAGAAAAGTTGTTAAGATTTTCCTGGCGAAATCACAACAAGATTAAGTGTGATCCTTGGCCAGCGGTGAATAACATAAAAATGTGACTGTAAATACGTCATCAAAATATAAAAATAATAATAAAAAATAGAATTTAATATTTTAAATTGTAATCTTAGAAAAACTTAACATAAATTTAAGAATATTGTGTTTTTTCTTCAAAATTTTGAGATTTAAAATTAAAGAAAAATATG
This sequence comes from Xylophagus ater, assembly GCA_963422695.1. Lineage (NCBI taxonomy): Eukaryota > Metazoa > Arthropoda > Insecta > Diptera > Xylophagidae > Xylophagus > Xylophagus ater. The sequence goes on from OY730478.1 coordinate 912,499, forward strand.
AAAACGTGTTTATTAAACAAAATAATGAAAGAAATATTTACACCTGAAATCTTTCATTTATAGAAAATCAATTCTGATATAATTAATACAAGAAAAACGTAACCGGAAGCTGGTGATTAGATTTTATGGCAAGATCCTGTATTCTTCTAAAAGCTCAAGCCATAAGATCTAATGCAATTTACTCATGTTAAATTTTTTTTGGATTTTACCTTCCCTTTACTCATTTATATCTTTGTTTTATCAATTATTTATTCTTTAAATCTTACACTAATTAGTTATCCTGTCTTCAATTCGGTGCCATTAACTTTTCTTTTTCGATTTGATTATCGATTACATCTTTCTGATTCCGGTTAAAATAGAAATTAAATAGAAATCATTCGGTAAACTTCTGAGTAAACTAAACATTGTTAATAAATTTGTCATACCTAAGTTCGGAAATTCGTTATCGTTCTAATAAATATAGGCACGAATGAATTTTTATCTTCTTATCGCATGTTAATTCGATATTAAATGAAGGTGTTTGTTTTAAAGTAGATATTTTTATCGATGAAAAAAAAATACAATATAATGATAAACAAAAAATATACACTTTTTTTCTAATAATGAGAGAAAGATTGTTGTACTTTAAAGTGACTGATTGGATACAATAAGTATGTCGCAAAAACTTGAAAAAAGTTCCCCAAATACCTTGTACAAACAAATCAACAAACAATACTTGTCTGTTCTTGTACCTTGAAGTTTAAGCAAATAAATATTGTTAGTTATTTTAGACTTAAATCTTATTATGTGGTGTTATTTTACGTTTTTATTAAAACATTTATTAGCTGAAGAAAAACGAACAATAAAGTTAAAAATATTTATTATTTTTTCACACTAATAAATTTAAGGTAGTACATATGCCGTATTTTTTTCTTAATTAAGAACTTTCAATTAAATTTATGAACTAGAAATCAGTATTTATCAAAATCTACTCTATATACAATATGGCTAATTTTGTTACAATATTATCAAAAATGAAATCACAATTTTGATGCTATTATAACAGAATACGCGTTACTACAGTAACAAGCGATTGCCCAACTAAATTAACTTAAAATCAAAATAAGCTGTGTTTTTTTGGGAATTCTATCGGCCACTATTTCACTTTCTCAAAAAAATGTAAGGCAAGATTCAAAATTCAAATCAATTTTCTGTTAATTTCAAAACTGCAATAAAAAAAAGTTTTGATTTGTGCCATCTATTATCTGGAATATAGTATTAACGACAATTATGTTAAGTTAGACCTCGATAACTAACATTCCGTAAATAAGCCTGTATAAAATGTTTTTATTCTTATATTTCCCAAAAAAACACAGCTATAGTTTGGTTCTATAAATATAAACTATAAGGTTACAAATATCTGCCTCAAACGAGAAGATGTCTTCGATTTTGTAATTTCGTAAAATCTTGAAAACTTGACTCCAAAGTTCATATTATTTTAATACGAATAATTGAAATGATATCATTCTACAATAATTAAATTTATGAGTTTTCCATGACCTTTGGTTTAGGCAAATAATGTTTGAAGTGAATATTTGAGAAAACACCACAATATATCAGAATTTCGTTTATTTTCAGCTTTATTAATTCTATTAAGGGGATTTCTAGCTTTAAATATCGGAAAAATCTGTACGGCTCTGGCGATATTTATGATTTCCATCTACCTTACTTATTTTAAAAATAGTGTATTTACGCAGATGCTATATATTTTCATACAAGACTTTTGTTCTGCAAAAGTTTTCCTATATTTGAATAAAAATTGTTTTTTTTTTTTTTATATATAAAAGTCCCCTTAAGTATTTCTTTCAGCTAATTTCACGAAAAAAAGCCATAGAACTTTAATAATATACAAATTTTCGCATTTTCAAGTTCGTTTGGTTACAAAGCCCTAAACTTTAGAATTCCATAAAATCCTGACCTAATAGAAATATATCGTATAGCAGAATTAGGCAGTGGTTAGATGGGATGCATGTAGAATTTGATTTTTGATTTATTTTTCGCGTGCTATACATGAATAATAGAATGCGTAATGCTGCGTGTGTCTAACATCCCATGTCCACCTCTTAAAGGGAACCAAAATTAAAATTATTTCAAAATTTATTATTTATAAAGTTCAACCTTTTGCTTCATAAACCACACATACTTTAAAATACATTTTAAGAATTGTTAGGAATTTTCCATCATTTTTTTTTTCTCTACCAACATTCTTGGGCTAATAATAAAAATTAATGGCTATTCAGCCTTTTTCCCTTTCTTATAAAATTTTAATATTCAAAAAATATTATATTGGATTAATTAAAATATTTGTGGGTCTAGCAACTTCGGAGATTTGAGCACAATTCTACAAAGTCTAGTCTAGACTCTGAAGTCAAGTTGTTAGATCAATTTTTAAAGAACATAACTTTTATTTTAATGTCAGAGATTTAAAATAAAAAACAAAACAAAATATTTATTATACAATATATTTTTATAGAAACCTGTTTTTGTAATTTCGTTTTTTTTTGTTTTTTGAGTCAGTGGACACAGTAAACAAATAATTCGATTTTCAGAAGTGGAGATCTCATCATGTCAACAATGGCATTATGCCAAAGGAAAAAAAAGATATTGAAAAAATCATCCAAAGACTAGTTTATTTTTTAGTTTTTAGAATATAAAAGTATCTTTTTAAGTTTTTCACAGATTGTATAGTATTATTTTTTATTTATGTTTTTTTTTCTTCCAAAAAATAAAATTATTTTGATATTCAAAATAGCTAGAAAAGATTTTAGAATTTTGTGTTCACAGTTAAAATGAAAATTGGTATAGGTTTGGTCCAAGAGAAACGTATAGTGAGAAATAGCTTTGAACAAATCGATAAAATTATTATTATTTTATATACCACCGACGTTAAGAACGATTCCCAATTTGTTTTTCATAATAGGGTTTTAGAGGACAGGTCCCCTGTTTTAACTCGCCCATAATCATTTATCGTATAATAGAATAGTTTAGTTTTGGCTTCTTCTCCGAATTTAGATTCAATGTTAGTAGAAACTTACACTTATACTATATTTCCGAAGTAAACATAAATTTTCCATACTAAATTTACATTTTATCCAATTTGATTAAATCTTCTCATGTCAAATTGAAATTAAACTACAATTTGTCCGACATTATTTACGCGACTTGAATAAACAATTTTTAGACAACTGCGGCTAAACAAATGAAACATTAAATCCATATAAAACCCATAATTAACCGAATTAATAATAATGGGCTTATTCTCGAACTGCAACTTTTCGTTGTTAAATATTTATTTTTTACCTTTTCGATATAAAAAAATTAAAATCATATTTAAGTATCAAAATTTCCTTCTTTAATATTGTTTTTTAACTTTTCGAATTTTGTGATCATACAAATTGTCGTTAAATAAGTTGCACAAGAAATATACTGCAGAATAGCATTTTTATTTATTCTCGTTGAATAGGAATCATAAAACTGTTGTCGACATTTTTTTTTTATAAATTTATCGCTATATGATTAGAGAATAAGTCTTTTAATTAAAAATTCTATTTAATAAAAAAAGCTAACGTTAAAAGTCTTATAAAAGCCTTCATGAATTATTTGATAAATCGAAGTAATTACTTAATTTCCCAAACGAAATTTAATAAATCTTAATTAATTTATTTACAAAAACAAATACATGTTTCATTTCCGTTTTTTTTTTTTTCTAATTAATTGGAATTATAAACTTGATATATTTTTGAAAATCTTAAAATAATGCGAACAGATGGGATCGATTTTATTTCAATTTTTATTCAATAACAATTTTGCTTCGTATTTTTAGTTACGAAAATGACTTCAGTCTAGATTTTTTTACTACAGTGCGTGATTTTTAGTTTTATATTATTTAATTTTGAATGCGTCTTCTTCTTCCATCCAGATCTGGACCCGGTTTATTACGCAAATGTTTCTTTTATATTTATAAATATTCGTATTAAAAATATCTACGAATAAAAAAAAATATATATATGTATCTAAAAAAAAAAAATGATTGCCACCAAAAAATATGACGGCACGGAAACGATAAAATAAAAAAATAGTATTTATAAAATTTTCAAACATTTTTACAAAATGATAAATTTTTAATATATCTTAAAATTTTGTTTTTTCTGAGGTCTTTAGACGAAAAAACAAAAAAGAAAATATTAATAATAATAATAAATGATAATTTTTTGAGGATATGATTTTTTTTTTCTTTAAGTAATCCCCAAAAATCTTCTTCAATCAGTTTATTGTGTGGGCGAACATTTTTGTTGTTGTCTCTTTAATTCGGATTCACGGGCGTTTTTCTTTTTATAGTTTTTGTTAAATGATTTTCTGACCGAATTACAAGATTCCTACACACCGTCCAAAAGTTACGATACACATATTTGAAACTTATTTTGGGTGTTCTTGTCACGTTTTTTTTTTTCTTTCTTCTTCAACCTTGGCTTTGACAACTTCAAAGATTACGTTTCTTTGAAAATATAATTTATTATTAATGAGAAAACTTCTTTAAAAAATAATTATTGAGACTTCACAGAATAAGAAAAAAGTGTAAATATTACTTGTATTTATCATAAAGTGTGAAGATATTAAACAAGACAAAAACTAATTACATATTTGACTTTCACTTAAGTGGTAAAAACGATTTAACTAGTGGCTGAGTTTTTTTTAACGGGATAGTAAGCTATGCAGCACCTTCCAGAAAACTGCATATCTTAGAATACGTTTACCTCATTTTTTAATGCCACGACGTGTTGTGTCTTTTAAGAAAAATAATCTAAGATTTAGGAATTTATTATATCGGTAAACAAAATAAAAGACAGTAGTGTAGGTCAAGCAAAAGCTATAATAATTTCGTAAAAAGATCAAGTGTATACTCCATGGATACTCTTGTAAATCCTTTATGCGTTTACCTCCGAATAATACGTTCCTCTCAAACTCCACAGTCTTCGGAGAAGTTGAGGCGATTTTCTTTTTTCTCGTCCGAAATGTATGAAACATTTCGGACAACGTAAATCTTTAATCCGGCACCGGTGCAACTTCTACGTGTGGATCCAGTCAATTATGTTTCTTCCAACCATCTAATGTAAATTTGATATAAACTGCCCGTAATTTTGATTAACTTGGGAAGTCACTGGAAACAAGGTGTGCTTATAATCTTATAGTTGAAAAAATATATTTTATATGTATTTTTTTTTTTAAAGCATTCCATTTAAATAAATGTTAATAAAATATGATTGCATACAGTACTGCACTTATATATTTGCTCTCGATGTTAGTTCCAAACAATATTGCCGGTAATATTACGTCAGGTGTGGTTTTTATAAATGAACAAACGACAATGTATGAACTTATTTGTATATGAAATTTTATATAAATATAAACAATAACCGCGAACAAATTTAGAAGGGGAAAAAAAAACTAAAAACTAAACCGCGTAATCAGTTTTAATTTCAAACGTAAATAACAGAAATATAATCTAAACATTCAAAAAAATAAAAAATGTAAACAAATCTTATTTTTGACTGACTTGTTGAAACATAATTGGTAAAACATAAAAATTGAAACAAAATTGTAAATACATATTTTATTTGGAGTGAAAAAATTCTACACTGTTCTGCATATGCTACATTTTTAAAATTCGATGCGTTTGTTTTTTTTTCACAATGTTCTGTTCTGGGACAGAGCAGCGGGTGTAAAAATAACCTTTAAGTAAATTTGTATAATTGGTCAAATAGTACTGGCATACATGTTGTCCAAATCTTTTCTTGATGACGAAACAACACAATAAACTTACGTACAATAGTTATAACGGTTCGATCGATATGCACGGATTTTGTTCACATTTAACATGTTCAACCTCAAATTTTAACCGGAAGTTGTAAAATAGTTATAGACCAGCTGATAGAAGTACTTGTTACTAACCGGTGGGTTATACGTTTAATATTCCTTCTAAATTTTATTTAAATTAGTCAACGTTAGTTTCTAAGTTATCATGCAGAAAAATAAGTGGATGGACGAACACACCCGATAGTGTTATTATAGAAAAGTAGTTTGCTAAATTCCGTGGCTTTAAAACATAATAATACAATATTTAAAATTTTGTTGCCAAAAATAAAAGCCATATCAAATTTCTTTAGTATTTTACAGTTTGTATTTTTTTTTCTTTAATATTTTTGTTTAATTTCTTAAGAAATAATAATGTTTATCTAAAACTAAAGTATTATTTTAATTTTTATGTTGGATTTGTGCCAATTAGAATAATAAAAAATTTTGAATCGCCGTGAAATACTTTGAATTTCCAGTCATCTTTCTCTTTCCCCTTTTTTCGGTTTGTTTTTTTTTTTTTTTTTTTTAGAAAATATTGTAATTTTGTGAAAGCTTATTTCTTTTAAATGAATTAATTAATTACAAGTAAGCGAATCCCAAACTAACACAAAAAATTAGAATAGAAACAAAAAACAACAGGAATTAATTTAAGAAAAATTTAACACATTTTAAGTGAGCTGCAATAATTTACGATTTGGTAGACTGATGACTGGTGTAAACATTATTGTGTTCTGAATTTAGAAGAAGACTAATTTCAAACAAATTTTAATGAAAAAAGTTTTTTTTTTTTTGTTTTTTAAAAAAGTAATTTAGTAAGCTTGAAATATGTGGACATGTTTCTAGCAGAATTTTCAGCGTTTCAGTTTTTAATCTGTGAAAACCGTGTGATTTTTATGCAAAAGTTGTAGAACTACAAAATTATACTGTTAGCATATTTGCTAAAGTTTCGACAGATCAGGTGCCCTATTATGGAATACGATCGTAATCGCATCGTTAACGTAACGCGTGTTGTTGTTAGTGGAAAACAATAACAACAATACTCCTTACGTTAACGTTACGATTACGATCGTATTTCATAATAGGGCCCCAGGATAATTTAATACTATTAAATTGGCTTAACCTTTCGGAGGCATGTTATCAAATTTGACCAACTTGCTGAAGACTCTACTACTAGCCTTATATAGAAGGTTTCAGAACGATCGCTTGCAGAGTCGTTAGATCTGGTTAGTCCAGGCTTAATAATTTTAATTTAACAGATAACTAATGTAAACGAAGAATAGATTACGTATGGCTGCACTTGTTTGGTCTGTTTAGGTTGCTCAGATCCTCAGAGCCTTTACCAACAAAAACTGTACTGTACTGATCGTGTTTTATATAACATTTCTTTCGAAGTAAAACAAGGGATTAAAAAAAACAGGCCAAATTTGTTATTTTTTTTTTAATTTCTTATCTAAAAACCAGTAAAACCTTATCAAATGACGCTATACGATAAAAATTAAGTTAATAATAAAAAAAACATAACCAAAAGAAAAAAAAAGAATATAAATTTTTGCATAAAAATGTTTATGCTAAATTAATGTAAAACAAGAAAAAATTGTAAATTTCACTTTTATTCGAAGAAAATCACCAAAAAAAAAAACGCAACAAAAAAGAAAGTAACAAAATAAACAACAAAATTTAAGGTACAAAAAAGCTGCATATGTGACCTGATATGGTTCTTTTTATGTTTGCAAATGTGTTCGTAATAACAAATATGTAAAGTATTTATTTTTTGAAAGTCAAAATTTTATTCCCAAAATACAAAAAAAAAACTTTTCAAAACGATCTCATCAGGTTTGGGGAACGATCTTTTATCTTCATTTTGAAAATAGTACCTCTTCACTTCATTAAAACTGGTTCGATAACTTTCTCACCATCATCACTTTTTTTTTTATTATTATTTTAGTTTGTGATTATGGAAAAATCAAAACAAAAAAAAAACCTGAAAAATAGCGTGTTGAAAAACCGGTCTTTGTTATCCAGCGAAAGATATCAGAATATTTGTCATTATCATCAATCGCCATTAGGTCAGGTGAAATACATTTCCAGTAAAAAAAGAAATGCCCGTTTTAAAAAGATTTTTTCATTTGGAACGTTTACAGGGTGTATTAAAAGTTTTGTTCATATAATTTACGAGTAAAAACAACTTAAAACACATCCACACATTCTGTTTGGAAAATTTCAAAGAAACTTGTTACATTTTTGCAGCGTTCAAGAATCATAATGTCGTGAGAAGCATTCTTTTGCAACTACATACAAGTATATCGTATATGTGGTTTCGCACTATTACAGTTGGCAAGCAGGAATATGAGAACCATCACGGCGTCAATCGCTTGGAAAACGCCAACTTTTACCATTTTTCTTATCCAATAAGAGTTAAAATTTTTAAAAAAATTAAAATTAATTTAAATTTTACGATCGGACGGCTGTGTACATTATAACTACAGCATCTGATCAGTGAACGTTCTTACATTTCTCTAAGTTCGTCTCAGCCTAAGAAAATAGCAAACCTAATCGAAAAAGGTGACAATACTGTACTTAATTCGAGTTCAAATTAAAATGCGCACAGTACTTACTACTCTCCAAAAATTACAATAATTGACTTCAAGAGACGCACGAGTGCATCTTATATTCGCCTATGTTTTGTGGAGTAAAAAAAGAACGTTTTTTTTAACAATGACTTTTCAAATGACCCCTCTTGAAAGTCTAGAGTTTTAATGGAAATGATTCAGTGAGAAATGAGGCCATTTTATATGTAGTCACATACTATTATTATATTCATTCGTATAACACTTTTGTTTCTTGTCTGTTATTTGGAACATGAACAAAGTAATAATTTAATTTGCATTTTTGAATATACTGTTAAATCTTTTTTGGTCGAATGAAAGAAAAACTAAATTCTACAGCAGCGAAATGAAGACCCAACCGAAAATACACATTCTATATTCTCAATTTCTCAGCTTTTTTATATACTTACTTACCTAAAATAAAGTTTATTTAAATCGTTGACGCGTACGCAATGCATAAATATTTAATTTTCTAGTTGTTGAACTAAAAAGTTATATTTTAATACTTATTAGTTTCTTTTTTTTTATATATATTATCAAATTTGATTTTAACGCGGTCTTATTTTAAAAAAAAAAAATATTGAGGAAAACAAACCGCAAGTAACCTTTTTATTACGATAGTCGATTGTTGTTTCTTTTTTGAGGTTATGTGTTGAACGAACAATTAAAAATTATTACGGATTTATGTTTTTTTTTAAATTTTTTACATAAACATACATTTTTTGGTATGCAAAACAAACTACAGGTATTTAGATTACAAAATAATTATTACTACGGGTATAAACATATTTGTTACAAGTTTTCCGGCATTTCATCTTGAAATGCAATTCAAGTCTACCGAGTCGACGTTTTTTTTTAGAAACCAAATTAAGTCAATTTTACTATAAAAAGGTTTAAAACGAGCATCTTCATTGGACTTCTGCTATGGGTAACCTGAATTTTTCCGAATTTTTGCAACTTTCCATTGAATTAATTAGTGGCATTTTTCTGTATTTGTCTCCCGTGAATCCTATATAAAAAGTTCCAGCGCCAAAGTGGTGGGAAATAAAACTTCGGATTTTTAAAGAAACGGACGACCGGACATGAAGCTAATTATTTTTACTGAAATGGATTTTGCACTTCTTCCCGTCTTTCTACCCCTTCTAGAAAAAAAGTTAGGTTTACCTAAAAACATTAGTTTTGTTGGAAAATTAAAAAAAAAAAATTCCATTCATGGCTGATCGAGAATTTATAAGTCACAAATTTTGACCATTTTAAAACGAAATAAAAAACATACAAAACGACATAAAATAACCAAAAATAGGTGTGGTATCTAAACCAAAAAACTTCCGATCGTTTATTTAAAATTCATTAGAATTCAAAATATGTGTCAGCAAAGTTCGAAGTCTTTTTCTTTTTGGTATGAAAATTTTTCTCAAGAAAATTGAAGAAAACATTTTTTTTTTGGAAACATGCGAATTATACATATGTGTGCTTACTGTACAGTACATGTTAAGTAAGAACGAGTCATACTTCGTGGGTTTAATTAGACTATTCTAGTATGATATTGCTAATAATAGAAATTAGGTACGATGGGAATGCGAATGCGAACTTGCGGGTGCATTGAACAATTACGTCAGTAATTTTAATATCAGAATCGCATCGAACAAATGACTTTTTATAGAAATTTTAAATTGCTACTATAATATTTAATAATATTGTCTCTTTATTATAAGAGGCTAAAGCACAATTATGGTATGTCCGATTTATTTGTAGTTTAATCACTTGAAAAAAAATTAGCTCTAATGCTCAAAGAGCTTAAAAGTTGCAACAGACTATAATCCGTCGTGTTTCAGAAACTAGACTTCTAAATTCAGTTAAATTGCCACCAGCGAGGTAAAATTGACAAATTGGGGCTAAACTATCACTATCTGTAGAATTAATATAATTCAGCCGATTAGGCTAAATACCCTCTAATCGGCTTGAGCTCTTTGACTTTCATAAATCATATCACATATAGTATATATAGTATACGTATATTATCATATATATATATATATATATATAAACCCAGTATCTGATGTATCCACATTTGTATCATCTTAAGACAGGTTATTTTACTAGTATTCAATAAATTGTAATTTTAACGACACATTTCTTAGACGGCTGTTATAGATCATTAAGTTTCCTTAGTGCGGCCCAGACATTTAAAATTGTTTTAATTTTTAATGTAGGTGAGAAATTCTTTTTAAGGTTAGGTTAGGTTGAAAAATTTCTATAAAATTATTGTTTTCGTCATGATTTCTAGCTCACCTTCAATATTATTATTTAATTATTTTTGCTTTTATTTATTAAATCGGAAATCAATATTACGTCATATCCAAAAAGAATTATCATACAATTTTTTTTTTAAATATTTTTAGAAAATTTAGTTTTAAGTTTATTTTTAAATTTATTTCTTGAATTATGTCTAATTATTTTCTTCTTCTTTTAACAGGTTTTGGGTATAATTTGTATGTCATGTATATCGGGTTATTACGGCTCACATTCAATAACCTATTTCCTTTTCGTTGCGGTTGTATCATTTATAGCAACTGTTTTATGGACATTCGCATACCTTCTGGGCATCCGAGAATTAATAAATTTGGCTATTAATTGGATATTGACGGTAAGTTTAAAAATTTATTAATATGGATTTGACCGTATTAATTGAGTTAAATTCAATTTGAAAATTCGACTTTAAGTAAGCCTGGTTTTGGAAAACTGTACAGCGAAGAACTGAGGAAATTAATAGAATGAATTTTGTTAGAAATTTCAAGACCCTTTTTAACGAATTCAAAACAAACGCCCTTTGAATTTATTCAAACCTGCATGCATGCATATCAATTTATTTCTAGTTTTGGTTAGGTTAGCACGTGACGGAAATGAACGCGTAACCAGTAATAAACTCTAACTGAAATGGAATTAAAAATGTACGTACATATTACAAAGAGTATCTAAATATCTAAATATTTTTAAATGGTTATTCTGACAATTTTCCTTAACGGAACAGAGTTTGGGAAATGCTGCTCTAGACTTTAATCATCGTTAATGTCCAATTGGTAATGAAAGCTCAATAATGATTCTTTTTTTCATTGTCAGTTGGACGTGGTCACTTAGATTCTTATTATTTCAGTTTGGGTTTGTGTCAGTTATTTAAATATTTTGCATAAATTCTTTTTAATTTCCTCCGAATCCGACGTATGCGAGACTGTTGACTACTAAATATACCTCAACCGGAATGTGAAAAGACTTAAAGATTTTTTTCGAAATTGTATTTAAATTTTCAAGCATCATTTTAATTTCATTTTTACTTTCAGGAGTTCTTGAATACTTTAATAGCAACAATTTTATATTTATTTGCGTTCATTTTCCTGTTGGCATTTAATTACGGAGGTGCCGCCATTGCAGCCGGAATCTTTGGTCTTCTCAACACACTTGCATACGCTGCTGGAACATACATACTATACATAGAACACAGAAGTGGATCAACGCAATAGTTTATTCAACATTTTCTCATTTTTTTTTTTTTTTTTGGATTAAAACTTAAAAATATTATATTTTTTTATTTAAAAAAAGAATTTGTTAAAACGACACAAAAATAAATTAATTTTTCTGAAAAAAGTTTTCAAATTTAAATTTTTTTTAGTTTTAATAATTTTGATAACTATATTTTCCTTTCTTCTTTTTTTTTCATTTTTAATATTTAAGAAAAATATTTTTTGTATTTCAAATTAACAAATTTTTTATGTTCATTTCGTTTTAATAATAAAAATGATTATAAAAAAAAAATCAAAATGTCCGATATTTTTAACGAATTTTTATCGTTATTTGCTTTAAAAAATAAATAAAATAGAACCAAATTTTTTTTTCTACTTAATTAAAAAAATGAAAATATATTAATTTTTTAAATTATTTTTTAGTAAATTAAATTGAAATTAAAAAAGAACCATTTTTCTTTTATTTTTTGGTTGTTTTTCTATTATTTAAAAATAAAAGTTTCAAATACAATTGTGGCTAACTTCAAATGGTTCCTGCCTTCACTAAAATTCCCTCTTCAAAAGAAAAACTTACCCGAAAATGTCCCCAATTTTGTTGTTGGGCGAGTGTTTTACATTTTACTAGGTTATCCCAAAAACCACTAATGCAGAGCAACTTATTAAAGCTGGTTTATTGTCATAAATATATCTTCTAACTATTCCTAAAATCACCTTTAACTTTGTCATTATCGTTTACTTCGAAATGAAGTTTATTCTATTTGCTGTATTAAGATTGCAGTCGAACAAAGGTGTGCGTTCAGAAATCAAATTAAACTACTAGAAAGAATATATCTGGCAACATTTAAATATAATAAAAAATCACGTAGAATTTTTTCCACAAGAAAAAAAAGAACTTTCGAGTAAGCAACCGGGAAAAAAATAATTTAATTTTACGCATCACACGAAATATTAAAAATATTTATTAAAACAAAGGTGAATATAATTTTCATTTAAAAAACTAAACATATTTGAAATTTTATTTAATGCGTTTTCAAGATTCCTTTCAAGTCGAAAAGCCGAAATTATAAAACATGAGTTTTTGTCCATTTGGTTCCGATGAAATAACAAAATTGAAAACATTCGTTTCATTTTGTTCAGCTAGTCCACAAATACTAAATAATCCACAATTAAATTTTATTAAAGAATTCATTGAAAAGCTTGGTGGAAAAGTTCCAGCCGGTGAATTTAATTTTACATGGTAACTTTTTTAATTCATAATTTTCTTTGTGTTTTTTTTATAGTGTTTCTTTTTTTGTTTCTTGATTAACTTAGCGGAGCAAATGAAACTAAACAAAAGGATCCAAAAAAGGATAATGAGCCAAAACAAGAAGGCGAAGAAGATTCCGAACCAGAATCTGATATTGAATTAGACATGACTGGTAAGTTATTTCTTTCTATTTTTTTTCTTATTGGCAAGAAAAAGAACTTACAAATGAATTGAAATTTTCCAGGTGTTATTGAAGGTGATTCAACAGAACAGCCTACAGAACAGGATATCGAATTAGCTGATGAATATCGTTCGAAAGCGTCGGTCGCATATTCTGAACAAAACTATCAAGAAGCAATAGATTTATATACTAAAGCTATCCTATTGAATTCAGGAAATGCCTTATTCCATGCTAAACGAGGTCAAACATTTTTGAAATTACTAAAACCAAATGCCTGTATACGTGACTGTAATCGTGCACTTGAATTGAATTGTGATTCGGCAGCAGCTTATAAATTCCGTGGCCGAGCACATCGTCTTCTTGGTAATTGGGAACTGGCTGTCAAGGATTTACGACAAGCATGCAAATTAGACTTCGATGAAGAAGCTGATGAATGGTTGAAAGAAGTGACGCCGAATGCCAAAAAATTAGAACAGCATAAATTGAAACAAGAACGTAAGAAAGCTGAACGTGAATTACGAAAGAGACAGGAACGTTTACGTAAAGCTCAAGAACAACAAAAACAGCAGCAACAATCTACTAATCCCACTGCTGGTGGAGATACACCAAATTCAGGTACGACCACTGATACTGGTCCAAAAGGAATGCCTGGGGGAATGCCGAATTTCAATCCAGATGATTTACGTAGCGCTTTCAATGATCCAGAAGTTGCAGCCGCTATGCAAGATATTATGGCGAATCCAGGAAATATTATTAAATATCAATCCAATCCAAAAATAATGAATTTGATGAAGAAAATTGAAGGTGTTATGGGTGGTGCTGGTGGTGCCGGAGGCTTTCCAGGTTTTCCATTTGGAGGTGCAGGTGGAGGTAGTTTTCCCGGATTTCCGACTGCTGCTGATACAAATCCAAAGCCAACGGAGAATTCTCGAAAAGATTTCTCTGATGATGGACTCGATTAATTTCTATTCGAAAAAGCTTGTGTTTTTTTTTTTATATTTTACTTAACACAATATGCATTTATTTCAAAAAGAAAAAAAAAGATTTGCTTCTGGGCTGGTTCGAATGTTTTTATAAGTTCATTTCATTTAAAAGCATTTATAATGTAATATTCAAAATTTCATTATTATAATAGTTCCCTAATATATTGGTAATATCTTAGAAAATTGTGTTTATTTTTATTTCGTCGGAAAAATTTACAATCTTGTACAAGCCTTGTTGATTAGTGTCGAACAGGTTAAAGGTGAATTGACAAGAACTCATTTTCACATGTCTTACTGCCTTTTTAGCTGTTGCAATAAAATTAAACTATTTTTATTATCCCCAAGCAGATATAATTTATCCCCCAAAAAATAAATTTCAATATTAGCATAGAAACAAAGTAATTAAAATAAAAAAAAGATTAATAACTTTAGTTATCGAGAGACTGAAAATGGTCACTGTTTCTTTTGCTGAAATTTGTTAAATGAGAACTATGACCGGATAATAAAAAAAACCCCCCCAAAAAAAGAGGTCAAAAACCCTTGTAATCTTGCAATGTTCTTGCGTATGAATGTATGTATTTGAAAGGACGACAAAACACCAACAATAGTTCTAGACGATGGAATGACCAAAGAACCCATAATTTGTTGCCATTTTTTCTTTACTTCAGATACAAGCAGAATGCTTATAGAGATATTGTCCAAACGACTTTAGTGAGTTAATTCAGGAGTAATGGATTTTGATATGTTCCAGAGAATTATGGTAGTTGAAATGTGGCGAAATCTCATTATCGAGATTTGTAAATGTAGGTATTATTGGGATAAGGCTGTCGAGTTAATTTTATAAAATACCAGTGATTTCTAAACTAAAATTCCTAGCCTAACTCTGATAGTATAAATATAAAGAGTCCCTATTCCACACAGAATTGTACAGGCATTAAATCAATTCCGAGAAAGATCAAACGTATAAGAAACTCTGGTAAGAACACCCCCATCTAAGTAACTTTCCCTTTTCTAAAGGATCAAATAATGGTTTTACGTTGTTCTTTTAGTAATACATAAAAAAAATCGGTTTTTATATAAAAATATTCAAGAATTGCGTGTTTTTCTGAACTTCTTCTCGAAGGTTCAAGCCAAATATTTTCTATAGTGAGAATTTTGTGATTCTGACGATTCTGTGATTGTTCGTACACAACATTATTTTTCTTCTCATCCTCCACAAGTCTTATCGACTATTTTTTCATATAAAATAATAAATTTTAATACTTTTTCTTCGCTCCCATCATTTTTCTGCCCCGTTTCATAAGTTAGTCTGCGATTCTCTAGAAATTCTCTGCAAATAAAAAGGAAAAATTTTATTAAAGTGTATTTCTGGAAGTTTTCAACATTTGCTTTTTTTTTAGGGTGTGCGATGAAAATGAAATTTAATTTTATGATTCATCAACGTAAATTGAATTAAAGAAAATTCGACGAGCTTGTATGTGAAAAGAGAGCTCATCAAAAAATAATATTCGAATTGTCTGTTGATGGATTTTTGCACGTCTTTTTAATTATAAAAATTTAATCTTTTCAATCCAAATTTTTTTTACAAATATTTCGGTCATCACAAAGATTTAAATATTTTGTAATTTAATTTTCAGGTCAATATTTACAATATTTATGGTTTTAATTATTTAATAAATTTGATATTTATGAGAAATAAATGTATCCGATGGAAAACCGCATATTTTTAAAAGAATTATGAAATATTTTTACATTGTATTCTTTGTTATTGGTAAACTAAAAAAAAAAAAATATTTATTCGATGAAAATGAGCTTGAAATGGTCGGAAATTTAATTGTATTTTCGAAGGACCTACAAAAAATATTCATTCCCATTGGGGAACATAAAATTATTTACATACTAATGGCTATAAAATTAATTATGTTAGTTTTCAATGGACATACGGTCTGTTTCAGTGCGATTTTCAACGGCTGCAAATTCAAATGATTCTTCTTGTGTACTAATATCCCTGCACATTAAAAGTATTTTGTTGATTCTTTTTCAATTTTACATACAGCATAATACTCTGGATCATGCTCTGTCCCATATTGCTTTAGACATCTAATAACAATAGTAATAATCTAAGTGCTAAACTCAAATTGGTTTCTACAATCTCATATCTTCTTAGACAGACTGTAAATCGTATGCATCATAAGGCCCAATTTACATTTATTTAATATGCAAAATTTACTAACAATGTGAATGAGTTGAGCATTAGCATCCATTAATTTCTTGATTAATCTCTAGTATAATTTTTTTCTTTAAGTTTTCAGTTTGTATTGAGAAAATACAGGGTGTTCGAAGTTAATACAAAAGCAATTTTTTTATAATATTTATACCTTTTATATTGTTTTCGAGTAACATTTAAATTTTAAATGAAACAGATAGTACCAACAAAATTATACTAATACCAATGAGGGCATACACACCAAAAAACTATATTAATACTTTTTAGAAATGATAACAAAAATCATTTACAATATGTACACTTCGTTGTATTCGATCTTGTATCTTAGTAAAATTGCTAAAGTGTAAAAATCTTATCAGAAACTTTTTGTTTCATAATTCCATATTATACTATAAATTGTACAATTCCAAAATATGCTTTTAAGAAATCGGAAAAACGTCGGCACGCCAGAGGTAGGAAGTTGGAATACTATATAATTAGTCATACTTTGCCGAAACTCCTGCTTTTGTAGACTCCATTGGTTTGGACGCGCCTTCAAAGAAAACAAATTAAACATTATTGTATTTCATCAATGGGTAAAGAGGAGTTTGTCCTATAGAGATAAATATATAAAAAAAAAAAATACTTCAAAGAAAACTGCGTATATACACGATAAGAACAATATTTCTAACTAAGGTTTAATCTCATCCTGCTTTAATACCACCTTTCCTCTTCAATTAAATCATGCAATTTTTTCAGTCTAAATTCACAATATTAAATTCACTAGAAAAGTATTTTAATCAACAATATAAAATTGAATATATAGTCATCGTATTTTTTTTTTCTTTTTGGAATCTATCAACAATATTCGAACTTTTCATAATATTTGATAAAAACTCATGAGATCTTTTACCATCAAAAATAAACAGACACACCTACAATACAATTGAGGATATGGATCTGAAAAACAACACCATGATAACCCCAATTTCTATTATACTAAGCCCCAATGCTTACTCCCAGTAACAAAGTTAGTAGATTTTATCGAAGAACTTTAAATTCTCAGCCAGTCTTTGGCGATACTCTCTCAAGTAAATACGTTTTTGGGGAAATAAATAAACTGGATTTAAATTTCGTGTATCCAAAGTAAGATTTTGCGCGCTTATTTTCGCAAATCAAATAAAAGTGGATGTGAAAAGTTTTTCAATAATTATAAAAATAAAAATCAAATTGTATATATAGCGTAATTTTTATGTGATTTTGTGTTTTTAGAATTGAAAATATTCTATTTCTAGAGCAGTGTTCTCATCCATCCATCAAGTTTAGTGAAGTTGAAAAAGAAAAAACGATTTTTCGTTGATACTTTTTATTTTTGGGAAATTAAAAAAGGTGGGTAGTTGTGTTAATTAGTAATTATTATAATAATAATATTTGTTAAATTGGATAGAAATTAAAATTTTATTCGTTATTTTGTTATTATTTGAGCAAAACTTTAAAATTGTTAATACCAAGTTTAGTCATTTTCAATTTGATATGGAATTCGATATTGGAGCTTTTCTTAAGTCTTCCACTGTTTCAATGTGCAACAAGCTATTACGTCATATATACACAAACGAGTCAGCGAGACATCAATATGTTCAAGAAATCTAGATATCCATGACCTGATATTGACTACATAGTCAATGGCGATGACGTCAGTTAAGATATATTTATATGAATGAAATAACGATTTGAATCATTCTTTTACTTAATTTAAATTTGTTAACCAAATTTTCTTCTAGAGACTATTAAAATATTGCTAATAATATTAATAATTATTAAATTTATAATAAAATCTCAAGTTATGTGGACAATTTGGTTATTTACTTATTAGTAGTAGATATTACTCAACACTAAATAAATAATGCTGAAAAAAGTTTTATAAAATTTGGAAAATTAAAAAATAATTTTCACAAAACTTAAAAAATATTAAAATTCAAGCGAATGCATTGAAATCGTTTCTTTTGGTTTACATAAATTAGTTTTTATCAGGCGTGCAAAGCACGGGAAATACCTCTCTGTAAGCAGAGTTTTTAAAACAAGCTTATTTAGAATACAGCAATTCATTGTTTTCCGAATTTAAAGATAAATATCTTTATAAAATGAATAAAAGAATACAGTAAAATATCGAAATTATGGGCAGAAACACTTTTGTCTAATTAATTTGCGTTATCCTGTAAACGTGAGAAACAACTTACGTGCTAACAGTCCTGATATCGAAAAATTATCATTTAAAAAGTAGCAGCAAATTTCGTACTAATTTTAAATATATTATAATACTATTATATATAATAGTATTCAAATTTTGATTTTGAATTATTTTTTTGTTACTATAAATTGATTAAATCAAGTTAAAACCTGCGACCCGTGACTATGATTAGAAAAAATTTTAATGCGATTCTGACCAATCGATAAAAACAAGTTTCGCCATCACTGTTCCATGTAAATTGATACTATTTTAATTTTTTAATTTTTTTCAAACAAAAAACACCAGTCCACAGGTCACTACAATGCTTAATTCGGCTCTGATGGGGCAATTAGTGCTCTATGTTTGTTCCTGCTTCTGTTCCATAACATAAATATGTGCGCAAAAATAAAAAAATTAAATATAATAACAGGTAATCAATCAAAACGAACCTGAAATTCCAGTAGTAAATCTGAATTCGTGATTACGTACGGGTACGCAGTTTGTCCTCAAGATGTAAATAAAAACGAGAGTGATTTGCTCACAACAAAATATCTTCTTCATTCATTTCTATTGGCAAAAAAATTTATTTATTCACAACTTATTTTTTATTTTTGTAAACTCCGTGATTTGGAAGAATAATTGAAAGAAATTTCATTAAAAACTCATCAGTATTAGTTTTTTCTTCATTTTAAATGAAATTTTTGTAAAATGATGTCATTTTGTAATGTTTTTGATTGTGTTAAATTCCTATTATTTTATGATATTTTGTGTTTATTTTTTTTTTTTTAAATATATTATTATTCATACCAAACTCTACAATTACATCATATTTATTCATGTATATTATTAATGTAGTTTTTCTTCGATAATATTTAAATGAAAAAAATTTCATCCACAGAGGAAGTGGTTACCTTTTTTTCTTTTTCTTTTCTCGATGCTGATTCCTAATAAGCAATCATGAAATTTTAATAAATTATATTTTACTTACTACAAATATTAATTATCAATATTTTATAAATGAAAATTAGTCCTTCTACTTTACAAATGCCGAAATGGAGAAAATTTAAAAGGGTCAATAGCTTTGTCAATAGACGGAAATTAAATTTAGTTTCACACTCTATAAATATATAGATTACGCTTTCCCAAGTTTAAAATTGGTTTTTTCTGCGCAACTACGTCACGCGAGACCTAAAAAAAAATCATGATTATTTATTTATTCACCTATTGTGAATTAGCTATAGAAAAATTTGAAATTGAAATTATATTCATTCTAAAAAAAAAAAAACTAAGAGAATATAATAAATCTTTTGTTTATAATTTAAGAAAATGGAAGTTATAAAAACATCAGCATATTAAAAATAGATTGTGAAGGCGAAATTTTATGAAATATAATTTGTTCGGGGTGCCCTTATATAAGAAATGGGTCAGAACCAATAATTTACTGGAAAAATAATTCAGAAATTATAAAACATAAAATTTAATTTAAATTTAGATTTTTATGAGTCCGGGAAAGAATTTATTTTTTATATATGTATCTAAAAATATAGATTTTATTCAGATTAGTTTTTATTGTGTAAGTATAAAACTGGAACATTGAAGATGATTATACTTTTTTTCTTTCTATTGTATATAAATATGTTGGAACTTTAGTTTAAAATATTCTAAAAATATAATTGTTGCCTAATAATTTAAATATTTACTGAAATTTTCGTTTAACGATTCCCAACTTTTGGTAGGCTGATCCTACTCGAGTGATAATGAATACTTGCCATTTTTCAAAACCAGATTTTTTATAATAGATGTGTGCACTCTGAGAAAGGAAGGGTTCGTCATACATATTGCTTTCAATTATATATAACATATATACATTATATTATTTCACAGGCTGAGCCCTAATAGCATAAAACTCTTCTGCAAATTTTATTCAAATCGGTACATTAGTTTTTAAAATACATCGAAAAAACTTTATAAACAGACATATTTTTTCAGACAACTATTTCTTTCTCCATTATCCTTAGACCAATTTTATTCAAATTTAACATATTATCGCCTATTTATGTAATTAATGTATATAACTAATTTGAACTTAACAAATTTTCAAATTAAATCCGAATAAAGCCTAAAGCAGTGCACAACAAAATTTGTGGTACAAATTACTTGAAATGAACTTTTCATCAAAATTAGAAAACTACTAAATTATGTTTCAGAAAAAGAAAAAATGAATCATAAATGAATATTTTTGATAAAAAAAATTAAAACTTCGATAAAATTGTACAATAATATCAGGGACGGCGAACTTCATTATATCGACTATTTTTCTTCAAAATGTATCGGGCTCGACCTACTATTATAAAATCTATTAAACCAACATAATATTTTATTAACAATATTTATTAATTGAAAAGTAGCCGCAAAAAGAATACAGATTAAATTTAATTTCCATCGGCTATGATCGACCAAAAATCGCTTGCAATCGACGTGTTCACCATGCCTGCAATCTATTTCTTTTGAGGAAGTAAATTCTTTGAGTCGAGGTGATAACAATTTGGAGAAATAAATTCTTTATAAATAGATTTTAGTTATCAGTTCCTCGTTCGTTAAGCAATTTTAAAACGTTTTATTTTTTTTCTTTACAGAAATTTAAAAATGTCGCACGCCGTTACAATAACAAGAACTACCACTTCAACTACAAATACGTCCACATTAATTCTTAATACAGGATATTTGAAAACAATACCAGGACTTTTAAAATTTTTCGAATTGGTAAGAAATTATACTACAGTATGTTATTATTAATATTGTTTTAATCAATTTTTTTCTACGCAATTTAATAGATTCTTGGAGGTGTCGCTATTGGACTTGTTGCATTTTATTATAAAGGACATACCCGCTATTTTCCAGACGTACCAGATCTATTCTTTTTATTAATGGCAACATCATTTTTAGTTGGAACATTCTGTTTGCTTGTTGCATGCTTAGTATCACTCAGTACTGGCGGGATTATCTCAAAAACCATTTATGTAATTAATATTTCTAGTTCTTTCGAAACATTGATAATAGAATTGAATTTTTTCTTTTCAGGAACTAGTATATCATGTAATCGCGACAATTATGCTTTTGGCAGCATCCTTAGCATTACTTATCCAATTGTCACGAATGAACGGTGGTGGTAAAGTGTATGATTGTTATATGGCCGCATCGATAATAGGCCTTGTAAACACAGTTTTATATTGTATTAGTGCCATTTTTGCACAACGATCATATCGTGGCCTATAAATCCAGACAAATAGAATCATTAATTTATATTAAAATGTATTTAAAGAATAAAATATTTTAGTAATTAAAATAAATAATAACACATTGATTATGAGAATTCATGAATGATTTGTATAAACAAAAAAAAAGCTTCAGTTACTTCTACGTCTCGACTTACAATTTTTCTTCCATAAATCTATTGTATTGGAGCGAACTTACAGAGATAGTATTCATTTTTGGATTGATATATTGGTGGCAATATTTCATGCAAGAAATTTGATATTTAATATTAGAAATTGCGGAAATAAACCAAATAAAAGAAATAGTGATGATATTATTAAAAATATGTTCGGTAAAATTGCAAAATAACACAATATATTCCTTCATTTTTGTTTTGTTCTCCTCCATTTCAATTCTTGTAAGAATAATAGTGAAGAAACACATGTGGTATTATAGTTTTTCTACGTGGTTGCTTGCCTGGCTAGTTTTGATAAACTTGCGATCAGATTGTTGTTTTTTTATCAATAACATATGTACATAATTGGTCATTGGTTTTTATGAACAGCATATTTGCTTTAATGAATTCGGCCGAGCATTCGGAAAGATTTGAAATGACTAACAAATTTATTTTATATATAAATATATATATAATCATTTTTAATATTTAAATTTATTTAAATATAATAATTTAATATTAGAATAATTTTATTACAAATACATTTTCGTATTTTATATACAAAACAAAATTTTCATTAGAAAATTTTTATTCTGTTACCACTGGCTTCGGTGGCATCACTTTGTTATAATTTTTATAAATCACAACCAAATGAAGAATAAGTGCCACACATGTTAGAATTCCAATAATACCAGCTACAATCGATCCAAATCGTTGATCATCACCCCAAACTGTTGAATTAAATCCAAAAATCTTATTTCCAGCAAAAATGATGATAGCAGCTATTGAAATTGGTAAATACAAAACAACATGCATTAAACACAAAATCATCACCTAAAAAAGGAAAGAATTTCGTGTTTGTATTTTTTTTTTAACAATTCAAAAAATATTAATTACGAAAATTTCAAGATCTTTAGTGAGTTCCATTGATCTACCAATTATTAATATTAGGAAAATCACGAAAATTGCTAATGATTCACATTGAAATAGGAAAAGCACAAGAACTCTAGGAAATTCGAATGCCCATCCATTTATGCAAACAGCAAATCCTGATAAAATCTGAAAAAGTATATATTTATAAAAAAAAAAAAACAAAAATTATATGAAATTGAATTCTATTTATTTTACCAAAATCCCAATTTGTAGTGCTCCTATCTTAGATTTAAAATAATCGCCATCCATTTTTATATTAAATGATATTTTATTAAAGGAAAAAATACAATTAGTCAAAACTTAATTTGTAAAGGAAATAAACAAAATAAGAAATAAAAATAATCTTAACATTTATAAAATTCCTGTGCCTCCTATGTATGAAAATTTATTAGATTAATGATAAAAACACAGTGGAAGGAACGCATGAATCGAAGAATATACCGATTACGTCTATATTTTTACGTGTATTCTTTGATTCATGGAAGCAACGCAACAAACGCGGCGAAGGTGTTGCACAACATGTTGTCGAGATAACACAACACACACAACGTATGCAAATGTAATAACTCGAAAAAATTTAAAGAAATTACAATTATAAATTGCTTGCTTAAATGGTAATTTTTATGGTAATTTTTTTAGGAATATTCCCCTGAAAGGATACTGAAAATGCTCGGTACCTGATATTCTTCAGGGATGCACAACTACAATACGACTACTCTTTTTTTTTTAGCTTTTGTGGCTATCAAAAAATCATTTAGCTGATCATTTTGTCTAACTTATCTATAGATTAAGCAGAAATGAAAACATTTATTTCATAGTGCCAGAAGATACATAATAATTCTTATTTCACAACTACGACTCATGAAAATCGGTATATTTTTGGAAAAAAATGACCGAATATATATTAACAAAGTTAAATTTAACAGGAATTGCCATTAAAAATGTTTAAAATTTAATATTTATCTAAATCCCATAAGCAAGTCCTCCATTACCTTAGAAAAATTCTGTCTTCTATTAACATTATAAAAAGCAATCATAATTTATATTGTTCCTTTTGGATACAATTTTGTAGTACTTAACATAGTTTAAGATAAACCTAGAGAATTAATTTCAAATGAATTGGATTTTTATTTCCTGCGTAATTATTTTGGTCTCTACATTTGTAACGGATAGAAATAATCACTGCAGGACAGATTGAGGCACTCGATCAACTTCTAAATCAGAGGTTTTTTATGCTTGATTTGTATAAAAACACAAATATTCTAATATTATAATTAAAAATTCATTATTTTTAGATAAAAATATTTCATTAACTAAGGAATTTATTTCGTCTATAGAATTAAATTTTTGTTAAAATAAATAAAAGAAAAACATTTAAGTGTTGATAATCGATTGAATAAATTGATATAAATAAAGAAACCCATTTATAAGTTGAAACGTCTGTAAATAAAAATAATTAAAATTTATATTATTGTAAAAATATTTTTTATATAACTTACAGATGCCACTAGAACGCTTTTATAAGCTCTTATTTTATCTTTATTACTTTCAGCACATTTATCGTGATATAATAATGTCATTATAGACAATGGAAGTAATAAAAGAAACGCTGCCAAACTAAAGAATGAACCCTATTAAAAATTTAATAAAAATCATTTTTCCAATAATTAGAACTTCAAAGTTCTTACAAATAATGTTTCAGTTTCATCTGAACCAAATACCATTGCTATCAACAGTATTCCGGACGCCACTAAGCAAAATGAAGTAACGACCAAAAAAGCAATTTCCACATATGATAATTTACAATTTTTTATAGAAGCAAGAATACCAACAACTGCTCCATTTACTATCTAATATTAAGAAAAAATAGATTTCAGAATTAGAATTATTTTTAAAAAGAAAATTTATTACCACTTACAATTTGAAGAATTGAAAATATTCCTCTTCGTTGAATAAGTGATCTAAAATCCATTATTTTGAAATTCGAACTTACTCTGAAAACTAATTTCAACAAAAAAAAATTGGTAAGTTTTGAAAAAATGAAATATAATAAATTCAAATTTACTAATTTGACATCTTTACAAAGGTTGCTAGTAAAAAAAAAATTAACACATGTACGGTATTTTTCTACTCCAAAAATGTAGTCGTTTCCCCTCATTTTTTTCTTTTGGTATAAATACAAAGC
Source organism: Xylophagus ater (assembly GCA_963422695.1). Lineage (NCBI taxonomy): Eukaryota > Metazoa > Arthropoda > Insecta > Diptera > Xylophagidae > Xylophagus > Xylophagus ater. Next base: position 937,906 of record OY730478.1, read on the forward strand.
ATTTGTCCCCTCTTGCTCATTTTAGATTTAGATACAGAAGAGTGATGTTTGATTTATAATAATGTTTCTGATTATTAGTTCACAAGAACTATGTTCAAAACAAATATATTTTAATAAAACAAAATTCATACTCGTAAAAATAAATAATGCCAAAATAATAATATATTTTCCAAAATAAATAATATATAAGTATAACCAAAAAAATTTCATATACAGGGTGGGCCAAAATTCACCATGGGATTTAAAGATTTAATAACGTTTTCGTTTATATATTTTTTTTATTTTTTTTTTCGGATTATAAAAATTTTTTAAACCTCATGGTGAATTTTGGCCCACCCTTTACAAAAAAAAATTAATTTACACGTCTAAAAGAATTTGAAAAGTTCACTCCACGCTTTATGTTCTTCATATTATTCACAAAAATTTGTAGCCTTTATCGAAACATAAATAAGTCCATTTAACTATTACTAACTGTATTTACTTGGATTTAGTTTAAACTTTTAAAAACAAAAGTTATTACGCAATAAGCGAATGAATAAATTGACATAAATATAGAACAGCGTTTAAAATTTGCAAAGCCTGAAAAATAAATATGTGTTATACAATTTTAGATTATAAAAGAAAAATGTTTATTCAATTTACCGAAGTTAATAAAATGCTATTCCAATATCTCTTTGCACCACAATTTGTATTATAAATCATATCGATTATTGCAGGAGTAAGGAGTAAGAAGAAGGCCGAAAAACTAAAGAAGGTTCCCTACTCAAAAATAAAAATGATAATATTATTTATAATACATTATAATATGGATATTGACTTACCGCTGTATAACGTGGTGTATCGTTGCATAGTTGTATGATTCCATATTTGTCTATACAAAAAAAAAAACCGAATCATACAACAGGTACCACAGTACACCATGATTTACATCGGTGAGCGTATACAGCCAATATATTTAAAATACAATACTAAAGTACTTACGAATATCGTTTCCGTTTCATCTGAGCCAAATATCATTGCGAACAAAAGTAATGCAGAAGTAGTTACACAAATCGCACTGGCGATTAATAAAACCTGTTGTACATCCGTTAATGCGCATTCGTTTTTATCAATGTACATAAGGATTGCAATAGTGGCAGAATTTAACATCTTTTATTAGAAAACAAAAAATTATTTTTATCTTTTGTAATGCAAATTTATTTCAAAAACTTATTTACCACTTGAAGAATGGAAGTAATCCCTCTTTTTTGAATTATTGATTTGAAATCCATTGTTCTAATTAGAAATTCTTCAAAATTGATTTATAAAAATATACAAATATGACTATTAACAATTAACAAATCTAAATTGAATTGATTCCAAGAATTTAGTTTGACATTTTGGCAAAGGTTCCTTTTCATAAAAAAAATATGCATTTTTTATCTTAAATAACTTCTACACCAAACGTATCACAAATATAATTCGACGTTATTTAAAAAAATTTTGTACGAAAATTAAATACATGTAATAAAAAATGACCGCTGTTGGCTTTCACAAAATCGCAAACGTGTTCGAAAACCATTTATAGCGGAGCATATTATTTCCTTCGTTTAGACCACGTTTAAAGAGTATTCAAATCTGTAGGCCAATTATGGAATGCGCGGCGAATCCCTTTAGCTGGCGCATTGTGTTTTTCGTATTATTGAATTTCGCCTCACCTGTATCGCTTTTGCACTATTATGGAAAGCGAAAGCTATCTGGGCGAAGTATCTGTGATAGTGTGCTTTAAAGTTAGGCCCAAATGAAAAATTTAAGATAATTATATTTAATAAATTAAGTTTGAAGAATTAATAAGTTTTTAAATAATTTATAAAAAAAATCATTCTAAATTCATTAATTACAATATATAGCGCTACAAAAAGCGTACAGATTAGCACATATTTGGAGAGTTAACAGATATCATGAAGAGAAACGAAGGAAAAGATTTTAATAAAAAAAATAAATAATGTGCAATTGTTACTAGATTTACTGAACGACATCGTGAAGCTTTAATAAACTTAGGAACGCCTTTTAACAACAAATATATGGCACAGTGGAATCTTGCTGATATGTTCACCAATCAATAAAATTGTGATCAAGAAGTTTACGCTTTTCCAAAAACTTGATTTTGATCATTTTTAATGACCGTTTTCACAGCTACAAAAATCTAGCTCAGAAACGTCGTGACTCCACACCAAACCACGAATGGTGGATCATGCTGAAGGTTTGGATCTTCAGAATTAGTAAAAATAGTTTGTTGGTAATTAAATTATAGAATCGACTGCTTTATTTCAATAGGTTAAATTCAGAACACATTTGTTAAAAGACACAATTTCAAGAATTCAACATAATGTTTTAAATTTCATTGCATTTTTCGAAACAAACAAAAACGTCCAAATTAAAAATTTTCTTATTCAGGAATCATGTAGTTTGATAAAAGCACTTCAAATATACATATACTTAAAACAATCATTCAGCACCAACTGCAATAAAAAGTTATATCATCATCATTAGTGTTGAGAGAAAGGGAAGGTAATTAGAGTCGACTAAAAAAAAAAAAGATTTGCAACAATCGTGCATTTAACTGATTCTTATTGTGTACTAATATGTCAACACATTATAGATTTTTCTCGTTCTCTCCCATTAAAACTCTTTTAATGTATTCTTTTTTAATTTTACCTACAATAACAACACTGGACTTCTATGTTTACTAATAACTAGGTAGTAACTAGTCTATGGTAAAGAAATTGTGAAATTGAAGATTTGATTGAGACAGAATCAACTCGTAGTAATTTAAATTTGGCTCTGCTGCATTGGAGACCATTAATGTTGAAATCTAGTATTTAGATCATTTTATAAATTTATTTTACGATAAAATTTAATTAATTTTAATTATATTTACTGAAAATGTATAAAAAAAAATTAATATTTTGAATGAAGCGAATGAATAAATTGATATAAATAAATGAAAGCATTCACAATCTGTACAACCTGTAAATAAAAACCAATTTTAATTTTTAGAAAATTTCATATAAACATTTAAAGGAAAAACTTACAGCCGATGCTATAAGAAAGTCCCAAACTCTTTTCTTGTTACAATCATCTCGGTATATTAATTCAAGCAGAGCTGGCGGAATGAGCATGAAGTATGCCACCAAACTATAAAATGTTCCCTATTTGAAAATATATGAATCATATACATTATATAAAAATTATAATAATTTATTTAAAAGTAAGTACAAATAGCGTTTCAGTTTCATCGGAACCAAATAGCATTGCTAATAAAAGTAATCCAGATATTGCTAAACAAACTGAAGTAACAATTAAAAAAGCCATTTTTCCATGAGACATTTGTAGACATTCTTTTTCTAAAACAGTTAAAATCATCAACAGAACTATGCAATTTAATACCTTATAGAAAAAGAAAGTTGTTATTTATGTTATACAAATTAAAATATATTTCATTAAAATTAATTACCACTTGAACAAATGTTAGAAATCCTCTTCGTTGACCCAGTGATCCGATGTCCATTTTTCTTTGTTACAAAATTTTAAGAAAATATAAAAGACTAAAGAATCCAAGAAATAATTTTGTTTTCTTTTTTGACAACATTACAAAGGTTCCTTTTCCATTTTTTCCATATTTTTCAAATAATTAAATATTCTATGGTTCCTTTTCTATTAACCACACCGGGTCCACACAGTGTGTCTAAATCTGCTTCAGGATGACGCCTACAAGTCAGGCGTTCGATCACTTCCGCAAATCATGGATAGCATGAATTGAATAAAAAATAAAAAATGAATGTAAATATAAATTTACAAATTTCGTTTTTTACAAAAACAAAGCCATTAAAATTCCAAATTCCAAATTGTCAAATTCACATTCGTTACAAACTTGGCTTACAAAATGATCATGGTAGATGGCGCACGGGCAATACTTCAAAAAAAATTGTATACATAATTGAATACAAGAATAATTGAATTCAAAGAATAACAGAAACAGCTGATTTTCAGCTGGGGAAAATGAGTCATGTTTTTATCTAATTCGGATTTTTGACAATTGTACCCGGCAGCAATATTTTCGTTAATTGTGGAGGAGTTTGAAAATTTATTCGTGAAGTCATCATTTTTTCGTGTTCGTGCTTATTTTAAAAATAAAATACTTTAAAGAAAAAAGATAGTTTGACATTTCACAAAAGAATTGTTTTTGTGTAAAATGGCTGAAGAAGACGAAAAAAGAAGTATTTAGATCCAATATATAACTATTCCTAATTATTTAATATATTTTTTGTGATTTCTATTTTTTTTTTTTAGAATTAATAAATGGCAGTCGACATAATACTAAAAAATCCAAATTTAATGGTCCACGATTGAGTCGTCGTTTTGATAATAAAAATCGGGAAAATCAACCAGCTACACCGGCAACTCCAAGCAAGACAAGTCTGGTTCCCTTAAATAAGGTTCTTATTTCTTGTATTTTTTTTTATATGAAAATTATTTCTAATTATGCTAAATGTTGACAGACTTATTTGATGATAATATTCTCGGAGAAGGCGAAGCTTTCAACTATTGAACATATTGAAAGAATCATTCAAGAATTCGGAATCTTAACAACCATCGAAATTTTAAGGTAAAGAAAATCTTTGTTTTTATCTTTCGATCTAATTAAATAAAATAAAAAAAAGGTTATAAGCAATTTTTCTTATGATTTTTAAATACATATATATTTACATGCCAAGATATTTACTTGGTTTTGTCCGGTTTTTACCACCTAAATTTTTGGCTAACAACAACTGGGAAACCTTAAATTTTTCATGCAAAAATCAGTTTAAAAATAGTCTTCCTTTTTTTGTTGTTTTTTTAAGTTCATCTATTCTCGGAATTGTTTATAACATATTTAATTCGGTTTTAAGTTTTTTTTTAAATTCTGGAAAACTTATATGAATATCATGTATATTTTTCGTATTTTCATTATACTACAATTTTCTTATTATTCGATTAGACCAACCCATTTTCCGGCATCATTTGTTAAAATCTTATAACAATCAATCTCGATTTTCAATAACAGATACAAATCAGAAAAATCATTTTGCAACCACCAAGTAGATTGTACAGTAGGTTGCGATAAATTCTCGTTTATACGGCCCCAGGCCGATTTGGTTTGATCAAGTTTGTTTATGTTATACTTTATGTACAATATAAATATTTTATTATGCACCATTTTAAATACCTTATTTGAATTTTAAATAAATGAGTAATGGATATATAAAAGTGAATTTTTTTAAATTGTTCCGTTTACTTCGTTTACATGCTTATTCGAATACGCCTGAATATGATTAACGCCACTTCTGAGACAAAACACAAAATTAATTCAAATACCCAATAGTATATATAGTATATAAGTGTTGTGTAAATAATAATACTATCATTAGTTCTATTTAATATATAAAGATACTAACAATTTACTTTTAGAAGATGTTCTTAGAATATATTTTTTGTTTTATTCAATTGTCTTTGAGATTAACTAACAAACAAATTAATCCAGCACTGGAAACGTTAAGTAATTTCAATAATTTACATAAAGGTTTTTAGTTTTATTTTTTTTTCTTCTTTTATTACTTAATAGCAAGACAGAAAAATATCTTTATGTTTCGGCAACAACAGATAGATTATTGAAACTAGCCGATGAGGCTGAACTAATAAAAAAGACAACGAGCGGATGTATGCAGAAATTTAATTATTATAGTAAAGATGATTTTCTTATTGGTGATATGGTCGAAGATGATATTTTAACAAATAGTGATTATCCAGTTTTAATAAAGGATATTATAAAACCAGAACTACAATGTTATATTCGTAAAAAAGTCATTCAATATTTTTTCCCACTGCATGATTTAGTAAGGAACTTAATTTTTTCTTTGTGTTTCTTCTAAATTATTTTTCTTTTATACTTTTTAGGAATACTTGAATAAATTTGATGTTCGTTTAGGAAAGCGATTGCCTATTGAAGATATTGGAAATTATTTTGGTAGCAGTATTGGACTTTATTTTGCATTTGTTGAATTTTATACATTCGCATTAATATTTCCGGCAGTTTTTGGTTGTTTACAATATTTTCTAAGTTTTAATTTGGCAACAGTATGCGGTTTTTATGTTATTTGGACAACGGTAATTATCAATAGATTAATTAAATTTAGTCAGAAATAGAAAACTTAACTTTTACAGCTCTTTCTTGAAATGTGGAAACGAAAATGTTCTGGTTTAGTATATAAATGGGGTACAATTGATATGAGCAGTCTTGATACACCACGATCAGCATATTATGGAAGTTTGAAACCAGATCCTGTAACCGGAAAAATGACTTTACATTATCCAATGCAAAATACCTATATACAAATGTATTGTATATCATATCCAACAGTTATACTATGTGTAATTGCAGCCGGTTATTTTACATTATATCAATTTCAAATCGAAGCTGAAGTTATACAAGATTTTGGTTAAATTAAAATATTTATGAAAGAAAAAACAAATATTAATTTCATACTAATTTAGGTGCAACATCGAGAATTCTTTATGTACCAGTTCTTGTACAATCAATATTAATAGCAATATTCTCATGGGCCTATGAAAAATTAGCAACATTCTTAACAGATCAAGAAAATCATCGTACACGTAGCCAATATGAAAGACATCGTGTTAATAAATTAATAATATTTGAAATTGTTAATAATTTCTTTTCATTATTTTATATTGCATTTGTTTTACAAGATTTAAAACAATTAAAATATCAATTAATGGTGCAATTACTTATATTTCAAGTAATTATAATTTTGAATTCGGATCAATTTGAAGAATATTAATTTATAGTTTTCTTTTTCAGATTGTTCAAATTGTCCAGGAAATTACTTTTCCACTTTTCTCGGTATTAAAACAAAAATATTTTCGACATATGAAAGAAGAATTGGACGCTGATAAACGTGCTAAAATTATCGATCCAGGACGTTATGAACAAGTTTGATTATTGAGATAAAGATTCAATTTAAATAATTATAATTTATTATTTTAGGCATTTTATGAAAGCGGTTTAGACGAATACAATAGTACTTATGAAGATTATTTACAAATTTGTACTCAATTCGGTTATGTTGTGCTATTTGCGGCGGTAGCACCATTCGCTGCGTTATGTGCCTTAACAAATAACATTTTTGGAATGTCAATTGATCTTTTTAAAGTGAATACATTGTTTTCAAACAAATCATTTTAATATTAATCAAAATTTTTCTATTTAGATAACAAATTTTTATAAACGTCCATTTGCTAGATTTGCTAAAAATATTGGTGCTTGGCAATCAGCCCTAGAATTATTATCTGTGATGGCAATTCTTAGTAATTGTGGTTTATTATATTTACAACCAAATTTCAGGTGAAGATTATTAATTTTTAGGTTTTTTAATAAAACATTTTTACATGTCATATTTTTAGAGAATTTGTTGAGAATCTCTATCCAAGTGTGTCGACATTTTCATTTGTGATTTTTGAACATGTACTTTTGGGTATTAAATTTTGTATATGTAAAGCAATTCATGATAAACCAAGATGGGTTCGAATTGCAATGGCAAAAGCTGATTATGAATCTACACAAGCTCTCAAACATTTAAGGTAAATTTTAATAAAAATAGAAAAAAAGATTTTCATATCAAAAATATTTCCTTAAAAATATTTATGTTTATTTTATTCATTTTCTTTCCATATTTGTTTAGAAAATTTAAGGCAACCGAAAAGTTATTTAAGAAAATTGAATTTACTTGAAGTTTTATGTATTAACTTGTATTGTAACTAAACTAGTCTTTGTTCAGTAATTAAAACAAACAAAAAACATGTATTCTCTCTAATCATATAAATACAATACTATATTTCCGCCCACGCATAATCTCTCATATTGTTTTTTAAAAACTTATTTATTTTTAAAATATTTGTCTTGTATTAAAATTGAATTTTTTTTGTTTATTTTACTTTATGTGTTAACTTTGTGGTAAATAAAAAAAAACAAAACAGAAGAAAAAGTTTACTATTTTGTTAAAATTCCTTTTGTGAATGAAATTTTATTTTGTTTTTATATAAATTTCAGATATCAATACGAGATGTCCAAAAATGCTTCGTAAAAATCAACTTTGAAAACGTTTTAATTTATCTAATAACAGTTGCGGTTCGTGTACCCAGGTGGGGCTTAAAAAACTAATAACATTTCAAAGTTTGTCGGCATAAATTTCAAATTTGCCCTAAACTACATATAGCCTGGGCCCTGATGGCAGAAATAGTAAATGTTATTCTAATACATTCTCTTTAAAAGTACATCAAAAAGCTTTATGAACAGACTTTTTCCTATGATTATTTCTACAATCCTTTTTTTCCCCCAAATTTGAATAGTAGTGAGTTTAAGCTAATTTTAATGAAATTATGTACGAAATGCAAGTTATGGAAAATTAAACCAGGCCTAATTGTGTGATTTTCGAATTTTTGTATATTTGAGGTTTTTATTTTAAAAGTGGGGCAAGTTCAGATTTTGAGTTACATAAGAAGTTTTGCAATATAATTTCAGTGCAAATTGAACTAGACAGTTCATTTTGATTTTGATAATTAATTATTGAACTGTTTTAAAAGAAAGTACGTACTAAAGTGTTTCATTAAATTTCTTCAAAAATACTCATAAAAATTCATCAAATAAAACAACTTTTTTTCCTCATTTCGGCGCCTCTTGCACATTGTGCAAATGCAACGAGAGTAATAAATTATTTAAAAATAAAAAGAAATAAATACATAAAATGGAATTTATCTATAACCACGATAATATTTAAATGAAAAATATGCATCAAAACCATGAATAATAGCTGCAAGATATCCCATCCACTAAAATACCAAAAAAAAAATCAAAAGATAAGATAATAAAACAACAAATTTTAATGTGCTGTAATCTTACATATACTGCTGACATTGCTGGATATGCCCAAAATCCGGGAGTTATCAGAAATTGTGGATGTAACCAAACAACAGTAGCAAATCCCATATAACTAGATGCACTCATATACATAAAACAAGCGACTGCATTGAATATTATTTCCTTAAAAATCAATTTGTATAATTATCAAAATAATAACAAAAAAATAATATTAAAGATAACTTACGAAAAGCGATTGTCGTATTAAATTTAAGGATTTCTCTGAGAAACAATAACAGAATAATAAAATTGCAGTTGTTGTAAAACAACATGCTGTTGTTGTTAAAAAACTGATCAGAGCTTGTCCAATACTTGAGGCTGATGGCATTCCGTAACGTATTAATAATGTCTCACAAAATGTTGCTAATATTACTTCACAGATTTTCATTAAACCAATTTTTGATGTTAAAAAATCAAAATTAACACATGTACATATTCGGCAACAACAAATATTAATTCCACCAGAATTATGAAATGTTTTATTATTATTATTATTTGAACGAATTCCGAAGGAAGCCATTCTTTGAATTATTAAAAATTTAAAATATTTTGAATATAAAATGACTAAAATATACTTGCAACAAAGGTTTTAGAGATTTTAATTCCAGACTATTTTATGAGATTGGACATCTTCAATGGAACAATGAATCTCATGTGAGCATCTGATACCATTCCGATGCATGTTCACTTCTTTGTTGGTTTTTTTTATACCATGTCTAAAATTAGAATTCTTCGCGTGTGAGGAACGATGAGATTGCAACTCAAAATGAATGCGTAAGCTAAATCGTTATTTCCTGATTTAGGGATAATTTATTTATAAACACGTCTAGTTTAAAAATACTCAAAAGAAAATCCCCTTTCATTACATTCTTTCGATTTCTACTAAAAGAATTTTTGGTTTTTGGTACTATCTTAGTATCAATGAATATGCTTCGAGGGGCGTACAATTTATTATCAGCCTTAAAAAACATCTTTGTATTTTTTTTTATCTTTGGCTGGATTCTATAGTAAATGGAATTTGATGAAATATGGTTGGATTTTATCTATTGGGTACTTGAATTAATTTTGACTGTTAATAAGCTTTCATGTTTACTATATGGTATCTGAGTGAAGTATATTTTATCACAAAGTTGTGTTCAGTAAGGAAGTTCATATACGGCTTAATTATCAAAATGTTCACTTTTGGAATGACCACTACAGAAGAGACTCTAGAGACTCCATTATATTCAGAAAATTGCGGTTTACACTCCTCATAGGTCGTTATTTTTAATGAAGCAGGAGTACTATTATTCCATTATTATTTTATTATCGTTTTTCGATCATTTTCTTTCTTAGTCACTAAAACGCTAACGATTCTCAGTTTGAAATGATTTAGAACAAAATCTATTTATTTAGTAAAGCTACTAATAAAGCTTTATAAGAAAAGTAGAAAATATTTTTTTTTATATAATTTTCAAAATTATTATGAATAATGTCTTGCAAATTTCATATCCTCTGGTAGTAGCTCACGAGTTGTAACCGCATTTATAATATGTAAAACACCAGCTATTATCCCATGGGCACTTGCAAGCCCGAAAAATACTTGTGCAATATTACCACAAAATGTTAATCCAGATATAAGAGTTATAGAGCCAGCCAAACACATTATAAAACCAACGGTATGATAAAAAACTCCCTAGAAAATAAATTGAAGTTATAAGAATCCCCACACAAAAATATATAAATAATATTAACAAATGGTCTAATAGCCAGATTCTTGTGAAGCCATGATGTTACAACGAAATAAACAATATCGCTGAGCATAAACGGATATAGAAATAAGATGAAGACATATGCATAAACAGCAATTTCTTGAGCTTGAATGCAATTACTTTTGTAATGCACAGCGACTGATAGTATAGCAAATAATTCTATAAACTGAAATATTCTGATTAAAATTTCAAAAAGAATATGTTTCTTTTAGTTTTCTTACCAAAGTAATTAACGGCAAATATAAGTTTATACGCTTTAATATAGACATGACAAAAAATTTTATTTACACAATAAATTAAGTTAACTTTTGAAATAAATTTTCAATATTGTTCAAATGATTTTTAAACAAAGCCTACTTTTTGATTTTTTTTTTTTAAATATAGAATGAAACACGTTTACCTAAGTGATTACCGGAAACTACCATATTTTTTGGTTTTTGGTACAGGTCCATATTTTCTTTGCTACATATTCAGCCAAAAAAATCTAATTATTATAAATTCGAGACAATTTTTATGTAAAACATTTTTACGTATCTTTATGCCCTGTGGTTGATACCACCAGAGGATATATTAGTTTTGTCGCTAAGTTCGTAACGCATAGAAATAATTATCGGAGATCGGTTTCAATTTCAAGGATATAGATGTCTAGAGAATCAAAAGTTATATCGATTTATGCACATCCATCCGTCCGTCCATGTACAAGATAACTCAAAAATTCGTTATCCGATTTTAATAAAATTTACAATGTGAGTTTATTATTCCTTAACTCGATATTGGTAGTGTATTTCAACAAAATAAGCCGAGGGGAACGAAATTATAAAGCAAAAACCAGGATGACCAAAAAGTTTTATCGTTTTTTTATGGTTTTTTTGGATTCAATTGGAAACTTTGTACAGCAATTTCAATATTTTATAATTGTTTTAAACATTATTTGGATAAATTTATAGAAGTTTCCATAATGGTTTTGCACTATAGTTTATTGTATTTCTGATTATAGGATAATAGAAAAATAATAATTTCAAATATTCTTCATATTTACTATTTTAATTTATTATATAATAAATATTTCGAAATAAATAATAATTACATTGATTAAAATTAAATAAGTACACAGAAATTTTGTTCTTCCTTTCTTCAAATAATATTCGAAAACAAACATCCGGAAATGATTTTTCTTTATAGACACATAAGCAAAATAAATATTAAAAATAAATACTTAAAATAATGAGAAATTTTCATTAAGATTTTAAAAATAAATAAAATATATTATTATATTTAGTATTTTTCTTTTAAACAATATTTAATAATTAATAACATAAAATTAAGAATTCTGACAATAAAAAGAAGTCTTTGGACACCCGATTAGATTAATTTGAGTTGCACTAATTAACTACTTCCTTTAGTGAACTTGAAAAAGTACTTAGTACCATATTTTCAAATGCAAATTGTTTTATCCAATTTTGACTACAGAAATCGTTTTCAAAACAGAATTAACACGCACAAGGCTACAATTTTTAGGTTCGTTTACTATTTTCATTGGAACGCACACTAGCATTTATGTTCCTTTTTAATGAACCTTGCACTGTTAAAATATCGCTCTATAGTCGGCATTTCTATATTACTAGATGCTAATGGATCCTAATTAAGTTTTCAGGATTAACCTTTATGAGACACAAGAGTTGGATAGATTGAAAAAACTTACTTATGCCTAATCAGTTAATAAAACCAAAATAACATTGATAAAAAGGATCAACGTTTACGTTTACTAATTCAGATTTTCATTGCTTCTACATTACTTTGGCCATCAATTTTCGAAATAAAAATTTAACATTTATTTTAAAAAAACAAACACGAACTTTACGTAACAACAATTAATGATAATTATTTTAAAACTTATTTCTTTTTTAAATTAAAAACTCGAATCAACGAAATTGACATATTTTCTTTCCTTTTAATCATATTAAAGCTGAAATTATAATAGGCAAGAAGCATAGGAATACATATGTAAGTTCGTCTATGCTTGATTCTTCCTATTATCAATTATGGCGTTTACACATTACTTCTAAATTGATTTGAGATCGACTTGAAATTCAAACCGGGCTTTTTAGCTTTACCAGATTGAAAGATTGACTTCAAATCAGATTCAGTTTGCCAAACAAATTTTTGTGATCGGATTGACTCAAATCGAATTGAAGTTGATATGGGTTTAAATGGACGATTTTTGGATTGAACTAGATCATGTAAACGCCATAATTCAGCCTTTCCTCAAATACAATATCTAGAAAATCAAATTTTATTTTTTTAGGCCTATCAGAAATATTTTCTTTTTAGAAACTAATTTTTAAAGGATATACATCTAAAAACATTACAATAAATTTATTTTTAATAATTTAAAAGTTTTCTTCGGGTTTAAAAATGAATATACTCGTATATATAATAAAAAATTTCTTATAAATTAAATTCAATTCTTTTAAAAAACAATATGGATCCTCAAGCTTCGTTGTCTGTGGTCTTGTATCGTAGTAAAAGTGCTCTAAAGTGTGATAAATTAGTATCGCGCAAGATACAAAAGATACACTTTCGGTAGGATACAAGACAAAATACAATGAAGCCTGAATACCCCTAATATATATATATATATATATATTAAATTATTTTTATTAAGAATTAATTCAGCCTGTTTATAACGACATGTTAACGAAATTCTCTATAACTATTTTTTACTGCAAAGATTTAATTTCTGTTTTTTTTTTTATACACAAAAAATTTCTTCTAAAAATATTTTAATATTTTATCATTTAGTATTAGTATTTAGGGATGTATTTAAAATCGTGTAATTTGTTGCATTTTTAATATTAAAATACTAAATATTTTTTAATGTTCTTTACATTTTAAATTGTTAGTTTTTTTATTTAATTTCTAAATAATTTTGTCTAAGGTACGGTTTTTATCCATTTTAGTTATTGTTTTTTAAGTTTTATATTATTTTGTGGCTCTTCAGTTTGTAGTAAATAATCATATTCTGGTTTTTGTTGAATAAATTCAATAAATTCATCTGGAAATATAAGAAAATAAAAATTTCTATATAAGAAAGAAAAAAAAACAATATTTAATATTTTTTATTTACTAAATGTTATAAATCCTTTTTGATTTTTATCAATACTTTGATAAATTGAATCACATTCTTCTTTATTGATTTTTGTTGAATGTCGAAGAATATTATGGAATATTTTGTTTGTTAATTTCTCATCTTTTCCACCATAAATCTGGAAAATTTACAAATTTACAAACTTAATAAAATGTTTTTAATTAATTAAAAAAAACATATATACTTTTGATAGTGTTGTTAAAATTTCAATAATTGATTCATTTTGTTTATTTAAAAATATCGCACTTAATAAATAATCTCGAAAATCAATTGTTCCTTTATTTGACTGAAAAAAGATTAAAACACTTTAAATAAATTAAATAAAAAATATAGAAACTTATACTAAAGACGACATATTAGCAACAATAATGTACATTATCTTACGATTCTCGATTAAAATTCGAGGATAAATTTTAATCCAGAAAAACAGAATGTGTCACATTGTTTTACTAATCTAGATTAAAAATTAATCGAATGGATTAAAGCGTGTAGTATGTCTACAACCGTATTATTATTTTTAACATCGCACCGGGGTAAAACGTAAAAATATTATCAAAATACTAACTAAATGAACTAAGGCCGCGGAGGCGTAGTTGGGTCGGAGTCTCAAAGTTCCTTGTTTTAGACCGAAACCAGAATTGGAATACCTTTTAACGACTCCGACGGCTCCGAGTAATTTGATAAATAACATTATCTTTTTTTTGGAAATTCGTAGCATAACATTTAATACTGTACAATAATTGTAGCCGAAGTTTAAGTTGGATCTTTTTTTACCAACTCCAGAGCTCTGAAATGATGTTTTAATTTGACCTAATACATTTAGATATAAACAATAATTTACGATTTATGAAAGATGTTTTTTTTTAAATACTTACGACATCAAAAATTTTAAATAAATGTTTTGTTAATTTATTTTCAGTTGAAATTTTTAAATAATTTGCAAAATCTGCTAAAGTCACCAAGTAATTTGTGTTATTTATTTCAAAAGAATTAACTATAGTTTCTTCAATACCAGAATTATGTAAACTATAAAGAAAAAAAATTAAGTTATTCATTTATTAGATATGCTAAACAAGACTTACTCAAGCAATTTTCTTAATCTTTCAATTTCAACAATATCCACGGCATATAACATTTTCATAGTTTTAGCTTTGGACATTACTTTACAATCATCATAAGTAAAATCCGAAACAGGAATTCCAAGAGCTCTAAAAATTAAATAAATCATCAAAAAAATATTAAGAATATAGATTTGAAAATTTTCCATACTTTGCCATAACATTACGAACATTTTGTGCATATAATTTCGGATTTATTTTCTCCTCTTCAGATGGATTATAAACTGGTAAAAATTCAATTTCACATGCACTATGAACTTGTGTTAATGTTAACCATAATAATTTTAATCTAAATAAAAATTTGTATTATGAACAATCATGAAATCAGCACAACAAAATTAATAAACTTACACTCCGGGTCCTTCCCAGGTCCATGTAAATGTATCCATTTTATTTGGATATCGTATGCATACCGGTTGAATAGGAACTCCCGGATAAAATGCACCAGCTTTAAATGTTATTAAAGCATTACGATTTGTACACGTTCCTTCTGGGAATATTATCACCTGAGGCCAATCATCTTCAGAATTTGCACGCTCTATAATACTTTTAATAGTATTTTGTCTAGAATCTGGATCTTCACGCCAAACATAAATTGGTTGTGTATAATTGATAAGTTCTAAAAACAAACAATAAAAGTACGTAATTAAGAAATTCTTTATTTTTATAGGGTAGGTCACAAGTAATACTAATAATACACTTTGTTTTTTTTTTTTAGTAAATAAAAACTTATATTTCAAAATTAATATTAGAGGAGATTTCTATATTTTGTGACCCACCCTGTTAAAATTCTTTAATTCAAAAGATAAGAAAAGAAAATTGTACAAAATTGTTATAATTGTTTAAACAAGAAATAAAACAAGTTAAACAAATGTCCATCACCAGAAATAAGAACAAAAATCTTCAACAAGTTGTTTAGCTTTCAAGATATCAACTTACTGCCAGCCAGAGTTTCCATTGATTCCATTCGGACAATAACAGTAGACATATTTGTGACATAAACAATACATGCATCCAAGAATGTACTATGTGGGGCAACAACTAATATTGGTGCATCTTTTCTTGATGCTTGACGACCTTTAATTGTGATTACCAAACCTCCAGCTAAATATGACCAAACACCAACGATGCAAATCATTTTTTTAAATATCCTTTTGATGATAAAAAAAATGTATTAAAATAAAAGAAAAAATTTCTATATAATTTCTTATGAATAAAACGAATTTAATTGAATTCTTGGAAAATATTGATTAGAAAGAATTCAATTTTACTTCATTTTATATTCATAATGTCGTGATTTTGTAGTTTTTTAGTCTTCTTCTTAAGCGTTCTTAAATATACATAATATACAAGAAAAAAAATATTTTTTTAAATAAATTAATAATTAATTAATTAATATGATAATTATTTTCTTTACAATTTGTACAATTTTCTTTTCTTAATTATAAATAAACAAAATATAACATACTTCCAAAGAATGGCAATAAGTTTGTTTCACCCTTAGCAACAATTGATGGTGGTCCCGTTGTAATGACCACAATCGCATCAAAAAACGATGAATGCGGAGCAACACATAGTATTGGAGCTTCCTTGGGTGATGCTTGAATTCCCTTATATTTTATATAATTAAATGATCCAAATACGAATAGTGCTCGCATTGATTGTGCTGCGAAATTTCTTAATTTCCTGTTAAAAGGATTTGTTATATAATTTTCATATTTTTTTTTATCAAGTAACTAATTATATATATGGAAACGTTTTTTCATGCTTTATGATTTTATACTGTCTCAGTAGTTTCAGTGGTCTTCTTGTCTTTTCAGATGGAAAATTCTTTAATTTAATAAAACAATATCGAAAAAGATGAAATATTCTAATGCCTTAAGAAGTAATATAAAGTTTTGTTAGACACATAAACATTCTGTAGAGTCATGAGAAACATCAAGAAGCATCTCTTGACCTCATTAACAAAAAATTAATATGTCTGAAAATCAGAGAAACACCGAAGCCGGATTAAAAACCAACGTTGTCCGAAATATTCCATACATTTCTGATGCAAGCAAAGTAAATTGCCTTAAATTTGTCGAGGAATTTAAGGACAAGCCTGTGGAGTTTTTCATATATAAATATACCAATGTATTTATGCGTGGCTATAGATTTTTATTATCATAACAGGTATAGGAAGTTTCTATACTTGACAGTTACTTATTAAACTCTCGATACAAATAGCAGAAATAACAGTTCTCATATCATTTCTCAGATGAAATTAGAAACTTTCCTAAAGTCAATAAACGCACAAACTTTCTCATATATCTTTATCATAGGAGGATTTACTATGTGTTATTATTTGAGTGGATCAAATTTCTGGAAAAACATATGACCGAAGACGAAGTTTGAATATTTTTGGAGATTTGGTCGAGCATGTATCTCCTTGAAATCTACTTTAAGGATAAATTTTGAAGACTTAAATAAGGTTTTAAAATACAATTTATTCAACGAATATAACGAAAAAAAAAGGTTCAAAACTAATTTTCTAAGTGTTAATTGCACTTAAAATAATGATTTACTTTTATTATTTATAAGAACCAAAAAAAAACTTAACACGCTCTTTTTTAAAAGAAGGAATTTCCCACGTTTACTTGGTCAATTTCTTTTTAACAAAATTTTAAATCAGTTTTTAATCGATAAACATACGTTCATTAAAATTATTAAATAATAATAATTATCTTTTAAAAATATCACGCAATCAAAATATTATGGAATAAAAATAATAAGCCTTGAGAGTTCGACGCCAATGAGAATGCATATCACGTGAGATAATATTGGACTTAAATGATTGATTTCGAAAATAAATATAGTATTTTTCCTAACCGATTTAGCGGTCATGGGCCAGTCGTAATCTTGACTTTGAAACTATAAATAACTAATTTACCAATCGTTTAGTTCAATTAACATATAAAAATACGTGTACATTGTTTTTATAAAATAAAATGTAATCTTTTAAATATAGATTAAGCCGGTTTTGTTGTGCTGGATTTAATTTTCCATTGAATTGAATTTTTAAATTATTAATCAAATTTTCAAAATTTTCAAATTTTTCTTATAATTCAAATTATTTTTAAACAAAATTAATTGTAATTTCTTATTTAACATTTTTTGCAAATTCATTTCAATGTAATTAATATTAATCATGTAGAAATAACATTTGTTACCAAATTAATTATTCTTGTTTTTATAGTTTTCAATATGTATGGGGTATGGCAAATTACCTAATTTTCATTTTAAGTAGGTGAGCCAAATAAGACCCAGCTCTAAATAAGGTTCAATTTCAAAATTGTACGACCAAAGCGTTTTGTAAACAAATTAATTTCTGTTAATATGAATATGGTGTGTTAGTTTGGTGATGGAACACTCAATCGCTGTCAAGAATTCAGGGAACTTTTTAATTGAAAAATTCAACAACCCACACACAAATTTACAAATCGAGAAAAATCCTAGCGAGCCTAGAGCGGATCCGCTAATATTTACATAATAACATTACTAAAGCAAAAATATTCATAAACTAACTAAAGATTATTTTTCATTGTATTTCAAAAGCATTTATAGAAAAAATTAATTTGAATTTCAAATTCATATGTATTCAAGCTTTTTAAAAAAATTAAAAATCTTTCCTAATTATTTGCATTTTTTTCTACAAAAAATTCATAAGAAAGAAATGAAGAAAATTTTCCCATCTTTGGTCAAGTAAATGTACAGTAAAGTGAAAAAGTATGTAGGTATAGTTCGTTTTTTTTTTTCAAAAAAGCATGCTTTAAACCAAAAAAAAAACTGGAATAAATACTTATAAAACTTCCATAACCAAATAATAAAATAAAGCTATTTTGTTAAAATCAAAAGTACTTACTTCCTCCAACCAGTTAATGGTTTTTTTTGGAGTTCTTCTATTGAAATTCCATAAAGTCCGATGCATGCAAGTAGCCATGCAATAATAAGAAAAATACATATGCATATCACACGAAATGGTAATAAGAGAACCGTTAAAAGATAAATCTGTAAAATTAAAAGAAATTAGCAATAAGTAAATTCATAATGTAAAACTCATTTTATAAATGATCATGTTCATGTTAATAATATGAAGATGCACGGCCCATAGTTATCGAGATCAATCTAGTTAAACCATGTATACCTGATATACTTATATTAAGAGCCATTTGCCCGGGTTTTCAGCGACAGTTTAAACTCTAGCTGACATTTAAACTAGAGATTACAATTTTTCCGGTCTTACAAATCGAGTTTAAATTTTATACTCAGTTGAAATAAAATTATCATTATTAACTATTCAGAAAATTAAATTTAAAATAATTAGTATAAGAAAATCGTGTGACTCACAAATCGACGATCGCGCGATTCACTCGAACAAAGTGCATTCTAAAAACGTTTGTCAATCTATTTTTATTTTTATTTATAATTTTTATATAAACTAAAAATCTTTTGTTAAGATTATTTTTTATCAGTAACAAAAAATATCTAAAGATAATACAAAATTCATAGAAAGTAGTCTTATCAGCCATTTGCCATTTACACATTATTGGTTGGAAAATTTTTAACTTTTAAAAATAGCACGGAATTTCAAAAATAACATGATTGATTCAATAATTTAATTTGAAGAGAAAATTAATTTATTCTTTGAAAGAATAAAATATTTTGATTTTTATCACGATTCCTGGATTTTTCTGTACCATATACAAATATCTTGAAATAGAAATACTAAATTTTGTTTGTTTTTAGAGCACACAATTTTAAAAAAACTTAAGATTTGACTAATTTAAAAAGACTCTTAATTTTGTCGACAAAAACTATTAAAAGAAACAATACCAAGGATATATGGCAAAGGATAAATAATACTAAATTTGGTTGAAATGGATATTCGAGAAATTTACTCATCTATTGCTTACCATTTTGAATATTCATACATAATCAATAAGATGAGATGATAAAATAAGATTTATTACATGCTATTTAGGAAAGCAAACATAATCCTGAGATTTAAAAAAAGAAATAATCCATATGATTTTGATTTTATCCTTAACTAAGCAAAGATAACATTATATGCTTCAAATACCACAGTACCATAGGTATGCTGAAAAAGACATAATTTCAAGTTTTTATCACTAGAAAACCAAAAGGCTCCATACACTGTCATACAATTCCCATTGTAAAGTTCAATTAAATTTGAAAAAGGATCAAAACTTATAAAGATCAAATAATTCTCCATATCCCTTAAAATCCTTTTCAGATGAAATCCAAATTTGCTAGATTGAAGTAGAGAATTAATTTCGATTGAATTGGACCTTTTTTAGTCGACTGTCTGGGCTTTTTGATCCCTTTTTATGAGGTCCTTTTCCCGATCCACACTAAATTAAATCTACTCGAACAGAATAATCCTCTAAAGAATCAATATTCTAAATTTCAATGAGTTGAAAAATTTCTAAGATAAAATTATCTCAGATTTCATAAATATTACTCTATCCTTTTTCAGATCGATACCAAAAACGAAAAGATCCATTTCATGTAATAACCAACCAGTTCACATTATTTCCAAAAAATTGTATAACTCGTTCAAGAGATACCATGTAAATCATCGGTTCTTAAACTTTTTTCATTCACGACCCCATTTTTCAAAAGCGGTGTTCATAGGCTCAGGGTTAGAGGTGTTTTAGGTGCTACTATTGACGAGGAACTTTTTAAATTGTCTCCCCCAACATCTTTCATTTTTGGATGGGTAAATTGCTAGTTGATCATTTTTATTATTATACTGAGACGATAACATACCTACACCGATTTTTAAGTATAGGTACTTTCGTAGACTTTTTCCCTTCATTTTGGAAACTTTAAGTTGTTGACTTTAATAACTTATTTATAATATTTGTAGAAAAACTATTTAAATAAATAATTAAAAAAGACATGTCTCCGAGAAATTAAAAATCAATTAAAATTACTTATTTATAAAAAGATATCACGAGATATTGAAATATTGGCTTAAATGATAAAAGTTTGATAAATAATAAATTTGTTATAAATTGTAATGAAAAAAAGGGACAAATTATTAATTAAAATTTGAATTTTTGATCAAATCTTTCAAAAAAGAAAAAGCATGAATCCCATTCTAAACTTTTCCATTTTTATTATAATAAATTTGTACAATAAAAATACGAATTTTTAAATTAAACATATAAGGAACGTTTTTCACATTGCTCTGCTCCAGATCAAAGAAGCATGTGTAAAAAAAAAACGACAAAAAAACTTAAATTTTGTAGTATTAAGGTTAACTTGATAGGGACCGAATGAAGGGAATTAAAAAAAGGCCGAAAAGAATAAAATAATATATAAAAATAAAAACTTTGTTTTGAAACTATTATCCGAAAATTCAGGATATTAAGTAAAAGATTAAGCAAAGTAAAATTATATGGATATGTATAGAAGTTTCAATAGTCATTTTGCACTATAGTTTGTTTTCTTTACTATCCTTGGACCGATTTTACTGAAATTTATCATATTATCGTAGAATAACAAATATTTAAATATACATACTATAATAATAATAATATTTGTTTTTACGTGTATGTAAATTTTTCCATAAAAAATATAGATTTTCCGACAGAACAATAAAAATAGCCATTTTTATAAATTTTTGCATAAAACAATAACAATTTCAAATTTGCTTTAAATTTTTATTTTAGCTAATAGGCAAAACTATTTTGAATAAATTTTATTTTCTTTTTAGATTTACAATTTACAATTCTGATTTACCTCATAAATTGATAAAACAAGAGTATTTTTGAAGAAAAAATTAATTACTTTTGAAAGCAAAAAAGAACTTTACATGATTTTAAAAAAAATGTATTGAAATGGACCGAAATGTTTAAATTTCCCGGTCCTAAATTCATTTCCAGTCTAGCTATTCCCAGTCCAGCCAGTCCCAGTCTGGTAGTTCGTAACCATAGGGCATAAAAATCATTCAACCGAGAAGGAATAATATTTCATATTGCCTCAAAAATCGAATAAAACATTTTTATGAATAAAATTTTACATATTGAAATTGAATTTATTTGCCAAAAATGCTTTTTTGAGAAATAATATCCATTATTTTAAAATCGATAAAATAAGAACTGAAAAACGATAAAACAAAATTGGGAACAAAGTTGTGCATTTTCCATGATTCACATTTTCTTTCAAATAAATAAATATTTCTGGTTTAGATATGTAGTTTGTTTCTTAAATGTTTCTAATTAAAAAAAAAAAACTTCGATAAGAAGCATTTTGGAAAATTAAAAACACTGTCCTCTGCAAATAGTATAAGGGCAAATAAAACGACATTTTGGACGTAGCACACTCTCTTTACTTTGAAAATCTGAATATCTAACGATCTAAATAGTTCTTATATAGAGGAAGAAAAGCACTGGCAGCACAACAGACATATGTTATATAGAGGGACTTATATTTTTTGGCAAAGTTCTTTTACTAAAAAAAAAACCTATAAGCATTTTATTTTCCATAAAACATCGATTTTTAATACAATGAAATCAAAAGGACATCGAACTTTTATAACAAGGGTAATTCAAGGATTATTTCGTACTACTTTCTTTCCATGGAATGAGACTATTGATCTCTAGATTTTGATGGATCTTTAAGACTTAAGTCATTATCCGATATAATTAAATTTGGAGAACTGGTTGTTTATAAGGAGGGGTAGAGACGTATTGGGATCGATCTGAGAAGGGGATCGAGTGATATATGAAATCTGGGATTTAATTTTATATTAATACCCCAATAACCAATTTTAATGAAATTTAAAACAATGATTCAGTTGATAATTTTGTTAAAAACGATATAATTTGCTGAGAATCATCAATAGGACATCTTAAAAAAAGGATCAAAAACTATATATAGGCTTAATTTAAATGCATTCTTCTAGTGTAGACATTGACGCATATTTCTATGTTTTCAATTTTGGCAATTCAACGGAATTTAGTTTTAAAAAAAAGCCCTTACTACCCTCAAATTCCGATTTGTATGATGTTCGTTTCATGAGAATTGAATGTCTGTTATAACAAAGTGTAAGTAAATATAAAGTTCTAATACCTAGAGCTTGAAAACTCCGTCCAAGGACAAAGCAGAAACAATAGCATTAGGTTTGGCACGTGAAACCTATTATAAATTTTCGATTCACTCTTATCTTTTATGGTATTTGTGAATTTATATATGAATATTCGCATGATTGTACAAAACAATTTCATACCAATTTTAAAGTTGCCATGTAAACCAAGTATGTAACTTTGGATATATCGAAATCTGGATCAAAATAAAAGAATTTGAAATTAAAGCGATGATGATATTGGTTATAAACGAGTTTCACTGTGTATAAGAAAGTAGTTTGACAAAAAATTTTTACACGAAAAACAGAAAAAAAAATATGAAGAAAGTTTAAATAATTAATAAAACTTTCAAGATTATTCAAGTTTTAAATTTTTAAATTAAATTTATGCAAAATTTTGTTAAACAACGGGAAATTGAACAAAAAAGCCATTAAATATTTTATACTTAAAAAAAAAATTGTCATTTTAAATTTTAAAAGGCTTTCACCACAAATTTTGTAAAAATTGAATTTTTTTATTTATTACAAAAAATTTAACCTAAATTGTCGTATTTTTGCGAATTTCTTTATTTACTTTTTATTTTCAAAATCAGATAAACTATTTCAGGGGCAAAATCAATACGGAAAGAAAAGTATGTCACACAAAATTGGTTATCATTTTCTTGGAATTAATTACAATCGAAACATACCTTTATTTTATCCAAAGGATCATCTAATTCGAGTTTATGAATAAAAGGATTTACATAAGACATGTCGTCTGCCTTTTTTCCTCCATTTTTCAGTTTTTCCGTACATATCCTGGAGCTCCTGGATTCTGGAGCATCTCCACAATCACTTCCACTTCCATTTGGAATATTCATTTTCAACCAAAACTTTTAACTGACACTTATTTTCTTTACTAAACTGTTTTTTTTTTATTTTAAATTTTACACAAGTTTTTTTTTTTTATTTCGCAACAAAAAAAACAAACAAACAAACAATTAGAACAATAAAAATTACGCTGTTTTTTTATCAACAAAAAAAAATTGACAAAAGAATTTTTCTGGAAAATTTTTTAATTAAAAAAAAAACTAATTTCCTTTTGGAAAATTTGGAATTTTCTTTTTATCCTTTTTTTGCACAATTATTTAATAGAAAACAAGACTTGTTAACAATTTTAGCGAGAATAAACTTCTTTTGATATCGACAAGTATATATTTAAATAATAAATAATTTTTTTTAAAATTCATTCCGCGAATGAAAATTTTTTCTCCCAATTAAGCGAGTGAAATTCAGCGGGTGAAAATTCTCACAAATTCAGCGAACGAAAATTCTCACAAATTCAGCGATTTTTCACATTTCATAAAAAATAAAGAGAAGGGAAAGTTTTTATTTATTTTATTAAAGAAATTTTCATTAAAAATTTATTATTTTCGTGTAAAATATTCTGAATTTCTGTAAAATACAAGAAAATTTACTACATTTTGTAAGAATTTGTCATTGCGCACATTCATAAGAGAAAAGAGAAGAAGATTTGAAAAGAATTTTGTTCAAAAGAAATCACCAACAAAGTTAAACTTGAAATTGGAAATTAATGGTAAAAAAAAATTGAGTAATTAATTTCCTTATGAAATATCAAAGGAAAATTAGTAATTTTATATAAAATATTTAAAATAATTAAATTTTAAAATAATGAGTAATTTTGTTTTGTTCATAAAATTTGTTATTATTTTTGACATATCAGAATTATTTACTTTTCTTTCTCTTTCTCTTTAGGAGTAATGTGTATCAAAATTCGGACACAACTGATTTTAGGACAACTATTTTTCCCCTCAAAATACTGCAGTAATAATAGCGAATGACACAACCTCATATTACGAAAATTTAAAATATTAATTAAAAGAATTTATCGACTGAAATAAAGTTTGAATACAATTTGAATTATTTTCAATATATGTCATTTTTTATGAAATTAATTTTGATTGAAATATATATTAATTCAATGCAAATTTTACCGCATCAGATGTCTCTGCAAAGTGTATATACTGCAATAAAATTCCGGAATGTCATCGTTGGTAATAAATCAGCTGTTTAATGGCAACCGGAATTGTTTTTTTTTTCGTTGCACCTATAAATATTTCAATATGTTAAAAAGAGACAACTCTATTAACGTTTCTTTTTAAAATGGTAAATGAATTTCAATTTTGCAATTAGTGAGACAAGGATCAATGTATATATATATATATTTTATATATCTGTTACATTCTTACTGCAATAAAATTCGCCTAAAAAATCTATTTTCTTTCTCTTGTGTTCATAAAATTCGGCAGAAAAACAAGATAACAAATATGACGGAATAAGATAACCATATTATATTTTCTCTTTTTATCATTTCATTGTTCATTTGGAAATTGAATTTTTTGGCTGGGTAAATTTTTCAGTAGCTTCTTTGAACTTTGCTTGAAATTTTTTCTTTATTGAAATTCCGTGAAACAATCCTCGTGAAAATGCTTGCACTTATATAATATTTTTTTTTTTGGGGGTCTAACAAAAGAAAAGCCAAATAAAAACCCTAAAACTAAAATCAATAGAAAAGTTTAATTAACAATTTCGTGTTCGGTTAATTTTCATAAAAACTACAAAAGAAAAAGACGCATGAAAGAAAATCTATTTAAAACGTTTTCCATTTCGTGATTCGAGTTTTTTTTTCCGTTTTTCTTCAAGTTTTTCCATATCAAAAAATCTTCATCACCATTTTTCTCGTAACGCCCGCAAAAATTCGGTCTTATCGTTCGATATATTTTGTGTTAAAAAAATAATTCTTTTTGTTAATAAATTGTGAAATATTTCATATAAAAAAAATTTAAAATAAAAAAAAAAACTTCCACGCATTTATTTTAAAAGAATAAAATTCTCGAGAAAGAATTAAAAATTGTTCTAAAAAAAGAAGTACAACACTGCTAAAAATATGGATAAATCGTCGTCGTCTGGAAACAGCGACATAACGCTTGTTGGGTGTGGCACAGATTTGGGGACTACAATTCCTATCACACTAAATATAACAACAACAACTGGTGGTAGTTTCTCAGTTCTGGTCGATATTCATAATTCGGTTGAAAATCTGAAGAAGATTATCGCGAAAAAGTTAAAAGTTGCAAAAGATCGAATTTGTCTATTGCATCGTGAAAGGTATGTAGAAGAATTTTTCTATAAAGTTTTATCGTTCTTTTAAGTTTTAAGTCTTTTGTTCTTTAATTTCAATCCAAATTCAAATAGATTGAAAAAGAAAATTCAATAAAATCCCATAAAAACTTTTTTCCGTAATGGACGACGCCATAGTTGGAATATTGGGAATCGTTTTGGCTGGTTGGCTTGTTATACTTTTTTTTTGTTTTGTGTAATCTTGTTTTTGAGTAGTGTTGTGTGCACAATATTGTTGGTGGGTGCTGTGTATTTCAGTTCCATTATAATATTTTTTTTTTATTGAAAAAGAAACTGTGTGGTTGGAGAGATCACGGGGAGATTTCAATTCATATATTTGCGAAAATGCATCATTTTTTTTTATGTAGAAAGAAGTGAACAAGAATGCTGAGGATTAAGGGAATTACCCATGGTATAAAGAGTCTGAGTTTTTTTTTGTGTTGGTTGGTTTGGTCGTTAAAGCTTTATTTTATTGTTTCCAAAACCAGCTATTCACCGGATCAACCTTTAAACTCTGATAAAAAGCTAGAAATAAAATTATTCAAAAGAGGTTTTTTTGTTTTTAGCACAAAAGCCAATAAATTCTGTTAGATTGGTTGGTAAAAAGCATGTAAAAGCAAGCCATCCGTATACAACAAGCAATGTTCGCCATTTTGTTC
The DNA here is from genome assembly GCA_963422695.1 of Xylophagus ater. Lineage (NCBI taxonomy): Eukaryota > Metazoa > Arthropoda > Insecta > Diptera > Xylophagidae > Xylophagus > Xylophagus ater. Next base: position 964,930 of record OY730478.1, read on the forward strand.
GATTCACAGCTGATTTATGTATACTACAATCTTGTTGGGGGCATCATCATTCATTGGAGACGACGGCGCGACCATGATAGTGTGATAACAATGAAAATGATGCTGCAATACAGTGCCAAATAAAACCCAAAATAAAAAAAAATACAGTGCCAAAATTTAGAATGTAAATATTCGTAGGGGGAGAAGAAGCTTTCATCCCAGGTACTACAAAGCGTTTATTCGATTATAATATATTGATAATGACGACACAAAAATGAAAAAAATATAAAATCTCCCACAAAAGTTTGAGAATTTCGATTCAAGCAAAAAAAAAGAAAGAAAGAATAAATGCAACCAGTTTTAAAAATATTGCCACACGCGCTTAATTCCAAGAGCCTTTCACTCCGTCTACCCCCGTTGTCTATATACATTTCTCTGATATGGTTTTTTTTTTTTGTTCATACATACACCTTTCCACCTTCTTTTTTTTTTTTATATTTTAATCCATTTTTCGACGTGCGTGGACCGAAGTGGTGCCGGCCAGTTTTCACAAATTTCGAATACAAGAAAAGAAAAAAAATATGTCGATTTATATAAGCAGCTAAACTAGAGAATGTCAAGTTTTCTTTTCAATGTGTTTGAACATATACATAATTTCGGCTAGGTTACCGTTTTGGCCAAGGTATACTACGTGTGCTTCCATGTACTTAAAATTTTACTACACGAGGTTTTTTTTTTGTTATTGCTTTCAATTCACTGCTGCGTTTTTTTTTTTTTTTGTCCATTGTTGCTTGGCCAAAAACAGTTTTTGCTACATCAGCAGAATTTGGATTACAAAAAAAAAGCAACACCAACAAAACCAAGCTCTTCTTTTTTTTTACTTAAGTGCAATTTTCAAGAATGTAAAAAAAGGAGACAAAATCCAATCCAATCCAACAAAAAAGAACTAAAGAAAAAAATATACAACGGAAGCGAAATATGCTTGCTTGCTTGCTTGCATGATAGTCCAACTTTGGCTTACCTTTGCTACCTTTGTGTATGACAAAAAAGAAAAAAAGAAATACTGAATTCAATCAAAGCGCGTACATATGTGAAATTTGAAGAAGGAGAAGTTTTGTGTTGTCCGAAAAAGCATAAAAAAAATTGAAGTATGGAAAATGGCCGGCCGCAAGGTAAATGAAATTTAAGAGGTAACGCAAATACCTTATTCGTTTGAATTAAAGCCTAATTAAAAAATAGATACTCAATTTAAAGAACAAAAACAAAAAGGAACTATTCGTTTGTAAATTATGATTTTGTGAATCATTTTTCTGTGAATTTCATTCACAATTTCTTGCTTTTATTGCCTTTGAAAGAAACTACCAGAGGGTATATTAGTTTCGTCATTATGTTTGTAAATATCATATAGAAAGAATCACCGGGAAAAGGTCAATTGGCATTAAATATGCACAGAATCGAAAGGTTTTTCTTTTTGCCTGTTCGTCCATGTACACAGGATAACTCAAAAACGCGTTATCTGATTTTAGTGAAATTTTTTATTCCTCATCTGGGTTTCAGCTAAATACGGTCCAGGTTAAGTTAAAAATCACGGTGATCATAAAGTTTTCTAATTATTCCCTATAGTAGACTACCAAGAATACTGAATACAGAAAATTGGTTACACTATATGAGAAAAGTTTTTATGCACAAGCTCACTATTTCTAAGTTTTTATTCTGTTATCAAAGTTTTAAGTTGACATGATAAGTCCTGGAAGCAATTATCTCATTAACGCGCCATCTAAATTTAACATTTTGAAATAAAAACAGCTGGTAAAATAATTTTGATTTCATAATTTTATATTAATTATAAAATGAGCTCTAATGAGGATCGGCGAGCCTTAACAGCGAGCTTGGGGCGGATTCCATAGATATTCATATAAAATTTTATCATCAGAGCTAAACAATAATTAAAGTCACCAGTTGTCATTTAGACTAACTAGTGTTATATCTCGACGCTAATATCTTGCTAAATTAAGAATAATAATCATATTGTATTACACATGCTTATTACAAACAGTCGTCTGTACATTCTTTGTAACGCACGCTTATCTATACAAGCTTTTCACTCTGATTGTGTGTATTTTGGATTCAGGATTTAGAAATATCAGTAATGAGTAATGACCGAAGGCAAACATAAAGTTAAAAATTAATTCAAAACCGAATTTTTATACAAATTAATTACCAAAGATTAAGGGCTTAATGAGTCTTCAAATTATGAAACAGTCTTAGGGAAACTATAATATTGTGTTTGAACGAAAATTAGTAACTTTCTTTTAAGATTTTTAATAAACGATTAAATACAGTGAAACCTGCTAGTCTTGACACTGAATAATAGGACTATCCGTTTAATTGGTTCATATAATTGCTTTCCTAAAAGTTTTTTTTTTATATCAATCAACCTGAGACAAAAAGTTTTCGTTTCATTTTGTAACGTTTTGGTCCGGCCCGCTAGAACACGCTCTATTTACGTTTTAATCCGGATAAGTAGATAGATAAGTAGTACATAGTTTCGCTTCGTTTTTGTAGTACAATTCAGAAGGATTTATATTTCTTGAAATATTATTACTTTTGGTTGCTTTTTCTAAGAAATAATTCGTTGAACTATAGATTTGTTAACTACGAGTCACATTTCTATCATAGGGCATCAAAAAATCGGCTATTGACCGATTTTACTATATATTTAAAAATAAAAAAACCATCAAAAAAAATTATTACGTTCCCACGAATAGAATGTTTTTATTAGCGATGATTTCTGTGCGAAATTTAATTTTTTTTTTGTTTTATTTTGATGGCGCTTTTTAATTTTTTTCTTTTTTTCAAATTATTTATTTACATGGATTTTAAAAGAAATTAACAAAGTATTTGTAACAAGTACGCAGTAGTGCGTTAATACGATGAAAGCTTTCACTTTCATTTAAAAAATATCTATTTTAGCTTTGCAAAACTAAATATATTCGAAAGGTAGAATAATGACACGTTTTGCGGGGCTTTAATGTTAATTAATGAAGTCATTGTTTTTATATTCACTTCTTACGTTAGTCAGTAGAGATTTTTCTTTTAGATTCGAGTATAATCAAAAATCTAAGAAATAACATTGATTCAGATCGATCACAAGTCTATTGGAGAAGACATACCTATGCTTGATTTAATATTGCTGTTTGATTAAATTAATTAGTTAAAAAATCATCAAATTTAAGGCAGGCCTTTTGTTTTGTAGGCGTTCGTGTCCAAATAATTAGTTTTGGTGGTTTAGAACAGAGGTTCTCAAGCTTTTTTGTTTGTGCGACCTCATTTTCCATGTACAGTATGTTTCCATGTAGGTTCTGGAAGTGTGTTATTATTTTTAACAATCGAACTGGGGTAATACGTATAGCAATATTTATTTTTCAACGAATAGCTATTTTTATATTTTTTTATGTAAGACTGTAAATTTATCCGTGTAATAAACAGAGTTTATGTAATTCTTTGCTTTTGAATTTATTTCACTAAAATAAAATATAATCGGAAATCTTGCTTGCGATCCCAGGAAAAACTTTGGTTACCCCATTTGGAGTCGCGACCCATAGTTTGAGAATGGTTGGTTTAGAATATATTGTATTGTTTACTTAAAAACAAGACAACGATTCTTGAAGCATAGTTAACATGGACTGTTATTATTCCATGTTGGACCTGTATTGCAAACACACTTGAGGAGGAGTTCAAATCCTGATTTCGGTTTATATTTTTTCTTTTATTTAATTTTAAAATAAAATTAATATTTCTTGTTGCTAAATGAAAACATCTTTTTTTGCTAATTTTAGCTAAAATAGAACAATAACGATAATTTCTTGTGAAAATTTTGTACAATTGAATCCACAAAATAAAATTTTTTGTATCAAGAAAATTTTCTTTTTTTCCAAATTTATTTTAATTAATAATAACACGTAAAATATTTTTATGGGACACACTTTTAAGTATTTTATGTTTTTAATCATTATAAATAATTTTCCCAATTTTAAGAAATTCTTTTAAAATGAATAATTTTTAATTTTAGAATTTTTATTTTTCTTTTATTTATAAAAATATTAATTAAAAGAACATGACTTTAATTCTTAGTTTTTTTTTTTATTTTATTTCAAGAAATTATTTTCTTTAAAATGATTCTTGTTGATCTCTCTTGAAAAGATTTTCCATTTCATCCTTAAAGATTTTCATCAATATTTCAAAAATCAATAGAACACTTTTTGATGAGACAGATTAGAGGAAAGCTTGGAGATTTATTTTCAGTGAAATTAAATTGAATGGAAATTAATTTAATAATAATAAATTAATCAGTTCTTGTTTTTACAAAATTTGTAGGCGTGTAAAAAATGATAAAAAAAAATTTGTCTTGGAAAATATTTAGGCAGTTATTTATCTCAAAATTTTGGTTTTTCTAGGTCGTCAGATCCAGCTATTTATTTTCTTTATTTCATACATGATTTTTTTTTTTTACACAATTATCAATATTAAAAGAAAAATTGTTCTCGAAAAGTAAGATTTATTCAATTACAAACAGATTCTAGATAAAAAATGTGGTTAGGTGGTTATACAAATAGTATTCTTTTTTTCTTTTCATATAAGAAATAAAAATCATAGTTTTCTTATCAAAATGTGATTATGAATTTCATAAATAAATTTAACAGGTTTTTTTTTTTAATTTTTATGTTAACGCGTGGAGCATAAATTTTAAAAATAAAATATAGTATAAGAAAACTGTATTGTATATTTTATAACTTAAAAATCTTATCAAATTTTTACTATAAAGATTGTAATTTCGAGCCTGTGTCAGTATTCACATTTGGTTGTTTTTTTTTTTGGTTTGTTACAATAACGTGAACTAAGGTTTATTTTGTATTTGTGAAGATTTTTACATAATTGACGTTGATATACTCGGAGATAATTATTTTGTAAATTAAAAATTGTTTAGCCCATAAACTTGTTTAACTCGAAATATATAAGAATTCTTAGTTAAAGTTTTTAGTTTGAAAATTATCTCATATATGCTTTACAGTGATTTCAATTGTCTATAGCAAATACAAAATATGACATCCTAGTGGTATGAGGTTCATTTTCATCCTTTCAAAAGTCAGTAAAAGTTCTTAAGTGGAACTTTCTTTTCAATAGGGTTCTATTTGCTTATTTATCATTCAGTTTTTTAACATACTTGCAGTAAAAGGTCTACATATTATTGTAACGAATTCAATTTCGCTCAAAAATCTATTATGAAAATGGAAGAATCTGTGAAAATCACATTTCGTAAAAAAATATCAACTTTTCTGACGAAGCTCATTTTTGTTTTTTATGTTTTTATATAATCTTCATAATCTCATAATTACATCAATGAAAATCCTGTAATTTTGAAATGTTTATAATAATTGAATATATCCGGTATTTATGTTTTCATCGGTGCGTACTATCTATGAAATTGTATGCTGCTATATTCAATATTTCATAAAAGTAATTATGTTTTCAATGTATTTAAAAAAAATAAAGAATTGAACAGTACCTAGTTTTACTGGCGGCACTCATCATCACGTTTATTGAAAATGTTCATAATGACTTATTCTAAAAGTTGAATTATTCCATAAAATATTGAGTATATTCGTAGAACTTTTTGCATTTTAACATTGATAGTAGCTATATATCCGTATCTAAGTGGTAAAAGATTAAAAAATTACTAATCTTTCTCTAAACATCGATCATGTTTAATTTCAAAATCTTAGAAGCATATATTCCCTGTGGATGGATAATAAAATGTATGAACTTTTGCTAAAAAACTGAAACTTTAATATAAAAACATCGTTCAATGAAAAAGAACCATGTGTGGACACTATAGCAGCAAAACCCAAAAAAAAAAACCAACTATCAACTGTTTTGAGTGAATTTTTCTGAAGAGAATCGTGATTCAGTCTGTTCTTAGTCTTAATTACTAAACATTATTAAATGATATGATTTTATTTGTAATCAGTAAAATCATACTTTTTAATTCCACATAATATTCGGTGATTAGTCGTACGGATCGGGTCGCATGTGACTTGATATCAATTTAATTTTTTTTTTCTAGATTCAAGTGATTAAAATCGTATAATCGCGGAAATGACGTATAAAATATATACATATGTATATATATTTTTAGTCTTCATAAAATGAATTAATATTTTGAAATTGTGAATTACTCCAAAAACAAATAACTTGTTCTATGCCATCGGGAAATCTGACCTTTAATCATTTGATCTTGTACTCTATGTTATCTCAATGGTTCTAGGAGGCTTATTCTCGAGTTTATTCGTAATAATTTAATATGTCGTGTTCTCGTACCAAGAGTTTCGTATACAAAAGAGGTTAGTAGCTTAGTAGATTTGACTAGTTCCAATAGCAATAATGGGTAAAGTATAAGGAAAGCCCAAATTTTCTGACCATTAGAAGATATATTATGTATATATATTTTTTAAATGACTTTAAATCATATTCTTTTGTATAACAGTTTTTTAAGTTTTCGTAAATTTATTAGTTAAAACCAAAAAAAATTAATTTTTAACTTATTTTTTTCATTTACAGAGAGTTACATGATGGAACACTAAAAGAAAATGGTCTTATGGATGGATCAAAAATTATTTTAATTCCTAATGTTGAAACTGGACTTTTGGTAAGTTTTGTATTCATTTTTTTTTTTAAATGATTATATTAGGTCGTGGATCAGTCATTCTGTTTCCCGCATAAGCGTCTGATGAAAGGAAAAAAAGTTGCTTTCAAATTAAATAGTCTCCACATGCACGTTTCTTTCCAAATAAATCATTAGGCAAGAGGTTAAGAATACATCCTTTAAATTGTAAAACGAAATTCGAAAAAATAAAGTATCTATTTATAATTGTTTTTACTACCGTTCGTCACACACACTTTGGAACTTTAAACGCGTTTATCTCAAAAACTTCCCTTAAAAATTATAATTAACATTAGGTTGGAGTCGCATTTTAGTTGAGTCGATTAATGACTACTTAGATTATTTCATTGATCTTATTTGTTATTAATTTAATTGTTTACTTTAAGACTGTACTTGTTTTTTGGTGTTTCGATTAAAGATGAAGTATATTTAAAAATAATCATCACTTCTCATAAATTAATTTTTTTCTTCAATAATTCATTTAATTTTCGTAAATTTATTTTTTTAAGAGAACTTTTTATTATTTTGTTTCAATGAAATATTTTAAACTTTGATCAAGTGTTTCGCGTATTCAGATAATGAGATTAACGAAAATATTAACGCGTAAAAAAAGACGAAAAATGATCTTCTTGCTTGAATATGGAAATATAAATTATAAATTAAATTAATGAAGAAAAAAAAAAAAAATACAGTGAAACAAACAGTGTGGCCTGAGGGAGAAAGATTTCTGTTGGAACCTATTAATCTCTCAAGTTCGAACACATTTGTTTTCACAGTTTTTCTTATTTTGTGCCAATGGCTACGTTTACACCGAGACTTAAAAAGAGACTTAAGTGCTTAGGTCGACCTAAATATGACGGTGTAAACACGCCCAAAGTGACTTGGGTTAGGTCACTTAAATTGCAGACTTACCTTAAATTTAAATCGACTTAAGAACTTTTGACAGATAACAGCTGATTTCTTGATATCCAAGTTCTATAAATGTTCACATATGATGTTGTTTTAGACTTAAGTCTAGTACGGTGTAAACACGTCTGACCCAAACCTAACTTTTAGTTAGGTGACCTAAAAATTTGTCGGTGTAAACGTAGCCAATGATTTGATTAAAACATTTAAAAAACAAGTTGTAAACTTATTTTTGATTTACCTATTATAAAAACGTTATAATTTTCTTCCTAATTTAGAATTGATTTTACCTTGAATTTAAAGAATTCAATAAAGAAAAACCAACGGGTCCAGTCCCAACTGGAGAAGCCAAACAAAAATTGCTTACAACATTATGTTTTTTCTTTTCTATTTTTTTGGATAACATTAATTTGTTTGGCCGTTTTTTTTATTTTAAAACTGTATTTGACCATCCACAATTAGTATGTCTTGTTATGCTCTTTTTTTTTGCATTTGAGAACTGGATATTTGTATTTTAAAATTATTCACCTTATTTAGGTAGCCATACTTTTGTTGTGTTTGCTAATTATGTTGAAGTACAACTATATTTTTAAATTAATATAAAATTATATATATTAGCGGTTAAATTTATAACGTATTAAATTGATGATAATGTTTTCTTTAAAAAAAAATTAACAAAACAAATAGTTTTAATGAAAAGAAACGGAAAATCTTTAAATTTAAAATTGAACAAGTTTTCAATTTTTATCTATTAAAATAGGTTTCGGAATTTCTATCAAATTACACAAGATTTTAATATTATATTAAGATTTGGCTTTCAAAAATATGCCCTCCGGTGTTTTTAGCTGGATGAGTAATAAAAATTATGATTTAAAAAAGTTGTATAAGAAATTTGATAATAAGTTTTATAGTGATGGTAATCAAAAGCGTCTTTTTTTTTTTTTTTTGATTAACACCTAAAAATTTAGCTTAATTTTCTATCGCGTTTTTAATGTAACATAAAAATTTATTAATTTCAATATTAGGTCAAAAATTTTAGCAAGTTTTTATTTTTTAGTTTTATTTTAGTGCGATTTTAATTAATTTTATGTGATGGTGCTTACTGAAGCATTGGCTGAACCTTTTTTTTTTGAAATGCGGTGAAATTGATGCGCGAATCTTAGTGTAACGTGTTTCAAAATTTACTAAAAAAAAAAAAGAAAAGAATATCTAAATAGTAGTAGTTGTTAATTTTTAATTATTTCATGGTAATCTGGTCAAAATATCTATTAATGCTTGTTAGTTCTTTTTGAATCCAGTTTTTTTAAAAAATAAAAGAAGTTAAGACCATTAATAAATATTTCCTTAGTCATATTTTGAACAACAATTATGTAATTAAATTAAAGAAAATACAATGAAACTTTGATTCATATACATATTAAAAGTCTATTCTAAGCAGAATTTTATTTTAAATCCGTGTTTTCCAAAGAGAGCGATATGACTTCCTGGTGGTAGTTGGAACAATCCAGTAGATTGATAGTAGCTTTGGGTAGGTAGAAATGTAGAAACATAAAAAGGATGCAAATCACTACATCTTTCTGTTTTTTCGCTTAGTAATTGTTTTTTTCTGAAAAAGGGTCATAGGTCAAATAAGCCCGGATTTGATTTTTAAACATATTTATTTTAATTAAAAAAAAATCCAGTTTTTTCTTCTTTTTTTTTGTATAAATTAAGATTTATAATCATTTCGTTCCAATTCGTTCCCCATTGTTGTTTTATTATTTGCAAATTACAATGTAACCATGTCCGTTTAGGTTATGATATCATTTTTGTAATAATAAAAAATGTCTGTCCTTTCCATTAAAATGATATTTACTAAAGTTTCCCTATTTACTACTAACTGCTAGGCGTAAGTAGTCATATAACGTTGAACGGAAAAAGTAAATCCCACTTTAAAGGCTATCAATACACTACAACAAAAAAAAAATACCTGAATTTATCAGACGGAAATCCCAATAAGCGCATTCCATTGAAAATTGAATCATTTCTATTAACTTTTATTGGTTGTAACACCTTGTATTTTATTATGTTCAATAATAAATTCTGTTTGAAAACATTTTATCAAAAATACAAGAAATTTATTGATAAAACATTTTAATTGAAAAGTCATGCACAAAATTTATGCTGTTCTGTTTTTGCAGTTTTCTTTTTTTTTTTTTTAATCTTTAAACAAAATTAAAACAATTTTCTTACGATTTTTTTGGATAAAAAGAAAAGTGAAAGTTTCTTCGTCTGGAAATGTTTTCTTTTCACAAAATGCGTAACTGTTTTGAATAAACGTTTTTTCGACAAAACAAATATACATATCTACTATTTTGAAATTCATTATATTTACATATTATTTTTATATCCTATGGTATAGTGCAGGGCTTCCCAGACTTTTTACAGCGCGACCCTTTTCAAAAAAAAAAAAAAATGCCGTCTCTCATACGAAAATCCCCGTAAGGAAAGTGTTACTTGAAAAATTATTTCCTACCCAGTCAAGAATTATTTCAATGAGTCTTGACAGTGTTGCTCAGGGTTGCCGTTGTAACATTTTTCCGACATGATTACAGATTTTATGATTGTTGCGTTTAAAAACCTTCTTAAAATTATAACACGTTTTTGAAACTTTCACAGATTTTACGCGACCCAATTTTAAATCTAGGCGACTCAACTTAGGGTCGCGGCCCCTTGTTTGGGAAGCCATGGTATAGAATACTGTAGCGCCTCAAGAAGAGATAATTCAAGAGACAGTTGAAGTATAAGGATGTCTCGCCAAAGAATAGATGTAAGTTGAATAAGGTAATATGCATAGCAGGTGCATGTACCTATCCGTTCCTCCATTTACGCGGTATTTGATTTCATTTGGTAAATACTGCCTAATTTATACGCTACTTTTTTTTGTGTTTGCAGTGTACATTTTTGCGGTCTAATTTTACACAATCCAAAAATATATCGCAAGCTTTGTTAGAAGCTTAATGTCCACCCAATTTATATCACCGAGGCATGCAAAATAAAATTCTTAATTTTAATGAAACAAATAAATCTTTTTTAAAAGTTATTAATCTAATTCCATTTTATCAGCAAATAGTTCTTTGATAAATATTTTGTGATATGATTTTTTTTTTTTTGGTTTAATGATAGAAACTTTAAATATAATAAAAAGAAATGAATATAGTAAAATATATCACATTAGAAACTGTTATCTAACAACTTGTGAAGTGCAAATGCAAGAAAAAGATTCCCACGAAAACACAATAAATTGCCTATAAAAATATAATATAAGAAAATTGTGTTTTAGTAGACTGTGTAACATACTTAAATGTTAAATTTATATGTTTTGGAATTGAATCAAGTTTTATTTTTTAAGCTTTATTAAATAATTCCCATATAAGTAGTGGTTGCTGGTTGTGCAATGTGTAATTCAAAGGTAACAAACCGTGCGTGATCCAATTTCATAAGAATAAAGCAAACCAAAAAAAAATGGACTTAGGCTTTTCATATAAAAATGCTTTAAAATATGATATATGATGGTTTTATATATATATCTTATATATATATCCAAGTAAAGAATAAATCAGTTTCATCAGTCCTCATCTCGTCTAGCCTGTCATGTATAAGGCTTTAGTTTTATTATTATTTACAACTTACTGACATACATTTGATAATTGCATTTATTTGATGCACATTTATGCATTTTGTATATGAAATATATCTTCTTGTACTACTTTTTTATATTTTAGAAAAAGAAAAACAAAAGAACAAAATAAGATTTAATAAGTGTTAAGTGGTGTTACTAGGTGTATAAAAAAGTTCTCAGCCTATGTTTCTGCTTGAAATATATATTATTTTAGTTTTTCAATGTTCCTTTCAATTGGCCGACTTTTTTTTATCGTTTAAATTTATTAAATCAATATTTGAGATGGTTTTCATCGAAGTTGCAGATTCCCCCTGAAACACCGTATAACTTTTCTTTGGTTACCTTCCACATTTCCCATCCAATCACTGCCCGATATCTGATATTTTCCATAGTAAAAAACATACTGTAAATGAATTAACAGATCGACATGGAATTTTACACGTGCTCATATGATAGTGTCATATCTATTATACAGGTCGACAACTTTTTTTTGATACACCTATTCCTTCCATATTATAGTTGGGCATTTTCTATTAATTTTGTATTTAAAATTTTAATAAATTAAATTATTAAAAAATAAGAAAACATCGTTCAGGTCAAGGGAAAAACCAAAACAGATTGCCATACGTTAAATTGTATTCAAAATTTACTATGAATCTTTGCGTGTAGGAATATTTCAAGGAGATTACAAATTTTCTTTGCAAAAAAAAAAAATTAACAATATATTGTATTAAGTAATTATTTTTTCTTTTCTTATTTTCAGGCACAACGTCCAGAAAATACTGTGATGCAAGCATTAGAATCACTTAATGATTCACAAGTAAATGATTTTCTAAGTGGTAAAACACCATTAAATTTAAGTATGCGCCTAGGTGATCATATGATGTTAATACAATTACAATTGAGTACTGTAAATCCATCAAGTCCATCACATAATGGTACAAGATCACGTTCAAGTCAAAGAAATAATCGTGGAACTTCCTCATTATCATCTACATCAACTACAGTAGTCGGATCTGGTGGATCATCATCATCATCGTGTATTTCAAACAATACAACAACAATTATAAATAATTCAATAAGCAACAGTCAAACACAAAATTTATCTAGAAAAATCGATATAATCAATACAAATAATCGCCATAATAATAGTTCAATAAGTTTAGATAATACCACCACATCATCGCGTCTTATAAATAATATCCAAGGAGGAGGAGGAGGAGGGGGAACAGCCACAACAACATCAACAACAACATTATCAATTGATAATAATAATTCATCATCAACAACCACAATAAATACAATTCAACAAAATGAATTGAATTCGTTTTTAACTAAACAAGATTTTGAAAGTCTACAAAATATCGTTAAAAGTTGGTCAATTGCTCAACCAACAAATGTGCAAGCATCAAGCAATATTACTACTAATAATAATAATAATAATAACAAAATTAGTAATTGTTCGACTCCATCTTTACCATCGGATTTAATAGAAACATCGTCATCATCAACTAATACAACATTTAATAATGATTCATTATTAGAACAATCACCGATTAAATCTTTATCAAATCTTGTATCAAGTCCAATAAAGACTACATCATTAAAACACATTCCTATAACAAATAATTTTACTACAACTGATTCAAATAGTAATTCAATATTATCACAAACTTGCAATAATAATAATGCAATCGCAATAATTCCTATAACACCAATAGCAACGCCCTCATCTATATCGACAACAGATCCAATATCAGCTAAATTGACATCATGTTTATGTAAACGTTTGGATAGCTGCAGTAAACTATGTGATACGAATCAATGTCCGACACGACAAGATTTAACAAATTTTGTAACAGAAATTCCTGATCGTATTCTTGCAACAAGTACACCAAATGATAAATCAATAAATAGTTCGACAGTACTACATAAAACTGCAAATAATCCCATAAATAGATCTAAACATCGGCATCATCATCATCACCACCATCATCATCATCATCATCACCATTCAATGAATAATTTTCGTAAAAGTTTAAATGGTCGTACAACACCATCAGCAACACCAATTCTTTCAACTGATAATTCAACAACAACAACAAGCATAATTCCTACAACATCAATGGCTACTGATAATGCGACACCAGATCCAATATGTGATGTTGTTGTAGATGAAACTGTATCCACAATAAGTGCGACAGATAGTCGTGCATTAGCTGAAGCGTCAAGAAATTTAACGCAAACATTACGAAAATTATCAAAAGAAGTTTTCACTAATAAAGTCGATTTAACAGAAGAGACAGCACGTAAAAGCGGTTCCGGTGGTGCTGTTATTGAATCAATGAAAAATCATGGTAAAGGAATCTATTCTGGAACATTTTCGGGTACATTAAATCCAGCACTACAAGATCGCTATGGGCGCCCAAAACGTGATATATCAACAGTTATTCATATATTAAATGATTTATTAAGTGCAACTCCACAATATAGTCGTGGTGCACGAATTAGTTTCGAACCACCAACTGTAACAAAAACTACAAAACAGGTATTGATCAATTCGATCTAGTTTGAATCAATTTCAAAATTAAACTTTTTGATAATGTTTTTCCGTTTTCTTTTAGATAACAGCAAAATCCACAACATCTTCCGGTCAAGAGTCCTGTGGTAAATGTTCAAACAATTCAAAATTGAATACATGTGCGTATGGTGAATGTAACGGTCATTATAATACATCATCAAATTCATCAATGGATAATAATTGTCATCGGAATAATGATTCTTGTTCTTGTCATGATTTTTCCAATGGTTCATTAATTCATCATCATCATCATCATCACCATCATCATGCGAGTGGTAGCAGCGGAAATTCATCAAGTTTGGAAAGTTCCTCATCATCATCGCCTGATTTAACTTTATCCGATGATCGTAGTTCATGTAAATGTAGCTTTCGTAATGGTAATATTGATAATACAAATAAAGATCTAAATAATTCCGATAGAACAATATGTAGTAAATGTAGTATCGAAATTGAGAATAATAAAACAAAATGTAAATTGGATCAATTACGTTTGGTGATGCAACAGCGCAAAGAGAAACGTGAAGCACGTAAAATGAAAGGAGCTCCGTATGGTGCTCGTGTTTTAAGTACAAGTACAACAACAGTTGTTGGTGTTAATTCGGGTACAAGTACGTCACCGGCAGCTAACACTGCACCCGCTAGTACAATTGCACCGTTAGCTTCACCAAATGAACCAAATCATATTGTTGAAGAAGTTGATACGGCTGCGTAAAAATATTACTATTTTAAAGAAGAATTGATTAAAACTTAATTAAATACATAAATAAATAATATCGATGTAAGGAAAAAAGTATAAGGCAAAATATTAATAATAATAATAATAATAATAATAATAAGAAAAAAATAATAATTAATAAGATATTTTACAAATACAAATTTTTCTTTTTCGAAGCTTAAAAGCTACTCACAACAAAACAACAACAAAATTTGTAGAATAATGTACAAAAATGAGCATTTCAAAACTTTTTAGAATTTATTAAATAATTAAAACTCGTATATTAATATTAATTATTATTATTATTATTAATTACTATTTTTATTTTTCATTTTCCTCAAGAAAATGAAAAGATTCGTGAAAAGAATTTCGAATTTTAGGTTTTTTTTATCCGATTGGCAAACAAATTTACGTTAACAGATTTAATTTTTAGCGGTAACATAAAGTATCCTAATTCCAATAGCCTCTTTCTAATTTCGAACTTTAGTATTTTAAATTTTATAGACGAAGAAAATTGACGACGGCACTAGTATTACATTAGGCCATATACCATATGTGTCGTATCGACATTGAGAAAGATGTGTTTTGCGAGAAGTACATTTCTTGCAAATATTTTAATGAAATAAAAATTCAAGCGATTTATATAATATTTGTTTGAAGCGAATTCAAATGTTTCGATCGAGTATCAAGATTTATATTAATTTTAATTTAATACTTTGATGTATTATTGATTCGATACTTGAATCAATTTTCGATATTGTCCAAGACGTGTGACTTTAATCATATTATTTCCACATTATTATTATAATGACAGCTAATTAACGTTGTGCCAATAAGGTTTAATATTAAATCAGCATGATTTACTTGTGGAAAACTTTGGTAAACATGTTTTAACTGAATTCACTTGTATAAAGAATAGTTTAGACGATTCAAGGATAATGATTTTGATCTGAAAGATAAAGAACGACCCTGATCAGGCGAAATAATTTAAAGATGAAGAATTGGATTTTATTTGTTTGCCAATAGTCTAGGATTGGAATCGTATAATTCGATTGAGACTAAATTGAATCGAAAAAGAATTGCCAATTATTGTACTATTTCGATATGATTTGGTGTATTAAGTCGATTTACATGATTCTCTTCTATTCACAATAATTAATTAATTAATTGGAAATTAAAAACGAACCTTAAATACATTTTTAAATGAGGATTCTTTTCTATTTTTGTTGATTACATTTATATAGAATTTCTGTTTTTATTTTTGTGTGTTCATTGTTGAAAGTAATAATAATAATTAATAATTAATCCCTTCTTTTGATTTTTTATTTCAATATTAATTAATATCCAAGAACTATGATAATATTATTAAAAATAAAATAAATAATATTGTAATTATGTTTACTTTGTAATAATTGTAAAAGAAATTTCTTTTTTTTTCTGTTAATTTTGTTATTTCGGTATTTTCTTTTTCTTGGTTAAGCTATTATTAAATAATTAATTAATTTTTTTTTTTTGTTTTTAGAACTTTTATATACATATATTACATATAAGAAAATAATAACTTACAATTTATGTTGTTTTTTGCGCTCATAAAATTATTAATTAAATAAATTTCATTAATTAAGAAGAAAAAAAACGATTAAGTGATATATAAAAATAATTTTTTCCTTTAAATTGTATTTTTATTTTTTATTTTTTGTAACAAACTAAAAAGGAAAATATGATAGAGGTCCTCTTGTTCAAATTAAAAATGAATTTATTTTGTAATTGAATTACAAATACTTTGAAATCGATGGTTTACAGAGGTAAAAACTATTCTTAAAGCCCATACATATGGCGAGATTTAACATCATCCGTTTTTGAAATACCGAACTAGAACAATATCTAGAAGCAAAAGGTATTAGCAAGCTTTAGTTGTAGATCGTAGTTTGATTTCGATTTGAATATAATGAAAAATAATTTATCTTTCTAGTATGCTTAAATTAAATGACTCCGTTCCTGAACAAACAAATGTATGAGTTCAGCTGATGTGTCCCTAAGTACATTGGATGTGGCGAAAACAATCATTTAAAAACAACTTTCATGCAATACGTTTCTCTTTCTCCTTTTCACGAGAAATTAATGTATATAAAAATTAAATAACTAATTTGTTATTAATTTAAATATATATACAACAATAGTGTGGATATTAATTTGTAAAAGCATTTTATTCAAGTGATTTAAAAATCAAGTCGCACTGTGACAAAATATTTGTTTCACATAAATTTGAATGAAGAATTTTTCAATTTGCATTACAATAAGTATATTTGTAAAACTATCTAAAAATTTAGTGTCCTAAAATGTATTAATTTATTTCGTATTTCGCCTTTGAAGTTATTCAGAAGTAAGTTTTTATTTTTCGTTACTGCAACAGTACTATTATGATATTGAGGTAAAAATGTTTATCAAATACATGTCATGATCACACATTTTGATTTTAACGAAAGTGGCATTATTTTCATGAAGAACATGAAGAACCGAGCCTGGAGTTGAACCAGAGTCTCGTCAGTTTCTAGAAACGAGCTCTTTACCGACTTGACCATTCAACACTGGGTTTATCGATCTGTTCAATTTGCCTTTTCTAAACATTACATTATTCAAACAATACAACTGTTATTCGAAATATAACAACTATTCTATAACCTTTCAATTGCTATGCCAATCATTTTTGTATTAACAACTATTATGAAACTAATACTCCTGCATGAAGTTTTTAAATTTTAATATCAATTGCGACAGTTTTGAAAGATTTTCCTAATTTACTATAGTAGCTGCCCAAAAATGCAAAAAGTTCAAATTTGATATCCACAAAATCACAAATTTTTTGTGCTTAGTTTATTAATTTTAATTTTGAAAGTGTAAAAAGGTATTTCGCCTTTAGTTTTGATTTTATTAGAAACAAAAGTCTCATTAGCAAGCATCCTTTTTTTTTTTTTGTTTGGCAAAGGATCCTTCATATTTTCTTAATTTTATCAAAAGTAATGGAATGCTTAGAAAGGTCGCTGAACAAATTAAGTGACCAGAGCTTTTACTTCAAATACATCTAATGTGTATCTAATATCACACATACAATTTAACATCGTGTGTTGTTTGATTGAAAATATCAAATACAAAGACAATTCTATCTTGTAAGAGTCACGGAAATTTGTTCTAGGGTTTTAGATCTATGAATTCATTCTTGCAATGAAATATTTCATGAATCGATTAACAATTTCAAAGAATCTCCGGCTGGCCGGATTGAATGTTCAAAATTCTATTTTAATTTTGTTTTTTTAATGGCATTTTAGTTTTATTTTTAGAAACAAAATTAAACTAGAAATTTTTTTTTTAATTAATTATTTTGTGATAAATTACTTCTTTTTTCTTATTAAAAATATTTCATAATTTCGTTTTTTTTTTTTAAATAAATAATTTTAATATAATTTTAATTAAATAATTTTTAAACAAAATATTTCGGCTTTAAATTTAACAACTTTTAAATAAAATTAGTTCTAATTTAAATTTATAGTAGAATCGAATGCGGTACATTTCTGTAATGTCGTATTTTGAGAAAATGTTTTTTATGGTATTTTTTTTAGGTTTCTCAAAAAAAATTAAATTGAAATTAATTTTTTTGAATCTAAATAAATGAATAATTTATATTTTCGATTAAATTTTGGAAAAGACACCTAGTTTGAACCTAACTTGTCGCTGGTCGCTTTTTGATGCAAAAAATATGAAATTTCGAATTAGTTTTTCCTCTACCCGAAGTTTTGGATCGATCAGACCTGTCTTTGTAAAATCTTTCTTTCTCTATGATAGAGACTGGTTAGGCATTATGTACGGTGACAGGCGATATTACTCAAAAAAAAAACAAATATTTTTAATGTTTCAAATAATATTATTAAATTAATTTTCTTACATTAAAAAAAGAAAAGAAATAAGAATAAAGTAAAATAAAAAATTGACAAAAACATAAACATCAACTTCTAGAATCATATGAAAGCAACGAGCGACCATCGCCTGTCACCGTACAGAATGCCTACTCTGGTCTTTTCATTCAAATCGCTTCATAACTGTGTCCGTAATTTTACACAGTCAACAAGTCTGTGAAAATACTTTTTTTTATTTATATAATACTTACAGTCTTAAAATCCATTGATGCAATTTCAATTTGAAAAAGGTCCACTTTTGAGGCAATTTTTATCTTTTTGGGGACTATGTGAAGTTTGAAACAATCGCTAAATGACGAAATAAATAGAGTTGAGGTTCATTATCAAAACGTTGTCTTTCTCAAAAAGTAGAATTGTACCACTTTTAATTCTACTATACAAAAAAAATATATAATTTTTTAATAATTGTTTCCTTTTTTCTTTTAAAGAAAAATGTATTTTAAAATAATATAATATTTTACATTGTTAACGAAAAACTGTAATAAACAATAAATTTTAAATGTAAACAAAATCGTAAATAAATTTTATTCGTAAATAATAATTAAAAAAATAAAATAAAAATATTATCTTTAGTAAATTTATCACATTTTTAGAACAAAAAAGAAAAAAGAAAATTAATAAATAAATGTTTAAAATAATAAACATTTTTTCATTATTATTCGTAAAAGAAAAGACGAATAATTTTTATAGATTTATTATTTTCATTGAAAATTCAAAAAAAAACTAGAACACAAAATTAATCAACAAAAAAAAAAAAAAACAACAGAACTATTAGAAATTTAAATGTAAATTAAAACAAGAAATATTTAATTTTTGAGAAACTACAAAAAAAAAAAAATAATCAATTAATTATTGTAAAATACAAAACAATTCATTTATTTATTATGAAAAAGTAATTTTTTGGTAGATTTTGATGCAGATTCCGCTTTGTATTCTGTTTTAAAAAAATTATTAATAAATATAAATAAATAAAACCGAGATCTCTTATGAATGAATTAAACGTTTTACTACTTGTAAGCTTTGTCAATAATAATATTATTAAAAATAATGTGTAAATTAAAAAAAAAAAAAACAAACAAAAAGACTATAAATTTTTTTTGCCCATAATATTTTTACAGAATGGTACGTGGTAAAGATCCGATCAATACCTAAAGGCTTTCAGTCTTATTAATGTAGGTTACCTTTAAACCAATTTCGATAAAATTTTCACATTTATTCTGCAATTCGACTTGGACAATTCGACTAGACACACTTGCACCAGTTAAATACATTGAATTATTCATTAGAAATTATTGATCTTATTTGCTATCCGAGATAAATGTTCAGAAAGATCTTTGTAGATCTTTTTTTGTGTGACATATATTTCTCTTTTATTCCGCGCCTGATCCCTTTGAAATTCTATTTCACTTTTTTTTTTGTTTCCGAGTGGAATAGTACCAAGTTAAATTCTACCTAGTCGAATCGGTCAGTTACCATGATCAACTTATATCGACATACATTATTTTTCAACAGTTTTTTAAATGAAATAAAATAAGAAAACTTTTTTATACAGATTTTAAAATATTCCCTTTTATTGAAATTTTATTCTTAATTAGTCTACAATTAACAGTTTTTTGTTGTATTTCTTATTTAGATTTAAAAAATTCCATAGAAAGTAAGGCTTTTTTTTACCGTACCGCGTACATCGAGAAGATATACATTTTACAACATACTTTTTCTTTTGTTTTAAATTATTATACATTAATTTTTTTAGTTAGTTGTAAAATACAATATAAAAAAAGAAAACAATTACTAAAAACATTTAAATTTAAAAAAAAAAGACCAAGAAACAAATCAGAAATATACAAATTTGAAAAAGATTTATTATTTTCAAAAAGGGTCCAGCACCAATTCCAAAATATTAATTTGATCTTTTCCGAATTTTACTATATATATATATATATATATATTTTTAAACTTAATTTTACTACTTTCTTTTAATTACATAATTAAATTTTTATATATTAATAAAAAGAAAAATATAAATTTTTTAAAAAAAAAAACATAAATTACGATCCAAATTCTTCGGTTGAACTTTCGATTGGACTAAATTCATAACTTCCACGTCCATCAAATTGTAAATAATATTCATGATGTGTCCATAAAGATTTTCTATGTGAAACAGTAAATAATGTAATTCCAGCTTCTCGACAATATTGATACATGGTTCCTTCAACATCAACGGATACAGCACTTGTACATTCATCTAAGATTGCAAATTGTGGATTATGATAGAATAATCGTGCCATTGCGATACGTTGTTTTTCACCACCCGACAATACATCGATCCAATCTTCGATAGCATTCAGACCATTATCACGAGATTCAAGATAAGTTAATTGGACAACTTCTAAATATCGCATTAAATCATCATCAGTTTTACCACGGCGTTTCATTTCATCATGTGTATGAGGATAAATTATCTAGAAATTGTATATTACAGAAATGCTTTCATATTATTTCTTATGAATTAATTTTATTTACCTGATCACGTAATGTTCCCAATGTCATGTATGGCCTTTGTGGAATATAAAATAGTTTACCTCTTGGCGGTTTTGTTACTTTACCACCCCACGATGGCCAAAGTTCACCCAAAATACGGAACAAACTTGATTTACCACAGCCATTTGGTCCACAAACTAAAACATTCATGCCAGATCTTTAAATGAAAATAATATTATTTGAAAATTTTGGCCAATTAAATTGAAATTTTCATTTTTATAAATTTTACCTAACTTCGAATGTTAATTCTTTTAATAGAACATCACCGTTCGGTGTAACTAAAGGTACTTTTTCGAATTTAATTATATTATCTTGGAATGATATAAGACCCTTATTCGGCCCGAAATCAATTTCACCATTTATATTATTTACCATTGTTCTTTCATAATTTCCATTATTTAACTCTTTCAAAACATGGACAAGTTCAGTCATTCGTGCTGTGAAACCTTTAAATTTCCAAAACAAAACAAAAAAGTATATAAAGTATTGATTTGATGTTGGAAAATGGAATATTATCAGGATTAGAATCATGTAAATCGATTGAGATCAAATCGAATCGAAAAATGCATTGTGATTGTTATACTTTTTCGATATAATTTCCATCGAATCGAGTTACATGATTCTAGAATTCAGATTCTTACCTGCTAAACGAGATAGTTCACGACCAGCTAATACAAGTCGTCCAATTGCTTCAGCCAATTTTACTAACATTCGCCCATATGTATAGTAGGACTAGAAGAATAAAAGTTTATTTTAAGTTTCCATTATAAAGTTATTGTAAAAATCAATCAATAATGTGATTGTAAAGTTTACTTGGTGGCTAAATGATGAAAAGCAAAACAAAAATTAAATGTGATAAATATTAAAAGAAACTTTTCATTTATAACTATTTATGTTAGATTCATCAATTAAAAAATTATGCTCCAAAATTTATGAAAGTCTCACACAGACACTGCGATGGAAAATTCCACATAAACCAAATCAAGAATTCTTTGTTATTAAAAAATGTACATATTCCCTATGACTTCTTTGATATTGATGGTAAATACTTCGATATTTGCATATTTAATTGATTGGAAATTGACCTTTTTGAAACTTTATTCAAAACAAAAAAAAAACTGCATTAAATTTGAATTAAATGTTTTTGGTAATTTGTGAATTGAAAAAGGTTACTGATCGACCCAAGTTTAATTAAAAAGAAAACGATTTTAAATTGCAATTTTATTTATATTATCGTTTGTTTGGAATAGTAATTTTTAGGTCTAGCTATGTGGATCATTCGATACTCAATCAAAATTTTTCATAGAATTTCATATTCAGAATCAGAAATTTTTAAAACAGCATTGGACATCTTCACTAATAAAAAACAAAGCAAAGGCGCAGACAAAATTCAGTATTTTATAACCCAAAATAGTTCTATTTTCAAATTTAAAATAATCTTTAAAGTTATCATGTTGAACTAGCGCAGTGTTATTAGTTAATACATTCAAAAATTTAAATTCCTTACCCTTAAACGTTCACCACTATTATCACCAGCTAATAATGGATGATCCTTATTGAAGAATGGAAGTGATACAGCATAAAAACCAACAACAGTTGCAACATCTGAAAAAGAAAAAAAAAACATATATTAATCAAGATGAAATAAGAATATGTAATTCTTTTTTTTTTTTGTTACATTTCCCAATAATATTATCAACAATTCCCATTCCAACACGGAATTCTAAAAATTTCCTTAAATGTGAACGTAACTTCGAGAAACTCGCCAATAATGTTAAACGTTCACGATTGTTTCCTTGATAGAATGCAATCTCTTCGGAATTTGTAATTAATCTACTATTTACATAGCGAAATTCTCCTTCAAGTTTTTGTTCTTCAATTGTAAGACGACCAGTTGGGCGACGTAAACGTGTTAATACAACACCAGCAAATAATAAATACATCATAAGTATTGAAGGAGTCTGAAAATATTTAAAATTTATTGCATGTTTTTCAAGTATTTGAAGCTTACGAAATAAAAATTAATATTTTTTTATTTAAAATTAAAAAGAAAATATAAAAAAGATTCGAAAGGGTTAAATTTTATTGTTTTTTCGAAAAACGACAAAAATTCTGCGTGTTTAATTTTACTCATATTTAAATAAAGAAAGTTTTAGTAAGATCGCGTTTAAAATATTCCTTTTTGATTGAATTCAAGCCTTTTTTATTGACCGCAACAAAAAATTTAGTCGATTAAAATTTTTCCCATGATTCATTAAAATACAGTCAAACCTGATAATTAGGATATTTCATATCCGAATTACCTTTGGTAGACAAATGAAAAGTAAATAATTGAGAAGAACAGAGGTCTGGATTTGAACCCGTGGTCAAACAACTCGACAATTCTTATAAACTGTTCAATTTGCCTTTTCTCTAAAATCTACATTATTATTTAAACGATATATATTCGAAAAAATTGTACATCTTTCAGTTTCAATTATTTGTAGTTAGTTATTGAACCAAACACCTAAAAACTATAAAATAAGTCCTGCTAAAGTTCTCCATATAAAGAAAACAATTTAAAAGAAATCCTGTTAACTCGTACCACATTTTCTGGGTACTGGATAGCTGTTATCAGGTTTTAATGTATTAGAAAAACAAAAGTTTTGAATGAAAAAAGCTACATTTTGATAAAAATCTCAAAAAGAAACAGAAAACTAATTTAATAATTAAAATCTTATTGATTTTTAACAAATGTTATAATTTTAGGGCATGTCATGAGTCCTATAGCATAATTGGAATTTTATTTCTCAACGTTTTTCAATAAATTTCATGAATTATGATTTTCTTTTTAATTTCTAATATTTTCTGTCATTAAAAATAAATTACCTGTCCACCTAAATTCATTGTTAAACGATAAACATAAATAAAAATGTCCAAAATTGGTTTACTAATATTTGAATATAAATCGGTAACACTTTCACAGAATTTATCAATATCGGTTGTTAATAATTGATCAGCATTTGCTATTCGATTATCAAGATTTGACATTTTATAATATGTAAAACCTCTAAAATAAAAAGAAAGAAAGAATAAAATTAATATTATTTAATTAATAAGAAACAAATTTAAAAAAAAAAATACATACTTCAGGTACTGATTATAAAGATGATGTGTTAAATTTGTCCTAAATCTTAATTTTAATTCACCTAAACTCCATTTTAGTACATTTGTAACAACGGAAATCTAAAAACAAAAAAAATATATATATGTTACTCTTCTTTAAGATTTGAACGAAAACTAGTATAATTTGAGATGTTCTTACAAGTGGAAGAGCAGCTAAATATTTAATTAATGCTGATTTAAATTTATCTTTATTCATTGTAATTATTGTGCTCTCAACAACTGTTGCATTTTGTATCATCCAAATATCGCTTACTGAACGTGCTACTAGTGTACTTGCGATTAGCATAAGTAATCCTGATTCTACACTCCATATTCCAGGAACTAAAATTTCTGTTAAAAATTATGAAATATTATATTTGTAGTTCTTTAATTTATGAAAATGTAAATTTAAATTTTCCTAATTTATACAGTCCTTAAAAAATGAAGATCAATCAAAATATAGAATTATTTTTATTATTTAGTTAACTTACTTAGAAGTGCTCTTAATTGCCTAAAAAATACACCATTTACATGTGCTTTTGTTTGGGGTTTCTTCTCTTTAGCAGCTTCTTTTATTAGATATTGAATTTGGTCTTCCGGTCGAGGTTTCCTAAAATGCAAAACGAAGATAAATTTTTAATTATTTTTAAATTTTAAGTTATAAATTTTACTGAAGTGAAGATACTTTCTGAAAAATTCGATGAAATAAATGTCTACAACTATTGCTGAAATGCAATACACCAAATCCAGTTAAGAAATAACCAACTCACATTCTAAATTTCAACAAAATCGGATAACGCATTTTTGAGTTATCTTGTATACAGACGGACGGACGGACGGACGGATGGACAACCATACCCTTGAAACCATTTCTACAATGATTATTTCGATGTGTTACACACTTAGTGACATACCTAAAATACCCTCTGGTAGTATCTACCATAGGGCATAAAAATATGAATAGGTAAATAGTTGTTTAAATTAGTTAATTCAAAAATTGTAATTGCTATAGTATGAAATTTGTTCAAATCATGTTTCTATTACATGCCATGTATCAATTTAATGGTTAGGAAATTTTAATATAATTTTTTTTAATGATAATTTCATTTTAGAAACAAAAAATTTTATAAATATTTATAAATGTTAAAGTTCTAACATTTTCTTAATGAGTTTTTAACAATTAGAAAATAAAAACGCGATTAATATGTTACTCTAGACATATTAGCATAAATTAAATCTTTCGATTTTTAAATAAAAGTGAATTATAAGGAAAGAGAGTTTGTGTAATGAAATCTACAGTCTACTATATAAAATTGAACTATTAAACAGTAAATAAATAATAAATAATATTCCAACTTTAATTTATTCATAAACTATGGGAAATATAATATTAATATGGTTGTACCCAACAACTTACTTCGAATATTGTTCATTGTTAGGTTTTCGAGGTTAGTGAATGAATAATCGAATAATTGATGATCTTAAACCAATTAATTACTTCCTATGATAATAGCCAGAACTCAAAATTTTTAAGCAAAAATTACTGCTTACAAAGAGAAGTAAATTTTTATATGACCAAAAAAACCAAAAGAAAATATTCTCTTAAAAATATATATGATTCTTGCGAAATTGCATAAGAATGCCACAGACTGCCCGTACTCTTTTGCAATGTGTGTGTTTTTTTGCTTTTAGCTTCCATACTTTTCCATTATAGGATTTCTCTTCCCAAATTTATACTGTTTTGTTTCTCTTAAATGAAACAATTATTCAATTTTCGTTTGATTATTCAAAATATTGTCTATTTACTCAAGTAATCGATTCTTTAAACCATGCCCTACTATTCACTGTCCTTTTAAATATAATTTCAATTTTAATTTTGATTTATTTTTATTTTAATCAAGTTTTCATTGTTTTTTATTTTTAATTCGTTTTTTTTTTTTGCTTGGACTTGAAGTTCCATCTGATTATTCAATTATGCTCTAGACAGATTTCTGATTTTAATTACAATAATTATTTTTTAATAATACTTCTGGATGACCCATGACACATTTTGTTATTTTCACTATGATCATTATTCTTGTCATTCCAAAAGGTTCAAAAAATTATTATTTTGTTTATAATTTTCAAAATAGAATGTTTATTCATTTTGATTCAATAAAATTAATTTTTTAAAATTGTTTTTAGTAAATTTGAAGCAATTTTTATAATAATAAACCATTTTTCTCCTTTTAAGTTTATGTGAAAGAAGAAAACATGTCAAAACCACATGAAATTTTGTAAAATGTTCAAATGTAGATGGTCCTGTAAACAGTGTGAAGCAACAATTTGGGACCCCTTCACAATTTCATTTGATTAATTAAAACAATAATGATGATCGAAATAGATATTTAAAATTGATCATTATTAGGTAAATAAAGGTAATTATCGAGTTTTAATGACCGATTGGGCAATAATGATCATTAAAATTGGAGATCTGTCTAGAATATTAGAATTAAACAATAAATTATAATAATTATAAATAAAAATAGATAAGAAGTTTCATGCAACTGAAACTTTATCGATCAGTAAAACATTTTTTGCTAAAAAAAACATTTAGCATTTAGCATTTTATATTCTCTGAATGAAAATTTATATATTTCTCAATTTGTGAATCACGGGTGCGAATCTTCAACCGATATATCTACTTTTTGTCTTTGGGACTTTCACCTAGCATTTTATATTTTAATAAAGTATAACGAAATAAATAAGCAAAAAGCAGAAATAGTAGAAATTAAAGTGTACGAAAACCAATTTGGAAAGATCAAAAAGAAAGTTCGATCACTTGATTTGGTGATGGTTAACATTGATTGGAATTGTTTACATCACATTTACAACAACTGAGGCGAATCCTTTATTTGAAACAATAACAAGAAAAAATTTAACACTAGCGTCTATAAAACCTGTGATGGGTAATATTATTAGGCTATTAACATTTCATGATTTCAAGTAGTCAATAACACTTTTGCATATATACTTTGATTTTTAGTAGGATCATGCTCTAGTGTCAACTCTTTAAAATGGTTTTAATTTGCAGTTTTTGAAATTTATACTTTAACGAAATTATACAGTAGTTTTATATATTAATGAAACTAAACTAAACTACTATTCAATACTTTACGCTTAGAACAATCAAAGATGACTCACATCATATATTTCTTTAAAATTACTAAATTCTGGCGTTAAAGAACTTCAATACTAAAAAAAAACTATGAATTATTCTTTTGGAGTCGACTGCAAAAGTTTAAAAAATATTTTGTTTGTTTTATTAAAACAAATATAAAACAAATGAGCAACTTCCAAGCAGCAATCATGTCTGTCTAACAACAATCAATTGAAAGTCAAATTATATATGTACTTTCGTTTTCTTCTTGTTTTCAAACAAAATTTTGTTCATCATAGTCTGTGGTCATGGTAATTGCTTATGCTCTGATAAAATAATATTTATCTTTATTATTTTTGTTCAGTCAATTAACTTATATGAAAGTATGCCATCGTCTCGCAAACTCAGTGTAGAAAATGATATTATTAATAAAAAAAATACTATATTTATACGTACGTAGTATGTATTTAAAATAGTTCGTATGAGAAACGAATTAAAAAATTGGGTCATGATATTAAATAAGCGTAAGCTGGGTGTGTCTTGATAGAGGACCTGATCAGAGACCATCACCTTGATTTTTACAAGTAATAAAAAGGGATAGTAAACGTGTTTATTGAATTAAAAATAACCTTAAATTATTTCATTATTTAATACTGAAGTAATGTAATTCATTTATTTTCGCCTAGACTGTTGTGATTATTCAAAATACTATATTTATGTAATTAGTAAAGAATAATTATGTTTTAAAGAAATTTCTTTCAAAATTATTGATGTTAAATGTTAATTAGAAACTTTAAATATGAAAAAATAAAAAAATAATAATAAATAATCAGGAAACTTAAATTTAAAAAACATAAATACTTTTTTTTTTTTTTGGTTGAGTTACATAAGTTTTGAGTTTAAAAGTTGATAATCTTAAAAAATTGATTGCATCTTGAAATTTAAGTTCGACGATGTGAAAGTGTTTTTTTAACATCAAAAAAATATTCCATTTAAAAAATACATATAGTTTTTTTTTTTTTAGTTGTTTCATAAGAAAAACCATTTTTGTTATGCAGTTTAGGTAAAAATACTTAAATTTTAATACACAGTAAAATTTCAACTAAAAAAAGTTGTTCTAACCGAATTTTCTTTCAGTTATCGAATTTTCATTTTTAAACTCACCTTTTAACTGATCTACTCAAAATTAAAAATTAACACTTAAATTAGGATAATTTATAATCAAGAAAATAAATGGAATCAAAAATTTTCAGCTAATTTTAGGACATTTTAAAAATCCTGTATCTCTGCGAAAAATAGTCGTAGAACAAAAATAAAAAGCCTTTAAAAGTTTGAAATTTTCTTTTCCATAAAAAATTAAAGTTCAGGAAAAATTGAAAAACAACAATTTTGTAAGTTTCCAATCATTTAGGGATTATGCAGCAACCTCAGACTACAACGTATAAGAAGGATCTTAAAATTTGCAGTCAAGTCAGAATAAGAAATAATTTAATTTGTATAAATTAATTATGGGTTAATTGGTTTTGCATTTTGAATAACTTTATAAAACTAGAATTATAATTGTTTCACATAATTATTGTAAAATAAAGAAATTATTTTTAAGAAAGTTGTATGAGTCCAGAGTTTCAGTATTAATTAATAGGAGTATGCTATTATGGACATTGAAAGACGAATTTTAAAGTAACAAAAAAACATCCACAAAATGATTTGGCATATTTACTTGGTAGACTTTAATCTCGCTCAAAGCTTTTGAGAAAAAATTTTTTACAATTCGATTCAATTGGAAAGAGAACAATATTAGTAGTAGTGCTAAAAAAAAAATTATAAATTGCTTATTTCCAGGAGCACACGATAAATGGGACAAACGTTCAGACAAATGAAATCATTTTCTTGGAATATTTAAAAAAAAAAAAAAAAAGTTTTAATATCAAGAAAATGTAAATGAAATTTGCCTTACAAAAATGTATGAACTGATAAAGAATGATTAAAAGTGGACTATGCAATATGTACAATTTCTTATCTGATTGACTAGAATTTTTTTTTTTTTATTAATAATGGCTTTTAATATTTTACTACCCTAATAACTTACGCTGGAAACACACCCGATAAAATTATTGAACAAATCTAATATCATATGACTTTTGGTTTTTATGCATATTATATTTGCAGTACACTCAATTCTGTTTTTACACGAACCTTTTTCTATATGAATTTGATTTAACGTGATTAAAAAAAAATATTTCATCTCTTTTTTACGCGATTTACCTTTATATGGATACCGTATCTGTGTTTACGTTGTGTGTTGGGAACGTATCAAAAACATAATTGAGTGTATATGAAAGTCTCGTATAACAAGATTTTTGATGACATCGGTTTTACTTTAATAAAGGCCTAAAATAAGTTCTTTGCAATAATTTAAAGCAGGACGATTTTTAGTGTTTTTGGTCTCAAATTCGCTATGTCCGGAAAGAGTAATATTTAATTTTTATAAAAATTGGTGTATAATTTCTAGTAAATAATTTAATTTACGAAAAACTAAATTGCTTCCTTAAAAATTCTTAAATTAGGAAAAACCCTGAAAATAAATTTCTTTACTTAAATTTGTGAAAAACATTTGTTGAGAAATAATAATAAATTCTTTAAAATCAAATAACAAGGTTTTTTTTTCGTTTTAGTTCAATAACCGGTTTAGTACTAGTTTTAAATGTTTTTCCCTTAAAGATGTTGTTTTGTGACATAATCGAAACATAAATAACACATTAATTATAAAATTGTTTTACAAATAATTTTAAAAATATTTTTAATTCCGCATTAGAGCATCATTTTCGTTTGAAAAATAAATCGAGTAGGAAGACCTGTAACAAAGCATCTTTTAAGGTACAATAAGCATTTCCAAATGGTAAACACTGGTAAAAGTCCAGTTTCAGTGGTGATATTTGAAAATTTCTAGTATGTATTTTTATTCCCACACTAATAGGAAAATGAAAAAATTATTTTGTCAATTTTTAAACATGACTTTACAAAAGATAAGTATCAAAAAAATGTAGTCACTTTTTCCAATTATAGTCAAAAGATAGTGACCTGAAATGACATTTAAATCTGCCTGCAGTCGAGCAAATTTCGGGGAGATAGAGAGAGAGCTGGATCAAGTAGAAAGAAAATAATCAAGTGCATATCGAAAGCAAAATCTGTATGTAGCGAAGTCACTTCAAAGTCGATTATAATTCGAACTATGTAAGAAACTACATTACTTATGGAGAACGCATTTTATTATGTTGCATCCAGTGTGTTTACAACACAATAACTAGAAGCCGTCCCAATACAATATTTAAAAAAGGAATTTTAATAAAAGGAATTAAAGAAAATTCTTTTTCAGCCAACAGTATTAATTAATGGATTTCTGGTCAAAAAAAATCCTTGTTTAACTGTAGTTTTCTAAAAATATTTACATTTTAGGAGTGTTTAAACCTGGATTCTTTCAAGTCGATAGATTTTAATCTAAATTAATAGATCTTAAAAGTTATCTTATCTTTAAGTTTTCCAAAGAATATATAGGTAGTATAAAACTAGAGGGACACATAAGATATTCTTGTTAATGGTTTCAGAATATCATCGAGGATACCCCATATGTGTCACCGAATACTAGCTTTATACTACTCCAAGTGCATAAATATATGGTTTTGAAATTCGAAAATGTATGTGATTTCTGTTTCTTACTTAATTTTGCCACACTAAAATTTTATCGGTGGATGAAACTCTGATACCATGTTTAATGCGTGCTAATGCTTTTCTATACCATTCTATACCATTTTAGTATCGATATAAAAGTATGAATACAAAATATGTGTGTCTCTAGTATATGATAATATAAGACTGTTTAAAATATGTTTTCATTACAATATTATAGTCCAATAACAATTAATGATGTAGTTTTAATAAGTAGCTGTATTTGTAAGAAATTATCGTTTACCTAATTTAAATGAATTCGCAGAGAAACTTGCTGATTATTTATAATTTTGTATATTCGATATTTTTGTTTGCGATATTCATTTTTAAAAGCTGGCATTTTTCAAATGACGCCGTTATTTTTCTGGAAGAAAACTTTTTGCATTTACAAGAAAAAAAAAAAAAAAAACCGGGAATCGAATTAAATATTCTTGAAATAGAATTCATTTCTAAAAATTAAATATATTTTCATTTCTTGTAATTTTGTTGGAAAATACTAAAATTAATGTTTTTTTTTTTATTTATTGTAATTAAAAATATAATTTTAGATTCTTGAAAATGATTTAATTTTAGCACAAAATCAATAAATATTTTTAGTTATATTTTTAAATTAGTCAACCACGTGTTTATCATAAACGCATGTACGCATGTCTATTCTAACGAGGTTTGTTTTTCTATAGGCCAAGTCTAGCTAAGCTAAAGGTATATTAAGATTTCCTTAAAAGGTAAAAAAAAAAAACAAATATAAACTTAAATTAGTTGAAATGAAAATAAAACAAAATTGTTATTTTAATTAGAAAACTTGGCAATTTTTATGCTTTTGGCATTAATATTTACTAAAATTAAAATCTTAAAAAGACCTTCAAAATATTTGGGAAAATATCGGTCTTCTAATTTTTTGATTAAATACAAAGTGAAAGCCGGTAAACATTTATAGAAAAGGTTAAAAAAAAAAATACAAAAAATTACGCAATCCCACGTTTACATAACGGGTGGTTCACCGTGAGGTTCAGGAAAATATTTTGAAAAAAAACACATAAAACTGAATGTAATGGTGAACATTTTAATAAGAACCAAAGGGCAATCGATAGATACCATTACGGCTGGAATCTGGCTAATGGCGCGAATAATGTTTGCTTTCAAGGCATGAATCGTAGCTGGCTTATCCGCGTAGAGTTTAGACTTCACGTAACCCTAAAGAAAATAATCCAGAGGTGTGATATCACACGATCTAGCCGGTCAATTCACCGGTTCAAAACGTGAAATCAGTTGCTCACTGAAATGATTTCTCAATATGTCCATTATTTCAAGCGCTTTATGTTTAGTAGCGCCGTCTTGTTGAACCCAGATATCACCGACATTACGAGCTTGAATTCCAGGTAGCAAATATTCCGTTATCAAGGCGCGATAGTGGGTGCCATTGACGGTTACGTTACGGCTATTCTCACTTTTGAACAAATATGGACCGATGATTCCGCCAGCCCATAAACCACACCAAACCGTGAATTTCTCTGGATGTAACGGTAACTCTTAATACTCTTCGGATTGTTCATGAGCGCAAATATGGCAATTTTCCTTTTTGACGAATCCATTTAACCAGAAATGGGACTCATCGCTCAACAAAATTCTGCGATAAAACAGCTCCACAATTTGAGGCGATTGAAAAAAGTACCTCACGATGAATCACCCGTTATGATTTAAAAAATTAAAAAAAAAGAAAAAAATTTATAAAACACTTTAAGATGTGTCTGCATTTAAACCGAAGAAAACTTTCATGAAATAGAAAAACAAATCTGAAATCTCTGCTTTTCTAGATTTTACAAGTTTTATTCGAGCTTTTCTATTTTTTGTAATTTTAATGAATTTCGTTCAATAAGGAACAATAAAAATGCTGATATCATTAAAGTCGATACTTTTGTTTTACAATGAAGCGGAAAATGTGGAATAAAATTAAATATCAAAAGCAAAACTTTTAAGCTTTTTCTGTTTGAAATCGAACGAAAAAAAAAAACAAACCTAGAAACAAGTCATGTTCAGGCCGCCTGGTTAGCTAGTAAAGATTAGAGTTGACTTAGCATTTCATTAAAAAGGCAAGGAAATGATTTGCTGAAATTAATTTCAATGAAATAATTACAAATATGATAAGCACAGGTTGGGTCAGGTTTGGATCTTTATCCTTTCTATGGCTGTTGTAAGGGTGCTGTTTGTAGGGGTTTTTTTTGGATTCTTGAATTTTTCAAAATTAGTAAATCTTATTAAAAATTAGTTTTCTTAAATGATTATTTCACCTTTTTTTGTTATGGGCAAATTTTCCATAGACGATAATCCAAACTGCTGCTGAAATTCCAGTTAGACCAAGAATGGCACTTTGATTTTTTGCTAATTTACTTAAACTTGGTGCCATAATTACTTAAAATTTAATTACACGGAATAGAATTTTTTGAAAAATATGAAGAAAAAACACTAATTCAATAATTTCTTTGTTACACTTCTTTCTTTATGATGGAAAACTTTTTCTTTTTAACTTTTGAATTTTTTTTTTTTTTTTAATGAAACATGAAATTTATAATTTTATTTGATTTATTTTTTATAAATATATTTTTAAGATTTTAATTTTGCTTGGTTGTCATTTACGAAATTAAAAGAAATATTACCGGAAAAATTTAGAAATAAAAAATTTAATAAATTCAAAAAAAAAACTCCACACCTTTACACAGTACAATTGTGTAGTTTTTTATTCACTCACGTTCGAATCCGAGCCACAAACTACAAAAGATGAAAATTTTTTCTTTAAACCCACTACGAATTTTTTGACGTTTTGAATTAAAAAAAAAACGAAGGAAAAGATACGAAAAATGACATTTCAAAATAATAGAATGAAGTTGGATATAATTTAGAGTAAAATTTTAAAATTTGAAAAATATAATTTGATTTAAACATTTAGTTTTTGATAGTGTACAAAAAAAAATAATTAAAATAAAATTAATTAAATAATTTGTTTTCTTCTAATAATATATTGTTACATTATAATTTGAAAATTTGATGTTATTTTTTAAAGAAAATTGGAAAGTTTTACAATGGCAACACACATAATTTGATATATTTGTGGGCGTGGTATTTTAAATGACAGTTTCTTGTTGAGTTTTGTGAAAAGTTTATATTTTAGAAAATACTTTGTTTTGTTATTTTAAATTTTACAACTAAAAATATGTTAGATTTTTGGAAATTAGCTATTTTACCATTAGTTGGAGTTATATTTCTCACGGAAGGTATAGAAATAACAATCGTATTAACAATTGCTTGAAATTTTTCAAAACAAAAAAAAAATTTTTTCTTTTAGTATCTGCTCTTGAATGTTATGTTTGCTCAAATCAAACTGGAAATACTGAAAAATGTTTAAATACGATAAAAACCTGTGAACCAGGTGACGATGTTTGTTTGTCAGAGATCCGTTGGGGTAGTCAACCATATTTCTCACAAGGTGCCCTAAAACAATATTACGTTTCGAAAAGGTGCTCCACAAAATCTGCATGTAAGAAAATCCGAAGTCGTTACATGAGATATTGCACCCATATCTGGTATGAGGATTGGACCTGTGCAGAATGCTGTCAAGGTGATCGTTGCAATTACTTCGTTATTGTAAGTTGAAAATATTTTGCAATAATTTCAATTTTAAGTACTCAGGAGTTTTGTTAAATTCATGTTTTTTTTCAGAGCGGATCAACAACAGCGAAATCTTTGACGATTGGAATCATTTTAATGATATCAACCACAATTTTTAAATTATTTTAGCCTTTTTTTCACTATGAGAAAACGATTAAAAGAACTTTAAAAATATATTTTTAAAATAAAAAGTACAATGCGAATATTTTTAATATTTAAGCTAAAAACAAATGTAACCGAATCCGTCCAAAATATTCTCGAATATTGGGAATTTGTGCCTTTTAAATAGTATTTTTAATAAGAGATTTATTAGAGTTTCGTAATTTTCTTTTTTAAATTTGTAATAAACAAAATTTTTATTAAAATAAATTCTTGTTTTGTTTTTACTCAAATCATAAAATTTCATTTAAAAGCATAAACGTTTGTAAAATATGATTAAAAATTCTTTCATACCAAATCAAAATTAATGGTTTTTTTTTGTTTTATGAGGTCATATTGTGTTTATATTTCAGAGAAGACGGAAATCGTGTGTAAATTAATTTTAATTTAATTTATTTAAAAAATCTGGGTGAAGAGAATTGCTTTTAAATTAGTTTTTTATTTTTGATTATTTCGGTGTCGTTTGACTGAAATAATATACAATTGTGTTTTTCTTTATTAAACTTTTAATTATTTAAATTTTACAAAGATGTAATAATGAATAAAAAATTTTCCTAAAAAATTAACAAGCAAGGTGTTAATTTTCAAAGATTTTTACATAAACAATTGAAGTCTATGATGTGCAAAATAACAAAGCTTTTAAATCAGTTAAATTTAATATTTGTTTACTGAAAAACGCCAAGATAACAATTAAGGTAATTACATATTTCGAAATATATATTTTTATAATATAATTTTAGTATAAAATATTTATTTAGTGTGATTCATTTATGAACTTATTCAGGTAAATAACTTGTAAAAATTCGTTTGTGATCTTTAATTAAAAACTGTGTAGTTTGTACTTACATTTTCAGTAAGAATTTCTTATTCTAATTATAATTAAAATAATTCGGTTGGCTACCTGCATAGAAAAATGTCTTATTTTCTTTGCTGTATCCAAAATACTCTTTCAAAACAAACAACTTTCTTTCCATAAATTGGGTGCTAAAAAATTGTGACTTCCAGATTTTGATGGATCATTACGTTTGAAGGTTATATAAATTCAAAAATTGCAAATTTTAAAATTTAATTTACATTTTATATCTCAAAAGCAGTGGCGACCTGCTCAGGTTTTTCAGCTGGGCTCTGTTGATGCTAAATATAATGTTTTTACGTGCTTTCCTCCAGTTCGATACTAAAAATAATAACTTTTATTTATTTATAGTAAATAGGTAAATAAGGAAAACCGAATTCTTAATCTTCTTAATCCTTAATTCCTAATTCTTAATCCTTTTTTGTAATTTAAATGGAAGAAACCATTCTTCCAGTTTGAGCATTGACAATGCAGAAAATTTTAATTTTATTTGAATTTGATTAACAATTTTAATTTTTTTCTTACAGAAATATGACTAACAAACCTAAAAGTAAAAAATATGAGCCAAAGAAAATCAATTGTGGACGAATAATTTCGGTTATAACTAATTCTATATTAATTGTTATTGATTTCTTTTTAAGCAGTAAACTTTTTCTTTAAGCTAGAAATTAATTATTTTAAAATGAAAAATAAAACATCATATATTTATTATTTTACAAATCATTTCTTAACCATTTCTTATTTATGTATTTATTTTTTTAACAAAGTAAGAATTTTCATACATTTATTTTTTTTAAATTAAAATTAGTTTAAAGCAAAAAACAATTTTTGTTTAGTGTATTTTTAAATTTTACAATAAAAAAACTGTTTATTTTATTATTTTTTTGTTTTTTGAATTAAAGACGGTAAGTTTTTTCAAATTTTATTCAAAAAATTTGCTCATTAATAAATTGAATTAGTTCTTTTAGTAAATTATTTAAGATTTCTAATTGCGAAACATCTTGTACACAAATATTTGCATATGCCTTGTTCAGCTTTATAATATCGTTTTGGCTTAAACCCTTCCGCTGACCAATTTCCGCTCCACATTTCTTAAAGTTGCAAATCATTTTCAAATATTAATTTAATTAAATTTAAAAATATCAAAAATTTACCAAGGGAATAATCGTTGGTTCACCGTTTTTTGAAAATGCTTTCTTACTATAATGCATTATACTTTCATAATCATATTCTGTATCATAGCTCATCATTTATCACGATCACATGAACTTTGCTGATGAAAAAATCCCAATGCATGAAGTAATTCGTGTATTACAACACCATTTTTAACACATTTCGGTGAATTAATATTAACAACCTGAAATTGAATAAAACTATTAATTATATAATTGAGTACATAATAAAATTCTATTTAACTTGTCCTTCCGTTTTCATACCAACTGATGACCAACAACCTGGATTATCTGATTTCATTATAATCCAATTAGTATCATTTTCATTATATGGTCTGAAACGTATACAACTTTGATTGTGATATTCTGCAAAAGCATTTAAAATAACCGCCACTTGTTCATCATCTATAATGAGATTTTGTTGCAACAATTGAAAATTATTTTTGGGTGGTTATTTTATATTTTTACCAAAATCATTTTCATCTATATAAAATGGAACTATTCCTTTTGGCCATCGAGCAGTTTCATTTGTAAGAACATTACGTGTTTCGTTCTTTCGTGTTTCCATCATTATATCACCTTCGAAAAATCCACTACGCTCCCAAACATTGACATCATCCTCGGAATCCTTCCAAGAATTTATAGAGTCTGGTGGCATTTAATATTTTGATTAAAGATAATACAATTTGAATCTAGTTTTACCTGATTTTAATCTAGCATCAAATCCAAACTTAGCTGGTGGAGGTTTCATTTGGATTTTTCTATGAATTGATGATTTCATAAAAACTGAAGTTGTACAAATTGTTAGAATAAAAATTAACTTAAACATTTCGCAGAATAATAAACTTACTAAAGTGAGTGATTAGTTAATTTCTCTTTTATATAACCACCCCGGCCGGGCGGGGCTTTTAATGTTCAGAACGATAAAAATTCAATTTAAATGGAATGTTTGATAACAGAACTTGGTTAAGCTTCATGCTGTTAAAACCCATTTCTTTCTTTTTTTTTTCATTAAACAAATATCTTAATCTTATGTATATATTTATTATTGAACTACATATATTAATCTATTTAAACAAAAAAAAAAAATAAGAAACTAGAAAATTTTTTTCAAAAATATATTTTAATATATATATATATATTGTTGCAAAACAACTGCTTGTGTTATAATTCAACGGGTTTCTGCTGCAATCGCTTCCCTAAGGAAGGATTTTATTAAAATGCCGCAAAGTGACACAGAATTAGCCGAAGCAAGTTATGCCTTTTACGATTTTTTAATCAAAATAATTAATAAATATTAAAAATATTTTAAGTACTCACCGAAATCAACAAATTTTACCACAACTTGACAGCTCAAAAGAAATTGATCATGGATTAAAATTTGACAGATGCATTGGAAAGCATTGGAAAGCAATTGGAAAAATCTATGGTTTTGTAATCAAGGTGAAAAAAAAATGAACAAACGCATTTCGTTAACCACAGATTCATAATCATGGATTAAGCAAAATCTGTGATTACCTAATCACAGATTTGATCAAGAGTGAATAAACCGGCCCTTAAAGTATTATAATAACCAATTGTTAATTTTTTTTGTTGCATTTTTCCTAAATTTTTTATTAATTATTATTATTAATTGAATTAAATAAAACCACATTGTATTTCATTCGCGTTTTTAATTAAATCCCACAAATCTGGATTATAATTATAGATTTTATTATTTAAAACGCACTAAAATTCAAAAATAAATGCCAAATAAATGCTTCACACACATATAGTATAAAACATGTTTTGGTCAGGTCCTTCTATTCTCTTATCTAACCGCGCATTCCACGAACCATTTTTAGTTCTTTTTCTTTCTTCTTTTTCAGCACGATGCGAAAGAAAAGATTTGAGTCCAACTTTGCCACGCCGTTCGGTGCATTTTTTAGTTTGCCGGCAAGTTTTGTTAAGTAAATGGTTGATTAAATTATTTATACAATAAATC
This sequence comes from Xylophagus ater, assembly GCA_963422695.1. Lineage (NCBI taxonomy): Eukaryota > Metazoa > Arthropoda > Insecta > Diptera > Xylophagidae > Xylophagus > Xylophagus ater. The sequence continues at coordinate 1,003,845 of OY730478.1, forward strand.
TGTAATCAATAAATATTGTGGTATATTAGTAAACAACTGAATAGCATAAGCCATTTGGTTATGTAATAATACATTAGCTAAAACGCCGGTCGAAAAATCCTCAATTCGGTTAAAAATGGACACGTCAGTCACAAAATCCAAGCTCAAAATGAATTTGGAAAAACAAGAACATCTAATAAAGTTAGCAATTTTATTAATTGCTGCTATCCTTTGTAAGCAGATATTATTTTTATTTGAATGCATTTTTTTTTAGTGTGAACAAAATAATATTATTTCTAATCATAATTAATTTTTTTTTTATGAAATTTAGCATTTGCCACTCGTTTATTTTCTGTGTTAAGATTTGAAAGTGTTATCCATGAATTCGATCCATATTTTAATTATAGAACAACAAGATTTTTAGCCGAACAAGGCTTTTATAATTTTCATAATTGGTTCGATGATCGGGCGTGGTATCCGCTTGGTAGAATTATTGGCGGAACTATTTATCCTGGCCTAATGGTTACATCGGCGGCATTATATCGCATTATGTGGTTATTGAATATTACTATCGATATTCGTAATGTCTGTGTTTTTTTGGCACCATTTTTTTCGTCTTTAACAACAATTGTAACATATTTACTAACTAAAGAAATTCACGTGAGTTAATAATTCGAAATATAATTAAAATTTTGGCATTTGTTATAATTTTTTGTATGTAATTAAAAATAGAGTACTGGAGCTGGTTTGGTAGCAGCAGCAATGATATCCATAGTACCTGGATACATTTCACGTTCAGTAGCTGGATCTTATGATAATGAAGGAATTGCTATATTTTGTATGCTTTTTACATATTACTTATGGATTAAAGCAGTAAAATCTGGTGCTATTTTATGGTCAACCATGTCTGCTATTGCATATTTTTATATGGTATCTAAAAACGTTTTATTTAACATATGTACTTATCTTATTGTTTTATTATCTTTTATGTTATATATGTTATCTTTTTAATTTGATGTTATTTCTTACATTAAAAGTCAATTAATTGATTCTAATGATATAAAATTTTTTTTAGGTCTCATCATGGGGTGGTTATGTATTCCTTATCAATTTAATACCACTTCATGTTTTGGCGTTAATGGCAACTGGGCGCTTTTCACATAGAATATACGTTTCATATAGCATACTTTATTGTATTGGAACAATATTATCAATGCAAATTTCATTTGTTGGATTCCAACCAGTTCAGAGCTCAGAACACATGTTGGTAAGAATTACTTTTTTTTTTGTTTTTGTTCAAAATTACCTTATTTTAATTGATACCAAAGTGATGATAATTAAATTCTTGATAGGAAGAGTATGATACCATAATGAATATAATAATATCTGAGTTTCTTTATTTAAAAAAAAAAACAATTCATAGTTTAAATCAAGTTTTTTAATAAATATTAAATGTTTTCTTTTAGGCATTGGGTGTTTTCGGATTATGTCAAATACATGCATTTGTTGATTATGTTCGTGCAAGAATGTCGAAAGAACATTTTGAAGTTTTATTCAAAGCTCTAGTTTCTACTGTTATATCATTAGTCATAGCCGTTGGAACAATATTAACAATAACTGGTAAAGTGTCACCATGGACAGGACGTTTTTATTCTTTGTTAGATCCATCGTATGCTAAAAATCACATTCCAATAATTGCTTCGGTATCGGAACATCAACCTACTTCGTGGTCATCATTTTACTTTGATTTACAAGTATGAATTCGAAAATAAAATATAATTATTAAACTTCTCTTTATTGATGAAAAACTAGAAATTAGTGCATAAGTAATAAAATTATTGGTTGAGTTCTTAGCGAATTCCCTTTAATTTGTGTCACAATGATTTTTTTTTAACACTTTGATCGCTGAATATATATTTTTTTCGATATTCTAAAAACATTTTATCTATTCTTTGATTAACTAAATTAAGTAAATTTTCACAGATTTTAGTATTTTTATTCCCAGCCGGGCTTTATTTCTGTTTTTCCAAACTATCTGATTCAAACATTTTCGTCATCCTTTATGGAGTTACGAGTATTTATTTTGCGGTAAATATTACAAAATTTATATAAAAAAAACAACTAGCAAAATAATAATGTTAACAATTGAAATTTCAGGGTGTTATGGTTCGTTTAATGTTAGTTTTAGCTCCAGTTATGTGTATTCTATCTGGAATTGCAATATCTCATTTACTATCAAAATATATCAAAAGTGTTGATACCACTTCGTCGAAGAATATTGATTTAAAGAAACACAAGAAATTAGAACAACAACCATCTGTAAAAAGTGAAGTTGCGATAGGATTTGTTGCTCTCCTAACAGTTATGCTGATAACATATACTTTCCATTGTACATGGGTCACATCGGAAGCTTACAGTTCACCAAGTATTGTCTTAAGTGCACGATCGCATGATGGTGGGCGTATTATTTTTGATGATTTCCGAGAGGCATATTATTGGTTACAAATGAACACGCCGGAAGTAAGTTATTTTTTTAAAGCATAATTTTTTTGTTTTTTGGTTATGTGATGATAAATATATATTCTTGATAGGAAGAGTATGATACCATAATGAGTAAAATTTAATCTGAATTTATAAATTAAATAATTATTAGAGATTTTTGTTTAGGTTTAAATTAATATTGAAAAAAAACAAAATATCTCATTTTTAGGATGCACGAGTAATGTCTTGGTGGGATTATGGATATCAAATAACAGCAATGGCAAATCGAACAATTCTGGTTGATAATAATACATGGAATAATACACATATATCTCGAGTCGGTCAAGCAATGGCATCCACAGAAGAAAAAGCATATGAAATTATGAGAGAATTGGATGTTGATTATGTTCTGGTAATTTTTGGTGGTCTAACTGGATATTCATCGGATGATATTAATAAGTTTTTATGGATGGTAAGAATTGGTGGTAGCACTGATCGAGGTGCTCATATTAATGAAAAAGACTATTACGCACCCAGTGGCGATTTTCGTGTTGACAAGGAAGGATCTCCAACTTTATTGAATTGTTTAATGTACAAAATGTGTTACTATCGTTTTGGTCAGGTTTATACAGAAGGTGGAAAACCACCAGGTTATGATCGTGTACGTGCTGCAGAAATTGGAAATAAAGATTTTGAATTGGATGTACTTGAAGAAGCATATACTACGGAACATTGGTTGGTTCGCATATATAAAGTTAAGGACTTAAGAAATCGTGGCGTTTAAATGTTTCTTTTGAAAATATTTTGTTTTCTTTACAATTTTGAATGTCAAGTCATCAGTAAGTTAACGTAGTGTACTACTTCTCTTCCGAGAAAATGTTGTAAATATTTTAAATCGGAAACTAATAACCTTTTTTTTTTTTTATATACATTCTATTTTTTTTCATTTGTTTCCTAATCTCAAGTAAGGATCTTATAGTTATTAGAAAAATAATCATAATAATAAATAATTCTGTAAATTGTAAGATTTGTACCATATTTTTAATAAAATGGCTTTGAAAAAGTTATGCGACATTAATACAAAAAAATGGATTTTTATTGAAATTTTTTTGATAATATTAAAACAATCATTTCTTTTTTAAAATAATGTTTGTTCTTTCGGGAAAGGATAAAACCGAAATTTCTTTCCTTCTTTGCCATTGTTATAATTATAATAAAACGAGGCACACCTCTCTTTTAGTCTTTCAAAGGAAATCTCACATGATGTCATAAAAATTCAAGATGGCCGGCAAGCGCAGTTACTTAAAGGAATTAAAAAGTCGATTATTTCTTGCCATTTGGGTTTCTCCATTAAAAAAAACAAACATTGAATGTTCAAAAATTAAATATATTAAAAATATTCTAAATAATCTATCGTACAAAACAAATATATACATAAAAAAAATTAGCACACTTTAAACAATATTTTACTTTCAAATTTCTAATATTTAATATTATTTTATTATTATTATTTTGTTTGTATTTTTTTCTATTAATATTAATTTTCGATTTATTTGAATTAGTTTTATTAATGTAATCTCTTATTTTTTTTTATTCAAAATTGTCAGAAAATAAAACGCGAGTAGAATAAAATAATTTAAAAAAAAAAACTGAGAAAAAAAACTTAAAATCAAGTAAAAATTGAATGTGCTATTTCCTATTATTTTGGCATGAGCATGAAAAAATTGATAATTCAGAGGAGATTTTACTGTCCCCAAATCGTCATCATAGTTTTTTTTTTTAGGTTAACTTAAAAAACAAACTTTTTGTGAGAAAGGAAATAAAAACAAAATACCTATCCATTGAATTCGAATTTTTGATTAGTAATTATTATTAAATTAAATTGTAATAATCAACAACAAGATGATTTTTCTGGTTCGGCAACAACTAAATTGAAATCCAAAGTGCTCGGTCTTGCGAATCCAGTTTTAATTCCGTCCCAACCATCTTCAACTTTATATTCGCCAGATCTAATTCGTGAATAAACTTCTTGTGTAACCATACGAAATGCTTCCTCAACATTTATACCAGTTCTTGCTGATGTTTCGACAAAATGTAAACCATGCTGTTTAGCAAATGCTCTCGCTTCCTCAGTGCTAACCTCTCGATAACCACCGGAATTTACTAGATCCAACTTACAACCGACCAAAGCGAATACTGGTCGATGCGGTTCAATGTGTCTTTCCGCTTCCATCATCCATAATGGGATATGTTCAAAACTAGCATGATTACAAATATCATAGACAAGTAAAACACCAACGGAATTACGATAATATGATTTTGTAATGGAACGAAAACGTTCCTGGCCGGCAGTATCCCAAAGTTGTAACTTAATTTGTGTACCATCTTTCATTTCTATTAACCGGGCAAAAAAATCAACACCAACTGTGGGATCAGATAGCTAAAAATAAATTAAAAAAAAGATTTAAATAATTATTGATATATGTAAATTAGATTAAATTAAAGAAGAGAAATCCACTTTAGTGTAAAGTACATAGTATTGAGAAAGATAATTCGAAAAATTCAATTCTTTTTTATAACGAAACATTTGGGGCCAAAGTGTCATAATTAAAAAATGCCGTTATAGTGAAATGTCCTATAAAGAGCGCCCGTATAGCGAGGTATAAGTGTATTTTACAGTTTTCATACTTCGATCCCAATATAACCACACCGGGTCCACACAGTGTGGTTAAATCTGCTTCAGGATGACGCCTGCAAGTCAGGCGTTCAACCGCTTCCACAAATCTTGGGTGGTATTTATTAAAATTATGAACGTAAATAAATATTAATTAATTTTTTTTCAATTTTCATTTTAATGATTTAATTAATTTTATACACTTTCTGAATTTGTTAATTGAAACAATTGATTCAATTTCTAAATTAAAATGTATTTATTTACTTTTTTAATTGAATGATTAATGTATAACAGTTTAGAAATGTTGTCTGGGATTTGATAAAATCGATAACTGTTATACAGAAGCGTTCATAATTTTTTGATTGTTTTGTTCATTGATAAGGCGTTCATTCGCCTTGGTTACAAACAATGTAAATGCGTCTATTTAAATATTATCTAAAAATAAACTTGATTTTGCTACGACTTGATTTAAATAATTTGTCAAACAAAAAATTAGCAATCTAATTAAGAGCGTCATTTATTACTTGAACGATTTGTCCAGTTCGATTATTATGTAATTAAAACGAAAAATTATCACAAGCAGAAACGAGGTCTTGAGTCTATTTTTTTTATTTACAAACTTACTACAAAGAACACGCCTGATTCCCATGACCAGAAAGTCTGTGTTCATTAAAACAAAATAAATAAATAATAGGTTTTACCTCTGCGAATTTTCCATCTGTAAAATATTTTAATAATGAACTTTTCCCAACAGTACTATCGCCAATCAAAATAAGTCTGAATTGATAATCAAAGATTGGCTCAACCATTTTTTATTTCGTTTTATTATTGTTTTTCCTTTTTGATTGAATTTTGGTGCACTAGAAATTTTGTATTTCTAGTTTTTCTTTGATATCGTTCACAAATTTTCCTTTAATAATGCGCAAAACTATTATAAAATTGACACAAAAAATTGTATTAATTGAAATTTGAACTATTTATTAACAACGTAGTAATTTTCATCATTATTATAATTAAAAAAGAAAACTCGTCTTGGGCGAAATATTTAGAACATTTTTTTTTTATTTTGATTATGAAAAATTTTCACGACAAAAGAAAAACTCTGCTCTTTTTGAGAATTCGATCAACACAAAAAAAATTGTGTTAAATGTCAAAACACAAAATTTTTTTGGTGCTGCCAGATTAAATACGAAACAGAAGGATTTGGCAAAAAATGTTTTTATATTAAGTGTTTGTGAAGGTTTTTTTTTGTCAATAATTGACTAATAGAGGACTAATTTGTGATTCTTAGTTCGTTCCGGGAATTTTATTTCAAAACTACATTTATCAAATTTTGAATTAAAATGGTGGAGGTTTCTCTATTCTCGTGTTCAGGGAGCGATATTTATTCATTTACTTATTTATTTATTAAATTCAACTATACAATACTAATTTCTACCATCAAAAGTCCACAATGGAAATGCATTCAAAATAACTTCACTTTCCGATACCAATGCCCAATCCTTCTACTTTCTAATCTAAGAGTACCAGATTGGAATTTGACAACAGAAATATTGTTAATCATTTTTGAACTTTTCTATCAGTTTCGTGATTTCGTTGTTTGGTTACATCAGCGGGGATAGTTATATGTGCGTATTTGTTTTGCAAGGATTTAATTTATTTTTGTATTTATTTCATAGTAGGTTATAATGCCAGTGAACACAAAGGAACTACTTGATGGAATTGCCATCCTTACTGATGAACAGAATATGAGAGTCACAATAAAACAGACCACGAAAGGAGCGCTAGTTTGTGGTGCAAGTTGTTTCATTGGTGGGTTAGTATTAGGTCCAGTAGGTTTAGCTATTGGCGGTGCGGCAGGCGGAATGGCTGCCATGCAGCTGACCAAAGGTATTAAACAAATTTAAATTACCTGTGAAAATAACTTACATTTTTTAAAATTATTTTGCAGGAACTTTCAAATCCGTAGGTGATATAATTCGATACGATCTCACTGATCGTGAACGTGCAAAACTTCTGGAGCATATTCAAACGGCGGTTAGTGAGTTCCAACCAGCCGATTTAGCCATGCTGTTACCCCTAATTATGGGAAATCCGTCGATCCAACAAGCTGTCTTCAAAACCGTCGTCTCGTTTATTTCGAATGAGATGAGGCTACAAATTGTCGATTAAAAACCAAAGTTCAAATTAATTCGAGATAAGATTTGTGATTATTTTTATATCTCTGGAATAGGTGCTCTTTTGTGTAAATAGAAAATTGTATACTTTTGATAATGGATGCATGAATCATTAGAAACTAAGAATAAATAATATTTCATTTTATTTCAATAATTTTAGAAATTTCATATTTGACTTAACTAATATACAATTATTATTTCAGGTCGAAAAACCCATGAAAACAAACCTAATTAAAAACACGTAAGTTAAAAATTCAACTACTAACAATTATTGCCAGTCCACATTTACTTGGTCCCAATCTTCGACAAACGGCTGATCAATAGCTTCAATCATGACCCCGCAAAACAAACAGTCTGCAGCTAATATATTTTCAATTTCCGACTTAATTTGTTCTCTCGTATTCATTGGATTAGGTCCGTTTGCATCGTCTTGGGCTTGTGTTTGACTCATAACGGTTTCTAGACGTTGCTTCAGATTACTTAATTTACGATTTTCTTCCGAACTCAGTAAAGGAATGATTTGTTTCTCCAAGCAATCACCGTGAAATTTATGACCACAAGGGAATATGAAAAACGGTTTCAATAATAAATAAATTTCACAAATGGCACATTGTTCGAGAGCTCCAATAGTTACCGAACGATTGCGAAAAGTTTGCAGTTCATTTCGAACTCTTTCTGCAGATTTGGCTGATTCTTCCATATCTCTTTGTTGTTCTTGAATTTTCATATTATATTCCTAAAAATAGAATAAAATTAACAAATTTTTAAAAGGAGGGATTTTTTTTTAAATCTACTTTTAATGCATCACAAATAGCTTCCTTAAAGTCATCGATTTTTTCGAAATCAGAAAAGAATGGTAACAAATCTTCAATACGAAGTAATTCACAATCTTTCAATAATTCTAATGCTTTCTTAACATCATTTTTACCCTTAATTTCGTGTTCAGCTACATAAATAGGAATTGATTTAAAAATTATATATAATTTTTCTACGCCAAAATCTTTCTTACCGATTTTCAACCACAATTTCCTTTGTAATTCTTCATCATTAGGTTGTGATGCAGTTTCTTGAGCCAATTTCGAATCAAAAGTGAGAGCTAATTCTACAGCTGGTTCCCATAATTCCAAGAGGCATTGTAAAAATACACAAGCATTATTTGCTTTATCTTCTTCACAAACTCTCAACGCATAATAAACATCATAATGGAGTAAAGTAATGTCTCGGCCCTGAGTTTCTAAATACATTTCCAATTTGTCTTGTTTATATTTCGCATATAATTTTATAAGGAAATTATGTAAAGATGCTTCAGGTGAACCCATTGAATGAATTGCGAATTCTAAAAATTTTATAACTTCTCGTACATGAGTATCAGTATCTAAGCAGATTAAAGTCGGTAATAATTTAACAGGATTTAAACGTTTTTCTTGTAACATAATGGCCGATATTGTTTCCTGAGGAATTACCTCCATTAGAATTGGTGAATATTTGTAATAAAGATCTGGTTTATTTTGATTTCTTAAAATTGAAAGCGCATCCGAATATTTGCCTTGATTAATATATTGATTAATAACCGCTTCATAATCTCTATTGACTGTCGTTAGCATAGTTAAATTATGTGTGTCCCCATGTGTTCCCATTAAATCATAAATTACAGATCGATTTGTTCGAATACACGAGTCAACTCGTGGTAATTTCATAAAACAATCGAAATCTTTTTGAAGTTCTCGAACTTTTTGTAAATCATCATTGTAACGTGCAATCTCAGTTAAATATAATTCAACCATCCAAACTACAAGCATAGTTATCTGTGTTTTATCTTCATCTTTAAGAATTGCTAAACGATTTTTCAGGTAAATCATTAATGGTGCTTTATCTTCTAGTTCAAGAAATTTTAGACATACTTTCTCAAAACTTGTTTGTGTTTCGGAATAGATATGAGCACTTTGAATATATTCATTTTTATTAAAACACTCTTCTGCTTTCTTACACAGGACAAGATCACGATGTGCTGGATTATCTTTACAATATTTCTCAGCTAAATCGAATTTATTCATTTCCAAATAAATTCGCCAAACATTTCGTTTCTCGTTTGTGACTTTATAACGAAAAATTGATTTGGAACTGTATAGATATATGAAACCAGTTGCAGAATCTTTAATAATGTTTAGAAGTTTTCCATATTGTTCAGCGAAATACTCTTCATATATGATTTGTTCATTTAAAGTGGAAATTCCGGTAACATGATCGGCATATAAAAGAAGAGCATGAAAATCCGTCAGAATAAATGTTTGTGGTATTGTTTTATTTTTTAACGATGATGCTCCTTCGTAGGATGATTCTAAGTTTGATGGAATTGGTATTTTGGTTTTGTTGATTAAAAATTGTGGAGTTTCTGCTTTCTGATCAATCTAAAAATAAATAAATCTAAAATGAAACTTTACTGTACTGGAATGTATTTGTTTTTTATACTTCGCCATATAAAATTCCAGAGCCTGTAAGCCATCCAAAACTGAGAGGAAATTTACTAGCTATATCCAAATTAAAACGAAGTTTTGAATATTTTAAACTATTATTGATTTTTTCAAAATCTTCCATTTGTTCCGGAATATTTAAATAAGCATTAAAAACATTCTAAATTTGATAAAAATTTTAGATCTGTGATTGGTTTTAAAGAAAAACGAATAACATACCTGAAGTGTTGGTTTTTCATCTTGCTTTAATATTTCATGGAATTTATATATTCGATCGGTTGTTGTAACAAGAATTATGAAACGGGTTGAGTTCGGAACTCGGAAAAATTGTATTCCTGTAATTGGATAATTCTTCCCGCGACCAATATCGAAAACCTAAATACAAGTATATAAAAATCACAACAAAATTATGGACAAAAACAGTTGTAAATATATTACCAATCCTTCAATTTCTTTAATTCCGTATAGCGGAATGTAAGTAGGGAACTATAGCCATTTGGTTAATATTTTTAAGAAATTAGTTATTTCGATATTTAAACATACCTGTTTTCCTATACTTTGAAACATTTTTTCACCTTCAATTCCAAATTCAGTTTCAAAAATTAATCCTTTACTAGTACCAATTAGAATTGAGCCACTGGTCGATTCTGACACATTTTCATAATTGAAACCTACTGCAGTAATTTCGTGATCTTTAAATTTATCAATTCGTTTCGGTTTAGAGCTTTTTCGATGTAAATAAAGTAATTCGCACGGACAGTTTGTTGACTTTGGAATGAGTGCAATTAAAAGATGTGTTCCCGTTGGATCCAGAAACATTTTAGACACATTGAAACCAATTAAATATTTATCCAAAAATACCTCTGAAATTATTTTATAATTATAATTCAACTGTGGCAAAATTAATTGAAATTTTACCATCCTGCCTGTCCGGCTGGGGAACAAACATTCTTAGTAATATATGATTAGACATAAGACACATTAGCCAATTATTTCGTACGTTCATATGTATAATATCATCCGGCAAATTTAGTTTCATCTTTTGTTTACTGAAAATCGGGGCTTCTTCTTTTATCCGGACTGTTACATAGCCAGAGCTTGGTGGATCTGAAGCCATAAACTTTGATCCGTTCTCATCGCGTTTCATTATTGTATTGCACTGATCAAAAATCGATGTCATTTTTATTAATTCATTACTTTTTAATAAAAACTCTTTTTTTAAATTTTAGGTTTGACATTTCACTACTTGCAAAAAAAATTTCGCCCCTTTTTAACTCAAAAGTGAGTGACAGTAGTTTAAAGATTGTATTAACCTGACATCTATTGTCGAGTACCAAAATTAATACAATTTTTAAGGGTCCTTCGAAAATGGCGTTTTGTTAAATTGAAAAATACTGAGAGACAAATTTACCTTGAGAAAGAAATGGCAGTTTAAATCGTTGTAATAAAAATAATAGGTAAAAAAAATATTGGATGTAATATTTTATCGAAATTGTTAATGGATACTTTCAACAAAACACAAGGTGGTTTAATTAATTTGTGTTTGTTAACAGATCAAGGGAAATCCCGGGATCCCAGGAATGATACAATTTTCGTCCCGGAATTTAACGGTAATTTTGCTTTATATTTTACTAATATACAATTTACCTGTTCGCGTTTTCGGCTCTGTCATTTAACATAATAATTATTATATTATTATTTTTACTTTTATAAAAGTTTCTTTTAAATATTGAAATCAATTATCGGGAAAAATTTATTATATTACTAAAGAGAAAAATTATGGTTTGATTTAATGGACAATCCGTGTTCATATTTCCGCTTTGTAAAATAAATTGCCATTTTGCCTTTATTTTTATTGCCTTCTTTTAAGTAATTCTATAATAACAAAATACAATAAACAAATTAAAGTTTTGAAATTTTTAGCTTAGTATAATTGAATTCCTATTGGGAACCAATTTTAATTCCTATTTTTCAAAAAAAAATATTTAAAAAACACAATTACAGTCAGGCCTTATATAACGCGATTAATTTTTACCACGTTATATGGAAACTGTGTTATAAGAAACTCAGAATTAGTGTAAATCAGAATTTTGAAATTCAGAAATGGTGATGTACGTCTATGAAAAGAAAGAATTTTTCCATTTATTTCAACCGTAAAAGTGTACATATTATATTATGAATACATCGCGTTATATGGGATCACCATTATGAGAGTAACGCGCTATAGGAGGGTTTACTGTATTGATAATTGCGGGTGTCATATTTGTTCTTGAAATTGTCATAACAACGTTTTTTTTAAAAGATTTAAATGTTTGATCGAATTTCAAATATCAAATTAGCCAACAATTTTCTAAACACAAGGAAATAAAAATACATACGAGAGGACGTGTAAAATTTTTAATTAAAATAATTAATTTTTAAAACTAAAAAAAACATAAATCAAAAGAATACGAATAAGAAATCGACACGATAATTTTCAAGTGCAAAACAAATAAGTATGTGACTTTGTGAAATTTCTTTTTTTTATTATTTTCTTGTTAAGAAAATGCAAAAAAAAAAAACAGCAATTTCAATATGAAAAGAGAAATTTTTGCCAGCTTTGCATGAATAAACGACAAAACAGGATCATTTTTCAAATCTTGCATTTTTTTTTTTTTTGGCGGAGATTTTGAATAATTTGCAGTCATAAAGATTTGGAAAATAAGGCTACCAGCTGTTGCAAAATTGAATTGTTTTGAAAGCCGCCGTCGCATATATTTAACATTGTGCCAACAGTTTCAAATGTATGTTTATGTAATTTTTTATTCGTATTGTGGGTGGAAAATAAGCGCCTCTTCTCTATGATGAAAATGCAATAGAAAATCAAAATACATATTTAAAAATAAATAAAATTATTCATTCAATTACTTTCTCTCCATAAAATAATTAAACATCATTTTTATGCTCTATGGTAAGTACTAGATTTCTGACACACAGAAATAATCATCGGAGAAGGGTATTTAGGCTACAGACGTAAAGTTATATCCATCGTCCTTTCTTTCTTTGGCATGATAACTTGTAAACATGTTGCTCGATTTTCAAATAGGTCCAGGAGGAAGGAGTTATGAGATAAAACTCTGATTGACCATAAAGTTTTTGTAGCTTTTTTTTCGTTTATCGAATTTGTAGAACAATTTCGTTTAAGTTGATTAAGTAGGTTGACTATATAAATTGACGATACTATGCCAAATTTCGATAAAATCAATCAAAGGAAAGAATTTTCTTGAGATAAATAAAAAAAAAAAACAGATCCTATTAAAAAGATTTGTTATATTGCAATTGATTTAATTTTTGATTTTCTTTTTTCCAGCCACCAAAAAAGAAGGGAAAGAATACCAAAGTAGTCAGTAAGTAAAAATTCAATTCAATGAAGTTCATTTCTTATCTTAAAATTTATTTAAATTTATATATTTTATAATAACAGTTTTATTATTCGCGCATTTGGAATCCCCTTTCGCTTCTCTTATAGTAACAACGATGTTTTTTTTTTCTGCAACAAATAAAAAGCCAATTATAAATCATTTCCATGTCAATGGGATTTTTGGCACCAAAAAACCCCAAAATTACGGCATAACACCACATTTAATACAAAATTTATTGATATTTTTATAAAAACATTTTCTTTTTTTTTTAAATCGTTATCCTGATATAAATATAAAAAGCTTGCTTTCGTATGAAAAAAAAAAAGAGGAAGCTGTTAGACGACTCTAACCCGCTTTTTTGATGGGTGGTTATGAATTCGTGTATCATTGAGTTCTTTTACTATCGGAATAACTGATAGAATAGATTCTTTTTTCTCTGCTATAAGAATTATAGTGAATAAGCAGCCAAGTATAAATTCTATTCATAGTTATTATTTTAGAACCAAAGTACGAAATTGTATATGGAATTTTATTGTAAAAAAAATCTTGCATTTTAAGTCTTTTTTATTTACGAAAGCATTCTTCATCTTAAAAAATTAAATTTTGAATAATTGTAACAAATTTTTGTTTGACCATATAGCTTTAATCGATGGAGTGTGGACACGTCCTCCATGACTCGAGAACAGCTAGAAGATTTTGCTCACTGAAAAATGAAATGGAACGTGAACGTGAAGAAAGGAATTTCTTTCAACTTGAACGAGATAAATTACGAACATTTTGGGAAATAACAAGAAATCAATTAGGTATATTTGAATAATATATTAACAAAAGAAAATAACTAACAAAATCATTATCAAATTGAATATATCTAAAATAGACGAGGCACAATTTTCAATACGTAACAAAGATCGAGAAGTTGATGTTAAGAGATAAATGGGAACATCGTCGATTTCTTAGGGAGAAGGAAGAAACAATTGAATTGCAATTACAACAATTGAAAAGGCAGCATAGTGAATTGTTAAGGTAGGTGAAACTAATTGAATGAATTGTTTTCCTTTTTTTTTATAGGATTTTTGATTATACTTGTACAAGTAATTAAAGTTTAAATTTGAATTGCACTAAAAGTAAAATAATTAAAGAAAATGATGTATTTTGGGAAAAATGCCTCAGGAAGTAAAAAAAATTTTCCAAAAAAAAGTTTAAATAAAATTTGTAGCCAAAAAGTCATGAGATTAGCTTCAAAAAATAGTGCTACAAAAATCGATCTGCTGTTCTCTATTTTTTTACGAATCCCAAGGGTTCGTAGGTGTTCTACGAGTTGAGGGTTGCTAATCTAATGTGCATATATAAACAATTGCTGTTTTGGAGCAGAAGAAAATTTTACATTGAACACAATAAAAACTACCTAGTTTAATTTGGTGCAAGAATTTTGCTCCATTTTTATAATTAAATAGTGAGCATATAGATGGCTCTGTTTTGTGTTTCCGTTACAATGTAATGTTGTAAGTTTCCATGTGGTTGCGAATTAATTCTATACCAAAAATAAAAGTTTCTTCGTTCTTGTTGTCTTTAATTTTTTCATATATTTTCGAATGGAATAGAAATATCTGTATATAAGTAGTTGAGGGAGAAAATTATATTTTAAATTACGAATGATTTAGTTTCTACTTTTCAGGTTTTTGTGTGGTTTTTAAATAAATCTTTTCACATTAGATGTATTTAAATAAACATTGTGAATGCTAGAAACATTTAAATGGGACGATTGGCAGACAACAGAGCTACACTATGAAATTCGTATTCATATATGTATATTCATTTTTATTCTTCTGTTCTTTTGAGTAATTAACTGTCGTAGGACCAAAAATTCAGTGTGTGAAAAAATGAAAAAATTCAAGATCTAAAATATGAATTGGCACGCGTGTGTAAAGCTCATGATGATCTTTTGGCTACTTATGAAGCGAAATTAATAAAATTTGGTATTTCGAAAGGAGAACTTGGTTTCGTACCATTACGAACTACTTAGAGGGTGCAACTTGAAACTGGTCCTGCTGGTCTTGTATCAAAAAATCAATAAAATCTTTTGTAATTTCGTACTATTGATAGAAAATTTGAGTAATTTTGTTTTTCTTGCGTTGTTTGATATACATAAAATATATTTTTGATTGAAGTTTGTTTAAAAATAAAAAAATATATATGTTATTCTTACTAAAAGCCATTCCAAGGATCGTCTTTAATTCGAAATGTTGGATTGAAGTTCTAGAAAGTCAAAACCGCAAATTCTGTTAGTATTCCGACCGAAATATATGTAGTTTTTCGGTGTCATCTCTTAAACTTCATTGCGTGTATGCAATTCAAGTTAGTGATGATAACAAGTTTTGGTGAGGGACAACATCTGCACCGACTGTACACAGCCTATATCTACATACATAACATTGATAATTATAGAAGCTTTTTGAGAAAGTTTAACCGACTAACGATATAAATATATTCATTTATATAAAATACAGGGTGCAGCTTTAATACTAATTTAATTAAATTTTTTTTAGTATGGTAAGTAAATGAGTGATAGTGAACACGGTCGTTACACTCTGAACAACAAAAAAACTAGGGAAGAAAACGTATGTTATAAGCGTAGTATATACAGGAATATTACGATTTAGCGGAAGTAAATTGAAGGGAACTCTAAACCAATAATGTCTGTAAAAAATGACAGGAAAAGCTTGTTATCTGAAATTTATCTCAAATAGCTGCAAAATAGTAGACTGTTGAATAAACCAATGTCTTTAATTTTGGCAGAAAAACTTTCGATGCAAAAGAAACAAAAATTTGTTAATATTATATGATTTTTAGTTATCTTTATTGATAAAATTAGTTCAACGAAATAAATCGGATCAAAAGGAAATTAAAGTTGGGATCGATATAAATTGCGAAACATGGGCGTTAGAAATCAAGTTATATAAGAGACACACATATAGTATACATACTATGGTATCAATACTATAGTATAGCCGATACCATTTCATTATCATATTTACTTCATTTATTGAAATGGTATAAAGTGACACACATGTGGTATAACACATGGTATTCTTAAATCATAGTATCTATACCATATGTGTGTCTCTAGTATTATGTTGTTCAATTTGTACAAACGTAAATGTTTACATTTCGACTAGTTACACTCTGTATTTCGAAAGAATCGAGTTTCCAAAAACAGTTCAAGAAGGAGTTTTTAGTTTTAATTTATTCCACGGTAGTACATGACACCACTTTGCATTTGTAGTACTGTATTCTGTTTTCATTGAAATTTATATATTTTCTTCCTCTCCTCCCCTGTCCAAAAAAGTCTAAGTATAAACAAACAGTCGTGGTTGTTATTTCATAATAAAACTTTTCAATTTTGGGAACTTTATTTCCTATTTTTTTTGGAAATTAATATAATTTTTCGTAATTATTTTATTAGTTTTTAACAAATATTAAATAAACAATAAAAAACCATACAAATCCTTGTGCAATAGTAAAAATATTTTAAAATTCTCTTCGAACTAAAAATCTTCAGGATTCTAGCCACTTTGTCAAATGTGTTTTAGTTTTCAACTGATTTCGAACTTCTATACAAAGTATATAAATTATTGGGACTCATAATTGCAATTCTTCACATTTCTGCCATATTTTTGGAGTGATTGGAACAAAATTTTGTAGGAGTAGTTTTTTCAAATGAGAACCATTCTATCAGAAGTTAGATTCGATACCCAATAGGGTAACTCTCTTGGTCTCGTAGGATCACAATGGGTCCATAAGGTGCCTGGTGTTGTACGCAGTACCCCTACTCTACCTACCTAGATTCGATTGGTCTAAAATTTCGGGTAGCTGCCAAACAAAAGTTCGACTTTTTGTGTTATTATATTAAAGCGTAAAGTTATTTATGGACCGATTTCAATGAAACAGGATACTTGTCTACTTGCCTCCGAAAATCATTTAAATCCGTTTACAATTTCATTCAAGTAGCTGACGAACAAAATTTCGTTTTTTTTTTCTATGAAATGAGATGATTTCCCAACTTTCCATCCCTATTAACCCAACAAATGATATGTATACAAGTTTTAATAGTGGTTTTGCACTACAGCTTGTTATTTGGGAAAAATTGTTTCTCAAATCTGGATAATATTCTATGTGACAATATTATTGGTTTTTATTTTTATCATTGGGAAGAAATTCTCATTGGAATTCGTGCACGTTCTGTGCGGCCAAAGAACTTCTTGTAATCATGATGAAATGGAAATTTAACAAAATAAAAAGAAAATTTTAATATTAAAAATTCACAACATTTTCATCAGCAAATACAAGTACGCGGGCGCCACACTTTATATATTTTTTTTGGATCTGATTAATATATTAAATCAGTAAATTGAAAAACGCGACTAGAAATAAAATTTGATTGTTTCAAGTTGTTATTTTTTTTCTTGAGACGTTTTTTATATGACTTGAATGAAAGAGTTTTATATCAATAAAAAATTTTATATTTTGCCTAAATTCAGTGAAATATATATGAATCTGGTTTATACAGATCGGTTATTCATAAAATCAAGCATATGTAAATGCGGACTGATAGATAGACCTTATCGGTAATATACTGGTAAAGATATGTTTGCACTTCTCTAGTGATATAATTTCGGTGATTGTCCCATTTGCGGTTGATTCACAACTGGTTAACTGCGGTATTGATGTGTATCATATTGTCAGTTTAAGCTTGACTGTGGATATGATGTAAGTGCAAAGTTCGCGAACATCTCGCGCGCAGAGTCTTCATTGCTCGTCACTATGTTTTTACCAAAAGCATCTTAAGGTACTCCATCACGTAGGAGCATTTTATGTATATAGTATGTTATATTAGTACCTTTTACTAGTATAATAATAATGACTCAAAAACTATATATGTGAAATTTTATCGCCAAACATAATAATAAAAAGAAGAATTAGCTTTTCGTGGTTTTTGAATGATATTTAACATAATAAAATTGAGAACTGCTGTTCGTTGTGGATGAAACAAATGTCTGACAGAGAAAAATCAACAGAATTTTCTTCTTGAAATGTAAATGAGGTTTATATTAGAGTTATGTAAAAATTGAGTATACATCCTTTTGGTTCTGTTAATTTGTAAGGACTTTAAAAATACTCGTTGTTAAAGACAATCTAGTTTGAAATTCAATTTGCATTTTGTCTATGATTTTCTTATGCTCCTTTTTTTCTAAGTTTATTATAATTTGAAAATATCAAATGTTATAATTGCTCGTACAATTAATTTATAACGATTTTATTTCACATTTTCATTCACAGAAATTCTTTAAGAAAATATTCCTTAAAATTTCTTCTCTTTAAAAACAATTAAACTTAACTCAATATCCTGAAATATATATTTTTTCCCATTTTTTTCAATTGAATGAAATTTTATGAGCATTATCAAAAAACATTAGAAAATTTCAGTTCGAAATTTCAAAAAACAAACGTAATTTCCGTTTGTGATGACTTCATTTTTGGTTCGTTATATTTTCACTCACTCAAACATTTAAGGAAAACAAAAACCGCGTACTTGTAATTAATTCAGGATCTCGACCGTATTTGAAGTCTGTTTATTATATTCTATTCGAGAAATTTTAGGAGTATTTTTCGATGAAGGATTCTAATATACATATTTAGGAATATATATATATATATATTATATTATAATAAAGATATATTGTAGATAGTAAATGAGGAGCGAAAATTATCGCGGGATGTCGAACAGAAGGAATGAATTTGAATTTTATATAGAAAATATGGTTAGAAACTAATTGCCCATTATGGGTGAACATATTTTTCCAGTTGCGGTCATGGAGAAGGTTTTTAATTGAAACCAAATTCATTTTGTTATTAATTTCTATTAAAATGGTTTAAAGTTTAAAAAGACAAGGAAACAAGAAAACAAATATTTAAAATAGAAAATACTAGACAAATTTCTAAGTCAAGAAAAACAGAGAAATATCATTGACACTTTTGTCGACTTTAAGGAAAATTGTGAAGTGTCCCCCCTTTTTTTTTTCTTGGAAAGAAATTAAGTTTTTTAGATGATAATAAAATTGAATTTATGAATTTTTTAATCATAATATTTTCTAATTTAGAAAACAAAATTTGTTTATAATTAATTTATATCATATTGTATTTAAATTGCTTTCATATTTTGAAAATATATAGGAAGTGGACAATAGAAAAACCGTGTTACTTTGAAACATATCTTTGGAGAGCCACAATTATCAAAGGTGATACTGAATAGGCAATCCTACTGATTGGTCCTGATACCTGAAGGTAATTAAAATACTTATGATCGTTGCGGGTATGGAAAAAGGCCATTATTCCTTGATCGAACACATGTGCAAAATCGGGGTTGGACAGCTTCTACTACCAGAAATAGCTTGGGACTTTTAATGATCATTTGTTTGCGAAACTGTTTAATTGAGAATATTGTATTTACCAACAAGTTATTTCTATCCTAATTATAATAAGTAAAAAATTAATTAATATTATACAAAATATACTCATTCGAGTAGAGTACTAATATGATACTACAATTTTCTTTTATGATTGAAATATGAATAAAATTATTCAGAAGATTCTGGATACCGATGGAAGACAATAGGTTAAGTATAAACAAGAAAAATACATTAGGATTGTAGAAATTTAATCGATATTATATATATATGTTATATATGGTATATAATAATTTGTAAACCATTGTCTAAGATCATATATGACAACTATGGAACTGTAGTATTTTATATGAAACCGATTTATAACATTTAGACATACGTTTTTGTGTGTTTTTCATTCCTGATGACAAAACTGGCAATGTATTATGTACGCTTGGCATATATGCTCGAATCGGGGATCCTCTTTCTTCTATTGTTTTCAACCAAATTCAACCAAGTCAAAACTATATTTTGATAGTACTTCTAATTAAGAATACATAAATCAGTTGGTGGTTGCTTATATTTCCGTATTGTGTTTTTCATAGACTTTTAGTCCGTTTTTTGGGTCCTTTATCATTACAATTAAAATCAACCATACTTAACAGGAGGGGGTGGTTTTTTTCGTTGATTTTGTATATCATCATCGTTTTTTGTCATGTTTTAATTGCATAAATGGAACTAAATTTGGAAGTTTTTGAAATTCTGTATGAATGTTATAATAGAGATAAAAAGATGAATTTTGTAAATGTTCATATCGAAAATATACACACATGAAATATATTTTGTATAAAAATTCTCAAAAATTTACATTTCGTCTTTTTTTTTTTGTTAAATAATTAATATTCGTTGAATAAGAAAATTTTCAAATTAAAAATTTTGAGAGACAAATATGTAAATTATGAAATTTTTAAGTTTTCCTGTTCAAATATACAGAATTCTGTTTCAAATTAATGCAAATTAAACTTTTTAGTTTATTTCATAATATATGTTTTTTTATGTAAAAATAATAAGGAAATAAATTACGACACTGTATAGGGAGGTAAAGGGAGGCATGAATTGGTGGAAAGATTGGATTGATGAACCAATGTGGTTTTTCTTTAAATTAGTTTTGTTCCATTTCTTACAGGCCCTTCATATATGAAGAACAGGCTTGTCCAACTTTCATTATGGATCTCGGGCTAAATAATCGAATATGCCTCAAATTTCAAAATAAGAACTCTCCAATATCTCTATTTACAGCATCAGGTATAGTTGGTAGTCCTGGAACGTGGAACATCGTCCACGTAATTAATTTCGGTACAGCATGCTTGATCCAATGATCTCAGTGAAATGTGGTGTGGTGATAAATTAACAACAATTGAACTAATTAAAACAATATAACTTGTGTTATTAGTGAAAATGGACCAGATTTGTGTGAAAAGTAACTGAAAATTGGGACAAACGTAGTCGTAGTGCACAGTTTACATGAAGTCCCATCAAGAATGGCATAGAATGATATTCAAATAAAAAAAAAATGTATTGGTAACATATTTAGTTTTTGCTACATTTTAAAGTTAGTGGATGGAAAATTCACTGAAAAGATATACAAACGTAATAATAAAACCATTTCTTTATTCCATAATAGTTTATTTATTTATATATATTTATATATTATCTAATTTATTTAATTTCTAATTTATGAAATAAAAAATTGGTATTTCCTTAAACCATATTTTTTTTCTCATTTTTAATTTATATACATTTTTTAAATCAATTTTTAATTATATTTATAAATGATTTTTGTCTGCTTTTTTTCTTTTTTACCTTCTTGTGTAAATATAACAACTTCAATTTTAATTTAGCCACATTTTAAAAATACTATATTTAATCACAATAATTTTTTTGTATTATATTTTTCATATATGTACTTTATTATACAAAAGCAATTAATTTTTATTAATTTATTCGTGTATTCATTTTAATTATATTTGTTTTATATTTATATACCGTGTGTTTCAAAATCTGAATTAATAATTATTATTTTGGAAATTTTTTTTAATGAAATATAAAAGGTGATTTTTTTAAAGTGATAGAACTTTCGCTTGGCAACCACTGTTTTTTGATAGATGGTGAATCTGTTTGGACATTTGCATTTAGTAATGTTGGACAAATTAACATGGAGAAACTTACACCGCAACAACATTTGCAAATTCTGGGAATTTATTTCCAAAATTAATGTTCTTTCCGCCAAGGGCATAGAGCACTTCGTGAAGTTAATGGTCTATATCAGTGGTTCTTAACCTTTTTGTACTCGCGGCCCACTGAAGCAAATTTTGCATAATTTGGCGAACCCTGGGCAAACTTCTCACGGACCCCCAGGGGGCCGCGGCCCACTGGTTAAGAATCACTGGTCTATATAATTGCGCATCTGAGCTACTTGTTCTTCGAGTTAATAATAAATTTCGAACTACTCAATGCAGCACCAAGAACAAGGCGAAAAACTGTACGTACAGGAGAAAATATTAGTGCTGTACTAGTGTAGTGCAGTGGTTAATGAAGATCCGAATTTGTCTGTATTAAATTTGAAGGGATGTAATGTATTTCCTGCTTCGAATGACACGACGTCACTGATTCTCTCCAATCAAAATTTTATTTAGATACGGATTTGCCTAAATCATATTTAATGCATGATATAGAAAACACCCGGTACATTTAAATTTAAATAATTATTTTTTATTTCTTTTTAGTTATAATACATTATTTTTCGTTTAATTGATTCAATTTATTTTTATTTGATTTTTTTACTAATAATGGCACATAATCTTATTGCATATATAATTTTCTTTGTCATTTTCCTTTCACTTATCTTTAAATTTAAATATTTATATTATTGTTTATATAAACTAATTTTTCTTTTATATTTTTCGTCATACATTTGCCTTAACTGGTTTTTAATAATAATTTTTTATATCCTTATTTATAGGTATTTATATAATTCATGTAACAATAACTTAATTTATTTGCCTTAAGGAATTTTATGCATACTTTTTTATATAATTTCTTGTCCTTGACTATACTATAATGTTGCAAACAGTTCGAACAGTTCAGAAGCTTCTTCATATCAGAACGAAGTATGTGTCTGCTACGTAGTTCTACAAGTTGTCCTTAAGCCTTGACTGTTAAATTTGTAACTTAAGCTTGTTTTTAGCAAGCTCCTTGTTTCGGATGGGAGAGGACATATTCTGTATTTGTGACTTATACTGTTCCTACACAATTGAGATTATACTTTTTAGACTTTGAGGTCCAAGCTCTATTTCCAGACATATTCGAAATTGTTCAGAAACGTTGTTTTGCAGGATTATATACAAGTTTTGGACAAGATGTAAAAAATGCTGTACAATTTTCTTAACATAATTTTTCTAAGTTTTTTTTTTTTTTTTAATTTAAATTAATTTTAAGTAAGAAACAAATTTTAAATTGTGAAATTATATATATTTCAAAATTTGTTCCCAAACGTTATTTTGCGGATAATTATAAATTGTTTTAAAAAGTAAATAAATTAAATATATTTTAAAAAAACTTTCAAAGCTAAATTATTTCAAATTTTGTACAAAATGACGTTTTTTCTTTTTGTTTTTATAAATTTACATATTTTATTTAAATTACCTTTGGAATTATTTCGGTTTTTTATCTGATTTAATTTGCGTTTTGTTTATTTTTAAAAGTAAATCAAATCTGGCAAACTTTTTAAAGTTTTTGATTCAAATTTTAAATTATTTTGAAACAAAATCAAAATATATTTGAAATTTCCTAAGAACGGAGAAATTGTTTTGGAAATACATATATGAAGAAAAAAATTGTAAAAAATGGCCGAAAGTCAAGGATTGAACCTGAGCTTCTTCAATTCTAGTAGACAGTTCTAAAATACTTGAAACAACGAGGTCACAACTTCTAATACCCAATTTGTCTCATAAACTAATTGAATAAACAATTCCTAATTGTATTTTTAAACCATACAAATGCCAATTATTTGCCTAAAAACGTGTTCTATATAGAATATATTTAAAGCATATTTATTTCTTTTTTGTTTATCAAATTATCCAACTAATAATCAAATTCGATGAAAATCCTCCGAAAAAATCACTCAGAATTCAATGGATTTAATTAACAAATAATTAATTGAAAAACTACGTGCTTTAAATTAAATTTTATTATTATTATTATTATTATTATTATTATTAAATATTAATAATAATAATAATAATATTTTTGAATTTTAATTATTAATTAGTATTCATGTTTTGTTGAATAAAAACGTTAAATATAAATAATTAACAAATAAAAAATATAACATCAAGGATGTAAATATTAAAATTAAGAGTCCAGCACAATTGCGGCAAACCCTTTGAAAAACATCTTAATTTCGTGTGAAATGATGCAGTTATCCCTTTTAAACTGGTGGATATCCTAAGTCAGTTAACCCATTTAATATATAAATGTACGCAAAATAATATAATATAGCTTCTAGCTATTAGACAATGCCTTTTAATAAGCGATGGGATTTGGGATGGGAATGCGTGTTCCCATAATAGAATGTATGTACATACTTTTTAAATGATTGTTCTCATCACACACATGCCAAATTATGTATTTTGGTTTCATCCGTCCCACGTGTAATTTGAAACACTTGTGCCACCATCATGTTGTAATAACGCTTTAAGCAGTTTATTGCTTTTAAAAAGGAAGGAAAATATTTTTTGAGGGTGGTTTAAACTTTAAATAGTACAAAATATGGTATGGGAATATTCTTGTTTTTTTTTTTTGTTTTTTTTTGTAGTTAGCAAACGATGTGGGGGTGGGTTATATATATGTATATAAGCTCTTCAATTTACATATTTTGAACATAGTAGCCGGGTTTTCTGCTTTGTATATGATTACAGAACAATTCAAAATTTTTGAGAGATAATGGTGAGAAAGAAAAGTGTGTATAAATGCCTTTTAATAGAGATACGAGTACTTTGATTCTACACAAAAAAATATATTATATAATCACTATTAGTTTTAAAAGTAAATTTAATGTGTATTTATTTAATTACAATTCAATTTCATATAAATGAAAAGGTATTTTATTATTCGGTAAACATTTTATTGTGGATCAAACTTATTTATTGTGAATGAATAAATATTTTCATGGAAATAGAAAATAAACTTGTATAATCGTTTTAGTACACAAATTTTCAGATAAAAGTTTGCTTTTAAAAATAACAATTGTTGAATGAACTTTGGTAGTTTTTAATAAGTAGAAATCATAGAGTATTTAGTGTTTATAGAAAATATATTGTAAGGACTTTGATGTGAATAGTAAATAAAGCCATTTTCGAAATTACCTTTATAAACCTTATCCTTATCTTTTTAATTTCCAGATTGACTGTAATTTGGATAAATATTTGCGCCGCGCGAACACCAATTAAAGAGTTTATAGTGGCTAAACAATAAATTGCTGGCAAACTCTTTTATTTACTATTCTCACACGCAATTACTAATTCCAATTTCAAATAAATATTGCTTCTTAGTATCGAATGAATTAATGAAATGTCCTTTATAGAAATCAAATCACTCTTTGCAGTTTTAAAAAAAATGAAAATCCTAAAAATTCATCCATCCCATTTCATTCTGAGTTGTTTTCTTCTTTTATTAATTGTTATTTTTTATTATAAAAAAAGAAAAAAAAAATAATGATCTAATTAATTGATGAATTCAAATTCACAAAATGGCGTCTGCTATCCTTAATGACACAATATGAAGTATCAATACAAATTTAATAAATATCCGGTTTGAAGAGGAAGAGGATAAATTTCTATATAGTTCTTTTTTAAAAGTTATATATTAAATCGAAATCTACTAATTTCAGAGATAAAAAATTGTCATCAAGAACTGATTGTCACTTGAGAGATATATATTTGTATGGTATGGAAGGCTGTTCCGCCCGCCACCCCAAAAAAAGAAAACCTTTCTCTTATGATTTTAATTCAAGAAACAATAATAAATGAAATGGAAAGTTTTTTTTCTTTGTTTTTTGATAAAAAAAATAAAATATATTTTCTATGTTTTTCTATGTTTGTTTTTTTTTTTTTTTGATGAAAAAGACAAATACAAAAGGCAGAAGAAATTGTTGACATTTCGGCTCTGATGACGGTTCAGAAAGGTAAGACCTGTAATCAATATTAATTAATTTAAGACTTTGAAATTGAGTTTAATAACGAACAGTCGAAACCAATTACAGAAAGAAAAAACATCCCCTCGCGTTCTATGAAATTTAAGCTTTTCTAGTACTTTTTATATTCACTATGTATATACGTTTTTTTTCTTTTGTCAAAAAGTCAGTAGCGCTTATTTCTGGTGTTCTTTCCGTTCACAGAACGATTAAAGGTGGAAACAGAATGACAGATCCATGACGGACGTTTTCTATTAGACTACACAGATCGGGACGGATCCACGACGGACTATTTTTAATATAATCTGAAAACCAAAACTGTGGAATCCGTTGTAGATACGTCATTCTGTTTCCGCTATAAACTATGTCATCTGTATCGTATTTAATTTGCATTCATTTAAAATTGTTTATTCTGTTGGATAGTAGAACCAAACCAAGAGTGTCAACAGACGTATGGTAAGGTTTTGAACTCTTCGTGTTTCAGATTTACGAAAATATGATAGTACATAAGTTGTTCCAGCCATATGAAAAGGTAAACTAAAGTTGAAATAATTTATGGTTTGGTTGAATCAAAAGTGGTAAACAACTTAAGTGCTGACATTCCAGAATAGTCACAAATTATACCATATTATTTACCATATGTGGATAGATCTATCCGTGTAGCATGTACAGTGTGTGTAATATGTTTTGTGTGATATCAAGTATCCTTTTTTTAAAATCATATATGCAATTTTCTCCAAACAGAACACCTTACGTACGCAATCATAAAACGCCACTGAATATCATATATGATTTAAGGATGAGGGTAGTAGAGTTTGATACTTTGATGGTTAAGAAAAGGGGTGAAATAGTATATTATAAAGTTTTTTATGTTAGTCCTTCCAGATTTCAATTCGTTTTGCTCTTAATTTCAATTCAATAAAATAAAAGACAAGTTTCTTTTGTTTGTTTGTTTGTTGGGAGTTACTTTTTAGATTCTTTTAAATTTTTTTATTGCGTCCAGCTTTTAGTTCAGCCCTGAATTTCAGCCTATTAGATCTTACGTTTTTTTTTTTTTTTGGATTAAGTTCTATATCATTTTATGTTTTTTTTTTTTTTTTGTTTAATAAAATAGCGTAAAAAGTTCAAATTTCAAATAACTTTTTCTGTTGGGAAAAGAAAATTTTGTGAAAGGATTTATTTCTGTTGATGAAATATAAAATGATTTGTGATTATCAATTTATATTTATTCATTAATAGATACCTCCTCCGGTGGAGAAGAGTTTTAATATGGACAGATGAGATGAGTTAAGAATATTAATTATATGAAAAATGAACTTTTAATTTATAAATTGGTTTAATAATTCAATTAAAATATAATTTTTAATTTGGAAAGATTAAAGGACATCATATAAAAAAGATAATCAATTTCAGAAAATAAAACGATTAATTTAAAAGTACTTTTGTCATTGCGAAGAAAGTTACTCTTTTTCCTCATTCTCTATTGTATAAAAGAAAGGTTCCCTAATTTTTTCTATAGAGGAGAGAGATCTTTCTTGTCCAGTAAGTATTTTCTTTTTCTTTATTTATAAACTCCTTCTAAAAATCCCTGTAAATGATTTTATTTACTTTTTTTTTTTCATATATTTTTCTTTTAAGCATATTAATATTATTATTATTTAATAAATATATATATATATATTTGTTGTGTCAAATCAACAAGCCCTAGTTTATTTTTAAAAAATCAAGAAAAAGAAAGAAAATTTTAAAATATTTTAATAGAATAAAATCTAAAACATAAAAACATAACATAAATTAATTGAATTCTATCTATTATGAAATAAGATAAATTACTAGACATATAAAAGATATTACTATACTTCTTGAACAATGTAACAACATATTCCCTGAGGATATGAACGATGTTACTTCATTATCAGATGTTCCTCTCATCACTTCTGGTATATATAATGATGGTTTTCTTGTGATCATACCAAAATCCATTACCGGCACATGATGTCGATTATTATCTGGCGGTGGTTTTGTTATTTTATGATGATGATAGATACTAGATAGATCAGAATCATCAAAATCTTCAGCTGAACCATATTGGTCTTCATCATCTGGTTGATATGTCACTTTAGTTTGTCTATGCTTTAGAATTTCATTTGTTTCGGTACCATATTTTGGTGATATAGTTTTTCGATTTGGTCCAGGTATTTCTGTGATGATACATAATGATATAAAAACTTTAAAAACGAAAGAATTATTATTATTATTATATTTTTTTTGTTTTACCATATAAACGAATACTGCTATCAACTTCACCCAATGAATTTTTTGCTATACAACGATATGATCCAACATCTTCTTTTTGAAATTTCCGTACTGTTACAGTCATTCGTGTTTCATACATCGATTTCGATATCTCTTGTACATTATATTTGGACGAGGAGACTATCATTTCACCTGTTGATTAGAACATTATTTAGATACGTATATGAATTTGTCTTTTTATATCCGCAAAAAAAACAGAGATATTTCAGTGTCTGGTTGAATTTATCCATATTTACACTTGTGCAAATAAAATCGTTCGTCATTCTGTGGTTCTTGTTTACAGAGAAAGCTTATGGGGTCGTCGGCAAAAAAAAAATGAAAAACTTTGGGTATACATATCGTTCAGAGAAGTATCGACAGAGAGCTTGAAGACTTATATGTGGAATTAGGGTGGATATCACTTGAGAATTATTTGTTCAACCTCAGATCTTTTCATTGATGGCTAAAATTGTTTGTACGAGATTTTATATAGAAATGGATGAGTATATATATCGTTGATTTACCTTTTTTTTTTCAGTACATTTGAGATGGGTTTCGAGTTAGGAATCTTCAATAGTTAGGTATCGGTAATTTTGTGTTTTTTTATGGAAGTATATTATTATGTTCGATGTGTTTATGACCAGTGTTATTTTAAGGATATAAATATTGTATATATAGGCTGAATGTTGGAGTGCAAACTTTAAGATAATGGTTTCTCACCTGATCTTTTGCTATTCTCATGTTTTTTTTTTTTTTGGTTTTTTGTTTTTAGTAAATATCAATTTATTTTCTTCGATAATTTTGATGGATTTAAAAAGATTTTTTTTTTTATTTACTTTTATTTCGTATTTCAGATAAATATAATAAAAGACATTTGTCACGTGAAGTGAATGAATTCATTTAGATTCCATTCTATTATAATTAATATTTATTTAATAAAATAATGACCGTTGGAATCTATTTTTATTACAGAAATGAAAACTATATGCTTTTCATGGAAATGAAAATTTTCAAGCTTTTCATACTCATCTCGTCTATAATAAAATCAACATTCAAAACATCTACTTATATATGGATATAATTTATATCCCAGTTGGAAATTTGTAGGCGATGCATTCATTACTTCAGCATTGAAGAACTTGAAATAAAAAGGGATTTTTTAGCAATACATAATTTGTGAACTATGCGCATGGCATGTGCTCACTGTAAAAATCTGCAGAATCGTCGTCTGTTCTAAAATGTTTTCAATTAGCAGAAATCATGCTGAAGTACGGCAGTATTTTGCAGTAAAACATTTTCACATCCGACTTATCATTATATTATTACATCATTATATCATTATTACATCCGAAACATAAGAAGAAGAGTAAGACACAAATTTATATTCATTTTCTAGTATCCTTTATTATCTCTAATTACTGATAACCGATTTAGTAATGACTTCCTCGTTATCAAAGACATCATCGAGAAGTTTTCTCCAATAAAATAGGTAATAATCGATAACGCTTACCTGCGAACTGATTACATTTTCATGTATATATCCAAATAGTATATAAAAATGTAATCGAATGTGTAATGCATGATATAAATTGTTACTTATATTATACAACATCGATTCCCAATTCATTACATTTCCAACTGGGATATGCAAATATCCTGTACTATAACACCAATGAATGATGATTTACTCACCCGAGTCTTTAATCCAGTAGTTAATTGATTTTGGTGAAGCTTCCACATGACATTCGATCTGGACATCAGTACCAAGTGGTGCTCCAACTAATTGATTCGGTACATGGATGACAGGATGGACTGAAAACCATAAATCAAAAAATTCTGTTGACTATATTCATATAGATAAACTCTATATAATAGTATATATATATATATTAAAGTTCTTGAATTATTTATTGAACTATCAACTATCAACTACCTATCTTAATCAAAGGTGAATCAAAATGTATCCAATATTTTCTATTGTATATACTTACAATATATGCATGTGCGTACATCTCGTTTCATTTTCAATATTTTCAGTAGCTAGATAGATATTTCATGTTGTATAGATAAATTTATGTATATCTAAACGTATGAATATGTAAAATCGTTTACATTCCATGTATGTTACTATATTTTTGCGTTTCCTATAATTGTGTATTGAATTGAGTCTTTTCTATGTTGAGGATATTCGTAGTGGACCACTTCATTCAAATACAATGTACATTTAATGAAGGGAATTTCAATAGGTCAGTTGATGGTCATTGAAAATTTTGAAACCTATTTATTCTGGATACATTTACAAGTGAAAAGTGGAACCCCCCATAATACAACATACTATTTTATATTCTAAATATATGTATATGATTTTATATATACTTAACTTATAGTTGGTAGGTTTTGTGCAATTTGATAATACTCGTTTGGCAACCTCCAGACGTGATCTAACTGAATTTTGAGCCCATTACCACACTAACCATATATATTCCTAAATGACAGTTGAATGAGAAATTTAAGCTCTCCTCTATATGATTATCTTCAGAATCCTTAACTTTTGAAATAATAGAGTTTAATTCGATGGTGAAAACCTCAATTTTTCAGAATACACTTGTAACATATTATCGTCCTGATGAAGATTGAATTGAATAGACACTATATATACAGACATATGAGGATAAAATGTTTATGAAGAATGTAAATGTGTGTAAATGCCTTTTTCTCAGTTTATCAATATGATACGGGAACAAAAATGTCCACATATGAATAGGGGAGACTCGGTTGCAATGGTCCAGTCTCGGTTGAGAGTGGTCGAGAATGATATTCCAATCCTTTTACACGAATTGTTATACTTATTTCAATCAGAATAAATTATTTCGTTGACAAAGCGATGCATTGATACAAGTTTGTGATAAAAATATGTAAAGCAGTAAAAATATTATCATTGTGGGTGATAATTTCATAAGTTCCTCTGATTGATCTTTTACTAGTATCAATTACTTTTTTATGTGTTGTTTCCGAAACGGTTTGTTGTTTTAGTTTTGGTAAAGACAATAGTTACTGAAGTAATTTCTTATTGTTTTGAATTAATAACTAGAATTTGTGTGGTGTTGTTAGGAATTTGCCTGTTCTTAATTAAGAAGTTAGCTCTGGGATCGCAAAATTACACGAATCGAACCTTGTTTGTTTCAACTGGTAAGGGTGTGAATCCTAAATTAAAACATTTCAAATCATAAATAACTAAACAAATCTTAAGGTTGTTATGTTAAATGACTGTTTCATATCGTTATTTAAATTTTCTACTAAACAAAAATAATTAATATAATTTTCTTTTCTTAATATGACTAAAATAGCCGAGTCTCCCATATAAGCTTTTTTTTAAGAAGGAAAGGAAAAGTTATTTTGCTACTTTTTTAGTTTAATATTTTAGGGACGATCTGTATGCAAAAAGAAGGGTTAAATTTTGTGGTAAATTCCTTGAAAGCTTGTTTCGACGCCGTCACTTTTGAGAACTTAATGAAAGGCCAAATGTATTTAGTCTATGTCTATTATAATATAACTTTTTATGGTTTGATGGGTATAAGTTCCGGTCGGAATATTTTCTATATCTTTAAACAAAAAAATTATTTGTAATAAATTTCTGTTATGTCTGTCCCTTGTCTAAACAAAAATCTATATAAGTACATATATAAATGTATATTTTACAAAACATGTTATTATTTTCTTTTTAAAAATAAATTAAAAATTTATTTCCATAGTTTTTTCTTTTCCTATTTTATTCATTATTTTTAATCGATTTAATAGTATTTCAATTGAATACATTGTATATCAATGATTGCAGCTTAATGCGAATGTTTTGTAAAATGTTATAAGTTTTCTAAAGAGCACACTTTTTCTGCATTATTTTCCCTTTCAATTGGAATTAATATTATGTAAATAATTTAGTTAAAAGACCAAATAAAAAATAAGTTCACTAAAGTGAAAGAAATTCTTATACAAAAATAAGGAAAAAAAGTTCTTTAGAAGACGAAATTTAACAGAACAGAATTTATTTCACATAAACCGGAAACTTTTTATATTGATTGATAATTTGTTAAAGAAATAAAATTTTATATATAAATATAAATACTTCATTAAGTACTCTGGCGTACTTCAGAAAAGAAATCCGGAAAACTGAGTACATGTACTCAAAGAAAAAACTTGATAGGCCGGACTCGATCTTTAGATCTATTTAGGGTTTGACTGGACCATAGGGATACATTAACTGGAGATTTCACCGTTTTCATACAAAATTATGGAGGAGAAATGGTCACTATTTTATCTTCTCGCTCGCTTACTCCAAACGATAGAAGCCCAAGTTTTCCAAGTTTCGGAGACAACGACTCGCCGCTCAACCAATACGATACAATTATTTAACTTGGTTTCCCCTCAATTAGCATTTAAAATTTGCGTTGTTTTTATTTTCCATACAAATAAACCCAAGTTTCATATTCCCCTCTGTTGGCCCACGTGAGACAGAAAATAATATCTCTAGTTAATATAACTCTATGGACTGGACCTTATATCTAAGAATTTTGGAGGTTTTGTATTCAGAACCATCAATTATTTGATTTACGAAATTACGGTTGAGATGTTTTTCTGTAAAAAATTAATTTTTTAGGGTCGGGACACCACTGTATTTTAATTTAAGAAAAAAAAAAATGTTAGTTATAAAATGCATGATGTATGACATAAGGCTCTTTCCTGTTTTGAATTTCCGTTAAAAATGTCTTTTCCATTCTTAGTGATGTACGTAATTAGATCAGGTGCTGTGCTCTAGGAGATGTATTTTCAACAATATTCTTATCAGATAAACGGAAATAATTAGAATTCTACATGATATTTAAAAAATATGAATTCAACTAGATGAAAGTATATACCATATAATATTAAAGAGGTCATCAAGTTAATATGTCATGTTTGATTTATTTCGAATGGAAGTGTTTTGTATTGTAATAGCGTTATACTAAAATTTCATTCTCCTGAAAAAAATAGAGTAGACATAGTGCTATACAAAGAAAAATTCAGGAAACGAAATTCAATTGTTTCGTGTACAAAAGCGGAACAAACAGCCATGATATTGACATCTCCAAGAATATCTAAACGATTGCTTTTTAAAACCAAATGTTTTCTTTTAGTTTCTTTTTTTTGGATTTTCGATATAGTACCTTGTATGTCGAAGAATGCAAACCAAATAGTTAGTTATTTAGAAATGTTTGGAGCCGCAGCACTTTACAACATTCAAAGCTTCTCCATTCCCAATGCCCAAGTGATTTATTAGGGCGGAAAAAAACTACGAGTAGAGAACAAAATGTAAGTGCTTCAAGGGTTAATCGTTCTTTTTTTGTTTTTTTTTTTTTTGTTGTAGAATGTAGAATCTGTGTTTGTTCACGTTTTCAGAAGATTTTTATTTATGCCAATCTAGTTTTCTGGGCTTCTTATAAATTATTTATATATCAGATGAGGATGATAGCTTCGAGTATTTCGATCTAAATATCGTTTCAAAATAAAAACCTCACAAAAAAAATAAAAAATACTAGTTGTGACGAGAAACCACACTAAATATAATATAAATGGGAATTAAGTTACTTACAATGAATGCTAAGTGATATTCTTTTCGAAACCGATGGTGGTACACTGTTTGATGCAATGCAAAGATAAGAACCCATTTCACTGCGTGATATCTTCGTCAGTTTTAAGACTTCACCACGATAAGTTGTCACTGAAAAAATTCCAAAAAAAAAAAAATACCATAAAAATTAACTATTATCAAATTAAGAATATAAATTTAAATATTTAAAAACTTTCAGAGATTTTTTGCCTTTACCCAAATTTTTTGCACTGCCATTATCTTTTAATATGATTTCTCCACCGTCTTCTCGACGCCATGTCACTATTGGCTCTGGATATCCGCGAGCTCTAAAAGGAAAATATTAATAATTAAAATGGGATTATGTTCAAGAAAAGGAAATAGATTTTAATGTGTATCGATTTTTTTTATTCTTAAAATCTTATCCGAAAAAACCGCTATTTCAGAAATTAATTTAGATTTGGAGCAAAAATTGACATAATAAATGACGGAACAAGGATTTATTTCAAATTGTCAACACTTTGGAATACATTTAATCTCGTTGTTGCCAAGAAGTTAACCGACTTTAAGGTGATTTTCTGAGTAGATACCATTAATATGAGAACTTTAAACTTTTGAATTTTATGAGGTCTTTTTGAGCTTTGCGAAAACTTTTGTATATGAATTAAGGGCACACATTCAATAAATTGTTTGAATTTCATTCTATATCTTAACACTTAAAAGAACGCATATAATTCCCCGTAGGTTTACTCGGGTTATCTCTTTTTAAAATGAACAATAAATACATATAGGAAATTAAAAATCCACCTATTTAGTAATTCCACAGGGTATGAAAGCAAATTCTTTTATGCAAAAAAGTTACAAATATACCTTGTTTAACTCCTTTTTTTATCGATTGCATAGACTCTATATACCTGTTTTGGAAATTCGTATTTACTGAGAGAAGGAATTTGCTTTGAGCACATATGTGTTCATATCACCTGATAATCTCAAAGGTGGATTCTTTTTTGAAGTTCATACACACTAAATCCTGCAACATGTGAATTCATTCGAATATTTTTTTAATTTTTAGCAACGACTGTTAGAACAGATAATTTTCAGAGAAAGGAGATAAAAATGAGAAATCTCGTTGCCGGTCTTTTACGTCTGAACATTGCAACACCAGAAATCTCGGGAGCGATCGTTTAGGTGTTAATATGATAAACTAATAAATTACGCTAGAAAATTTTATTTCCTCATCGAGGTTGTCCCCTTAAACAAGAAACTCCACCAGTTCAGTTCAAAGCATTCTAACATTCTAAATAATTTTGTGTGTCACTTTTCACATTTTATGGACATTTTCCAAGGATATTTTATTACATGTATGTATCTTAAAATTTAGTAGATTCAAAATGTACTCACATTTTATACATGCCTTAAAAATTTAAAGAACAAATTTCATCGATGTTACAATGTTACAAATTCTGTTACTACTAAAAAAGTTAATATACAATTTTTTTGTTTTTGTTTAAACAGTTAAGTTAATAACATATAAATTTCATTTGATTTTATTAAATGAGTTTCGAAAATCAGTTAATTTAATGTATTAAAAAAATAATTACCAAAAAAAAAAAAAAATAATTATTTTACCTCAAAGAAATTTAATTTTAGAGAAGAAATTTAATACCGCACAAAATATAGGAGAATGCAGTCATTATTTTAGTGCAAATAAAGTCTTAACGATCTTCTTCTTTTCTTTTTTAGAAACAATGGTCTATTGCTCATCGAATAAACT
Source organism: Xylophagus ater (assembly GCA_963422695.1). Lineage (NCBI taxonomy): Eukaryota > Metazoa > Arthropoda > Insecta > Diptera > Xylophagidae > Xylophagus > Xylophagus ater. The sequence goes on from OY730478.1 coordinate 1,039,416, forward strand.
ACCCAAGTAACACTTTTTTCTTCGATATTCGACTACATGCAAGTGTGTACGTCAAATGAATCCCACTCAACTGTCCTAATTTATAGGTCTGGGACACCGTAAGAGCGAGGTAGTATTACTTAAGTTTTACTATCGGTAGTAAAATTGAAGCATAAGACATGCCTCTAATAAAAATTCTCTCACGTATATATATATATATATACCTCTATACTCGTATATAACAATTTTTATATAGTACATATGAATTGAACGAATCTATTTAGAACAATATAGAAGAAGAGATATCCATTTTTAACTCATCATCTTATATCCTCACATGTGTATAATATTATAGGAAATGTGAAAAAAGAAAAAAATACTACATACCGACAGGTCAGTTTTACTGAACTTCCTTCTGGAACTATGACATCCGATGAGGTGTCTTCATCAACAAAATCTGGTGGTATAACAACGTCCAAGTATCCAATCTGCAAAACGAAACAAGATATGAACAAAATAGATACTACCCCAAAGGAAAGGGAGGAAAAAAATGAAATAGTTTATGACACTAATAAAATGTCGTTTTGATACTTTTCTCAGTTTTAATTCCCTTTACGGTGGGAGTGAGTGGGCGATATTTTTTTTATTTTTACATTGTTTATGATCCCAAAAATTTTTTGATTACTTTTCGTAAATAATGTGAAAATTGAAATGATTACATTATGAAACGATATTAAATTTTATCAGAAAATTTCGGAAGGACATGAGATCCACTGTAAATTAGGTAATTTCATATTCTGGAGAGACAAGTTATCCTTGATCTATTTCAAGTTTGATTGCTATTTTTATACTACTATATTATATATATATATTTTTGTAGAAAAGTATATGTGGAAAGTCGTCTAAAATTTATTAAATGCATTTATTTACATTGTGTACATGTTGGTAGCAAATTAAATACATAAAATCATGACCAAATTAATTCGCTATGTAGATATTTGAAAATGAAGTTTCTTCAAAGTTAACCACTGGTAGATTGTACACATCTGTCAATTAAATCAGTGGCAACAGTCTGTCCGCCCCCAGTGTTCGTATTTAATATGTGAATTTGATATATATATATATATATATATGTATTTATATTCATGTATGCAAATCATTTGAACTCGAGAGGGTACCACATGATAATTAAATATTCCATGTTTTCAACCAAATTACTGAAGACTATAGAAGACAATGCAATATGTTATCTCTCATAGTACACAATTCTGGGATTCACTACCAAGTATATCAGTTATTGTCAACATAGAGCAAGAAATTAGATATACCTAAGTATTCATATATAAGCTAAACTAGTAAACTAGATGTGTATATATATGTATAAGTTAGTGCATTTAGTTGATAAAATGAAGAAAAGAGAGGTTAACAAATGTATATTTAAATATTATATAAAATGTAGGTTCTTTTATTGTAAATACACTATTATCCTATATATTTTCCTTAAAGTTTACTGTTTATCTACAGGTGGTATATTTATGTATCCAAATATGTTTGTTTGAAAACGAATAATATAATGTAATCAACACTATTTATCGTAAGTATGGAGAAAGTAAAAAGGATTCATATATATATAGACAAAGTTTCTCTCCCATCAAACAAAATGATTGACTATGGCGAATGTTTTCTTCGAAGTTGAATTTGTTTGCAATTCATAAACGAAGCATGTGCGTCAGGCTAAAATGTAACTTCGATGAGAAATCTTAAAAGTTATTTGAAAACAACGTATCAAACATTCCTAAATACTCATATTTAAAACCGCTTGAGAATTTTGTATCTTCTCTACACTAAGGACGACAAATTTTTTCCCTTTAAAAGTCGTGGCAACAGAACCATAATTTGTGGGTTTTCGAAGTTGATATTTTAAGTTTCTATTCCCTCGTTCGAAACACTTCCAATTTCTATAAAATATGACGGCTGCCCCTCATTTTTAGTTCGAAAATAGAAAATTATGTTACAGTTCTTTGACAAGTAACTACATCATTTCTTTTCTTTTATTACTTTATTGCTCTGATACATTTTCTCCGTTTCTTAGGAACGGTTGCTAAAGGTTTGCTGGGCTGTATCATCATATCATATAACATATAACACCGTGCTTTTGGAAATCTAGTTTAACATTGTTCTTAATTTTTGGAAACTTTAATTTTACGACTAAACCACCTTTCTCATATACACATATAGAGGGAATTTGTTTCAAGCCTTACCGTCTAAATTCAATCGTTTAGAATTGTTGTTTTTACCAGAAAATTTCGCATACAATTTTCCATTTGTTTTATATTTATAACATTTTATTTTATATTTACATAAGAAAATTACATATAGCTTTTATTTTTTTCTATATTCTTAAAAATCATATCATCATGTACTACAAAACTTTCGCACAAAATTTCGAATGTTATATAATATAGTTTTTACCTGACTTTTCATTGGATCAGTATTTAGTTGACACATATAGCCACCGCGATCCTCTTCAGTAACAGCCTTGATATGTAAATTCCATGTATTCTGATCCAAATGTGAAACAGTAACACGTGGATTGTGAGTTATGACACTTTCGTGAATTGCTTGGATTGCTTTTGTGTCTGCTTTAAGCCATCCAACCTAGGAATACAAACAAAAATTTAAGAAAACGAAGATATATTTTCCAAAATGACATATAAAATATATTATAAGATACTTTTATATATATAATGTTATAAATTAATCCACCCAGTTTTATATACAAATATATTTTACACATATTTGAATATAATATATTTTAAGTTTTTTAACTCAAAAAACCTGAGAAATTATAGTTTAATTGAATTTTAACACATGTTCACTATTATTCTTCATATATAGTTTTACCAGCACGAATTATGGGGTTGAGATAAAAGTTTCGCGTATATAAGAACTAAATTATTTGTGGTTGTTTTCCGCTAAATTTTCAGCTTCATTTTAGATATCAAAACAGTACAGTACATGTGTATTCATATGACAATTTCGTATAAAATTGCATTTTCAGTAGAACCAAAAGTTTGTTGTAAATAATTTAATAAAAAGAACCTAGTTTAAGGATGTTAGATGAGATGACAAAGAATTTATGACTATATCTACTTTTTGTTTACAACACCATCCAAGCTAACATCCCTTTCTGATTTTCTCTCGATGGTGATAGTAATAAACTTCTAACAGAGCATTCTTTAAGTTGCATCAAGGGAAAAACCCTTAAAATATATTTTCATACTAAAACAAAAAAAAAAAAAGGAGAAAACTTTTGATCGCCTTTGGACAAATTAACAATTTGCTTTTTGTTCGTTTCAAAGAATTTTTATTGAAATAGATATCATCAAAATTTTTTAAGAATAAATTTTCAACTTCAACAAGATTAATACAAAAATATTTGGTATGACAAACCACCCAAGTTTTTCATTAAAAAACATCATTTCCGATTTAGCATATCCGGTCAAAATCTAATCTGCTTATTATGTTTGCACCAAATTTGAACAAAATTGAGTAGGCCGCTTTCCAGATATCGTGAATACAAAAAAAGGACAGTCACCCAGCTACACCATATAGATATCTTTGGGAAAATAATCAATTCGGATTATGAAAATCTCAAAACATTTAGTTCGGTCAAAAACCGAAATATAGAATTTCTGCACAATTCCATTATTCTAATTTTTTAGTTAATGTTTAAGAAAGTACATAAAAACTGAAAACATCTTTAACATAGTTGACTCAAATTGATAGTCAGTTTCAGTTTTTATAGATTTAAAAATGTTCAAACAAAAAAATCCAAATCAACAAAATGCACTTCTTTCGAAGTATAATAAAATAATTTAAGTAAATCTACAATATCTTGTCTTCAAAGTAAGAAACAACAACCAATATACGACTTAATGCTGTTAATCTTTTATAATAGAAACACTTTCGTAGTGTATAAGCTTACCCGATATCCTCCTAAATTTCGTACATGACACGTAAATGTTGCATCTCTTAAAGCGGTTACAGAAATGTTTAGAATTGGCTCTGCAAACTCTGGTTGATATGCAAACAGAACTGTAAAGATCAAAAATTATATAAATGTTTGTTGTGTATTAATAAATAAACATTTAGAAAATTCAAATTCAAATTAGAAATTATTAAACTTTGATATTGTAGGTCTGTTTTATTTGTCACTTGCTCCGGGGTAGAGCAAATTTTTACATTCAAAACAAAAACAATAAAAGAGCAATTCCTACACTACTTTCAGAGCAGGTGTAACTATTACACCCGAATTAGTTCAGTTTTCTACCATAAAAAGTGTATTAGCTAAACGTTTCTCATTTCATTACAATATGGTTGCTATGCAGCACTACAAACATTTGAATTAAAATTTCTTCCTGCTCATTTTATTTGCCACTTACCCTGCTCCAGGGTAGGGTAGGGCGAATAAAACAGACCTTGTATATCAATCTTCATAGTAAGTTATCAGAAATGGACTATTGTCCAATTTACTTAATGTTCATCGCATTGACAATCATTACTCTAATTCTAATTCAAAGTTTAAACTAAGAGTATCCTTTTTTCATATAAGGTAGAAAATTTTGAAAACTTTTTTTCCAGATATCCTTGCCACTTCACGGGCGCGTAGTTTTTTCTCTATCTTTCTCGGTTTTCGGTAATTTTTTTAAAGAATTAAATAAACGTTTTCTTTTAGAACTGTGTAATTAAATTACCATTGGATAACATAAGTTCCTTCCTAATATTCTATGTCACCACGAGGCGCCTGCCACTACTGACATTATACTAAAAGTTTTAAATTTAAATTTTCTATAAAAGTCAGTTTTGATATTTTCTGAATTTTAGGCTTTCTTGGAAATGAATGATTTGGACAAAAAAAAACCGAAAAAAAATCTACCAAATATATAGCTTGTTTCTTTCTCATCCATAATTAAAGTAAATCATTTTGATGGTTGACTACAAAGGAACTCCATTACTCAGTTAGCTAAACATATGGCGACCTAAACACTATATATATATGTATATACAATATAATATACACCACTTCCATGGCCACAGACATTATTTTAACCATCCGTTGTTTTTGTTATAATTCACTCATTCATTTCACTCATTCCATGAACCAAAAAAAAAAAAACGACTCTTTCAATGTTTTAGGTTTTAGCAAAGATTCCCTCGTCTTCTCGTACTGTGCACCATATTCTCAAAGTCCTTTTAAATTACATCTAACATAGTAGAGAGAGTATAATGATATATCCTTTAACTTCATATACGATCTTCATAAAGGACTATATAGGAAGAACTAAACAGTTATATAATTTAGGTATATCGTTGTCAAATGAATGGGAATGGTAACCAGAGTACAATCAAAACAACAACAATATTATGTTGTTAGCCTCATCTTCGTCTTTGGGATTTCGAGGTTTTTTCTTTTCTTTTCTGATAAACTCCATTTTATGGTGTGACAAGATATAAAAGCGGATTGCTAAGCGAAAGATGTGAATTGAAAGAACACAACAAAATACATTTGAAGAAAGGCTGGAATGGAATTCCTTCATTTTTATGTGTGAAAAACTTTATCTATCTTCTAAGGATTTGCGTAGGGATTCATTGGAATATATTTTTCACATGTCGTTTGTTTTTTGGCTTAGCTGTGCATTCTCATATAAGCATAAACATTATATAGTCGTACATAAATTTCACTCGAGTAATACCATTCCGACTTTCACTTTGTTTAGAGTTAGATTCACTGAAAATTTTCGGTTTTCATTCATACCCCCAAAATCATATTGTATCTAAGTATTTTTGCAGTATTTTTTTTTTACTAAAATCGATGAGGACGAGATATTGTGATATATATATAAATAAACTTCCCAAGTTTTGAAACGAAATTGGTTGACACAGGATTTCTAAAATCAAAAAAAAAAGTTCGAGTAATAGAATAACAAGCTAATAAAAAAACAAAAGCATGTTGCCTGCAGAAATAAAGTATGATTGGGGTAGTGATCCGCAATCAGTTCATCCGGTTTTACAGAGACCCTTTTTCTTTTTTTGTCAAATGACCGAAATTTTTGAAAGGGAGGCTAGGCCGAATATGTCATTTTTTTCTGTCGGGGTTTTTTTTTTTTTTATATAGACACATTTTTTTTTATTATTTACTCTTTTTTTCTCGCCTTCTAGAAGTTGCTTTAGCAAGATTTTTCCTCTTTTCCCGAATGCCCTATACGCCAATGTTTTCCAACATTCAGTTTCCACCGACCGACCGACAGTTACCATCACGTAAAGTCATTAATAACACCCTTTCAGAATTTTCTGTGATCCATAAATCATATTTTTACCAATCGGGTCGTCGTCTGGCAAGTGCATAATACATACTTCGTAATGAAATATGGGATAAGATATTCCTAGACATTGAAATGTGAACTTTTTAGCTTTTTTTTTTTTTAAACGATCGAATAAAATCGAAAAAGATTTTTTTCAGTTTAAAACTGAAAGAACTAAAATAAATTTAAATTTGTGCATTTCTTTCTGTGCCATCAGTTTATATCTTCAGTCCTTCAATTTTACTATATCGGATTCGCATTGGTCTACTTTGGAAAATTATTTTTTTTCTTCTGCAAATGATAAATTCTTTTATTAAACATTCTATAGTTAAAAATTTTTTGTAGGTTCCACTATGATAGTTGTCGAATTTATACGATATAAATACAAAAGTGAAGTTATTTTATCGGAAAATTTTATTGGTTAAAGGCATTAGATGCATACGACTTCAAATTTAATACAGATATTACAAATGGATTTAGCATACATTTTTTTAAAGGAAATTCAATAATACGAAATTCAGTACAAACAAAGGATAGTATGGAAAAAATGGAAAAAATATGAACATACGTTAAGATATGTGGATAACAGACAGAACAACCAAATAGGACAAAAATATTATTATTATTAATATAATTTACTTGAAAGTACTATCCTTAAAGTGTATTTCTTAAAACTCTTACTTAAAACTTCCCAAAATTGATGTAATTAGACAGGTTTAACTGACATTATCTGAATTGCGGTAATTTATTTAGCAACTAGTTGACGTACCTTTTTAAAGTGGACCTAATAACTTACATGTTTAGCCCAAAAACGCGTTATCCGATTTTGATAAAATTTACAATGTAATAATGACAGAAAGTTTGGTCGGTCTTTTTTTTTGGTCTTGCACATTTTATTGGAAAATTTGTTAAGCAATTTTGTTTAAATTATCTACATAGGTCCCCCGCTTATGCGAGGCGATACTAAGTTATACAATATTTAAAATCGGTTTAAGGATCGTGGCGAAAGAAATAGGAGCAAATAAGCGTGTTCATAAAGTTTTTTTTGATGTAATCACACTTTAAAACCTAATATAACGATTTGACTAAAATTCCCAGAAGATGTTTATGCTATTAGGTCCTAGGCTGTCTGCGAATTAGAGCAAATTTGAAAAAGAAGACACAAAGTTCTGCAGAAAAAACTTTAAAATATTATTAGTTTGGCTGCTTTTCTGTCCTATTTCTGCTATAGAGTATGAAAAAATCGTCTATTAGCCGCGCTAGTTTCGTCCTTATGTCCTAAGTGTATGCAACTCCTAAATATACCGCGACTATATTTCAAGAAATAACAAATTAGTTTTGATTCTATTATTACCGCATATATATATAAAGACATCAGATAAGAAAATAAATTAATAGAAAAAATTGAATTACCGAAACAAATTTAATTAATAAGATTTCTTTTGTTTTCATGGAAAAATAAATGTCAAGATGAATATTATAAAATGTAAAGAACAGAATTTCATCATGCAAACCAGAAATGTAGTTGTAAGTAGTTCTTCTTATCAATAAAACCAGTTACAAAATTTCTTCATTATTTCTGTCACCTTTAATGAAATAAATAACTTTCAATTATATCGTAATTATATTTCATATCGTCCGCAACAACATTTTATCAACGGTGGTACATGCCGGAAACTCAACATAAAAGTCTTCATGAACAGTTGGCGTGTGTTTTTTTTGTGTTCTCCTAACTTCCTGAAGTATTATCTTTTTTTTTTTTGGTTATAACTTCTATATTAGTTTAGAGAGCAAGTCTCTCTATATATAGTCATAATAAGTTCATGCTAGACAAGTCTTATCACATTTTTTACCCTTTCCATATTTGTGTCCGGTGTTCTGCCGTGCGAGATATTTAAGCTTAATAAACTGACTGTATAGTTTCAGGAATACACTTCACTACTCACAAAGTTAATAAAGCACGTCCAAAGCTTAAATATAATAAAAAAAAAAGTTTTTTTCCGTTTTATATTTTTAGTTTTTATGTTGGATTATCTTTCTTTTCTTCAATACTCAATGCCCATTCCCACCGTTACTTTCTTGTAATGTATTTTCGTTACTATATGGATGAAGTTGTGAATTGAAACAAGGGAACAAACAGAAAAATCACAAAATACTTTAAAGTAATTACTACTTGGATTTAAACAAAACCTAAGTAATTTGCGAAAGTTAATGGTAAAATTCTTGAAACTAATTCATTTATTCGCAGTTTGGAACACTACATACGCAATAAGACCTTTCGTAATAGGACCGAGCTCGAAAGGATTTTTGTAGACTTGGAAACGCGTTAGTAAGGGTATGTAAGCTAATGGTACATATTTTACTCAATAAAATACTTATTTGAATTTAAGCGGCATCAACGCAAAGAGGACTACGAAACCTTATTGATTAGTTTGTCCCTAACATTAAGTCCGTTAAGGTGTTAGCCACGCCTTACGTTGTTTGTAAGCGTACCTATCTTCCTCAGATAGGCCCTATCACTCTGTGGAAACATCTTGGGGTAGAACTGTAGGGACCAAAGATAAGGAAAAATACAACGAGTTTGTATCAGAGTCTGTTATCAGCAAAGCTCCGTTGAAACCACATCAACGTCTTATGCTGGTACGAGACTTTCTTATACCATCTCGTTTACATGTTTGAGCCCTTGGTAGGCTTCCGGCGGCTTACCTTTGGAATATGGATCGAAGCATCCGATATTACGTCAGAAAATGACTACATCTGCCGAAGGATGTGGCATTTTTGCGAAAGTCAAATTGAAAAATATTTTTTTAATATGCATAATAAATCTTTAGAAAACCGTTAAGCTTCTTCAAAACAAAATATCATTTACAAAGCTTTCAATTCTGTAAAAGTCTGACCTTCACTTTTTTATAATAATAGAAGTTATTTTAATTGCAAGTATTTATATGCCCCAATAGTTTGATTCCGTTGACCTAGTTTTATTTTAGCATAAATAAATATGAAATTATGCATAATTTAGAAGAAATTTCCAACAAAAAAAGGATACATATGAATTTTAATAATGGAAAATTTAAAAACCATAAAATAATAGAAAATTTATAAAGAAATTACGCGCCTTTATTATCTTGACATCTTTTTCATCTTTTTCTTTTATGATAAAAAGAAACCTCTAACGCGTTAAAATCAGTCCCGATCAAAATAACACCTCCCAAGAATATGATAGAAGGCTGTGTCGAACAGATTGAAACTAGTTTTTACTCGTTAGTGAAATTGACACAATTTCAAACAGACAGAAGCTAATAGAACTGAAGTATTGCATTCTATTATAAATGGATGGTATGGCATCAAAGTCACGATAAAATATTTATCCTTTAAAATATATAACTTCCATATATTCCGTATATAGGAGAATGGAACCTTATAATTTGAGAGATCCGCACCCGGTTTGTGAAAGGATGGAAAAAGAAAATTTCTATAAAAGAAGTCAAAAACATTAAAAGTATTAGTTGAAGTGCATTATTTTTATCTTAGAGAGCTAACACAAAAGTTTTTTGAATCGTGACTTCACATCCGAGTCTCGTGTCTTTTCCTCTCATCAGATCAGAAATCACATCCTCCTGGATTGTGAAAAGTTTCTTTATTCTTATCACTATTTTGATGGTTAAAAAACAAATGTTTAACAAATATGCTTTTTAAGTCTAGAATGAAAGGGAAACGTATATTTAATAGTTTGTTTTTGAATAGAGAAGAAGATGATTTTTCACTGTGATAATTATGATGTTTGCCCCAATTCTTTATGTTTCATGACCGCATATCCTTCTAGCTTTAACATAGTATCTAACATATTTCCTTTTTTTATGGACGTGTGCCCTTAATAATAATTAGAGTTTTTCTAATAGACTTAAAGATTGAATAAGTTGTGTGTGATTTAATAAAAATTTATTGAAAAATTAAATATTACCCAAAATATGTCGAATACGATTGTTTTTGATTTGGGATCTCATCAGAAAATGTTGTGACATTTCTAGTCCCACACAAAAATAGTATATATGTAGAAATAAGTTATAAAAAGGTAAACCCGTCATATGGAGATATAAATACAGAACATTCGGCAACTTTTTGTTGAAGTCAGCACGTCCGAAAGGTAATTTAATATTCATCAAAGAGGCACAATCTGTGAGCACTTTTTTTGTGAGAAGCAGAAATCAATGGTTAATTTAGCCTGAAGACATTGTTTTCACATTTATCCATTTCGGGTGGTTTTTTTTTTTGCCAGGAATTTCCAACACTTGTCTGATACCGATATTTGAGAATAATTGGCAGTTTTTTTTTGTATGCTCATAAAAAAAATCAAGTGTACTTGTCAACAGTTTTTTTATGTAGTTATAGTTTAACAAAAAAAATGGCAAGACATTGACTGAATTTTCAAGGTTTTCAGAATAATGAAGTCTTGAATGAAAATTTTAAAAATTTATGAAAATTTTCAAGACGACATTTATTTTTCAGACTTGCCAGACTTTTTCAGTTCCAGAGTTTTTAAGTATTATTGATGGAATAATCAGTTTTAAATTAGAAATATAAAATAGTCTTGAAACAGTATTTATAAAAAAAGTAGCATATTTTATTGCTCCTTTTTCTGCAATCGAATGACTTCCACATAACTAAATTATAAATTATTAAATTATTTTAATTGATCGTCTGTTTAAGATATTAATAAGAATTCTTATTGTTTTGTACTATTATTGGTAATAAAGATTCATGTCAATTTATGTCATAAACCTTCAAGTTTTGTGTAGTCCTGTATTCGAGCAACATGTATTTGAAAACCATCTCTTCATACATGTTATCGGATTTCAATGAAATTTGGCTAGCTTTGTTTTTGACCAGAAACTGATACTAGAGAAGGGTTTTGTGAAGGGGATGATATTTTATGAAAATAAATTTTCAAGCAATGTTAATGAAATTCTCTGTTTCTGTTTGACTAAATAAAGGACATTACAAAATAGGGCGAAAATGGATATCACATGAAAAATATTAACGTCTTTATTTAAATATTTTTCCAATTTATATAAATTCTAATCGAAATTGTTAATTGAAGATATTTGAAAAGAAGAATAACGTCTTCCTAAATTTTGTTCTACAGGAAGAACGGTAATGTTTAGTTTAGATATTGGCAGTGTATCTTATATTAACCGTTCTTTTTTCCAGCTAAATTAGTTTCTAAAATTTTCTTATATTATTGAGTACTTGAATTAACACCCAAAGTGTTTGTTTTTGTTAAAAAGGACATGTTCATTTAAAAGAAAAGATACATTATTTTTCATTCAAAGTATTGTCCACCATTAGCTACAATGTTTTTCTATCTTTCGGGTAACAAATTGACTCCGTGATAAAAGGAAAACTTCTTCTTGCTTTGAAGCAATCCATTTATCGACCAATTTTTTGATTTCTACATATGTGGTGCCGTTTATGTCTTTTGCATATTTTAATCGTTTTTAATGCAAGCTTCATTTAAAATGTTTTAATTGTCGTAATAATAAGTGGTAATTAGTGTCGTTACAGATAAAATATGTTCACCAAAAGCTTCCACAAGCAAATGATAACTTTCAGCGGCACTTTTTTTTTTAGAGTGAAGCATAAAAGTAATGGCTTCGCATAAATCCTGTTTTATTTCTACAAAAAGTCGACATTTTCAATTCAATACCTAAATGCCGTATACAAAATATGGTAGTAAAGCTTATTGGCATATATACGTTAAACAATGATGAAATAATATGACTAATGCCAATTCTTAGGCAAAACTCAAAATTAATTCAAATACTTAATAATTTTATTTAATTTCCTGACTTTTCTTTTAAATTTTTTAAATACTACTAAATGAATATTGTATTTCATAAGTTATCAAAATAAAATATTAAATAACTTCATTTAATAAAGTAAAATTGAAAATTTTTTATTTAATTAAAAAATAAAAGTTTTGTATAAAATCATTGTCAAATGAATAGAATTTAAATATTCCGGAAATAGATCTCTAAGGAGATATATGAAATTGTTTCTAAAGTGTATAAAATAACAAAAATATAAATTTTGATCTATTTGGATAACTAAAAGAGGTAAAATTTTTGAAATTTCTTAACAAGTTGCTGAGTTATTATGTCCTGGTCAGAAATAGTTTTAAGTATTTCTTAGATTGAATTATATTTTGATATTTAATTAAATTATTATAATAACTCAAAGAGGTAAAGTCTTGGAAAACATTCTGAAATATAGTTTTGAAATTTTATATTTTGTCATATTAAAAGTACCCAAAACGAGTGCAAATCTTAAAACTGAACTACCTTGGATAAATAAACATTGTAGAAGTAATAAAATCATTGTATCCGAGGATTTATGTTTTCTATACATTAGTAGCCACATTTTTATACAATTTCACTCGTAATTATAATTTTAAATTTAATATAAATTCAATAAAGTTTTTAAAAACTTGAACAAAAGAATTAAGCTACAAACTGAAATTAATTTGTGATATAAAATTCTTTTTTTCTTCTTTTCTTTTTTTAAATTGTATTAACTTTAACTTAAACTTTATTTATTTATTATTTTATTTTCTTCTTAAAATATTTGATTCACATTGGAAACTTTTCTTATTATACAAAAAAACACTAAACACAAATATTTGAAAAAAAGAACGTTTCACTAACAATTCACTAATAAAAAAAAAAAAAAAATTTAAATAATAATAATAATAACTATTAATATTTCCGATTATTACTAATAAAAAATAATCAAAAAAGAAAAAAATATTCCTTTTTTTTCTTTAAAACTAAAACAAATTTCCTTTTTAATCAAAAATTATGCGTTATTTTTGAATTTGTCCGCGCGCCATCCAAATATCATCTCAGTTGATAGTAAACTAAAAAAAAAAATCCTTACTATTTTTCGTTAGCTCTTGACGCTGCGACGATGATGATGATGTAAAAGTTTTAACTGCATCTCGAATTTTGTTGTTTCAAATTCTCAAAACGTTCCTTCTTCCTCTTATAAGAGTTGGGGTTTTTTTTTTTTTGCTAGGTCGGAAATTTTCCATCCATCCTTTTCTTTATCATTATCATTATATGAAAATCATATACTTAAATATAGATACGAATATATAGTATCCAATTCATTTCTTTAGAATCCTCAATGATCCGTTATTATCCATATACTTTCCATTCAACATTGGAATATAGAATTTCCTTTTTTTTTTTTTGGTTTCCTTCCAAGATTTCGACTCTATACAAAAAACTGATAAATTGCAATTTTTTTTTATTTTTAATGGAAATTTTTTTATATTTTTAATTTTTCGCGAAAATAAAGCAAAAATTGAAAAAAAAATTGTATGAAATTTTCTTTTTACTTTTAGAAATGAGTTTGAAAATTTTACTCACATTTTTGGAAAAACCGAAAATGGAATGTTCCAATCGTAACAATAACATTCCAATAAAGTAGCACGAGGAAAATTTGCTTTCGATAAGAAAAAACCACGTGGCTGATTTCACAAAATACTCTCAAAATAATAGAAAATTGAATTTTCCCAAAAACAAAAATAAATGAAAAAAAAAAATTACATGCGCAGAAAATCGTTTTCAGTTGGTTCAAAAAAAAAATCGTATCCTATTAGAATTTTCACTGGAATGTTGATCTAAATATGTATTTTCAAATTGGTTTCTTCAGTATTTTGTGGAATGTAATTTCATATTTAGTTAACCAACGAATGTGGCTAAATGAGGATGACTTCAATATGGATACAAATTTTCTTTTTATTAAAATTATGATTTTTATTTTTACACATTAAAAGGGTTTTTGATGAGCTAAAGAACTGTATTGGTCTACAAAGGAAAGATCCTTGAACTGTTTTTATATTTTTTCTGATGTTAATTTTTCTTTTAATTGTAAAAATATGTACAGTCTCTTGTTGAATTTCAGCAACACCAATCCAAAGATAGTTCAGAAACAGGTTGATATACTAATAAAACTGCATCCTGACTATACAATTTTGTCTGTTTATACAGAAAAATTGTTAAGTTTTTGGCTAGTTGTAACAACTGAATGTTAGTTGCAGCAACTGAGTTTAGTTGTCACAACTATTATTCAGATTACTCAAAACTAGCCAATAACTGAACAATTTTTTGTGTTTAGAAACTTGAAATCTAATCAGCAATTATAGAATCCACCTGCTGGATATCTTAATTTTATGATCATGAAAATTATAAGGAGCTAAATCGCCAATTATTGGAAAATGTTGGAAATTTAAAAAGTATACAATTTAAGTATAAAATTCTAATAAAATATTTCTTCCCTCAATAACATTTCAGTTCTTATTATTATTGTTATCATTTTTTTCTGGAAAAAAAACAAAATATTAACTTTTGAATAAAAATACAAAAGTACCTTCATATATGCGGCTGTACTTAACAATTCGTTTATTACTTTTCAATTGCATTCAATATTGTTCTCTAAAGTACAATAACTAAACGAGAAAGATTCAAATTCTGATCAAGAATTCTGAGAATTGCCAACTCATCCTTAATGATGTGCAATATTAAAAGTTTATTGCAATGCAGCAAAGGACTTTTGTTATTGGAAGCCGATAAGGATTTCTGAAAAAGCATAGAAAGGTATAGGAAGTACGCTTATTATTAACGGTTAGAGAATGAGTGAAATAAGCTCATATATTGTTAGATTGATATACACAGACAATAGATGAGGAAAACCAAATAACAAAAAGACAAAAAAAAAAAAAATCAAAGTTAGCAATATCAGCCTATTGCTGTGGGATTTTATAGCATATTTTTTACTCTGGAATTGGTTTTTTTTTTTGCATGTATATACTTGAATAGATTGTTCCTAGAGGATCAATAAATAAATATTTCGAGGCAATTTTATTGTCAGCTGTTGGAATATTAAAATGTTAAATAAAAGGATAATCGGTATTTTTTGTTTGTTGTTGTTTGGAAATTCATCATCAATATGAAAACTAAAATCTACTTCATATTTTAAATCCATAAAAATGATGTGCATTTCAAATTTGTGGTAAATACGTATAAAATAAACCTGCTAAAAATATTGTTTTTAAATATATAAGAACTCAATAGTAGCCCAGTCAATGGGTACTTTTACCTTGCAAAAGGTATAGGAAACTTTATATTTGGTACGATTGTTCAACTAGGTAAGTTATTTAAAATTCCAAGTTTTCGACGCTGGGGGGGTGCCGCTCGCATCCCTATACTGGCTTAAAGGGGTGGAAAATCGCCTTTTCGCGATTATCTTGTTACCTGTACGAGATACGTTGATTGAGGTCCATACAAAAAATATAGAAAAAATATAACTCGAACGAACGCAAATAATCAAGATTCGGTTTCAAATTTTATTTTGAAAAAATTTGGTTTTTTTTTATTTCTTTGTGAAAAATTATTTGAAAAAAAAAAAAAAAAAATTTTTTTGAAAAAATATCTCGAAAAAAATGTTGAACACATCTCACCCTTACACTAGTCGCAAGTTAACTATCGTTGGGGGTAGATGTGTCGTTTTTTAAGGGAGTTTTTTTTAAGTGAGTTTTTTTATGAGTGATTTTTGAGTAATTTTTCTTTATTCGAAATAATTTTTTTGAGTGAGTTTTTTATGAGTTTTTTTTTTTTAAACAAAGAATTCTGGAGTGGAATTGTCAATTAATTGCGATTGCTAGGCTATCGATCGGGTATAAAGAATTAAAAATGGTTGAAAATATTGGAAAATATTTAATTTGTTTTCCGCCTACGGAAAATAACTAAAGATTTCCTTTAAGGTAAGTAACTGCTTCTGATCTTGGTATTACATTTCTTGGTACAGATTTTAATAGAGTAATGATATTTCTGTTCAAACTAAACTGCAATTATGGCAGCAACTTCTCAGATGGTATATTAGTTTTGTCACTGCATTTCTAATTCATATAAATAATCATCGCAGAATGACCCCAAAAGGTGAATCTTAATCTCCAAAGTTTTTTCAATCCCGGGAGTCGAGATGTTTTACATTTCCTTCTTTTTATTAGCCTTTTCTAGATGAACTGAGTAAATATGGCGTATTACTCCACTTCTTGAAGATCTTTTGTATCCAATACTTACAGAACAGTATTTGCCAAACGTTTTTTTACAGGTTTTATTCCTTTTGAAATGATTTTTCTTTTGACCTAGCCTTATGAAATCAATTTGTTATGTTACAAAACAATTCAAATGTAATCAAGTAGTTATGCTATTACCCGGGTAATCGAGTAATCGAAAAATCAATAAAATTTCCGAATACCCGGGTATTAGCTACTCGAGAGTAGATACACTAGTCGCAATCACACCCACTGAATGGAGACATATTGTATCTTTTCAGTTGGCCTATCCAAAATATGCATTCCAATTCTTATGAAAATTCGCTTACTATTGACTGAATTAGAGACGCGTTTCTATTCTATATTATTTGTTTTAGCTACCCAGAGGTTTCGGTAACTCTTCAGAAGTATTTTTAATGCAAGTAACACACGATATTTTTCGTAACTAAAGGAAAAGGAAAAGGACATGTAATCCGAGGATGCGTTAATAAACTATCAAGCCTATTCTGGTTGGTTCCGTGAAAGTACACCAGGGCCAAAGAAATAATTTTAAATGTGTCAAAAATATGGAAATTTCTAAATTTGAAATGTTCAAAATATGTACTTTCGTGAAAATATAAAAATATGCGACGCGATCCTATTTAACCTTTCATAATGGTGACAAAATTTATTCATTTTGATTGTATGTCGAATACAAAAAAGATCCAAGTTTTTATTTTCTAAAAACGAGAAAAAAATGCCGAATAAAAACCAAAATAATACAATTTGAATTATTTCACCATTAAAGAAGACACCTTTGGGAATCATGTAAAAATACATAAAATTGTGGTCCTTTTGAATTCTGTTACAAATGTTGTTCATTATTAATATTCGAGAGGCATCAAATTTTCGATAAATTTTTTTTTTTCTTATACACAAGAGAACCATTTCGATAACGAAAGAATTTTCTATTCTAATATTTTACTATACTATACTGTGACATTCTATATCCTATCAGATAATTTTCAGTTTGTTATACAAGCATCATGCTTATAGGGAAACTATTATATTTATTACTTTCGCATGAAAATAGTGAAATATTTATAGAAAAAGGTGATAAATATATAGTTTCTAAAGCACTTCTGAATATACATTCTTATACATATGCTTCTTTAAAAACTAAACCTCAAAATAAGTTCTGGCTTTTCAGAAAAAACTTCAAACAAGTGTGTCTTTGTCACGAAAAAGGATATTTTCTCAAAATAGATCATTTCTGCATATGACAACTGAAATATTTAACTAAATTTTAAGAAAGCTTAATTTTTTTAAAAAAATATGAAGATAGCTTAATTATAAATTTAATCGGGTGGATATTTTTTTATTCATAGGCACACAATTAGCTTTTTGAAATTTGGCAAACAATCGTTGAGAAAATTACTAGAGTTTTTCTTTCTCAGTATTGCAAATTTTTTGTTTAAGCTTTCGTTTTTTTCTTGCTTTTTGAGCGAGAAAGAACGTAAAAACTGATATCTCCTTTTTAGTTGTAGTTATTCTACTTACTCCTATTTATATTTTTAAAAAATAATAACTTAAATTGTCCAATAGGAGTGACAAAAGTGATAACTTGGAGTAAAAAAAGGATATGAATTTTCTTGTGTTATTTTCCCACGCCGAAAAAAGAGTAGAATTTAATTAGATTTCTTAAAATGTTGTGTAGAACTTTTATGCAAGGAAATCCTATAAGAAACTTAAATTGCGTTTTATTTTCAAAACTTTTATAACTATTATAATTATTATAAGAAACATTTTTTTGAAGAAAGAGGATAACTATAAGTAAATTTGATATTCAGCCAGTTCTATTAGAATCAAATAAATGGTAACATCCGATAAGTATTCCAAATACAAAACGATCTCCATATAATATTTTGTTGCTTGTTTGTAACTAAAATAAAAGTCCTTTAAATGTATTCAAATTTCTAAATAATGCCTTTTTCCCGAATGAAAATGGCGGTCATATAAGGGCACTAACAAAAAAAAGACGACAATTCGTTTTTCCGCAGTTAAAAATACAAAAAAGAGGATAAAATTTCCATATAACATTTATTTCCTTTTATTATATAAGAATATTAATATCATAACATGAAAATGTGTCCGTCATAATTGCCTTTCAAGATATCCATTAATTGCACTTTGCTCAAGGAAGAGATGAAAAATTTTTCCTTTTTCCGAGTTTTTCTTTTTTTTTTTGGGGGAAATTTTGATCATTATTTTTAACCGTTCTTTACATGTGTTACCAACGAAACGGAAAACTTTTAACTGATATCTTTTAAAAACTTAACTTTTTATCTGTATAAAAATATTCATCGGGATTCATTTTCTTTTAAAAATTATAGTAAAAAAAAGAGAGAAAAAAAAGAACAACCATTTTTTAAAAGAAAAATGTTGGTTTTTGAAAATATTATTATTTTCGATAGATAGAAAGATTTTACCAGATTTTTAGGATATGGCTTTGTGTCTTGAATTAAATAAGAAAAAAGAAAAAATTTTGGAAAAACAAAAAAAAGGCTGAACAGAATTTAATAGAACACCGTCATCTGGTGGCTTTAGGCTATGAAAAGAAAATTGTTAAATAGAATTTCTATGAAAATAGCACGATTTCAACGAATCATAATTATTGTATATATTTTCGAAAAAGACAGATTGATGAGATATCCAGCCTTAAGGGCGAAATTCTTATTAACCAATGGTTTCTTGTATATGTTTTTCCAAGAATGTAGAAGTAACAATTTCCGTTCGTTTTTTTTTTTTTGCTTCTTTTTGTCCAATCAAGAAATTTCAATTTGGTGTGATTTTGAATCATTTGATTTTGAGTTTTAAAATTAAAAGTTTAAAATTGAAAATTCCTCGAAAAATCTTAGCTTCTACTTCTGGTATTGGACTTTATTAGAAACATGAAAATTTAAGGTATTTTAAACTCTTTAAATAAGCTTTATTTATTGAATTAGGATTTTCTTTTAATAACATTCAAATTTTCTCTTAAGAAAAACAATTTTCATACTTTCTGACTTATCCTTTTTATTCTTAGGTCATTATTTTATAATTAATTCGCGCCTATATACCAGGAAGAATATATATATATATGTATGTACCTAATATATATATAGTATCGTAGACAAGAGTAAATATGCCACAAAATATGAGCGACAAGTTTTCCTTATTTCAAAACAAAAGATGATTAATGAATTTGTTCCTTCAGTTGTATCCTCGTCCTCAAACCATCGAACAACTTAAGACTTTTCCTATATATGATAAATGGTAATATCCTTTTAGTCAGTCAGCTATATTTTAGCTCAAAAACCATCATCACCACTCACCCCCCCATCTATTTTTATTCAACCTTTTGTTGTTTTTTCCATTTCGATTAAACCATTTATATATTCAGGAATCGGGGAATTGAGAGTGTGTACTCATCACTTTGCCAATTTCCATCTAATTAAACTTTTAATCTTTTGTGCAAAACTTAAAAGCTTTGTGTGCTTTTTATGATTCGCGCCTGAATTTAATTGCCTCCCGCCACTTTAATTGATTAAACATTTCATATTCCTATTATACAGAAGCTTCTCCATTATATGCACAATTCATTGAAAGTGTTTGAAATTCCTGTTCTTCCTGTTTTTTTTTTCCTTTCCTTCAATTTAATATAATATTCCTATTCAAATTTGGCGCCTCCCTTGTTGGCCGGCATTTTTATGATCTTCATTTATTCATCTTCTTTTATGAGTTTAGTCTTTTTTCTTTGCTTTCAGTTCACATAATTGAATATGTCCTGACTTGACTTTGCCTTTTGGCCAATTTGTTGAGTGTCACCAGAATTCAGTAAATTAAGCAATGAAAGGATTAAATACATTTTCAGAAATGCTTTAATAAACCTATAAAAAGTAAAAAGTTATAAAAAAAAAAACAAATTAAAATCAATTTTTGATGAAAAGATATTTCTTGATTAGATTTCTTAAAGTTCATTAAATATATTTTTATGTTTCAAGATTCAAATTGAAATTTTCTTTCGATACTATTTGAATTTATTTATATAAGAAAAGGGATTTAAATTTCTTGCTCTGGGCCATGTGCCAAGTAAGAAGTCACTGATCATTCAACGGGATTTGAATCTAGTACTCGTCCTAGTACTCTTACACCTTCAAGTAGTACAATAGTGAGTGATGCTTCTGTCATTAATAACCATAAGGATATTCACAATATCCTAAAAACAGTATCCACATCCTAGTAAATAAATTTTGTTTTCGAGTACATATCTATGGTTTATATTATCTTTGCTTCAAGCCCATATCTGAAGAGTTACTTAATGAGTTCAATAAATTTTGTCCTAAAAGAATATTCAGAAAGTTCATATGTAAAATAATTTTGTATATTTTAAAATATAATTATTATATCCTTTTTCGTTTTTGATTCCGAGCCAAGAATTTTTATCATAGATTTCCCTAATTTATTAGCTTTATGGAGGAAAGCGAGTTCGATTAATTATATAAATTTTTATCCTTTAAATACCAGCTGCACTCGACAAATAAGTGCTTCCGCCCACATCTGAAATTACATACTATCTTTAAATATGTCCTTTTTCAATAAATTTTTTTTTGAAAGCGTTTTTTAATTAACTTTCAAGTGGCGGACTCTTTTTTTTTTGGTCGAAAAGAATTCTTGTACCTCATGCAATTTATGATAAAATTTAATGTGGAATCTTTTTCTTCCAAAACGAAATATATTCTAAATATTTGTTTAAAAAATTGTTTGAATGAGGACCGAGATCTGTATGAAAGAGATCTCTATTTATTAAAGCTGCCTTCTGGATCCTCAATCCTTGTTTGGATAAAACTCATTGGACTACGTGATATGAAGCATAGTAAAGCTGCTTGTAGTTCTGATGTGTAATATATTTTTTGAAAATTTTCTTTAACCATTAATTACATTTTTGACAATTATTCCTACATCACAAAGAACGCCTGCTGAAGGACAGATATGGGGCCACTCGTATTTGTTCAAATTTTTAGATGAAAATATTTTTTTTGGCTAAAATTGAAGTTTCTCCTTGTTTTCGCATTTGTATATAGAGAAGTTGTGAGAAAAGTACATCATGTAATTAAAATGTTATCAAAGAAAACATGCAAAGTACAGAGAAATTTATGTAGTATAATTCTTGTTCAGATTTTATTGTCCAGTGTGATATGATGTGATGTGATGTTTCTGGAGAATGAAAATTTATCACAAAATTCTTACGGGCATATGCGATAGGTTGTAACTGATTAGAAAATACTATTATGTTGCTGTTCCTGTTTGGGTATACATAAAATAGAGTCTTTTGAGAACCACACTATAATTTCTAGTTTCATAGAACACTTGTTATATTTTATAAAGATTTAACGTATAGGTAGTTACATTTTTAATTTTTATTATTAGAATTTCTGAAGGGATTCATGTTAACAAGGACTTTTTCTTAGTTTCAAGTTTTATGCTTGCTCCTCATAAAAAAACTTCTAGGTTATTTATGATACCTGCTACGGTGTAAGAATGCCTGATGTATTAAGACGTTGAATTTTGAATCCATGTGTTAAAAATAGTAATAACTTGAACTAGTAAATTAGCGTAAGTAATAGGCCATGCTGCTAAAACCTTGTTTATCTCGTTGCTATAGTACTTTGTATAATTAGTCGTTTGAACATTTTTAATCGGTGGTAATATATACAAAACGTACTAAAAATTTGAATTCGTGATCTGTGTAGATTTGCAACCTCATCTGGAGTAGTAGAAACAACTTACTAGGAATATTTTGTATACTCTTCATCTTCATTTAAAACAACACCCATCAAGCACCAATTATGAAAATTAGGACAGTATTTTGAAGAAAGTGAATATTGGAAAACATTTTTTTTTAAATTGGAATTAAGCGAAAGCGAAACCTTTCTACCGTTTTGGTATTTAATTTATCTTTAAGAAAAAAAGGAGGGAGGAGGTCAATTGACTCTTGAAAAAGCACTTTTCCAATTTAACAAAATAAAAAAGAAAAACGCGATTATCTATTCTTTAAAAAATCAAATGAGTCATTATCTAAATTCGGGATTAATTGCCATTAAGATTTTTTATCGAAATTAATTTATCTTTTCCAATCCTGAATTAATGGGTGGCTCGTTACTATGCAAAAAAAAAGGGAAAGCTCGTTACTATCATTAATCGGTTTTAAAGTTTAACATTTTATATGGAAAAAAAAACCCCAGCAAATGAATCAATGGGTGACCGGCTGATTTTTTTTTTGGGTTGGTCAAATATTTACATTGGAAAATCAAGCTTCATTACATACGAAAATGCGAAAATGTGGCCAACAACATTTGTTCATAATGAATATTTAATACTTCCTCTGTCCGAAAATATGGTATATATTTTAAAACGATATCAAGTTTAAAGAATAATAGGTGAAAATTGGAATCAAGTAACCTTGTTTGTAACTTAACATAATAATACTAGTAAAACAGGAGCATCCGCTGTTGCTGCAAAAAGTGAGATTTTGATAAAATTTGTGAATTTGGAATTTCAAGTAAAAGCAACTAACTGCTAATCAACGTATTGGTATATTGCAAAATTTGTTGCAACTAAAGGAGGAGAAATCCTATGAGGTTCCACAAATCAATAACGTCAAACTTCATAGTGTGATTATTTGTTACTTAAGCGAGAAAACAAGAACTCTGGAAAAATTGATTTAAACATATACAAGTATTGCATACGAATTAAATTATTCACTGAAATTATAAACTATAAATTTGGACAAAAATGAAACTGAAATTCCTACCAAATTTTCGGACAGATGGAGTACATTTTATGATACGTAAAATTTCGTTAGAAAAACATTTTTAAAGCCTGAAAGCCTTAATGAAATTAAATTATTCATAATAAAAGAATGTTATTTAACAATATTTCATACTTAAATTAATTAATAGGTTTTAATTTCAGTCTACAACACCCACAAAGCCATAAACGTTTAATAAACTTTTAAGGACGTCAGTTTGATTATAAAACATATGGGAACTTAAAATTGGCCTATAGACAATTTTTTGAGATCCCCTATATGGTCCTTTTCCTCGGCCAATTTTGCTTATATACAATACCGAATGGAATTAAGAATCAGCTAACCTATATTCTGAATTTCATTCAAATTAGACAACACGTTTTTGAATTATCATGTAGACTGATCGTTCTGTTCCAACTGTAGTGACAAAAATATTCCCTCAGTTAGTACCTACCATAGGGCTCAAAAAGGAGGGGACTAATTTTAAAAAGAAAAAAATTGGTAAACCATTAATAAAATTTAGTTATTAATTGTAATTTAATTGTGATAAATAGCTTCTATTTTTTATTTTTATAGAAATTTATGATAAAATTTGATTTCATATAGAAAAATTGCCAAAGTAAAAATGATAATAAAATAAAGAGCCCGCGTTTAAATATTATTCAGATTCAGTCATTCGAAGAAATCTGCTGACCTGACACATCGAATCTTTCCTTATGCGGATGTGTGTATCTGAAAAATTGCGATTTTTAGCGATAGATTTGCATCAAAAACAGATGTGCAACATTAAAAATGCATTTAGGATGATTTTCGATCAAAAAGCTTTTGTTATAAACAAACAATGAGATTATATATTATGTTTCCATTTTCTAACAAAATGCCATTCAATTTGCTTCTTTATGATAAAAAAAAGAACTTATCCGAAAAGTAAGATAAGTTTTTTTAGCTTTCAATACAATTAAATTTTTTTTGTACCAGTTTTAAATAGTTTGTCGAAACTTCCTAAATATTTAGCGTATCTTAAGGTAAGGTGGACATCTATCCTTCTTTTGGGAAGTATTATGCTTCTTTCAAAGCTCTTATGTTTTCGAAAGTATCTCTACTGTCCGCCTTTACTCCTTTAAAATAATATACTCACTTAAATTGGGAAATTTTTCAATCAAGGCTGAGCATTAAATAATTTAAGAGCCAGTGAACATTTTTCTACCTTACTATATGTAAGAAACAAGTACGTTCAAGGCTCAGAGTAAAGATATCTGATATCTGTAAGTAAAGTTGAAATTCAATTCATTATAAAAAGTACACTGAAAGAAATAATTATAGTACAATTACCAATGTACATAGGACAACTTATTTTGGTAAAATCTCCTAAAAATATTGTATAATGTCCAATTATCCATCCAACGCTTCTCTTTTTCTGCTTCCACCTATGTAAAAAGCAGAAATAGAAAGTAATTTTGGTATTCTATTATTTCGTATATATAAAATAATTTACACTTAGGTATTTTGATTTGACCTAATTCGAAATTCTGTTGATTTTATTCAAATTCAAAAACTTAATAAATTTCATTTTAAAATTGGATATAATTTGTGTGAACCCTTTTTCTCAACTGGTTAACAACATAACAATGTATTATCGAAATGTTTAAACATATAAAAAAGGCGATATAATAAAATTCAAAGAATTTCAGCTATTTTTTTTTTTTTTTTACACAGAATCGTAAAATTAAGTTTAATGTGTGAAAAAAGCTTCATTTATGTGTATACCGAAGAAGTTCTGAAAGAAAGATTTACGTCTCAATTTGAATTTGGAAAAATTCTTTCAGTGGCGATCGTTATTCCGTTTATAGTACTATAAATTATATGTAATGAGATTTCAGTTGATTTGAGCTTGTATCCTAAAATAAAGAAGGATGATCAGGTCTCCATTATTTACACCAAGTATATCCAGTATGCTGTGTTAATTGAAGAAAACACTTTCGTACACAAAAACTGGATACACCTGCGATTAAATCAAATCATAATAAAAAATAACACATTAAATTTAAATATCGCTATATTAAAGCACATTTTCATAGGGTTTAAAAAGTCAGGTATAATTAAAGGCGTTATATCCAGTCGCTTCTTTTAAAACATAATTTTTTTTTGTTATATAATTGTATAGGCTGATCATTTAGAAACATTTTAAACCAAAGTAGATGAAAAAATTCGAAAAATTATCGATATTATAGAGGTTGGGGTGGGACTATCTATGCTGCATCGCCGTATTGCAGCATAAAAAATATGAGTCTGCCTTCGAATTTCCGCGTTTTCATTTAAAAAAACCGAGTTCCTTCATAATCCACCACCTTTTGATCGACCTTTAACATCTCTCTTAACCACCTTCCTGACCATGTACCTAGACTAGACAATCGCTCTACAAAGATCTACCTACTGGCCAAATGTATAAATAAATAAATCAGGTCTTCAGGCAATCCTAAACAAATTATGTTATATTATTAGTTGGATTTTCTTGGCCATGTAAGAAGCCAAATCGTGTCAGGAAAGATTGTGTAAAAATAGGATTGGATCTGTTTCTATAACCTATGTAGAAGTTTTCTTCAACAAATTCTCTAAACTTTAAAACTTCGATACTTGAACGTTGATAAAAAATTTGATCGATAAATTAAAACGGATTAAGAATTGCTTTAACTATTTAACGATAATGTTAAGGTCTTTTGAATAGCGATGGGAAATTTGAACGATTTGAGATGGAATTTGAAGAGCTTAAGGACTTAAGAACTCAACAATTTCATTTCAAAATAAGGCCCTCAGTGTGTTAATTCCTCTAAATCGATTTGACATTTACCGATTTCTTGTGATTTTTTCTAATTTTATTCTTATTTCGATTGAAAATCTTTTAATATTGATAAATTTATGTCAATATTTTATATTTTTAATGATTTTATAAGCAAAATTTGTACATAAACTTTTTTGCGATTTAAAAAAAAAAAAAAACATATCAAAAATTTTCTAATTCAAAATAGCCATTATATCAAATCCCAGTTTTTTTAAACGAAATAACTGATATTAAGCACTTATAATATATTTTCGATTGACGGCATTGGAATTGATAACGTCAAAATCTTAAGATTAATCATAATTGAAAAAGTCAGAAAAATATAAGAAAAAAATATTCAGTTTTTTATCAGAGAACGACAGAACTACGGCGAAAAAAAAACAAGAAGACTATTTCTTAGTATCATCACAAATAAAATAAAGATAAAAATATGTAATCATGAAATGTAATAGAAGATGTCTAGCAGGACTTACGGTTTCAATGCAATGTTTTGTAAGTTATATAATTCAAGAAGACAACTTTTAAAAATTAAATTTTTTGTTTTACGTTTGGGATTGGAAACTCTTTAAACAAAAAACCATCCAAATAGGAACCCTTGGGGTCTCACTAGGGTGCTCAATAAGGGTCCTGGCTTTATGGTGTATTTATTTTTCTCTATGGTAAAATTTTGATACATTCAAACGTGGAAAAGGATTCGTCCAGTGTCTGCACTGACAGCGTATATGTTTTATAGATTATAATAAAAAGGGGTTAAGAACGATGAGAAGTGGTGTCTTAGTATGTAGTAACAATAAAAAAGATTCGAATGAAAATTTATTGAATCAAAAAGAAAAAAAAGAAAACAAATAAACAAGAATTTAACATGAAAGTCCCTTAAACAAATTTTTCAATTAATTTTAAAGGTCATCTTTATCAATATTTGACGGTGATGATATTTAATTGGATCTAATAAACACTTCAAATTGACCTTCTTCGGGTACATTTAAAAGTGGACCCAAGTACCAATCAATCAATCTTGTTAACAGTTTAACCACCACAGAACAGATTATATATGGGTAAATTTTCAATGTCCTTATTTTTATTTGATGGGACCCCAACCCATGGTTCCTTTCAATATACACTTGTAAATTCAGTGATCATCTGTCATGAATAAATTATGGGCAGAACTTCAGATAAAAGTTTTTGCATAACTTATATGTCACAAGCATTTGATCAGGGAGGAATTTTCCAGTTTTTTTTATTTTTGTGACATTTTTCACTCCATGAAAATGACATTAAGAGATTTGGGATTAAAAATGTTCATATATTAAAATTTTATCTCATATTATTACTAATTAAAGGAGTTATGGTCATGTGATAGAAATATAGCTTCTTTTTTTTGTGCAAATGGAAAAAATGTAAGTAATATTGAACATGCATCAGTTCAATACTAATAATAACAATTCTGAACGAATTGAAAAACCACTACTTTCTCTATTATCTATTTTCCTTTATTATTGATTTTTAACTAAACAATACAATGATTAGTTGCATTTTAAATCATACAATGCCAATTAATTAGTACACGTATGCCGATTTGAGATATTCGACTTTTAAACATGGTTGCCGTGAATCAGGGAGCGTCCGTTATTTTTCACATATACTAAAATCATGTCTATTAAATAGAAATTATCTATCCTTCAATTTATATCTGACTAATGAGCTTTTCTTTTTCGCATTGCGTCAAGCTGTTTCTATAATAATAATACAAAAATTTTCGTTTTCGACGTCTCAATGGAATACTTCCAAAATTTATTGCTAAATCGATTACTTCATTTTTTCTAAAGATGAGTTTTTTTTTTTCGTTTCAAACATGTATTTCAATGGAAAAAACAAAGAAAATATACACTTAAGCTGGAGAAAAAAAAAACAACAGAAAATTCCAACTTACATCTGTTACAAGAAATTATTATTTGTTACTTTTCTTCGGCCCGTCAGGCCTTTTCTTTTCTTTAAAAAAAAAAAAAAAATGTTAAAGCAATAAAAAAAACGTTCTAAAAGTCTTTGAAAAGAGTTTTATCAAACGTGGTTCTATGTTACAAGATTGTTAACATTTTTTTCTGTTGAAATATTCCGAACATAGAAAATCATATTTTTAGACTAAAAAACTTATCGAACAAATTTGTCTAATATTTACATTTTTGTAATACAAAAGAATGTTCATGATATTCTTATTTTATGGGAAGGAGGCCCCAGACGTGTATTATTATATGTTTGATAATAACATGAAGAGTAAAGTCGGTACTAGATTGAAGCAGCAACAGCAACACCGAACGTCGTGAATGCACATTGCACAAGCATTGCAACAGCAACAAGGACATAGTTGAAGCTTTGATTACTAAAATTAGTTCATAATTTTTCTCGTTTTTTTCTCGAATAAAATCTGACTTTCTTTCATGCATTCAATTAACTGCTTCTCCATATTTGAAAATTTATAATATTTTTCCTGTTGCTGCTTCAATCTAGTTCAGGCTTTACATAAAAAAGCTTTCACCCGTGATATACATTGCATTTTGTCCATCTTATAATAAATAGATAAAGATATATCGTTCATTCTAATTGTTCCTTAATTTTGTAGAAAATTCTCCAAGAAAATCTATTGAATTTCTTATTAGTTCTACTAACTAATTATTAGACACATTAATTTCAATAAAATAAAAAGAAGATCCACGAACCTGTAAAAGATAAATTCATCTTATTTTTTTTGTTTGTTTTAAATAACCATTTTTTTTTTAACACAAACCCATCAAAAACCATTTTTTGCATCTGTTGCTCATTGCAAATCCCTAAAAATAAAGTTAACCATAAAAATCATATAAAATTGAATTGGGGCCCTTCGTAAAGTATATCTACTAGTATAATTTTGGATACCATTAATTTATTTCTTCTAAAAACACAAAATTTTTTCTTTTCCATTTTAAAAGATTCTAGAGAGAGAATACATCGCATTAAAATGACTGAACAGACTCATCATATATTATGGGTCAGGCTCTCAAACCCAAATAAATACTATATTTTAAACATTATCGGTAGAAAAATGGTGAAATGGTTGGTTTTCTTCCAATATTTGGAGTATCGGTGATGATGATGATAATGATTTCAGATCGGAATGATGGTAACAGATCCTTCTCTGTGGTACTGGGATACATCTCAACTGGTTTGTGCTTGTGTATTCCTGTGGGAGCAGTTCAAAATTTATTGCCCGATCGATTATTATATGTTCTTTTAAAATGTAGAATATATATATACAGTCTGTGAACTCACATCTGTTACTTTCAAAAAATATCTAAGTCAATGCTAAAATGAATGTGTTTTACACAAAAATGACGATGTAAAAGGATGTTTAGCTCTTATGTCTCTCATACATAAAAAAAATAGCTTGCGACAATGATGATTATTTTCTTTTTGCTTCTTTTATTTTTGATGTAGTGCCATTTTCCTTCTTTAAAAACCAGAAAAAAAAAAGAAAACGATTATTCATACATATATATTGTTTACATAAATTTATATAACACTTAAATATGAACTAAAATCCTAATGATTCTTTCACCTGCGTCCTTATTTTATATGGAAATGAATTTATGAAATGAGTTTAGTAATATATATTGCATTTCCATGCATATGAGGCATCAAATCTGAACTTTTCCAACAAACTGAATGGATTTATTATATTATGGACTACACCCGGTGTGCTTGCATTATTTTTAGAAGACGAAAACCAATAAAAAAAACGACAAAACTTTCTGGTCACCCTAATTTTCATTTTATAACTTTGCTTCCCCTCCGTTGATTTTGCGGAAATGCAATGCCAAATCGAGTTAAGGAGTAATGAACTTAAATTTTCAAATTTCATTAAAATTAGATACCGCGTTTTTGAGTTATCTTGCACACGGAAGGACGGACGGGATATTGGTTCCACCATGTAAAAATGAAACCGTATGAACCAAGTACCGTGTAAACTGTGGTATGGGTGTATATAACTAAAACTCAAGAAAAAACTTTCAAACAATACAAAACATTAAATTTTTCATTTCGATTCAGATTAAAATTTTATAATCTTTTAAGCCGATTTTCCTATTTTACTTGTGGCAAAAGTATGCCAATGAATATTTTTTAGGAAAAACAGAAATATTGAAACAATAAATTTGGAATATTTTCGATAAAATACATTTATTTAACGATTATAATAACTATTAGTTTCATCACACAGTTAAAATAATCATTTCTGGTCTGTATTTTTAATGATTTTGTTTAAGTGAATTTATAAATTTTTATTACCTATGGTAGTACCCCAAAATAGTATACTAGTGTTGTCATCACATCTTTGATACATAAAAATAATCATCGGAGAACGGTCCCAAGGCGCCAATGTAGAGAAAGTAATTTTAATTTTTGAGTCTAACCGTCCGTGTACATAATTGCTTAAAACAAGTGGACCTCTCAACTGCTAGCAATTTTTACTACTTAAACCACTTGCACTTGTGCTGGAAAAAATGTGCCAAAGTTAAGTGTGCAACTCCGGTAAGTTACACTTGTATGAAATATAGCCCGCAACTCAAATAAGTTTGACATCCCTGCCTACACTTAGAAGATTTCCTATTAATTTTTCTTTGCCTAGAAAATAAAAATAGGAATTTCCTACCAGAATCAATGTTTCGTTTCAAAGCTGACCTAAAACAAAAAAGAAAACAATTTATAGTCCTAAGAAAATTGTTTTCTTATACAATTTTAATTATTTTTATTTGACAAAAAAAAAAGGAAAACAAATTCCTATTTGATGTAAATTTTTTATGAATATGATTTTGATAAGTTCTTAAACAATAAGACGAAAAAAACTTGAGTTGTCAAAAAAAAAAAGAAAAGAAGTTCACGTTTCTCAAAAGAAATTACTTTCACTGAAGCGAAACGAATTGAAATAAAAACTTTTATCGAAAAATAAAATAAAATATTTAAAAAAAAAAAATAACGCAAACTCATATGTTCAAATTGCAAACAAAGAAACAGAAAAGTTTAATAACTTTGGAATTATTTCTCTGAGCCCGAGGCCAGTTTCGAAGCTGTTTTCAAATTTCTATGAAAAAAAAAGAACATTCTTGAATTCCAGAGTTTGTCAGGATGAATAAAATATGGTTAAAAGTAATTTATTTTAAATAAAAAAATTTGACTTTTTTAAATTATCATAATAATGAAAAAAAAAATAATATAGGCACACAAAATTTTGAATTAATAAATTATAATCTATTGGAAAAAAATCTTTCGATTGAATCAGTTAGTTGAGCTAGATTATTGAACCTGTCACCTTAACCCCGTAGCAAATCATTTCCAGCTCTGTTAATATGGTTATAACGGCGAAAAATTCGATAAAACGTAAATTGACAAAAAGTTTCGAAGAAATATATAAATTTTCATTAAGAAATTTTAAATTGCATATTTTCAGGTATGCCTAAAAGTCCAAATCTCTCTACATTTATAAAAAGAAGCATGTAATACACTAGAATTGTCAAATTGTATTCTCATGTAAGCCAGATTTTGAGTCCGTAAACAAGATATCTCGTTATTAGTACTTGTAAAAAGGACTCTGTAGGTATTTACAGTCTTTTTTTTACTAATTGTATTAAAGACTAAACTTACTTGGTATCGCTGCAATTGTCCCAAAAAATTACGTACGATATTACTAACCCTTTATAATGGCTAGCAAAAAGTGCTTCCGTTCATCAAAAACTCATGTTTCGTTCCTGCTTCACATACTTCCTTCAAATAAACATTTTCTTAAGGTATTTTTTGTATATTTTTGAAAATTCTTAACAAAAACAAATTAACCAAAAAGTTAATAACTTTTTGAATACTTTTTATCCGTTAAGATAAAAACAAACCTTTTCATCGCGTTTCGTGAAAAAATCAAGATTATTTTCGAACAGATATCTTCTGGGAAATGCATTCAAGGTGAAGAAAAATTGTATGCTTTTGTTAACTTCTTTCTAAAATCTTAGTTTTTATAAGAAAAGCAAAAAAAAACAAATTTACCAAAAAATTAAATGCACACTTTTTTCTTTTGTCATAAAATTTATTCAAAAGCGAGATAAGTTTAATTTTTTTTTTTATTTTTTTTCAAAATCACGTCTGTTTTTCATGCTGGAAAATTTAGTGAAACCGACATTTTCCGCTTAGTCCTTTTCAGAATTAATGGAATTACATTTTTAGCACTTTTTTTTTCTTCTTATTATACATAAAGGACAATCGTTATGAAATAAAAATGATATAAATTTTCTTTTCATGATCTTCACTTTCTTTTATTCTTAGTTTTATCAAAATGAAAAAAAAAGAAATTGTATTCTAATGATATAAAAGGAACAGAACTGTTACTTAACAGTTTAACACAAACGTGATAAACGTTTTAAGGTGCAAAATCTGAAGATTTGTGCATAATTTGCAACAATCTATCATATTGTTTTTTTTAGTTTATTTCTTTCTTATAGACATAATTAACTAAGTACATTTAATACTAAAAAAAAAAAAAAATGTGTTATTTATTTCTCATTATATAAATTGGATCTGAAATGAATCGTAAGTTGCTATATCATAAAATCATATCGATATAAAAACAACACCTAAAAAAAAAATCATTCAATAAATTAACCTTCCTGTAATCCAATTGATTCAGTTACTAATCCCAACCACATTCTTCCAGAATAGACGACAAAAACGAAAAAATGTATGTTCTCTATCACAGAATAAGAAAAAAAAAATAGGAATTCCCATCTTCTATGTATTTACTAGAATTTGTTGGTTGTTTAGGAAGTCGCCAGCCCATTTAAACAGTGCTGACAAGTACAAAACACGTGTCTAACCAAAAACTAACACTCGCCTTATCAAAGCATATCAACAAGGGCACACAAGACACAATCTAATATATACACAATACACCAATTACTTTTCCGTTCACTTTGAGGAGCCACTCACCTAATCTTTTGTTCAAATTCGCAATAGATATAAAATTCACCCCACGAGATTATAGGAGATTGAATTCCATGTTTCATTGAGTGGAATGTGACTATATAGATGTGATGAACAAGGATGAAATGGAATGATAAAGAACTTTCACAAATATTGAATGAATTATGTATAGTAGGTGTTTGGGGATGAATTTTTTGGGGGTGGAATTTAAATGTTTTGTTTTGTGAAAAACAGATCAGATTAAATCGAAATCAAAAGGCACCGTTTTGGATAAAATGGTTTTAGTTAAGTAAGAGGGTGAGAAAAATATGTGGTTACGAGGGAGAATATATAGAATTTTTGAGTACCGATTGGAGGTTGTTTTTATAATAATATTGATATGAGAATGTTTAACACATTATAAGGTGTAGTTTTATGATTTTGACATTAAATGTGACAAGGGGCGCGACTAAATTATATGTGATCCTTTAAGATTTAAAACAAAAGAGGACTCTTGTATATCAAAGACTATATTAATTGTTATTATCGACTGAAATTCTTTGTATAACTTCATTAATAGGATATAACCCTGTTACACAGGTCTAATTTCAATATTCAAGAATTTGTATGACACAACTGCTTGTACTTTTGACAATTGTAATAAAAACAATCCTACATCAATGTAGCAATTCTATCTTGGCAGTAGATGCGATATTGTTGTAAGATTTGGTTTTGCAACTTTTTATACAAAGCCATACGATCTTAGTCAAGAACCTGACAAAGAAAATATATTTACTACCAAAGAACTGTTTATGATTTCATCATTTTTGGTTGGCTCCAATTTTAAAGATCATTTTTATTTT
Source organism: Xylophagus ater (assembly GCA_963422695.1). Classification (NCBI taxonomy): domain Eukaryota; kingdom Metazoa; phylum Arthropoda; class Insecta; order Diptera; family Xylophagidae; genus Xylophagus; species Xylophagus ater. Next base: position 1,073,380 of record OY730478.1, read on the forward strand.
GTAGAATTTAAATTTTAATCATGATTCGCGAAATGTGATAAATATGTTAAAATATTTCCTCTCAAAGACATAAAAAAAACCACAAAATTCTAATCCATAAATTATCTGGATGATAAAATTTCAATAAAGTTCCGAGACAATCCGGCGTCGTAATGATATTTCATATATGAGCATTGAACTCGATGAAAACATTAGAGAATTCAATTAAAGAAGGGTGTTGCACCCTGTTTTGAAAATAAAATGAAAATTTCTTGTTATAAAGCTTTAGTATATAATGAACTCTCTTTTTTCATCCTCTTTTTAGGGTGGAAAAACAAGAAAGTTTCTATTTCAAATCTTGCATCCTGTTGAATGGCAATCGATGTGCATTTTTTAAATAAAATTAATTTATTGAAGTTATTATCAAAAAAACAAAATTGATTTTATATTCTCTACTAAAGAGTTTTCATATATTGTATTTATTTGGGTTTTAAAATAACACACAATTTTAGTATATTGTGAATGTAAGTTTAGTATAAATAAAATAAACGAGAAATTAACTAATTTAGTACTGTAATTTTGGTGAGTTTCCATCATGTATACAAATTTCGCTAGAATAAACTTAACAGGTGTTTAAAATTATATTTTTGTAAAATAAATTACCGCGAGCTTATTTCGCGCAATATAAAAATGTTTTGTATCTATCGATGCCTCTTGAGTACGTACGTATTAGAGGTGGGAGTTGGGGGTTGTATGGTTCTTTTGTATACACGTATATGGTATTTTCTGCAATTAAGGCAAAATACATTGAATCATAAAATTGAAATTACTGAAAATACAGAATATGCTTTCCTAAACTAAACAACTAAAGAGCGGTAAACTTCGAAAAACTAATTAATTGCGGTCCATTAACATGGAATACCATCTGCGTATCTGATTCCCATTAAAAACGTGTAATTGGGGTCGTTTCCTTTTTTTTTTTTTTTTGTTTTTTTTGCTTCTTTTATGGAAGAATAGAATATGTTCAGTTTCACATCCAGTGCTAATAAACTTTCCAATAAACGGAAAATGTATAAAAGTATAAAATGAAATTTCCAGTTTTTTTTTTCTTTTCCCGGTTCTCATGTGTATAATTTTAAATACTCATATTACTAAACACCATGTGGGTTTTTCACATAAGAGTTATATTTTACATACATCTAAATAACTTTGTTCTCCTATATTTTTAGATTATTAAATTTGTTTCTAAATTAATTCTTCGATTTAAGTAATTAGTGATTAGTAATTAGTATACAAGAAAATTTTGGGTGTTTTTTTTATGAAATTCAAGTTTTTTTAATACTAAAACTAAATTTATCAGCTAACTTGCGGATTCCAGTGCGATAGTAACTTAATCATCGAGCAATTTTTGGAAGTTTTAAATTTTGGAAAACCACCCTCCTGCTAATTGTTCCTGCATTGATCGGAACAAGTAGTAATCTAAAGGAGCCATGTCTGTAAAATAAAACGATGCCAGAATTAGAAGATATCGACATCGACAACTTGATAGAGCGACACCTCACGGATTTGCTTCACATCAAGCTTCAAGAACGTGTTTTATCGTTAAATGGTGATGAAAATTGATTTCACAACGATGGACCTCGTTTAGTGGGTTTCTTAAAAACTATGGTCGAAGAAAAAAAAAACTACGAACCTATTAGCTGAAAAATGAAATTCATCACTGCATACCTGAAATAGAGACGCAATTACTTCAAAATTTGCTTCAAAATTTCATTAAAAGGGTGGACGTGTGGTCATTTGCTCGACACCATATTCCATAATTAACTTTTACTATCCTATGAGAAAGGTCAATACTAATCGTGTTATATAGTTCTATCATGATGACTGAGTATGATGAGTTTAAAGAAATAACTTTCAGGATCGCTTTCAAAAAAAGAAAAATCTAAATATATTTTTTTTGCAGCTTTTCTTACTGAGAAACTTTCCATATTCTTATAACATCGAACAAATATCTATTTCTTAAAAATTCATTCTCATATAGTACAGTTTTTCTTTTGTTTTGTTTTGTTGTTTTTAGTTGCATTCCATTTTTCAAACTCCTACGGCAATAAATCTTCTGCAATGTAACAGAAATCCATTAAAAGTTTTTGAATTTTCAAAAATGAAAGAAATAAAAAAATCTTATAATATTTCATAAGCGGATGCATTTGATGCAGATATGTGGAAGAGTATACCTTTCGAAAGGAAATCAAACTACATGCATATACAATTTCTTAAAGCGGAAACAAAATGAAATATACAAAAATATTTTAGCCGAATTTTTGAAATTCTTAATCAATTTTTGGTGATTTCTTTACTCAAATTTCTTTTTTCAAGTTACCCTTTTTCGGATCCCCTAAAAAGTAAAGAAACTCGATTTTTTTTGGGGGTTTGTTCCGCACGTTTTTAGTAATAAATGGGTTGAAATTGTTAATAAATTCATATAAATTAATAAAATCAAAAAGAAACTGAAAGTATCGCCCTATTTAAAGCAAAAATAAAGAAACGAAGTAATCGAGAATCTTTTCCTTTTTCATATTTATTTACAATTTTTAAAGAATTTATCAAACGATATTTTATTTTTAGCAACAGGAACTATGGACGATTGCTTTTCTTGAATATCCAAAAAAAAGAAAACATGTTTTTATCGAAAATTTTTGACATTTTCCTGAGAAAATTCTTTAGTAAAATTTATTCATGCTATTCAATCTCAAAAAAAAAAAAAAGTTGTGATTTTTGTTTATGTGAAGAACAACAATAGAAATCGCCCAAAGGACACACTCTTATCTTATTCTATTGTATTCCTCGTCTTATTTGTGCCATCAATAATGTTTTTCTTGAATATGCTTTTCTTTTACCACCTGTCAGAGTTTATCGGAAAATTTTCTTAGTTGATTTTCTTCTCTTCAACATTTTTTTGGATAAAAGATGATAACTTGACTTTTTTTTTCGTGCTGCAACGGATCCATATAGAGTTTGTCTGTGATAGTATTTTGTATTAGAAATGATACAAAAAAAAAAATTTTAAACTTAACAATTTACATTTAACGAATCAACTGTAAAAAAATGGTATATTAAAATAAATAAGGTTTAATAGCATTCCTTTAATATGGAAAATACTATGCAAGAGAAAATACATACTTGAGACCAATTAAGGCACCATGAAGAGTCCTACAAATTGCAATCAACTGCGTATTGTCTCATTTTTGGTTAACAAAACCCAGTCAAAGAGAAACGACACCACAATTTCTAAGCATTGCATGTTGTATGGAATTTTCGGGTGAATGCAATATGAATCCCGTTTACAGTAGTTTTAGACATTTAAGAAGATTTGCATTCCATGTAAGGCTTGATTGGATGTATTCAAAATTGAAAATCTCAGATACTCTATTCAAGTACATTTTCACTTTCTCTATACTATAGATAGGGAATACTATTGATATCAGTCAGAGTATACAAAAAAAAAATTCGGAAATCACATCCCATTGAGCGATGTAGGTGTATCTACTTTAGGTACACACATCGCCTAGCATTAACTGACAATGGGCACATCATATAAATGCATTCAGTTTAGGTCGGTTGAAAGACTTTCTTTGTACGACTTCAGTCTATAGTTTGGATTATAAACCCTATCTAAGAACGATTTTACTGTTATACGAAATGAGAATCGGTTGTTTGTACTAGTTCTTTTCTAAGTTAAACTGTAGACTAATCTAACGAATGTACATTTAACTGATGCTTCTTGTGTACTAATATCCAGACATTAAAGCTCTTTTTATGCATTCTTCTCCAATATCACCTACAACAATAGCACTGAGCATTACGCTATCCATATGGATTGGACATCTTTGTGTATTTCAATTCTGCTATATTTATAATGAAATTTGAAAGTCTTTGGGTACAAATTTTTTGGGGAAATTTCAAAAATAATAAATTCTTTATAATACATATGTGATCGCTATTCAAACTTCATTCAACACCAAAAAACTTTAAAAGAAACAAATTTCTATAAGAAAATATTCTTTTTTTAAAAAAGTTCGTAGCGTATGAGAAGATTAAGGAATCAAACTTTTCGAAATAAAAGAATTCTATTCACAGCTGAGATTTTGATTATTACAAAATTTCTTAAAAAAATTTTTTTAAAACTTTCAAAAAGATAAATTCAATAAATTTTTGTTAGATTTTGTTTATAACAAAGAAGTGATAATAGTTTCTTTTTCAAAGAGATTCACAAAGATTTCAACAAATTTTTGACTTATACTTGATAGACTCATTTTAAACTAGTTATACTTTATTCAATTTGAAATTTCTTACAGCACAAAAATAAATAAATAAATAAATAACTTAGTTCCTTCGTCTGATAGTAGTCTTTGCCATGTTTATACCCTTTCAACTTCAAATTGGGAACAAACAATCTCAATCATCTAGCCTTTAGATGATTTCATTTTACCATAACATAGTCAATCGTTTCCTAGCTATTTTAGTTTCAGAAAAATATTACTTATATACTTGAATTTTGAAGGATTCATGACTTCTTCACTCATATATGTTAATTAAGTATTTAAGGAGTCATCTTTGTGCGAAGAGTCAGTCTTTTTCATAATGATTTACGTTCATTTCTTTATGAATTAATAATATTTTAAGGTTATGTAATAAAATCTGAAAAAGCATACGAAATGGATGAAAATAATTAAATTACTTTATATCATTAATCTTCTTTTAGAAGAAGATTTCCCGTCTATTATCTATGAACATGCAAATCCAATTAAATGCGTGCACACACTCACATGTCATGAATATACATATATTTATGGAAAGCGAGTTTAGTTTTGTATCATTTCATGAATTTATTATTTATACATGAAATTTCATTTTAATAAAATAAGACAAATTCAGAAAAATTTAAACATTTTGAGGGATGAAAATGCATTATTCATAATCAAATTTTTGCTTCATCCTTTTTCATAGAACATGTCGTCGGGATATAATCGAAACACACAGTCAAAGCACATAGTTTTAAGGAAACGAAGGAAGATGATATATTTTTGAAAAACCATCCAAAAGTTGAAATCAATTCATTTCTTATTTAATGAAAATATAGCTTAGTGAACTACTTTACTGTAGCCTAAAGAACACAACATTCTGGTAAGCGATTATAATGTTAATTGACTGAAATAGGGTTTATTGAAAATACTCGTACTTAAAAATAGTTACCAATTGTTAACAAATGTGAGTTCAAGATAGCTATTTGTGAAATTGTAATTGTAACTATTGTCTGTTCAAAATCCAACAATAATATATTGGTTACAAATGGACCGGACCGACATGCAAAGATCGATATAACTTTTTCTTTACACAACTATATCCTTGAAAGCTTTCTAAGATGATTATGTCTATGCGTTTAGTGACAAAACTAATATAGCGTCTGGTTGTATCTACCATAGAGAATAAACACAAATTCATTTCAATTTGAAATTTTTTCCGCTTTAAAATATCCACAAAAATTAGCACTTAAAAGGATTTGAATTACAATTTGTGATATTTCCCAAAAACTATATAATATTACAAATTCGCTTGGTTGCATCTTTTATTTTTCTATTTAAAGAAAAAAAAATGTTCGGTTTCTATTTTCTTTTTATGTATGTTCAGTGCAAAGTACTATTGCAGACATCCTATCTATGAGAACAAGAAATGGGGTGCCATTGCAAGAAAATCCAATTTGGAATTATCGCTAACAAATCTCGGAAAATTGAAAACTGTTGAACAAAAAAATTAAGAAGAAAAAAAAAAGACAGTTGAAACAATTGCAACAAATCCGATTTACGTTCTCCTGAAATTTTGTTACGCGATGATACTGCAAATGGTGAGGTTTGAATTTGGAGATGGTTCGAAGAAATTCATTCTGGCGACAAGTTTTTACTTATAAATGAAAGACGGCAACAAATTAATTGTAAGCAATAAATTAAAAGAACCCATTCACCCAAAGTAATCGATACGGAAAAAATCATGAATAGTTAACTATTTATTTATATAAAAAGAAAAACTGTCTTGTCTCGATTAAGGGGTGACACCAAGCAAAACGTTGAATTTCTAGAACAAACTATACAATCGTATCCTTATGTCTGTAAACTGCAGGATTTTCAATAACAACTTATTTTGAAACTTTTAAATTAAACACAAATTTTAGATGAAAGTTCTGAATTGTCGACTTTGAAAATGATCTGGTGAGTTTAATTCTTGCACCAATTAAACCTTATGAGGCTTTAGAGCCAAATCCTTTTCCAAAAATACGCCATATAGTGCTTATAGACAAGCCTAATTGTTGTGAACGTTGTGTAATCGATAAATTTGGATATTCTTTCACACTTCTATAGACATCAGCAATGTTTTCAGTAGAACTACCAGAACGAGCATGTGTTGTCGTTGCTACGCTATGGACTGAACCAGTAGACTCATTTTATTCCACTAAACTCTTAACTGCAGACTCTGATGGACGATTATAATAACGGAAAATATCCACGATTTTATGAAATATGGTTTTCACAGATTGCCTATTTTCATAGTGGAATTGAATTATTTTTATGCTATTTTTGAGCGAAATTGAATTCATTATAATAAAATATAAACCTTGTACTGTAGGTCGTGTGCCGGCATGCAGTCTAGCATCTGTTGTATTTATTGGAGATTTTCAAATTTCATTCTACAACTTAATGGACATATTCTTAACATGATAAACTATTAAATTATATACAAAAAATCGATTTTCTTTTCTCATCACTTAGGGTTTTCCCCCTTAAATTGGAAAAAAATTCTTAGGAATGTGAAAAGTTTCTCCTTTTATAAAAGGACAAGACGGAACTAATTACTTCGTTAACGGGAAAATTCCTTAATACGGTAATTAATTTGAAACAATAACAAGTTTAATTGAGTTATTACGAAGTTCAAACTTAAAAAAAAAAACATTCAAAAAAAAAATTCGCATCCATAAAATTTATTAGAATAGTTTTTCTCAAGTATTTTTTGTTTGTTTTCAAATAAAAATCAGACATTTTATTAAGTTTATCGTTTTCTTTTCCTTTTTATTTATTTGAGTCATTTCAACATTGGTGAGTTTAGTATCTCCCAAATTCCCAGAAACATTCTAGTTTATAATATATAAAGAACTAATTACCTTTGTGAAGAAAATAAAATGAACTAGCATCGCCAAATAACAACAAAACATCTCAAAATAAAATAAGAATACCGTAAAACCGTAACAGATTTCACTCTATTTTGTCCCACTTACAAGATTATCACCTACTTAACCATATATAGATAGAGTATTGCCAAGAAGAAACGAGCATCGTGGTAGAAACGTTGATGGAATAATAAAAGGTTACTTCTTCTGAGAATATTTACGCATACCAAGGAGACCCGGGATATACTATATATATGGAATCATCGTATATTGGATGGATACAGCGGTGGAGGATATAACGATAGAAGAGAAAAGTGATAAAAGATTAACCAATTTCCGTGTGGATTTCTTCTATTTTCTTTATCCACTCTTGAACGTGTTTCGGAAAATTTATGAGCATATTCCATTTTGTCCGAAATGTTAGTTAACATCATTTCATATTTTACCTTTTTGGGAATATGAAATACGCACACAAAACTAGGCAAACGTCTCTCGAGAATATTTCTGGTATCCATTCATCTGTATGAAGTAAAAAAAGAAAAAAGAAAATAAAAGTGGACATTTTCAGCAAGTTTTTCATATTCACATTAAAATTCAATTCTCGAATTCGAAAATTCGAAGTACTTTTACAGTTTATTGAACTGTAAAAAATAAAAGGAATTAAAGAATTTATTACCACCTGAAAATTAGCTGAGCTTCATAAAAGATTATATTAATATTATGACGTTTGATTTTTGTGTCCGCCAAAGTCTATATATAGTATAGTCACTTTAGTTCCTAACCTATAATATTACTAACAACTACTTTTGTTCTTACTGAAAGTAATTTTCAAAATTAGATTACTTTATTTAATTTTATAGAAAAAAAAAACTTTAAATTTGTTCAATTGGCAAAATGACAAAGAAAAACCTTTGAATTTGTTGAATCGAATCTTCTGCCTTTAAAATGAACAGAAAACACACAGCTGGAAGTCCATTAACTCATATTAATTCTGGATTTGGACATGATCCAGGGATATTGCTGTGGCGATAAGAAAATTTTTAGAAATTTATACAATTGGTTGAACTTTGGAACAATGTCAAAAATTTTATGTTACTTTTAGGGAAAAGTGATGCATTTTGGATCGTTATATACATGAAGATTAGTGTGTCCCTTATTTGGAGCCAATAGTAGGAGAATTTCAATAAAAATCGGAGTATAAAAGATATAATATGTTTCTACCGTGTGGGAGTGCGAGCAACAAGGATAAAAAATCGTCCTTAACTCACTCAATAGTAAACGTATTTTTAAAAAAAACTTTCTGACCACTCTGGTTTTCCTTTATAACTTCCGATTTTTCCGAAATGCAATACCAAATCAAGTTAAAGAAGAGCCAATTTACTTTGTAAATTTCATCAAAATCGGAGACCACTTTTTTGAGTTATTTTGTACACGGGCGGACGGACATTGTCCCACCAGAGTTTCCACTGAAAAAGTGGCTATAAAAGTAAATAACATTATGAAAGAACTCATCTCCACTAAATCAGATAGTACTCCTTCCTGTCCTTTTGTGTTTAAAATAGTTTTTGGATTGGTCTTATATAAAAATTCTGACCGAAAGTTTCCTAATAAGTTTAGTAAATATTTTTTTTAAAATAAAAGAAATTTTCACTTTTAAAATTACAAATTTCTAGAAAATCAAAACTAATCAACATAGAAAAATTTTTTTAATTGAGTTTCTTCGCCATTTTCTTCTTGTTAAGTATTCCTATCGTATTTTCATCATATTTTTGTTAAAAAATATTATATACGCGATTTAATTGACTTATAATTTGTAATTAAACGGTCAAAGGACTTTCACATGTATGTAATGCCAATCTTTTGATTACATCAATTTCCAAATTAAAAAAAAAAACGAAAAAATCTAAAAGAAAAACTGGGATATTAGTATGCAACACTTGATTTCCAATTTGGTGAGCTTTCATTATTTGGAATTAGTGTTGGACAAGCAATTATTTGCCTTAATTTTTCGGTGCTCTGGAAGTTGTATACTCATTTCGATACTGATTCAATTTCATGTCGTAATCGAGGCACGTTCTCCTTTAATAATATAAATGTGAATAAATTTTTGTAATATGTATTTTATTTACATTAAATAAATAAAAATATAATAATTTTTTCAACAGAAATTGATCCAAAGAAAAGCGAAAAAATTTGATGAAAAGTTTTAAAACATTGAAAATGTTTAGCACAAAGTGTGCAGGAAGAAATTTTAAAATCATATTACATATACTTGAATAAGCTTGAAGCTCAAAAGTATTCAAACGTGGGACCCGAAGGAACTAGTGTCTGCGAAACGTCTTAAAACTATAAAAACTACCTGGAACAATTTTCAGTACCACAGAAAATTATCCTTTGCTACAGGACTTCTTTCTGTTATCAGGGTCTTATAGCAGAAAGAGTTCTCATAGACCGGGCAAAGAGGCTAACAAATAGATGGACATTTTCCTTGAATTTCCCAAACTAAACATATAGGAACAGTACAATAAATATCTTTATACTGAGATTGGTAGATATATTGAATTTGATTAGAAGTTTTAATTAAACAGTTTTTAAATCAACTGAAAAGTGCATACAAATCGTTTTTCATTGAAAAACAAGAAAAGCCTATAATATTTTTGGACTCTATTTTTTTTTTTTTATATAGAAAAGAGAATCCATAAATTGTTGGCTCCTTGAACAAGAACAGCTGGAAATGATTGCCCAAGGATGGATTCTGATTTCAATTACTTTTTTGCCAGAATTAAATGAATTCCATATCTCTATATATATATTTTACAGTCAGTTGGAATATAGCCAAATTGTGTTATCTACACTTTCTTTCAAGATTATTTAATTAAATGCTTTTAATCGGCTCTTTAGAATCAAGTTTATGGATAAGATTGTTAGAAAATTGAATGCAATTAAAAAAAAACTTTAATACTTATGATTATTTTAAATACTATAATTAAAAAATTTATTCGAACAATAATTCTTATTGAGACAATTTCTGTCCAAAAAAGAAGAATAATTTTTATGGTAAAAGAAAATTTTGGAAATATTCTCAATTTTCATTTCATGACCAAAAAAAAAAAAATTTTTTTATTATCAAAATTTCCACAAATAAATGGATATGTAAAATTTCAATTTGGCATTGTTTTTACCTTAATCATATAAATACGACGGAATGTTTTTGAGAGCTTTTAACATTTTACGTGAATATGATTTTAAGTTTTCGTCTCCTTGTACATATATATAGTTCCATGTCCCTTCTTGTGAGCGTGTGCCGTATACTTTTGTATACGTACATATTTTTCATATATTGAACATAAAAGTTGTAAAATTCTGTAATATTCCCAAAAATAAAACCCGATAGGTGTACCCAGCACGTATTAGAAGAGGAATTGTAAAATTTCTAGATTGTTATTAGAAAGGAAAACCGCTTTTAACATTCGGTAACATGTGCTGATCCTGTTTTGAATAGCTTTACAAAATCCTTAAGGCTTCTATGATTATATCTCAACATCTTTGAATACATACATATATTGTACATGAAATTTTGTAATTAATTTTGATGTGCGACATTCAGCATATCTTCTCGAACGAAACGAAATGTTTCCATTAAGTTCATGTGTTGTCTTCACAATAAGTAAATTTTGAAAATCATTACAATGATATTGAGAGGAGAGCTGTAAGAGATATGAATTATTATCCTGAATCGATAGTATCCATGAGGAATAAAGAAGGAAAAAAAATGATATACATGATACCAGAGGTAGACGGATTATGAAGTCTATTAGCATGACATTATTCTTATATAAGTTTATTACGATTACTAAATGTTTTAATAAACCATTGTAATGTTGTACAAGGTGTTAACCCAATTTATAATATATTAACAAATTTTATTACTAGATCATTTCCAGCTGTGCAAGTACGTCAATCCTTATAATTCTGGGTTTTCCGCGCTATTAGTCTGCCTATTGTCAAATTAGTTATGCATACTTTTAATAATATTATCTAAAAAGTAGCATTTGTTTATAGGAAATTTTCCAGCATCGTTTTGTGAGGTCAAAAGTTAATCTCAATTTTCATCTTGCTTTAATTTGCATAGTAAATTGATGCCCCTTAATATCAAAACTTAGTATTTTGTACTAAATATAGTATAAAAGTAGTAGAAGGCTCTGTGCTAGATATTTTTTGACAAATCGGATAAATCTTGATATCATTGTTCAATAAGACGTTTGCGCGCATAAAACGCGGGAAACTCACAGCCTGGCCATTTTTGAATATTTCTATACAATATGTTTACAGCACGTTCATCAATATATCTATGCCTTAGGAATAAGTAATGGTACCGTGAAAAAACTTCATTAACTTTAATGTAGTTTCAAGCGCCTCAGGATAGTCTAAACCTTTAATTACACGATTGTACACCCTGTATAATATAATAATAATAACATTATCTTTTAAGGAACATTTTAAGGAGTATATTAGAGGTATTATGTTTATTATTTGAACATGATTATAATACGCTGCTTTTAAAGTTGAGTACAAAAATTAAATTATATTTGATTTTAATTGTCGAAATTTAATGAATTCAAATAATAAAAAATAAAGCAAAAAAGAAAAAACTACCCGAAATACTCGTCCTGAAACTGGATAGAACTTTATTAGCACATCAAAAAAGCATTGCTTAATCGAGACACAGTTTGGAAAATGTAATTTTTAGTATTTCTGTGAATACGTTCAGGATTGAATGAGATATTATTTGTGATTTTAGGAAAAGTGTATTTATTGAATTCGTGACAAAATTGCTCGAAACTGTGTAAATAGATAGTGTCAGACTGGGTAACAATCGAAAAAGAAAGAAGCAAAAAAAAACGGAAATACGTGTTAGAAATACTGAAAAGGATTTCGTCCTGTCCAGTTTTCATCAATTAGAACGAGGATATAGAAATGAAAGTTTATGTTATTTAAAGATGCGATTTTATTATTATTATTATTATTGATGTTTTCTTTTCTAAGATATTAATCGTTATTATTATTATTAGTTAGTTATTTTGTATTTAGCAAATATTTAAATTAAAGTTTTTCCAGGAAAAAATCTTCAGACGTTCATTTTTCAGTTTGTTAAATTTTCACATTAAAACATTTACAATGGACATATAAGACTAACCAAACATTTTTATTTATTATTTACAAACTAGGAACAAATGAAAATTCTTATAAGTTTTCATCAAGGAATTATGAATTGCATACTTTCAGGGTAAATTTTCGATCTAAATTGAATTTTCGCTTCATTTTGTGCATTTCTGTCATTTAAAATTTGATTCATAGTGAATATGTCCATTCTTTCTTTTAAATTGAAAAATGTGTTAATTACTTTATATAATATTAGAAGCTATCTTGTAACAAATTCCGCTAATATGAAATTATAATATGTATAAATATTGTATAATATAAGCAACTTTATTTAATTTATGCGAGTAAATGAGAAGATAGCTTTTGATATACAAAAATTTGATAAATTTGAATAGAATTTACATATCATGCTTCTTTATTAAATACTTATATTTTATCATTTATTTTGAAGCCATTTCCGTTTAAAATATGAAAACTTTTAGAGTTTTGTGTCTTCGAGAAAACATGCGAATTCAATTAGTTGTGAAACATTGAAAGACTATGAAAAGAAAAGTTCAAGCGAAAGGGTGTGAAATTAAGATTAATTATAGAAAGATTGTATTTGATTTTTATTTTTATTCTAAATTTAAAGTTAAAAGCCTTGTATAGGATTTTTCTCTTTATATAAGAAATAAAAACAGGAAAAAATTTTAGTAATTTTCAAACATATCAATACTAGTTTATTTCATGGGTGGTGGAAAATTGTAATCCCAACAAGAGTTTTTCAATAACTTATTTCCCAAAGAATAATCTCACTGAGTTTAAATACGTTTTATAAATGAAACGTGAAATTATTATCTCATTATCGAATTGTCTCATTACAAACAACAATTTCCAAATGCTGGACGTTCAAAATTAGTCAATTATTGAAACCATATTATATAACTGAGGGTCGAAGTACAGAGACCTAACTCACTCTGCTGGTGATAGTTAAGTTCAAAGGATCTTCTTATAACATATGACGGAAATTTATTTAAATTATTAAAAACAATTAAAAACTCATTATTTTAAAGGAAAACTTAACCCTTTTGGTTGCAACAAATAAGTAATAAAACAAATAAAGAAGCCATTTTTTCGATAAAAAACCCTTTAATTCATCAATCTATGGTATAAAAATTTTATTATTGAAATATAAGATCGCTAATAAACATTTTCCACAATATTCATCTCACAAAATAATTTCTTAAGCTTTTCATAAACATATCAATAGGAATATAAGAAGGTACTTAAATCGATTGCCTTATGTCGAAGGATTAAATAAGATAAAAACAAGAAAAAAGAAGAAAAAAAAAGGAAAATATATTGTAGCCCATTTACTAAAAGGGCTGTCGTTATAATATGGGCGCATTATATTGTATATACCCGAGAAATTCATTTCATTCCCTTGGCTTGAGGGACGTTTATAGAATTATATGTATATACGAAACCAGTCGAGCATATAATAAATCGTCTTCAGAAAAGTTTGCTCAAGTAGCTATGAATATTTTCATATAGAAGCATCCAATTGGCCATAGTTGATCTCTAGAGACCACTTTATTCAAGTGTGAAAGTTGACCACATTTTTTCTTTCTTTTTTTTTATGTCCTTGATGGTAGGCCCCTTAGGACAACTAAATGTGGGGAAAATTTTTATTTGAGCCATTTGAAAGAAAATTTGTTCGTTTGGGTGTACATATTTAGAGAGGTGATGTTTCATCAAATGGTCTTCGTACACAGAATATGGTTTCATTTCATGTTTCTTGATGGGTTAGATGGGATAGAAAATAGTTTTTCTTTTATTTCTTGTGCTATTATTATTTTTATTTTTCTCCTTTTTGGTTTTTTAGTTCTAATTTAGTAGATTTCTTAAAAGATTATTGTCCACATGAATTTAAGATAGAAATGATTATTTACGTACGTTTCTTTTATCAAAAATCTGAAAAATTAAAATGATTTTGTCACATAATTTATTTAATATAATTTATTTGTATCCTTTTTATACAAGTGGGTATATCATTAAAATTCATTTATTTTCATGATATTTTCTCCCATGGTCATTTTATACTTGACTTCCGTATGTGTCCGCAGGTATATTTTAACACGATACGTGTAAAAATGCCTTGAATAAAATCATCCTCTAAACGTACTAATGTATTTTGGTTTAGATACCTAAAAAAAACATACAGCATGTAAACGTCCTTCCACCCAATTTCTCACATTTATCTAAACGAATGTATATCTAAAAGTTTTTTTTTCTCTTGTTTTTTTTTATGGTAATCCAACTCCGCAAACAGATAACAGAACAAAAAGATCCATAAACGTGTCCGAATAAATGTTTTGTTAAAAAAATACGAGATTCCACAATAACCAGTAGATATATCGTACAACGAGGAAAAAAAAAGGACATCATCAGTGTCCAAAATGAAAACAAAGGTAATAGACGACCAGCAGGTGACAATTTGTTCCAGTTCCATGCACGAAGAGATATGAATAAAGTGTTGACAATTACGAGGGAGATTTTGTGAAAAAAAAAAACCTTTTTTACGTGTTTTTTATGAGAAATATGCCTCCCCAAAATCGAGTGTCGGAACTTTTCACAATATGCAGATATTACGTATATAATGTGTTATTTTAAATATACTACTCGTATATGTGCCTTTATAAAATGAAATGTTGGAATAGAAAAGAATATATATTGTTACACATTTTCCAATGAACAAAGAACTTGAAGCATTCTAGAAACCCGTAAAATAACGTATTACCCACTAGTTACATTTTTTGTACCAACTGTCTTTGAGTAATGCCTCGCTATTTATTTACCACAAAAAATTTCGAAAACGTAATTCATATTCTTTAGAATGTTATGTAAAAAAATCTGTTTAATTAACTCAATCCTTAAGTACATACAAAATATATTAATTGTAAAGTAGTCCATTTGAAAGAAAAATTTCATATAAAAGAAATGTGAAATCTGTAAAGGGAAGTCCCAATTATCGAACTAGTAAGTTCGTATTATCGCTTTTATCAGGCTGCTAAAAGATGGTGAAGGAGTTAACATTGATCGTTAACCAACAACATTTAAACAACTTGAATCGAGCATTGCAAGAAAAACGACTAGGTTATACAAAAAGTATGACAACGATCGACAACACATTACAAACTCTGGGAAGGAAACGTTCTCAGCACTTGGATAGGTTGTTTTACCAAATAGAAAATTACAGACTTTTTTAAGATATTGTGACGTGCTACCCGTTCGGTTCGATGTTATGAAAATGATAACACTTTTTATTTATGTGAATTTAGTGTATTTATTATAATTATTTCTGCGTTAACAATTGTCTTAAAAATATTTGTTTATCAATAATTTAATTATAACAATTAATCTATCACAGCTTATTCAAATACACAGTCACTATTTTTAATAATAGATCAGTATTTTTACTTTTAGATTCAAATCGCCCTTGTAATCGCTTTCCGAAATAATCACGTTTCAAATCTCTGTTTTTAATCTCAAAATGTCCATTCCAATATACTGCAAGTACGTGAATTAAAAGCACTCTTGTACTAAAATATCTGCACTCATTTTTCTCATTTAAATTTTCGTATTTTCTATCCGAAAAATTATGTACTAAAAATTTAAAATTACATACTTATATTTATGTAAAAGAAAAGAAAATGAAAATCCGAAACTTTCTATATTTTTCGTTACGTTATATGCAATGCATAGAAATTGTCGTTCGTACACATTTTCAGGCCAACTTACTCAAAATATAAATAACTTGATAGTCAGAAAAGACTTTTTATCAATGGACTTTTTTTTGGAAATTGTCCAAAAGAACAAAAATGAAAATTTTCTATATCATATGTTCTTATCGGAGAATGTGATGTAGTGGAAAAAAGCAGATCACATCATAAAGAAAAAATGTTCATGATACCAAAAGTCATGAAAAGTTCGTGGTTTTTTTTGTCAACACCCACACACCATAGAGCCTAGAGGCTACAATGTATATTTAAGTCTAGTACAATGTGAACCCATATTGTATATACAAGTAATATTTAGCATGGCCATAGAATAGATAGTATATGTTGGTGTCATATTCAATTGACACATAAATTTATTGACTTTAGGCCAATTACATTTGCGTTTCCGTGGTATAATATCGGCACGAATAAGAAACACGCTGGATAATTTCCGTTTGAAGAAAATTGACACTGTATTGAACACAAGATTATTGATATTTGTGGACATCATTTTAAGTTTCACTGATGTCCCAACTTACGAGATTAATTTGTTTCAGAAAAACTTCTCGTATTTCGAAAACCTGAACGAGCATTCGCCACAAAGCAAACATATAACATATAGCTGTGCTATTACCCTTTCGTATATTATCGCATGTAATTTTTTGTGTTTAAATTTTTGGCACGATTGTAACGCTGCAAAACGCGGCTACTTTTTTAAAGTATTTGGAAAACACATAGTAACTGAGAATCGGCCTAAAGCTAACAAAGCTAACAGTATTTCAAGATTTTTCCTCCATGACTTTGTTCCCTCTTTTCAAAATTTCCTCTAATTTGCAAGTAACTTAGACCCTAACAGCATAAATCTAATCTGCAAATTTTATTCAAATCGGTGTATTAATTTTTAAAGTACATCAAAAAAAACTTTATGAACAGACTTATTTTCTCCTAGGATTATTTCTTTCTCCACTATCCTTGGACCGATTTTGCTGAAATTTAACATGGTATCGTCTATTTACGTATTTAACTAATATAATTAATTTAAATAAAATTGATTCACAAATTTTCCCATTAAGGAACTGAATGTTCATAAACTTTAGTTCACAAAACTAACTAGCCATATGTGGCAGACATATGTGTTAGCCCATCAAGGATTCTGCGAATACTTATTATTTGGTTTCTCCCTCTCCAAAAAAAATCGGGAACATAGAGAGAACTTAAGGAGAAATGAATCTACATATTTATTATAATTTAATTGTTTATTTAAAAAAAAAATGTGGGAGACAATCAATCACGTGGTGGAACATACATTATTTGCGAACGCGCATGTTTCTTCCATTTCCGGAAGTAAACAATTCATTACCAGTGACAAAATATCCAAATATAGTGGCATCAGGATTTTTGCAGAAGGAAGTATATTCTTTCAGTTGTTTACAAAGAATGAAAGCCAAAATATTCGTATATAAACTCACAAAAGGGAATGTTTGATTACATTTTTTTCTTTGGGTTTTTTTAAAAAAAAAAACCTAATTTTATGCAAAATTTCTATTTTATTCAAAATAAATCACGAAACTATTGTAAAGGAAATGGCCTCCTGAGAGCAGTTACAAATTGAACAGAAAAAGCCTGGTCAATGATTACATTTTAAGTCAATTTTTCCCTTGGGACATTTTGAATCTAACAAAAATTTACTTAAAAGATTTGTCTTGGATCAAACAGATTGTTCTCCTATTTTCACTTTCTCTATACCAAATACACAATAGATGATTACAGAATTAGTATAAAACAAATATTTTATTTTCGTCCCATAGAAGATTAGGACTAGCCAGTTTTGGATGATTCTTCAGATTTTCAGGTCCCTTAAAAAAATATCCATTCGTTTGCCTGGATGTCCTTCTGGCTGTATGTATGTCGGTTATATAAATATATAGCTGGCTGTGTAAAAATTAATTTTTACACTGACAGTGTATTTTTTCAATAAATTGAATTCGAATTGCAAAGAAGAAAAAAGGAAAACTTGGTCACCTTATTTTTTTTTTTGTCTTCGGTCATAAAAAAAGTAATATTCAGTGATAAATTTTTACTTCATAAATAAAGTTTATCGTGCTCTGGCGTGTTGCCAAAATATTGGTGCCCATTGATTATTAATACTTCCATACGAAGGTTATGAATTATGAGAATTGATATCAACGAACATTTGAAACTGAACTTTTTTTTTTATAAAACCATGAGATGTTACGTTGTCCTGATTTTTATCAAAAATATGAATAACTGAAAATTGAAGAAATGGGACCAAAAAACCGCCAAAACTAATAAGATCTCAAGGTTTTTTCTGCATAAATTTGTTCCTTCTTTTTTAAAATTTACTCTAATTCACATGTAGCATAGGCCCTAGTCTAGTAGCATAAAATAATTCTTCAAATCTTATTGGTATATTATCGGTAAATAATTTACACGAAATTGCTTCACAAATTCACCTTTCTGGTCACTCTGGTTTTTGCTTAATAACTCTACTCCCAAGCGGTCAATTTTGCTGCTGAAATGCAATACCAAATCGAGTTAAGGAATCATATTACAAATTTCATCAAAATAAAAGCCCTCTCGGATGAATATTTCTATGTATTACAAATGTAGCAGCAAAATTAATATAATCTCCATTACTCTTAGTACTTACCATAAGCCATAAATATTAAAGTTTGAAATCTTTAGTTTGAGCCATCGAATGTCTTAAAATACCATAGTAAATTTTAAAAAGCGACTAATGAACACGAAGTCCCCAATTTTTTATTTAGCATTTTTCACTTAAACTATTGAATTCGATTGGTATGGTTTCGTTTTTGATCCAGATTTTGTCCTGTCAGTGTGGCCTAATCGCGTTTTAGAAATATCATGAATCCTCAAATATCCGTTTAGTTAGTTGTCCAAAAATAATTTAGCAGATTTATATGTATTTCCAGTCTTTTTTACAAACACTATGTAGGAAATATATTTCTTTGCAATTCTGTAATGCTGCCAAAAATTTATTTAATTCTCTGTTTATTTTCTTTCTGATAGTAATAAAAATACAGCATTTTTGCATCTAAATTGTGAATTTGAGTTAGAAAGATACAAATCTTAAATAGAACTCTTGAACGTGACCCGGAAAATAAATACGTTGATTTAATTTAGAGGAAAATATAAAGCCCATTTTAGAAATTACATAATTTTTTTTTTTTTTTTAGATATTCTTTTAACGTTTCATCACTTTCAGATGACAAATGGTTGGGTTTTGGACGAGATTTTTAAAATTTTTCAAATTTTAGTAATAGTAAAACGAAACACACATAAAATATATGTACTATACATTTTTATTGTCATTTAAGATAGTTTTCTTCCATGATTTTCAATTACGAAATTGGGGTTCTCTTAAAATTTATGGTATTTATGTAATTTAGAAGATTTGAATTACATAAGAATTAAATACATATTTATAAATTGAACAAAATCTATTGAGTAAGAAAAGGCAAGATTTAAAATAAAAAGTACTTACTATTTGATATTTAGTTGTACAATTACGATAGAGAAATTTAAATTTATATTAGCTTTTCCCACATACTCCTCCAAGATATTTTATTAGGAAAAAAAGCCACAGTGAGTTTTGGATATAAGTCAATTATCCAACACCGAGACACTATACTTTTTGTTGCATAACTGTTTTAAATTATCCACATTGAGTTGGAAACCTTCCTTACTTGTGTGGTTATTTAAAAAAGGAACAGCCAGTACATAGCTAAAATAGAAATTCAACTTTGTAACTGCTAGGCTTTAACTAACTAACCAACTAAGTTATGTATGTACTTCTTTACTCCTTTCAATGTTGCCTTTACTATTGAGTTTGTTGTTTGTTTTTAATATTAAAATTTTATTCTACTCCAGAGCAAGTGACAAATGAAGCAAACCTTTAGTGAATCATTTTAATCCTATAAAGGAAATAATAAAAATACCACTATCACAACATAAGTTCTTAAGAAAATAAGAGATGAAGTTTAAATGACTCCATAAAAGAATTCTATATCAGAAATGGATTTGGTCCAATATGCAATATGTCTAGAAATTTTTAATGAACTTTACTAATTGCTAATTATCACCGTTTTAACAGTTTTATAATCTAATATAACTTTTATCTTTTTTCAGTTTCTGGTAAATAAAAAGTTTGTAATAGCTTTAAAAAAAAAAAAACCACAGATAAGTGCAATATTTGAAATTATTTTGAAACTACAAAAAATAATGCTTTAGTCAAAAGTTTATAATTGAAAAAAACAAGAACCGCCAGAAATTGGGATAAAAATCATATATGATGTATTTATATTGTACAATATTATGGCCCTTTTTAGTTGAACGTCATTTCCAAATGTACTTTTCATGTTCGTTTTATGGAAGTTTTTCTATCCCAATAAGTTCAGGAAACCTTACAATTAAGTTTTGCATTAAATCGTAATGGAAGAAGTTAACTTTGTCATATTATTAAAACAATAAACTTCATTAAATAATATGCCCGGCAAATGCACTTATCATGATTTCAAGACTTCACAGAGTGCAACTGAATAAATTGAATAATTTTGGAGGACACTTTTTAAATTGGAATCAATTTTTATGTTAGATTTTATTATAAAATTAAACTTTTCTTCTTTATACAACTAAAAATCTTTCCGGACATTGTATAAAACCATTAATAATACTATTTCTTTGCATAATCCTTAATTTTATTATCATGAAATCCGTATAAGTAACTACACCTAATAAAATTTGCATATATCCTTAATATACGCTCAGTTCATGTAAATTTATGAATGATACAGATTTGTATATACAACCCGGTTAACTACCCAAGGGACAGTTACCAGAATTTTTTTTTTATTTGTACACAAATAGTCTTGGGAAGCAAGCGCAAATCAGTAGAATTGAATTAGTTTTGTTCATAAGGACATAGAAACGGCAGAACACATTTGTATAAAAATACTTAAATCCGTACTTTATGGGGCTTTGTACATGATTTGGACTTTTGAATTTCATCATAATCATTCTGAATATGTTAAAATTTTCATATTTCAAATGGCACCCAAAAGAATTACTTCCGTTTTTATACGTATATTAAATATAGTCAAAAATATTAGTTTTCATGACACGGGCTTATGTTCCAGTAAATTTGATTGCCCGAAAAAAAAAGGGAAAAATAGAAAGATTAAATCCATAATTCGTATTAGAACCGTTTTATATCGTGTATATAATCTTTGTACACTTCTGGTATCTTTTGAAACTTTGAATTTTAAACAATTTCATAGTAATACAGATAAACTGCTTAACTGGACTTAACTGGATGATACACTATATATGGTGAAAATTTTCTTCATCCAGGCAGGATGCAATTAAAAGTTTACAGAAATGAAACTTGGTAACTCGTTTCTAGGGAGTTTGTTTTCAAAGACCAAAAACTACCAACAATCAATTTGTATATAAGATAGAATATCATCAAAGAAACTTTTCTCATCCTTTTAAAATATTCGAACGAAATCTGTATGTTATATCGAAGTATCCTTAACAAAAGATCATATTGACAACGAAGCTTTAAAAGTTTTGCGAAAACTATGTGAAAATTCCTTGGAAAGTATACATATGCTATATTGTCTATGAAAACTGTTCTGGACCAAGTTCAGACAGAATATATATATATATATATAAGATAAGGTGTGTAAGAAGACTTAATAAGAGTTTCAGAAATTATTGCATAAGAAATCGAAAATTAGATCAGTCACACGATAATTTCTCGTAGACGTGTTAATATTTTTTGTGAGATTTTCTTGAATTTTTAAGGAAAAGTTTAAAGATTCGTTTGAATTTTTCTTTCTAAATAAGAACTAGTTTAATATTTGATAATTTCGGTTGAAAAGCCTGGGTATATACTTGTTAGAATAAGAATTGGTAACTTTTTCAGGGTAACACTCGTATAATATGATATGCTCGATACTTCAAACCTTCGTATATAATACGGTTTTTGGTACACCATCTATGAGTTCTTTTTCAGTATCAACACGATGTTTTTATGAACTAATATACTATATTATCCGACGTTTACCTGGACTTGAAATAAAAAACCATAAAAAAATATATAACTGATTTTTTAACTAATATAACGTGAAATTGAAAAATCTTTTTCGCAGTGCAGATAAGGAAAATACTATTTTGAAAAATATGGTGCTTGTATAGTGCGCCCCTGTTGTGACTATGACCATTAATCACTTCACCGGAAAATGCATCAATTGAACGAATAGAAATTTCAGTTAGGTGTCTCCTATGTGTTTTTGTTTTGTTGCAGGATAAACAATAAAAAAAAATTATTTAGAGACAAATCATGCAAGCTGGACAAGTCTTTTAAATATTGTCAACCGTTTGCAGCTTTTTGTGCATACAGGGAATAAGGTGTGATAAAATGCATGTTCACTAAACAATATCCAATTTGTTTATACATAATTTCAATATTTTTTAATACAGATTTAATTCGAAGAGGATTTTTAATCTCTACCTCTTCATTCAGATACAAAGAAAATAAATAGACTTGATTATAATCTGAATGTAGCAAAATATTTTTAAATAAATTTATTAGATTCAGGAAAAGGTAGGATACTAGAAATATTCCATGATTGTAGGTGGAAGTTATATGAGAAACGTATAGCGTAACCTATGTATGTAAGTTCATTTAGGATTTAAAGCGGAGGACGAGGGTCAACTTTGAGCTGTTAAATGTTAAATGTTGTGTTGTCATCGGAAATATATATAGAAGATCGGATCGTTTAAAATTCACAACTTATATTCAGAAAAATTCTTATCAACCAAGGAAGAGCTTTAAGGAGATTCAAAATCCTTTTCTTACTAAAGATTGGAAAGCATTTTCATGTCCAGATATTTTTTTGTTTTTCTGTCAAACCTTAGGGCTTCTTTTCTGTATAATATCTATGGTCAGAATTTGAATACAAACTGAGTTCAAATATTATTATTGCATATTTAATATTATTGATTTATAGTAAAATTGTTTTTATAGTGAATGATTCTAATAATATATTTGTTGTTTCTGCATTGAGAATTAGCCCAAAGCACCAACTCCCTAGCTTTCTTGGTACAAACTAAAGGAATATATGCACCACTCCACATCGGAATGAATAAATTATAATGGGATTATTAGGGCCAATTCAATTTCTTTAAAATATTACTATAATTTATTACATTCTAAACACGATTGGGCATTTCTTCTTGTATCAAATGAACTTCATATATTATTAGGAATTATATTGCATTGATGAGAAAAATATACTTATTTGTTCGCATTCTTTTTTATAGATACACAAAATAACATTTGCAAAGTTGTTTATTTAAATTTTCCCAAAAGAAGATAGAATTTTACAATAAGTTTGATATAATAAAGATGCGGTGACAAAACAAAACTATATAATAACAACCGACCGACGAGAACCAGCAACAACCAATCCTCAAAATTGTTTTCGTGACTCAAATTTTCGAAGGACGTGTTTCGAAAGCATATTATCTGATTTTGAAAAGAAAATTTTTGCCTAGAAAATGGAAAGAAAATAACAAATACAGAAAAGTATTGTTAGAAGAAGAAGAACAACAAAAAACTGTGCACAATTTCATTCTGGGAAAATACAACCAAGCAATAATAATCGGAGTAGTACTCCAAATTGGGTTGTATATAGAAACGCGAATATCATACATACACCCACACCACAACTCCTTTATTACTACGATGATGATGACAACGATGATGAGTATCCCATATGTGCAGAAACCAACAAAAATGAAGTTTTATTAGAGTTTCACCATCAAGTTTAAAATGGGATTTTCGTCGATATTCGCGATAGAACAGAGCAGTTCTCTCGAAAGGATTCAATTTTGTTGTAAGGATCCAAAATAGGGCAAAATATTTTTTTTTGTGACATGTTTTTTGCGGTTTATTTTCTTTCAAAATAAGAAAATTTTAATTGCATTGTTTGCATAATCGTATTTTAAAGTTTTAGTTACTCTAGTTTTCTAAATCTTATCTTTAATTTTGAATAGAAGATGAATTTATATAGTTTTTTTGCCTTCTCCAGTTACATAGTACTCTGAATAAGAATGAACAACAGAAGAATTTTGAGTTTTTTTTTTTTAGAACTTTAAAATCATGAATGCCATCCTTTTTGGGCGTATAATGAAAACGGTTTGATTAAATTATCTTAAGAAGTAGACATAGGACATAGGATTTGGCAGTGTTCCAGAAAAGATTTAAATACTTGAAAAAAATATATCCATTTCAATGTACAATCATTTGCAGATGTTCACCAACTACTGAATAAATATTCTAATAAATTATTAAAGAATTATAATTTAATCACAGTTAGGTACTTTGAACACAAACCAAATGATTTCCAATTGGAATGTATTAATTTATTTATACAATTTTAAGTTCTATGAAAAGGCATGTAATAATTATGCTCGATTTTAATTTAATTTTAACCGTTTTTATTTTCAGACGAAAATCCGCTTATGAATATGTTACTCTTAATAGCGCTATCTGTTATTGAGTTAGGATAATATTCATTTTCCATGTAATCAATTTTTGATGCCTGCTGTCAAAAAATGACGTTTTCAAATTTTTAAAAACATTTTATTTCTTTAAAACAGCAAAAAGTTAAATAAAAGCTAAATATTAATTAAATATTCATAAATAATGTGTTCATTTGATGGAAAACATTGGAGATTTTAGAGATTTGTAGAATACAAAATTTGTTAAGTAAAGCGAGTAAAAATGAGAAAATCTTTTAGCATTTATTGCCAAATAATATTTATAATATTTAATAATATTTAAGAATTTTGAAAGTAAGTAGAAATTTAAATATCCATTTTATAGAATTTTATTTTTAAACTTTTCCTTTTTTTAGGCGAATTGTCTCTTTTTATCAATATAATTGCAAGAAAAGACCAAAAAAGCCTCAAAATAGAATAAACAATTGAATAAAGTTTATTTGATTCTGTGTGGCAGATTTCCAATTCTAAATAATTTTTGTGATTCACAACGTTTACAAAAGATAATAATCTGAAGTTCCAAAATATGATAAGTTGTTTAGGTAATTCGTCAGATTTGAGGAATATTGGTGAAAAGAATTTACCATTTCAATATTTTAATGATCAATATGAAAATACTTGCCCAGAGAGAAATGGCGGTTTAAATCGTTGTAATAAAAATAATAGGCAAAATGATTTTAAAAATAACTTTAAAAGTGATCAAGATATTATTCCCAAAACTCTTCAACAAGAAGAGAAAAAATTTAAATTATTCTTTTTACATAACGATGAAGTTAAACCTATTCTATCTGCAAATATTAAATCTGGAATTTATAAGAAAATATCACCAAGAAACAAAATGCCGGATAATTTCAATAATAAAAAAAATGTCTTCATTTCACGTACAGAGAAATGTGGAAAAATTCTAAAAGTTTCGGAATTTGAAAACTTTTATCAAGACAAGAATTTTAATGATTCCGAAAATTGTTTGAGTAAAATTTTACAAAGTCCTGAAATTGAAATAAAGCCAAATGAGAAATTTATAGAAACTGTTGGAATGTTGCCGGAAAGGTAAAAAATTCGTATTAAAATTGTTTTTTTCATTTTCTAATTTAAAATTACTTGTAGCCCAATTTATGGTCCACGCGACAGACTCAATCATTTTGCATATGAAGTACTAAAATTACCAAACGATGCAGATATTGAATTTAATAAGTTAGTTTTAATTTCTCTGACCTTTACAAATCTATATAATAACAAAATTTTCTTCTACAATTGTTTTAGGGAGAAAAATCAATTGATTTATAAAAATCGAGAAACAAAAAAAAAGATTGTATATCGTATTATTCGTCCAGATGATTTAAATATTCACCAATCTGTGAAAACTATATATTCCGATGATAAATGTAATAAGAAAAACTCGGATACAATTGTTATGAATCAAAAATTTGCTAGTCGTGGACGACGCAAAAAAGCACTACGTAAAAGAAGTCTTACAAATGATGATTTAATAAAAAATCCAAAAATTGAAGTAAATATAACATCTCAAACACGTTACGGACGTCTATCAAAACCACCCGAATATATTCATAAATTTTTTCAAATTCATGAAAATGATTTAAAAGATTCTGAGCCAATATTTCAATCAACTAATGATTATGATTACAAATACAGTAAAATCATAAATGAAAATGATATTTTCAGATCGGAACTTCCGAAAACCAAAAGAGAACGAAATATTCCTGCCGACTTTCAGTGTAATATTTGTAATAAAATTTATTTAGGTAAGAAAATGATGCAGCACTTGCAACAGCATCCCGATCATTGTACCAATTCAAATTTGGAGAATTACTTAAAAGCAACAAGTATTTTTGAATTCCTTGTGAATAAAATCCAATCTAATTCAAATACGGAAGAAGAAAAGATTGGTATATTTTTACAAGAAATTACAGATTTTGTTAATCAGCTACAATCCCGTAGTTCACGGTTAATTCATAATGATTCCGATATGCATTTTGTCAATTCGCAAGTATCGCGAGTTTTGGGTGTCCGAGAAGGGCATTTTGGAATTGATATAAATGCAATTAATGAATTATCTAATGATGAAACAAATTTAAATGCACCTATCTTAATACATCCACCGCCTCCACCCAGATTAGATTATAATTTAAGTATGTCTTTGGATGATACCAGACTTAATTTAAGTGAAAATATGTTAACATCAGATTATAGTCTTTTGCGTACCGTCGACGATTTAGTTAAGGAAAGAATTAAAAATTTCACTACTGATGATGATATAATTGAGACCAACAGGACTGATTCAACAATTCATTACGATCATGCTAGTGATAACGCTGTGGAAGCTGTAACCATGAAAGAAACTCGGCCACCGCCAATTTTGGGGCTATCTTTGGATCTATTTGAATTCAATAGTAATTAATTGTTATAAATTTGAAGAAATTCTTTGTTATTGTTGAAATAAAACAAAATGAACATATATTTGGATTGTTATTCCTTGCATTTTTGCCAAATTGTAAACACTTGGGAGTGCATTTTTATATATGAATGTGTGTGTGTTTATAGGAAAAACAAAGAACAGCTGTTTTAATAATACGTGACGTTTCTTTTTGCATTTGGAAAATAAACACAAAGGTTTGTGAAGTTTTCATTTTGTTTTTTTCTCTTTTTTCTAAACATAACATTGAATAATTCACAAGGAAAAAAAAGAATAAATAAGTACAGAACGTAATAAGTGATCGTTTTTGAAAGGATAACATTGAATAATTCACAAACAAAGAAACAGTTTAAAAAAAAAGAAAATGGGTCGAACATTTTTGGAACATATGGGAGGATTAAAATTATTTTCATGTAATTCTTGTGATGCTAATTTGACGAATAAAAATGAATTAATTAGTACACGATTTACTGGTGCGACAGGTAAAATAGATTCTAATAATTTCGAATTGTATTTTTCGGAAAATATTTACCACACCTTTTTTTTTTGTTCAGGAAGAGCTTACCTTTTCAAACGAGTCGTAAATTTAACGTACAGCAGTGTACAAGACCGAGTTATGTTAACTGGACGTCACATGGTCAGAGATGTTATGTGCAAAAATTGCTCAGCAAAACTTGGTTGGATGTACGAATTCGCCACCGAAGATTCTCAAAAGTAGGCAACCAAATATTTATAATTAAATTGATTAGTTAATTTAATTTATATCATTTCCAGATATAAAGAGGGTCGTGTAATTTTAGAGTATGCCCTTATCTCAGAATCGGAAGGCTTCATAGATCCGTTTTGCAGTCGAAATAGTTATAATGAGCATTAACAATTTTTACTTCTTTTTTGGCTTTTTGATATGCAATATTCTTTATTTTTTGATAATTGTTTAATTTTTTTATTAACTAGAATTTATTATTATTATATAAATATTTACAATTCCCGTCACTTATATTTTCTTAATTCGAGACATTTCTTGAATAATTAAAAATCGTGTTCGTAGGGAATTCGCTCAATGTTTGTTTTAATTCTAAGTTTTTGCTGTGCTTTTTTTTCTTTTAAATCGCAAGTCTCATAAAACTAATTTTATGCTTTCAGAAAGCAATTTAATTAAAATAAAACAAAATAAAATTCAAAACACAAAATGTGGTTTCATTTTTTGAAAACATTTATTTGGTTACTAACAACTTAAATTTATTTCCCACTATTTGCCACTTTTCTTCACCATCGCCATGGCATTTTCATTTGCTAACATTTGGAACTCTTGGAAACGCTGTGAAATTCTTTGGTTCATCTTTAAATATTTTTCCATACAATTTAATGAACATCTTTCCTAAAAAAAAAAAAAAATAACGAATTACATACTATTATTTAGTAATGATCTTTATATGTACATACTTCATCGGATCTTACTGACCGTGATGTGAAATCTTTAACACAATCAAGAAAACAAAGTTCCGAAAGTTTATTGTAAGACATTAAAAAATCTTGAAACTGAAAAGTGAGGTTATTTATAAATGAATAGAAGCTTTTTATTAAATAAATATCTTACTGTTTTCATTTGATCTTTATCTAAGGCATCTAATGAAACCGTTGCACTCATTTTTATATATTTTTTTTAATTTACAATATAATTAAATATTCAGATGAAACTCTCACGTTTAAGTTTGACAGTTCTTTTCCATATGATTGACGATTGATATCACAAGTGTTAATATAATCCACATAGATGTCTCACGAGGTACTTAGAAGAAAAATAATTGTCGGAAACTTACAGGGCAACTCCACAGGATTTATTTAAAAAAGAAAAATGTATTGAGTGATTGCAAATATATGGCTAATGTATTTAAAAAATTAAATAAAAACATGTACTAAATACTTCTGTTTATTCTTATTAAATAACAGATATTTACAAATTGTCTTCTTTTTTTTGTAATCTTATAAATTATTTATTTCTTTTTTTAGATTATCAAGTTTTATCAACTTTTATAAATTGGTTTTTGTTTAAATTTTTCTATTTTACTTGGTCGCCTTTATAATTTCGAAAAAGGATTCTTTTATTTCAAATTTGTTTTTATGATTTATTAAAATAAAATTTAACATTAACAAATGAAAATTTCAATCTAAAAATTTAACTTTCATTTAACTTTTAAAATAAAATGTAATAATAAAAAATATATAAAAATTATCCTTTTCCTTTAAATTGAATTAAAAAAAAAAATGATTTTAAGAATTAAATTAAAATCATTATAGGTAAATATAAAATTAACTAAAATTAAGAAAGAAAATATTAAAATTGTGAATAAATTAAAAACTTTTTTTTTTTTTGTTGTAGAACTAAATGAAATTTTTCTTTTATATATGAGTCCTCCTTTTTTTTAGGGTTCTTAACTTTCATTTTAGCTGATTTTCCTGCCATTTTAATTGTTTTATCTTTGACTGTAAGTTTTGTAAACGCGCGGCGTACTTCTAGTAGACATAACAGACGAGCTGGATGTGGCCTCATTATCATTACTATTAATAGTATTGGAATGTGTGTCGCATTTTTTAAAATAATCAATTAATTTTTTAGTCGATTTAATATGCGATACTACTATTGCTTCAGACTGTAAATGAAAAACAAGATTAATAAAAAGAAAAAAAGCTGAATTAAAATGACTTTAGGTTGAAAGTTTCTGTCTAGTCTTAACTTAAAATCATTTAAATCATTTTTACTTACACTTGCTGTTAAATTCATAAAATTATAATATTTTTCAAGTATGCTAACAACTTCCGTAAAGGAATTTTCATGCAAGTATGCTCGAATTGTTTTCTCATTTTGTTCATTTCCAGAAATTAGATGACCGATAAGAATGCCAGCATAACTTGCTTTCATTGTATGTTCCATATGATGTCCAGCCTTTTGAAGCACTATTAAAACAAAATTGATAAATGATATATTAAAAGATTCGGAATACTAAAATATCAGCTATTTACATTTAGTTACTGTTTCATCAACTTCTTCTTGTGATTGTAGCTTCTTCTTTTTGGTGGTATCTGGATTCTCGAGAATTGCATCTGTATTTTGTTCAGCCAATCTTAAAATAAGAATTTTTTTATAAATTTATTTTCTTATTATAAAAAGAAACTAGTAAAACTATTTACCTTGCTTGTTCTTCACATTTATAAAAATATTCTATTAATGCTTTTATAGCTGGTACTTTATCAAATTGATTGCCAAAATCTGATGGTGCTTGCGATTGCATAATTAATTTTCTATTTGGTATCGTGTGCATAGTTAAGTTTATCAATAAAAGAAGTACCTGAAATTAGAAAAATTCATTCCATAATGATGAAATAAAATGAAAAATATAAAAGCTTACCAAGATACTTAATTCAAATATACATCTTTCTGGAATATAATTGGGCGCCTGCAATAAAATATGAAAACTTGTGTCGAAAATACCAGCTCGTTCACCTAGAATAGCGCTTCCAACTGCTTGCTCATCAAACGGATGAGTCAAATTTATCAATACTTTTAAAGTTGGAACTAATGCCTCTCGAAGTACAACACCTGGATTTTCTTTTGGCGTTGCATCTGTTGTTGGATATAGTGCTATTTCACTATCGCATAATTTGTATAATTTGAATAGAGTGTTAATCGCATGACCATCACTATACGATAATATGTAATGTTGATTCTTTTCATTTTGTTGAGAGACATTTTCAAGAACCCGTAAACATCGTTCTATAGTTTTTAATTTATCTAAAAGTACATCTGTCCAACTAACTACATAATCAGAAATTTGATGACAACATTCACATATTGTTTTGATGATATGTTCTAATCCACCCAATTCTCGAAGTTCTTCTTTAAACCATTCACCAGCTCTTTTAGATGTTAATGATAATAAAGTTTCCATTGCTAATGTTCCAACAGAAATACTTTCTATATTCAAATGAGTCGCTTTACCTTGACCTTTTATATCTTCACAAATTTCTTTTACTTTCAGCTTATTACGCTCAAAATTCGCTACACTACATTCATCAAGTGGAAGGCAAACATCTGCCTCGAGTAAATTCATCATAAGTTCAAGCGTATCTCTATCCAAATCCATATTTAAGGTATCTTGTGAAAGAACAAACATAATAGTGGCTGTACATAATCCGAGGCATAAATCATTTTTGGAATCTTGTAAGGCTTTAAAGAATTTGGTAACGGTTCCATGCGCTCGAACATGCATCCGAAAAGCCGGAGTCATACATTTCGAAGCCAATTGAATGGCAGACAGACAACGTGTTGGAATTGGATTATGTGGTTGTAAAGCATCTAAAATGTATTCTACATCATCGTCCATTTCTTGATACTCCCCAATCTCTTGAATTTGATGGGCGGTTTTAACATTTCGAACAACTGTATAATAATCTTTTGCTTTCTTGTCACATTTAACACTTGTAATATTCTCACTTTCTGATTTCCCAACGTTCTGTCTTGTCACCCGTGTTAATTTCGATGTGCTTTCAACATTATTAAACTCATCATACACAGATTCTGTTGTGGATGGCGTAGAAGTTCTCTCATTGTTTACGGATTTCTCTTTCTGATCTTCAGCATCCCAAGTATGTTTATATATATGACGTTTCTTGCTATCACCTTGATCGGCAACAAGAGCACGGCTTTTAAAAATGCTTCCTTTCTTCTTCGAGATCACTAATTTCACACTGCGTTTTTCATCGTCATTTCCGGACATATCATCATCACCATTTTCTCTATTGTTATTTACAACTTTATTACCTTTAATTGTATTCCTATTACATATATCGTTATCGTTACTAATATGTGCTTTAATTTTGGTCAAAGGCAGTTGATCTGGTTGTTCAGAATTCTTAGCATCACGTTCATACCATGTTCGCTTAAACTTATTTTTAATTTTGTACTCTTTTTCGGTATCTTCAGTAGTCATTTGATCGACATTGTCATTATATGAGGCATCAGTGTCCAGTTCTTTAGTATCATTGATAGCCGGTGCATTCGGAAGATTAATATCAGGTGTTTCAATAGATTCTAAATTGCTCGGCAGAATATTTTCAATCGTAGCTTTATGATTTTGAGGTAATTTACGTTTCCGGCTATACATTTTCATTGGAGGTGTTTGAATCGTCTTTTTGTTCTAAAAAAAAAAAAAGAAGAAAATTTGAAATTTGTCTTTCTAAAGAAATATTAACAAACCTTTAAAATTCCATTATTATTATTATTATTTCGGGTCACCCGACCACCTTTACGCTTTTCTTCCACTATCACTTTTTCTACAGGTTCATTTGCAAGAGCCCGTTGCGCCCTTGTCATTCGTTTTGGAACGGTAGCTTCTTTAATAACGGAAGCCGGTTCAGGTTCAGACTCTTTTTCAGGTGATTTTCGAATAACATCCTCTTTTTTTTCTTGCTCTCCAGTTAGAATTTCTAAAATATCTTCTTGAAGTGGCTCTAGAGGAATTGAACTAATCATATTTTCAACGGGTCCAAGTTCCGCAGTTAAATCAATATTTTCATCTACTTCGTCTCCGTCATCCATCATAGATTCTAATCTTGATTCAATATCAGAAGGTGGTGCTACTAAAGAACTATGCTGACTTGTTTCCAGGTCGCTTGTTATATCACTCGAACCACGGCTTCGTATTACACAACTTTCATCTACTACAGCATTCGTGAATTGAGTAGTTTCTTTCGAAGAAACACTTCCCAAAATCGAGCTTTGTGAATCGAAATCACGTTCTGAAGGAGAAGCTGCCAAAGTTCTATAGAGATCGTAATTTTCGCATCCAGGTTGTGGCGAAGGTGTCTTAAATTGATGATCCGCAATTTTCAAAGTTTTTGTTAAATTTTTATGTTTTTTACTTTTACTCTTTTTTTCATTACAATTGTTGTTCTTCAAAACGTCTGTTTTAATTTTAATTTTTAAACTCTCTATTTTTGGTGGATCGTTGTTAACTTCTGGTTCAGGAACATTGTTTGTTATTGGGGGTGCTGGGACAGTATCATCTATTTCCGGTTCAATATTTTGGGGGATTACATTTACTGCAGGTTCATCGGAAAGAACAGCAAGAAGTTCTGCGGTTGAAGCTATCGCTGGTTCTGGTTCCGTTGTTTCATGTGCTGGCGAATTGATTTCTTCACTATCAGTACTTATAAGTCGGGATGTTCCCTAAAATGTATAAATGTATAATTTAAAATTACCTTTTAATGTATTTCAAAATGTCACAATTTCAAATAAAAATCAATTTAAGCACACATGACATTTACGCGCGCTTCTTTGAATTTGACGGTTTCAATATTTGTTTACGTTTTATTGTACACAAGCTTCTAAAATTTTTCGACAAAATTTCAAATTGAAATGAATTTTTTTTTCAACCGCTGTCGCTTTCAACCACTTCACCCAACCGCTAAGTAACATTTTAACTGCTTCGAAAGCAAAAAGTTCAAAATCTTCAACCAAATTTTTCGTTTGAAGCGGGAATTTTTTTCATAAGTTTTTTTTTTCACTGAACACAAATTATTACGTAATATCAGTGTTGCCAGAACAAACACAATCTTTTTACTTTCATTTTTAAACATTTTAAAATTACAAAAATTACCTTTGAAATTCGTAATACAATTGGTGGATGTTCAACTGGAGGTGGTTTAGGTACAACATGGGGTGGTTCCATTGATTCAGGACGTGCTTCCTGTAGGGACACAGCTTCGGGTACAATTTTACATTTGGAAGGAAATTCCACAGTTGATATACTAGGCACAGAAATTACATCTCTTAAAGATGTTTGACTCTTCTCATCGTCATCTTCATTATAATTTACAACTTTTCGATTTCTCGATATTACCCTTGAAGGAGGAGCCTCCGGTTTTAGTTTCCGTTCCTCTTTCTTTTTTCTTGATTTGACATTTACCTTTTCCAAGGATATTGACTTTTTTCTCTCCATTGAAGATTTCGATAATTTAATTTTAATACTCGGCTCCTTTTTATGTGATGTCGAAAGTACATCAGATCTTATAGGTGATGGCGGCGCCCGAGGTAAATGATATATATTTTGGGCTGCTTTCATAACATCCGCAGATGTGTTTCGGCTTTTGAAGAATTTCTTCGGTTTCGGAGGTTCATTTGCTTGATTATTTTGACATTCTCCGCCCTCCGGTGATTGAGCGGGACTTATTGTTGCTGGTATTGCTTTCAAAGCATACGTTCGTGTTGATGTGAAACCCATTTTTCCCCATTTTCCCACAGTTCCAGCGGATCTAGCCGCCGTTGGCCGATTTGTATTCTCTTTCTCCTTAATCAGAGATTCAAGAGGAACAACAACATTTTTACCCCAACGGGCCATGATTGCTTTTTAAGATAGTCTAGAATGAAATATTAACATAAAATTACTTTTGTTAGAAAATGCATTTTAAAGCTTCCAAATATCATATTTTTCAAATAAAACTTAATAAAATTGAACAAATTTAAATTTCTAATTTAGAGCACACAAAATGTAAACAACACATATTTTACCTCATAAATGTCCAACTAATTTGAAAAATTTGTTTCTTATTGTCCAATTTAAGCATTTGTAAAGCCTTGATTAAGGATCAAAACAAAAGTTGCTTATAAAGAAAATTAAAAGTTTGTAAAAATAATCATAATTAAATATGCACACTAAACACAAATTACTTCACATGAAAACATTTTCTTTTTTTATTTAGATGCGAGCTACTCAACCCTATTCAATACAAATTGGTTCACTTTTAAAAACTAATTTTAGCAAGAATTAAATTATAAAATAA
This sequence comes from Xylophagus ater, assembly GCA_963422695.1. NCBI lineage: Eukaryota > Metazoa > Arthropoda > Insecta > Diptera > Xylophagidae > Xylophagus > Xylophagus ater. Next base: position 1,108,379 of record OY730478.1, read on the forward strand.
AATTTCGTCGCCACGATAAAAGCCATTGTTTTTATACAGAAATCTTTATACACTTACGACTCCATTTTCAATTTTCTACATGACATTCACTTACTACAAAAATAAAATGGGAATTGTCCTAGATTAAGTACTCTAATCGTACTAGAATAATTTGAAAAAATTAACCCAAATATTTTATTGCTTAAATTGTATGTACCATTTACAAGCGTAAATACTCTGCCTTGTAGGAAATTAAACTACAATTTAATTATTAATTATACCGACGTTTCGGACATATTCCCGTCCTTCTTTAAGGCTTTATTCTGGAGTTGGAGATGTACATGTAAATATATTAAACAATGAATGAATTATAAAATCTCACAATTATATTAAGCTCGAATGTAGTTCTTGTCAAAAATACAATAATTATAATAAAACATTTAAATTTTGCCCACGAATAATACATAAAATAAAATATGAATTTATATTTTTTTCTAACCTTAATGATTTTCTTTGTTTAAAATTTAATTCGCTCAAAGATTTCCCACATAATCTGCTACGCCTAAACACAGGCAAAGACATAGGGTAAAGTTGGAAATTGAATAAATAGAATTCATATGCTTCATTAATAAAATACGTAGAATACTTATTAAAATTTATTTACATTTTATAAATTTGTTTTATTTGTTTGATATTGCAACAAATTGTGGATACTAAGCCCTTTGAATACATTTAAATTTAAAATTTTTGAATAATTTTTATGGCTTTCTTAAATTGTGATTGTTTCAACTTCAATGTTGAGTTCCTGTCCACATCAATCTCTTCACAATCATCTTGTTTGATTGAAAACATAAATGTTAAGTCAATATCGTAAGGCGGTAATTTTTCTCTAAAAGAAAATGTATAATAAAATTTAAAACAATATAAATTTACTTTAAACCAGTAACAAAGTATTATAAAACAGCCTTATTGAAATGAAACTAAAAAGACACATTTAAACAATAAATAAATAATTTCGTACTCTCACTGGTCGATCGCATTGGAATGTTATTCCTACTCGTAAAAAAAAAGTTGTACAAACGCATTTTTTATCTGAGATTTTGTAGGACACTAAAAAGCCACAAAATATATTTACAGATTTTTGTATTAATTCCTGTCACCGAAACCATAGCTAATTATTTAAATGGGTCTCATAAAATCCTTTGTCAAGTCGAAATCCATAAAAGATGTTTCTTCATACAACCGACATTGAAATTCAAAACAAAAAAAAAAACATTTCATTTTCTAGATTTACATACCTGAGAAAATTAACCACATTTCTACCAAGTTCTGGTTCTCTCGATAGCAAAAAAGCTGATAGATATCGCGGGAGCTTTGATTTTTCAGCACAATGCATTAGAAGGGCCCACGATTTGTAGTCAGTATCAATAACATACGTATTGTAGATGCCTTCATCTAATCAATTAGAAAAATAAATGATTATTCGGTTAGAGCACGTGCATTCCATTATGGCCGTTAGAGCTCATCAATATAATTATTTTTAAATATGCAAATTGTGTAAATTCTTTTAAAAATATATAAAAATGTATGGGTAAAAATTATGTTGGCTAAAATAAACTATACTGAATGAAAATATTAAGTACACATAAAAAAAATGTAGGCGTGTGTACGCACATTGATCAAATGTTATAAAAGAAAACAAAACTTCCGTTTCACGAGTATTTTTTTAAAGATCCAGATTCCAGATTTTATTCTATGTAATAACATAAAATAAGGAATAATAAAGAATTTGAAAATCCAATCTCAGTATGGGAACAGTTTGCCCCGGGAGTTTCATTAGTATTGAACGGTCAAAATTGAGAGTGTGTGTGTGATTTATCGCATTACCACCTCTTCAAAATAATTTGAATAAAATGATTAAATGGGACGCCATTTTTATTCTGATATTCTCCCAAAAAATTTCTAAATAATTATGAAGGACGAATCAAAACAGAGATTAAAAAAAAAAATATTTTACTTATTCAGAAAAGGGCATGGCTGGTTTTCAAAAGGAAAAAAAATTTATTTATAAAATATGGTCTTATACAGGGTGACACAAAATGAACGTTTTGTATTATTTAGGAGCCATTAAGTCCCTTGCAGTATGCGCTGTTGTTTCATCTTGTTGGAACCAAATCGTGGTTTTCCACAGCTGGCCTAAAAATTTCCCAACATCTTCCGATATTGAGCACTATTAATGGAAACTGCAACACCGTCTTTATTTTCGAAGGAATTTGGACCAGTGATCCTCTCAGACGATACACCGCACCAAACAGTACACATAAGTGGGTGTAACTGTCGTTGATGAAATGCTCTTGGATTCTCTGTAGCCCATATCCTGCAGTTCTGCTTGTTTATGAAACCGTTTAATTGGAAATGGGCTTCAATGCTCATTATCAAATTGTTAAAACAATGGACCGTTCATGTTCAAAATAAAGTTGGATGATTTTGGTTCGTTGCTCGATTATGTATTGTTCCATTTCACATTCCCCATTACAAAATCCTGTAATAACATTTTTAAACAAATTGAACAAAAAATTATCAATAATTCACTCTACAGCATTTTGCGCCACCCTGTCTTTCCTCTAATATGTACATATAATTATCAAGAAAAAAAATATAAGTTTGAATCCTATGATTGATTCTAAGCTACATAGTTTCTACGACAAGAGAAAACGGAGAACGGTTCAAACACAAATGATTTTTTTCCTTTTATTTGATCTATATTTTTTTTACATGCAATCTCAAAGACGAGGGGGACAACGTTTGCGGAGACAGGTGTTTGATTTTTTGGCAATATGAAAATATTGGGTTTAAAATAAATTTTTCTTCTACAGGAACTTACTTTCAATTTGTTGTGATTTGATTCCATGAAATATATAAATATATTATAATACAATTTCTGCTAGAGTTTCTGGACAAGTGATGTTTTGAGGCAGAGGGAAATACATTTTTTCTGTTGTATTATCACAGATTGTGTGGTTTTTTTTAAAGAAATTTTAAAATCAATGTGCCGATCTGTGAATACATTTTCTACAAAACAAAATTATGAAAGGTCAGTTTTTTAAGCGATTTTATGATTTTTGTTTTTTTTGCTAGCTAAAAATTTTTTTAGGGAATGCATATAAATTGCAATATCGGGAAATATATAGTAAATATTTTTCTTAAGGCTTATGAGGAAAATCTCTCTTAGTCAACAATTAAAACTGGAATAGGTCAATAAAAAAATTATTGTACTTCAAACAGATGTAATTGCAGTTCAGCAAGGGCACGTGAAGCCGAGAGAATTCTTGCCAGGAAAGGAAGGGGTAGGATATGTTAGTGGGTTATTTGTGGATTTAGAAAACAGCTAAATAAACTATACGCATACATAAAGCAACAAAAAATAAATAACATAAATAATTCATACTTAGTTTAAAGCAAAATTAAAATTAAAAAATAAATAGTTTGCATTCTATAAAAAAACTGAAACAAGGTATTCTATTATACATACAAGATTCTAAAAAATAAAAGCAAAGCATTCAATTTCTGCATAAAATATTGCACATTAAAGGTATGGAAAACGCGTACGTGTACAAAAATGGATTGATTATGTTTTCAGTTTTTTTAATTTGTTTTGAGAAGATTTACTTGAAGACTTTTTTGAATTATTCATTCTAAAGGAACAGTGCTTTCTGAGGAGAACTAAGATCAGCACTTTTTTTCTATGATCAAAACACGGGTTTTCACGTGCCCTTGCTGAACTGCAATTACATCTGTTTGAAGTACAATAATTTTTTTATTGACCTATTCCAGTTTTAATTGTTGACTAAGAGAGATTTTCCTCATAAGCCTTAAGAAAAATATTTACTATATATTTCCCGATATTGCAATTTATATGCATTCCCTAAAAAAATTTTTAGCTAGCAAAAAAAACAAAAATCATAAAATCGCTTAAAAAACTGACCTTTCATAATTTTGTTTTGTAGAAAATGTATTCACAGATCGGCACATTGATTTTAAAATTTCTTTAAAAAAAACCACACAATCTGTGATAATACAACAGAAAAAATGTATTTCCCTCTGCCTCAAAACATCACTTGTCCAGAAACTCTAGCAGAAATTGTATTATAATATATTTATATATTTCATGGAATCAAATCACAACAAATTGAAAGTAAGTTCCTGTAGAAGAAAAATTTATTTTAAACCCAATATTTTCATATTGCCAAAAAATCAAACACCTGTTTCCGCAAACGTTGTCCCCCTCGTCTTTGAGATTGCATGTAAAAAAAATATAGATCAAATAAAAGGAAAAAAATCATTTGTGTTTGAACCGTTCTCCGTTTTCTCTTGTCGTAGAAACTATGTAGCTTAGAATCAATCATAGGATTCAAACTTATATTTTTTTTCTTGATAATTATATGTACATATTAGAGGAAAGACAGGGTGGCGCAAAATGTTGTAGAGTGAATTATTGATAATTTTTTGTTCAATTTGTTTAAAAATGTTATTACAGGATTTTGTAATGGGGAATGTGAAATGGAACAATACATAATCGAGCAACGAACCAAAATCATCCAACTTTATTTTGAACATGAACGGTCCATTGTTTTAACAATTTGATAATGAGCATTGAAGCCCATTTCCAATTAAACGGTTTCATAAACAAGCAGAACTGCAGGATATGGGCTACAGAGAATCCAAGAGCATTTCATCAACGACAGTTACACCCACTTATGTGTACTGTTTGGTGCGGTGTATCGTCTGAGAGGATCACTGGTCCAAATTCCTTCGAAAATAAAGACGGTGTTGCAGTTTCCATTAATAGTGCTCAATATCGGAAGATGTTGGGAAATTTTTAGGCCAGCTGTGGAAAACCACGATTTGGTTCCAACAAGATGAAACAACAGCGCATACTGCAAGGGACTTAATGGCTCCTAAATAATACAAAACGTTCATTTTGTGTCACCCTGTATAAGACCATATTTTATAAATAAATTTTTTTTCCTTTTGAAAACCAGCCATGCCCTTTTCTGAATAAGTAAAATATTTTTTTTTTTAATCTCTGTTTTGATTCGTCCTTCATAATTATTTAGAAATTTTTTGGGAGAATATCAGAATAAAAATGGCGTCCCATTTAATCATTTTATTCAAATTATTTTGAAGAGGTGGTAATGCGATAAATCACACACACACTCTCAATTTTGACCGTTCAATACTAATGAAACTCCCGGGCAAACTGTTCCCATACTGAGATTGGATTTTCAAATTCTTTATTATTCCTTATTTTATGGTAATATCAAAGCATTTACTTTTAAATTTTTTTATATTTTTGCAATACACAAGCATATGAACATTAAATTTATGTATTGATGTCAAATATGTGACAAATCACTTACAAATATCTTCCGTATGTATCCAATGTGCTGGAATATTGAAATTTGGTATTATCCAGGTTATGTTGCCTCGTAACTGCTCTCGAAGTGGATCTTCGGCATACACGTAAGTGAAATTCATTGTCACCTGTTAGATGAATTTACAATGAGCTGTAGTTTTTAAATGAAAATTAATGCTTGAAAAAAAAAGAGTTGAGAGACAATACTCTTGAGACTTATGTAAAGTCAAACCTGTCTAAGACGGAACCGAAAAGTACCAATTTTTTTCTACATACTATATACGGTTAAAAATTTGAAAATAATTGTTAAACCTTGATTTGATGTACTGAAATTTCAAACCATTTCCGAATATGAAAAGTTTAAAAATGATTTACACAAAAATTAATTTATTTTTAAACTTCGGAATGATTAAGAAATAAATAAACATAAATAGTTCAAATTTAGACTTATTTATTTTAAATTATAAATCTAGTGAAATTAAGTATTTTATTTCTAAAATAAAATTATTTTCGTTTTGTTGATAAGCCCTTTTTTGTTTATGGCGTGTTATTCTGATTGATTAAAAATTAGTCGATAAAATTTTATTCGCATATGAAATTACAATTTTTTCAACCTCTAAAACATAAATATAAATTTAGTTTAAAAATTAAACTCTTTTTGGTAATATTATAATATTGGAAAGAGCCACTAAATGTGTTGCAAAAATAAAGTTTTACTAGGGGATCCGCCCTAAGTTTTCAACTGTTTGCCTTTACTCTTAACCATTCTAATGATAATTTATAACTATCAAAAATATTTGATGTTACTACTCTCTCCAAAATTTTAAATTCGAATGGTGTCATTAACACCGAAACGTTACAATTTAAAATTTTTGTATCCCGCCGATAGATGGGTAGCATTCTGCCGTTTTGATGGAGGAAAGTTACTTATTTCACGAACAGTCAAAACATGACAGTGTCGCTACAGACCGTATTTGGCCGCCCTTTATATAGATGTCTAGTTATCCATACGTTTCATCGAAAGAACTTCAATAATTATAAATATTGTATTTTTAAATAATATATAATATATATAGAAAATACAATTCTTTGAATATTAACTTTTTCGAAAAGAGATTAATGAATATCATCCTATTTTTAAAGGTTGTGTAACCCCATAAATATTTATTCAAAAGAGAGTTATATTATGTCGGTTTTAATGGCAAATATTGTATAAGATTTATTCATTTTAACAATTGAATATTCTTTCTTAAGTATTTTTAACGTATTAGTCGTGAGAAAATTTATAATTTTGGGTAAATATTTAGATAGGTACTTGTCTAAAAAAAAAAAAAAAAGAAAACAACTAAAACAAAATTAATAAATAAACTTTCTCTAATTTTTGGCAATAATTTGTTTCGTTCGAGATTATACCATTTACATCTGCTCAAGATCGCCTACAATAGACATATAAATATCGTTTGAAAGTAAAACTAAACTAAAAATATATAAGTACATATTTTAATTCTATATGCTCGGATCGGAAGAGGATATATTAGGTAAAGATAAAAAATTCATCACATATACCCAAAAAAAAAATAAAAAAGCTTTCTTTTCGAAGTTTTTGAACGTCCATGCCTTTTCTCACCTTAATTCGACCTAATTACAAGCAACCATATAACTCACATATATAAATATATACGAAAGTTCTAAACCTACCGCCGCGTCTTGTCGATAATACTTTACTTGTTTTCGAAGATATATCGACGGTAGATATACTATCAGGTATAAGTATATTCGATAATATTATATTATTATTTATAATGAAATACCTGATTTCTATACGTAAAGGTATATAACAAAAGCCAACCAAAATATTCTCGTACCTAATATAACCGCGAGCAAATTTTGGTGTTTTTTTGCCAGCAAATCCGATCAGATTTTATACACTTTAATTCGTTATAATATGTGAACGCAAATATACCTTCATTTAAGTATATATATATATATATATATTCATTCTTTTTTGATTTGCGATTTTATGATTAACACATTGAAGTACACAAGAATGCCGGGTACTGCCAGTAAATATGGTCAAAAAAAAAACACATTACCTTCTGTCCATATCTTCTGTTTTCGGCAAAAACCATCAACTTTATTTATAAAAGAGAGGAAGGAAGATTTGCTCCACTTTCTTATTCGGCAAACATATTTTCGAAAAAAAAAAAAAATTCAAGGTAATGGGAAGTGGGTCTTACAAAGAGAGATGATCAGCCTGCCTGCCTTAATTTACTTTTATTTGAATATCAATAATAATAGGCAACTGAAGAAATTCTCAAAATGTACGATGATTTTGTTTGTGTAATTGAAAAGTAATTACATGTCAAAAAGAAAAAAAAAAGGAATGTAATTTATTATTGGTTTTTTCTCTCTTTTTACATCTTCACAGCTTCTCTAGACTTTCTGGTATCCACAGTGTACGAGGGCTAGTATAAAAATGAATTGGAAAAATTTTTTGGTTTTTCCTCATTCGTAGAAACACAAAATTAGTTCAATACAAAAAATATTTCAATATTTTCAATTAAAATTACAATTATTTTTCAGTTGCACCCGGTAAAGGGTAATCCAACATCAGTTTCAGAACGAGGTAAATTTCGATGACATTTTCATAAATTTCGGGCGGTATCTTGCCAATAACTTTGGCTGATGTTGTTTTTTAGGTGCTCCAATGTTTCGGGTTTGTTGGAGTCGACATGACGTTTAACGTAACCCCACAAAAAGAAATCCAACGGCGTTAAGTCGCATGAAATTGGCGGCCAGCTGACGCCACCAAAACGTAAAAAAATGCGACCTGAGAATTTTTCACGCAAAACATCCAACTTTACACCTGCCGTGTTGTACCGTCTTGTTGGAACCACATGTCTTCCACATCAATATCTTCGATTTCGTGCCAGAAATAATCGGTTACCATGAGCCTATATGGCTCACCATTGATTATTACAATCTAACCCTGATGGTTTTCAAAAAAGTAATGCCCAATGCGCAGCAAATAGTCACTATTTGGACACGTAATGGTATCTCGTGTATCTCATGAGGATTTTCATCTCCTCATATGTGGCAATTTTGCTTATTAACACACTCAGAGAGGTGGAAATGTGCCTCATTAGAGAAGAGGATTTTCTTTGAAAATCAGCATCAACTTTCTTTTGGTGTAAGACCGCATTGAGCGGTGGTTAAGCGATCCATTTCATAAATGTGTTGTTGCAAACTGAAATTTGCCACTTTGAAAAGAAGTGCTTATCGACAGTTGCTTAATTTACAGTGGTGCCAACATAGGTAACTCAAATTGGATCATCCTATATAAACCAAATAAAAGAGAACGATACTCCCGGTAGACTATTATTACAAGCCAATAAATGTTTTTTCTTTTCTTCAACCAGATTAGATACCACGCGAAGATCATAATGATCTTTTAACATGTTTTAAATTCTTCATATTCGATTTCGGATCAGTAATTTGTTCATAATTTGGGAATCTTTTAATTATTTCCATATTTGCTTTTATTATTAAATGACGTGTACAGTTATAATTTAATTATATAATTAAAAAAAAAAAACACATTTTTATTTTTTAGTCTACTTTTAAAGAAATATAATATTAGCGGTGATTGAGAAAAGCATTTTTTTTCCTGATTAAATTCGATCAGATTGAAAAAATTTTACTTTCACCGTTTTTTTTATTTAATAGCAAATTTTTAATTTTAGTTCAAATAAAATTTAAAAAAAAAAAACAGTATAGATACAATTATTATGATAATTTAAAAAACTTTTACATATGTCTATGAATCAAGTGAAATGGAGCGTTTGATGAATTTTGAAAATTTAGTTTAAGTTCTTTCAAAAAAAAAAAAACATTAAACCTACCACTGAGAAAGTACATGCACGTAAGGCTACCTACTATCCCTTTTTATTACAATAATAATTTTATAGATCTTAATGATTATTAACTTATTTTCAATGCGATTTTGAGGTTATCTGGTTACAATTTATGTGTTTTCCCTGTTCTATATACATATTACACCGTTGTATGCAATATGAATACACCGAATTTTAAAAAAACGTTGTATATAAGTATATATCAAACAACGTTGTTTGCATACAAGTAGAACGCATCTACGGCATAAAAAGAGGCCCAGGCGTATCACAACATGTTTGTTGTTGAAATATAATTGACCCATAGGTCTATTTTACAATTGTATGCTATGATATAAAGCTTCGTTAAGTCTGATATATGGCAAATGTCCTGCTTGAGATATACATAGAATATGCTTGTCCTAACTTTGGAAGTGCTATGCAGTCTTGTGCTTTCTGTAGGAAGATCATCTCAAATCGGAAATTCGAAAGGTTTTAGATTGTTTAGAAGTTTAGCCGGTTTTTAAAAATAATAATTTGAAAAAAAAACTGACGGTGGTGTAAAGTTGAGACATCAATTTTCCGTAATACATTTTTTATATTGACTGGTCCGCGAAGTAAAAAGTTTAAGAACCACTGACGTGGGGAGGATGCAGAAAATTTCGTTTCAAGTTTTGACTTCGCAAATAAAATGCAAGCGTTGCAAACCACTACACCATTGGCAATTTTTTGAAAATTTTACATTTACTTTAACTTAAATTATTCTTATGAAAGCATAAGAAAAATGAGACCGGCTATAACTAATTAATTCAATAATAACTAACAATAGAAAGATCATTAAAAAGGTAATCTCGAAAAATATGAGAATAATAATTTATCTATAGTTACTCCAGAAATTTATTTACTTACGTGTCTGTCTTCCTCTGACATAGTAAATCGACTTCGCATGCAACCATATTCTGGAATTTCCTCTGATGATGCATAATATTGAACTACATACCAGAATCCCATCATTCCTTCTAAATGAAAATTTCGTATTGCTTTTACCTAAGAAATTAATATGATTTAAAAATTGAATTTCAAATGCACATAACGGGTGATTCATAGTGAGGTACTTTTTTTCAATCGGGATCGTTTTACATATCACGCTTGAATAGTGCGAAGCTGTCATTGCAGTTTGACTCAGTAGTGAATACTATTTCATCATGGAAAGACTTCCATCGCCACATTGTCAGTGATATCACATCTCTGGAATATTTTCTTTGGAGTTCCGTGAACTTTAAAGTCTACGTGGATAAACCAGCTACGATTGATGCCTTGGAAGCAAACATTACTCGTGCTATTGGCCAAATTCCAGTCGTAATACTCGAGCAAGTGGTTCAAAATTGGACCTATAGGATGGACCACCTACTAAAGCCTAGCTGTGACCAACATTTAAACGACATAATCTTCTCAAAGAAAATGGTATGCTCTTTTGGTAATTAGTAAAGTTTTCACACTCAGTTCTATGTGTTTTATTTCAAACTATTTTCCTGAACCTCACGATGAATCATCCGTTAAATATAAAAATAAGAACAAACAGGTGAAATGAGACATTCGTAAAATTACAAAAGAAATTACTTTGGAAATAAACAAAAAATAGAATACATAAGTAATGTGTATATAATAATAGTTTTTGAAATGCAACTTAATTTGTAATTCAGACCGAAGATGTTTACTGAAATTTGCATAGAACTCTTCAAAAAAAAAAAACAAAAACAACAGAAAAAGAAAAGTCTCCAGCATGTGTATGCATTTTAATATTGGCATAAAATCTAATGGAAGAAATTTTTTTTAGTGTTCTTTAAGACACACCTTATTTTTGGTGACACTTTTGTATGACTTAAAGAAAACTAATCATCATCCTCTACATACTTTGTAGTCAGATAAAGTTTAAACCTAGTTAAATGAAAAAAAAGAAAATCTGTTTTTTTTTTAAAAAATTTCCATATAGCAGAACTTTTACCTGAACTTTATGGATAAATAATATAGAAGAAGACAATTGTTTTCATTTGTTTATTTTGGCCTTATTTTTATGGTGGCATTTCAAGTATTTCAATTTAAAATATTTCCGCATAAACGCATTGGAAAGTTATGCCTTAGAAGAGTGTCACTAAGTAGAACAGTATTTAGCATATTTTGTTATAATAAGGAACTAAACTTTCTTTTTCATTTATCACTTGAATATTGAAATACTATTTCTAGGAGGAACATAAATGCCTTGTATATATCAGACATTTATCCATCTGACACTTGGAATAAATTCTATTTTCGTATACACTCTACATGAGGAAATCGCACCTCGTTACACTTCATTATCAGACAGAAATTCGGCGAATAAATATCAGATGTAAAAATAACCTAACAAGGATGATACTTTTTTGTTTTAAAATGTTTTAATTCAATTCTTATTACCTTTGGACAACGTTCTTTCATATCAGAATGATTAATTGAAGGCACTTCATACATTCGTGGTGAAATAATTCCAACAAATAATAATAAATAAAATAATATTTTTATTTTCATTTTTATGGGGAATTAGTTTTTAATGTCACAAGAAAATTATTTATATATTTAGATCACATAAAAATTCACATTAAACTATATTATAGTTTGAAACCGTTTTACTCTACGAATTATGAATTATATGATTATATTTATTTCAATGTTACTTATATGCTGCGATATGTGATTGCTCTTATCTTATTGTTTTGTACCCTTTACTCTGCCTCAGCATCTCGTATACACTATGCTTTCCTGTTGGACGATAATGATTTCCATTTAAATATCACCAAGTCTTTTGCGATTCTATAATTATTTCATTTTATTTCAATTTAATAAACCCGAAAATAACAAAAAAAAATTGCGGCAACCAAGTCAAACAATAATTATGATGAATTAGGAATTAAGAAATATACATATTTCGCTTTACGAAATTGACTCATTCGTTTAAAAATACAAACCCGCAAGGCGTTATTTTATTGATTATAATAAAAGAGTTTTATTTTTTTCTTTAATGAAGTCAACCAAAGAAAATACAATAAAAAAAGGAGGTTTACAAAAGAAAATATAATACTATAAAAAAAAAGAAGACAGCAAACTACTATATATGATTGACTAGACCCGCGAAACGAAATTATTAGGTACTTTTTGTATTAATAAGTATATCACGTTCATTTCACTTAATTTTACTCACATTCATTTCAAATCAATAGACTTAAGAAAAAAAAAAATAAGAAAAATAATTAAGACATTAATGAATCATTAACTTCGAATTCTTGACTATCTAAATTAAAAAAAAAAAAAAGAAAACTATTTTAGTGCTTATATAGTATATTCTGTTTTTGGAACTTTTTAAATATTTCGATTAAAATCTAATTTATTTTTTTTTTCTGGACTTTTAGTGCCTTTAGGTTTGGAAGAATTATCTAGACAGAAGTTAAATCGTGCGACTCGTATAGAAGCTTGTCGTATAGAATAGATCATATCGATCTATCAAAATATTGTTTATAAATAGTAAAGTTTTACTCAAATCTTCAGTACACGCTTCTATCTATTGCATAGAAATAGCGCTGAATGACAAACGCAAATGATGCTAAATATGCTACATTAGGTGCACATTAGGCTTTTTATAAATAATAAATAATGAATAAAAGTTCTGGTCATTTTAGTTGTTCGGCTGGTTTATACCTATAATCTTAAGCTGTAGTCTTCAAATAATATGATAAGTATGAAATGTACAAATAATGACCACAGCATGCGGATTTTGCAATTCAATTTCGAAGATCATAGCAAGTGGAGAATCTTTTAGCAAATTAAACCTCATAAAAAACGATTTACGTTCCGAAGAAAGAAAGTCTAAAATCTCTTACCATTTTATCGAGTGAACAGGGCATGATTCAAAAATATTAAGTTCATCTTGGAGATTTATTTTACCTATATTTAATACAATTTTGGTTTTCTTTTTTAGTTATATTGAATGTTTGTTTCACCATAGGCGCTATTGAGCATTTCAGAGCTTGTAGTCTATGAGTTAGGTAAAATGATAGAAATTACTTAAAACCTAGCCAGGTCTTAAAAAAACATCGAGTATTTTGAATTCTCTAATTCGGAATAAATCATATAATATTTGTTGTATTCATATCGAATTAAGAAGTTCAAAATACTGAAACTAAAACAATAATATGTGCTTGGAAATAAAAAAATTTTCTATAAAATTATCTAAACAAAAAATATTCTACCATTTTTATTGACACATTTCTTTTTCTTTAAGTCCACTTTTAGGTTATATGAAATTATTCCAAACACCGCATTTTATGAATGATTGTCACATAAAATTTGCATATATATATATATATATATATATTTGTATATACATACTTCAATATATTCGAAGAACCAAGCCTGAGGGCACTGATATGTCCAACTTTCATTATAGGTTTGGTAAGTATATATATATAGATTTTTGTGGGTCAAAAACCCATCTCTAAAAATTATTCAAAATGTAATTATTTTGTTTTTTTTTTTATGGGATTTTTTTTTTCCTGATTACAATTTCTCGCTAAAATTGTTATCATACTCGTATAACTAAATGAAAATATGTTACCGTTGATGTGCGGCTATAAATATTTTTATATCTGAATCTAAAAAGTATATTCTTGACATTGATCTCATAGAAATTTTGTTTTAAGTGTCGATTTTATTATTTTATTGTATTTTCGAAAAGATTAATGTTATTAAATCAGATTGGATTAATTAAATTGAATAAACAAAAATTTAAATATCTTATAAAGTATTCGAGACAACTTCATTATATTGTAATTGAATCTAACGCCTACAACTTGAATTAAAAAATTTATTATACTAAACCTGAAATTTTTCTTTTTTTTTTGGTAATCCCAACAAATGCGTAAGATTTTCAACTTTTGTATTTATAATATTTTTTAATTTCTATTCGTTAAGACGTTTACTTACACACAAAATTTCAGTCCAATTGCTGCGTGGCTAGATTTTGTATGGAAACCCGAACAGCGATTCAGGCTACATTTGTCGACATTCGAAGTCACTTTTCCAAGACACCACATATGGTTGATAAAATGCGTCATTAGTCATTGAGTTCGAAACATATGTTTTTATTATTCGGAGAATGCATTGTCATTTTTTGTTAATTTTTTTTTTTAACTAAAAATTTTTTTTTTGCTAAAATTATTATTTTTCTAAAGGAGAAAAATAATTTTATTTAGTTTAGTGCTAAATAGTACTAAACTAAAAATTAATTTAATTGAGAATTAATCGTTAAACAGAAAAAAATTTTTTGATTTAAAATTGACGAAATCTTTCATACAATTTACTAACGGAAAAATACTGACTAGCCCCAGAGCACGTTAGAAAAATTGGTGAGAAAAAATTTCCCGACGGTAGAAATAATTTCCTTTTCGAAATTAGATTTAGCGAGGTGGCAAACCCCTTTTTTTCATATTAGGGAAATTTTTCAAAAAAGGTGGCAATAAACGACGACAAATGTATGACTGAATCGCTGTTCCGGATTTGTTTTGTGTTCTTTGATACTTGAATCTTGTCCTCCTGATGATTATGATAGTTTTTATTTGAACTAATGAAAAGTATAAATTGAAGAAGCTTTCAAATCGATCAATACTTTTTAAAAAATTTGCATCTTCCTAAATTATTTTTTCTGCCATCAATTATTTTCTATACACGAATTATTTATAAATTGTTATTTTTTTACGTTCAATGTGGTTTGAATATGTGCTACCAATATCTAAGTATTTTGTTGCTCTTGCTCCTTATAGTGTTTTGTTCATATCTTTAATCCGAAGTAAAGCAAAATGAAAAAAAACGCACCTATTGCGCATTTTCAAATGTAAGTAAAACAAGGCAAGACAACTATTAACTATTAATCTGGATCGATATTTTTATATTACCTAATTAGGTAACATCTATCCCGGTTCTATACTTAAAAGATTCTGAATCTGCTACTGTGAACCATATGCATACTTGATAAACATACTTTTCAATTATGTTCATACATATTAAATACATATTTGATTTGAATCAGGTTGCATTCATTCATAAAATGTTTGTAGAAATTTCTTACAGTATAAATAAAAACCTTAAATATATATAAAAAAAAAATGTTTTTTTTTTATGTCAAACTACTTAGATCTAATATTAGAAAAAAAAAATTTTTGTATGACCACAGTTATGCTGATAAAATTTTGGAGATACCAATGCTTCTGATGCTGCTAAATGGTCTTCCAAAAGAAATCTGTTGTCACATACATACTTCACATAGTATATGATTTTATGATGTTTATGATTTCTGGTGAGATTTTATGATATTTTCAAGGTGTTTAATATTGAATTGTGATTTATTTGATGGAGTTTTCTTTTTGTATGTCGATTTTCTGTTTGGTTTCTCTTTCGTTTTGTTTGTTAATTATGCTGTATTTATGATATTTTTTTTTGAATTATGTTAGACAAAAATTTCTATTTTTATTTTCACTTCACGAAATACTTTTAAGAAAAAAACGAATGGACAGAATTTTAAATAGAAATATATAAAAGGGGCTGAAAAAAACACAAGATTTGTTTCTAGGGATAACATTTCAGATGTATGCTTAAAGCAAGCATATTAGATATTATCCATTCATAAGGCAACGAATAAACAAAGCATCGAATGTAGTATAAAGTTATATTATTAGTGTCGGAGAATGAGAGAAATGGAAGATATTAGTATTCAAAGAAAAAATACCTCCTTCCCTTAACCAATATAATAAAAAATGAAATATAACTGACTACGATATTGGCGATCACATAAAAGATAGTTCAAAAAGGAAGCTAATAATTATATAAGAGCTTGTTTAGCTTAAGCTTATACAAGTATAGTACTTGCTGAGGAAAAAGTCAAAAACTTGTAAATTCAAATTTACCTCGCTTAACATTTTAAAAATTGGTTCATTCTTTTCATAGTCAGTTCTATGAAAATTCATTTTAAAAAACTCCACGGATTTTAAGGAACAAATGTTTGAGTTAAGATGCATTTTGTTTAGAATATAGAGGAAGCATCGGTGGGACTATTAAAAATTTCATGAACAAAAACCACATCAGCAACTTTACGACAATTTTCTAAGGAATGTAAGTCTAATAATTTTTGCCTATCACCCAATAAACACACAATAAAACAGCTAAAACAGATTATTCGAAATATCACAAATAATTGAAAAAATATTTATTATTTTATATTCCATTATAGAAATTATTTGAAATGAAAGTTGTAAAATAACTTTTTGAGCACCCTATACTTGTGTAATAATTCGAATTAACATGTGGCACTTTTTTAATTACAATAATTGACTACATATATTTAATTGTAGTTATAGAAGTATTAATATATTCTTTTTAATTATTTTGTTTCTTTTTTGTGCGAATAAAATTGCTGTTATTTGTAATTAAAAGAAACTTAAAGGAAAAACGATCCTCATATTTGCTCTTGTCACCATAAAAATAAACTTGATTTTCATAATCATCAATATCAATATATTAAATAAGTCTTCTCATCATTGCGAGTGTACACACATTATAAACTTTCTTCTTATGGTTAAAAAAAAAAAAAAATCGCACATATGATTTCATTTGCGCTCATGTTGCATTATTTTATGTACTTATATGAGAAAAAGTATAGTGCGACGATGTCTGTTATTTGGTTATGCATACAGTAAAGTAGAAAGAGAGGCAGACCTCTTAACCTATATTTAATATGTGTTACATACAATAAATAATTGAACACCTATGTTTATGTTTATATAAAGAAATATTTCAGTTAAATTCAGAGAGCAAAAGGCCCCAACGTACCATGTTGACAGATCGTCTAGTCTCAAATTGCAGCTGCATATTGCATCGTAAAAATATTTCCAGATGAAAAAACTTTATTTTATATTCGATATTTTAAAATGTGTTAAATGATTCTGTTAGCAACATATATCCCGAAAAGAAGAAACATATTACATAGGGTAATGTTGGGTAGATGGTACACCGTTTTGAATAACCTATAATAATTTTGAAATAAAATACAAATATTTCAATTATAATAGGTTTTTATTAATCCTAAGAATACATTAGCAATAAGACAATTTAATAAAATTCTATAGAATGTTTTCGATAAAAATTTTTACGTACGACGACTCGCCACAATAATTTAGGTGATGTTATGCTGTGCCATTTAACTTTCCTTCAAATAGTTTGATCTCACCTCTAACAAGTATTCAATAATTTAGAAGATTTTTCATGAAACTATCTAATTTATGAACGGCACGCTTTTCTTAAAAGTATAGTACTATAATTGTGTTCAATACTTAAGTAAAAAACTGGCTTTTATAGTAGAGACAGACATAAGGTATTCATGCCTTAGTATCGATACTACAGTATAGCCTTGTACCATGGTAAAAAAAGAGGTTGGCACACAACAAACATAGTATTTGTCTGACATTTGAAATTCTGCCATTTCAGCGAGAATATGGGAATTTCTTTTCGCTACTCTTAAATCCTCTATATGATTCCTCCAAATATCTATAAATTTTGAGGTTTCATCCACAGATAAAATTTTGCGTTTTTTCTTTACTTTTTCCATTTTTTTTAAATAAAATTTTCAAAAAAAAAGTGTAAACATGTGTCAATTCCTCAGCTTACCTACAAAATTCCATTCGCTATTTTCCGCTTCAATAAAAAGGTGCGACAATCACTAAAGAATAGATTACAGTGGCCGAAAAAATTAAGTGAAAAAGGGAATACCACGTACTTTTTCGAATTTAAATACCAGATTTATGCTACGTAGTTGAAATGGTATTCGGCTAGTATTCGACGACACACATATGGTATACGACATGGTCTCCTTAAACTATGTTATGAATACCTTATGTGTGCCTCTAGTATTAGACTGTAAGAAAAAATTGTTCTAGCATAAACAGCAGCAGCTTTAATAACTGGCAATGAAGCCTAAATATATTACTATGCCATGTCTTCCATCTTTACCCTATGTGTACATATATTCGTTCATATAATCATAAGCAACCACATTTTATTAATTTTCGATTATCTTATATGTTATTTATATAAATATAAATATATATATATGGCAATAGTGTTGTAACATATCTTTTTCATGTCCGCTTTGGAGAGTTCTTCTCTTGAATGAAAATCATTCCAGTATACAATATTTTAATGACGTAGCCAATTTATTGAATATCGCACAGTTTATGATCAATCCAATACGAAGCAAAAAAAACATGTTTTTTTTTCGTATTTTTTTGATAATTATTTTAATGTTAAACATATTGTCAAATGGAATTAATTCTGTAACATAAAAATTTAACTAACTTAAAACATATGAGCAAATGTTCAATAATGTAAAAATAGGTGTAATAAACATGAAACAATTGCGATAATAATTATTACTTTTACTATCAATTTAGATCAGATTTAAATCCTTGTTTACATTAATACAAATGAAGTTTGTTATTTAAATATATATATATATATAATATTGTCTAACTTAAAATTATGTTTACACTATTATCATTATATTTGATCATGCATCTGGATTTTGGCTGTTGTCCACCATGCTTTTTCCTTGTTTCTAAGCAAACAACTTAATATGTATAACTATATATATACATTAATTCATGTATGTACATTAAATACCAGATATAAAATTGTATTTATTATATAGTTAAATGTTTGTTATGCCACCACCTTAAATGATTCTCTTTAACCGAGTTTTATGGCCTTACATGTACTACATCTTCGTAACATATAAAAAAAAACTCTTGTTCTTATCCGGTTGAACTATACCGAATCGGACTTCATAAAACATAATGATTTTACGATACTATATTATAATTACATATTATTTATTACAAATATGCATATTTAATGTTATTTAAAACTTCAAATTCTTTATTAATCGATTTTTATCAAATTGGACTAGAAAAAAATCATCATAATCATAATTATTTAGATAATGATTATAGACTAATATTTAAAGAATGATTTAAGTCAAATTTGATATAAAAACTACAAAAATTATCGAAGTTTTAAATTTTTAAGTGAACCCAATCTACACCACATCGAAGTAACTATAGGGTGTCCCAATAAGAAGCGCAAAATTTTAATTTACGTAACGAAGTATGTGTATATCTCGGGTATTCTGCATCCTATAGATACGATCCATACCTCATTCGACGATCAATTTAATAAGGAATTAAATACCACTCGCGGTTTTCAAAAATATTCCATTTTAGGACAGGAAATACAAAAATTCTCTACTACGAAGATACACGAAATATCTCAGGTATTCGGGGTCCTACAGGTATGATCCATACCACATCCGACGGGGAATTTAATAAGTACTTAAATAAAGAATGTTCCGAAAGAAACGCACAATTTAAATTTTATGGAATTGTCTTTTTCATTACAGTAGGCGCTCGAAACTTGACCAACTGACAATAACAATATTGTTCCTTCGTGCAGAGTTCCATGATTAGTAATCGCAACAATAGCAGATGACAATTGTCAAGATTTTAGTACTGTCAACTTAATGAAACGAAAATAGCGCGAAATTTAAATCTGCCCCTATTAATTGGACACCCGATATGATATTTAAGCTCAAACACCGTTTGATCAATTAACTTAAAATTTTGCATGTACATTGTCTAACATATTTCAAATAAGAATAGTTCAAAAATTTGGATTACTGAACAGTGTTGTATTCAAAAAACCCGAAATTTCTGCAAAAAATTGATTCTGGAAATTTTTTTTTTTGTAGAAATTTCATAATTTTGGGAAATTCCTTTCTATTTCAATAAATATTTTAAGCATCCTTATGTTACATTAAAAAAAAAAAATTAGAAAAAAAAACGTTATAAGGAAACCTTTTTTCACAGATGAAGATATTAATATGTGGGAAAAAGTGTTGAAGTGAAAGAATGTCATCAAAATTTTTGATAAAGATTTTGATCGAGTCTTATTTTTAATGGGATAATTCATTAATTATAAATAAAACACTCCATCAGATAAATGGGTGAAAACGATCAATGATTTAGATTTCAATTATGAAGAAATTTTTTTCCCGAAAAATTTAACTCAAAGAAGAAGAAGAAAAAAACGAACTCTGCAAATGAAATTTTCTTTTTACTTTGGAAACTTTGTGATGAATGTCCAACAAGAGAGTAAAAAAAAAGAAAAGAAATGCACTTAAAACTGAAATAAATGCTGAATAACAAAAAAAAAAAAAACCATGTGAGTAAGTTTTAAATCATAAAACAAGTAATGTAAGCAAAAAAAAAAAAGCAGGCATAGTATAGGCGGAAGAAGAAGTGTTTTCGAAGCAAGTATATCGTTAAAATAAAACAGGTGTATTTATCATTCTTGTGTTAACCGCGGTACGGTCAAGACGCGGCCTTGGTACTTGTTTAATTTTCGTGGAATTTTTTTTTTTCGTTTTTTCATCAATTTACTCTAAACTAAATGATATATAAAATCTGTAAAATATAATTTGTTTTTTTTCTTAGGTAATTAATTCAATCAATAATATGTATTCGGTTGATCGATAATTTTATTATTAGTAATTGAATGAAAGACAAATAAATATTAGTCGTGAACATTTTGATTTCTTTCAAATATAGAAAATTATAAGAAAATAACAAAAGTTTTGAAGAAAAATAAACCGATTTTTATTGTTGTGTGACCTAATTAAATACTTACTTTAAAAAAAAAAAAGATAAAAAAAAGAATAAGAATTATAGTAAATTTAATATATTTTAAAGTGTTTGTGTGCTTTTAAATATAAATCAAATCATCACAAGGAATAAGGGATATTAAAAGAACTCTTTTTTCTATATAATACATAAAAGGTAATATAAGGAAATTTATTATAGGTTAATTTCCCGGACCTAACATTAACTACAAGAATGGTTCCACTAATAAAGTGCGATTGATGTTTAGTCCGAGAAAGTACATAATAGCTAAAAAAAAAAATTTTAATTGAACTCTATTAAAATCCGAAATCGATTATAACATGTCAAAATGATGTTTATATATCGTAATAAAAACGAAAGACTTAAGCGAGAAACTTTAATTTAAATACCGAAACAAGTATTTAATAGTTTCGTAATAAAGTTATTTTTCAAATTTCAGTCTATGTACTCTATTAGGGTCAAATTTTAGTTGTTTTTTTTCTAATTAATTGTAGTTTTACTCACATATAAGATGTAAGTTTTAAAAGGATATACATAATCCCTTATTTTGTCAGCATTTTTGTTTTCAATATTCAACTTAAACTAATCTAAAACGCATTCCTTAAATATTATTTCACTAAATTGTCACTGCACAGTTATTAGATCACACATGTGCTATACTACAGAATAACATCTTAAATTTTTGTCGTATTTGTAACAACATCGTTAAATAACGGTCAAGAATTAGGATAATTAATTAATACAATTAACTCAATTTTTTCCGAATTATTCGAAAACGAATAAACTAGTTGAAAGATTTTTTGGTATCGGTGTTCTTTTTTTTTTTTTAATTAATAAAATATAGTAAAATATTTCATGTTAAAAAGTCAGCCAAACTTTTTAAAATACTCCAGTTTATATATAAAATGAATATAGTTTCAAGAAGAGCAAAATAATTTGCCGGAGGCTTCTATATAAGTTAAATCATATTTATATATATATGAAGTACTCTCGTATAAGTGATTTATATGCAAATTTATATTTATAGGTGATATTTTTTTTTTGTAATTTTTGTTCGCAGAACGTCCAACAGAAACTCAATTATAGAATTATCTAGGTTATGGATTAGATAGATATTTTGACTTGTCCACAAGTGTAACAAAAAAAAAAAAAAGAAGAAACGAAACGAATTAATTTTTCAATTGCAAAAAAAAAAAAATATCATAATTATTAATCATTTTATATGAATAACATTAATTAAAACATATTAAATCAATAAAAACAAACAATTATATACAATTTTCATTTATTGAATTTATGATTATTATATCGAATATGATTTAATTACATATTTTACAATATTACTATTCACTAACCGTATTATTTAAATTGATATAATTTCAAGTAAATTATCGATAAGTAATAAATCAAATCGAAATAATTAATTCAATAGTTGTGCAATAATTGTTGTGTACTTTCAAATTGTGACTTAGTTACTTATCACCATTCAATTAGATATGTGACAAGCATTAATTAAATTAAATCAAGCGGTTTATAGTAGTATATATAAAACTTGATATTATTCGTATATTTAGAATTAAATATTTTAGGTTTATTTTAGTTTTTTTATACTACCTATTTCGGATCAGAATAAAATAGTATTTTTAATTTGTTGTATGAATTTTGTTCCATTACGAACGATAAACGTAGAGATAGCTCTTTTTATGTGCTTTAATACTGAAATGTTGTCCTAATGGCTGTTTTTGTATTGATGTCTAAAAAACATTACTTTTATTAAATTAAATTTATTTTCTCCAAATTTGTTTTATTTACCGCAAAATGTGATTTTTTTTGAATTAGACGTTTAATTTACACGTGATTTGGAACCAAAATTACCAACAATTTTTCTTTTTCGCATACTACTATGTTCCGGAACAGAGCAGTATTAAAAACACAATGTTTGTATTAAGATAATTCATATATGGATACAAAGTGATATCTAGCTGTCTATCAGGATTTGTAGGGTTTAGCCTTAGATTTCTTTCGTATTACCCGCTGATGTAGAACGCTGGTATTTGGCACTGAGTTTCATTGACAAAACTGTACAAACTTTTTTCGAAATGTCTTTAAAAATGCAGGCTTCATTAATTTGTTAAACTAAGGAAATTTAATTTAATTTTCAATATTTTATAGAAAACAAAAGTATTTAGTAATTAATTTATTTTCCATATTTTAGATGCATGTTTTTGTGCTAAAAATTCTTTTCTATAAATGCTTTTAATAAAGATATATGTAAAAATTTAACATAAAATATCTGTAATGATGTCTAAAAGTCAACATAATGTGAAAAAAATTTCAAAAAAACACCATTTATAATCAATAATTCCACTGACATTAATTAACTTCTTTCCTCTCTATTCCACACTATGTCGCTATGGTACTAAATTCTCAAAAGTTTCTAGGTTTTGTTTAATTTTACTATTGATGAACCAAAGAAAAACACATATATATATTGTATAAAGGAGGTGTTAAATGACGACTAAATCTGTGATATTGGCACTTTCACATTATTCAATTGACTAGACTTTATTTTCGTAAACGACTTCCGTTATATTAGTACTAACAAGTAAACATAGAAGATAATTTGACCTTATAGATACTTCTTATATATTTTTCTTCAAAAAAGAAATTACTTTTACCTTTCTTTTTTTTTTAGAATAATTCTTACTAATTAAAGCCGATTAATTTCGATAGAGACTAATTTGGAAATTATTTGTTACAATTAAACAATTAATACTAATGATTAGATAAAATTTAAATTAAAAAAAAAAAAAACATTTACTTTCTTTTTTCAGATTTCTTTACAAAAATGAAAAGATTGCTTCGTTTTCGGATATGGTTTTCATTACTACTTTTAATTTTAATTCAGGTAATTTATTTCTCTATATAAAAAAAAGATGAATAGAGTTTAACGGCTTTTCACCATATTATTGTAGATTGTATAATTTCCCTATCACTAAACTCTTAAGATTCAACGCCTATATTTTAATTGTTTAAATTGATTGCATATAGTAAAGATATAAAAATTAAAAAAATATCATTTCTTTCGAATCAGTCACATAAAAGCATTTACATTGAAAATCAATAATTTCATTTAATATACTAGTCGAACTGTGAAGCTTTGGTTCGATTAGGAAGTGGACAGGTAATGAAGGAGTTCTTAAAATTGTTTCCTATGAAAACCTCGATCAATCGATTTGAAAAATGGTATAGTGTGTTCCATTTAGGAGGTGCAACTGTTTATATTTTATTAATGATGCTTCAATTATGATCATTTAATTTTAACAATACTTGAAAAGAAAATTAACATGATGACGAAAAGTTTAACGATAATGTTTCACACTTTGTTTATCCGCTGTCATTATGTAGAGTGAATTTTTTTTTTGGCTAACAATAATGGCAATTATTTAATGTATCTTATTGCATCCTATATTCAATTTTTCATTATAAAAACACGCACAGATTTATATTAAATCGACATAACATGCGCGAGACAAGAAAGTCTTCATATGAAGATGCGTTTCAGTCCTCTCAGCATAAGTTATCATTCTACATTATTAATATACCAAAAAAAAAAAAATGTCTGCACTGACCATACTATACATATATAATATATAAAATATAGTATGTGACGTATTTCACACTTGACCCATTTACCTAGAGGCAACTTAATATGACCTGATTTTAATAGTCGACAGGTATATAATGCCATTCATATACAAGAACACTGCACAGTATAAACTGAATTAGCTAAACAGAACCTTAATAAACTCAACGTAATAAACGTGTTCATACATAAGACTGTACTATTCATATTCATGTGAATGTTTATACATATAACAAGCTGAGTCTACGGAATTTCAATAACTTGAGGCTACAGTTTACATTGAAAACAAATTCTTTCATTCATTTCTCTTTTGCCGGAAGATTTTTATTTATTTCAGCTTGAAGCGCATCTTTTGATTAAAATTCATCCAGGTAAGTTGGTATTTAGATGAGATATATTGAAGTTGTGACCATCATATATATATATATATTGATTTTTCATATTAAATTTACTCTTAAACATTTTAAACTATTGTTGTTGTTTGTTAGTTTAATATTTTTCTTTTTCTTTTTCACAATATAATATCTACCAAATTGTTGTAGATTTTTACTCTGACAAAAGTCGAGTACGTAATCAATTTCCAAGTGTGACCATTCACTTAAAGTGAATGGAAATTTATATTCAACGCATGTTTATACATATATACAATGAAAGTTCTCAAAGATTAGCAGGATTCATTCTTGAGAGTGAACATCGCATCTATAAGGAGAAAGTTCTTAAGTCAAATGTTATGACCACTTTTGGTATTTTTATATTGGCGATATCGGAAGAAAAAGAAGAAGAAAAAAAAACACACCAATTGAAGACTGGTTTGTTTGGGTCACATTAATACCAGGATTGAATGAGGTTAAATAGAAAAGATTTGATTTTTTCCAACAAAAGAAAAATATCATATATATTTTTATTTTTTTTTTTTTTTGTACACACATAAGTCCTGTAATTTATATTGAAATAATATTTAATCATAAAGTATGTCAAATTAAAAATAATAATCAAAAATTTTGATATTAATCTGTGCTTTTAAACAAAAGAAAAAAATTTATGAAAACGAAAGACTTAAGCGACGAACTCGATGAATTTATTTTCTTTTTTTTTTTCCATAATCACGATATCAGTTTCAATTTCGATTTTTCCCTCATAATGCACTTTCAATATAATATCACGAATTTCTTGAAGTAAGAAACTTAATGATTTCTTTTGGATATATTAATATAGTTAGATTTTTCTCAAAGCTTTCAGAAATCGTTTTTCAGTTACAAGGGCAAAATTTATTGTGTCGTGTCGATTTTTCTTTTCAAATATCTTTGATCGCATCAATACTGCAAATAGAATGAAAGAGTAATCGAATCGAATCGATGGGAAAATAAGTAAAATACAAATATATATATCTGAAATCATTTTAACATAAATATTCTCTTCGTCAAAATTAGCAAGATTGCTTGAAATAACTTTTAACATGCTAAAATTTCGTAGTTCAAAATTCTGCAAATCAAGTCAGTAGGTGCATGCGATCGACTTAATTTTTTTGCATATTATGAAAATGTATTATTAACATGTGTTATATAAGAAAATGGTTTTATCTTAAGACGATTCAAATTATTCAGGCATGTGAGATTTTTTTACTATTTTTCATAGTGTTTTTCCTTTTCCACTTTTTCATTCAGTTTTAAGAAAAAACAATTTCCAAATGATTTGTGCTCTAAAATTCTAGATTACACAAAGAAGGAATTTAATTTTCACATATTATTCTTTTCATTTCCGTTATTCTGATGTATTGTCAAGATATTCCCTTGGGATTTTTTTTCAGCTATTAAATTTCTGTCACAATTTATTTAATAAAATACACAAAAATATTTAGGTTGACTTGTTTTTTTGCAGAAAAACAAAGTGTGAAAACAATTTTTACTACAATTTTATGACATAATATTATAAGTTCCAGTTCCTTATTAAATTTTTTCAAGACTAGACCTAAACAGAAGCAGCCGGCACTTGATCATATAATTCTGCATAATCGAAACGTTTACACAAATCATTTAAAAAAATAAATGAATAAAATTTTTTAATTATTATTTTCCAATAAAATTCCCAGGGTTTTGTTAATTATTTCATACTTTTTTTTTTTAAATACCTTTCACATAAGAAGTTTTTTTTTTGTTTTTTTAATTTACGTATTTATTACAAATCCAAAAAACAAAAAAAAAAACTTGTTTCATTCTACAAAAATATAATTATAAATAAAATTGAAGTAAATGCATTTAAAGTACGCAATATTATGTTTATTGAATTAAACTTTCTCGCGTTCTAAATAACAAAAATCTGGCTAAAACATTGCGGCACATTTTATTTAATATATAGTCTGTTCATACATTTTATTAAATGATATTATTCACATATGATTGTGTTGTTAACATTATGCCAATATATACATACGAGTATAAACATCTCATTTCCAGAATAGAGTTATGTGAATGGAACAGATTAAAGTCATTTAACAAAACTAAATGGTAAATCTTGACCAAAGACTAACACAGTTTAATTCATTTTGCAGACATCAGAAGACTCCAAGTCTGCAAAAGTTTTAATAAAAAAAAAAGCAGAAAAAAAAAACAAAAACAAAAACAGGATAAGACAAAAACAAGATACAACCTAAAAAAAAAAAAATTTTTAGGCCTTAACTTTCGGAACCGGAATGTTGTAAGCCGGTAATAAACCTAAAGTAAACTGTTTGATGGTGGCACATTTAAAGAACAACGTGAAATATAAACGTTTTTTTTTTTGTGGAAATATAAGTAAAATACAATGCCCGTGCCATTCAAGGTGGAAGAAATACCACAACAATAAGAGGCGCATCAATTCAACAATTTTTTTTTTTTTGGAATTATGACAGCAAAAATTCCAAAATTTCAAAGCCGTAAATGTTGCACAATTTTTTAACTGCATTGTCGCGATACAAGAACTTTAGATTCATTTCAACATTATTACCGAAATATTGAGTACACATACATGGTATAGCGCCGGCCGTTCTGTGGCACAGAGTCTTGGCCAATATTTCATGGATTATTTTTGAACATTGCAAAGATTTTCAGTTTCTTCTTTATAATGATTTATGATTACGGCGGGCATTTAGTTAAGTGGTCGTCACAAAAAAAAAAAAAAGAAAATAATAATAATAGTAATAATAATAATGATAAAAAGAAGAAGAATAAAACGGCATGGCTCACAAAAAGATTCGAAATTCAATGTGAAATTATTATTTTATTCAAGTACATATATTAAGTACTTTGGATACACTAATAACAATATGAGATGGGATTATTTTGTAGCATATTTTTTATGGTATTTTACATAAATCAGAAAATAATGATGAAATGATGCTCATTTTATGCGGTAATAAAAGAGATATTTTCATTGTTGGGTTGGTTTTTTTTTTGGGAAGAATTATGTATTTAATAAATTCCGTCTTTAAAAAAGATATTTTAATTAAAAAAAAAAAAAAAAAAAATAATGATAAGTATGTCAGTACTAATTCAGGATGAGGTGACAATTTTAACGTTAAATGATTAAAACCAAAAGAAGTAATCTAAACCAAAGTTTTTAGTTTAGTATATCCATTTATATAAGTTTGACCAAACTATATTAGTAAACTAAACCAGTCTAATATTTTACAACATCTTTGGTTGATCTTCACCTATATTTCTAGACTAGTATATTTGAACGGAAGTCCATAAAATAGTTTTCATATAGGATATATTGCTAGGTATATAAAAGTATATGAAAAGCCCATTGAGTACATTTCACATTGATGTGCAATGTGATTCGCGAAAAATATTTTCTGGAATTTTAATATGATGGCAAATATATATATAGTATATACGTATTAACAATATGAAACCTCAACCATTCTATGAAGTATTATAAATATAGAAATGTCTTTGTTTTTATGAAGAATACAAAATTGAATTATTGCTGTTTATATATATTCTCAATAACATTTAAGAGTGGAATGACGAGTTGAACAGCCAGTCCTTTTCTGTTCGCTGTTTGATACTGTTCTTATTATCTTATCTTAAGACTTTATCCGCGTTCCAGACGAGTATTAAATGTCCATTTATGGACAAATTAGGGCTGCGGGATGTACCAGTATATTGAATTATAAATACATTTCTATATAAAGTCTATATACGAATATGTTTCATGTTCTTGTTTTTTTTTTCAATTGCATTAATTACAAAATTCTTAAAAAATTTTTGTAATCTTAACTTTTTCTTTAAATTAAATTTTAATTTTAAATATTTTATATTAAATTATTATTTGGAATTTTGAAACTTGGACGAAGTCGAAGAAAAGCATCGATTATTTACCAGCAATTATCAGAAAAAGAGAACGAATTCCTTGGAAAGTTAAATTAAGTTAGAACAGAGTTAAATGAAAATCAATTTGATTGACAAATAGCTAGCAGCTTAACATGCGATAATTATTTCTAATAAGACTTCGCGAAAGTTGTGTTCAATGGAATTATTGAAATATTTTGTTCACTATTTATTAATTTTTAATACCACATAAATAATTGTAGTGCAATTGTTTTTCTGCTTTTAGAGAGTTAAATAACTTTATTATTAATAATTTTCCTTTCATAGGTTTTAAGTGCTGAAGATGTTGAGGTGGTGAAAGCAGTATCATCAGATGATTTAACAGATCAAGATCCCGATCAAGTTGCTTTAGAATCTGCTGATCAAGATGCTTCACAATCAGGGCACTATCAACATCAATCTGCTGGTCCAGGTCCATCCAGAGGAGGTATTATTATATATACATATATATATAACAAATAGTCTTATTTCTTTAATATTCTTTTAGTGGCATCAAATCATCCATCATTAGGATTGGGTCAACCATTTGGACCTCCACCACCGCAATTAGCATATCATGGACCACCGCCACCTCTACCTGGGCATGCTTCATCATCAACAACGGATTTAAAAATTGGTACATCATTATCCAATGAGATTTGGGCATCCCCAGTTCATGATATGCCGAAAATTATATCATTAGATGTTAAGTGTGAAAAAAACGGCATGAAAGTATTTCTTCAATTTGATAAACCATTCTATGGAATAGTATTTTCGAAAGGTCATTATAGTAATATTAATTGTGTTCATTTGCCAGCTGGATTGGGAAGATCTTCGGCCACTTTCGATATTGGTCTTCACGCTTGTGGCACATCAGGAAATACTGATAATGGTTTGTATGGATACGGAACTGAATCCGGTTCAGGAACATATTTCGAAAATATTATTGTTATTCAATATGATCCACAAGTACAAGAAGTCTGGGATCAAGCCAGAAAGTTGAGATGTACTTGGCATGATCAATATGAAAAAAGCGTCACGTTCAGGCCATTCCCAGTTGACATGTTGGATGTTGTACGTGCAGATTTTGCAGGCGATAATGTGGGTTGTTGGATGCAAATTCAAGTTGGCAAAGGTCCGTGGGCGTCTGAAGTATCTGGCTTAGTAAAGATTGGACAAACCATGACAATGGTATTGGCTATTAAAGATGATGACTCTAAATTCGATATGCTTGTTAGAAATTGTGTGGCACATGATGGTAAACGTGCACCAATTCAATTAGTTGATCAGAGAGGATGTGTAACAAGACCGAAATTAATGTCACGCTTTACAAAAATTAAAAATTTTGGAGCTAGTGCTTCAGTACTGTCATACGCACATTTTCAAGCTTTCAAATTCCCCGATTCAATGGAAGTTCATTTTCAATGTACCATACAAATTTGTCGATATCAATGTCCTGATCAATGTTCAGATTCTAACCTACTGGATGTGCATCATTTGCAATCTGGGCCGGAATCACAATATGGTCCACCACCTCCACTACCAATTGAATCGTATTTACATGGTGTTGGAAGACCTCGTGATGAGAGACGTGTCCGAAGAACACGTTCCACTGATCCAGAAAAAGAAATTGGCTTAAATCGAATCATTAAAGTTGTATCATCCGGGGATTTGACATTTTCAATTGATGATCAATCAAATATGACACAAGCAACAATGGTATTTCCGGCAAGAGAAGATGGCCTTATTTGTATGACAACACCCGGTTTTGCTATAATATTAGTAATACTTTTAGGAATATTAATATTCTCGTGCCTTCTATCAGCTTTTCTTTATGTTCGATTGCGGCCATTTTCATTTTCCGCAAAAGAACAAGCGGTTACATTTACAAATCCGCAAATTGCTAGCACAATTCAACAAGTTGCTCAAGGACAACATACAACCAAAAAACGAGATACTTTATTTTCATAAAACAATTAATTATTTTATCATTTTAATTAAGAATGTTTCAAATTTAAAAAGGCGAAATTTGTGCTATTTATTATTCCGAACTATTTCAAAATTTTGCAAAGCTGAAAATTTTTTAGAAATTCTATATTTATTTAGTTATTTATTTAATTATTTATAAAATTTATAAATTTGCTGTCATTTTAGAGAATATAAAAGTCTAACTGAGAAAATACAAATTTCCTTCAGTTACATATTTTTAGGCGGAAAATAAAAAAAATTATTATGTATGTGGAAAAACCCCGGTAACATGAACCGGTAGTGTGTCGCATACGATGATATGCTTACATTACCAAGGTTTGTTACTAATTTCACAATATTCTTCACACAGAAATAAATGAATAAAGTTTTTTATCTTTTCAATCTATATGTGGCGGTGGGGTTAGCCACCATTAAGTTAACAGTTTAATTAAATTATTTTACTCTTCTTTGAATTAATAAAAAAAAGTTTTCGGGTCTATTAAAAATTACAAATACAAACTAGATATAGGAAATATGTTATAACTATATTTAATGCAATAACAGAAATGTTATAAACATTGTTAAGTCGTATAGCTTTTTAAAGAATATAAAATGAACAAAAATATATATTTTTAATTACAAATTAATTTAAATTAATTATAAAAGTATGCCATATGGCAAATAATTCTATGAATAATAAAAAGAATTTGTTATTTTAGTAAATTTCAAAATGGTTAAGGTCTGGGCGCCATATTTATTTTATAGTTTAGTTTCTATATATTTATATAATTTATTATAATTATTTTTTTTTTTTTTTGTATGAAATTCATTATTAAATTAATTTTTATTATTTATATTTGTTATGTTTTCAAAAAAATATTTTATCAAATCATTGTGGCGAAATGTATTATTATGAGAATTATTTATTATTATTTATATGTGTGAATCTATGTTTTGCATCTTAAGAATGTTATGTCTTTTTTTTTGATTATAATTTATAAAACGTGGCGAATGTAACAAGTATTTTGTATGAATTTTCAGAAAATATACAATAAATAAGTTAAGAAAACTATGATATATGTCTTTTATTGGTTTCGGGTACATTGTGCCTATTCTCGAACTTAATCGAGTTTACTCGTATTCTAGTCAATTCTTATCCTTTCTGGAATTTAGTATACTTGCCTCTATTTACTATATGGAAAATGTTGATAAGCGGTATTTTACTGAATTGCCACACATTAATTTCAGATTAGAAATACTATAATTCAATAAAACAAATTTGAAATTTAGAACTTGCCATTTACATTTGGTTTTTGCGTCATCCTGTGTAGTATATAATTCAGTCCGTCCAACCTGTTTTCTGCTTTATCTACTACATCTGTTTACATCCGATCTTATTTGAAATTTAATAAACTGAACTTTTGTAATTGCCCGAAGTTTTAGGCCGATCGAATCCATTTTCTTATAGAACCTCTTATCTTACCAGTCTTCATTCTATTCGCTTTAAAAATACTGCCGCAGTATCGTTCACAGACCGGCAAAAAATCCCTAATTTACATCATCAAGGTATGCAAAATAAACCAGCGATGTGATTGAGATAAGCGATCGCTTATACAAAAATCAATTAGTATGAAAAGTACAGCAAACATTGAAGGCGAAATTTTGCCCATAAGGTATACCGAGTCGCATATAAATTTAAATTAAATTACTATTTCTCAATCAAATTTTTAGTAAGTTTTGCATGCTTCGGTGATGTAAATTTGGCTAGAGTCAGCTAGGCCATCATTTTCTCTGTCGAACTTTTTGTATTCTCAATTTTCAGAAGAACGAGATTTTCATGATTAATAAATTGGTAATAAAAGCAATACTTTCCTTTGGAGAGAAAATGATATTGACTGTAGTATATTGTACTAAACTAAATTAATTTTATAAATAGAAACTCTTTAATTATTTTCCGAAACAAATTTTATTTTTATTTTTTATAACTTGTTTTTTTGTTTTTATTTTCCTTAAATTAAATAAATAAATGAATTGACTTAAATATTTATTTCGTCGGATGATATTTTCTAGAAAAGAATTGTTTTTGAATGAAACTCAAAATTAAATTAAGTTTAATATAAATAAGAAGAACTTAAAATAAAAAAAAAATTAAAATAAAAAAATTAAAAGAATATTACAAATAAAAAATTGGAACAAAACAAAAACATTAGTTTTTTTTTTGTAATAAGAAATGCACCTTTTAGCACCAAGATTTTTAAGAAATCATAAAGAATTAAATTTAAACCCTTGTTCAAAAATTTTATTACAAAACCATAAATTATTTCTTGTAGTTCCTGTTTTTCTAATTTATTTTTTTTTAATTTAATTCTTGTTTAGAAAATTTTTTGTTTTGTTTTTAATTTAAGTACATTTTAAATATTTCTCTTATTGCATATTTGCCCGAAATTATCAGTCATTAATAATGGAGCAAGTCGTTGGTTCGATCTCCTGTTTTTGTCATTGCGCAGTTTCATGAGTACTGTTCGTTGTTACCTGGTGATGCTGTTGTTGTCCTTCTACTTGTTGTCGCATACGAAATAATCTCAATGTCATCCAAGATGCAAATGTACTAGCTGGTAATGGTGTTTGTTTTTCAATAGCCTCCTTTTGTAATTGATAACGATATAATAAAGAGCCGGCAATTAATGCTGATACAATTGTGGCTGATATAACAACAATAAAAAGTATACTGAAACCGGGTACTGGCATACAAATTCCGTAAACAACTTCTTCACTAATTTTTCCTTGAAATACTGTTACAGACTCTTGTTTCGAATCCGGACTAAATGCAAGATCAGCTTCAGATATAACATCATATATTCCGCTTACACCAACGTCAGCACTTCGAGCTTTTCGATCTGAGACAACAATTGAACGACGTCGTCGTACAGTTTTATTTGTATTTTTTGAATCTAAGTCTGGCTTATAGATTGGTCGAATTTCATTATCATCTGGTTCTAGTGATCTTGGTCCAGCTACCGGTGTTCCAATACGATTTTGTGCCTCAAATAATCTTGGCCCATGTGGAAATTTATCGTCTTCCTTTTTCAATTCCATATATTGTTCTTTCAAAATGTCCGAATCTGCTTGATCACCATTGTCGAATAACGAATCAAGATCAATTTCATCATCTTCATCTTCATGAACTGGTCTCGGAAGTAAATTTGATTTTTTCTCCTGTATATTTGTTGTTCCTAATATATTATTCATCGCCTCATTTGCTGATGCCAATTGTTTTCGATTATGAATTATATCATCATAATAAATGTCATGATCAATACGATCACCTTCATCTGGTGTTTCGTGAACGATATCATTATTTGTATTCGATATTATTGTATCCTTTCGCTCATGTATATTTCCAGTCAATTGACAATGATCCAAACAACCATGTCGACATATTTCAACTTTACATTTTATATGTACACTAAGAGCGTCGGGAAATTTGAAAGCATGAAAGAAAGCATATGTTATGACTGTTGCACGTTCGTCTGGTGCCCTTGCTTTCAAAAATCGGGATATCATTTTCGGGCGTAACACACAACCGAATTCATCCG
Source organism: Xylophagus ater (assembly GCA_963422695.1). NCBI lineage: Eukaryota > Metazoa > Arthropoda > Insecta > Diptera > Xylophagidae > Xylophagus > Xylophagus ater. Next base: position 1,143,033 of record OY730478.1, read on the forward strand.
ATAATTTAATTATGTGTCCTCCACCATCAGATGCTGAACATGATTTTACTCGCATATCAAATTCTCCTGAAAGGAAAATCAAAATAAACATATTTAAAAACATTAAAGATAACCAACAAATAGATAAGACTTTGCAAGATTTTATGAATAATTACAAGACAGCTCCGATGTCAACCAAAATACACATCAAATTGATTGATTTTTGTATGAACACGTTTTCTGGCTTTTTGTTTCAACAGCATTTTTGGGTACTATATCTTTTAGTAGATACTATCAGAGGATATATTAGTTTTGCAACTACATTTGAACGCCATAGAAATAAGGAAAAATTTCTTTGATTTCGCGGATTTAATTGGAAAATTTGTGCAGCAAATTTCAATTAAATTAATTACATACGTTGATTAGATAAATAATGACAATTATCATTTGACTAAAACAAGTGGGATAAAACCACATTAGAGACGCAAAGGTCAAGATTTTCGTGAGATTAGTATTTAAATTTTCCCACCTGAAATAAACCGGCAAAAATTTTGGTTTATTGCCGCAAGAAATATCATAAAATTCGAATTAGTACACAGCTTTTATGTTTTAGCTCCGAATTTATGTACGATATCTTAATGATTATTCAAGGTACATATATGTATATAATACAATGCATAATAATACAATCGGATGATAAAGCACTTGAATGAATATTATATTTACACGTCAGAATGTGATGGCAAAAATCACATATCTTAGCGCCTTTTTATGCATGAGCGGAATTCTTGATTGATCTTCTTCTGATTTTTTTTTTCTTTCAGTTTACCTTCTTTGAAATTGAAATTAAATAACGGATCTAAATCACACTTAGATTTTTATCTAAAAAGATATATCTTTATAGTTTTTATTTTAAGTTTTTTTTATAAAGATTGTACCGCATTTTCTGTTTACATTTGAAATGCAATTTTCAATATTATTATTGATTTTATTAAATTTTAATTGAATATTTCATTTTTTTTTTTATATTTCATTTCAAATAATCCTTGTTTTATTTTAATATAATAATAGGTCTGTTTTATTTGCCTTAATTCAAAAGTTTGTAGCGCTGCTTAGCAACCATATTGTAATTAAATGGGAAATTTTTAGCTAATACACATTTTATGATAGAAAACTGAACTATTTCGGGGATATCAGTTACAACTGCTCTGAAAGTAGTGTAGGATTTGCTCTTTTGTTGTTTTTGTTTTCAATGTAAAAATTTGCTCTACCACAGAGCAAGTGGCAAGTAAAACAGACCTAATGAAATAAAAATCTCATTTAATAATTACTAACTTTGTAATAAATATTTATTATTATATATTTATATTTTCTACACATTAATACAATATATGTAAGTTTAATAATGTGTTAAAGATTCACCATAAAAACTACCATTTATGGTTAAAATAGTTTTTATGCCATCTTTCTGAAGAAAAAAAAAACGTCTTTTCAAATTGATCTAAAATTGATTTTTGTTAGGAAATGTGAAGTTATTATTATTCAGAAGCACATGCTGCTACATGCTGATTTCAAATGAGTTCAGTATAAAAAAAAAAAAAGTAAATACTAACAATGCGTTCTTAAACACAATCCACATAATGTTTACTAATCTTTAAGTGCTGTCTTCATTACCTCATTTAAGAGTGGAATCATGGCAAACTATAAGTGACCTCTTTGAGTTTTTCTTTTCTTTTCTTTTTTTTTGTTTAACAAATCATACGGCATTTAAAAATTCGTTTAAATAAACATTTTAAAAACATTTTGTTAAGTTCAGTACATAGTTTCATGATTTTAAAGAAAATCAAGTTATTAATTATATATATAGGGTATTTCAATAGGAACAATAGATATTTGACAATCGATTGTGATCATTTTTGAAAAGATTTTAGTGTACTTTTTTAATATTCAGTATTGCTTGTCTTTTCAGTATAAAATGCTATTCAATCGAATGAAAAACAATAATTTACTGTTTCGTGTGACATATTGGACCATATTTCTTGCAAAACGAGGAAGAAACGGCATTCACTGTCAACGACGAGAGGTATAGGGCGATTATTACTTTTGTTTTTATTCCAACTTACATAGTATAGGCTTAACCAATATGTGGTGAAATCCTCCGAGATTATGCAATTAAACGACTTCAGACTTTTTTTTGTAGAGATACGTTAAATGTCTAGTCTATCAGCATGTTTATGTGCGAACCAAATTGGCCCGCAACCAGAACTGAATATCAGGGTGGGCACAAGAGGGCTCGTATCATAAATATATATACATATATTTCATAAATCTCAAAACATATCGAAGTATTCAAATTTTCTTGGAGCCCGCAAATAGCTAAGGTGGGCACAGCCAACTCTAGCCCTCTGTTAATTGCGGGCTTGGAACGAAGCCAGTTCGGTTTGATTTGGTCCGTACCAAAATGAAGCCCAATAGATCTATCATCATTAATTAAACAACTTGTATATTGAAATAAATTGTCCGAATCTAGGCTTTTTGAAATATCATACTTGCTCTATAAATTGAAATAATGTTCTACAATGATTACGCTTTGATCAATTAAATAGACCTGTAAATTGAAAATTTTGAACGTTCTTTTATATCCCGTCGTTAACATCGAATCAAATTGATTGGTAATTGAAAATTTTGAAATTAACTTTTTTTTTTTTACCTCTATAATCGTTAATTGCAACAACAAGGGTCAAAGTTGAACCCAACGGTACAATTCCGCTTACAGGTGGAGCCCATGGACCTTTCCCATGTTGTATTTCCATCCAACAATCAACGTTGTCTCCTAGAAAGAAGTGATGTTAATATTTTTAACAAGTTTTAATGAATGTTTTTTTTTTATTAAAAAGCTTTCATTTCTTTTCTTTTTCTTCTTTTTTTTTTTTTTTGTCTAACCAAAGACGGCAAATATAAATAATTATGTACAAATTTTAAATTACCTCGAAAATCCAGTTGAATTACATCTAAATCAGCAATTACCATTGGCGGTTTTGATGCGGTTTTTTCATAATCATTAAACCATTCGCAACGAAGACGTTTCGCTTCATCCCAAACTTCTAATAAATCTTTATCGTATTGTACTACGACCTTAAATTTAAAAAAAAAAAAGATTTTGGTGAAAAATTTTACAGAGATGAAAAAAAAAAACATGAAATTACTGTATTCTCATAAAATTGACCATGCAAGTCCGGTTTTGTACCACATCTTGAATATGAAATACGAAATGAGAAGAAAGTTTTACCAGTCGATGGGGGAACATAAACACATCTAGGATCACTATGTTGCCCTTAAAAATATATATTTTTATTAAGTATTATATTACAACATTATATTGAAGTCGTTTTTATACCTTTAGAACTGACGATTCCTTCGAATGGATGTGAAAATGAGAGATGCACATCCATGTGATCTTTGCCACACATTACTTCTAGTGAAACTATTGTAGGCATACCATCCGGTCTTTCTAAGGGCCATATTTCATTACCAGCTATTACTAAACTAATCTGAAATTACAAAAAAATAAAAAAAAACAATATTAACATTTTTATTAATTCATAATTTTCTAATTATAATTGAAACTCAGAAAACTTTCAGAATTGGTACTGATTTTTGTGGCTTTCTAAATCTAAAAGTCAATAAACTTAAAATTTTTCTTAATAATGAAAATAACACGGTTTATAATTTCTATAATTGAAAATTGAATTTTGATGTTATTACCGAATAAACGCTTTTAAGTTAATTTGGATTTGTTAATTAATTTTGGTTTTTTGATTTTTTTTTAACAGAAAAACTGTTTCTGTTTCTTTTAAAAAATCATTTTTATAGAATAAAACATATTATGCAAATATGATTTACTTGTTTTTATGTTTCTTTTATTGGAAATTAATTAAAACATCATTAAATAGTTTTTAGTCTATATAATTTTTCTATACCAATTTCTTGAATTAAAGACGAAATAAAAAAGATCGAAGTGAAAAAAAAACCAGAATAAAAAGAACCAATTTTATTATATTTTTGTATCATTCCGGTAGACTTCGTTCATAATGATGTCTTTTTGTTTGATGACCAGATCATCAGACCGCGACTTAGTTAATTCTGAATAAGACAAGATATAAATGAAGAGAATAACAGAAAAAAAAAGTGAACTAGAATATAATGAGCCGAGGCATCTAAGATAAATTACCGCTTGCTGATTCTAACCATTTTCTTTTAATTAATTAGCTTGCGCTTTTGCAAAACGTCTTAAAAACTCAGTCAAGTGGATTATCAGATTTCAAGTTTATTTGAGAGCGCTTAGAAAGACCACATATGCGGATGCAATTTTCTTTTTTTACAATGTCTTCAATAACCCTTGTCCATAAAATTATAATTACAAAAATATATTTAAATCAATAAGAAAATTTGCTTATGGAATTTTAAACAATATTTTGAATAGAGATGTGTCGCGAACATCATATGAATATGTTCATAGTTCCGAGGAACTTAAAATTCGACCGGGAATTTTCATAAATTTAAATCTAGCATAATAAGAAAAATTAGGTTTAAATTCAATTATTCCCATTTGAAGATGAACAGGTACAGTAATAGAGGACCAATATTGAAAGACGACTCGAATAGGTATTTCAAAATATTTGTTGTGCTTTATTAGTTCTTGAAACGTAATTTCAAAGGCTTGAGACAAATCGTGAATATTTTTTGTGCATTTTTTAATTTGAAATATCTTTGCAAGCCGCAACAGAAGAAGAAATAGGAAACACTTGAGAGCCGCAAGAAAACATTAGCTGCAATTTCCCCCAGGCCTGCACTATACGATATGCCAACTGGTTAGGCTACTTTTAGGCTCTAATAACGAACACGCTACTTAAAAAAACCATTAAGTAAAATAAAAATCATAGCATGGAGCTATATACGCCGATTTTATCTTCTCATATGTTTAATCTTATTCTAAGGTTTCTAACTCTAATTTTTGTAAGCAGAAATAATTCTAAACATATAATTTAATATCATTTATTAGTTACGAAGTAAAATAATTAATTTACGATAAATTAGATTAATTTGTTTGCTTTCCATTTATATATATATATAAATATAATAATCGCAATCGGAGCATGTACCGTCAAATGTAATTAAGAAAAAAATAAAATGTGGTGCTCCTATTTCTTTTTAAACTAACTTTTGGAAGTTATGATATACAATCATAATTTTAGAAAATTCTAAGGTATTTTTGTTTGTAGTTCAATTACTTAATATTTTGGGCTTAAATTTAACTTTTTTTAAGAAACAATTAATTAATAGAGATACAAATCTAATATAATCATAATTCAATTTGATGATTACATTTTACATCTGATTTTTTTTTTTGTTTAGTAATATTATTCTTTTCTTTATTATATAGGTAAATTATGTTTAGCTAACATACAAAACATATTCGCAATCTAAATTTTTACATTAAAAAAAAAAAAAAAACAACATAGTTTCACGAATATGTATAAAAAATATATATAAAAATTTAAAGAAAACGCGAAATGATAGCCACGCGATTCACCTTCGTCATAATAACGGATTTATGGGATTTCAATGGTTGCAATATGTTACGCGACATCAATTTTTACTATGAAGAGCATTATCACATATTCATAGAAAATGGTTAACAAGTTTTCCTATAAATGAAATACATTCACAATAAGAAAAAAAAAAACTAGCTAGCATAGATCAATCAATCAATTTTATGCTTTCCGACATTTTATAATGTCCAAGTTTTACTGTGTGACTTCTTCACTCGTATATAAAAATTGTCAAGATATTCTTTAACAATATTTATAATATTTATTTTTAATATATGTAGATTTTTACAGGGATAGGAAACTCGAGTCATTAAATTTTGAAGAAGTTCCAATCTGAAAAAGGAAGGATAACACTTTCGATACATCGATACTGTGACTGGGACTAGCTAGCCTAAGGATTTATTACTGCTATGAATATTAAGGCCAGAAAAAATATGATTCGAGAAGAACAGTGCTTTGCTCTTTAGGTTTTGTTTACAAACTTCTATTTTAAACCAACTAAAACTTTTGAGTAATGGAATAGATACCGTTCTTTTCGAATACCTGTGATAAAATCACTGGTTGGCATTTTGGGCACCATCTCTAATGAAATTAAAGAAATCGCATATTACCTATTTCAAAGATGTCAAAATGATCCTTATTTTGGTATGCATTATAAATTCTTCCTTTCGCTACATTTATAATTAAATACCCATGTGCACATCGAATAGGAAATGTTTGCCTAGTCTCACAACTGGATTAGGTATTTATGCGGGGAAAACTTCTATTCTTAATCGATTTTGTATAACGTTGTTGATTGATAATTCATTTATATGTGATATTTGATCACTATTTTGTATCAGATTATAAATATTTTTGTTTGATTTCTCATAAAATATTCAGAAGATTCGAAACTAATTATTTTATGTTTCTTTTAACTTATAGCTTATATACCCAGCAGCTATTTTTGATTGGATTTGAAGAAAAATAACTCTTGTCCACGTATTAAGGAGAAGAAAAACAAATTGCGAAAACGTTTACGCGTATACTCGTTCAGGAATTTTAAAAGATATCAGAGGTGGATGTTCATTTTTGATTTATTATAAAATAATATATAACGATATATTTTCATAAAAATAAATGTTTGGAAATTTCAATAAGTTTGCGTATATATTTCGAGCAGTGCATTTTTTCAACTTAAAAAACCAGCGATTTAAACTAGAAAATATTTATTTAGTTTTAAAGAATAAATTTTGTTGAACCAAAAAAAGTTCTCCAATTTAGACATCGTAACATATTGGCACTAGTAATAGTGAAAGTTCCATGATTTTCTTTATAAAAGAGAATCTAGAAAATTCTTGAAACAATCAATCAATTATTATTAAATCAACAAGTAATAGATTAGAAAATTTCATAATATTTTCAGGAATAGGAGCGCCTCTAATACAATACAATACAATACTATACAATATACCCTCTGATACACTATGTCAGGGTATAAAAACTATAGGAATAAACATTTCTTTTCTCGACAAATTTTTAAAACAATAACGTAATAATAGTATTTAAATTAATTTTTTTTTTTTGTTTTACTTGTAAACATTTTTATAAGAAAACCTATTATTCTTGAATAAGTCAGGAGAGTAAGACGAAAAAACAAACATCTGAGACTGTGAAATTATTTGATGAGAAATATTATATCCCGATAAATTGTGAAGGAAGAAATTAGCTTATTAACAAAGAAAATTCTAAATAAAAAAAAAAAATTATGTTGTATTTAATGCCGCTATATTTTTAAAAACAATAAAATTTTTAATAGCTGACAAAAAGTCTGAGAAAGTTTTGCAACATATTAATATACGTAAAGGAATTGCATGATGAGATTATATATATTTTTTTTTTAATCAGAATGCATTAAATATTACGTTTCTTCTTATTTTTATTATAATAAAACAAATCAAATAAGAACTGCATTCTTTTTAGGGTAACTTTTTATAATAGCAAAAACAAAAAAAATGCATTTTCATTTTAATTACACTTTTAAAATGTATAATTACTATAAAAACGGCTTTAAAAATAAACGAAAAGGTTAACAATTAATTAATTAATATAATTATTTCCTTATTAAAATGTTAAGCCAAATATTTTCATGATTTGCTAATTTGAACTTCTTTAAATTAAAAAAAAAAAAAAAAACCTGATCATTTAAGAATGAGTTTCCTTCATGAAATGTAATACTTCTGCCTTTATCTGTTGCTCTTAATTTATGCTTACTTTCTAATAAAATGGGTTTACCATATTGTAATGCCCAAAGGATAGAAATCTAGAGAATGGATTGGTTTCAATGAAATTCGGTATCCAGATCTGTTGATTATCTATTTGAAGCGGCTGTGAATTAGTGTTAATTTGAAAAAGACGAAACAAAGTTATAGAGAAAAATTCTTAAAATATTGATAGTTTTGGTGCTTCTTTCTCAGAGTTAATCCATTGAACTATAGATTTTTTAACTATGAGTCCCATTTCTACCATAGGGCGTTACTATATGTATCCTATTGTGAAACTGGTATCTTATTCGTTCATTCGTTTGATCAATCAAAGGAAATAATTCAAAAATTGTGTGTATAAGAAAGTCAGAATGATTTTTCCAATACCACATATTTAATAGAAAAGCATCTATAATATAATTAAGCTATATAAATTTTAAGTATTCCGGAGAAGCCTGCTTTTTTTTTTGAAATTTAAATCAAATGTATTACATACACGAACCTCATTAAAGCGAAGACAAAAAAACAACAACTTAAACGGTAATCACATAAATAATATTAAATTGGGATACATTAAACATTCTTTTAAAACATTATTATTTATGTGCTTTTCTAGTTGTTCCAGTAATAATAATTATGTAGGAAAATCAATTCAACATGTTTACAATGCTAAAGCTAAACAATTCTTATATACTACTTGGATTATGAGAGAGATTCAATGATCTTGACTGATGATTTCTTAATAGCTCCTGTTCAGATTGAACATGCAAAGTGAGAAAAATTATATATTCTATTAACCGTACGATATTTTTTACCTATATACATATGTATTTATGTATTGTATTAAACATATTTGTAATTTCAATTTCCTGGCAAACCTCGATGTGCTAATAATGAAGTAAATATATATATAAATAAATAAAGTTGGTCTAGTGAAAGAGGTAAACACAAAACTAAGTACTTATATGTACATATTTGTTCATATATGTTTATTCAATACTATATATTATTAGTAATTATGGCACAAATTCAAGTGAATATACGGTATACGGATTGGCACACTTTAAATATCATATTACCTGCTCTGCGATGCATCAATCGAAAGCATATTTAGAAGAGAAACTTAAATATCATTATGTTAATCAATTTATTGACTCATTCTAAATTTAAAGAAAGAAAAAACATCTAACTATTTAATTTTATTTAAATAAAAATAATGATGATGATGATTAGGTCGCGAGTTATTTCGCTTGAATACGTTTTTATGTTTCAATTCGTGAGTAAAATGATATACGAATGGCCATAATGTATGTATTTGTTAATATTTTATACATTTTTACGGTTAAAATTATTATAATTTTAAATTAAAAAATTTATTTCATTATTTTCAATAATTTATATATAAATTGAAAATAGTTTTTTTTTTACCTAAAATTCGGTTATTATTTATTTCAAAATACTAAATTTATAGAAATACTAGCTGAATTTCCCGGCCATTGCTCGGAGCTCACGGATTCCTAATTTTCGTAGAGCTTACACAGCACAAGAAATGCATATTCCTATTCACATGAAAACTGCGCATGCGAAAACATTTAGTATGTGTATTTTCAGTTTTAATCAAATGATACGATCATCGTCGAAATCGAACGATGTGAACCGATATGTGAAAACAAACAAACAGAATTTCAGTTTCAATTAGTAAATTGCTTACTTCGGTTTAGTTTAATTAAAATCCCATAAAGATATAATTTATCCTTTTTTTTGCAAAAGGTTGTGAATAATATGAGTCAGTTTCGAATTATTTGTATTAATATATGAATTTGAATACGTATAAAGCTTTTCACGGAACGCATTCCACTATGCGCTATGCTATAAAAAACATTTTGCCCTTTGATTTTAAATAAAAAACCGTCAATAATTTTCTAAATCAACTTACCATAAAATGTAAAATAAATAATTGACTTAAACTAAGGTCCCACAGTCGTGTAGGACCTTTCTGTGAGGTCCACATTCTGGAATTGACGCTATTTTGGAATATCTGAAATTTAAAATAAAAATATATATATAGATTTTTATTTATTAAACATTTTTATATTCAACAATAGTTAAACATGTGAAAAATATGAAAAACAAAACGTTTTATTCGAAACTTGCTTGGCGCTTGTCACTGATTCAGAGTTTAGGAGTTCATCACTAAGTAAATTACTTTTTTGATTTCAATATACAACATAATAAGCTAAGTATTCACCTAACAAACGAAATGTTTTTTGCTTTCGTGGGTAAAAGAGAAATAATAATAATATCTAAAATAATTCGTCAAAATATCCTGAATTTTTCTCAACTACCTATAGTACCTACTTAGTATATAACATCTTCATTTACTATAGAGAATTGTTCAAGTGGGTGTTTTCTTAATGTTCAAGTTCCGCACTGATTGAAAACATTTTTCAACATTTATTTCAATAGATCAAATCAAAACAACAACTAGTAGATCCGCAGTCATAAATCACTGATTGATATTGATTAAGAAATATTCAATTTTACCAATCAATTGTAAATAGAAGTTTAATACAAAATAAAATATGATTTAATAGTCTCATCAATCTAGAAATGACAGTCTAATAAGTATTTGCAGTTTCTTTTTTTGTTTGTTGCGAACATTATTTAAAACAGTGGTTTTTAACAAGTACCTACGTGAATAACTTTCAATTAATATATTTTATTTCTTGATATCAAAGAAAATTATGAAAAATTAACTCAACTTCTTTTTTCTTAGGCATGATGAATGGACCTTTTGATGCGGTTAAAATATACTAAGCCTAAATCCAATATATCCAAATTATCATTTTATCATGTTTATCATATTGTAGAAAATATGTTCCAATTTTTTTATTACGATTCATCAACGAAAAAAAGAATACAAGTTGGATAACTGTGTTATATTGTCGACTTTTGTTAAACTAAAAATGTTTTGAGAACCTGTCAATAAATATATTAAATCAATTATTTTATAGAGTTTCTTAATAAGAACTTTTTTTTAAAAAAAATTTTCAATTTAACACAAATTTTCGATGAAAGTTCTGAATTTCATTATTGAAATATCTTGTTAAGATCAAACCAAAACATTTTCTAATATAATTTTGAATTTTAGTATTATATCTCGCCGATAGATGGGAAATATTACGCCGCTTTGATGGAGCAAAATCATACTATGATATTTTTCTTATTGATATTTCACTACAAAATAATAAAAACTAATTATCATTAGATAATATATATAGTATATAAACTCTAAAAAAAAAAAAATCTTGTTTCATCTTCAACCATATTTATAGAGTACGGTACGGTTAGTCTATTTTTTTTTTGTTCATTTTTCTTTTATTGTACATATATGATTTAATATATTTAATATGCATTCTGCGCATCCACATATCATCACTATTGATCAAATAATATTACAGCCCTAATGCATTCCATTATAATACATTTACGTACATTCCTCAATTTTTGCTCCTTACCTCAATATAAATATTGAACAAAATTCTAGTCGACCATCAAAAGAATTACAAACACATCACAAAATACATAATTTTTTTACTTCTCTAAATCATATTTATAAATGACAAATAATGAAGAAAAAATCATGACCCCCCCTATATGTAAGGTATATTATTCTCTATTAAAGGTCTTCTATTTGTTTTGTATCATTTAGAAAAAAATAAGAAGAAAAAAATTATTATCGTAAAGTACAGTTTCAATTAGAATTCCAAGGAACACAATATTGAAAAGATGATGATGATGATGGACAACGACAAGAAAAGTGTCACCATTAGTGTGGTACTAGAGAATCAATAGAATTATCACCATATAGTAACATCTCGTAAAATGACAAACATTCAAGAAAAATCATGTTAGGTTTTTAAACTACTTATATAAGAATGCTATAAAAGACTATCTATAAAATTAAAAGAAAAAAAAAAAAAAAACGCCAAACAACAAACAACCTTCGGCCACAATGGCGTATAATGGAATGTTTAGAATGAGTACATATACAACACCACCAAATCTAGAGAAGATTCGTATAATATCGACATCTACAACTATTGTTGTTAAAACCATAACCATCACGTGAATGATAGACGTGCAGACCAAAGCCATCCATCCCAGTTACTTATGATGTATACCATATAATGCTATTACATATTATTTAATTTTTTCTATGTTGTATTACTTTTGGATGCGTAAAGAAAAAGAGTGCTCTTTATAGGAAATAAAAGAAAATAATTATTCCAAATTTGAATGCAGTTTACCGAACTGGATGGTTTTTCTTTGAGCAGAAGGAAAAAAGAAATGTTATATAATAATAATAATAAATCGAAATGTTGAACATATAAAAACTTGCCTACTGATAATTCTGAGGACGAAACACAAGAATCACATACATCAGACCAGTTAACCATATGCTAAGTTTTCTTATAAATATTATAGAACAGGTTAAACATTTTCTATATTAACAACTTTTCTATATTCTTGCAGTATTAATATGTTATTTAGTTAGAAAAACTAGCACCTGCTTCAGAATTTATGTCTTTCTCTTTACACTTAGATAATTTGTATTTTTCGAATATTTTCAAGAAGTTTAATACAATTTTTTAGTCATATATAATCAGTAAGAACGATTTATTCAATTTATCCATTTCCATGTGAAATAAAATCTATTAAATTTTGTCCTAGCTTAAAAAATAATTCCATTTCATCCAAATATCTAGGCTTATCATTGGGAGAATTTTCGGAATTTAAGTTGCCTTTGCATATCTGAATCAGGCCAACAATCAATGTAGTTCATTACTACGTCTTTATGCGTAATGTGTGGACCACTTATGTCTTTTCTTCAGACTTGAAAAATTTGTAAATTTTAATTACAACCCAACAAAATCGTCATTGTGGAATTCACAAGAATTTGCGAAAGATTCACCAAACATATGCCGATTGTGTATATTCTATATTACTTTAATTAAGAACTAACACAGGTGCTAACAACATAACTCCAATCCTGAAAATGTTATTTAAGTCGTCAAATCATACCAAATTACTTATTTCTGCATCCTTAGATCGATTTGATAGAAATTCAACATCAGATCACGAATTTGTATAACGAAAGCACTATTGAAACAGTACCATAGATCGAGTATGCAAAATTATATTTTAATTCGAGAAATTTTTGTCGTTTTTCTTTTATTGCGTAAAGTACCAAAAACTCCAACATTCTATAATATTTTTTAATAGCTTAAAAGTGTCTAGATGGCACAGAAACTTCAGGCGTTTTCATGTTATATGCGCAGTCTGAACTTCAGACTCTGAAGTCGACTTTTTAAAAGGGTAACCAATGAAAAATATACAATAATATAAATTGATTTCATCGTTTATAATTAAAAGAAATACAAAAAAGTAATTCATTGAGCTGTAAATTACATGTAATACGTCTATGAACAGTTATCACAACAATTATTGCAAATTATAATTGATATAAATAGAAAACAATATTTTACAAACTTTTTCTCACTTCATCAATTTCGGTGAAAGAATGATGAATTGGCGAATTTGATTTAGCATAATTACGTCGAATCCAAACAGTTCAATAAAAATGATTTACCCATTTCTTTTTTTCAAAGCTTTTAAATTGATATTTTATGAATTTTTATTTTATTCAGTCAAATATTATTCAGGCGTATTCTGAACACACATGTTATGTTATGTTATCTTTGACATAAAATAAAATTTTTCGTTAATTTCGTATTTTGTACATTTTATTTTATTTTAGAGTATTTCGAGTACATATTTCAGAAAGAGAGAAAGTAAAATGACCTGAATAGGATATGAGAGATACTATTTTTCGGATTCTTAGCGAAATTGCAGTTAAGACTATTGTGCATATAACGCCAGGAGACCATATCTGACTGGCATATTCAAGTATTGGTCTAACCAGAATGGTACAAAGTACTATACTTGTAGTAATGTCGGGGTCCGAAAATTCTTTGAACCAACGTTTTATGAAGCCTAATATATTGTAGAATATCCCGAATTTTATGAACGTTATATAATTTGAATACATTTTAGAATAGATGACGTTATAGTATATACTATGAGCACACTACGCATTACTGAAAAAGCCATATTTTATCAATATGGCATACTTTATATAATGCACAAAAACAGTTAGAAGACGTGAAAGTATATCGAAATAGTCAAAAATTTTAAAATGCCAACAAAAAAATCGTTATAGGTATATGTATGGTTATACGTTATTACCGCTAGTCCAATATTTATTTATTTCAGGCAATAGTTGAAATTTGTAATATCGAAAAAAAAACAATGTCAAGACACACACTATACGCACTTTTAAGTTCTCACGACTTCGGTATCACAAGAAAAATATTATCAAAACTTGTTCGTCTACACGTGTGGAATCATTTGCATAAATATCGAAAATATCGTGTCTTCAACAGGTCTACAGATATTCGTGATAAGGTCGAATACAAATCAAATTGTCGAAACAAAAATTCTTTTAATTCAAATTATAAATTCCATTGGGATTCGTGTGTGCCCCGCGTTTAAGAAATATGTGTGTTTTCATTCCGAAATTCACTTGGTACATTTATGAGCCCACGGATGAAAATTTTCAAAAAATTATTACTTGACACATGAAACATATATTATAGAAATGTATGATATGTGCTTCAATAAGATCCAGTTTAATGACAAAAAAGAACTTGTCGTAAAATTTTCATTTCCGTTTATTCCACGAATGAAATGCAACAATGGGATCGATCCCATTAAACCGGCTCCTTGTCGCGGGATTCTTGGATATTATATTATTTAAAACCGCGCGTCCTTCTGTTTTTTTTTTCACCGTTTTATTTTTTTAGTTATTTTTCTTATTACTTGTTTTTACTCATTTCTTAGGAATTTCCTATATTTCCAAGTTCATGTTAAGAACCACATCTTATGTGTTGTTGTTTTTTCTTTTTGTCTCTCGTTTAGAGATATTGTCTGAGATACAACAGGCTTTATGAATGCGCATATTAAATTTTTAGTACAAATAATATTTATTAAAGAATCTTTAAAAAAAAACCGAAAAACAAAATCTACAACACTGATGCACGGATAAGTTGTTGATTATGATGTTTGATTTGGAGTCTGTCAAGGGTCATTAAAAGGATATGTAAATTTGGTTACATACATATCAACAAAAATTAGGTATAAGCATATAGTACACATATTTTAAAATATTAACGACGACTACCACAGACTAGTATACCTAGAGATGAACAAGCTATATGGACAGCGTGATGTTCAAACTTGAATAGGATAGCTTAAAATATATATGTAATATGCCTAAGGTCAATAAAGGAACATTTTAGTTACAAAGACCATTGTTTTTATCAACTCAACGTCAGCAATCTTCTATACATGCCTGAGCAACGTCAGGCAACAAGTATATTTATATTTAATTTGCGAATATCAAATTAAAACAACAAAAAAGAAACTATTTCTTTTATTGCCAAAAGTTTAGTTATTATTTTCATTAACAGCAATTATTGGATATAATTACATCTAATACTTAATTGGATGAATAAGATTTTTGTGATTTCGTCTTAATTGAAGGCAATGCAAAAAAAAGCAAAACAAAAACTTAACAAACCATGAATGAAAGCTCGAATCTTTTATTTTTTTTTTTTTTGCGTTAAGTCAATGCCCTTAACAATATCTTGAAAATAAAAAAAAAGAATATTGATGGTGTGAATTACTTAGCCACATAAAAGATAATTACACTTTTTAACGACTATCCAGTTACTACACCTATATAATATCTGAATACATTTTAAAGGTAGTTCTTATCTTAGGTAAGCATATGATAACAATACCCGATTGATTTGTTTCAAACTATGCTGCAGGTGAATTTCTTATTGTGTAACAGTAATATATATATGGTATATGATTATCGAATGTTTACAATATTCTATATATAAAATTACATATTAAGTACGTTTCACGTTTAATATTCATTTTCTTTCCATGGTTATTAAACACACGGATTTGTAGTTTTGGTAGGTACATAAAAATACGCAGGCGAAAAACGTGATAAGAATTTTTAGATTTTACTTGAACTATACTAACTATGAAAAAAAAAAAAACTGAAACTCAAGTAAAGATCAAACCATTATCGGGCATTAAATTTATATATATAAAGATATAACTTGCTAACGGCTTGATCTTTAACATAATTTCATAAAATGCACAGCTAAGACCACATTTTTCGATGAATTTCCGGTTAAACAATATTTTTTTGATTTTTCAAAAAATTTTCTCTTCAACTATTTTAAGAAATTTTTGATTAATATTATTTTTTTCCGTTTTAATTAGAAATGTTTTTTTTTTTTTATAAAAGCAATAAGTTTAAAATGTGGAAAAAAGAAAACATTAAATTCTTTCGTTCATTATCGGGAAAAAATAGTATTTACTAAATATATTGACCAAGCCTTCAAAAAGAAAAAAAAAACCTCCGTTAACTGCCACAACATATATTTTCAGTTATTTCTGTGTTTTGTTCACAATAAACACCTTGATCTTATTCTTATAGATTCCTTTATTGTTAACTAAAATATTTTCATACAAAAGATGTTCACTGCATTTATTTATTTTTTATTTTTTCGCTTGAAGTGTGACACGATCTGGTAAAAATCATATTATAACAATTCAAAAAGAACTTTTAAATTTCATAAATATATATAACAAAATTTCGGTTAAAACAGGTCTGTCAAAACTGCAGCCTACGGACAGCGCGACCTGCTTTCGGTGTCATTTGCTGCAGCCCAAAAGATCAGTTAGATAGTTGTATTAGCTGAATTAGAAAGGAGTCAATCAGTAGCATTGCTTATAAGCAAAAAGCATACAATAAAAAGAGTTTTCCACTTGGATTCTAATTTGGGCACGTCTGCATACTAAAGGTCATTAATAGAATTTGTGAAAATGAGTCTGTTTAATGAAAATTTTCCAATAACATAAGATGCCGTATGCCTCAAGTACAACGGATGCGAAAATCTGTCGTGCCGACGCTATCTCTAGTTCCAATATACGATGAAAGTTTAAAAAATCAATCCATATACATATATAAAATAGATTTTTAAAAAATTGAGTAACATAATCTTCTTTTTTAGCTCGGGAAAGAACGCAAGTCGTCAAGATGGACCGAATACCGATTTGGGTTGACCAAGCCTGGTTTAAACCATGTTATTATGTGGTAAAATGTATAACAAAATAACCAAAAAACTGGAAGCTCTTTAAACTGTTATGATTTTAATAAATTCAAAACATAGTCGCCACCATTCATAAGGTAAAATCTATTTCAATTCAATTCAAAGCCCACTCGAAATTCTATATGGCGCGGCGCAGGTGAAAAATTATATACGAAAACACCTCATCACGTTTACACCCAAATCACTCAAACCAAAATAATAAATTATTCATGTCAGATGAACTCTTTTCAAAATGGACCATAAATTTTCGGCTTTTTAAGTTTTCAGAAAATAAGATCAGAATAATAAAAACTTAGTTTTGGTGAACATTGAAAAATAATGAGAAGAATTAATATTTTCGGGGGGCGGGAATGAAATAGAAGGAAAAAAATCAGTTAACTGCCCAAAATAAATGAAATTTAAAAATTAGGCTCTTTCAAATTTTATATTATTTTACATGGTTCTTTGATTACTTAATAGAAATTTTCTTCATTTTATTTCTTCTAAATGGGAAGAATATTTGAAAGGTAATTAAAGGCAAAAAAAAACATTTACATAACTTATAATTATAAAAATATACTTTTTCGGAAGCAACCCGTGATTTTTGGTTTTATCATAATGGCTGAATCTTTAGGAATTTAATGGAATTCTATCGAATAAGTATTTTGTTGTTTGGGAAAATAATTCATTATTTCACTATAAGCGGTTGAACGTTATAACCGCAACATCGATTATAGAAAAATCCCAAGCTGTTAGTTATCTGACTGAGCTGAATTTTACTCGGTTTCTATAAAATTAGGTTAATTTAATGAAATTCGCGACCTTTAGAGTCATTACAAAGTCCGTACAGACCAATTTGTCATCTGGATATGACAAAATTTAATATTGTTTCTGAACTCAAAGATACATGGAGATCCATAGTCTGTTCTTTCTAAAAACTCAACTGTTATATGAACCAAAGAATAAATAATTTGAAAGTATGAAAACTTAGAGATTTAAAAAATAGACCAATTAAACATAGTAACAAAAATTACATTGAGTTAAACTACGTCATCACTCTTTTTGAAATACCGAATCACTCTTATCTTTTATGCATATGTATCCGCATGTATCAAAATCAAACGAAGAAAAGCACGGCAAGGATGATAGGAAGTTTACATATTTTCCAATTACTTATTCTTTAATGTGGATGGTCAAAGAAATTTGAACACACAGGATTTTAAAAACCTAACCTTAACAAAACCCAGATTATGAATAGGAAGCGGTATGAAAGGGATTTCATGGATCACGTCATTTATAGGTTCGTAAGAAGTACCAAAAATCATACAATATAATAGAGTTATTCACATGTATTCTTTTTCACGACATTCTGTAACAAATTAAACTCTTTATTATTTATAAAAGACTCTAATTTTTGGTAAATAAGAATAAAAGTTGCAGCTTGCAACTGACGAGGATCAGGTTCGATTCTTGACGTCGCCGATTTCAAATTTTTTTTCTCAGAATATTAAATATTAATATTAATATTAGAACTTGTAGTAAAATAATTATAAAAAAAAACTTCTACTTATAATCAGAAAGCTCTTCTTGTCGGAATTGATATTTGTTTCTAAACATATTGAATTTTCAAAAAAAGCCACATGAGAGATTCTTATTCATATTTTAATAAATAACAGTTATACAATAAAAAAAAAGACAAAACAATTTCACTTTTACTCTATTTTTGGTGAAAAATTTTTATTGTACAAGATTTGAATAAGATTTGTCCCACTTTGCGTCTTTTTTATATATATATACGAAAGAAAAGGTAATAAAAAATCTTTTTTTCAATATTTTATACCATAAACAAAACAGAACCAAAAATTCTAAACAATAGATGTTAGAAAGTGAAGTCAAGATTCAAGATTCAAATGGTTAATGGTCAGTTCGTCAAGAAGAAGAAGAAGAAATACAATGTTAATTGAATGAAAAATACAAAAACCAATGATAAAACTTTTGTATACTATATACAAATGAGGCCACATTTTTGAGAACTGAAACAATAATGATGAGAGCTTCCATGTCGGAATCTCCAAGACCGGTTGTGTCTTGTCTTAGAAGTTTTTTTTTTTTTTTTTAACCTAATTCCAAGCTAATTCATTTTCATGTTGTCAACACAAAAATTATTATTTATTTTATTAAAAATTATTATTATTTTCTAAAATATTTTATAGATTTTTATTATTATACTAAGATTGAAAGCTTACCTGATAAATTAGAAAAATCCTGTTTTCCAGTATTTTAATATTCCAATTAACTTCTCTTTATATTATTCTGTTCTCAAGTCAACCAAAAAGTAGCGATATTAATTTTATTTTTATTATATAAATACTTGTATATATAAATAAAAAAGAAATCTACAAAAAAGTAGTTTAATTCGTGTTTGAAAATCTACTCAAAAAAAATAAATTTAAGCTAAACTTTTTCCGGTCACTTAATCACGATCGTGGAAATAAACACGAAATCGACGATCTACTTTATTTTTCTATCTTTTTTTTATTTCTTTTTCAATTAAGTAATGTTTAATCACTAAGAATCAGTTTCATTTATAATGATTTTTTTTCTTTAATTAATAAAGTATAATATTAAAAAAAAAAACATCATAATATATGATTATATACTAAATTAAAACACTTAATTAAAATAGATTTTTATTTAAAAAATTATTTTAATAGTATTTTTTTAGCTTTACTTTTTTGCTAAGAAATTATGCTTGAGGATAAGAAAGATCTTTTGAAGTTCAAAAATTAATTTGTTTATTTATGTATTTTATTTAAACGGTTCTTGGAATCTCGTTTTGGGTAACACTTTACCGAATCCAATAAGAATAAGGTGAAGAATTTTATTAATGAAATACACTTGGAGAGATCTGGATTATAATTCATATATATTGAATTATGAATGAAAGGTAAAAGTTAATATAGATCAGGAATACATTGAGAATGATAAGATGAAAATTCCAATACCAATTTCTTTCTAGAAGAAGAATAATAATAATAAATAATATAACAAAATACAAAGTTTTGCATGAAAAACTATTTGCAGACAGACTAAAACATGGTTGATTTTTTTTTTTCTGGATATAAAATTTATGGGAATATTTTCATAATGAAAAAAAAAAAACAGCATGTACGAAATATATCTTCTCTTTTCTCTTTAATACTAAATTATAAATACAGGTATTTCTGAAGAATACCGATCGTTGACCAGGTTATAAAACCCGTGAGTTTACTTCTTTTTGTTGTTTGTATTTAATAGTTGATTTAAAGTTGATAGTTTTTGTAATGAATTAAATACAATATTTATAAAAAGAAAGCATAAACATATATTAACTAAATATATGGGAAAATATACATCGTAAATACCTTCAAAAAAAAAAAATAATAAATAAATAATAATAATAATAATAATAATAATAAAAACAAAAACAAAAGAAAAATTTCAATCTAATAAAAAAAGAATCGCGCGATCATCTTAAATGACATACAAGTGAAGATCACTTCTCGATCGTTGGAGTATTTATTATATTTCTTTTTTTTCGGAACCCGCTTTCTCAAAGTTTATATGATTTTATAGCTGTGAAAATCAATCTTAACTGTTAACACGTTAATTATATACACTTGAACGTATGTAAATATATATATATATATATTTCTTTACTTATATCTCAGAGTTAACCCAAATTTGATTTCACTTAGAAATTTTTTTTTTTTTTTTAATTGAAACACATTTTTCTTTGATACATGCAACTTTTCTTCTATCAAATTGAATGTCAAGTTTATTTGTTTTGTTTTCTTAATTATTTTTTTATATTAAAACACTTTAAAATAGATATTTGTATAAAATAAAAAAAAAAAAATAATCGATAACCGATTAAAAAGAAATTTTAAATATTAAAAATTATTTTAAAAATATCGAAAAAAAATACGTTAAAAATGAGTTAAATTTTTATACCGAAAAAAAAACACGGAACACTTTACAAAAAATTAATGATCGAATCCAAAAATATGTGCAATCATAAACGAAGCACGGAGTCAACAACAGACACGTGTTGGCCAAACGATCTTCAAACGTGAAATATCTTTGCGAGGTGCAAAAGATTATCCATTTCTCTTGGTGCTTTCCAAGTTTCTTCTTAGGAGTTTAAAAATGTTATGTGTTTTTTTTTTTTTTTACCTTTTTCTTCGTCTTCTTCTTGTGATCGTCGTGCACCACACTATGGTACTTTTTATTCTCTCTATCCAATAGTATTTCACTTTATTCGCTTCGTTATTTTCACATTTCATTCTTTAAGATCTTTTGACTTTTCTGTTATTGAATTTCTTCTTAAAACAATTTCTTTTTCTTAGTTACTTCTTAGCTTAACTTAAAGAGAGACAAGTTTTCTTATATTTACCAGCTGAAAATTTGTAAAAAAAACTTCTTCTCAAATACAGTCTTGGCATAAAAAGTTGTCCAAAAAATACCATATATTAACATTTAACACATGTTGAATTAAACAAAACAAAAAAATACATTTTTTAATTAATATATTAACTAATTGATTAAGAAATTCACTGTAAAAAAAAAATATAGAGAAAACAACCAAACTAATTAATCAAAAAAATCAAAGGAATCAATGTTCGCCATTAATTCACTATGAATGTTGGAATCGAGAATAAAATGATTAGTGATTAGAAATTGCAAAAAAAAAAAACCTACTAAATCAGGTGTGACCATGACATTGCTCCAAAAATAGTTTCCATATAGACCGCACGATATTGAAATCAAACATATATAGAAATAGAAGAAGTGTTCATCAAGTGAAAACTACTTTTTTTTTTATTGTTACACTTTTATTTTATTCAATTTCTTTTTCTTAAAAATTTTCTAGATCAGTCAATATGAATCAGGTAGATTTATTTGAACAGAAATATATATACATATTAACTGTATCAAACCGCTAAAAATGTACACCACATATGGTGTTAGCAGACCAAGGAGTGCCCATATATACCTATACTAACCGCTGTTTTAGAGAAGAAGAACTAACAAAAATTAAAAAACAAATGGTAAATTGACTTAATTAGGCGACCAAATTATATCATGAATTTAGATTATCATTTCTCTAGGAAGAAGGAGAAAAATTGTACATAAAAATTATATTATAAAAGTCATAAGAAAAAAAAAAAAAAGCACTTGCAAAAAAATATACAAGAAAACAACATAAGATCTTTGCCGCACGAGAATAACAGCATAGTAACGAAACAAATCACATATGTGTTGAATGTATGTGAATAAATAAAATAACTTACACAAAGTATATTATACATACCTGGTCAGGTAAATGTAAAGGTAAAGGTATATATATAACTATGAAACTATATGCACCAAATGAAATATCATATATGAGAAGAAATCTTACATTCATTCGCTTTTGCTCA
Source organism: Xylophagus ater (assembly GCA_963422695.1). Classification (NCBI taxonomy): domain Eukaryota; kingdom Metazoa; phylum Arthropoda; class Insecta; order Diptera; family Xylophagidae; genus Xylophagus; species Xylophagus ater. Next base: position 1,165,625 of record OY730478.1, read on the forward strand.
CACAAGTTTCTTTACATTTTCAAGACCGTTATGTTTTTTTTTTCTAGTTAAATATATGAAAACTCGCACGGAAGAGCGAATGAAATAGTTGAAACTAATGACGTATAGTTACCGGTAAATCTCTACAAATATTCATCCATTCAAGAAAAGAAAAAAAGCACAAAAACTTTTATTTGTTCATGTTAACTTTTTAGTATCTGAAAAATTGAGACAACAGTTATGCATATTAGATATCTCCCAGACAGTTTTTATAGACAATAATATAAGAATAAGAAATGTTAATACATAAAATCATATATTTTGGTACCTATTAGGGATGCGAAGAACTGTAATAAAGGAAGCAGATCGACAAAAGCTCCGAATTTATAACAAGTCGAATATAACGGTCTTTAAAAACGATCCAATTATCCAGCCAGATTTTGATATTTGGATAAGAAGTAAAACGCTTTCCAGCGAGGGCTGACTGTATCGACCGGAATAAGTGGTAATCTGAAGGAGCTATGTCTGGTGAATACGGCGGATGGGATAACATTTCGCAGTTCCGCCATTCTAAGTAGATTTTAACCGTTCGACCAATATGCAGTCTGGCATTGTCATGTTGAAAAATTAATTTGTTGTGTCTATTCACCCATTCCTTGTTAAATATGTATATGAAATGGTGGACATGTAACCAATGCATTCTCGGTTGGTAGTTCTACAAATAACATTTTTTCGATAAAAAGCCATTTTACTAAGCTAGGGGTATAATAAATTTCACGAAAATCTCTTAAATCTTCAAATAAAAATATTCCCAAGTATTTCTTTATTTTAAAAACTAATTTACGTTTAACTTTACTCATATTTCCATGTATTTTTTAAGTTTTTAAAAGAATTTAAATTAAAACATTGTTAAAAAACGATTTTTCATTCTGGCTCACGGTTTATTCACACGTGACGGAATTCGCCATAAAAACTTTAACGAGACTGTCACCTCAAAGACCTAGCACATTATTCTCTCCGTATATATTTACTATATATATTATATTAAAGAAGAAATAATATTAATATTCTTTAACAAACCTAGAAATTCAGAAAAAAATGTCGGATTCATAGCAAAAAACGAAAATTAAATATTTATACTACCCAGCCGTGGTTGTGGTGTGAATTCATGAAATTCATGTCAAACGTGATTGCAAATCAATAAAATTATTTTTTTTCCCATAATAAAAAAAAAGAAAAACGTTTGTGACATCGCGTATAGAGAAAAAAAAACTCTGGGACATCGAATATAGTGCCAACAAAAACATTTATCTACAATTTGCCAAGATAATAAAATTACAACTTTCTGTAAAAAAGAAAAAAAATTAATAATAATTGGTTATTGATTCATAAAATTATACAGACTACAACAAATTTCAATCATTAAAATAGCAATGCAATATTATATACTGAATGGACCAAAAAGACATTGAATTGTTGATGAGAATAAAAATAATATTAATCAAATAGTCGGCGTTTAATGACACAAGCGATTGATCAAAATCTTTACATACGTTTAAACGTTGTAAACTATCAAAACATCGAAAAAAAGCGTTCAGAGAAAGTGTTTTATCATGATAACACTACACCCGCATACAAGTTTGATCATACGTTTGCAATTGAGAAAGCTTGGCTGGGAACTTTTTCTCCACACTAATCTTGCGCCATCATATATTACGGTCTCTGCAGAACTTCTTAATGGTGTAAATTTGAGTTCAATAGAATGATATGTCTCTGGTTTTCGTCCTGAAAAACCCAGAAGCTCTACAGTCGCGGAATAATGACTCTGCCAGAATAATGGTTATCGACTTAAATAGACATTGTTTTAATATAGTAAAATTCACCTTTCAGACAAAAAAATGCAACGCAATTCTGTTCAATTCGATATAAAAAGTTAATGTTAATTCAACAAAAACTACATACACCCTGTATAAAAAGACACAATTTATATTCTATCATAAAATAAAGATTCACTTAAATTGGAAATGATTTAACTTCCATAAATAGGCAAAATGATTACAAATAGGGTAAACATGAAAATTGTATAATATAGAGATATACTTGTTGATCGTCACAAGAATGATGAATTTCCTCGAAGAACAATACCTGTACTTAGTCGCTTCTAAACTATTAAATAATCAATAATAGAAAAAAAAATGTAGCCTACATGTACTTGTAATATCAATTGGTAAGAAAAATAATACTACAAGTATTTATTAACTTAACTCGATTGCCCATCGATTGATGGCCAGAACACAACCGTAATTCTACAATTATGTTTTTTTTTTTCACTTTTATATACTTTTAAAACAATAATAATTGAAGGGTCTTTTAGCACGGTAGGCGCATATATTGATACTGCTTTAAAATCTGCAAGTTTGATATTATTACACAAAATCACATAACATATATTGAACAACATCCAACATTTTATTGGTGATCAGTATTGTTGGTTGACAGAACCGCATTTCAAAAATGTTTCAATCCTGGACTCATCATACTGATAATTTCCATGAATCGAGGCAATTATTTTCAGTTTTTTTTCCCCCAATATAATAAAACACCACCAATTTGCTGACTTTATCATTCTTTTTAATACATTTTTTCAAATATTCGGGAGTTGAATCGTCTAACCATGGAATCCAAATATTCGACATTTTTACTAATAACTAATAACTCATAACTAATAACTAATAACTAATAACTAATAACTAATAACTAATAACTAATAACTAATAACTAATAACTAATAACTAATAACTAATAACTAATAACTAATAACTAATAACTAATAACTAATAACTAATAACTAATAACTAATAACTAATAACTAATAACTAATAACTAATAACTAATAACTAATAACTAATAACTAATAACTAATAACTAATAACTAATAACTAATAACTAATAACTAATAACTAATAACTAATAACTAATAACTAATAACTAATAACTAATAACTAATAACTAATAACTAAGCCAGAAGCTACTGAGAAGACTCGTCCACTAGAATCAGTTTTAGTTCCCTATCTAACGCTGAGAATCCTTCCAGTTATGGAACTACAATAATAAACTTTGTTTTCTGCAAAATTTATTCAAATCAAATACTTGACATTCTGAATTCGATTCGATGTTTTCATCTGGATTTTCTGTTGCATAAAATAACTTGTTAAAAGTCTCTTTTGCTAAAGATTTGACTATATTTTATGTACCAAATTTTATTGAAATCGATTAAGCCATTTTTCAACTATGGTGGAACAAACGTTCAGGAACAAATGGAGAACAATATGCCTAAAAACCGAAAATGTATTAAGTATAGTAGAGGCAAACAAATTTACATGTAATCGTCGAGTAGTTATGCAATTACCTGGGTAATCCAGTAATCGAAAAATCGTAGAAATTTTAATATTTAAATATTTAAATTCGATTCGACCCTGATAATTATTTCTGTTAATTGATTTTTTAAATTAATACCTCCGAACATTTAGTTTGCCCGAAAAAAAATTAGTTTGTACTAAAAAAAATTCGTTTAAGAAAAAGTGTATATCCTTTTATAAATTATATTCAATCAATTTGGCCAATTTATAGCACATATGATCATCAACGTTTTTTTTTTTTTTGATTTAATCAGTTTTTATAATGGTTTTTCTTGAAAAAAAAAAATGTTAATAATAATAAGCTTCTTGGAATAAGAAAGTATAAATTTATATATATATGAAAAAATGTAATAATTTCATTTTGTCTTGTTTTTTGATTTATTATATTAAATTAAATCGGTGGAAAACTACATAAAATAATACCATAATAATTATTTTTGACCAAATAACATGAATTTGTGTGAATTTAAAAAAAAAATGGATCATATTATTTATGTTAAGTTTTATTAAAACGGACAGGTTTATGTTTATGTAGAAAAAAAACGAATACGAGCATCAATAAATGTAAAATGCTCTTTTTGAAATCGACAAATAACATCAAGACTCTAATAGCCGATGTAAATCATGGTGTACTTTGGTATCTGTGGTAGCATAATACTTATGGCGTTAAGCAAATTCACCCTAATTCGTAGGCAACATAGACCCTTAAAGCATAAAACTATTCTGGAAATTTTATTCAAATTGATAAATTGGGTTTTAAAGTAAATCAATAAAAAACTTTATAAACAGGCTTTTCTGTTATGGTTATTTCTTTCTCTAGTATCTCTGGACCGATTTTACTGAAATTTAACATAATTTTGTCTATTTATTTTGCCAACCTATGTAAATAATTTAAACAAAATTGCTCAACAAATTTTCCAATAAAAAACGGAAAAACTTTTTGGTCACCCTGGTTTTTGTTGAATAACTTTGCTTCATCTCGGTCCATTTTGCTAAAAAGCAATACCAAATCGAGTTAAGGAATAACCAACACATTGTAAATTTCATTAAAATTGGACAACGCATTTTTGAGCTATCACGTGTAGGAGTATATTAGTAAATAATACAAGTAATTGGCATTGACATTTGAAAGGTTATAGAATAATTGTTTTATTTCGAATAACAGTTGTATGGTTTGAATAATGTTTAGAAAAAGGCAAACTGAATAGATTTATAACTACAGTGTAGAATGGTCTATTCGGTTGAGACCTCGTTTACATCTATAGCCTTGACACTATTCACCGATGATTACTTCTATGCGTTACAAATGTAGTTACACCATCTAGTAGTACCTACCACAGGGCATAAATCTATATATATAGGTACATATATATTCTTCACATTTCACCTAAATTTATATTTGGTTATAATTTATAGATAACACAAAAATCGGTCACGTCATTTTTTTAATTAAATCTGGGAACTAAACAAAGCAACGAAACTTTAAAGGCTATGACAATTTTTGATTACATAAACATACGAAAAATAAAGTAGACAGAGAGTTGCTTCTTCATTGTAGTCATTGTTTCATTTATTGTAGTTACTTTTGGTGAATATTTAATAAAATATAAATACCTAAATACATAGTAAATATTACTTTAAATATTGGAATAATATTCAGATTATTCATAATTTTAATTTTATGATGATTACACAAATACCGCACGGTACAGAAAATATTTTAGATAAAAAAATATAAAGATGTGAATTTATTTATTTTATTTAAAATTAGTTGAGGTTAAAAATGAGATATAAAAAAATCAGTAACTAGTTGTATAAAAAAAAGAAGTCAAATGCGCTATTAAATGTGTGATAATTTTTTAAAATTTTCAAATTTTAAAATTGTTTTCTAATCAAAAATTCTATAAAACTTTATATACCTAGTTTTCGAAGACAAGTAGTATTAAATCGATGAATTTTAATATTGTATGTAATAAAATAAAAAAAAAAGAAAATTTAAGTTAAAAATTTAAAATATTATTTTATAAACGGTAATTTCTAGTTAGCTGACAACAACTAGGGATAGAAATACAAGCTAAACCCGTCCAGTATTTTCAATAATCATCTTTGATAGGTTTTTGTAGAACTAACTTTAAAAAAAAAAAAATGCATCGTAAATCATTTCCCATCATATGCACAATCAATTTACTTGAACATCACACAGGTGGTGTACACATGTAGACATGATTCTTTTTACTATCGATCGAAAACATTCTCGTATTGTTATTTTTCTATAGAAAATCGAACAAGTTCTTATGGAATCTGTTATTTAAAAAAGAAATACAGATGACACGTTCATATAATATCAAATACATACTGCAAAAAGAAGTACCTATTCCAAACATATCTATTTCTATATGTAACCATATTTGATATACATTATCCAACTAACATCGCCGATCATCAGCTTCCCAGATAAAATGAACAATTTTTATGAGAGGGCAAATTTAGCGACAAATCTTTTAAAATCCTAATCAAAAAATTTTATTCTAATATTTCAAAATATTTCTGAGATATGTTTCGTATTCAAATTTTATAAATGAATTAGTTTTAATATATTACATATGAAATTTATGTAAGAATTAATATGTCTTCTCTCTGTAGTATAATTTTGGTGCCAAGTAGGACATTAATTAAACAATTGATTAATTGAATAATCAAAATCTGTTCAATATTTTAATTATTCAACCGAAAACTGATTATTTGTTTCATTTAAGAGAAACAAAACAAAATAATTGTTGAGAAAGAAATAATATGAGAACATGAATAAATTTTGAATAACTTTTAAATTAAATGTTAAATGTTAATTAATCAGTTTAAAACCAACGATTAATTAATTAATCACTTACCTAGGAAACCAATTAATCAACAATGCCCTAGTACCAAGGTGCTAAAATTATAAATTATATTATAGAGAATATTTTTGGTTCCCAATTTAAAATGTTTGGAAGTTTGGGAGTTTTTCGTTTAACTTAGGAAGAGTTGAATCCGTTTGAAATGAATTTTAAGTGTTTTAATTTGACGATAGTGTACACCACGCAATAAGCCTTGAAAAAGTCTAAATAAAGTAGACGAAACGTTGGCAGTAATTGAAAATGTGTTTTAAATTACTACATTAAGGTCCTAATTCCAACTAAATAAAAAATTATTATAAAAATTTATTGAAAGGATACAAAATCAGATATATTTAAAGTTTGGAAAACAGTTGTTCAAGTAAATTTTCAGAGTTATAAATTAGATTAAAAAAGGTTAAGGACAATAGCAAGTGGCAGCAAGGTCTAGAACGAAGCACCTAGTAAATAAATGATACTTGATAATTTTGTTGTCCTCTGTAGATTCATTTTTTTTACTTTCTAGGAAAACATTTCTCCAATTTAATTAAATTATAAATATTTATTTTAGCATTTAATATGATAACACAATTTTCATTTACACATGCTTTAAATTGTTGTTTATGAAATTTAACAAATTAAAGTTTCGGCACAAGCGCCATAATATTTCTCTGACTGTGCCGTGCGGTATTTTTGCTAATCTCAAAATAAAAAATTAAAAATATATTTTTATGTCGCATTTAAACAACATCAAAATAGATTTATAATTTTATTACAAACATAATTGTAAAAAAAATTAGAAAATTACATTGTATAAAAGCTTTGTGCGTCTTAATGAACGAGTAAGTAAATAAAATTACACGCAGTCAGAGATGAAATCGAATCAGAAGACCTTTTGAATAACATCCTTTTACCAACAATCATATAAAAGTTAACATTTGAACTGTCTTACCAAATACCCTAATCGGATATGGAAAACTGACTAGTATTTATTGGTAAACTAAAGAAAAAACATATCATAACGTAAAATCGGTCTATTGCCGATTTTTTTAAGCCCTATGGTAAAAATGGAACTCGTAGTTAACAAATCTATAGAAAAAACAGCCAAAACTAATAACTAATAACTAACAACTTCTGCATAAGTTTATTTCTTATTTGTCAAATTTGTTCTAATTCACAGGTAGCCTAGTCCCTAATAGCCTAAATCTATTCTGCAAATTTTAATCAATTCAATTTCTAAAATACATCAAAAAAACTTTATGAACAGGCTTTTTTTTGCCTAGGATTACTTCTTTCCACATTATCCTTGTACCGATTTTATTAAAATTCAGCACAATATCGCCTACTTGTGTAGTCAACATATGGAAATGCATAATTTCTACAAAATTGGTGTACAAAGTATCCAAATAAATCTGAAAAACTACAAAAAAACGACAAAACTTTCTAGTCACCCTGGTTTTTGCTTTATAACTTCACTACTCCTTGATCGATTTTGCTGAAATGCAGTACCAAATGGAAGTAAGCAATAATCAACTTACATTGTAAATTTCATTAAAATTAAAAAACGCGTTTTTGAGTTATCTTATACATAGACTGATGGAAAAGCATAAACCGATATATTTAACTTTTGATTCTCTTCACACCTAAAATCTTAAAACCGCTTTCCGATGAATATTTAATATGAGTTACAAACCTAGTGACAAAACTAATAGTACCTACCATAGGACATAAAAACTACTTATGTACTCGTAGAAATTTTTAAAGTTCATAATAAGTACATAAGTTACTTAATATGTCTATTGTTTGTTATTTCAAATAATATTTTCAAAACGATAAAAAAAATGCCATATCATTATAATTTTCTATCATAATTAAAAAGACTTTTTAAGAATTATGAATATTTACACATCTAATCTCGGGTATTAAAATTGTTTAATTCTAAATAATATAAGACAGTGATAGGAGCGGAGTTAGTAAGGTTCATTATTAAAATATAAACTGAAGTGCTAACATCAGATTCGTTGTGTTCTCAATTTTCGGAGAAAGGATATTCTTAAATAAAAAGCTTAAAAGTTTAAAAGAAAAAAAAAATATGGAAAATTTAGGATTTGTGCATGATTCTGGCGCACAGAATGGTAAAATTCTAAACTTAGTTTTAATTCAATATTATTATTTAAAATTCTTTAAAAAATCGAAAAAAAAAAAGAAGTGAAATGAATTTCAAATATTTGAGAATTCTTTTATAAAAAATCTAAAATAATATTCTTGTGTTTTCATTATCAAGTTTTAATAAAAACAACTTTATGAACAAAATTTTATTATTTCTTAGATTATAAAAGTATTAAATGTGATAAACAGAGCTCATGTAAAACGTATACTTTTGAAGAAGCTGTTCAACTTACTGGTCATGGAAGATTTCATCTTTTCTTATTATTAATCGGTGGATTATGTTTAATGGCTGTAATGGTTGAAATTATGATCGTTGGAATGATTATTCCAATTGCAAAATGTGATCTGAATTTTTCCCTATATGAACAAGGAATTCTAGGATCAGCTGGATTTATGGGAGTTGTAATTAGTTCGCATACATGGGGTTTTTTAGCTGATACATGGGGAAGATTAAAAGTCTTACGGATAGCGATCACTTGTAGTTTAATATTTTCATTAATATCAGCATTTTCTATAAATGTTTGGATGTTAATAATATTAAGATTTATGGTTGGATTATTAATGTCTGGTTGTCAGGCGTGCGTATTTAGTTATGTGGGTGAATTTCATGGTAATAAAACTCGTACACAAGCAGTTACATTTCTTTCGACATTTCTTCCGCTTGGATTAGTCTTTTTACCAGGTAAATCATTTATAGAAGACAAATTTCTTCTCATTAATAATTTTTTTTTTTTTTATTTTCCAAGGTATTGCTACAATAATAATTCCTATGGATATAAATGCTTACATTTTTGATATGAAATTTTCTACCTGGAGATTATTTATTATATTAAATCTATTACCAAGTATAGTGGCTTTTATAGCGTTACCATTCATTCCGGAAAGTCCGAAATATTTACTAATTCAGGGAAAACATGATATGGCAATTGAAGTATTGCAAACTAGTTTTAGTTGGAATAAAAATAAACCAAAATATGAATATCCTGTAAAGAAAATTCATCTCGATACTGTTGGTGCAAATATAAAAAATATAAAAAGTATTAGCGATGGACTACGAACCGTATGGACTCAGACGATTCCACTATTTTATAAAATACGAATATTGAATTCATTAAATTTAATTTTTCATATGTTCATAATTTATTTTGTTGCTCATGGCACATTTGTTTGGTGAGTTCTCTTAATTGATTTTCTAATATGCCATTATCATGAATTAATTTTCGATATTATTCTAGGTTTCCAAATATTTTAGCCACTATGGTAAGTCATATGAATGAACAGATGACTGTTTGTAAAGCAGTTCAATTGGAATTCTGGAGATTTAATACTAATAACGGCACCGATTTAAATTCTACTGATTGTTCCGATAACGTAGATGTTATCATGTATGAAATTCTCATCATAATGGGAATCGCTTATACATTAATCTATATACTTTTTGGAATTTTTATTGATAGAATTGGGAAAAAGCGTTTACTTAGTAAGTAATTATATTTCATTATTAATTTTAAAAATAAATCAATTATTTAATTATCTAGTTATTTGGATGATTGTTGCCGCTATATGTGGAATATCTTTGGTTTGGACTGAAGGATTTTATTTGAATGTATTTCTTATGACTGTATTCCTTGCGGTAGGAAATTGTGGCGGTATTATTAGTACTATAAGTTTAGAATATTATCCAACAAATATTAATGCAATGGCATTATGTCTTGTTATGATGACGGGTCGTATTGGATCTGTAATAGGCAGCAATTTAATTGGTACAATTATATCATATAACTGTAATATTTTATTTTATGCCTTTAGTGGTATTATATTATTCACATCTTTATTATCAATTTTTATAAAAACAAAACCAGCTGAATCAAAAGTTACTAAACCAATAGTATAGTAACTATTCTTATAGTTCATAGAAAACACAAAAATTACCACCGCATCGAAATATACCACAATATTTAAAATTATTTAAAAAACTAAAATAGAAAGTAGTTAAGGAAATTTTATTTTGATTTTTAATTTTAATTAGAAGTGAAAAAGGTGGTAATATTTGTGTCTCTGTCAATAAATACTTATTCAAGTGTATAATGATTGCCATTATGATGTGAACTAAGTCTTTTTTTTTTAGATAATTCATTATTTATTATATATGAATTTCAAATAAGTTAATTAGATAATGAATATAAATACATGACTTATGAAACGCAATTTATTTAATTTTTAGATTATGTTAAATTTATAGATAAATATAAGGTTTATAAGTTAATTTCAATTTAAAAAATAAAATAATTTTTGTATTTAAATAAAAATAAAGATCAAAATTGATACATGTGAATGATGTATGTGAATTTTTGGTAATACGTCCTTAACAAAAGAAAAATGTAATGTTTTTAAATACTAAATATCCCAAAAAAAACAAAAAGAAAAAACAAAAACTCATCAATTATAAAATAATTATATTCGAATCTTTGAGATTTCTTAAAAAAAAAGAAAAGAAAAAAAAACGAATTTTCATTTCGTATTATTAATATTTAACATTTTACAACAAATATTATAAATGGCTTTAAGTAACTATTTAAACTCAAATAGAGGTGCTTCATGTGAGGTGTATGCCCCCATTGGAGCGAATATAACTTGGATGCACAAATTATTTCGTTCTGGTCCAATTAAATGTGGACTAAGTTTAACAGATGAAAGCGCAAGTTCATTATACGGAAGCAAACCATCAATATTGAGAACTTGATATGATTCCGAAAAATATTCAGTTCGTTCATGAACTGTTAATATGTGCGGTATTTTATTTTGAACTCCAGTGATTAGAACAGCAATCTGAAAATTTTGGAAATAAAAATAAATTAACATTTATATTGAATACTAAATACCTTAAATCTTTCTTCTTTTTGAAAGTTTTCTTTACACGTAACTCGAAGTCGTACTGTTCTTAAAATGCACTCTGGTATATCTTCACCCCACACCATTTTGGCTTTATTATATTTGACACCACGAGGAAAAAACTCAATTTCCCAAGTTACAGATTGATCTGAAATGAGAAAAAAATGTTTAAAAATTGAATTTGAATACAAGTAAAAACTTATAATACCATCTTCTCTTTCCGCTAAATTTCTTTGAGAAAAAAAGCAAGCCACATAATTTTGATATTTCTCGATTTTTTCGAATTCATTAATAAGCATACTAAGACTGCAAACATCATTTGAATAAAGTCTCGGTGTAAATTGCAACCTACCCATCTCTGATTTACGGACTTCGGATATGCGATCATGCTGACCTGAATGATAACTCATACCTATTGCCATTCGCTGGACAAAAAATTCCTTATGAATAGCAACAATTGGATTAAGCAATAAATGGGCTAATTTTCTAGGTGTCATCATTGCAAAACGAATATGCACACATGTTGTTTCAATTAAATGAATAAAAATTCCATGTTTTTCGAGTTCTGTTAAAATAGAATCGCAATCCAATTGCTCTTTTTTATACAACAACCATTTTTCTAAAAATCTAAAAATAGAAATCAAAAAATCAGCTTCAAAACCCCACGAAAAAAATTTGTTTTACCCAAAGAGTTCGTATTCGTTTCTTACGACAAGATCATTTTGTTGTAAGAGTAATGTCATAATATTAACATCTAAATCACCAAAGTCTTTTGATTCAGCCACAATTTCTAAATTCCACTTGAGGAAACGCTTTAAGGCCTCCGTAACTTCACGATGGTATGGACTAAATGCAATTGTATATTGAAGCCATGAAACTAAATAACCCTGTGCTGCCGCCTTAGCAACATGTTTCAGCATATAATCCACGCAGAGCTGAACTAAATCCTAAAAATTCACTTTATTAACATAATTTGTTGCTTTTTCTCGTCAAGATTTACCTTAATATTATATTTATCTGCTAAGGCCAACATAGGCATAACAGTTTGTAACGATATACGAATTTGACCTACGTACAAATATTTTAAAAATTGAGGAAAAACCATAGAACAGCAGGGCTCTTCTTTAAGTTCAATCACACTTTTCCTGCATTCATTCCATTCGGGATTCATAAGCATGACCTGAAATACTTCACTACTTGCACATAAAATAACCCGATGAGCCGGATATTTGTTATTCCCGACGACAAGGCAAATATCAGACATTAATTGTTCCGCATATAAATTAGCGATTTTATGTAAAACACTGTCGGAATTGTTCATCTAAATTAATGAAAAATATATATTCAAAAAATGATTTGTTCCTATAAACTCGATTGAATACCTCTACCACGCTTGAATCCTGACTTGATTGGTCGCTCTCCATATTTTCGTTTCTACAGAAGAAATTTTGTAAAATCAAAAAACACGTTTATTTCAATAAAAACAAATAAATTATATAAAGCACAGATTTTGAAGATTTTCTGATTTCATTTCTGAGTTTTAATACAGTAAGCTAAAAACTGAAATTAGGAATTTTCTTGGAAAATGTAAATAGCTAATAAATAGAAACCGAAAAGTACTTCAACTTTTTTAGCAAGTCGCGAAATCTTCCCTTTTGATATACTTACGAATTAATTACAATTTAGATTTATATTATTTACAGAAAATAAAACAAAAACTTCGACAAATTGACATTTCTGTCTCAGCTGATTCAATCTACATTCACAATGGAAGAAATAAAAATGGGTCTATTCACTAATTTAAATAAAATAAATTTCAATTAAATTAAAATAATAAATTAAAAATTTTAAATCAATAAAATGGAAGGAAGAAATAAAAGGAGTGCGAATTTCTCGACCGAAGAAATAACACTTCTTTTACATTTGGTTAAACAAAAAAAAATATATAATAGAATGTAAGAGAACAGACAATAAAAGATATTTTCCTCGTCAGATGACATTTTTATAAACAATAATTTATGCCTATTACGATTATTTTATTTTTTTTTTATAGGTATAATTCAGCTGAACTCAGCAAATTTTTTCGGCAAATAAAAATAAAATATTTTCGTTTGACTTTTATGGACTCGCTGTCAAATTAAAAAAATGCAGCTTAAGCTCTACTTAAGCTCTGAATAATCCGCACTGTGAAATGCACTTTGTAGCTTAAGCATTGCTTAAGCAACAAACTAGGCTTAAGCCACCACTGTGAAATCGGCCCTAAAGGTTAAAAAATTGTAGTTGGAAATTATGGAAATTAGTAAAAAATTAAAACGTTAAAATTTAAACGTACTTTATTAACCGAAACAAAAAGATTATAAATTTCGTCTTTCTTAAATTTTCTGTAAACATCCCAGATTCACGTACACACAAATTTATAAATAAAGACGTTTTACAATTCATCGTGTTTTTCTAAATAGCCTACTGCAAAATCAAGTAAGTCATCAAGTTGACGATGTCCATTATATTCTTTTAATTTCTCTCCATTTTTGTAAATGAAAAGGGTTGGATAGCCCTCCACTTGTTGCTCGGCACACAAGTTTTTACTTTCTCCCAACGTGCAATCAACTTTCGCTATTTTTATTCCAGTTTTTCCAGCCATCTTAGAACCCAATTGCTCCCAGATAGGGTTGAGTTTTTGACAATGTCCGCACCTACAATAATTGATTAATAAATTATAAAAATACTCGAAATTGATATGAAGAATTACCATGGTGCATAAAATTTCACAAAAGTTACACCTTTTTCTACAGCTTGTTCGAAATTTTCTGCTGAAAGAATGGTAACATTTGTAATCTCTTCATCTTCGGATTTCGTTTTTTCAACATCGCCTTCTTTTCCAACATCAGAATTATCTAGCATTTTTCCAACATACATTTTCAAATCATCATGACTTCGTGATCCAGAATATTTTTCAACTTTCTTCCCTTCTTCTATCCATAATAACGTAGGATAACTCTATGAATTAAAATTGAATATTAAAACAGTGGCTGACAAAAAAAGATTATTTGAATACCTTCACTTCGAAGTTTTGGCATATTGGTCTATAAGCAGTACAGTCAATTTTTGCTATTTTAACTCTATTTTCATTTTCAAATGATTTCGCAAGTTCCTCCCATGTTGGAGCCAATTTCTATAAATATCAAAAATTTGTATAATTTTAACGAAAATTACAATAAAATCAGTATATACCTGACAATGACTACACCAGGGCGCATAGAATTTTATAAAATGTTTCCCAGTCGATATATGTTTTGTAAAAGTGTCCTCCGTTAATTCAAACAACTTTTGAGTAGGTTCAGAAGCATCAGGTTTTTCAGCATTTCCATTTGCCTAAAACATTACAGAAAATGATAATTAGATAACTGATTAAAAATTTTGTATTAACTTTTACTGGCTCGCCGATTTGTTCCTGTATAAAATCTGAAATTGTTGGGAAATCTCGAGTTCCCTTAAATTTAACAGACTCGCTTGATCCCAATTTAAAGAAACGAAGTGTTGGATATCCTAGAAGAAGAACATAAACTCAGCAATATATACCAAAAATATACATTTTAGAATTCTTACCGGTAACTTGGTTGCTCGCACAAAGTTTTTGATGAACAGTACAATCAACTTTTGCAATTAGAACGCGAGGATTTTCAATATTTAACATTTCTGCTAGCTGTTCCCATAATGGGTGTAATTTTTTACAATGTCCGCACCTAGTGAATTGTATCAAATTACCATATTTAGTAAATTATAAATAAGTCATAAACTTAGCGGTCTAAGAGCCAGATTAGCTCTTTAAAATGTCTGACGAATTGGTGCAATAACATAAAGTAAATAGATTACATGAAAAATATATACGACCAATGAATTTTCGGTTAATGTGAAAACGAATTCAAGTAATGTAAAAGTAATTAATTTTTAATTAGAAATAGGCCATCTCGTGACAATTTTTCAAGTATTTATTTTATACTAAAATCGTAATATCATTCTTGATAACAAAGGCGAATTTACTTATCACGTTCTACGAATCTTTAGTTTCAGCCTTACAAAAGTACGAATTAATAACTCACCAGGGCGCATAAAACATAACAAAATGATTATTTTCTTTTATAGCATCTTCGAAGGTATCTGGAGATAATTCGATAGCGTAATTTGTTTCAGTTTCACAAAACACTTTCAAGATTAAAGCCGATATGAACAAATATTTTAGGAGCCACATTATAAATGATATATAAAAAATTTAATCTAATCGTTCCTACGTTCAAACGTGGCCAGCAACTTCTTCAAACTATCTTCTTTCCAAGCAAATATACAAAACTTCCAATTGATTTGATGACAGGACAAGAATGCAGGTCTTATAGTTTTTTGACAGTTGGCATTTATTTAGGGGAATAGTGGGTTAATTTGCGAACTTTAGTGCGTTTTAAAAATAAAAATTATATTTTCAATCAAATAGCCACATTTAATTAATTTCTGAAATGACTTTAAACTAATTTTTGAAAAGTAAAATTATTTGGAAATATATATATATATAGTAGTTTCAATAGTGGTTTTTCGTTACAATAGACCAAAATTGGAAATTGGGCATGACTTTTCGATAGAAATGAGTTTCAAAACAATTTCACTTTTCTCATGTCATTTCTACTCCGTATAAACTGGTTTTTAAATGTTTGGAGTCTGGCAAGGCATCAAAATCAGCTGCTTTAGATTTAATATCAAATTAAAATAATATAAACATTTCTAAAGTTGATTTTGAATTTACTTTCTTAAAAATAGTGGTTACTATCAAAATTTAAATTATTCATTAAAACCAAGTAGAAAATGAATTTATATTCGTTTGCGATAGTTTTTATTTTATTCTTTTCAGTTAATATTGTAAATGTGAGTATATATATATTATTATGGCAAATAAATTTTTCTTAACCTAACTCCAGAAAAGAAGATTCACATATTTTGATGTAAATCTAAACCAAAGTTCCTTTCCTTTTCCATTACTTAAATAAAGAATTAAAAACTTTATCAATAACTTCCATTGAAAATGATTCATCAAAACTATCGATAATTCAAAAGCTAACCCAAGAAAAAATTACATTACCAACTTTCAGGCAAAAGGTAAAGGATGTGAAAAGCTGCTAGGACAATTAGCAGCGTGGGAGTCAAATTTCACCCAGTGTGCTTTAGACAATTCAGTCCCAGTACATTTTTGTTTACATTGTGTTAAAAATTACAATGCGCTGGTTTTGGCCTATAACAAATTAATAACCAACAAAACTTGTCATGATATGTATTTCGATAACGATCGGTTAAATATAGTGGCCTCAATTCATCACAATACTGTTGGCTTATACGAAAAGGCATTTTGTTTAGGTATTTATTTATTGTCTTTTGAACAATCTGCGTAAAAATTATAATTACACTTATCATAATACAAAATATTTTCTTAGAATGTTTTATACCGAATACATCTGTCCCAACAACAGAAGTAAATAATATTACTAAGAATATCACTGAGTTACAATCTTGTATAGATTCCACTAAAGAAGACCCATGTAAAGTTTGTTTGGGACAATATTTGATACTAAATAAATTTTATGATGAACTGAAACATACTCATAAAAATCAAATATGTTTTGATTTGGAAGATGCGGTAATTTTTTATTTTTTTATTATTTTAAATATCCATTTATTACTTGAAAATATTTCGTAGATGAATCGAACTCGAATTCTATGGTCTAAAACTTTAAATTGTTGCGAACGTAAAGCAAGTTTAGGAATTTTCGCTGGGATCAGCTCAGTGTTTGCAATTTTACCGATTTTATTTTATTGTGGTTTTATTATATCTACGAAACGTTCCGAAAGAAATCATATAATGCTTAATCCAGATCCCGAGGTCCAGCCAAGCACATCTAATTCAGCAACAAATATAGAAACAAATCCAGAAGTTCCAATGCCTATAAACAGAATCGCGACTTCCACGAGTACTAAACCAGATGAAGAAAAGTCAAACATAAAAAAGTTGTCTAGTAGCGAGAGTAGCGATGATGAGAATATTGTTGGTGTTGATAAAAGCCCCTTGAATTCAAAGCACAGTAAATATTCCAAAAATAACAAAAACATTAACGAAGGAATTAATGCATTGCATGAGAATACAACAGATATTTTGTATGCGTCAAAACCGAACGCTAATATCTTAGATTTATAAGTTCTAATATTTTTATACTTACTTAAAGTTTTTAATATTTTAAGAGTTCGAATAAATAGAAATAAAAATAAAAATTTTTTTAAAATATATTTATATATTTTTCGCAAGGAGAATCTTAGTTTTCATGCACGTCCTCCTAATTGTTTATTTAATGGTTTAGTGTTTTTAAAATCTGAACCTTTCAAGAATATTATTTTACCGTCCTTTAAATCACGTGCTAAGGACTATTATGAACGTAGTCTTCAGACTTAGAACTTTCCACTTTTTAGGATATGACAGATTCCTAAATTTTGAAACATTTTATACAAGAAATTACATTCTTATTAAAATCTGTGTGGTGTATCTTTCCGGACCTAACAGCAAAATATATACCACATATTTTTCACAAGTCAGTAGAAATTCCACGCTTAGCCACCCCGCCCGGCCGGGGTGGCTAAGCGTGGAGAAGCCATGCATTGAGTCACTACTAATAATATGAAAATAAAAAAAAAAAAATTTTTTTAATTTAAAAACACTTTATAAATAGGTAATAGGTAATAGGTATGTTGTAAATCAGACATTAAAATATGTAACAAAGTTTGAATGCCAAAAAACCAAATTACACGATAAGTTCAACAAGTTATTTTAAACAGGATCACTTGATGATTTAAAAAGAATTAATTTTAACTATCAAAAAAAAAAAAAAATTGTATCAATGTAATTTTTTAGCAGCCACACTGTGTGGACCCGGTAGAAAGGCTGTTAGAGTAAAAATTTCTCATTATTAAATTAATATAAATTTACTAATTTTTCATATTTTAGTTTTCAAAACAAGAAGAACAGAAATACAGAAATTCCTTAAAAATGGAGAAAGCAATTCGATCGTTTATTTTGGCAATAATTTTGATTATAATCCTTTTATCTATTGTTGCTATATTTATTCTTACCTGCTGAAAATAGTCGCGAAAATTAATAAAAAAATATGAAAATATTTTGGAAACATTATTTATAGCCACATTTAAAATTTTTTATTTCCCTCATTTTTAGTTTGTTTTTTTTTCGTTAAAGCATTAGTTTTAAAAACATTTTGTCTTTTTCTTATTTGAAAAGAAATTTATGTTAAAATTTTTTGGCACATATAATACAAATATATATTTTTTTCCTGTTTTGTTTATTTTAAATTCAAATTTTTCTAAGGCTGTTGCGAATAGTAATTAAACTGTTAATGCAGTCCTTTTCTAAGAGATGTCGCACATAAATAATCTCGCGAGAAGACTTTTCAGTATAACGCGCACACGTTGAAATAAAAGCGTTTGCAAAAATAATGAACAATATTTGTTTTTCAAATTAAATTTACTCTTTTTCAAATCAAATTCAACCTTTTGCAAATAAAATACATTAGTTTGCAAATCAATCAATTCCAAACTTTTACGTTTCGCTGCGTTTCGTTATGCCATGCTACCGTACCTTGTGGTTATAATATATTTGATCCCACCAAGCTTTTATAAGGGTATAAAATTGGTACATATATTTTGTGTAGGTTAAAAGAAGAACAAGACGTAAAAGTTCTTTTTGTGAAAAACAAGGCAAGATGGTAGGTGTTTAGTGGTAGTATTTTTTAAATTCTTATTTATTGTTAACATCCTGTTGTTAAATTGATTTTAATCAAAGAAATTGTGTTTATAAATATTTAAAATATTATTATTTATATGTATTTCGATGTATCGATTTTAAAATATGTTCTTTTTTTAAATATTGTTTTAGGGCAAAGTAAAGTGTTCAGAATTGCGGACGAAAGATAAGAAGGAGCTGACGAAACAGCTCGAAGAGCTCAAAAAAGAGCTATTGACTCTTCGAGTAGCTAAGGTCACTGGAGGTGCTCCATCAAAGCTTTCCAAAATGTAAGTATAAACAATTTTTTTAAAAATATATCGAAAGGCAAGTGCGGTGTAAGTTTCGTGACATACATGACAGTTGTTCAATATATTTATACATTAATTCTATACGCGCTTAAATTGTGACTAAATATCCCAAATTTTCTTACGGGAAAAATTGTTTTATGCGAATTCACATATTTTACTGATTAATAAAATTCTAATAAATGTTTTATTTTTTCAGCCGGGTTGTTCGTAAAGCCATTGCTCGCGTGTACATTGTTATGCATCAAAATCAAAAGGATAATTTACGTAAATTGTACAGAGACAAGAAACACAAGCCACTTGATTTAAGAAAAAAGAAGACTCGTTCTATGCGTAAAGCATTGTCTTCAAGAGATGCTAATAGGAAAACATTGAAGGAAATCCGTAAACGATCGATATATCCTCAACGAAAGTTTGCTGTAAAAGCATAGATGGATTGAAATAAAAAGTTCATTTTAAACAATATGTTGGTTTTATTTTTTTAATACAAAGTGTGAGACTAATTGTTTAAGGTGGTAAAAAAACTACACATGTACTTTTAAAGACTTTATTATATGTACACAAACATTGTTTTTATTTGCTAGTTGCTTTTAAAGCTTGTTGAATATCCTCTATTAAGTCGTCAACGTCTTCAATTCCAACTGATAACCGTACTAAGCTATCGGTTATACCCAATTTTTGTCTATCTTCCGCAGGGACCGAAGCATGGGTCATAATTGACCTACAAAAAGAAGCATTTATAAAATATCGATTTTAAGAAGTAATATATATTATACTCACGGTAATTCTGCTAGACTTTCATATCCACCTAAGCTTTCGGCTAAAATAAATATTTTCAATGACTTTAGAAACTGCTTCGAAGCCTCCAGACCTCCTTTAATATAGAAGGATAAAATGCCACTATGACCATAACATTGTTTAAGTGCCAATTTATGTTGAGGATGAGATGGTAAACCAGGATGAAGAACTTTTTCGACAAGTGGGTGGCTTTCTAAAAATTTCGCAATGGCCAATGCATTTTTACTATGCTGCTCCATACGAATGGCCAAAGTTTTTAAGCTTCTATTAACCTGATAACAATCAAAGGGTGATGGAACAATCCCCGTTGCTAAAATTATTATTTGAATATATAAAATTTAAAAGAAAAAAAGGGAGAACTTCGAAGTATTTTACCATTTTGTAAAAATCGAAGACGATTGTGTAATTCATCGGAATTGGTAATAGCTGCGCCCATAATTACATCCGAATGACCATTCATATATTTTGTTAATGAATATACCGAAATATCAGCACCCAATTCGAGAGGACGTTGAAAATAAGCAGAAAGGAATGTATTATCAACGGCAACTATAATATTTTTATGTGAATGAGCAATATCTGAAACGGCTTGTATGTCTACAACTTTTAGCAAAGGATTAGTTGGTGTTTCAATCCAGACCATCTGTAAAATTTAGGAGATAATTAAAATTTTGCAATATTAAAAAAATCTGTTTAAAACACTTACCCTTGTATTTTCTTTGATACTATTTTTAATAACATCTAAATTTGTTGGATCGACAAAATCTGATTGTAACCCTAATCGTGTTGCAACATGCCTTATTTTGTAAAAGCATTTTAATTAGTTCTCATATAGTATAGCTAAAAATAAAATTATTGTTTGTTACCTTAGTAATCTATTGGTACCGCCGTATACATCATCACTGACAATTATATGGTCACCACTGTTTAACATAGATAAAATAGTAGTTGTTGCACCCAGACCTGAAGAAAACGCAAAACCATGTTTTCCACTATCAAGTGATGCCAAGCACTTTTCTAATACATTTCTCGTTGGATTTCCACTTCTACCATATTCGAAACCCTTAATAAAAAAGAAACAATTTACTGATTTTTAAAAAGAGAATTTTTAAATGATAAAAAAATTAATAGAAAAGCAATTAAGTTCAATTAAATTGTTAATTGTTATAGCCGAAAAAAAATTGTGTCGTGATAACTTCTTTTTTTTTTTTTTTTATTAATTACTATCAATTTGAAGAAGATAGTAGTACTCTTTCGTTGTTGGTAAGCGATTACTTATCTTATTTACGAAATACAAAATATCATGAATGTGTGTTAAACATGTTCGTCTATTTAAATATTTTATTTTGTTATTCGAAATAAAATTTAAGCAAGTTAAAAAGAAAAAAACAAACTCAAATGACTTAGAAAATAAACTTTTTTTTTCATATTAGTTATATTTGAATTTATGCAGAAGAAAAAACGTCTCTTTTTTGGGGTTTTAAAATGAACAACAACATTCTGTGTCGGATAACACGAACAATCGAATTACCAGGAATACATATAAGATACACGGGTAATATCATAGAATGATGTGGCATTTATTTATTCTCCTGAAGGTGAAGAACTTTTCTTTAAAATTTATTAATAATAAAAATAGACGATTTAAAATTAAGTAATTTGACCGTGAAAAAAAAAAACTAGAACATTTTAAGACTGATTACAAAATTACACAAGAAAATATCATGCAATATATCATCATATTGAATTATCAAGAAAATTCTTCGAAAACATTCTAAAAAATTACGTATTTTAATCAAAAAAAAAAAAAAAAATTAGTATATTCCTGAATTTGTAATAAAAATTACATACTCGATGTTCACTAGGCCCGTCTTGTTTGAATGTTGTGCTCATAACAATTGGCGGAACTACGCACATGCTAGACCATTGCTCGGGATCTTGACCAACGTGAATAGCTTTCGTTGCAAAACCTTTTGGTTGTTGTTTGAAAGACATTTTTTTTTTCGTTTTAAATTTAATATTTCTCGAAACAGTAGCAAAAACAAAAACCAAATTGTCTAAGGCCACACACTTGCTCAGTTCACAACTGCCAACAAACTGAGAGCGAAATAATTTAATCTGGTTTTAATATGACTAGCAAAAAAAAAAAAAAAAAAAACAAATCAATGATTAAAAAGAAATGTGCAGAATTTCGTTCTTGTTTTTTATTTTTTTTTAATTTGACGATGACGACAAGTGGTTGTTGTTTTTCAGTTTATTAAATGAAAAATTTTATTTATTATTTCACAAGCTTTCATTTTATTTCCAACGTTCAAATAAAACGAACAGCTAAACAATACTATATTCCTTAACCTATTTTCTGTTGTATGCAAGTAATTAATAATCACGAAATTTCTTGGAAACGTTTTTTTACATTGCATAAATAATTAATTGATTTTACATAAAAAAGATATATTAAACATTTTTTATATGGAAAATTTAGTTTTACCAGAAACACAATTAATTATTTTACGCCTTTTTTTAATAAGAAACATTTTATTTAAACAAAATCATTTCTTCAAGTTATCTGAATTATACGTGCAATTTTTTTTTTTTGCATTTGGGCGAGGAGTTTTGTTTACCTTTTATAAATTTGGATACAAGTTTTTGCTAAAGTATGGGATAAAATATGTGACAGCGTGATGAAAAAAGACAAACTATTTGTAAAAGAAATCGAAAGCCACTGGAAGTGCTCCATCGGAATTTTTTAAAACATTTACTTGATAATTACTTTAAAATGTATTATCATACGGTATGACTTCTGGGTTCGTTGTTAAAAATGATAACATTTTTTATTTATTGTGTGTAAAAAAAGAAAAATAATTATGAAGCACGAAGGTTAAAATAAAGAAACACGTTTCTAATGTGATTAGAGAAACTTGCTTATTAATTCTCTTTTCCACGCACTTGAAGTTAATGCGTCATTTTCGTCTATATGCTGGCCTAATGAAACATCTAGAAGGCATTGGCTCATCAGAAAAATGGTAAAAGTAAGTGACATCATACAATGTGTTCAACACGAAGTATTTAGAAAAAACTTTTCGTTTTCCCTCATCCTGATCTAATCTGGCTTTTAAAAAATGTTTGTGCTAAATAAAAAAATTTACAAATAAAACAAAATTATTTTATAAAAAAAAAAAAAATAATAAAAATTTATTTATATGTATATAATTTCATTAAATAAACAAAAAGGAAAAACAAATTTAATTCATTTGAAAAGAATATTAAAATAGTTAACTTTGAATTGTCTTTGCATGATAATAATTAAAACTTAACTCGTCCTAAATATTTGTAAAGAATGGAAAGAATGAAATGAAAAATGAAGTAGCTAACTTATAAATAAAATAATTTATCCGCCAATTTTTCAGATGTGGGTCTTTTGATACTTTGTCCAACAAGATATGCTAATTTATGTGCGTACTGAAAAGAGAAAAAAAAAAAAAAAGAATATAGTACTTTCTTGAAAAAAAAAAAAAAAAAAAATTATGATTTAACTCAATTACCTGACAACACGCTGGTACACGAACAGTTCCCGGCCAATTATAATACATGAAACATAATTTATAACTAAATCTTTGTAACCTATCTGGTATAAAATTTGCAGAGTCATGTACAACGACATAATGTGTTGGTGTAACAGTTCCCTGTCGTACAGATTGCGGCACCAAAAAGAAGTCATATAAGTATCTTCTAGTTATCGTATGATCTAATATAAAACCTGGATTTGGATTTTGTAGTTCACCTCTTCCAAGGTCCTGTAAAAAAAAAAAAAAAAAAAACTACCATAAGAACAATTGCTTAGAAACGAGTAATTAAGAAACTCACAATGAAAATTCTTGTATTAATCCGTTTTTGTACAACAAGAAATGTAAATTCTGGTTTATAATTTTCATCCTCTAAGGTACAAGCGGCATATAATTGCGGTATTTCATATTCTGCACATAATTTCAATTGGCCATCGCCAACACCATCTCTGTAATAAAAGAAATGATACATACTAAAAGGAAACTAAAATAAATTAACAAACCTGTAAACAATTATTTTCTCCGGTAAAAAATCGTTCAACTCTTTATAAGCTTTTAAAGCATATTTCAATGAAGTACATAAGCCATTCACGATTTCTTCTTTTTGGGTAGATATAGTGGCTCGACTATACCACCGAGTATAATCTTTATTAAGTGATGCCACAAAAGCAGCTACCGAATTACTTTTGTGTCCAGCATCATGATATGAATCGATTCCGCAAACCATAACCTTTTGAAACGGTACGTGCACACTCCAAAGCGTTCCGCCTAATTTACAATTCATTTGTAAACTGATTTTTTGCACAATCGCGCGATTTTTCGATTCATTACTTAGAGTTCTAGCATTTATTACCTGAAAATTAAAAAAAAAAAAAAAATAAGAAACAAATAAGAAAAAAAAACATACAAATTTACTTGAGAGGGAATTGGGATTTCTGTACAACATATCTTCTTAATAGCTGCATAGCGATCGTCTCTTGATGTTGGACATATTAATACAACAATTTGTAAATTTGGTGTTATTAATTCGCGCAAAGCATTTACATATGTCTCCGTACGATCATTATCTAATATCTTTATTCTTGGTTTGAACACTTGAATGCCCATCGGTTCTGAATTTCGTTCTAAACACTTTATAAACGATGTTGCATATTTTGTATCATTTCTTGTGTGAATTAATAACCAATTTGTTAAATTCACAACATCGAGTAATTCATTGCTTGTTGCATGACGCCCGAAATCAGCATTTGTTCCACAATTAAATTGTTTTCGTTTGAAATGGATCACTTCTTCATCCAATTGTCGACCAGTTAAATGCTCAATTTCATTTGATAGCGTTAAACCCCAATCGCTTAGGATACTTCGAGCGTCTGCTGAATTATTGATATTTTTGTAAAATTTACGTAACGCCAAAGCACGGTGATTCGGTGTAACACGTGTATGTGCCGCAATTTCACGCATTACTTTAAAATCTGATCGCAAATCATCTCGCAAGCCAGTTAAATAACAAATTTCTGGCACTAAACAATAAATGAGTTCTTCGGGTTGTGCTAAATTTACAACGCGGCGTTTTTTCCTACTAATCAAAAGCGGCTGTTTAAGATCGCTCAATTCGATATTATATTGAATTCGATAATAATCAACATAATTGATTTCTCGACCGTGCATTCCGAAATTATCGGTCGGGCAACCATCAAAATTAATATCGTCGATGCGATATGTATTATTATTGTAACGTGTCAACACAATTGATCCGAGCAAAGCTTTTTTTGCATTTTCTTGGAACAGCTGCGGCGATGAACCGCGATGGATATCCCGTAGTAAATCCAATACTGTGCTTTGACATAACAAACGATGCGAGACATCACAACACAACATAATACCATCCTCATATTCATCCACGGCGGTTACATAGCCCGGCCATATTTCTAGGCGATGTTGCGGAATAAATTTGGGTTCAGTTGGATCATATTGTTTACGATCGAAACGAACATAATTTAAAGTTTTCATTATTCTATCAAATAATACATTATACAAATGCATACACTCTCGTAACGGTTTTTTACGTTTATAAATAATTTCGATGTTTATTATCGATTCGTCAGCCGCATTTTTCGATTGAAAATGCGTGATTTTGTCTTTTAATAGAATTGGCAAATATAATATAACACCATCAAATGTTTTTGTACCGCCGTATTTGTCACGGTGTTCATTTAAGTACTTAAATCGTAAATTTCTAGAATCAACATTCGGTATAAATCTAACTTCGTATTCGAAAACTCCTTTGTTTGGATCTGAGCCTAAACGAATATAATTACAGACCGCTTCAACTGGAACACCTAAAAACAATAAAAATCTTGGTAAGAATATAATTCAACTAAATAATTGTATACAAACCATGCGTCCCTCGTTTTATAACCGGTGTTTGTTCGACAAATTCTTCTACATTTTGTCCAGCAGATTCTTCTTTTGTTTCTACATGTTGAATTTCTTCTGGTTGAATTACAGTGGCTTTTTCCGTGAAAATCATTCCACGTCCACGAATTGTCATACCTTCTGTTTTAGTCGTCAAATTCAACAAGTCTAATTCATCAGAATGTTTGCTTCCTGATGACGATTGTTGACGAAGACTTTCCAAAAGCTGTGCACGTCCACGCCCAATACTAGGAGTACCTGCGCTTGTCGAAGGTATGCTCGTTATATCTCTGCTATGACCACGGCCAATTCCCTGATCGACGGCCTCTTCCAATTTTTTTAAAGACACAAAATCTGAGGAATGTGAAATAGATTCCATTAGCCGCCCACGACCAACAGATCGTGCAGTCCCTAATGAAAGGGCCTGAGCTTGAGATTGTTCGATACCACTGTCTTCATGTGACAGACATCTTCCAGATTCTAATAATTGACGCATTAAGGCCCCACGACCACGTCCACCACGACCACGTCCACCATGACCCGAATTCATCTTTTAATCTAAACTAAATCTGAAAGATAAAAAGTTATTTGATTTTAAGCAATTTTTTTTTAGGCAATTAAATTTATATTCTTAAGAACACTTAAAACCCAAATGCATTTCTTAATCAAACATATTGTAGTTTTTTTTTTTTTAGTAAATGGTTTGAACATAATCCACATACTTTAAAAACTTAGAAAAATAATATTGGAAACCAAAAACAATGTTTTAGCACATTGATTTATAAATTAGCGTTGTAAAGTACCGCATTGGCCAAGTAAGGCCCTAGCGCTTTTTTTTCAGAAATTGGCTTTAAAGTAACGCGGTCTTGGACCCAAAAAGTTCGAAAAAAAAAATGTTCTAACCTCGAACTTCCGTAGTTTTTTGAAAAAATTTTATTTTTAATTATTTATTTTTACCTTTTCGACAATGGAAATCTAAATAGAAGACACCAAAATAACCTCAATCAAATGTAACCGTAAACAAAAGAATTACCTGACAAACGAAAAACTTAGAAAAATAATATTGCGGTCTTGAAACCAGTTAATATAAAAAAAAAAATAAATAAATAAATAAATAAATAAAAAATAAATAAAAATAAATAAATAAATAAATAAATAGAAATAAAAAAATAAATAAAAAAAAAAATAAATAAAAAAAAAATGTTCTAACTTCGTAATTCCGTACTAAAAATTTTTTTAATAATTTACTTTAACCTTCTTCACGTTGGAAATCAAAACAGAACAGACTAAAAAACTTGAATCAAATGTTTATGAACCGAAAATAAACCAAAAGAATTACCTGACACCGATTTTACCGTCTGCTCTATCTGCTGGTCAGAACAAGAAGAACCGAGGAAGTTAGGCTAATATACAAAATGGAGAATTGTTGTTTACGCATAAGGGTAGAAACACAGTAGTGTCGTTACGTTGCCCACATTTCCTCCAACGCAACAATAAAAATTTGGTTCGTTTGTGACATAGTCTTTTGGTTTTCGAATCAGACCACATTTAATTTCAAATAATTTTCTAAATTTTCCTTGTCTTAAAATGTATTATTTTCTGTTGACATTTAAGTTATAACCACAAAGAAATACAAAGTTGAAAAAGTGAAGAAGGGGATTCGCTGCGCTACGCTCCGCTCGCTACCCCCCTTTAAGAATATTACACCAGACCGCAAAAGTTTTCTAAACATTTTGATTGGTTCAATGAATTGTGAAAAATAATCAAAAGAACTTCCCAATTTTGCGGAATAAATCTATCGTTTTTTTCGTTTTTTTTGTATAACTCATTTTTTTAGGGTTACCAGTTAAGTATGTGAACTTTTTCCAGCTAATTCATTCTGGTAGCACTAAATTTTCCCCGAAAAAAAATGACAACATAGCGCATGAATTTTGACGTAACCGAATGGTACTTTCGACTAGGTTGCATTGGTCACTTTTTCTTGACATTATAAAAAATTCAGCAGTTTAGGAAGTTCCACAATTCTAAATTCAGTTTTAAAAGATAAAATCAAAATTTATAAATTGTATCCAATAGGAATTGTAAATTGCTTTCACAGCAAAACTGCAGTTAAAAGATTTGTGATTCGTCAAAAAAAAAAAAATGTATAAAGTATTTTAAATTTTCTCCATATCCATTGATATTGATTTTTTCACACTCCAGTTTTCAAAAAAAAAAAACAAAAAATTCACATCAGAACAAGAAATATTTTTAAATTTTTCTATAAACAATTGTATTCGGACAACACACTTAATAGAAAATGTCGTGTGTAAGTATTTAATTGAATTAAAGTATTTGGTAATTTATTTATGGAAAATTGTTATTGATTTATAACTTAATCTTCTAAAGCGATTAAAAGCAGTCAAATGTCCCACCGATGAACTTTCGTTAACAAATCGTGCAATTGTAAATGCTGGCGATTTTGCAGATGAAATTAAGTAAGTTCAAGTTTATATTCCTTACGAATAATTAAATATCATATTTAAATGTTATACAGGTATATAGAAGTGTCCACTGGTCCGGGACAACATTATGTTTTCTCATTGGAGAAAACGCTTGAAGTCCCTAGAGGATGTGTAGGATTTTCATTGGTTCAAAGAAAGTGGGCGACATTATCAATCAATCAAGATATCGATGTCAAGCCATTCAGATTTGATACAAGTTCAGATGTTATATGTACAGTCGTTTTGGAAACAGATTTCTTACAAAAGAAAACGTAATATTAATAAATAATAATAGTTTTATTTATTATTTTTTATAAAAAATAATAAAATTCCAGTACATCATTGGAACCCTATGATTCCGATCAAATGGCAAAAGAATTTTTAATGCAATTTGCAGGGATGGCTCTAACAGTTGGACAAACTCTTGTTTTTAGTTTCCAAGATAAAAAATTATTAGGATTAGCTGTAAAGACTTTAGGGGGTAATGAATACTTTACAAAAAAAAGTGAAAAAGTACGAAAAAATGTATAATAAAATATTTGTTTTTTCAAGCTATCGATCCGAACTCACTTAAAGATAATAAAGAAGGTGCGGCGAAAACTGTACGATTTGGACGACTTCTTGGTAATACTGTCGTACAATTTGAAAAGGCAGACAATTCTTCTATTAACTTAGTTGGAAAAGCTAAAGGGTAAAAAATTTGTTTTTTTTTTATTGTGTTTAAAACAACCAACATTAACAGAAAAATTGTGAGGCAGTCTATAATTAATCCAGACTGGGATTTTGGGAAGATGGGAATTGGTGGTTTAGATAATGAGTTCAATGCAATCTTTCGTCGAGCATTTGCTTCCAGAGTATTTCCTCCTGAATTAGTTGAACAATTGGGTTGCAAGCATGTTAAAGGGATTTTGTTATTTGGCCCACCAGGCACGGGTAAAACATTAATGGCTCGACAAATTGGAAAAATGTTAAATGCTCGTGAACCGAAGATTGTGAATGGTCCACAAGTTTTGGATAAATACGTTGGTGAATCAGAAGCAAATATCCGTCGATTATTTGCAGACGCAGAAGAGGAGGAAAAAAGGGTAACAATTAATAGAAAAATATTAAAATAACTATTGAATTATTGTGTTTTCATATGTATTAGCTTGGTCCAAACAGTGGTCTGCATATTATTATATTCGATGAAATTGATGCTATATGTAAAGCGAGAGGATCTGTATCGGGCAATAGTGGAGTTCATGATACTGTTGTTAATCAACTTTTAGCCAAGATTGATGGTGTAGAACAATTGAATAATATTTTAGTTATTGGTATGACAAATAGACGAGATATGATTGATGAAGCTCTGTTACGACCAGGCCGATTAGAAGTTCAAATGGAAATCGGTCTACCAAAAGAAGATGGTCGTATACAAATTCTTAATATTCACACAAAGAGAATGAAAGAATTTAAAAAAATTGCACCCGATGTCGATACAAACGTAAAAAAAATATTGATTTTATAAAGCACATCCAAAAAAATATATTTAATTTATGTTATTAATCTTAGGAACTTGGTGCGTTAACAAAAAATTTCAGTGGTGCCGAATTGGAAGGATTAGTTAGAGCGGCTCAATCTACAGCTATGAATCGTTTAATAAAAGCTGCAACAAAGGTTGAAGTTGATCCTGAAGCAATGGAAAAATTGCTTGTTTGTCGGTCTGATTTTTTGCATGCTTTAGAGAACGATATAAAACCGGTAATTTTATATAACTTCTAATTTATAATAATAAAAAAAATGGTCAATTTTAGGCATTTGGAACAGCTCAAGAAGCTCTTGAAAACTTTCTATCACGCGGTATCATTAATTGGGGCACACCAGTCGCAAGTATTCTTGAAGATGGTATGCTTTACACACAACAAGCACGAGCAACTGAATGTTCTGGATTGGTATCAATATTAATTGAAGGCCCTCCGAATTCCGGCAAAACTGCATTAGCTGCGAAATTGGCAAAAATGTCAGATTTTCCATTTGTAAAAGTTTGTTCGCCAGAAGACATGGTGGGCTATACTGAATCGGCAAAATGTCTTTACATCAGAAAGGTATATATTTAATCTTTTTATTTAGTAAAATTTCCAATTTGTCTGATTCTCCATTAAGATATTTGATGATGCATATCGTTCAATGCTAAGTGTTATTGTTGTGGATAATATTGAACGTTTATTAGATTACGGTCCAATCGGCCCTCGATATTCAAATTTAACTTTGCAAGCATTATTGGTGTTGTTAAAGAAACAGCCACCCAAAGGTCGAAAACTTTTGATTCTCTGTACAAGCAGCAGACGGTAAAATATTTTATATTTTTTAAATAAAAAAATATTTCATTATATTTAAAAATATATTTCAGTCAAGTTTTAGAAGACATGGAAATGCTTTCAGCATTTACTTCCATACTTCATGTTCCAAATTTGTCACACCCAGATCATGTTTCGGCGGTATTGGAGGATTCTGATCTTTTTAATAAATCTGAATTACAATCAATCGCCAAGAAAATGCATGGCAAAAGGTAAATTATTATATAGAAAATTTTATTTATAATTAATATTTTTAAATAATATAATTTTAGAGTATTTATCGGTATAAAAAAATTGCTTGGTTTACTTGATATGGCACGTCAAACTGAACAACAGTATCGTGTTATTAAGTTCTTATCGAAAATGGAAGAAGAAGGCGGACTAGATATGGGGCCACCATCAAAACATTAACTGATAAAGGAATAGCTATTTGACTTGTCGATTGTTATGTTCAATGACATTTTCTGATAATCGATATTAATATATCATTATTGTTAATTGGTTATAAGTATTAAAGCAATTATAACAAATATATATATATATATATAAAGAAATATATATTTTATTTTCAAATGTGTATAAAAGACAAGTTGAAAAGCAAATGGGTTCTAATTAATAAGTTACAAAATTAAAAATTTTATTGATAGACTTTCATATATATTTGCTTGAAAATATCAGATCAATGAAAATAATGAATATAGTATTATGAAATTGTAATTCATTTATTATAATAGGACAATTTATATTTATTTAAATTTTTGCTTTTAAAGAAATAATTGTACTGCATTTCATTTGACTACTAATATAAAAAATTTCTATATTAGTATGAATATTCATTATGCTAAAGCGAGTTCAATTTAGCTAAACAATTATTTTAAAGCGGTATTATTAGAGAAACTTTAGTATCAATGAATCTCTCTTCGTTTTAAAAATGTTTTACTTTTGTTGTACTTAAAAAAAAAACATTTCCAATTTTTTTTCTTTTGGTTTTTCTTTAATTTTTTCTTATTATTGTATATATATATATATTTTATATAAAACAATAAAAAATCTAGCAAGAATTAAAATAATCTAAGTAATTATTTTATTATTTTTTGTTTTTTTTTCTCTGTCGTCATTTGTTAAAATTTTAAAATTTAGAACCCTTTTTGCCCTGATATGTAAATAAGGAAACACAACAAAAAAACATTGAAAATAATTTGTTTGTTTTTTTTTTGAATATTGAATATTAGCTTCAAAATAGTTTTAAAATTAATTAAACTTGTAATATAAATTTTATGTTTTATGCAAATGCTTAACATTCCAAAAAAAAAAAAAAACAAGTAGTTTTTAGTAAAAACGCTTTCAAATTCGTGTCTAAAATTAATTTATAAAAAATAATAATCTTCCTCGTACTCTGTTAATTTAATTAAAAATGTTAATAAATATCAGAAAATAAAAAAATACTATTTTTAGTGGTAAAGAATTGGAAGTTTTTTTTTTTTTTTTTTTTTTTTATTTAAGTAACGTGTTCGTTTAGGGTTTTTATTGTTCCATGTTTGTTGCGCAAAATAAAAAAAAAAAATACATAATACTTTTGCTCAGAATATTTTTGTAATGATGTTGTGATTATAATTGAACAAGAAAAAAAAAATAGTATTTCCATATCCGTTTCAATTGTCAAATCCATTAGAATAATTAAAAACAAAATTTTTTATCATAATTCTAGTCAATTTGTTTACTGTGATATTATTTTTGTTTTTGAAATTTATTAATTATTTTTCTTTGATTAAAAATTATTAATTCTGCAAAGTGGCTTATCTGAACATGTTGCTTAAAAATAATAAAAATATTTTATTTGATTTCACTAACGAACTTTTAATTTAAATTTATGAAATCAAATGGGGAAATTATTGTACGATGTTAGAAATGCAAATTTCAAAGTAAAAACATAAAAAAAACGAAATACTAATAAAAGAATATTATATTATTTAAAAGAAAAATAAATAAAATCAATTATTAGGATAAACTTATTATGTATTAAAATATTACGAAATGAAAGGTATTTGGCCTACGTAGTCTTTCACTTAAAGGCAAAAAAAAAAGAAAACATTTAATAATTATTTACGTTTGTTGAAGAATTTTATTCGAGTGATATTAATCTAATAAAATACAATGTAGTCGCAAAATTCCTAATTATAATAATTTATGTTATTTATTCTCCATTCATTAAAATGCATAAAATAAATAAAGTTATTTGGTATTTTATTTAAAATATTTATTTCTAAATAATTTAGGGACTTATTGTTAGTTTTATTCATTTAAAAAAAATGATCCTTCGAGTTTGGCTCTTATTTTTAACTTTTCTTGTATGGACATCTTTTTATAAATCTTTAGGTAATCCAATTTTACATTATTAATTTTAAAATTGAAAAAAAAATTGTTCGTTTACCCGATTATCCGGGTAATTTCATAATTACTCTACGATTACATTTGAATTTATTTGTAACATAAGAAATTCATTTGGAGCTTTTTTTGCCTCTCATTTTTGAATATAAGTAACTGCATATATCCAGCTTTAATTGAACTTCGTCGGAAAGAATTTGAATGAATTTTTGAATATAATAGTAAACAGAATGACGTATCTACAACGGATTCCACACTTTTGGTTTTCAGATTATTTTAAAAATAGTCCGTCAAATTTTCATGAATACTTCAAATTTCCTTGAATGCTAAACAATAAAAACAATACAGCCATTTGTAGCCGTTCCACAAGTAGCATGAGATGAAAAATTAAAACTGACTGAAATAAATCGCGGAAAAGGAGATTTTATACAAGAAAATTGTTCCAGACTTTATTTATTTGAACTCGACCCAACCATGTGACATGTTTAGTAAGTTAGGCGCTGTGAACGCACCCAGTATTTAGTGTATTTAGGCAACATTGTTTTTTAATGAATGGAACACATTCTTAGCACATGTTTGTTTCTAACGTCAGAATGTTATTCTATTTCTTACTAAGCGGTTGGAGTTTATAAGAGGTAACAATTTAAATTATTTATTAATTAAAAGTTTCAATAATAAAATAAATCTAATATTTGTATATTTGAATTTTAATGTTTTCATTTTTATTAGAAAAACTTTCCAAGTTTAAAAATCAGAATAAGTGTATTTTTTTTTTGTAACGATAAAAACTAACTCATTTTTTAAGTAAATTAAATTAAATAATTCTTTATTCTATTATATTATATTATATTTTTTCTGATAATACATTAGAAAATGATTACAATACTTTATATTTTATTGTATATATTGTAGATATTTGATATTTAGGAATTATGGAAATTTATATTTTTAGACTTTTCTCTATTTTTATAGATTAATTAACTAAAATGTTTTGAAGAATATATTTCAAAGAATTTTATTTATATTATTTCTGCAATTGTCTTGGCTTGATCGAAGAAAAACCTATAATTGGATATTTTATTTTATTTTAACTTATATTTTTGATGAACTTGAAAAAAATTTTGCGAAAAGTGCTTGGGAAGAATTAAGACAAAATATTGACAGTAATATTTCTATGGAAATTGTATTTCCTTTTGATTTCATTGGGATATAATATTGCGAACGCAAATATCCGGAAAACCAAATTATTACCTTTCTGACACTTGTTAGAAAATATAAACTCTTAAAAAACAAGTTTAAAAACCTGTGAACTTCTAAAACATCCTCGGAAGACACAACAAAATTTGTACGAAATTTAAAGTTTTTTGTATTAAACATTTTTATTTTTCTTTAGATTTAAAAATGCCAAGACCTAAAGGAAGAAAAGACGAACTTTTTTATGGCGGAAAATATTCAAAGTCCAAATCACAAAATGTTCCAACTAAAGTTCGTACAGGCGGTCGTGTAAAGGTATTTTTTGATTAACAAAATATTTGTATCTGTTAATTCTATTGTTAAATCTCTTATTTAGAAAGCGAAAATCGTATTTGATCCTTCCGAAAATAATATGCCAAAACGGCAGGGACGGTCAAAATCTTTAGGTTTCAATTTTGGTCCAAAATCAGGAGATGTAATTTATCCGGGTCCGAAAACTAGAAAACAAAAAACTATTATTTCATCGGAACAATTACCTGAAAATTCACAAACAAGTGATAGATCTGATAGAAGTCGAAGTCCACCAATCTTAATACCACAAGTGAATGACTCTTGTATGATTTGTAATAAAACCGACATTAAAAAACCAAAAAAGCTCGTTTCCTGTAAAGATTGCCATTATAAAGGTACAATATTCTCTTTGTATAAAACTTTTGAACAAATAAAATAATTTTTTTTTTGTATTTCAGTTCATATGGACTGTTTGAAAATACATTTTCAAAATCAAAATTTATTGGAAGAACATTGGCGTTGCGATAATTGTAGAACATGCGTTGTTTGCTATGAAACCTCGGAAGCGGTAAGGTTTTTTTATAATAATTTAAAGAAACACGAAATCTATATTATTGTATGTTGTTTTTTTTTCCTTCAGGGTAGCCTAATAACATGCTGTGTCTGCGTAGATGCTTATCATTTAAGTTGTCACAATCCTAAATTACCGAATAAACTATTTAACAAATTTAAATGGGAATGTACAAAATGTCAAAACATTAATACTGATGTTCCATCGTCTGTTAAGGATAGTTTAAATAATCAAAGTGAATTTAATATATCAATTGAAGAAAGCCCTAAATCAACGGCGGTAGACTTATCAAGTGAAATTAATACTCCTATAGTAGAAGACAAAAATATCGTCTCTACAGAACTTAAAACAGAAGAAATTCCTGTAAAAACAGTTGAAAAAGTAAAAGATATTCCAAAACCACCAAAATTAATATCAAATCGAATAGATGATATTATACCAGATATATCAGATTGGTCATGTGAAAAACTTTTCCATTATATAAAAAGACATTTTCCGAACGAAGCTCATGTTTTTCGTGAACAGGAAATTGATGGTCCATCACTTTTACTTATGAAAAGATCCGATGTAATACAAGGTTTACCATTTAAATTGGGTCCTGCAATACGTTTATATAGTTTTATAGTAAAACTGCAAACACAAACAAATGATCCTCGATCAACTTGGATGTGATTTAATTTTTTTTCTTTCTAATTTAAATAAATATAAATAATTAATGATCATTTCATACTGATTTACGATATATTTTTATTGCTTTACATTTTTTCCGGTTAACGAAAACTCTATAAATAAAATACAAATTTTCTTTTTATCTTAAAAAATATTCTTTCTTTTTTTTTGCTTAGTTTGAGAATGAAGATCTTAAGTAAAATTAAAATTCTTATTTAAAAATCAACTAAAAATTATGTAATTCGTAATTTTACTTTTAATCAAAAGTATT
Organism: Xylophagus ater; assembly: GCA_963422695.1. Taxonomy (NCBI): domain Eukaryota; kingdom Metazoa; phylum Arthropoda; class Insecta; order Diptera; family Xylophagidae; genus Xylophagus; species Xylophagus ater. Next base: position 1,202,060 of record OY730478.1, read on the forward strand.
GAATCTTTCCTCATATATTTCTATAAATTTACAAGTATGATAGTAAAGTAATGATAAATATTATAATTCATGCGGAACCCCAAATCTAGCTGCTAATTCACGCGTAGTTTGAGATAGATCCGCTTTCACTGCACCTTTGAGTTGATCACTATCCACCTTACTCTCATGTCGCCCACGTGGTTCATTTTGAAGATCAAAATCACCAGATCGGAACTTCTCAAACCATCGCCGTTCATTAGCCAAAGAAAAAGTCGACAGATAATCAGAAATTAACATCTGTATCTGAAAAGCTGATGACCTACCTTCAAAATAAAAAAGAAACCAAGAACTGTCCAAGTGAAATATCGGGTATCAAGCTTGGTACTTGAGGTAATCGGACATTTCATTCTTACTGACCTAATATATAGAGTATGTATTTAACGTATGCTCTTTACCCGAACTTGATTTCCATCGATTGAAGACTTAAGGGCAAAATATTCATTTAAGTAAAAAAATCAACTACTGTTAAAGGAGTAAAATTTCCATATGTATGTCACGGTGGTATAATATTGTTATATAGTCAAGGAATAATTGCTCTTTCCTTTCTATATACAGTTTAGTATAGTGATTCGGGACAGACATAATTTAACATAAGAGAAAATATGAAAAAATGGGAATTTTTGAAAGATTTTAAACGGATCTGTAAAAGTAAATTATATAACACATATATGCATTGGTGTCTTTTAACAGGGAGTTTTTCTTGGTATTTGAACCTTTAAAATGATCAAGAAAATATCTATGTACTTATTAAACCTCTATAAAAACAATTCATATATATCGAGTATCAAACTTGGAGCTTGAGGTAATGACCTAATAATTGAAAAAAAAACTGTTGCAACATTTTCGTTTTCATATTTACACGGGAGATAAATGAAAAATAAGAATTACATATTTTTTAACATAAATAATGAATATAGAAGAATAAAAACAAAAATATAAAATGTAGAAAAAATGCTTTATTAAATTTGGTACAAAATAATCTGTTTCAGTTAATAAAGAAGAAACTAATCCATTTTAATCTCGGATTCAAATGTAAAAATCGCAATCTTGCATCTTGAGTTCTGCAAACTCTTCAGGTATTGATTTATTGAAGTCTGCAATTCTTTGTCTTCTATACTTATACTTCATTACGGCAAAATATCTTTTCATATTTTGAATATTTATCTGATCGATAATAATCTTCATATTCCTCAATGCTTTTTTCATTGGGGTCACCCAGAAAATAATTTATAAGTTCGTCTGAAATAAAAACAAGAATTACAAATAAAAAAATTAAAAAAAAAAAACGAAAAAATCTCACGATTGCCTGTAAAAACGCTCCATATTAAATAAAACGAAAGAAGAAGACAGCCTGGGACAATCCAAACCCAATATGGTAAACAATAAATCGTCTGGGGCATTCCTCCGGCACAAGTTCGACTCGAATTGAGGATGAGTTTTAACCAATAATTTGGCTTGAGAATATCCATATCGCATGACTCTTGTACCATTACTTCATCTAAATTATTAATTATAAAATTTTTATTAGAAAAAATTATTTATTATTTAACCTGATGCTCCTTTAAAGGTTGTTGAATCGCCTAAATAAGGAGCTTGGTTTTGAATTTTCATCATTTCATGACAGCCAACAAAACAAGCATTTTTTCGCTTCATTTGAATATATGCTTCAGTACAAGCTACGGAACAAATAAATTAATGTAAATATTTAATTATCGGCGAATACATTAAATAATAGTTTAAACATTTACATGCATTACACTGATTCTCAATTGTTTCGATATCAGGATCCGAAGTCTCGATCAAAACTTCAATATTAAAATATTGACACCCCCGTTCGCAATCTGCACGCAAATCCTGCAAGAAATTATCAGAATTTTTTTTTATATAAATATGTATTAAAAAAGTATTAATACGTACCTTTTCTTGAATATTTCCATATTTGCAAATAATTTCACATTTCCTTATCGATTCTTGCATTAAATCTACAGCACTGATAAAAATAATAAAATTTAAATTCAACAGTATTCGGAATTTAAAAAAATGCATGGCCAAATCTTAGACTTTGGAAATAAAAATGATATGAAACACTGTCCAGAGAAAGTTGTTTAAAAAGGAGATTGAGTTACGCTTGTTTCCCGCTACTTACAATTTTCCATTTTCCTGTGAAAATTTCTTAGTCCTTTTTCCACTGAGATAATTAAATGCTTGGGTTGCGTTCACATAAATGTAACTAAAAGCGACTAAAAGTAATACTTTAACTATGATGACGCTGCTCGCACCGGTGTCAATTTTAGTAACTTTTTTTTTGTCAGTTTGATTTTTTTGGATATTTTTTTTACAAGTATATAGAAAATTTATAAAATAAATTATTGTTTTATATAGTGTGAACACAACCCAGGGTTGCTTTGAATTCAAAATTAAACTGACGAAATAGAAATGACAATAATCGATTATGACGAGCAGCGTCGATGTAATGACGTCGTCAGAGTTAATTATTGGTACACCAAGCTTTCTTTTAGTCGTGATGAATGAACGCAACCCTGGAAAATTCATTTAGCCGAAAATTTTTGTGATTTTGGAAAATGAAATGTATTATTGGAGATATCGTTTTACTCATTCATGTAAAGGAGGTCTTAGATGAGGAAAGATGTCTTCAAAATTTTTTGTTTTTTGGTTTATGTGATCCCATTATTTTAAAAAAAACTCCATTTTCATTTAATTTTTATATGCCAGTGCACTGACAAACTTTGTCAGTAGACACTGGCAATGGTATTAGACTCCGCTGACATCACTGCTATACAAAAACTAACAAAAAACAAAATTCGCTATGCAATAATTGCAAAAGAACACAGACAGTTTCCGAAAAAACGAGGAAGCACCAAGAAAACCAAGGAAGATACATTCGTCTCTTCCGATTAAACAAAATTTGGACCAACGAATATTTTTAAACTTGGGTTGGTAATATCTCCATATTAATAACCCTCTATGCATTTGAATTTGACATTGCATATTATGGTTTTTCACATCTGCGTAGAAAAATTATTTTTGCAGAAAAATAGAAATTTTACGTTTTGCCAGAAATTTTGGTAGGATGGCTTGGCGGTCAGTTGGAAAGGATAACACCGATTTGATCAATCAATTAAAAAGTATTTATAACAATAAAAATGATATGCCATATTAAATTTATTTTGTATAAAGGTAATGGAGTTATTAAAACTGAACAAGTGGCTCAAGCCATGATTGCCACGGATAGGAAATTTTATTGTTCTCGTTACCCTTACATGGATGCTCCACAAGGAATAGGTTTTGGAGTTACAATTAGTGCCCCCCATATGGTACGTAAGAATGCTTTTTTTTGAATGTTTATTTGAGTAAATTAATTTTTTTAGCATGCTTATGCGTTGGAGATTTTAAAGGATCATTTACGACCAAACGGAAGAGTTCTAGATGTTGGTTCTGGATCAGGCTATCTCACAGCTTGTTTTGTAAGATTTATGAACGCGCAGGGTGAAAATAATGATGGCAAAGTTGTTGGTATTGAACATCAGCCAAGCCTTGTAAATTTCAGTAAAGAAAATATTAAAAACGATGATCCATCATTATTGGAATCCGGAAAACTTATTATCGTTGGTACCGTTTTGATGAATTTCTAAGAATTATATGAAATTACAGTTATTTCTTCATTGAATAATAGAAGGGGATGGTCGGGAAGGATATCGTGAGGTAGGCCCGTATGATGCAATTCATGTCGGCGCCGCTGCTCGGGAAACACCACAAGAACTAATAAATCAATTGAAAAACGGCGGTAGATTAATTGTACCTGTAGGACCGGAAGGAGGAACACAATATCTAGAGCAGGTTTTATATCTTAAACACAAATTCCACATTTTTCGAAATTTCACTTGAATTTTTTCCAGTACGACAAAGATGAAGGGGGTAATGTAAGGAATTCTCGTCTTATGGGTGTTATGTATGTTCCATTAACAGATTTATCTCGCCCTTGACTTGGGATCGCTCTAAAAGCTGTTGTGATTGTATTCCTTGTAACTGTAATCATTTTACGTTTTATCAGGATTATTTAAACTTCGAGTTTAATTCTATCATGTTATTTATTTTCGATATTGATCAAAAACATTTTTTTTAAAAATAAACATGCTTTAACATTTATGAATATTTTTTGCCAATTTCATTTTGCCAAATGATACTGGGATCACTAAAATTAGTTTTTACGCTATCTGTGTACGAAGCGTTTTCTTGAAGGCGAACTGTTATTTCTGGAGAGGAAAAAATTGCATTTTATTAGTTTATAATTTTTAGTGCGTTTCGAATTCTTTTGAACTAACCACACTGGGTGACCCCAGTGTGGCTAAATCTGCTTCAGGATGACGCCTGCAAATCAAGCGTTCGATCACTACTTCCGCAAATCTTGGGTGGGTAGTACATGAATGAGAAAATATATATATATACATTCTCTCATTCACTTGGATATAGCCGTGCAAGCCTAGTTTCTAGAAAATAGTTTGAAAATGTTTCGACGCCATTTTGTAAACGATAAAATAAAAAAGATATGAAATTGAAAAAGAGATATGGTAACACTAAAATAGAAAAATGTCAAACACAGATGTCGAGAAATAAAATAAAATTTGACAGTTTGGCGTGAAAATAAATGCTTCAGACACAGATATCGTAAAAACGAGTTAATGCCTACGCTTGAAAATAAACAACAGAAATAAAATAACAAAAAAGGTTTGAGTTGGAAGTTGCAATGGAAGAAGAATTAGTCGAAAGTCCTTCGACTCTTTGTCGCGTGTGTTTCAATATTGGCTGCTTTAAAATTCAATCGCATGAGTTGATAATAAATAATGAAAAAGTCGAGTTAAAAACAGCTCTTTCCAAATTATCTTCTTTGGAAGTACGTACATATTTTGAATATTTAATGTCTGTTAGACTTTTTATTAAATAAACTGCATTTTTAGATTTCTGAAGACGATAATGTACCAGAAATGATTTGTATGACTTGTGTAGATCAACTTGGACAATGCTTTATGTTTCTCGAAAAATTGCACAAGGCAGATGAACACATCAAACAATTAAAATTATATGGTCCCGAATCACCCATTTATGTAGAAAATGAAAATGATTACGAATATATTGAATGTGAAGAAGATATTGAAGAAATTGAAGACACAGAAAGTGAACACGAACTTTCAATACAATTGATAAATAAAACGGAGCCTGAAAAGATTTTGATTAAAGAACACGATTTCAATAATATGGCAGTAAACAAAAAACGTGTAAATAATAATAAGAAACCAAATTTAGTTTTAACAGAGAATGTAACCAATATTTTATCAAATGTTAACCAAACTGATTCTGATTCAGAAGAACCACCAGTAAAAATCCTAAAAACTGAAGGAAACAGTTTTATGGTGACAAAATTTGTTCTTACGGAACCAACCAATGTTCCCGATTATCTTGATCGCGAAGATGGTGATTGTTCCCAAACGATCAATAAAGTAAGAATGTTTGATATGACTGCGGTTGAAGTGAAGGCAAGTGAAAAAATTGAAATGGCTCTAGAAGAGGAAACATTTTTCGAAAGCCCGAATACAATGTATATTTGTAAATATTGCCCGAAAGCATTTTCAACATCACATCATTTAATTATGCATACACGAAAATCACATGTTTGTCAATTTTGTATGAAGGGTTTTAGTAAAAGTACCGAACTATATAACCACAGTAGAGAAGCACACAATAACTTTGCTTGTACATTATGCAAAAAGGATTTTAGCAGTAACAGCAATTTAAGACAGCATATGAAAAGAGTTCATAATGTTCAAATCCCAGCATACGTTTCATTACTATCATTTAAGAAAAATGATAATGTGTAACCAGGAAGTTTCTATAACTTTAAATTGGATATATAATAAATAGTTATATATATATGTAATAAAAAAAATTGATATTTAATACATTTTATTATTTACAAAACTAATACTATCATACAAATTCAAAAATTATATTTCAATGGATGTTCTAAGAAATATCCATGAGATTTATAAGTTTGTTTTGCTATCTTTTGGTAATTTATATCGTTTGTCATAAATGGACCACTTGTTATATCTGTAATCAAAGACTTTACGTGATTGCTATTTTTCAAACATAATGTAGTCGCAATTAGCATTTCATAATCCGAATGTTTTAAACCAATACAATACGAACGTGACGCTCTCGATAAACTCGCAAACATTGCGAAAATTAATTGTACACATTCTGCTAGTCGCATAATTTCAACATGTTTTTCAATAATTTCATTACCATGTCGACTAAGAAGTGTTTGAGTTCCAATTTCTAAACGTGCAATAGATTGTTCTAACCAATAGGCCGGTGACACTAGAGACGGATGTAAATCGTCACCTAAGTTTAAGCTAACTTTTGGGGAATCTATGCTGTTTCTATCGAAAAAACTTTTCAATATATGTCCCGGATTAAAGAGAGGATTTCTTTCTTTTTTAACAATATCATTGATGGCCATCTGTAAAACCAAAATCTCTTAAAAATATATTAATATACAAATAAAACTAAATTACGCCAGCATGTTGTAATCCTGACAATCCGATAAATAATCGTAATGAATCTAAAGGTTCACCCTGGACATATAGTTGAGTAGCATCTTTTAATGTTGATTCAAAAAAATCTCCAGATATAAGGCTTTTAGGCCCCATAAATTCCATGAAAAATGTAGCTGCTTTCCAAAGATTTTCCAATGAATATAGCTATTATAAAATTAAAACTATTAATTTTACTATAATTGTCTCATTTAAAAAAACAAACAAAAAACCTTTAAAATTGCTGCTTCCATGTCAACATCTTGTTTATCAAATTCGTCTACTAGGCCTGTTATATAGTACATCATACTTTCGCTGGCATATGTAGATCCAATAATTGGAGATAAACGGTTCCCTATAGATTGTATTTCTCTAAAACACTTAATTTTACTTGGCTAAAAAGAATTAATTAAAGTATAGTTTCTTACGTCATTGGAACTCCGCTGTGCTTCGTATTAATACAATAGTTAGTAATTTGTTCAGTAATTTTTGTCATCATTCGAACTATTATCGATGACATTCGAAGTCGACTCAATTGAAGAAATTTTTGGGCTATTTCATTACCAGCATTTGGTTGTCCTAATATGTTAGCTAAAGTAAACAAATATAGATTTTATAAATTTTTTTTATACACAAAAACTCCACACACTTTTCATTAAAGATGTTTTCTGAAATGTTAAAGAGCACTGTTTCGTGGTATTGTTTCCAAATACTTTTAAAGGTTCAGATTTTTGGATTCCCGGTAAAGATTCATCAACAATAAATATAGTTATTCCATCTTGTTGATCTCCAGAAATGGCTGTAGTTCTTGTTTGAGCAAAAACCAAAAATAAGTTCGCATCAGTCCCATTCACAATAAATGATTTTTCTCCATTTAATATCCATTCGCCTGTTCCAGCATCGAATTCAGCAGTTGTGTTAAAGAATTGTTTTCCGTCTATGACAGACTCATACAAGGCTTCCGTTGCAATACAAGAACCTTTTAATTAAAATGTACTATCATGTATATGATTTAGAATTTAATTTAATTTTCTACCACTCGCTAATTTTGGAAGAAGTTGCATTCTTTGGTCTTCTGTTCCGAATTCATTGATAATATCAATTACGACTCGATGACATTGCAGTGATAAAGCAATTTCAAGTTTTTTGTTTTCAGATTCTGAAGCAATAAAACTTTCTGACACGAAATAACCTTTCCCACCTAAATGTTGTGGGACTGTTAGCCCAAATAAGCCCAATTTCTTTAAATCAGTTATGTAATTTACCGACATATTATCTGTTTGCTCGAAATATTTTTGTGATTCTTTTATTTCTTCCTGTAATTTATTCATATCATCTCTTGGAATTACTTCGGGAAATGCTAACATTTCCTTATCCAGTTGACCAACAAAGAAATTTTTAGCAATAGGCTCCCGTGGTGGCAATTTATTTTGCAATTTTGTAGAAATCTTTATATCATTAAATTCTACCTGAGAATTATTGGTAGGTGTTACATGCAAGGTTTTATTTACACCACTGGAAGTATATCTAAATGAACCACATGTCATATTGCAACTTTTTTGAATGAAATTCTTTATATTTGATTGTATCATATTTGTATTAAATATCTTAAATTATTAATAAAATTAAAATCGGCGTCAAATAACCAAACTTTTTTCTAGCTTAATTTGACAATCGTTTATAATAGAAAGGAAGTACTATTCGATCTACGTCACGAACCATAGAGTAATAAAGTATTGGGCTGAACTCACACTCAGTCAGACAAAACAGCTCAACACAAATATGTCAATTATCGAAACGAATTTAGCTTAACCAAAGTATTTTAAATATCGAATTCACGTCAAATGCATTTTCGCTTTCCGTAATAGCATAAAAACGAAACAGGTGAGACCAAAACAGATTCAATAATACGAAAAACGCAATGCGCTAGCTAAAGCGATTCGCCTCGTATTCCATAATAGGCTCACTGGCTTTTACGCGGAAATGCTGCTGATTTATTACGAATGATTCTAGTAGAAAACGAACAAGACTACACTTACATGGTGACACATTCATTTTGGAGATATAAACACAAGAAGGACATTTGCCGAATGGAGCTCGTCAACAGAATGCAAGAATCGGGGGAGACGCTTCAGGAGCTGGTTAGCAGATATTGAGTGGTTGGTATACTTGTTATACCCCGATTATCCCCTGGAATTGCAATACGGATTAGCTGGAGAAAAATTTGTTAATTCCATTCGTGATGCAAATTTCAGTTTAAGGTCCGAATTAGTGACAAGTGAATGTTGCACGATGTATTTTAGACGGTTTTTACACACGTATTCTTTTAATGCAGAAGATAAGTTGGAAACATTGGTTTCAAAATAATTTGATTCCAAAATTTAAAAAACGATAATTTTGTTTTCATCTTGATTAGAAAGGACTCCTTCACAAAATGGCGTCGAAATACAATATTTTCAAACTACAGATTTTCTAGCCAGCGCTTACCGTTATTTTAAATGGTTTGAGAATTGCTAAGAATACGAGATAAACAATGCATAATTCGTTTTTTTTTTTATATAACTCCCATTTATTTGAATAAATACAACGTCGAAAAAAAAAGTAATTAATCTAACTAATCTTCGAAATGGTTGACTTGTTAAATTTTTTAGATTACAATCTTCTATAAAATTATATTTTTGAAAAAAGCTATCGTTAACAAAATAAATATACAAAAATATTAGTAATTAATTTATTAGGAGTTATTCTCTAAATCTCTATATATTAGGAAATTACTTGTGATTTTCGAAGATCAAAAAGATCTTTGGCAGTGATTATTCCGTATTCATCTCTACGTTTGGAATTATTAAGTCGATCACCTTCAGGAAATGTATAATCATATCGAATAGCTGAGCCTTGTTTTCCTATTGATGTTGTGTTTTCGGATTTCGAACGAATTAAATTCACTTTAGTTTTTGTATATTTTCCATTACCGGAACTAAAGTTTGCGCTACTATTGGTAGCGGTTATTTTACAATTATCTGATTTTGCTAATTTATTATGTTTCGAGTTTTGTGCAAATAATATATTAATATCCATTTTATGTTGTTGGATTTTATCTTCTAAATTTCGTAAACGTCTTTCATAATAACTACCGCTATCGCTACTCAAATTACTCAAATCTGATGCTTTTGTCATTTTTACTGGAGGAGCACCTTTATCTGTGAAGGAGTCTAATTTTATATCATTTTGAAATGTATCCTCGTGTAATAGACTAGCTTGTCTAGAGTATTTGCTGGTCCAAGATGTATATTCTGTTTCTCGTCCACTATTAGCTTTCGTATTTTTTATATTTCGTGTATTCGTTAAACTTGTATAACTACTATGAAGATTATTATTTTTCTCGGATATTGATTGATACAAAGTCGATGGTTCTGTATAACCACAATCAATAGAATGCCGTTTTTCTATTGGTTGACTACTATGGTAATTGTTAGTTTTCGAAATTATATTTAAAGAATTTGTTCGATGTTGTACTGCATCAGAAGATTCCGATGAGCCACTACTTATTTTTGAATCTGGTATACTAGAAATTTTGCAATAATTCTTTTTTGAAATCGGCCTAAATTTATAATCCCCAGTTGAAATTGGCTGATTACTGTAACCATTAAATTGATTAATATCTTTATATGATTTATTCATATTTGCTGAATTATTCGTTGGGAGTATGTAGTTTTTTTTCTCGATTTTTCTCAAATTCGGTTGATTATCCATCGCTGAAGCTATTAAACTTGATCGTTTTTCCATATCTGTTGATTTTCCAATCGAATTATTTTTTCCATTATTATTTTTTGAGGTGGATGACATTGTTAATGAACTGTTTATTTTCGTTGTCGTAGAAATATCTCTGTAAATCATAATTAAATTGTTTATAGTTTTGTTATTTTTAGATATTAGTCGTTTAGGAACACGCAATTTAAAATTTTCTAACAAAACAAGCATGTATGTATACTTTAAAAACCAAAACTAAAGCTGAAATAAATCATAAGACGATTACTAAATGTCGTCATCAAATTCATACTCACTTCTTTTTGGTGGTAGTCGATTTACTAATACCTCCTTTTTCAGTAGTCTGCATAATTTCATAGAGTTTTGATCGATATTCTGGAACTGTTAATTGTACATCGTCACGAAATGGTGGAAGAACATCAGAATAAAGTTCAGCTTCCGGTATGGTATGTCTAAATCTATTGAAGCATATACAAAAAAAGAAAAAGTTTTCAAATGTTAAATTGAATTTAAATTGTTGTTATTAAATTAATTTCTTTATTCAACAAGTTTACATTACTAACTTTTCAACATATTTATGATTAAGAGCTTGTTTAGCTGTTAATCTATTAGCAGGATCCAAAATTAGAAGTGACTTGACTAAATTTTTAGCATCATCAGGTGAACCAGAAAGTAAATCATCTAATTTTGGGTTACTTAGGAATTATAATATAAAACGTATTTATAAGTTAGTTTTTTTTATTTGTCAAGAAAAAATTTATTACCAGTTTGAATTAATTTGCTGATTTAGCAATACTGAACCAAATCCAGCACCAACTGCTGATATTTCACTTTCTGAAGCTTCTGGTAACGCAGAAATAATTCTTTCTATCTAAAAATATTATTTGATGTTAACATTTTAGTCATATGTAGGTTTAATAATAATAATAATAAAACATATATGTAAACATATACATATTTAGATATTTACTTGATTTACTGTACTACTTCCAGGAAATAATGGCTTCCCGCGTATCATTTCACCCAAAATACAACCCAAACTCCATAAATCAATACCTTTTGTATATCGTTTACTTGCTACTAGAATTTCCGGAGCCCGATACCATCTTGTTGCCACATAATCTGTTAAAATTGGTTCTGATGGATCTATATTAGAATTCATATCACCGAATTGCCTTTGAGATACTGATCTAGCTAAACCAAAATCGGCTATTTTACATCTAGAGAAAATATTGTTTTGTTAAATAAATATATAATATATGAGCGGCCGTTCATTTTTCAAGTGGCTTAAGTAAATTTCTTTCAAAATAGTTCCCATACAAATTGTAATAGACAGCTAAAATATTTTTCGTCATTCTTGCAATAGATAACTGACTATTCAATTGTTATAAAAGAAAGTACTATATATTTGATATGCCTAAAACCAATTTAGGCCGTTCTCGCATTTTCAAAAACGACCAGAACATGTAACGTGAAATCTGCAAGTCTATGCAGATAAGCCAGCTACGATTGATGCCTTGGAAGCAAACATTATTCGCGCTATTGGCCAGATTCCAGTCGTAATGCTCGAACAAGTGGTTCAAAATTGGACCTATAAAATGAACAACCTAAAGCTGTGGCCAATATTTGAGTGAAAAATAAATGGTATCGATTGCTCTTTCGGTTCTTAATAAAGTTTTCACGATCACATTCAATTTTATGTGTTTTATTTTCAAATATTTTCCTTAACCTCATTATATAGCAATAACTTATGCCACTTTGAAAGAAAAACGATTCATATATGAATTCAAATAAAGAAACTAAATTTTTTTTTCTCACCTGCATTTGCTATCTACTAATACGTTACTTGGCTTCAGATCTCTGTGTATAACATTACCCGAGTGAATATATTTGATGGCATTAAATAATTGATACATTACATATCTTTTGTGAACATCTTTAAGAATTGTTCCGCGTTTTATGACATTATGTAAATCACTTTCCATAAATTCAAATGATAAATAAATATCTAAATTATTTGAAGCCCTATAAAATGTATTTGTTTATTAAAATATTAAAAAGTTTTTGGATGGAAGTTTTTTTTTGTGATTAACATACTTATAAATACTATTAAGTTGAATTACATTCGGATGATTGCGAAATGCACGTAAAAACATTATTTCACGAAATGTTCTTTGGGCATCCGTTTCATTTCGAAATGCATCGAAAATTTTCTTAACAGCAACAATTTGTTCAGTTGTTTTATCAAGAGCTTTCCATACAATTCCATATGCGCCTTTTCCTAAACGCTATTAAAATATGGAGGAAGAAAAAAAAATGTTATTATTAGATAAAATGATTTTGCAAATTCAAAAATAGTTCAATCGATTTTAATATTTCTAAATTATGATGGAAAAAATTCACCAATCAATTTATTGTATTTTTGATTTTTCTATATTTGGGTATTTAGGGCAAAAAGAAAATTTTTTTTTTGAATTCGGATTAAAATACATTGCGTATCGAATTGGTGAATTGGTGATTTTCAATCTGTCTACATAAATATATTGTTTGGGAAGCGTCTATTTTATATCTAACATATATCATATTGTAGTTTATTAACGTATTTTTTGGAAAACTTAAGGATAAGACAATTTTTACGTTCTGAATAGTTTCATTAATTTAGGATTTAGACCATTTCACTCGAAAAAGTCCACGATTGAATCCTCTGAAGAGCGAACATTTTAATTTCCAAAATTTTAATGCTTTTTTCTATATGAAATTTAATAAAAAAACATATAAATAGTACCTGGAAATCGACAAATAGCCTAACTTGTATAAAATTGCAAGCTTGATGAAGTCTGGGAAAAATGTGAAATTTAATAACCAACTAATATTGAAATGACTAAAAGCAATAATGCTAAATAATTACTAAATCATAGCAAAATATTGGTTTTAACAAGTTATAATAACGCTTTTAATGTTTAGAATTGTTACAAAATGTTTTTTGGATAGTTGTGCAAATAGTTTTAAAACAGATTTAGCGATTTCGTCTGAAGAGAACTATTGTACATGAATTACAAATTTCATTAGCAACAAGTTACTGGCTAAAATTGAGGACGCTGAGGCCAAGGTCTGTAATATCATAAAATATAAGTAGTCGAAAAATGTACAGTTGTATGAGAAATTTTGATTAGTATCCATTTCTGGGAACAAAATACCGACCGTTAGGTAAGATAAAATCTAAATCCAATTTTATATAGTTTTCGTTTCCATTTTTCTTGCTAATTTCTTTCAAATTATTACTCATTAACCTACTCTAAATATAAAAAATTACGGATTTGCCCTCCCCCCAATTCCATTATAATCCATGAATAATATAAAAATAATTGGCAACTTTTTGATATAATTAATATTATTAAAAATTATTTGTTACGCTTTTTATATTAGGAAAGAATTCTAAAGAAATTTCTGAACATGTAAATTATATTCTATTCTTCTTTTAAATTTAAATAAAAAAATTTAATAAAAATACAAAATAATTACCTTTTTTATTTCAAAATATTTTAATATTTGATCATCGATTTCTGACATTTTATTTTTTTCTTGATGTTTTTGTTTAACCGACATTTTTGATGAAAAAAAATATTCGTTATTTTTTCACACAAATTAAAACTCAACAAAAATGAATAATTAAGAAAGAAAAAGAAAAAAATATAATAAAGAAAAAAACTATTTAAATTATTATCACAAATAAATATACTAAAACAAAAAATAAATTAATAATTTTATTATTTTTTATTAATTTATTTCACAACCAAAAAAAATTATTGGACATTTATAGCGCGTACTGAGTTTTTGTTATCACAAATAATTTTGTATGAAAATATTTTTTTTGTTTTATTTTGATTTTTATTTTTTTTTGTTCGTTCCGGGTTTTGATCCTTTTGAAAATTGTTTACAAAAAAAATATATATATATATTTTCGACTCCGGCTTGTTAGATCGATTTAATAATAAATATTATAACAAAAAACATGCACCAAAAACATTAAAGTTCTCAAAAATATAGAAAAAAAAAAAAAAAAAACAACTGCGGAAGTTCTGAGAAATTTCTAAGAAGGCGGAGAATTTTGTCACCCTCTAAAAATGACACTGCGCCCACCTCTCTGAACAAAAAAAAAAGGACGAAAACAAATAATAAATAAAATTATTATTATTTTCTTCAATTTATCAATTTCTGATCGATACAAATCGCAAGAATTAATTCCAGCCGATAACAGATTTTCTTTTTTCAAGTAAAAATTTTTGTAGACAAAATATTTTCACGAATTTAATATTTATAATAATTTTTATCCTTTCTGTTTTTTTTTTTTAATAAGAGTTAATTAATAAATATTAAACTTTTTTAAAAAAATAAATGTTTGATTTTAAAGAAATTAAATCAAAGAGAAATTAATAAATAATGAAATTGTTTCTGGCGATATGAAAAGTTTGTTTACATGAACTTGATTGGAGTTTCCTAGCAACAGGTGAAGTATAGGAAAAGGATATCAAAGACGTCTTTGAAGGAAAATTACCTAAAATTTAATATAATTGATTAGTGTATTAGGTTTTTTTTTTTAGTGGAAGTAATATTATGCATCATTTGCATAAAAATTGATCATTAAATAAATAACAAAAACGATACTCATGTACGTTTTTATGTCCTTGGAAACGAAAACTAGGAGGGTGAATATTTATTATATTCAATTTAAGAAAGAAAACTTTTTATAAAATAGTAATAAATAACCGGCGTGGATAAAGTTAGATGATTATAATTATTATAAATTATTTTAGGACAGAAAATTCAAATATAACGTTTTTTTAGGAATTTGTGTTAACCCTTGTGTTGGCTACACTTACCGGCAGATAACGTTAATTATTGTTTTGTTTGTTTTTTAGGACACCATATATTTAAACTTTATTTATTATTCATTTAATTCCAACATCTTTAATTATAACTACCTGAAAAATTTACTAATTAAAAAAAAAAAATCCAAAGCATTCAAAATAGTTTTAAACAGCATTAATAATTAATACTGTTAAGTTGGTACAATTTGATTTGAGCAATTTCATTTTGACGTATTCCTTTTCTTCCGTCAAATTCTCCATGTGCAGAATTCGTACTACGGAATTTTCATAAATATTTTGTTAATTTCTAATATCAACAAATTTTTTCACGGATTTATAAATATTTCCATAATTCATAATGGAAACAGACAATATCAATACAGAAAAATTTCTACCAGCTAAATCCATAAAAACTGGTAAGAAAAGAACACTAAGTGACGGGAACCAAATGGAAATTGATGAAGTGTCTGGAATCGAAGGCAAAATAAAATCGCATTTACCTCATATAAAACGAAAAAAGAATTCTAATTCAGAGATTCGCAAAATTTCAGTTCCACCACACAGGTTAGAAATTGTGTACTTTAAAATTTCTCAATTTATATATATTTTGTTTTATTTAGATATTCGTCTTTAAAAGAAAACTGGTTGAAAATTTTTACTCCAATTGTTGAACACATGAAACTACAAATTCGTTTTAATATGAAAGCACGACAGGTTTGTGATTGCAATTAAATTGAAAAATATTTTATAAAACAAATTATTTTAGGTTGAAATTCGAGTCAGTCCTGAAACTCCAGATATTTCGAATCTTCAAAAGGCAGCAGACTTTGTACGAGCTTTTCTATGCGGATTCGATGTAGATGATGCATTAGCATTATTACGATTGGAAGATTTATTTGTTGAATCGTTTGAAATCAAAGATGTAAAAACGTTAAAAGGTGATCACATGAGTCGTGCTATTGGTCGGTTAGCGGGTAAAGGAGGTCGGACCAAATTTACTATTGAAAATGTTACTAAAACCCGTATCGTTTTGGCGGACAGTCGTATTCATATTTTGGGCAGTTATCAAAATATCCAACTAGCTCGACGAGCAGTATGTAATTTAATTTTAGGTTCACCTCCTAGTAAAGTTTACGGCAATCTCCGTTCTGTGGCGAGTCGAATTTCGGAGAGGATGTGAATAATTGCACCCATATAATATGATTTAAATAATGGATTTTTATTAGAAATATACAATATATGATTAAATTTAACGATTATTATTTTAAAGTTTAATAAAAATCAAAAGTACTAACATGAAAAGAGTAACACCTGCAAGCACCATGATGCACATCATTTTTCTGTTTTTTCTTTGGTACATTTCAGCCTTATGTAATTGCCGTAACCCGTCTGTGACTCGTGTTTGTGTTTGCTCTACATTATAATCAATTCGGTCAAGAACTGTGCCTTGCTCTTGAACCATATGTGATAGATCTTTAAAAATATCATTTAAATCGATTATTGATTTAACGATTTTCGTCACTTCTTGTTCGCGATGTTCAGCTAGCTTTGTGTTCTCCTCTTCAAATAATAAAAGTTGCTGTTGTGTCATACGAGTTGAAACAGGCCGTTGGAAATGTTCATCAATTTGTTCGTCAGTTTCCGCATATAACCCATTTGACGAATTCGGTTGTAAGAAATTATCAAAGCTATCGACATTATTCATTTTGCTATTTTCATCATTTAAATCGATTGTTTCGAAATATTTATTGGATCTTTCTTCTCGCGAATTAAGCTGTTTCAGGTATGAATTTTGACTATTACGAAATTTAATTGTAAGATCTTGTAATGACAGAAGTAAATAAGTAACAACGTTCTTGGTCAAACGCTGTTCAATTTTACTTCCAGTGCCTAAACTAGATCGAATGCATTGAATATGACGATGCGTCGAAGTAATTAATTTTGAGATCTCTTGGCTTAAGCCGTCAATGAATTCTTCCTCTTCACAACTATCATCCATGGTTGGGCGTAAAAGATGGCGTGCATGCAAAGAGCCTAGTTCATCTAATTTCGGTTTTATTCTAAATAAAAACATAAACCATATATGTACATTGAATTAACCCTAAATTCATTCCTTATACTTGGACATTGAATATTGTGCCTCTTCTAATTTATCAGTCCAAACTGGAGGTGATCCGCAATCATCACGCAATTCTAATCCTTCTTCAGCATCGTGTAAGGATCTTTTTAAAAGTTTCTCAGCGTCGCTATTTCTCTATAAAAATGTTCTATTAGCTTTTAAACATATGTTAAAAACAATTTATCTTTTACATGGTGTTCTGAGTAAATATTTCGATTTTTCATTGCGTTGTTACGCATAATCACAAATACTTCGGTTAAATTTCTTGATGTCATTGTTTTACTGGAAATAATATAATTTTACCTGAAACAAGACACCAACTTTATATTGAATAAAATAAATATTACACCCGATCGAATTTTGTAACTTTTGATTGAACTATTGACAATTCTTCTCCTTTATACAATACCTAAAGCTGGAAACACAGTGGGGAAAGAATAAAAAAAATAAAATGCGACAAAATTGTCGCATAACATGTTATTGGAAAAATACAATACGACGCTTGAAAATTCTTTGTATGTAAATTTGGTACGAATAATTTGAAAAAAATAAATTTGTTCTTTCACATTCAGTTTTATGTGTTTTATTTCAAAATATTTTCCTGAACCTCACCCGTTACAATAAATTAAACTACACATATACATATTGCGTTTGCTACTTTGCCTCCATTGTGTTTATACCTTACAACAGATATTTGTTATCAGCTGTTATCATTTTTGCGAATTTAAAAGTTCAATTTTCCAAAAGAAAATTTACTCAGAATAAGTCTGAATCGTGCATTGTACAGTTTATTGAAATATTAGGTCTAGAAAAAAATTAATTTTAATCGCAATTAACTTTGTAAATTAAAAAAAAAGTAAGTTTTCATTGTGTTCTATTTTTCCCGTATTTTTTCTTAAGTAAATTAGATTTTAAAGTATTGAAATCAATAAATTTTAATATGTTACGAGACAAAGAATCAATGACGTTTTAATTTAAACTCGCAATTCCTTTTGTTTTACAGTATTTGAACAAAATGAGGGTGTTTTTTTTTGTTCTCGGCATATTAGCCTTTGGTAATGCTGAACTTGATGATTTACATCCCTTATCTAAGGAGTTTATAGACGTGGTGAATGAAAAAGCAACAACATGGAAAGTAAGTTTTGAGAGAAGTATGAAAGTTCTTTACGCAAAAGAGTTTTTTTTTTATAGGCTGGTCAAAATTTTCATCCGTCAATAAAAATGTCATACATTAAGAAATTAATGGGTGTTCATCCAGATGCATATAAATTCAGATTACCTGAAAAAGAGGATGAAGTCGGTATTGTTGGAGCAGTTGAAGAACTTCCTGAAACTTTTGACGCCAGAGATCAGTGGCCTACTTGTCCCACCATTAGCGAAATTCGAGACCAAGGCTCGTGTGGATCGTGTTGGGCTTTTGGTGCAGTTGAAGCTATGTCGGACAGAGTAAGTAGAACGGGAGGGTAATTAAATCATGTCGAACATACTAAGTAAACTATGAAACAAACAATCTGAATACGAACAGACATTATCTTATTTACTCTGACCTTTTATGAAACTTTTGAATGTATTCTTATCAATTGGTGGTTGACGCATCACATTTATTACCAATTTATTTATTTATTAGTGTTTTTGTTTTGAAATTTATTTCTTATCAGCTTATTTTACTTAGTATTGATTGGTATGAGAAAGTTTTGTTGTTTGTATTTTGTTTAATGTTAAATTTAATTTAAATTTTATTTTCTTCAACATTAGGTTTGTATTCATTCAAAAGGTAATGTACATTTTCATTTCTCATCTGAAGATCTTGTGTCTTGTTGCCATACATGTGGATTTGGTTGTAATGGAGGCTTTCCTGGTGCTGCCTGGTCGTACTGGACTAGAAAGGGTATTGTAAGTGGTGACGGCTACAATTCAAAAACGGTAATAACACTTCAAATTCATTGATTCTAGAAAAAAAAAGTTTTACACGAAATAATTTTAGGGCTGTCAACCTTATGCTATTGAACCTTGCGAACATCATGTAAATGGAAGTCGTCCATCTTGTGATGGGCAACATGGTCATACACCAAGATGCCAACATGTTTGTGAACCTGGTTATAATGTAGATTACGAAAAAGATAAACACTATGGAAAATCATCGTATTCCGTACAACGAAATCCTATACAAATTCAGAAAGAAATCATGACAAATGGGCCAGTTGAAGGTGCCTTTACTGTATATGAGGACCTTATTAGTTATAAACAAGGAGTTTATCAGCATGTACATGGAAAAGCTCTAGGTGGTCATGCTATTCGTATCCTTGGATGGGGAGTCAGCGAGAATACTCCGTATTGGTTAATAGCAAACTCTTGGAATACTGACTGGGGTGACAATGGATTCTTCAAAATTTTGCGTGGTGCAGATCACTGCGGTATTGAAAGTCAAATTTCTGCCGGGTTACCAAAGATTGATTAATATTATGATGATTATTTTATATTGTAGAAATTTTGTTTTTATTAATATTTTAACAGTAATCCCTATTTTTTATTTCTTCTGTTCTTTAAAATATATCGTTACTTTTTTATTGTAAATTTTTCAAACTGTAGAAAAAATATAATAAATATAAAAAGGATTTAATTTGAACAAATGCAATATTTTTTATTTATATTTAATAAATTACATTTTCATAGCATTTAAATAGTTTTAGATTGTCTTCATTTAATTTAGATTGAATTAATAGTTTCAAAGAAGAAAGATTTTCTAATTAGTACACTTTCCCAACACTAGGAGTCACTACTAATAGACCGGCTAATTCAATTCAAACTTCGGCGAATAAAGATGAAGACACAAAGAAGGAACATAGTCAACAAATGCAGCGGCAAATTAAATACTGAATTCCGTATTAATTCATTGTATGCTTTTTGATAGCACTGAGAACCACAATGTGCTAAGCTTTACTTAAATTTTTCAATTTTTAGCTTCCGTTCGGCATGAAAAATTAATAAAATCAATTAATAAATTTATTAATTTTTATTATTATAAATTGAAATATTTTTGAAATGATTTTTATTGGTAATTGTATTACAATTTCTTTCAGTTTTATCGTAGCTCTTAGCATTCAATATTATTTTTAGTAGGCGATTGTTGCTGCATTTTTTTGTGTTTGTAGCTTTAAATAATGGTTGACGGCGAACGAACAGGAACAAAACAAGAGAGTTTTTGCGTAAAGAAAGGGTGAACGAGAACGAGAGTGATTTTTTATTTCGTATAAATTGTAAATATTTTTGTGTTTCTATACGGCACAAATTGAAAATAATTTATATATGTGATTTGTCCAAATCTCTCGATTGAATTTCAAATAAGCATTGATAAAAAAAAAAAATGGTAAGTAATTTTATCTATTTATGATATTTGTAATTTTTGCTCCACAAAAAAAAAAAAAAAAAAAACTAAAGAAAACAATGCATCTTAAAACTCTGGTGAATCTGTCAATCTTTTTGTGGTGCTTTTTTTTTGAGTTGAGCCGCCGTTTGTTAAATACGAAAAGATGATTTACTTTTTGAATCGCATTAAGAAAAGAGTTCCCTAATTTCGTAACCTAAATTTTATCGTCAAACAATTTTTCCAAAATGGTATGAAATGCGTCAATAATTCCAAAATAAACTCTAATCTCCCCAAATTATTTCTTTTTGATAAAAGTGTTTCTTTGCTACCCATTCTAGTTATAACCTTAAAATAACAAAACTATGAATTCCCTTTTTTTTTTCTAGTTGTAGGACAAATATTTCTCGAATATTCCAGGATTTATGTATTTCATAATTTCTGGAGAAATTCTTTCTATTTATTTGATTGAATAACATTTTAATATATATATTTTTTTTGGGCATTTAAACAAAAAAATCAAAAATTATTCAGTTTTTTCTTATTGTTTTTTCCTAATTTTCTTGTAGGAAATCCACCAATTAGAAATTTTATGTAAGCAATTATATGAATCAACAGATTCCGTTGTACGAAGCGAAGCGGAAAAGGCTTTAGTAGCCTTTCTAGATAGTCCTGATGCTCTTCCAAAATGTCAAATGTTATTGGATCGGGCTGATTCGAGTTATGCACAATTATTAGCTGCAACGACATTAACAAAATTAATACAAGGTTTAAGTTTAGAACAGAGAATTGATATTCGGTATGAAATGAATATGTAAAATGTCTTTATTAATCATAATTCATATCAATTCTGCTTTGTTTTTGTAGAAGTTATATTTTAAATTATTTAGCTACACGACCGAATCTACAAAATTTCGTTGTACAAGCATTAGTGACATTATTGGCGAAAATAACAAAGTATGGATGGTTTGATACCTATAAAAATGAGAATATTTTTCGTAACTTAGTAGAAGATGTTAGAAAGTTTTTACAGGTAAATTTTATTGAATATTAAATAAAAAAAAAAGAAAGAACATTGATTCACAGTTTTTTTTTTTATAATTTAGGGATCTGTGGAACATTGTACGATAGGAGTTCAAATATTATCACAATTAGTATGTGAAATGAATTCGATAGTTGAAGTTGATGTCAATTTATCATTTTCGAAAAATCGTAAAATTGCATCATCTTTTCGAGATATTCAACTTTATGATATATTTTTGCTTTCGTGTTCATTACTAATTACCGCTAGGGATAATAGCAAGAATCTTAATTTTACAGATGAAGCACAACAAGGGTAAATTCTATTTTTCATATTTTATTCATTGTAATTCTATTTTAAAATAATTAAATATTTATTTAATACAGTTTAATATCTCAAGTACTACGTTTAACTAAAAATTGTTTAAGTTTTGATTTTATTGGAAGTTCGACTGATGAATCCACCGATGATATGAGTAGTGTACAGGTATGTTGCATAAAAACATGTTTTATATTTAATAATCTTTCGTTTTTTGTATTTTTTTTTTGTCTATTCAAATTTAGATTCCTGCTAGTTGGAGACCTGCATTTTTAGACTCAAATACTTTAAAATTATTTTTTGATTTATATCAAATTCTACCCAACGGGCTTGCAAGTTTATCACTTTCATGTCTTGTTCAAGTATGTAAAAATCATATTATTTAATCAAAAAAAAATGTAATTGTTATTTTTTTTTGTCAATATTAAAGATGACATCAGTCCGAAGATCATTGTTTAGTAACAATGAACGTACAAAATTTTTAACACATTTAGTTAATGGTGTTAAAAATATTTTGGAAAATTTGCAAGGTTTAAGTGATCCAGATAATTATCATGAATTTTGTCGTTTATTAGCACGTTTAAAATCAAATTATCAACTTGGTGAATTGATTACCGTCGATTGTTATCCTGAGGCCATTCAATTGATTGCAAAGTTTACAGTTCAATCGTTACAAGTAAATTAACCTAATTATAAATCAAATTTTAAATAAAATTAAAAAAAACTATTTTGTTTTTTAGATGTGGCAATTTGCTCCAAATAGCGTACATTATTTATTATCATTATGGCAAAGAATGGTGGCATCAGTTCCTTATGTTAAAACCACGGAACCTCATTTACTTGGAACGTATACGCCCGAAGTAACAAAGGCGTATATAACTTCTAGACTTGAATCCGTACCTGTAATTGTTAGGTAAATTATAATTATCGAGATCTAAGTTCCAAGAATGTAACATGGCTTTTGAAGGAAAACCATTTCTACTATAAATTGTAAATGATTTCAATAAGGAAATTTAAAATTTGCAGCCCCTATTTCTAACTTATAAAAGATTTATTGGTAAAATATGAATACTCTAGTCCTGTCTTCCGACGAGAAAAGGGATCTTTAAAATGAAAATTGACTTCGGAAAAGAGTTTAAGAATAGTTTCGTTTTAAAAGCCGAGTTATACACCTGTGAACCATCCCTTATAGGAACTAAATTTTTTTTCTTTTCAAATCTTCAATGTAATATAAATATTTTGTATTTTGTATTGCAGAGATAATTTAGAGGATCCTTTGGATGATTTGGGAATGGTCCAGCAGCAATTAGAACAATTATCCGTTATAGAACGTTGTGAATATGAAAAAACTTGTACATTACTAGTTCAACTTTTTGATCAGGTAATTTTGTTTTTAATTATTTTAATACACTATAAATTTCAATTGTGATATTTTTTCTTTCTTAATTTTTTTAGACCGCACGAGCTTATCAAGAAGTTTTACAAAATCCCTCATCAAAAATCATTGCAATACATGAATTACAATTGACATGGTTAGTTTATATAATTGGTTCGGCGATTGGTGGAAGATTATCATTTAGTGTGAATGAGGAACAAGATACAATGGATGGCGAATTAGTGATTCGAGTAAAAAAAACTAAAATTGAATTTAATCAATAATCCATATTATAAATCAATATTTAAATTTTTACTAAATTTTTGCTGTTTGTCTCTTTTTCTTTTATATTTTTTTTATTTTGTTTTATTTTAAAAAGGTATTACAACTTTTGAGTTTAACCGATTCGAGGCTACCACAAGCTGGCTGTGAGAAACTTGAACTTGCTATGATAAATTTCTTGGAACAAGTACGAAAAATTCATATAAGTGAACAAACTCAAAGAGCCAAAGTATATAAACGTTTGTCAGAGGTTTTAGGCCTAAATGATGAACAAATGTTATTAAGTGTGATAAATAGAAAAATGTAAGTTTTTATAGATATATATCAAACAATTCATTTACAATTTAGAACTATATTGTTTTTGTTTTTCTTATAGCATCACAAATTTAAAATATTGGGGACGATCAGAACAAATAATTACGAAAACTTTATCTTTACTTAATGATTTATCGATAAGTTATAGTAGCGTAAGAAAACTGGTTAAACTTGACGAAGTACAATTCATGTTAAGTCATCATACGGTAAATTTTTATTCTATACAAAATCTTTATATATTAAAATTACTATTTATCTTTTATCTTTATTTCAGAGTGAACATTTTCCATTTCTTGGTACAAATACATCAGTTACAGAAATGAGATCTAGAAGTATGTTTTATACATCTCTTGGAAGATTATTAATGATTGAATACGGAGAAGATGAGGAACGATTTTATGAGTTTATGATACCGCTTACAAGTATGTAATTAGTTTTTATATATGAATATTTTTGCTAAGAGAATTTTATATCTTTTTTTTTTTTTCTTTTTTAAGATCAATTTGATTCGATTGGTTCAATGTTAATGGATTCAGGAAATTTTCCCAATGATGAAGCCAAGAAGGCAATTATTGGACTTGCTCGTGATTTACGTGGTTTTGCCTATGCACTAAATTCGAAAGTTTCATATGCAATGTTATTTGATTGGATGTAAGTGAAGTATTTTTTTTATATATTTATCAAATTGTAAAACTATTCAATTTAAAAAAAAAATCAGATTTCCGGACTATACCCCAATATTAATACGTGCTGTTGAATTATGGACACATGATCCAGCTGTTACAACGCCGATATTAAAATTATTTGCTGAACTTGTAAATTGTAGATCACAAAGACTGCAGGGAAATGTTTCTAGTCCTAATGGAATTCTTTTATTTAGAGAAACTTCAAAACTAATTTGCACTTATGGTAAGGAATTTGAATATTTATAATACTGGTAAACCTTGTATAACGTGGACATATGCTGAGAATAGAATGAACACGATTTTGAACTTTGATTTGCTTCAAATTTGACAACCCATGTAGAATACAAATACGTTGTAAAAAGTGCAAAAGAGCACGGACAGTTTTCGGCTATAGGCCGATCTTACGTTACTATATGTTTTTCTATCCACATTGAAGATTTGTTCAAAATACTTACCAATTGTTCACAAATGTGCGTTTAAGATAGACTATTTGTAAAATTTAAATTGGAACTATTGTATGTTCAAGAGTCAGCTATAGGTATTTTATTGGTTACATATGTGTAAAGGCATTCGAAACTGCCTTTAAGAAATTACTGATAGATGAGCATGTATGTGTCGTATTCCATTTGTTAACAATTGTAACAAATTCCAGCATATAATGTAACTAATTGATATTTTTTGGATATTTTCGCGTTTCACATGAGTTACTAGTATTTTATGTAGTAATCGAAAAATTAATTAACCGAAAATCATTTATTCCAGGTAATAGAATTTTATTATTAGACGTACCAAGAGATCAGCAGTATCCAATGCGCCTTAAAGGGATTTCAATATGCTTTTTAATGTTGAAACATGCTTTAAGTGGAAATTATGTAAACTTTGGCGTATTTAAATTGTATGGTGATGATACTTTGGATAATGTATTGAATATGACGGCTGAAATGATTTTATCAATACAACAGAATGATCTTTTGGTAAAGATTACAATTTTTTTCTAATTATAATTCTAAATACTTTCTTTTTTTGTTTTTTTAAAGGAATATCCCAAATTGTCCACGACATATTATCTTTTGCTTGACTGTTTAGCACAAGATCACATTTCATTTTTAATAACATTAGAACCTCGCGCATTTTTATACATTCTAGAAAGTATATCTAAAGGACTAACAGCATTAGGTATGGGAATATAAATAGTTTTTCTTTTTAAGATTTAAATTAAACATTTTCATAATTTCTTAGATTCATCTGTTTGTACTGGATGCTGTTCTGCTTTAGATAATATTGTATCATATATATTTAAGCAACTAGCATTAAAAGGTAATATTTTATTATTATTTAAAAAAAATATATAACATAATTAATCTTTTTTTTTTGTTTTAGCCTCGACATTCCCAAATAAAAAAATCCAACGTGGGTTATCAGTTGAAAATAATGCATTTCTTAAAGTATTTATTCATATTTATTATATTATATTAGGTTTTTTATCTAAAAACTGTGAATAATTTTTAGGTAATTGAAATGCATTCAGAAATTTTTCAAGGTATTATGTCAACATTATTGAATCTTGTTATGTCTGAAGATTGTCGTAATCAGTGGTCAATGTCCCGTCCACTATTAGTTCTTATTTTGTTATATGAAGATTATTTTAGGTAATATTACAGTTATATGTTTTTTATTTTGCTAAACATGAAATACTAATTTTTCTTCCTAGATCGGTCAAGGAAAATATAATACGTTCTCAACAAATCGAGAAACATCAAACAATGGCGCAATGGTTTGAAGCTCTAATGGAGGGAATTGAAAGGAATTTAGCTATGAAAAATAGAGAAAGGTAACTCTACTAATATTCTAATATATACCACGTATACATGGTGAGTCGAAAGATCGTAGAATCGTGTGATTCGGTTGAATTTTGGAGTCACGTTTATTGATTGATACAAGGAGTTAAAAATTGAATTCAAATTAAATTCAAATGTAATCGAGAAACATAAGAAATTTATTATCAAATCGGATTGTGAACTGTTCATGTATACGTAGGAAAATAATAAAAAATGGGGTATTAACAAAAATTTTTTTTTGCTTTTTAGATTCACACAAAATCTTTCAATGTTTCGTCGGGATATTGCTAACTCAATAAAATCATCAACTTTTAGCCCTGGTTCGTCCATAAATGATATGATTGTTTCATAGCTTTTCTTAAAATGAATATTATTTCGTAGTTTTAAACTCATTCTTAAAAAAATTTTACTTTTTTTTTTTTTTTTTTTTTTTTAAATTTCATATAAATATAATTTTTATTCATATTAGGGGGGGAAAAAAGATAAAACAATAATGTTTGAAATGAACTTATTACTAATCCGGGGGTTCATCATCAGCAAAAAAAAAAAAAAAAAAAAATTGGGAAATTATTAAGCCCAATTTATATAACTAAGGCATAAATAAAATATCCTAACTGTGTTGTTAAGTGAGATATAGACGATTGCTTAGGCAAAAATTAATTGGCATAAGATACACGATCATTGAAGGCAAACATTTTGCCTGAAATATTTAATGAGTGTGTTACCATAAATTCTTGGAATATGTGCGAGATGTTACTATATTTCATTTTCAAAGCATTTATAGTAACATTTTTAATTTTTCGCACACACTCAAAACTATCGAATATATATTATAAGGTTGAAAAAGGATAGCATGGAAGTTAATCATTATTGTTGTGTCGCATGTGTCTCACACATTTAGGATATTTTTCATCCTTCGGTGGTATAAATTGGGCTTTAGACTGATCTTTTGTTTAAAGAAAGCATTTTTCAAATTATATGTAATTAATGTTAACTGGGTGCTAAATATAATAATTATTTTTTTTTTCTTTTTTATATATTTCTTATTACTGAAAATTCGATACTTTTTATTTGTCTAAATGTCTCTTCGGGTGGTTTCATAAATGTCACATAATTTAGAATTCTAATATAAAATTCTCAAGCATTATTGTTTTTTTTTTTTTTATTATTATTATTTTGGTTTGTTTTATTAGAAAAAACAAAGAAGGCTTTTTTTCTTTAATCATTTCATTTTTCCTTATTTTTTTTTTTTTTCAATGTTATTTATTTTTAATTCTATAAAACATATGCATTTTTTTCTCTACAAATTTTTATTTACAGAATGCTCTTATCATTATGTTGAGCAAAATTACTCAGTTTCTGTGTAAAAGCGCGCGACGTGTTTTATTGAATGGATGTGTGTGGGTGATAAAATATAAACAAAAAAAAAAAAAAAAAAACAAAATCTATATTTGATTACCTTAATAATTTCTTTTGTTTTCTTTTTTTCTTATCTTTGTTAAATAAAAAAAAAAAAAAAAAGAAAAGATTTTTTTTATTATTTTTTTTTTCTTTTTATTTTTTTTGAATAAAGAATGAAAAACAATTTGAACAAAAGAAACTATAATTTTACTTTTTATTTAAATCTATAAATGGAAATTATTATTATTATTAAATAAGAACAAGAAACAATATTTTTACGATGTTTTGTAGCATAGTTAAGTCTATGTAATTTTACATAATATGCAAAATAAAAAAAATTAAAAAAAAAATTGAAAAAAAAAATATTTTATATATAAAATAAAAAAATTATAAAGTAATAAAAATTTTGAGAAGAAATATAAAAAATGAAGAAAAAAAAAAATTATAATTAAATATTTTCTTAAAATTGTAATTTTACTTTGTTTTTTTTTTTTGCGTTTACTGAAATGTTTTTTTCTTTACAAGAAATATTTGGGCTCGTTGCGAGTTAGTTCGCAAACTTGCGAAATTATTTGATTATTTTCGACAATTCGTTGAACCAATCAAAATGCTTCAAATGGACTTTGCAGATTTGCGAAGCTTATGTCAAAAATAAACATCAAGATAAATTTTTCAGTTTTGACAAATGCAATTTTGAATTTGTTTTAACGGTTTTTCTTTTGGAAACGAATACTAAAAACTATTAAATTGTATAAAATGTCAGGAAAAAAGGAATTAGTGGAATTTTTAATTGAAAATGTTTGGTTTGAAAATCTTAAAATGAGAAATGAAAAATTATATTTGCGAAACGTTGTCACGGATGCAGATTATTTTAAGTTTTTCCTGACCAATCAGAATGATCTGTCAAACTTGCGAAAAATTTTCGCAAAAATAATCAAGTCTCGTGACGAGCCCAACTAAATTTTGTATTAATCAACATTTCAATTCCTAATCAGGATTCCCTGTCGAATTAGGCGTTTTTTTTTTTGGCAAAAAATCGTGAATTTTTCACAATTATGGTAAAATTCGATTTTGAAAATTTTGATACGTTTAAAGTAATTATTTTATTTAAAAAAAAAATAATAAATTATGTCCATATTACAAAAAAGAAATAGTTTTATTATAATATTTGTAAAAAATTTTATGTCGATATATTTATTGCTGTTTTTTCCTTCATTTCAGTTAAAGCTCTAGCTTGATGTACAAAAACTGGAACTACGACACCCTTAAAAAAACAACAAAGCCTAAATTTATTTTCATATTAAAATTTTTCATTATTTTTTTATTTCACCTGCATTTTTGATGATCTAACAAAACCTTCATTTGATGTTACTGTAACTGCTTTCATTGCAATACCGAATGCAAAGATTTTCAAACTTCTTGGTTTTATTTTGCCACCAATACAAATTGACATCAATTCTTTTGGTATTTCATCAACATCCGGATGTATTTCCAATTGTTCTTTAAAATGATCAGCTCGAAGTTTCTCATTTGGTCCGCCAAGCAAAGAGATTATTTCGTTAAATGATTTTATCGCTGTTTCACAACAAATTAGTTTTTTATCTGAAAAAGAAAAATTGAATGAAAAAAATTTCTTGATTTTCCAAAATTTTTTCGCTTGAAAACCTTTAAATAAATTATATAAAATATTTTTAATTGGAGTTTTTCTTTCACGTTCAGCTTGTTCCGTAAGAATTGGTTCTCGAAATATTAAACAATTATTACCGTTTGTCAAGGCACTAACATATGCAATCATTGTTGAAATATCCAAATTCAATATGTTCACATCGAGATGATCGGAATTTGTAAAATTCTTATTTTGTGAACCAATTTTTATGCCGATATTTTCGAGAGACTCCATTAAATCAATATCGATTTCATGACAAAATTCAAATACAATTTCCGGTGGTTTAAACATGAACAAATTTTGGGATGAAGCTAAAACAAATTCATTAGCTTGATCAATAATACTTTTCGTACCAAATGTCGAACGACCAAAAGCAGCTTCACTTAGAGATTTCGTATTTCGTGCAATTACTAAGCAAAAAAAAAAGTACAGTGTTTATGATTTTTTTTTAATCAGTTCTCAAGAATTATATTTTTACCTTTAATCCACTTCGCTCCATTTTCAGATATAATATCCACTCGCAAAGGATTTGTTCGGCCTTCAAGCGTAAACCCATAATCAACGTGCGTTACATTCTTTTGCTCGAGAAAGACTTTCACTAAGAATTCGTAATGTGTTAAATTGCTACATGTTACATGATTCAATTTCAATGATTTTGATAATTTCACCTTAAATTTTGAAATTACATACATTTTTTATTTCTTTAGTTCAAAAATTTAAATATAAATAAAACTTATATACCTTTTCAAGAAATTTAATTTCTTGTTTAATTTTCCTTTGAATTTTTTGTACACCATCAATTTTATTGAACGAATTTAATGTTGTAATTAAATTTTTACCCAATTCTATTTTTTGATCAGCCAAATCTGAAATATCTTCAATATTTTCCATTTCAAGCAATAAAGTCACAGCTGATGTACTTGTCAAAATCATATGTTTTTAGATGGAATTAGAGCGCTTTAGTCTAGACGCAAACCAATGTCATATGCTTTCAATTACGGTATTTGTATTTGAATGAAATTCCTTATTTTTGCGTAGATATTAGAAGTAAGTCCCTGTGCTAGTGAAACTGGCAGTTAATTTTAAAAAGGCATATTATTAAAATAAATATTATTCTACAAATTTAACATTAAAAAATCTTGCCAGAGGTTGAACATGCTTTTTAAGTTGGTACCTGAAACTTTGTTAAACGATATATCTGAATGGCATTAAATGATTGTAATTTAAAGTCTTCATGAATGGCTTACTCAATCTTTGATTACTCCTTTAGTTTCGCTTTGCCCATTTTCTTCGTCACTTTACATGGATATCGACCGAAACCAGCGGTTAGGGCATGTCCAAATTGTTCCTCAGGATACCACTATCAAAAGTTTTAACAATAATCGCCTTTCGTTCTGCGTAACGTTAGAACAATAACGACTGATATCATGATTTTCTTCATATTGAGAATAAGGTCTTAAGGGCGATTGGGAAAAAGATGAAATCAAGGATCATGTAAGAGAACATTTTAAAGAGGACGAAATAGGATATCTAAAGAAATTTATATATAATAATTTATATGAAAGGAGCATTCTATCAGTGCATGTATTGGGAGTGTATATTCCTTGATATAATAGTTTATCTTAAAAGTCGAGGAACGATTGTATTTAGAAATGCTAAAAACATTAAATTAACTTCAATTGCCCTGTAATTATCTCAAAAAAATTTCTCATTCATTTTGAATTTGATTTTCTTGAATATATATTAAATAGACTTGAAAGGAAAACGCTTTCATAAAATTCTTATAATTAAAAAATGGGCAAGGATTTAAAAACCAATTATTTCCAACAAAAAAAAAATCATAGAATCATATTAATTAAAAGCTTTCACTATAAATACAGTTTGAATACATTTCAGAAGTATTATTTAGTTTTCGGATTTCATTTGTGATCATGTTTAATCCTTTACCGTCTGGAAATTCGCGATTTAGTTTTCCGATACAATGTTTTTGGATGAAAATCAATGGTTCATGGCCGGTTGATGAGAAACGTAAAAATTTCGAAAGAATTTATTCAATTTGGTCCGGAATTATAATATTTCTGGTCGGAATAACGATTTATTTTCAAACAAACTATTTAATTTATACTTTCGGTGATATTTTGAAAACCACAGAAAACGCTTGTACCACATTTATGGGACTGCATAATTTCATCCGTTTGATTCATGTACGTTTGCATCGAAAGGAGTTTAAACAATTAATTAGTGATTTTGTTGAAAATATTTGGATAAAAAAGTAAGACTTTTTTTTGTTGGCTATGTTTTAAAGGTAATCCATGAATACTTTCTTTTTTACAGAAATTCCTATAGAACAATTGAAAAACAATGTGAAAGAGAAATGATTGTATTTCGAATTATGTCGATTATGTCGTTTGCATTAATCTGTATGTATTGTATACTACCATTATTTGAATTGTTTTACGATTTAGATGCTGTCGAAAAACCATTTCCATACAAAATGATATTTCCATATCCTGCTCATCAAGGTTTCAGTTATATAATCACTTATATTTTAACATCAATAGCTGGATTTGCTGTTGTTACGACACTTTTTGCTGAAGATAGTCTGATTGGATTCTTTATTACATATGCTTGTGGTCAATTCAAAATTTTACATATAAATATTGAAAATATTTTACCAAAATCAGAAATTAATTCTAAAAAGCGTTATGGAAAAAAAATGCGATTCGAACAAAATTATTTCATACAAAAAGAATATTTGAAATCTTTAAAAGAAATTATTAAAAAGCATAATATTCTTATCAAGTAAGTAATTTTGTACATCATGTTCTTAAATCCATTTTTCCTTATACTCCATGCATATTTGTTATATCGCATTCGTCTATTCGTCTTGATTGATTGTTGTAGAAGATTCCATTTTATATTTAAGATCGGGTTATATCAAAACCGTATAGTGAAAGTTCCGTGATAATAGTTATCAGTACTTAAATTTTATTACGGGGTAAACTATGACTTAAAGAATTTCGAAGAAATGGCGCTATTCATAAATCATGATATTTTTTTAAATGGCAGCTATTGTGTTTGAGATATTTTTTGATAAGCTAAAAGAATCAGTAATACTAGAGACACACATATGGTATAGATACCATGATTTAAGAATACCATGCAGTATACCATATGTGTGCCCCTTTATACCAATTTCAAGAATGAAGTATAAATAGGATATTGAAATGATATCAGGTATACTATAGTATAAATGCCATAGCATTAATACTACATGTGTGTCTCTCATATAAGTCATTTGACATTCAAAACAGCTTCTCGCGTATTGAAAGGATACTAAAGGATACTGAGTTATTTTCCTTGAAGCTACACTTCGCCGAGAGTTCGAACGGCAATCAATTTTTATGGTCAAAATTATTGCTTTGAAACCTTTACTCCTTGTTAGTTCAATATTCTTCAATTTTCTTTATAAGAATAAAAAATTTCTTTATTATTTTTAACAGATTTTGTAAAAATCTAGATTCATTTTGTAGTCCGGTACTTTTGGTCAATTTTACAATTAGTTCGATATTAATATGTGTTGTTGGATTTCAAATAGTTACTGTAAGTGTAGTATTCAAATAAATTGAATTATTTTAAAATTTAAAACTTTTTAAATTTTAGGTGAAAATGTCATTTTTAAATTTAGCAAAATTTCTTTTATATATTTCATCGGCTTTATTTCAATTGTTTGTACTTTGTTGGAAAGGAGATACTTTAATAAATAATGTAAGTGAAATAATTTCTAGAAAATTAATATACTATAATTAAAAAAAAACATATTTTTAAATTTAAAGTCAAGTTTAACTGCATGGAAATTATATTCATGTAATTGGGAAGGCGGTGAAATTCATTTAAATAATAACAATTATGATAATTATGATGATAATAATAATTTAAATCATCAAAACATAATAAATATTGATAGAAATTATTATCAAACAGCTGATATAGAATTTCGAAAGAATCTACTTTTTATGATATTACGTTCACAAAAACCGATTCATATAACTGCATTAAAATTTTCAGTGCTTTCTTTGCAAAACTTTACTAAGGTAAAAATATATATTAATTTTGAATAATATGAAAATATATTTTTATATTTTATTTGTTTTTCTTTTTCTTATATAGATTTTAAGTACTTCTATGTCATATTTTACATTGTTACGAACTGTTTATGAAGATGACTCTTAAATAAAAATATTGACATATCTTGTTTGATTTTAAGATTCATATTCTTAGTTTTCAAAATAATAAAGAACCATAATGCCTATTTGTTTGATACTTTCGTTTTTGGTTCATTTTTCCAAATATGAAATTACATTTTCACTCTCGAAAAGTTCCATCGATTGCTAACGAGAAAATTCTGCAATCGATCGAGCTTTTAATAATGTTTTGGGGTCCATTATAGGAGAACAATCCACATCTAACAACTAGACGGATTGCATAAGAGTCCGGAATCCATCATACAACTGCTGGAGATCATATTAAATCTCTTGGATTTGTTTTAAAGTAAAGGATTTTGGTTCCACGTGAATTTACCAAAAAAATATTATTAAATATATATATTTTTTTTAAATTGATTCAAATATTTTGTTAAAAATACGACAGAATTTTCCCTCCAATCTAATATTTTACTAATTCAAATTCACGACGTTGAGTTCTTGTTTCGAGGATTTCCATATAGGAAAATTTTCATCTTATATGATTTCTAAGTACATTGTCTTTTATTTAAAAATACTTTATGTTACCACACGACTCCATTGAACTTCTTTCAAGACTTATTTTCAGTCGGGCTGAAAAAATTCTTGTGGAGACTCTAAAATTTGGACTATTTTTGTCAGTCCGACTGAAAATATGTCTTGAAATAAGTCCAATGGAATCGTAGGGTAATTCTGAAAATTCTGAATTTTTCTTTGAAGAAACAAAAAAAAAAAAATAAGTTAAAGGTAAATTTAAAACAAAAAAAATACAATTAAATTGATTATTTTTAACACGTTAACGAAAATTTTTTTTTTTATTTTTAAAATTAAATGTACACTTTTTAACTACGCATTTTTCGTTCATATATATTTATATATATATATTTTTATTTATTTATAATTCTGTTTTTATATATATATATATATATTTATAATTAGAGATGTAAAAAAAAAATCGACTTCTGAATAACTTTCACAATCCTGTTCTGATATTGCATTAAAAAAAAAGAGATTCTTTTTGTTAGCTCCTTTCTTTTTGTTTTAAATTTAAATTGCATTTAATTAATTAATATTAATATTTTTAATAATTATTATTGCAGCATCAGGCTTTTGATTTGTTTTTTTTTAATATTCTTAAAATTAATAACTAAAAAAAACTTGTTGTTTGAACTTATTTTGAGTTAAACAAAAAAACAGCGATCGAATATAATAAAAAATGGGAAAAATTTATAGAAAAGTTATGAGATTTTGTAAAAATTTAATTAAGCTGATGACTTTGAAATTATTACAATCAAACCTGTACAAAATGAAATCATTATACGACAGAAAGTAGTATATAAAAGTTGTGACAGACTAGAAATATTTTATCCAGATTCTGATGTCACGTCTGATCGTGTTTCAGACACTAAACTTCTAAAATCCAATTAAATTCCCCACCAATCCAGTTGAAATAGTCGGGAATTCTAGATTGATTAATCTTGTTCCTGGCAGACTTGAATTTAAATAGAGTTTCGGATAAAATATCCTAGTCTGTTGCAACTTTAATAAGTAATAAGTACAATCTAAAGTTAAAACTTACAACATCGCAAATTAGTAGTATAGAGGCAGCTTTAGACAAGACGTACGTTTTACTTAATTGTGTGTGGACACTCATAATTCCTTAAGACTTTTTCAAGACGGAAACTTGGCTGTTAAAATTTGCAACAGAAGTTGATTAAACTAGCTCAAAACTAGAAAGGCAACTTAAATTTGTAGTCCGCCATGAACTAGTTAAACTTAATCCAGTTTCACACCATATTTTTCGTGTTTCATATATCCGTAGTTCTTTTATATTTCATGGTTTATCTATTTAATGTAAATACCCAATTGTTTTAAACTAGTTAATTTCGAAATTGTTTTCTTCATCTAATCTGTCGCAACTATAACTAGCTGTCTACACATGGCATAAATTCAGTCAGAGCAGGTGTTTTGTCTGCTGTTCTGTCCTGTGGAGATGAAATGTTATAACAAAATCAACCCACTAACATTCCCAATTGACATTTACTAACATAATATCGGACTGAATTTATGTCGTGTGGAGATGAGGTGTAAGATGGAAAAATTGTTTCCTTCCCTCAGGTTTCATTTTAAACATGTTTGACTGTAATTTTAAATAGAGTAGAGAAGAAAAACGAGTTTTAATTTTTATGAGATATATGAAAAAAAAAAACAGTGTTAACGTATGATTATCACAGGTTAGAAATTGAAGAAAAAACACTTTACTTCTTTAATACTTTATAAGAGATCTTTTCATTTCAATTTAATTGAAAAAATGCACCACAGTTAATCTCTATTTTATACAAAATTTCCGATTGAATTTATATAATAATGAAAAAAAGGATTGTAGAGAAAATATACAATAGTTCTTTGATTTTGTAAAAGTTATTCGATAATTAGTGGCAGTTTATTAAAAAATATTTGCATTTTGTCAAAAAAAAAAAAATATATATACACTTCTTGTGTTAAATTCAAAATACAAAACCTGAGCCTCCTCAGTACTAATAATGAAACTCTAAACGATGTGAACTATATAATAAGTCAGTATTTTTTGTTATTTGCCACTTCAAATTCATTAAATTCAACTAAGCAAATTTTAATTTTAAGCTATACGTGCACATAACTT
Source organism: Xylophagus ater (assembly GCA_963422695.1). Lineage (NCBI taxonomy): Eukaryota > Metazoa > Arthropoda > Insecta > Diptera > Xylophagidae > Xylophagus > Xylophagus ater. The sequence goes on from OY730478.1 coordinate 1,238,634, forward strand.
ACAGAATAAATAAGTGTCGATTAATTGGACAAAAATAAATAGTTTTAAGTGATTGTTCTGTTGTCAAGAATCTTTATACTAAAAATAAAATAAATCTTTCAAAATAAATAATTTTGCACTATTTTTAAAGGTGTTATAATCTTTTAAATAAAAAATATAGAGAAAACTTATGAAGGAAACAAAACAGAACAAATTACAGTTAAGATTGCTCATGTTTTAAATTCGTTTTTTCGGCGCATATACGTCATCAGTGCCCTAGTATACATTTGTAGTATGAAATAAATCATGATTTTTTCAAACAAAGTTCCATTTTTAAAACAATTGACCTTTTGATTGCAATTGCTGTGTTTTTTGGGAATTTCTATTGGTCACTATTTCACTTTTTCAAAAAAAAAAAAAAAAAACGATTTATCTAATACAAAAATAATAGAAAAATCACTGACCAAAATCAGGTAAGATTCAAAATTTTCTGTTAATTTAAAAACTGGAATAATAGAACAAAAGTTTTGACTTGCGCCATTTACCATCTGATAGAGGTACATAGCAATAATAACCGTCGTTAAATTAGACAGCGATATTATAAATTCCATAAATAAGCGGTTATAAAATGTATGGTAACCATGCTTATTTTTTTCCCAAAAAACACAGTTTATACTTCTTTAAAGAAAATAATTTTAAAAAAAACCATGACAATCATTACTATCAAAAAATGGCCGGAATGCACAATCTGTAATCTTGTATTCTTTGATTCATGGAGAAAACACACAGTCCAAATATTTATATTAGGACATAGTTGATTAATTGGTTTCCGAGGTAAGTGATTAATTGATTAATTGTTGGTTTTAAACTGATTAATTGGTTTCTATTTATAATAGCCAAGCGTCAAAATTTTTGCTAAAATAACAATTTAGAAAGAGAAGTAAATTTTAACATTTTATTTAAAATGTATTCAAAATTTATTCATGCTCTCATAGGATTTCTTTCTTCAAATTTATTTTGTTTTGTTTCTCTTAAATGAAACAATTAATCAGTTTTCGATTGAATAATTAAAATATTGGAACAAATTTTTGATTACTTAATTAATCAATTAATCAAAACCATTCCCTAATTTATATTGATTGTTTGAAAAATTGTTTTTAAATATGTGCAAGCGTATAAAAAAATAATTTACTCAAAATCAAAATTTAATAAAAATGTCCACAAATAAACATTTACTTAAAATAATAGAATAAAATTTTGTTTTTTTTTAAAATTGTACAAAAATTTTGTTAAAATTAATTTAAAAAAAAAATCCGCCTTTTATTGTGACCGGCACAATAAAATAAAAATTTTAAAGCTTAAAAAAATTAAGCTGGGCTCGTCATCGTGCATTATTACTGAATTTTTTTTTATTTTTTTTCTTCAATAAGTTTAATTTAATGTTTTTGTTATGCTTGCGTTTTTTTTTTTTAATGATATGTTTTTTAATAAGACATAATTAATAAGATTAGAAAATGAAAAAAAAAAATTACAAGAATTTTTTATTTTTTATATCAGAACAGGATTTTCTTTTTAACTAATAAAATTCACACATAATAATTATTTAATTTGTTTTTGAAATAATTTTACTTTCTTTTTATTTGTTTTTTTTTTTTAATTTTTTAAATTTTTTTTTGTTTTTCTAGCAGTGCAATGCGATTCAATTTCAATTTCTCCTCCAATTTTATATTAATTATAATAATTAATTATTTAAAATATTTAGATTGTTTGTTTTTTTTGTGAATTAATTAAAAAAAAAAACGTTTTTTTTTTTCAATTCAGTAATTGATTTATTTTTTTTTGTTTAAAGTAAAAAAAAATAATAATAAGAATAAGAATATTATTATTATTATTTCTTTTAATATATTTTAGATAAGATTTAAAAATTAAATAAAAACATTAATTTTAGTTAATTTAATATCTAAGATTGAATTACTTTTATTCATTTTTTGTTTTTTTATATACAATTATTATCTATTTTTGTTTTTATTATAAGATTTATAATGAGTTTTCTTTTTATTTTATTTATTTATATGCATATCTAATGATAATAGTTATTTTTCACGTTTTTATTTTTCTTTTTTAATTTAAATTTAGAGTTTGAAAACAATAAAGCGAAATCAAAAACCAAAAAAAAAAAATATTTCTTTTATATTTAAATACTTTTTTTATGGAAATATTTATGCCTAGATTAATTTTTTTTTATTTTAAATAATTTTGTTCAATTAAAAAACACAAAGTGTAATTTATTTTTGTATAAAAAATATTGAACCTAATATTATTAAAGTGGCGAAAAAGAAATGCTTGTTTTAAAATTTATGATCTTCTACTAAAGCTACTAGAGTACACGGGGTCAGTATTTTTGTGTTAGTTTTTATGGTAGCGATGTCAGTGTGACTTCTGATAAAACTTTTGTCAGTGCACTGGAAAAACGCTGACATCGAATTCATTTTGTGTATTATGAAATCATCAAGATTTTTCACTGACCAAATCCAATTATGAATGTCAACAATGTTTTTTTACTGACAATAAATAATTTTTATAATTTTATAAAGAATTTTTGAAACCAGAAATTTACATATTTTCTTACAATGATTTTGATAAAATTTACAATATGAGTTGGTTAATCCTTAACCTCGATTTGATATTGCATTTCAGCAAAATCGGCCGAGAGGGAATAAAGTTATAAAGCCAAAACTAGGGTGATCAGAAAGTTTTGTCGTTTTTTTATGGTTTTTTGATTTTAAAGGAAAGTTTGTGGGCAATTTTTTTTAAAAAATTATTTACATACATTGACTACATAAATAGATGTTAAATTTCGATTAAATTGGTCAAAGGATACTGAAGAAAAAAGCCTGTTCATAGAGTATTTTTGGTGTATGTACTTTAAAAAATATTGTACCGACTTGAATAAAATTTTCAGAGTAGATTTACGCTATTAGGACCTAGAATACGTGCGATTTAAGGCGAATATGAAAAAGTAGAAACAAAGTTATGAAGAAAAAGCCTTGAAATATTATTAGTTTTGGCTGTTTTTCTGCCCTATTTCTATCATTGGACATCAAAAAATTGGCTATAGATCGATTTTAAGTTACTATTATATGTCAATCAAAACTTTAATTTTGGTCAGTAAAAATAAAAAACATTTAAATTTTCGCAAGAATGTAATACGTTTATCTAAAAAGATTCGTTTTGTCGGTAAAGTAAAAAAAGAAAGGGTTAAGATTTTTTTTCTTTTATATATAAAAATGATTTTCAAAATTTTAGCAACAAATACATTTGAATTAAGAAAAAACACATTCTAAATTATAATCTATATTAAATTAGACAACGTCAACGTAATCGTTTATAGAAAACTAAAAATAACATAAATATTTTCTTGGCTGGTAATCTAAGAGGAGTTTGGGTTCAAGCTCAGCTTTGGGATAAACTTGTAACTGGCACAGAAACTTCTAGTTTATATATAAATATAATGTTAAAATTTTGTATGAAAACTTAAAAAAGAATCTTAACTATTTTTGTAAGTAAATTTCCCCTTTATTTTGTTCGATGGGTGTTTTCTTGGGTGGTGGTGATTTTTTTTAAGGCTAAAAATGAATAATTCAATTTATTTTTTCCATGCTAAATAAAAAATTAATCCAGGCAAAATATTTTCTATTACACTTATTTTATAAATAACAATTTTTTCTTATGTTTTTCTGGGATTCTATTTTCTTTTGATAGAACTGGAATTATTTATCGCAAAAAATAAAATATAAAAATATTTGCTATTTTTTTTTTGTTTGAGTTCATTTTTTCGATGATTAAATATTTTTTGTTTTTTTTATTCAAAAAGAAAAAAATCTAATTTTTTTAATTTTTATTCTTTTAATTAATTTAAATTTAATTATATTTTTGAAAATTTTTGTTTTTCTTAAATATTTTCATAAGATTAAAAATAGTGTGTTTTTTTTCTCAGTGAAGAAGTGTTTTGTTGTTTTTAAGTTTTTTTTTTTTTAATTTATTAATTTTTATGTTTGATTTTCTTTTTCGAGTATGCTTTCTTTTCATTTATTTAAATTATTTTTTGTTTTATTTTTAATAACAACTACAACAAATTTGATCTAAAAGAAAATAAAACAAAAAAAAAATAAAAAATAAAATTGATTTCTTTCTTTTTCATTTAAACATTTCTTATTTTTTTTTAATTTTTAAAATGGTTTTCCATTCTTCTATTTATAATTAAGAAAAAAATTTAATCAATAATTAAAAGTTTTGATTTTCCTTTTTTATTTTTATAAATTTTCGACGATAATATTCCAATTCACACACAAAATACGAATGATAAAAACTTTAACATTTTTCAATTAATTAATTTTGTTTTTTTTTTTTTTTTTTTTAAAGTTGGTTTTAATGTCCTTAAATTAAAAAAAAAAATAATAAAATTAACTAAATAAAAATTTTCTTTTATTCTAATCGAAATATTTGTCCAAAAAACAAAATGAGAAGAGTTTTCTTTAACAAAAACAGTTTCTACGCATATAAATTCTTTGCATTTTCTTAATAAATCTAAAACAGTTAAATTTAATGTTCATTTTTTTTTTGTTTTTCTTTTTTAATTTATTTTTTTTTTATTATTATATAATTATATATAATTAGATTTACTAAAAAATTAGTTACAAAATACAACAGGCCGTTGAACAGCATCTACTAGAGCCTCCTTTGCTCTTTTGCCGTTGATCTAGGGAAGTAAAAATAAAAAAAACCGTTATAACTTTGATTTTAAAGAAATTTAATTTTATAACGTTTTCTTTTCAGGCATAAAAATGTCTGACATCAAAAATGTACAAAATTGTTTTGTAAATTGATTCAAATCTGAGAAGGATTTATGGAATATTTAAGATGTTCCATACTATGTATGAATAGAAAGTAACATAAAAAGGTCTATTCTGCCGTTGTGACAAATTTTTAGTCATAACAAATTTGTTACTATAAATATGACTTCTGCTGAAATAATTCCAGTCATAATTATGTTCAAAATATGATTTTATAACAGTTTAAACTGTTATAATTCGACCGAGTTGTCATGGCTAGTTGAGAAATACTCTTGAAAATGTTTGTTTAGGTGTAAAATTTTTATAAAGGTGTAAAATTATTTATGCTTTTAAAAAATGGTGGAAATTTTTCAATATTTATCAATTAAATAACTCAGAAAACAGCTAAAATTTTGTTGTGATGCAAAATATTTTCGGTCAGAACTTGTGATATTTTTCTATGATAGTTGCAAGTTCTAAGCATGTCAGAATACGATTGAGTATTTAAAAAAGTTATGACAGTGACGTCATGTTATGACCGTTATGACTGGGCTCAGAATAACCCTGTTAGATGATATTTCAAGTCCAATCACCTCACTTTAAAGTCATCGCTATTAAAAATCATCATCAAGGTTATTAATACTTTCACCTTACAGAATTCCAATGTTTTTTTTGCTTCCTTATATTTAATATTTTAAAGTTATGATTTTGAAATCAGAATTCTTGCATCATCGAGAAATATGATGCAGGTACAATTCTATATTCAACAGTCAACAGTTTTTTTTTTTTTTTTTGTAGAAAAGAAAACGATATAAAATATATTCCACAATAATTTAAATTAAAAAAAAAAATTTTTCTAACCTTGAGAATTCGGCTCAGGCAAATTATCCCGTGGAACTAAATGCATTACAGTGGTTTTACCCAATGGAAGTCCTAGTGCACCTAAAGTTACATTGCAATGTAAAAATCTACCTTGATATATAAGTCGTAATATTTCCGCTTTCGAAACCAATTCCGACTCCCAGTCTTTAAGAATGAAATAATATAAATATGAAAAGTTTAGTGTTATTAATTATTTTCGAGAATAATTTTTCGGAAAACTTACCGTCAGGCCAATTATCAAAAACTGTTTGTGCAATATCACCAGCTGAATCCGATGGACTAAATAGAAATTCTTTTGTTTTCCCACTAACAAGAATTAAGCGAAGATTAATCTAAAAATAAAAGAAAAAAATAAAATATTATTTAAATTGTATTTTTAAATATGTCATTCATGTTCAGAGAGAAAGAGCTTTAGAGCCTGTTTTAGATTAATTCGGTTTCGAATTTAAATGGACTTGACAAATGATATGTCATTTAAAATCACTTAGAATTTCTGGAATATTCGGAAAAGACTTAAAGAATTAAACTAAATATTTGGTATTAAAAGATGCCTTCAGACTGTCTGCTATGTCATATGTTTTCCCAAACAATTTTGTTTGATACATTATGTCTCTAAACATTTCTAATATCAAAAAATACATAAACTTTATCATATATCTTTGCACCGAAGTGGTCTCTATTATTTCACATTTGAGTGGGCATTTTTGACAAAACTTATACGAAAACATATGAGAAAACAGATAGTCTGAAGGTATCTTAAAGAGTTATACCTAGTCAAAAACAGAACTTGTGAATTTTTTACGACTCAGTCGTTTGAGTTTTTTTAAAATTTGTTTACAATTTTTACATAATATCATAATTTGAATAGAAAATTTAAGCTTATTAAAATTATGGCAAATTATCTGAAGTTCCATGTTGTTCAGGTGGGCTTAACGGGGAGCATTACACCATTCACAAGTTGTAGTTATCCGAAATGAAATAAAACAAAGTTTTTGTTTATGATAATAGGTAACGCAATAAAGTAGAGGGATTTTTAAAAGTTATGAAAAATATAGAAATTACTGACGAATTAACCAAAAATTGGGTCTGATGTACATTCCCGGATCCAACAACAACTATCAATATTTGCCATGTATTTATAAATATGTTTTATAAATTTTGTTTTTATTTTTATGTTATTACTAGTAAACTTGATTCATGCTTGCTACTCTACGCTTCGCTCTCTAGCCCCACTTAATAATTTATACTGACTGATTGGAAATATATGACAATAATTTTGTTATTGGGTCCGGGAATGCACACCAGACTCTGCCATTTTATTGGCAATGGAATATGTGTTTACGAAAAAGTATTTTCTACACTTTTAATAATCTGATATTAATTGACCTAAAATCTTTAAATAGAAAATATTCACACATCAAATAAAATACAAAATCCCACACATCGAAAAACTTTTTAAGTTTCGATATTAAATTAAGTTTTTAATAATTCAAGTTCAATTTTAAGTTGATGTTAAGAATGCGGAAATGCTAAAAAAAAAATATCGCCAAAAACTTGTCCGGACCCCAATATATAAGTACATTAATTAAAACAATTATGAAATGTATAAACTTGATAGTATCAAGTTTTCTTTTTTATTTTTAAATTAAAGAATTTTCAATTAACAATTTTATTTTACGAATTTAAACTATTCGCTTCCGTTTTAAAGATCTCATGGAAGAAAAAAATGCATTTGCAGATACATAAAAAACCAGAAAGATTAACAAAAGTCAACTTTATGCTCAAACAACATAAAAATGCATTAAAAAGTGCACGTTTTTATTTGGTATTTATTTTGTATACATGAATTTAATGATGATGAAAAGAAACCACAAGAAAGGAAGTCGATGATAGAGTGTGCGGTCGTCTTAGTCTTTTTTCTTATATAAAATTGCATAAAGCATAATTTTTGTGTCTATTTTATTAATTTTTCGGTTTAATGAATTTTATTAATTTGTACACTGCTATAAAATATATGTATATTAGGTCTACCACAAAGTTCTGTCTGATAATGTAATTTCAAACTACAATAAATATGCTCGCGTTCATATGGCATGTTGTCATTATTAACTGAAACACGATCGTGTAAACAGGGCTACCGATAAAGTTCATTTACGCAACGAATGAACCGAGATAAAACACAGAAACATTGCGCGAAACGAAATATTCATCAGAAGAAGTTTATGGTGACTGTACGGTGGCTTAGGTCCGGTGTCATCCACCACAACTTCAGTAAACCGGGGACAACGATCACGACGGATGCCTACTGCATATAACTGGACAAAACCATGTCGAAATCTTGCAGTTAAACAGCCAAGATTGGTCAATCGATCGACTCCGATCCGCTTGCAATATAATGCTCGGGCACACATTGTATGAAACACCGTTGCGAAACTACAGGAGTTGAACTTGGAAATTCTTCGTCAACCACCATACTCCACAGACCTGGCACCCTTCGATTATCCCCTGTTCCCTCCTCGCAAAATTTTTTGAAGGAAAAGAAATTCAAAACTAAAGCAAATGTCAACCAAGCACTACTTGAATTCTTGACCTTTAAAGATAAGGCATTTTTAAAAAATGGTATATACAAATTACCTTGCTGACAAGAGGTCATAAGTAGAGACGGAAATTATATTGTACAATATATATTATTATTTTCTTCCACTTCACAAATGGACAGAACTTTATGGGTACACCTAATAATAATAATATTAATAATACTAAGAGAGAGCACAAAAGAGACAAAGACGAGAAAGTTGATCCCCTCAAGTACAAGACTACGAAACCAAATAATTTCTGAAGGCAAGATAATTATTTTATAATTTATAAAAGTTCACAATACTCGAGAGAATAAAAAAAATACACTTCCATATTAAATATTGTTGTTGTCAAAAGAAGTGAACGGTTTTTTTCAAGGGGTTTTAAGTAAATATTTAAGATTTTGTTGTCGAAAACCAAAAAGTGAACGAACAAAATTTAAACAACATTAAAAAAAATTTATATATATTTATTTGATTACTTTTAAAAATATGAAAAATTATTCAAAAGCTACATTTTTTGTTTTAATTAATAACAAAAATTTTGCATACTAGGTTAAAATACCTAATAGTGGATACCGCGCTTATAAATACAATATTTTAGGTGTGTTTTTTTTGGGGAATATTTATCAACTAATATTTAACTTTCTCAAAAAAAAAAATTAACTACATACTTATAAATTTTTACTCCGGATATTGGCACTGAAATTTAATAGCATTTAAAAAAAATGAGCAAAGCAAACCATAGAGTAGTAAGTTTACATAACTCTCTCTATTCCGGCCCTGACCGCTATGAAACTTTATCGTCAATGTCATTGAATGCCTTACTGCGCTCTTGTTTCAAAACCCGCTCAGCTATCGTGCCGTTCCGCTCGTCCGTCTATCCAGAATATACATTCCCAATTTCATGACATGTTTATATTTTGGCCCCACGCAGCCAAATTATACAATTGTTAAGTTACCAAATTTTTAACGTTCAAAATAGACATATGTAACGATTGCATGTTAAAGATCCAACGAGATAGTTACTTTTTTGGTTACAAATGAGTAAACGACGTCAAGACTACCTTTCAAATTTGGTTGGGAATAGATGTGTGTTGTAAAAGTATCTGGACTAATGTTCAACTCGTAAATAAGATGCAAGAATTTATCATTTAAATTAAAATAATTTTATTTACATAACTTAAAATGTTTTTAAATAAAATTTATTTTTATTAAATCTCGAATCTTAAATATTCAGGCACATCAAAATAATAACAAATTCACGTTCAAAATGCCACAAGCGTCAGCTTCTGATAGTTAGGCTTCAAACCGTTTTATCAGTAACTCTATTATAAGTATTTTAAAAATTTGTTTTTTATTTTTTAAATTTGTAAATATTAAAAAAATTCATTATTTTTTGATAGCAAAAATTTTTATCATTTCACATATTCACAGGTACTGTAATCAATTAATTCGGGTAGAATTTGTTGAAGAAGAAATATAATTTAGTATTTTTACTTGAATCAAACTTTTACGAAGAAAAAAAAAACAAGTAAAGTCAAAACTCTGTGTTAAGAAAAAAAAAAGTCAAATTTCTTGCTTCTGCAATAATAAAGTTATGTTTTTTTTTTATTTAAAAGTTCTTTTCCAACAAATTTACAGTCTCTTAATAATCTCATTTTATATCAAATCAAAAATACTACTACGATCTTATAGGGCATACTTATACTTATTTATTTTGCCAGACTACGACTAGACACCAAATTAAACAGACCAGTTGAAGAAAAAAATAAACGATTCTTTGCAAGTCCACCAAACAACTTAAGAACATTTTCTCAAGCAATTTGAATATATAAGTAGATACTAAGAAATTTTCAGACATTTAACTATGTCTGAAACAAAAACCAAATTCACATATTACTTGTGTCGGAATTTGAATTTCTGTAAAATTACTTTGTTTTTCTTAGAAGCTTAACAATGGTTTATAGTTCAGTGGTGGCCAACTATTCGACACAGTTTCGATCGACGACAGTATTTAAGAACATTGAAAAGAACCATCTATTATTTTGTAAGAACCCTAAACTTTGATTTAAATAAAATTTTAATATAAAATAATGCGTATAAAAGCCGCACCACAGGGACTGTACTCGAACCGCGTTATGATTATCCCAGTTTCAGTTAAAAAAATATATAAATTCACCTAAATATTCCTGATTTAGGGAATATATAAAAGAAAATTAGGTTCTTTTAGATCTTATCTATTTAATATTAGAAAATCAGAGAGTGAGGGGGTGCCTAAAGATTGTACGAACAAAGAAAATACTCCATCATATTCTAATTTGTGTTTATTTTATTTATTATATTTTCATATAAGAGGGATTGAACGTACTTCCATGAAGAACGTTTAGCATAAACGAACGATTTTGTACAAGCAGGGAGGATGCGATGTAAAATCTTAAAAATTTTCTTTACATCCTAAATGGGTAATTCCTTCAAAAACTAATAAATTCGTACATTAGTAATTTTCTTTTGCAATTTAATTTTTTGTTGGGTTCTTTTAAAAATTATTTTCATTTTTATACAATACAAAAAAAAAATAAACTGAAAAGAAAAAATTTAATATGTAATAGTTTATAAATATATTCTTTCCTTTCTTGAATTTATTACTCTTAACAGGATGTTTTCAATGGGCTTGAATACGAGACTATCATTTCCATATTATAATCTATTTAAATTTCAAGAATCAAGTTTTTCTTACCCTTCGTTCTCATATATATGGGGTGATAAAAAAATATATATATATAAGAAACATTTCTGTGACCATTGAGAAAACCCTGATTTTTTCTTTCAATATGACTCTTTTTTTATGAGCTAATTTCAAATAAAAAGAAGACAAACACTCAAAAGTTTACACGCATACGCATTTTTCCCAAAAATGTTAAAATCATATATTTTTTTTATATTTAGGAAATATATATATATATGTATACTTATATGTATGTGGATAAGGATCTGAAGAAGCATATACAAAACACCAGCATACATAATTTAATGTGTTGATTTCAAAAATTGGTCTCATACATATTTTTAAATTTGTTTTTATTTATGATTCCTTTTTTTGGGACTGAAATCTTAAAAATATTGTGTGTGAAATAAAATTTTATGTTTTCATTTAAATAAGTTAAAATTTTTGATTTATATAAAATATATAAAATACAAAATTGAAATATGAAATGAAAAAATGAACACATAGTCATAAAAAAGAAAATTTGCACGTAGCTGGACTTGATTCCATATTCTCTTCCAGGCAACGGTCCCAACTAATAGAACTATGACCAGTCTTACCAGGTTTATTCTGGCGTTGTGACAAATTTTTAGTCATAACAAATTTGTTACTACAAATATTATGACTTCTGATATAATTCGAGTCATAATAATATCTAAAATATGATTTTATAACAGTTTAAACTGTTATAATTCGATCGAGTTATCATGGCTAGTTAAGAAATATGTACTCTTGAAAATGTAATAACATACAATTTCACAACAATAAAAGACCAGATACATTAAAATGTGAATACCCTCTTATTGCTATGTGTTTTAATTTCTAATTTATGAAAAAATTAGAAAAAAAATTTTCAAATCAAAAGCGAATGTTCATTTCCTGTTTTTGTGTATATTATTATTGATTTTGATTGCTTTAATATACAAGTATCGAGAAGACTTTTGTAAGAGTTTGATTTTCTTGCGCGTTTTGTTTCTTTCGCCTTTTTTGCATATCAAAGAAAAATAAAAAAAACTTTCTTAGTAAAAGTTCTGATCTTTGATGAATTGCCATGTTTTGAAATTCCATTCCTATGTGAATGATTGATCGTGTTGACCAGTGGTAGGAAACCATTACGCTTGCGTGTGCCAGAAACTCAAACATTCTTTATCGACTTTATGATGTCCCAGCCAGTTTTTATAAGGAACATAGAATTTCATTAAGTACAACTTCCAATTTATCGTGTTGTGTACAATTCATATCAGTTATTTATTAATGAAATTTTTGTAGTTGTACAATTTGATGATTCATATTTTCTTACTTTTAATAATAAACATGCCGAATTAGATTCGTCAGTCATTATATGTTGCCAGTTTTTCCTTTTTAACAACTAAAGGTTTTAGGGACGGCATTCATCTTTGATTTCTATATGGAACTGAATTGGAATTCGTTTAATTACCATTTCTATATTTTTAAAATTCATCTACCCCAAAATTTCCAAGTTGAGTTTATCTGGTTGGTTATATCAAATATGGCAATAACTATTTTGTTAACACCTTGCAATTTAACATTTAACTCATTTAAATGCAAACAGTAAACAAATTTGATTTAGAAAGCCATTTGAAGTCCATTAATTGATTATATTTTTGAATGTCTTCCTCATTACTTAAAAACAAAAGTAAAATGGTAAATGTGTAATGTTTTTCACGTCAGAAATTGTACTTGTTTATGAGTTTCTTAGTTTAAAATAATTCAGTGTACAAAATGAGATCAGTTTGTAAATTGTTCAAATCCCAGCAAAATTTTTACTTCTGGCACACGCACCATACGTTTTCCATCAATGATGTAGACGTAAATTATACATTTTACAAAAATTGAATCTATTGCATAAATTTTGCGCTGGAAACTTATTTTTTACAAAATAAAAATCAAAAAATTCATCAAGTTATAACGTATTCTTGTTTATATGGAACGAAAACTTATTTAAAAATATTCAAATTTAAAAGTTTTGTTATTAATAGCTTCAAATTTCTTAAATAATATCAAGAAGCTTACAATATATTTGGGGAGTTAAGTTGTATTAATTTTTAATACAGTTTATGTATATTCTGCAAAAAATTTAACTGTTTAGTAGTGTTTGTAAAGAACATATAATAACCTAAAGTAGGCCTATAAGGGCAATGTTTTGACTCCCTATGGCAGAAATGGGACATTTTTACAGAAATTTAACATATGTAAATAATTTAAACAAAATTGCTACACAAATTTTCCAATTAAATCCATAAAACCATAGAAAAAAAACTTTCTGATAACCCTAGTTTTGCTTAATAAAAAATCCCCCTCGGTGGATTTTGCTAAAATGAAATCGAATTGCCTGTTTAGACGACCTCGTTTCTAGAAACTAGTATGACTCTGGTTCAAATCTAGATTCTCGTTTACCTAATGTACTAAAAATTAATAAAAGTTGACAACTCAGTTAATTTTCTCTGTGATAATAGATCTGTTTTATTTGCCATACTCTATCCTGGAGCAGGGTAAGTGACAAATAAAACGAGCAGGAGTAGGAGAAAGCTTTAATTAAATATTTGTAGCGCTGCTTAGCAATCATATTGTAATGAAATGAGAAACTTTTAGCTAATACACTTCTTATGGTAGATAACTGAACTAATTCGGGTGTAATAGTTACACTTGGTCTGAAAGTAGTGTAGGATTTGCTATTTTGTTGTTTTTGTTTTCAATGTAAAAATTTGGTCAAGCCCAGAGCAAGTGGCAAATAAAACAGATCTAATATTCAAGAAATAAATTTTCTTTAATAATTATTAGTGAAAGTTCTATCGTGAAATTACGAATTCCATCCAAGATATTCGAAAAAAGTATAAACATTTTTATACTAAATTTTATTAAAAATAATGCAAGTTTACATTTTTAAAATAGCAATCTTTTCAGGAGTTTCCGACATAATATATGATTCGATGAATTTTAAAAGAAATTTCATAATTTAACTAATTCATATAAAAAAAAATATGTGCTTTACTAATTATTTTTATAAATAAAATAAAAACTTCTTTGTTGATTCTTTCATAAAAAAAAAAATTAAATTAAATGATAAAATTATACGTGAAATTGTGCGAAAAAAAATATCTAAAAAGTTCTTTCATATTTATTAAAAAAAGAAAAAGAAAAGAGTATCGCTTTTTGTGAAAATACTTACGAAAATGAAATGATTATTAGACGTTTTCATGAGAAGAAATGAATTTAAATGAAATAAACAAATTTCATGAAAAATTTCATTTGAAGAAAGTAAAACACAGAAAAAAAAAACACTTTAAGAGTCAGTAAAGAAATAAATATTATTAGAGCTATTTCCAGTTTAAATAGACAAAATTAACATAAAAAGCAGAACGGCGACATAAACAACAACAACAACAACAACACCAGACTAAAGCCACTAACAGCCGCAATAGTGCGGGAGCAACAATATAAAAAAAAAAAACATATAAATCGGAGGAGTAGGCAAAGATGATGTCGACAGAAAAAATAATCAATGAAGTATGTATATTTTATATAAAATCTGGGTCATAGTTGAGCAAAAAAAAAAAGAAAAAGAAAAACCCCAGCTCATTGAAATAAAAATGATTTTGTGTATTATATACGAATTTAATTACCAGTCCTCTTATCTCCTCATCAAATTTAGCCAAACAAGAGATTCGAAACACTAAGAAATTAGAGTTAATAAGAGGTGATCACATTATACACATGTCATCATTTCAACATAATAAATTCATAAATGTTATAATATCACATGATATTTCTATATAGAAAAAAAAACGCAATATGACCATTTAATAAGACTTTCTTTATACTCATCTAATATGATGACTTTACTATAATATTGTATTTATCACACTTCAATAATCTTATATTATATTCTATTATAGGATTTAGAGATGAAGTGAAGTGAATGACTATAATACAAGTGAAACACAAATAAGAAATTCATATGATCAAAAATGAAGAGTTTGGGTTAATCTTTACTGGGCCTTAACTTGCTACAAAACAAATGAAATCACACTGGGGTGTCAGCACGTAAGTTATTTCGGCCATATGAAAAACCGAACTAAAATTAAAATTAAAATAACCGTAATGTTTGGTCGAATCAAAAGTGTAAAACGACTTACGAGCTGGCACACCTGGTTTGGTCTGCACATAAACACGCTGCATAAGCAGGATGATTGGCGTTTTTTTTTTGTTAAAGGAGCTGGGTAATCCCTGTACTTAGGCCCTGCGACCCATTGTACCAAGGAAGACTGGACGTAGTTGTCCTCGAGGTTGAGATCTATCAATCCTGTCGGGAAAAACTAATTAACTAATGATCTGTCTAATACTTGTAGTTATCTGCGGTTTTTACTTATTATATTCTTACATGTTTCCAAAAATTTTTATTTCAAAAATAATTTTTACTTTTTGAGAGAGTATTGTAATTGTGCAAATATTCAACTTCCAATTTTAAACGGATAAATCAGTGTTTCCCAACGTGGGGCCCACGCCCCACAGGGCGGCAATTTGATTGTTAAGGGGGGCAATTCGAAAATGAACATGACACGAGTTTAACCCTTTCGCTCCGGGCCATTTAAATGCAATGCTAGATTTCGGTGCCAAATTTAGTTTCTTAAGTGAACAATTCAATTTTTTTATATTAAAAATTATGTATGTTACATAGGGGGGAGGGGGGGTGCATAAGAATTTTAGAAAGGCTAAGGTGGGGCATGGCACGAAAAAGGTTGGGAAACGCTGGGATAAACCATGTCCCCTGAATCCGCATCGAAAACTTTTGCAATAATATCTTTTTGGATAACTGAAAAGCACTTTAGTTTTCAAAGATAGGTTATAAAAAATCGATTTTGATCGGAAATGCTAAATCTCTACATATAGAGAAAGTTAAAAATTAATTTTGCAAACGAAATGATTTTTTTTTTTTGCATATTGTAAAGAAACAAAGTATGGAATCTTTTCCTCACACAAGATATTTGCCAATAGATTAATTTACATTTTCCATTCAACTTGTTTTTGTATTGAAATTTTCTGATGATATATTTTGAAAAATTATAATTTTTAATTTACATTGTTTTATAAATTATGCCGCTTTTTAAAATGATTTCGCATGGAAATATGGTATTTATAATAAAAGTTTTTCTTTCTGGTATTTCAAATCTAATGTGAGTTTTTAATGTTTGCTCGTTACAGAAACATTGTATGCGCAAAATAAACTAGTTTCTGTTGCAGAAAAACGCTGTAAAAACATTTTAGGTAATAAAAAAAAAAAAAGAATAATACTTTTTTCCAGGAAATATTTTTCATGTTGATGTAATTTTTACATTAAATTTTAATTATTTTTAATACATTTTTATCTTAATTAATTATAATATCAAAAAGTGTTTTTTTTTTGAAGTTTCTATTATAATTTTATGATGGTCGTTAGTCGAGGACTAGCTATATGTATTTTAGAATTTCTAAAAATTCAACCAAATATGTATGCACTATTTTTTAATGCATAATTAAAACATATATAAACTGAAAATAGCTGATTTTTTGATGCCCTATATGGCTTAAATTGGACAGAAAAACTGTCAAAACTAACAATATTTCAAGGTTTTTCTTCATAACTTTGTTTTTTCATTTCAAAATTTTCCTCTACCTAGATCTTAATAGAATAAATCTAATCTGCAAATTTTATTCAAATCAGTGTATTAGTTTTTAAAGTACATCAAGAAAAAATTTTATGAACAGGCTAATTTTCTATTTCCACAAATTTTGTTCTGTCCTGGAACATCGAATGCAAAAAACAAATCTGATATATGTTGTAATCAAATGGTAAAATGCAATACTTATTTAGTTATGTGTGAATTTTGTTCAGATATTTTTTCCCACGAAAGAAACAGAAAAAAATAAAACTTTTAACTAACTAACTAACTTAACTGACGCTATTAGAAAAACGCTCAAATTCTTACATAAGTGAATCGATACCGAAATGAAAAAAAAATATTAAATGCTTTCTTTTTTTTTGTCAATCGAAACTGCACAGATAAATCATTAAGTTTTTAAGGAAGAAAGCGTATTTCCGTTGTTTTTTCAAATTACGTTATTTCTTTAAGAAAAAAGAAAATTTTTTAATTTCCAAATTAATTCATATAATTTCAAACTATGATTTTTAACTTCTATACAAAGTATTTAAGTAATTGGAATCATAATCGAAAAAATGTTTGCACGTTTTGAAGGATTCTAAATCATTTCCAAGTACTCTTAAGCCGATTTTGAGTTTCTATATATTTGAATTAGAAATCAGACAGACTTTTCAAAATGTTAGTTCAGTTGTAAATATAAAAAGGACATTGAATTTTTTCTTGCTTGTCCAAGAATTTGTTTTAGGTACCTCTTAGGGCACGTGTACAAAAATTTAAGATACACTCTACTCTAACTAAATAAAGGCTAAATATTTCAGTTTAATTTTTGAACATTTAATATAAAAATTTATTCATCTGAAACAAAATGTTATAAATTGTTTTTACTTTGTTCTTAAACGACGAAAAAAAAAAGAAATATATATTTTTTTTTTGGAGAGAACAATATTAATATCGTGATTTATTACATAATATAGTAAATTTTAAGGTTCATTTAATTTTATTCCAAATTAATTAATAAATTGATTTGTTGATAGAACAATTAAATTTTTATAAACTCTCATTAAATAAAACCCTTCCCTAAAAAAAAAAAATATATATATATTATATAAATAGGAACTCATATGTTGGAAAAACAATTAGAGCAGACTAAAAACCAATTTAATTGATTCTAGTTTATAAAAAATCATTTAAAAAAAAATTCAATTATTATTATGGGATCAGTTTAATTAAATTTTTAGCTATTTAAAATTAATTCTAGAAGACACACTTTTAAAGATATTAAATTAATTAGAATTTATTGGCATTCAAAATTTTTCCTTTTATTTTATATATAAATTAATCTTTTTACATAATTTTTTATAATTGGTTCAATTATTCATAATAATAATAATAGATAGATATGGAAAAATTATAAAATTTCGCATTAATAAAGCCTTAAAAATTGTAAAATCTATTTTAAAATGTTTCCAATCGATGAATTTTCTTTTTAGTATTTCATTTTAAATTCGTCTTACTGTCGGCTTGTCTGTCTATCTTTCTTTCTGTTAGTTAGATTTCTGTATAAAATTAGTTTCATTTAATTTAATAACTAGTACAAGTTTTTTTTTTTTTTTTTTTAAATATATATTTATTAAATTTAAAAAATCAGCTTAGACTCTTATCTAATTATTGCTTCAATATTATTATTTTTTTGTTATAGGTAACTTCATATTATTGTCAGCCTTGTAAAGCATTTCTATATGTGTTTATAGATAGAAAATTATTTATTTATTGCTATATAAAAACAACAATATATCATTTATGTATATTAAGTTAATATTGAGTAGAAACTATTGCGGTAGAAACTTTTATAGAAGTGGGTTAAAGTCATGCCTTGAGTTCATATTCAATTCTTTATATATTGACCCTTTGGCTCTGAACCAAAGAAGAAAAAAAAAAACGAGCATTTAAATTCAATTTATTTTCAATCAATCTTTAATACAAAGTTGTTTTTAAATTTTTATAAATTTTCTCATTTTAAGATCTGCAATATATTCAATTAATTAGAAGATTTAAAAGTATAGAATCTTCTCTAAGTAGAAATTCCCCTGGAGAAAGATAAAAAGTGGCCCGACTCTAAAATTATCGTGGCGTCGTACAGTCCTTGAGGAGACGACCAACGACGGAGAAAGAAATGGAATGAAATAAAAAATTTCTACTAAAAAAACAAGAGTAATATGGAATTATTTTTACAGGAGAACAAGTCAAGATGACGATATGAACATAATAAAAATAATAAAATATAAAAAATTATGAGAAGCATAATATTTTTAAGAAAACAATATAAATAATAAATAATCGATTAAATCAAATAAATAAAAAGATTAAAAGAGATTAAGATAAATTAAAATTACAACAAGTTTGAATAAAACGAAAAAATATACATCAAGAGTATTTAAATAAGGAAAAATTATTGATTTTGAAGATAACAATAGTACGAGGGCAGTCTGAAAACTTGTCGGCTTAGCAATGAAAGAAAATATTTTATGCCGTGAAATATGTTTTATTTTTCAATATAATCTCCTGAAACTTCAATGCATTTATTTCAACATTTTCCAATAATTCAATACCATCATTAAAGTTTAATTCCAGAAGGTCTACAAAATATCCATCCATAGATACTATGGCCTCGTCGATTTGTCGCCAATCTATGTGTAAGACCGAGAAGTTTTCAGACTGCCTTTGTATAAGCAAAATTAGTTTTTATATAATTCTTAATAAGCCAAATAATTATAATAGGAAAGAAATTAACCAAAACTAAAATTATTAGTTTTGTTATAATAAGAAATAAAAATAAAAATAAAATTGTATTATTTTGAGAACAGAATTAAATATGAATAGAATAATTTGTTTTATATAATGAAAATGGTTTTTCTTTAATTCAAATTAAAATATGCTGCTTGTCGTTCGTCATTAATATTAATAATATATATTTTTGAATGAAGGACGATCTTGCCATTCACTAAACTTGTGATTGATTACTCCCTAAGGCTAAAAGGGTGTCAACTGATGGACTTTCAACATTCTCTATATAATGGAATTTTCTTTTTTCCATATTATAAACAGAGTTTAGAATATTCGATGGCACGAAATTATTTCTTAAGAAAAACATGCCAAAAGGTATTTTTTTAGAAATCGATTTTCAGTTTGAAAGAAAAAAACCAAACAACATATATTTTAAGATACAGGGTGATTTTTATAGTGTATATTTTAGTAAATATGAGTATTAGTTTCATAATAGTTGTTTAATACAAAGTAATTGGCATAGACAATTGAACGGTTATAGAATAATTGTTATATTACGAATAACAGTTTAGTTAGAAAAGGCAAATGAACAGATCGATAAACACAGTGTTGAATGGTCGAGTTGGTAAAGACCTCGTTTCCAGAAGCTGATGAGTCCCGGGTTCAATACCGGGCTCGGTTCTTCATGTATTTATTTTTCTTTGGCTACAATACATTTTTCTATGGCATTTTATTTGAGATCTTACTGCATATACTATTAGAAAAATTTTAAAATTAAAATGATTTACAGGTATTCCTCAAATTGTGACTCTCTCGACAATTCGCACTTACAATAATGCAAATTAAAAAAAAAATTCTCACATTTATGATTGATTTAGAGTTTATCAATTCCGCTGGGTGCCATATTTGGACTATCTGTAAATGGACATCATCAAAAAATAAACGTTTTATGGACTATACAGAAGAAACAATCACCCTGTAATTTAATTTTTTATTTTTCTGAAAAATAAGTTTTCATAAAAGAAAATTGTGACATTTTAGTTCCTATTAAAAAATAATAAATATTTTATTTTTAGGTGACCCTTTTTTGATAAGTAAAAAAAAAAAATATAGTAAGACATTTTATTTGAATTTATGTTTAGGTCAAAATGTTTAGAAAAAGGGCTTACAAAAATCTAATGAAAAGTTTCGTAAACAGTTTGAATTTATTAGTATTAAAAAAAAAAATCAATAATATTAATACATTTTGTGTTATCAATTAGAAGTTAAATCTAAGAAACTGGTACGTCAATTGATTTCTTAAATTATAAACTTTTTATTACAATATTTATTAAAGAAGAACATAATTTTTAATTGAATAAATTTTAGTATTAAAATTTTAAACAAAAATCTAAAAATAGGTAAAATAAAAAGTTTCTTTTATGAAAAAGAAAAAACAAATAAATTCAAATAAATCCTACAAAATTTTGGAGGCCTTGAAAAACGTTAAATTCAAATATATTTAATAAATTTTCTGCGATGAACGTTGACGATGGCCATCAACCAAAATATTGAAAAAGATACACGTGTTGTTTTTAGGCTTTTAATATTTGTTAGGGTTTTGGTGAGATGGTAAATAAAAATTTAAATATTGTAAATAATAATAATAATAACAACCGAAACAGAAAAACGTCCCCAATTCGGTGAAAAGATGAAGTATTTTCATGAAACTTGAAATGTATATTCTAGATAGGCCAACTTAAAAGATACCCAGTGGGGATGCGGGAGGTCAAGAACAGGAAATCGTCATAACCTCACTCAATAGTACGAGTATTTTTAAAAGACATGCATTCGTCTATCGAATTCTACCATAAGAATAAAGCAAACAAAGCCGTAGGCGCCAGATAGTCCTTAATAAAGAATAACATGGATCCTCATGTATGTAAAGGCATATATGAATAGTAAAAACAGTAAAAAAAATAAATAATTAATATCATCCTCGACGTCAGCATGAGTGATTGATATAAAAATCGGTGCTAAAAATTTCAAACCAACAAAAATTTTCAATTTAAATATTATATAGTATTATAAAAAAGAAAAAACCATATTTACTATGAAAATTACATGAAATAATAAGTTGTTGTAAATAAAAGAAGAAAAAAAATATATTAAAATATTTACATAACAATTATTTATAATAAATATAATTAAAAATAATTTTTCATTATCGTAATAACCTTTTAGAGTCCATTCAACTTTGTTAATTGAGGAGAATTCATTTGATACAAAATTTTAATAATTAATACAAATGTATACAAAAAAAATTGCAAGACTGTCATTTTTTAATTGATTAATTATTCAATTAGAAGTAAATTATTATCATATGAACTATAAAGAATCTTAGATTCTACGGACCAAATTTTTTCAAACTTAAAAATATAATTAACTCGTTGAATTCGTTGGCGTTGCTAAGGGGTTCACGGATTCCGCATGCCCCTTGATAATTAAAAATTTAGATTTAGAAAGGTTTCAAGGATATGGTTGTGTAAGGAATCAAAAGTTATATCGATTTCTGCATGTTCGTCAGTCCGTCCGTATACAAGATAACTCAAAAACCTGTTATCTGATTTTGATGAAATCTGTCACGGGAGAGCAAAGTTATAAATAAAAAACCAGGGTAACCAGGGTAGTTTTGTCGTTTTTTGTTTATGAAAATTTGTGGAGCAATTTTGTTTAAATTATTTACACGGATTCACTACATAAATAAAAGATACCATGTTAAATTTTAGTGAAATCGATCCAAGGATAGTGGAGAAATAAATAGTCGTAGGGGAAAATAAGCCTGTTCATAAAGTTTTTCCGATGTATTTTAAAAACTAATATACCGATTTCAATAAAATTTGCAAAAGATATTTATGCTATTAGTCCCCCCCCCCAGCCTACCTGTGAATTAGAGCGACACAAAGACGATACAAAGTTATGGAGAAAAACGCCTTGAAATGTTAGTAGTTCAGGTTCTTCTTCTACTTAGTCTTTTCACTGAAAATTATTCGTGCATTTCTAATCTCAAAGTTAGGAATTAAATAAAAAAAAAAAAAAAGAAACGTTATTATCAAATATCAACAGATATTCTCATAATTATTGATTTTCCGTGCGATTTTCATTAAAAAGGGCAATTTTTACCATTTTTTTTTTTATTTCTGGTTTAATAGTCTTGCATTATTATGTTCTATGTTTTTCTGTGGTAAAAATATAATTTTAACATTGTACGACGTAAATCACCCACACCTCACGCACGGGTTAGATTTTTTTTCTTCTTTCTTTTTTGGTTTTAGGAATTTATGTATACAGTGTACATGTTTATTTAATAGGTAAGAGAGATTGTGGATATTGGATATAATATCATAAAAACAGTTACTAGGATCGGTTAAGCAGCTTACTTACGTTAATCAGCAATTTGATGACGTCAAGACTTTCACGATTGGTAACACATTAAAGGGATTCATTTATCAAAAAAAAAAGAAGCAAATTTGGTTTTGGAAAGAAAAATGGTCATCAATAAAAATATTTCTTTTTATTTTTAAGCTGACCTGAAAGTTTTAACATATTTAAGAATTTATGGCCCCCAAAAGAATGGAAGAAACCATTTAAGTTTGTATTTTTACTCGATTTAGTGTGGTAAATTTTAAGCGGAGTTAATATATATTTTTTTTAAGTTTTAAGCTTTTTAAAAAAAATAGAATAATTTTATTATCAAAATATAATTAATTTTAATTCATATTTATTTAATATTGAAAAACTATGATTTATTATATAAAATTCCTTTTTTTCTTTAAATATTTCTAGATGAAAAAGTTTTAACTTTTAAGGAATTTTTTTATATTCAACAAAATTGTACGAAATCTACCAAAATTCCAATTTCTTGGGAATTTTGACATAAGGCATTATTCAAGAAAAGAAAAAAGAAAAATTAATCTCTCTTCCTAGTAAAAGTAAATCAAGATTTTGTTGGAAATATTTTGTAATTTAATAAACAACAACAAAAAAATACACAATTTG
Source organism: Xylophagus ater (assembly GCA_963422695.1). NCBI lineage: Eukaryota > Metazoa > Arthropoda > Insecta > Diptera > Xylophagidae > Xylophagus > Xylophagus ater. The sequence continues at coordinate 1,262,152 of OY730478.1, forward strand.
TACAAAATAACAATATATATAATACTTTTCATATAAAATGTATTAGCAGGATTTTTTATTTACTTTTATTTTTAGTCTCGATGGGAATTTTTTGACGACTTTTGAAAAGAAAGTTAAACGAAGCTATCAAATTTCTGAAGATTACTTATATAGTATATTAATAGTCGCCGCAAAAAAGCTAATATGTACGTAATTACAATAAAAGTACGTACAGAAAAAATATTACATGAAGATTTTTGAAAATATTTTCATAGAATTATGTTCTTTCATTTAAATATTCTTATTGGTATTAAATTAATCAATAAATTAATCTACAAAGTCATAACTTTCATATTTTAAATCTAAACAAAAAAAACAAAAAACAATTAATATTACTAAAAAAATATATTTCAAAGGAAAAATTATTCATTTTGATTTTCGATCTAGAATTAATATAACTTTGACAAGTTTTAATTAACTTAAAATTAATCAAATAATCAAAACCATGATTAGTTAACTTTTTATAGAATATAAATTACAAATATTTGAATTGTAATTATATTGAATAATATTAAATTAAAATACGTGTTTATAATTCTAATATACTGGGTGTTCAAAAAATTACTATAAAACCTATATCGGCCGACATTTTTGGTTTGATTTGTACAGTCCAAAATTATATTCTACAGAAAACCAGTGATTCGTGGGTAATGAAGTGTTCCGTAAAAACTTATCAAAATTAATATCTAATTGAATCACAAAGACTCTGATCTAAAACAAAAATTATAAGAAATTTAAATGATTTCTGAAGAGTACCCAGCGTGTCAAAATCAGCAATACTTTTTTTACTTCATTTTACAAGGGTATATTAACCTAAGGCAGGAATTTTTTTGCTATACTGCAACCTGGAAGAGCGTTGTTCCACCTGTTATGGGAATTCAAATTTTTAATATTTTGCGTGATATGAAAAGACTCAATAACATCAAAGTCAATAAAAACGTAATTGTACAACATATATGCTAGTTTATTTTGTTTATAGGAATTATTTGAAATGAACATTGTAAAGTAAATTTCCGGCCACCCTGCACATTTTTAAATTTTGGACTCAATAGTAACCACCTATTTTGTTTTTATTTTTTTAATAACTACCGGAAATTGTACATAAAATTCTTTTTTATATTTTCTAACATTAAGACGGTTGGTTTTATATATGAAATTTTACTACGTTAAACTAACGATATCAGACCTTTCTCTATATCTATTTGATGTGGAGCTTTTTAAATATATATATTTTTTTTAGGTACAAAAACTAGCGAGTACAAAATTTTCTATAAAAACCGTTTTAGCAATAATAGTAGTACTAAAAAGCTTTGAACCTTAAAAACATAAACTAGTAAACATTAAAAAAAAAAAATAAAAGTGAATAAAACAGATAAAAAAAATGTCTGGTATCACAAACCACCCAACTTTCTTACACGAAATATTCAGTTTGCAACTTTGTACCAAATTCGGGCAAAATTGTGTTAGCTGTTAACAAATTATCACGTATACAAAAAGGTGAATACTCAAGTGTAAAATAAACCACAAGCGATTAGGACAGTCATTTTGCCTCAAAAGCCATTTTCGGTTAAGCACTAAAGATGAAAATCTACTCAGTTCTTTCTTTTAGCCCAGGATATGCAAATTTTGTTGAAATCGGTTCTCAAGTTATCATCCTCACAAAGATTTCAAAAAATTTGTGTTATTGACTAAAATGAACTACTTCCGGCTACGCATTTCTAGCTAAAATTTGATGTACTTTTTTGTATGCCAAACTACGTAACTTTCTTAGACAAATTTTTTCAATTTTAATTTCCTCATAAATTATGGAAAATATCGTATGTTTAAAATTTATTATTTATGTATAAAAAGTATGTTTTTGATGAGAAAAACAATTTTTCGGTTAAGCAATTCGGATCAGAAAATAATTAGCTCATTCTCTTATTATAATCTATTTTGCATAAAATTTTAACAAAAAATTGACTTCCATTAAAAACCAGTAGTCGAACTTTTAGTCGATTACATAATTTACTTAGTTGATGTTTAAGAAAGTAAAAATACTAGTGAACAAGTTCTTCAATTCACTTGTATATGATGGTATTATGATCAAGTCAAAATATTGTAAGTATGAAAAAAAACAGTTACAGTCCCTACTCAAAAAATTAACCGCACTATGAATTGTGATACTTTTTTTATGTGCTAGAAACCGGTAGTAAAACATTATATTAAGAAAAAAAACGATTAACTGAAGGTTATTTTTATTTTCTGCAAGATGATACTGCATGCTCTTCAATTGAAAGTGTTAATAAATTTTTAAATGAATAGAAAGTAATCAGTTATTCAGCTTATTTCAACCCGATTGAAAATATTTTCAGTTAACTACACATTATTATTGTAGATTTTAGTTAGAAAAGTCCTTCCATTGAACTGCAGCCTAATGAACTTTACTGCAAAATATTGTTTAGTAGTAAAACAAATCACCAAAGTTACGACAACATTTTATACAGATTCCAACGTCCAACTGTATTTATAAATCCTAGATTTACGGCTAATTTAACTAAATTAGCGGTTTTAGAAAATCAGTTTCTAAAACACTATCAGATGTGACGTCAAAATCTGGATAAAATATCCTAGTCTGTTGCATCTTTAAGAATAAAACTGTAAAGAGAGATCAGACAAACCTACTGGAGATTATAAGAATTCATTAGAATTGGAATGCATAGACAGTATCTCTTATTATTCTGCTATTTTTATTAAATAATTAGTTTTAATTCATTCAAAAACATTAAAACATAAAACCACAGAGAAAGAAACCAGAGAATTCGTTGTATATAAATTGTTGGCATAAGTAAAAGGTGTTGTATGTTGTTGTTGTATTCAATGTAAAATTTTACTCTGGTCTGAAGCAACTTGTGAAAAAAAAACCCACCTTCTGATTCCTTTCTCTGTGATAAAACAAACAACTTTTGGTTAGGCACATTTTTTGTTTTTAATAGGGACTGTATATTATAATCGATTAAAGATTTTTTTCACTTTAAATTTGTAAGATTTTGAAATTTAGTATATTTTATTATAATTTTTTCTTGCAATCAACGAACCAGTTACAGTTTCTTCATAGCGACATAGGCCTTACAATTTTCTCTACAAGAAAATGTATATATAATAACAAAAAAAATATATAAAATAATATATTAATTCGCGTCCGTAAAACCTTTTTTATTTGAAAGGCAACACCTTTATAATATTTGAGATCTATAATTGCCAAAGCTCAAGAAATAACAATACGAAAAAAGCTCCTTTAATCAAACTATACAATAATTTTAGAAAGTCATTTTTATTTTTTATTTTATGATTATTTGTCATGATCAATTTTTCTTCTCACGATTTGAGGTCAAAAAAATCTAAGCGCTCAAAATAAACATTTTCAGAATACGATATTGGTAAGCACATTGACCAGGAACAAAAAAAAAGTATGCTATAATAAAAAGAGTAAGTACATATAGTATATAAAATGATGAATAAATGAGATTTTGTCTTTATTGTATATACAAGATTAATACAAGTTAGTAAGTAAGAAATTCCATTCGAGTTATATAAAAAGAATGTTCGTGTCTCGTTTGGTGTTCTAATTTTAATAAAATCGGTTCAATCATTTCTTTTTTTTTTAATCATTTTTATATGGTCGTTGTTGTTCCCATACAAGAAACGACTTTATTCAAAACAAGTAAGTTACTTGCTGTTTATTTTGCTTATAAATGAAAATAAAAAAAAAAAAAAAATACTTAAACTTTAAGAAAAACATTAAGAAAAACAAACTGTAAAATGTCACAACCGTTAGATTACTGTTATAAGATCGCACTTCAAGTATATCTCTATATAGATATGTAATTATTGTTTTTTTTTGTAAAGATTTCAAAAAGATTTATCCATTTTTAAAAGAAAAAAAATTAGGTTCATCTAACTGGAAGAAAACAGAGAAAAGCTTAACAATAGGAAGATAGGTTATTGTAATAGTGTACCGTGAATGCGTTCCAAAAAAAAAAAAAAACGAAGAGATTTTACACAACATTAAGAACATTAATTATAATAAATTTTCTTAAAAACAAAAACTATTTTCTTATTATTTTCATTTTATAGTGGAACGGAAGTCTGAAAATTATATCAATGGAAATTTGTTACTTAAAAAAATAAAAAAAAGTATGGTATAAAAATTATTTATTTTTTGTGTAGCGGTTTCCACTTCTTATGGGCTAATTTCTTATATTTTGTATGTAGGGTAAAGTAGGGCAATATGGCATACCTTATTCAATTATGGAATAATTAGTTGCTTTTCAATATATAAATTTGTTGTATAAATTTTTATATTAAACTATTGAATTATACAATCATACAACGGCACATAACGATTTACAACAGCACGAGAATATGTTTAAAGTTTTTGTCCCTGCAAACATACCATTCTCATGTATTGTTAGAAAAGAAATGAAAAATGTTGTACAACTTTTTTGTTGCATTATTGTTGGACAAACAATTTTTACAAAAGGTAAAATTCAAACTTTGGCAAAAATTTGCATTTTCTTTATTCTTTGTCATAAATAACTACAGTACCACTACACACAGCAAGGCGTGGTGTGCTTAATTTCCATTCTTATGAATGACTTATTGGTACCCGTAGCTTTGCACTCATTATTCTTAGAATACGACGTATATAATTTTTAAAAACTCTTCTTTACTGAATGCCTACATCATAAAAGCAATGTACCCTACAAAGTTCACGTTCCTAGATTTAACGGTTTGTGAATCAATATCACAGTATTAATATACAGTAAAATGACAGGGGAACAAAATGTGAAAACTGACGAGTGACCTCGCTTTTTTTGCTTCTTTTTTTGTATTATGCCCAATTTTGTTTCCGCCCCTATTTTTAAATGGATGTGTGGTTTTTCTCAGTAAAAGCCATATAAATTCAACCCACCATCTTTCTAGCTACCTGTCATTTTTTTTTAGATTACATTCTATTAGTGGAACAGAGATGAATATGCATTTAGCTTTAATAAACAGTTCTAACATTTCTGTAAATAATAATTGATACAGGCACTAACACTTAAAATATTTGAAAAATGCATAACAAAAAATTCCTCGAATTACAAAAAAACCTATGTGCTTATCAAAATTCGTGTCGAGGCTTATTCATACAGGCACCAATACTTGAAAAAAATTTGGGACTTTCAAATTGGCGCTTAAAAACATATGATTTTTGTTTACAAAATTTGGGACTTGACAAATTAAAAAAAAAATCGATTGCTTTTTTTGTTTCATTCATTCTTTTGTCCAAAACGCATAAGACTATTATTGATCTCCCTTGCTACAATTATCTTATAAGCACGTGGTAAAATTTAATATATTTGATTTATAGGTTATTTCTTTCTTTCTAATGAAAAATTTTAATTTTCTTTCCTTATTTTGTGCGGAATTTTTTCTTTTTGTCATTCTCAAAGGAAGTATTGGGAACATCGCGTCTAATTTCTCTTCATTTCCCAGTCAAATTACTGTCTGTTTATTATACTGAGTCAATATGTTGATAACCAAATAGTGCTTGAAAATCAAATCTAGCCAATTCAATGTTTGCGAAATTCATAAGTTCACATTATTTGCTATGTCATAAACCTCAAGTTTACCCTATTAAAAAATCTCTAGAGAAATACTATCACCACCTACATGATTCCACAAAAAAAAAAAAAATATAATAAAATGTAAAGAACAATGAAGATCGTTGCTCCTCCATTTCACATGATTTCACAATAATGAAATGATCGTCAGAGAAATATGAGATTTCAAAAATTATTATATTTTTAATATGGAAGATGCTCTTTTAGACATTATATTATATGTCGGGGAAAAAAACTAAAATGAATAAATGATTGGAGTGTTGAAATTTTGTAAAAATAAAAAAAAAATGTCTATAATTTTTGCCTCAGTTCTAATTTAGGTAAATTTCCATGAAAACATTTTATTAATTTCCTTCTCAATGAGTTTCTCTTAATATGGTGATTTTTGTATTAATAATAAATCAAGGATTTAAAAATACACTCCGAAATGAGTAAGATGTGTTACACTACATCAATTGTGTTTTTGTTTTTCAGAATTAATTATTTGATTTGAAAAATTACGTAGGAGAATGTGTGCTATATATACTTGTAAAATTTTTACGTATGAATTAGTAGAGTTGCCTTGAAATTTAAGAGTCTATGTATTTATTAATTGCATTTCATAATTGGTAATATTTTTGATGACTAATGTTTTTCATTTAGAAAAATCGAAGAAACTTGAGATCTTAAAATTGATTTGATCGATCAGGGCCCAATTTCATACCTTTGATTTCACACGATAGTCGATTAAGTGAGGGGAACAAATCACAATTTATTAACTAATGGATGCTGCTATCTCAAAAAAGTGTGTTTTGGTGCCGTTATGATGATTCTTTTTTCCGATTGTGATATAATAAGAAAATCATCGAACTTTATTCATATTATTATAAAATAGTACTAGAAGACCCTGTGCTTATGCAACTGGAAATACATATTCAAAAAAAAAATGAAATGGAAAAAAAATGTTGTTTGCCTGCGACTAAACTTGTTCCCAAATTCCCAAATCAACGATATTAACTAAAAGTTGCGATAGACTAGGATGATATTTTCTTAAGATTCTTCTGACGTCAAACTGAAGTCAACTTGGATTTCAATTCTAGTCTGCCATAAACAATATTTATTTATAAATTCAGGATATAAGGCTACTTCAACTATTTTAGTAGCTTGAATATATAACTGAATCTTGGAAGATTGACGTCAAAATCTGTATAGAATATCCTAGTCCTAGTCTGTCGCAACTATTATGATGGTCAAGAGAATATCTTTTTTATCTTAAATTTCCTAAAAAAAATTCCGTTGGAATTGTTTAAGTTAATAGGAATTTAATATAGTACTGATTAAAAAATTAAAGATTTGCTTTGATGTTAAATAGATGGTTCCTTTTCTATAGCAACGAGAAGCAATATCGTGTGAGATAGAATATTTTCATTGAATAATTGAATTAATTCAGGAGCAAGTGTGAATGAATTTTAAAACAAATTTTTTAACTTATTCAGTTCAAATCTTTATATTAGGTCTGTTTTATTTGCCATACCCTACCCTGGAGCAGGGTAAGTGGCAAATAAAACGAGGAGGAGTAAGAGAAAGCTTTAATTTGAATGTTTGTAGCGATGCTTAGCAACCATATTGTAATGATATGAGAAGCTTTTAGCTAATACACTTTTTATGGTAGAAAACTAAACTAATTCGGGTGTAATAGTTACACCTGCTCTGAAAGTAGTGTAGGATTTGCACTTTTATTGTTTTTGTTTTCAATATAAAAATTTGCTCTACCCCAGAGCAAGTGGCAAATAAAACAGACCTACTGTGTCACACGGAAAGAAAAAAGACACTTATTTAAAATTAACGATATTCGAGACTAAACAGATGGTAAATTGTTTGTTGTTGGAGTTCATTGTGATCAAGCTGCTGCCTGCAGTAAAAATTAGTGACACGAAATTGTTCGTTTTTATTATCATTTATATTTGTATTTCTTTTTGGATTATATTTCCTTGTAAAATTTCATTCTAAGAAAGAAACCGCCACCGCAGGGGGCAACAAAATTTGGAGAAAAAAAAAAAAAAAACAAAAATCAAAATGCTTGAATGAAATTCTTAATAAGGGTTTCAACAAATTCCAGGAATAAAAATTTGTCTTTGTACTTAAATAGTATAATAACTAAACCTATAATAATTTCAGACTTTTAATGCCTATTTAGTCATGTTATTTCAGGATCTATTTTTAGAAGAAAATTTTTGAAATTTTTAAATCTCAAACGGTTTTTCGGATAAACTAAAAACCAATATTGTTCAAAATATTAAAAGGGGTTATATATAAGAGTTCAATGATCGAATCTAATTACATACTATTGGATGTAAGTTAATAGTTTTAACAACTAATAAATGAGTTGAATTGATAAATTAATGGAAACATGACAATCTTTCCAAACCCTTTTCAAATATGTACAAGCTTTTTTTTGTTCCTTTTGAAAATTTAGAATTTTCCCTTTTATAGTGTGTTGCTATGTAATATAATTATTTAAGACTTTATTGATTGACGTCTAATTGAAGTAATTAATAATACAAACACATTAATTTGTTAAAAAGTTATTTCTGAAGAATTAAAACATTAAATATTCAAAAATAAGAAAAGTTCATCGTTCTTATAATAACAAAGAAAAATCACTTTTTATAAGATACATAGTTAGGAAAGATGATTTTTTGACAAAACTTTGTTAAAAACAAAACTTAAACAAAAACAATTGTTGAAACCAATATAATTTCAAATTAGATGAAGTCATTAGAACAAGTACAGGGTGGCCAAATATAAACTTTATAACTAATACAAGCCACCATTTTGGTTTGGTTCGATTACGAACAATATTCGAGTAGCAATATAGTTGAAATGTCGTTGATCGTCAATTCGTCAATAGCTCCATTAGTTTAGAGACTGTTCAACTGAAAATATTGTAAAGAAATATTCTTTGATATTTATTATTTGAAACGAAACGTATAAAGTAAATTTCTAGTCACCTTGTAGAAGAGAACAAAAATAAAAACAATATGCATTTTGCATATTTTTTAAAATACCGGATTAATGAATACAATTGTAAATATTGAATAGAAGAGATACGAGTTTAACTAAAAGTAGTAGAAAAATCTCTTTTAAATTTGTTGATGGTGAACAACCAGATACCCTTGAATGATGAAATGACAAGGATAATGCTATTAACTACTACGCATCGCATTAATAAACAATTAAATATATAAAAAAGCACATTCTTAGTCATAAACTCTGAATGCAATATATGCATCGCTTTTTATTCTTGATAATTTATCAAAATTTATTTTATTAAGTGTATTTCTTATTTCCATTTTTATACCAAAATATTATATACTAATATTTTAATAATGAATAAAATAATTACAAAAACTTAAATAAATCATGACATTATCTAAAAATTAGTCATTCTCGATCGATTAATCATGGACACAGTGAGAGCGACAAAACGAACAAAAAAAAATGGTGTTTACATACAAATATTATTAAGAAAATTATCTCGTTTCTGAGTTTCACTACATACATTTTATAGTGTATTAAACAAATGTATGTAGTTAATAGGAATATGCCAAAATAATCATTTAAACCACACGAGGGCCTCAAAATACATTAAATATTTCAAAGTCCCTTTACGTTCATTTTAATAAAAACTTTACTGGATATAGTAGTCAAATCATCTAAGACGCCTATATAAAACGTTTAGGCAAGGAAAATTAATTGTGGGCCGAGACTGCGAAATGAACATGGTATTTATGTGGCTCCTGTTGTTGGATACAAACAAATGAATCTTTTCAACACAAGAACATGGTTAAAACTGACAAACACACAATTATGGCGACTTTAAAATTGACTTAAGATCGACTTGGAACTCAATCCGGGTTTTTAGATTTACCACATTGAAAGATTGATTTGAAATCGACTTCAAATCAATGTCAATTTCATAGACGCTTGCAAACAAGCGATTTAGTTTATGTTTCGTTTTAGTTCATAATTCTACTATATTTTAAATTTTTAAATCGATTTGAAGTCGATCTGGGTTTACATGCAAATTTTAAGTCAATCAGGGAAATTGTTATGATTGGATCGACTCAAGTCGGATTGAAGTCAATCCAGGTTTACATAGATGATTTTTGCATTGAAGTCGACTTCAAGCAGATCATATAAACTCCATAAATATGTTTGGGCCCCACATAGATAGATTCCACTGTATTTATCATGTGACCTAAAAACTCTACATATCTGTTATACATATTTATGAAATTTTTTTTAAATACATAATTTTAAGTACAAATAAATCCATTGTAAAACTTGCTTAAACTTTTATTATTTTAAATTCTATAAAAACTGCATTTGTTAAAAACATATTCTATATATTTTTTTTAATTGTTGACGTTTCTTAAATTTGCAAAATGTGCAAAAGAAAGTCATTTTTAAGAACATTTTTGTTTATCTTAACATAAACATATTTTTTTTAAAAAAAAGCAAAGCTCAAAATTAACATGACAGACTTAAAATGTTGAACCTTAAATTTTTAAAAAGTGATAATTAATGTTTTCTTCATAAATGGTCGTTCCAAAAATGGCCAGGTATGTAGCAACTGTTTATTAATATAATTACTATTCCTTATTTTGAAAAAAGATATTTAGTTTCTCTTCGAATTGATTAAAACGAATTATAACTTTTGAACTTAATACTAAGCTTAAAATGTAGAATTGGTACCAAATCAGTTCAGTAAGTATTTTAGTTTCTTCATCTTTAGTTGTTATAAGATATTTTCGTATATGATTTTAAGATCTTTATCCTATTTATATCGTTCTTATTGTGTTATTTTAATTCGAACATAATAAGCCCTTAAAGTATTTTCAACAATAAATTTCGTATGCTTAATTCGATTACGATTTGTATATATAATCCCGGATAAATAAATTGCCTATGCACTTGAGACCAAGAATAAAGTGAAAGGTATTCAAAAGGTAAAACAACGTAAAATGAAAATAGTAAGCCTATGACAAGTAAAATACATTGAATTTAGTGCTATTTATTTTGAAAGTCTCAATATTTTTAGGCATGAAATTCATCCTTACCTGATTTTTTATCGAAAAAATTCATGAAATCTTGAATGGAAATGCACAGAAAAAAAAACTTATATTCTAATCGATCAGATGAAAAACAAAGAAAATGTATGGCACGTGTGATACCTTGTCTTAGAAGAAAATTTATCTTTAAAGAAAATTTATATGTCTCTGTTGTTGTTGTATCCAAATTCAATATTTATCTGATAACGAGATCATGATCCCTTGTCTTTCTTTTTCACATATTTTCTAATTTCTTCCAAGTTAAATATTATTTATTGATAAAATTGCCAAACAAAAAAATTTTGTCTATTTTTTGTATTTTCTTTTTAAATGTTTGATAATGAATTTTTCATATCCTAAATTCGTATACATTCGTTTTTCTTTTCTTTTCTTTTCTTTGATTGTTTTTGTTAAGGTAAAGCTGATATTTCCATGGAATATATTGTGAAGGTATTTTGTAAGCACTCGTTTGTGTCAATATATATCGTTCGTTGTTAGAAAGAATTATCATGAAAATTTCATGGAATTTATTTCGTGTTGGATAAAAAAGAAGAAAAAAAAAAGAAAAGAATTTAAGGTATTTAAATTTAATAAAAGTACAACGCGGAGATCGGTTACATTGAATTCTTATGAAACGAGACCTTTAAATTTAGTTTACAAGTAGTACAAGTGATGTATTGAGTTCTTCTTCATTGCAGTTTTTTCATTTTTTTATAAAGGATCTTAACGGAATCTTATAAGATATTTCTAGACTTTAGGCGTGTTTTTCTTTTAGAATTACTCCGGTTTGGAAATTGTTTAATTAAAAGAAATCAAGTCTATATTATTTGGTTCATATCGTTGAGAACAGTTGAGAGATTTTAAATGATTTCATCAATTTTTCTGTTGCACATAATTGAAAATTAATTAGTAAGAAAATCAAAATAAATAATAATTATTATATATTTTGCAAATTAATTAGCATTCATATAATTAACAAGAAACAAAACTTTTTATGTTATTATAAAAACCTTTGAAATAAATTAATAACAAACATTGTTATTTATTTATTTTGTAGAAAATATATTATAACAAATAAAAAATTTCCAATTGTTTTTTTCGGTTGTTATATATTAAAAACCATTTTGGATAAGTGCCGAAAAATACATTTATTATGATTATTCTGTTCCGAACATGGTTTCCTATAAATTACTGACCCTGAAAAGTCCTTCACAGAAGAAAAAAAAGAAACACATTAAAGCAACCTTCTTCCTTAAAACTTCTTAAAACTAGAATTTCTTAAATAATAAAAACTTTCAGATAAAATACATTTTATACTATTCTATACTATTCTATATTCCAGTTTTAAAGAACAGATACTAGATAAATAAATTAAAGATTAGACTCCAAAATTTTTGTTCTTCATCTTGCCAGTTTTAAATCAGCTGATTCAGGAAAGAAAAAAAAAAGAAGAAAACATCAACAAACTTTGAACATTTGACATTTAAATATACCTAAATCGATTTTATTCGTTTATACTTCTTTTTTTTTTTATAACATTTATGAGTAGACATAATTTTATGTTGCTTCGCAACCTTACCATAATATATCCTTCCAGTATTCTTGTGAAAATATCCTCATTGGCAAGTATTTCTTGAAGGACGTGGACAGAACGTTATAATATTTGAACGAGGAAAAAAAAAATTATAACAAAGAAGAGAAAAAGATGTGAAAGGATTACGAAAATAAAAAAAAATATATATATGGAAAATAATTACACCCATATATCATAATATACATGGGTGAAAATTTTCTACATCCCATTTTTCATATATATATGTTATATATATTATTTCTTAATTGCGCTAAAATGGATTTTTTTTGTTTGTTTGTGTATAAAAATATAATTTTTCGCCATTGAATTAATGGCAACCGAAAATAGAACGGACGAACGTTAAAATGCAGGTCAAGTTAATACTCGTGTATAGAAGGTATAGAAGACACAAAACACTGAAAAACAAAATATTTCTTTGATGATGATGATGTTCTGACGTTGAGAGACGAACGATGGATGGAGAGAGAGAATACTTAGCCAGAAAATGGAAATAATCCATACAATATAATAAAAACAATATATTTTTTACATACACCTCAGCCAGCCAACAAAAAAGAAATACAAAAGAACAACATGAAAATGGAATAGTTTACCTTATCTGCTGGTATGCTCCTCGAAGACATCTTCTAGGTCGTTGCTTGTATACCTTTCCTGTTGGTATTTGTTGTCTAAATTTGTGAAAATCTTTCCCAACAAAGTAGTTAGTAATCCCTTTCTATTTTTTTTTACCCTGTTGTCTGATAGAAATTCCTTTATCTCCTTAAAAACTGGTATTATTTTGAAGGAATTTTCAGGTGATTCTGACCGGAATCGTTTGTTAAATATTTTGCGTATATATTTTTCTATTGGTGGGGGTTTTTTGTTATGGTTTTTTTATGATGATGACGATGTTGTAAAGCAAACTTTGTATTGCAACGTTTGAAATTGATTCAAAAGAAAAAAAAAAGAAAAAATGCGAAATTAAGCACTACCGTGAAGGAAAAAACAGACAAAATCAATGTCTAGAAACACAAAAGATATTAAGTAATTCGTTTTACGTGTAATCTTGTGTAATTTTTTTTTTCCTTCTAAATTATTATTAGGTTTTTTTTTTTTATATTATTAATTTCATTTTTATAATTAACAAATTATTTGTAAAATATGTTGTAAGATACACAAAGAGAAATTTTTTTTAAAGACAAATTTTATTTCTTTTTGTTTTTTCTTCTTCTTCTTCTTTTTTTCTTCGAGGAGCACTTGCGTAAAAATTATTTTTACTTGATATTTAATTAATTCCAGAAAAAAATATATAAAATATAGAACGTTTCATTAAAGTATGAGAACTTTTCTTTTCCTTTTGAAATTCACAAAAAACAAAAATAATAATAATAATAATAACGAAAACTAAATAAAAATCAACTAACTGAATTTTTTTTCTTTTCTGACAGCAGCAAACAAAGTGCCCTCCCACCCCCCTTGTTGGATAGGAACACACATAAACATACACACACTGGCAAATCTTGAGAAACAAGATTTTTTTTTTTTTATTCAATTTTTCTTTATAAACAAAAAAAAAATATATTTTTTTGTAAAATTTTTATAGTAAAATATTTTTTTTTTTTTTTTATTAAAATTTTTTACGTAATTTTCCACGATATTTTTTCTATGATTATTTTATTGCACACATAATTTTTTTTTGATCTAATTAAATTTTATTTTATTATTGACGAATTTTTGATTTCGGAGCACACACACTTTTTTTTTTTCTATTGATAAAAATTCACGACACTATGGGGGAAAAAAATAAATATATAAAAGTCAAAACTTTCTCGTATTTCGTGACCTCATAATTTTTCTTTATCTTAAAAAAAAAAAAAATTCGTATATGATTTTTCAAGAATTCTTTTTAAAAATAAAATCACTGGATTTTTATTAGAAACTTCGACATATTTTGGTTTTTCACTAAAACACCTTTCTTTGAATTTGTTATTATTTAAGAAAGAAAAAAATTTTTCTTTTGTGTTTTTCTTTGAATAAAATGAAAGAAAATCGCGGTTTCGATCCGAGAATTGGAATCGACTTCACTTCCCTTCAAAATGTCAATCGTCTTTTCTCAAATTCGTTGATTTTATAAATTCACCACGATTTGTTGAAAATCAATTTTGGTGTTGCCTAATGTTAAAGTGGGAATTTTTGGAATTCTTTTTATTATATATCTAAATTTAATTGAATATATTGTTTGGAAATGAATAAAATGATACTATTTTGAATTTTAGTTATTTAAAAAGTTAACTTTTATTCAAATTTTAAATATTAAAAAAAAGATATCTACCGCCATCTTTATTTATACTTTATAAGTATTTTATATGTGATACACCCAATTTCCACTTGTTGTACTGACACTTCAGTTGCGTGTAAAATGAAATTCAACGCAGAGTTTAAAGCAGGTAATTTTGTGTTAATATATTTACGAATTAAACTAAAGATCCCTGTGAGAACAAATTACGTTACATAATTCGTGTATATGAATAGGAGTTTATATCTTCCATTGCATTTTTACTCGTTATTAAACTTATACTATGTTCCTCTCGCACTAATGGATATTTTTCTTAGAATTTATTCAGCAAGGAAAGAATTAATTTTTTTTTGTTCCCAACAGATAAGAATTAAACGCCTTCGATATTAGAATTCTAGGTGTTACAGACATTTTAGTAGGAATAAAGAAAAATGCCCGGAAATTTTACACAACTGATGTAAGCACTACATGTGGAAATTAGGTTATAGAGTTTACCATTAAAATGGAAAATGTCATAATTTAATGATTTCCCAGCTCTTGTTTTTTTCTGCGCCGAGTTTCACATATGTGCACATATGAAATGTCAAATTACAAAAAATGTCATTTCTTGAATCGACTACAATTCGTTAAAAAACTGAAATAAAAACTATAAAAATTGTTTAAATAATGGAGTGAAAAGTTTTTAAGATAAATAAAAAATCGGGAGCAATGCAAACAATGAATTATATTTTATATTAAAATACAAGAAAAAGTTTCTTGAAAAATTGTTCTTGGTGTAAAAATGGAGGGCAGTTTCGGTGGAGTCACTACATTTCCATTATTAATTGAGATACGAAATGATGTGAACGCCACAAATGAGAATGGAACATTATCGCAACAAATTGAACTCCTCTTAAGTGATCCGACTACTGATACTGCACAAATAGAATTCGATGACCCGAAACTAAATGTCATGCAATTCCTCAAATATAAAAAGAAGCCCGAACTGCCACCGAAAATTGAAAAACCGGTATATAGTGTTGAATATAGCTGTGCAGAATGTTCGGAGACGTTCGAAAGTAAAGAGATCTTTGATATTCATATGTCCGGGCATACAAATAATATGAAATGTGCAATTTGTAATATGGTATTGAAAAGTCTCAAGAACTACGAGAAACATTGTTTGCGGTGCAAACCCTATGAGTGCCAAATATGCGGTCGGGTCGTTCGATTCCGGCCTAATTTTATTAAACATATGCGTGTCCATACTGGACAGTCATCCGAAGGGCATAAGTACAAATGTGAAGTCTGCCAAAAAGAATTTATGAGCTTCGAGTATTTTAAAGTTCATAAAAAGATTCACAGCGAAAATGTTAATTTAACTTGTGGAGTTTGTGGAAAAGTTTTCAGTGCATTAGCTTCCTTAAGAGGACACACTAAACTTCATACTGGTATTAAATTGCACAAGTATGTTTTTTATTTTGTAAAAAATACCCCACAAAAAAAATTTCTTATATTTTTTGGGTTTTTTTTCTTTGTTTTTGAAAAATTTCAGATGTGATGTTTGTGGAAAAGGATTTGGACAACGTTACAATTTGAAAATTCATTCCAGAGTTCATACCGGAGAATCACCATTCGAATGTAATTCGTGTGGTAAAAAAATGCACACCCAATCAAGTTATCAAGCACATCTTCAAACACATCAACGAATCATTATGGAAACTAAAAATCAGGATAAAATTCATGTAAAAATTGAACGAGAAATTCCAAATGAAAATGAAAATCTTACGATTCGTCCAAAAGAAATTACAAAACGTGAAAATGAAACTCAAACCGATTTCGTTGTTAAAATGGAAAAATTAGAATCAATTACGTTAGATACAAATAAGATTACAACAAATTTACAATCAGAAGAACGAATTTATTTAAAAATATCATCTCCACCACCAACGACAACCACAAATAGTCAACAAATCGACAAAATAACGACATTATCAACAAAACTTAGTGACGAACAAACTGATGATTTAAGTGAGAATTCATCGATAATATCCAATTATCATAATCCAAACGTATTCGATTATGAATTAATCGAATCCAATGATTTATCAAACTTGTTCGAATCTAGCTCAATTCCCGAAAGTATTCCAGACGAAATCTATTTAAACTGTATCAACAGTAGTGGCTGCACTGGTGACAATGATGATGAAAATTTTCAATTGAATCGTAGTAATCCAATCGATTTGGAAAGTACAACTGATGGAAATTTCATAAAGAAAGAATGGAGAGTTGGAAAATTCGATGAAGACGATGATGAATATTATGAAGCTGCCAGTTTCATTTATGATTAAAAAAAAAAAAGTCATTTAAAACGATATAAATTCCAGTGATCTCAATCTTGTGTTCTAACAAAAATATTAAAAAAAACCAAAAAAAAAATAAAGAAAATATCTTTAAGTATAAAATACAAAATCAATTTCTAGTCGTATTTCAGTATTCTTAATTTTAAGCGAATCTCTTGCCATATAAAATGTGTGAAATTAATATTTAATTGTAATTTTCTTATATTTAGTAATAATTGTGAATATTTCATTTTTAAAAGGAACAAAAAAAAACATTTTTGTTTTGTTTTTAATTTAAAAATCAAACTCCTTTCTATATTAGAAATCTTAAAGTATAATTTCTACACACATGAATTAACAAATGTTTAATTAGCGAGAATCTTAATCTGTTATCCGCTGGCTCCAATTGGTGTACAATTGCTAATAAACGCATATAAGTTTTGGCAGACTTATGCAGAATGTTTTATTTAAGGATTCTTCAGGTTCAATAATAAAATTTGTTGAGTTTCAAGGGCCTGTGGTTTACAACAATGAAACAATGGATGACTGCTGGAATCCAAAAAGGTTAAGAAACGCTGATTTAAATGATTGCAAGAAAATCTATGATTATAAATAAGGTTGGGACACGCGAAAATATCTTGAGACATAATTTTCTAAAATACATATCTAAAGTAAGACTCGCATTGATCAGTTTTTCATCAGCTTTTGAGCAACACCAATCAATGTGGACGTAAAAGCTGATAGTTTGTCAGTCAATTATTTAAAATTTTCGTGAGCACAATCAGCTTTCTATCAAACACGACAGACAGTCATGACTGATAAATGTGAGACTCACTTTAAAGTGAGTTCACCTGCCGAATTTTTCGTTTGTAATCATGATTTTCTGACAAATATTTGAGAGGAACTTCTTCACATTAAAACTTTGCCTAGTGCGGAATAAGTTTTAATTGGGAGTAACTAATTTTTGAATGTAGAAATTATGCTAAAATATAAATGAATTTTTTTGAGATTTTCGATCTCTTAAAGAAAAAAAAAAAACCTCATTTGAAAAAAAAAGACATTTTTCTTTTTTTTTTTTTTATAGTAAAATTCTTATAATTTTTTTTATTAATAAAATTTTACGACTAATAAAATGGCTAATAATAATAATTAAATTTACATTATTACAAATTAAAAAAAAAAGAAGTATAATAAATATTACAGACTTTATAACAAACCAAAATAATAATATTAATTATTATTTCTTAAAAGAAAATATTGTAAGTGTTTACATTTGACGGAATATTCAAAAAACAAAAAAAAAATAATATATAACAAAAGTAAAATGTACAAATTCTTGGAAACATGAATTTAAAGGTTCAGGACTTTTTAAAAGAAAAAAGAAAGGAATTTCTTCTGAATAATTAAAGAAACGAAAAAAAAAAACAACAACTTACAAAAAAATATATTATATTAAAAACTTAAATGGCCACTGTTTTTTTCTTTTTTCTTTTTTTTTCATCTTAAAATATTTTCCCAAGACTATGTGTTCGTCGAAATGGATTCCAACCGTTCGAAGAAAGACTACCAAGTCGTCCTTTTGTTGATTTACTTCGAAGTTTCGGTTTAGATGTTGTTCCAGTCGGACTTGAAGAACCCGAAGAAATACCAGATGAACTAGCCGCTGATAATGTTGATATTGATCCTTTCGATGACATTGGCTATCATATATATAAATTGTTCATAAATTGTTTATCAATTTTAATAATCGTTGAAAAATAAATATAATATTACCTTTAAGTAATTTCTATCCATTGGAGTTATAACTTTAACTTCAAGACTTGAACCGGCTGTTTGAATTAATCGAACTGCTTGTTGATGTGTATACCATTTCACATCGATTCCTGATATTTCAACAACGAAATCTCCTTCTTTAATACCACCAAGCTATTAAAACACATGAAATATAATAATTATTGATTAAATTGTTTGTTTTTTTATTTTTTTTTTTTTTTAATAATTACATCAGCTAATGAATTTATTTCAACATGTGATATTATAACTGGAGCATCACCGCGAACATGGAAACCAAAACTATCAGAACATTCTTCAGCTGTTAATGTTGTTATTGATTTAATTTCTAAATTACAAACTGCACATTTATTTCGTCTTAAAGCATCCTCCGAAGAATTAGTACAATTACAAAATAAAGCCTCTTTTTTGTTATTACTATTATTAGTTTCTATTAAATTTGGTGAACCTTTTTGTAAACGGACACAACGTGGTGCTGTCCAATGTCGTCTTGCTGAAAATATTGCAATCGGTCCTAGTCTTTTGAATGGATCATCAACTTTATGTGATGTAAAATCTGGTCCAGTCAATGAAAGTGTAAATTTTGAACATGCTTCAACAGAAACTTCCATTAAATCAAAATCTTCATCAA
The DNA here is from genome assembly GCA_963422695.1 of Xylophagus ater. NCBI lineage: Eukaryota > Metazoa > Arthropoda > Insecta > Diptera > Xylophagidae > Xylophagus > Xylophagus ater. Next base: position 1,281,544 of record OY730478.1, read on the forward strand.
TATCTTTTTCAATTTTTTCTTCTAGAAATTTTTCATATTCATCTCGGGTTTTATAAAGAGCTTCTTTTAGAACTTGTACTAATGATATTTTATTCTACAAATAAATTGTATTTTAATAAAAAAAATAAAAAAATTAAAATAAAACATATTTACTTTTAAAAATCGACACATTCTTTGTAGTCTTTGTGCTTCTTCATGACTAGCCAACGATTCTTTAAGATGGGCTCGTTTTAAAGAGCTAGCACTTCGATTATCATCTGAACAGAAATCATTCATTATAAATGATTCTACTGATTTACTTTTAATTGCCTTTGGTAAATTTTTATTATTATATTTTTTATTAATTTCAATACTTTTAGCTGAATAATGATGTGCTAAGGCTATTTAACAGAAAAAAAAGAAGGCGATATTAAAATTTAGTTTAATACAAAAATAAAACAAAAAAGCAATAAAACCTTTATAGTATTCCGCCTTCAATGGTACTAAGCCAGCCCAACATTCTGGAAGATATGTATGAGTATCATTCGATTGAATACTCGTGTGCATTTCATTATATTCAGATGTAAGTTGTGCTGCTTCTCCTGCTAAATCCCGATAAAGCTATAAAATAATAATTTTATATTAAAACAAAAAAGGAATTAGTAAATTATTAAGTAGTTGAATTAATTTTCAAAAGTTATATATTTCATTTAAAACATTGCTTATCGTGCATTTCAGCAAAATCGGTTAAGGCGAGCCAAGTTATTAAGACAAAAACCAGTGTGACCAAGAAGTTTTCTCGTTTTTTTATATGGTTTTTCGGATTTAATTGGAAAATTTGTCAAGCAATTTTGTTTAAATTATTTACATGCATTAACTACATAAATAGACGATGCTATGTTAAATTTCAGTAAAATCGGTCCAAGGATAATGGAGAAAAAAAAAATAATCCTAGGAGAAAATAACCTTGTTCATAAAGTCTTACTGATGTACTTTAAAAGCTAATGCACCGATTTGAATAAAATTTGCAGATTTATGCTGTTTGGGTTTAGGTTCCCTGCAAATTATAGGAAATTTTGAAAAGGAAAAACAAAGTTATGAAGAAAAAACTTTGAAATATTCTGAGTTTTAACAGTTTTTCTGTCCCATTTCTGGCATAGGACATTAAAAAATCGGCTATACTCCGATTTTCAGTTACTTTATCTTTAAATATCTGTTTTCACGGATGAGGGAAGATCGCCATAAAAATGTTTGCCTCTAGGGCGTCATATCAAAACCAACATTTTTGAGCCATCTTTGCAAAACGACTACTTTTAGTGAAACTTTTCTTTAGATTGGAATCAAGAGACTATCGCTTCCCGCAAATGCTGTTTTGTTGGCAGAAAAGTCGACATTTTTACACTTCACCTAAATGTTATATATACTAAATATTAAAACTTATTATGTGGCCACTTCCATTTAATTTACACGCGAATCTTTATCGTTGCTCTCATCTTCGAAAGCGCGCGCAGTAAGCGTAAAACCTATGTGGCCGCACACTAAGGCTACACTTCTTAGACAACACTCAAAATTAATTCAAATATCTAATATAATTATATTTCAACTTACATGACTTGAATCTCGTAACGATAATGATTCGATTTGTAATTGTAATTTTTCAAATAGACATTCTCTTGCTTGTGAAAGCATTAAAGATACTAAAACATCTAATACTTGTGGCTTCAAATCCATTGATGGAGCATTTGTAAATGTATCATAAATATGTCGAAATATTCCGGCTGCTCTCAAAAAACTATCAACAGCCGAATCTAGACCTTTTTCTGAGCTACGATCATGTTTAGCACCGATTTGTGTATAAATAGCACCTAAATTAAATAAAATGCATGCTTTTTCAAAAGCAATTGTTCTTTGACATGATGGTACACCTTTAAATACATTTTTTTTCTCAATTAAATTTAATTACAAATAAAGGATTTTCTTTGGCATACCTGTTAATGAATCGTACCATTCAAAATAGACTCCAAGATTTCTATCTGGAGGGAAAAATCTTCTTTCAACATAATACAATAAATTGTAATAACGAAAGAGAAGTGATACACCTTGTAAGTCACGGGCTGGAGTTCTAGCTGCCTGTTTTTTGTTTTGTTTTTGTAATAAAATAAATTAGAAGATATTTTCTAAATTGGATGCAAATTTAATGTACCTGTCGTGTATCTGTGATGTCTGCTATTGAATCTGTGTACATTGTTGATTCTTCACTGTAATGCTCTAAAATAAAATCTGAGAATGGTTCCATGAAGTTTATTTCTTTTGTTTCTTTAAGTCCGAGCGGAATCATTGGCATAACATTTTCATGACTAAAACGTAAAAAAAAAAATTGTAATTTTTTTAAAAAATCAATAAATAATTATAAAAAAAATAGAAAAACAAATTCCAGTTAATTACAAAAATTATGCACGAACAAAAAGCAAGTTTTTAAATTTAAAAAAAAAAAAAACAATTGTTAAAAGTTTTATCATAAAAAAACACATATTTTAAAACGTGTGTGTTTTTTTATCGTTTTTCTTTAAAAGAATTTTAATTATTTAAGAAATTATTTCTAAACAGTTGCACTGAGTACTAGAATTACTTTAGTATCAATTCAATTGTACAATAAACTCTCAATAAGTCTTCTTGAATTATCACGAAAATAAAAAAAAGACACAGTTTTGAAGGATTTCATAGGACTACTACCATATTAGCACTAAACTACCATATATAATGAAATCCTTTTGTCTAAAACAAGGGTGTCCTCCAACCTTTTTGTTTCCCTAGGCCACATTGAAAGAAGACATGGTGTTTTGGGCCACAAGTATATTACTATATATAAATCCATATTATAAAATTAATGTGTTACTTGGCATTGAGTTGAGAAACTAAAGCGTCAATATCTGGATCGATTGACGTAGTTACAATTCTCAGGCAGTGTGCTCAAGGTGTTCATCCAACATGTTGGTTCTAATTTTACACTTAATATGTTTCATTCTTCACTTAAGCCGATAGGTGACAAACAACAGAACAGTGTAGCTGAGCCAGCAACGCAAACAGAAGGAGAATTTACTACAGAACAAAATAGCTTTCTGTTCTGTTCCTGTTTCTGTTGTTTGTTACTTGGCAGCTTTAGCACGAGAGCTCACACAACACACAAATCATTCCGAAAAATGGATATCCTTCAGTAACTTTGAATATTTTCGGGCCGCATTGATACTTGCCTTGATATATAATAAAATGCAATTAGGAAGTTTTCCAAAAACAAATTCTGGCCAAAAAAGACAGTAAAGCAAATCAAATTCATTCGAATCACAACTTTCTTTTTTAGAAATACTTCACATATATCTTATATAGTCAAATTTAGACCCATAATTTCATATGGGGGGGAGTCCATATAATATTGAAAACTTGAACTAATTTTGGGCTTCGGCTATTTTGTATTATTTTAGATAATGGTGTTATCCACGCAAATATAGTTAGTAAGCTATATAAAGGATATTATAAAACCGAATTAATACGATGATTTATCCAAAAGTGTTGGCTCAAATGGTCCAAAGACCCTTGACATCCTCTCTGTGAGCGCCATTGAATAGAAAAATGATATTCTTGATTATTCACGAACCGAAATAAGTGTATGGAATTTAAATATTTCGTTTTGGACATCGTAATATCGTAATAAAATTGTTTTTCAATCTAATGTGTAACCTAAATAAAGTATTACTGATCGGGTTAATAAACTCTCCAAAATAATTACATAACTTAAATGAGACAATTGAATATCGAAAGATAAAAAAAACCTAATATGAAAGCTTTAAATCGGCATGTCGCCTATCCTATGGTAAAAATGGAAATATAAACCTTCACGACATATTACCATTTCTAAGCATGATTAACATAATATCGACGATTACGGATTTACTCTTCATTTATAGTACGTGTAAACTACGTAGCTCACATTTCTGATTTCGCCACTAAATTCGGTTAATCTTATTAGATTTGATTTGAATATTTTGGTAACATGAAAAATAATAACATAAATTTATTTTGAAAATTTCATTCAAAACGGTCAAATCATTATTGTATTAAAACTGAACAAGTAACAAAAAACGACATAACTTTATGGACGTTTCGACCAGGAATGGCCAACAATTCGATCGCGATTGACATGTCGATGGCGAAGTTATTTTTGGTCGATCATATCCAATGGAAATTTAATCTGTATTTTTTTGTGGCTACTTCTCAATCAATAAATCTTAATACATAAAATGTAGGACGCAAGATACTCCTCCCTCGTCTCCAAATTTGATATACTATGCGTATATACCGATTCAACTTCAAAAATGCGGTACTTTTTGAAAGAATTGGTCAAGGGTCAAGTCATTTTGGAGTTAGCCAAAAACCCAAATTTAGAAATTAGAAAATTCCATTTTCACTTCATTTTTATTTGCCACTCCACTAACAAACTTTGTCAGTAGACACTGGCAAGGGTATTAGATTTCACTGACAACCTCTGGCCAGCTCTGTGGTTTAGATGATGAATACTCAATTCTGGTGTACTACCATAGGTTGTACAATAAAATATACAAAATTTATATTATAGTATTTATAAATTCTGCAAAAATTCGCTATAGGAATTCCAATTAAACAGAAATTAAGCAGAAGATTGCGCACGATTCGAAAATAAAGTCATATTATGTAATTCACCTATAATTTTTCGATTAAGAAAAGTACGCGAAAAAATCTGTTTTTTTAAATCTAAATTGATTTAGTTTACTTTTTTTATTAAATGGTCAATCAATGTAAATTTACCTTGGATAGTTTCGATTGGATTTGATTGTTTTTTTTTTCATTTTTTTTGTTAAGTGCCTAGGCATATGAAAGCTTAAGCCGATTTCACGCCCACTGAATCTTAATACTTGTAATTTAGAAATTTACGTAACATTTTAGCATATTAAGAATATTGCTTTTAAATTGATGTTAAGAATTGGAAGATAGAACATAAATCCATGGATTATCCAAATTATCATTTTAAAACCGGATTCGGCAATTAAAATGTCAATCAAAGCTCCACTAATTGTACACACATGGAGTAAGCAAGAATCTTTGAACTTTTTAAGGCTATATTTGATTTATTAAATCGGATTAAAGTAAAATTTAAAAAGAATATTTCACATTGAACATTTTTTAATTCATATTTTTAATAAATATGTTTCATGATGGTAGTATATGAATAGGTAGGTAGGTAGGCAGAGGTGAGTAGGTAGGTAGGATGGGTACATTTATAATATATCATTTCGATTTTAAATCATAACTTCATTTAAATCGGTATATTAGTTTTTAAAGTACATCAAAAAAACTTTATGGACAGACGTATTTTCTCCTAGGATTATTTCTTTCTCCACTATCCTTAGACCGATTTTGCTGAAATTTAACATAGTATCGTCTATTTACGTATTTAAAAAAATTTAATTAATTTAAACCAAATTGATTTACAAATTTTCCAATTAAATCCGAAAAACTACATAAAAAAAAACGACAGAACTTTCTGATCACTATGGTTTTTGCTTAATAATTTCCCTCCCCTTCGGTTGATTTTGCTGCAATGCAATACCAAATCCAGTTAAGGAATATCCAACTGACATTCTAAATTTCAACAAAATCGGATAACGCGTGTTTGAGTTATCTCGTCTACCGACGGACGGACATATATAACTTTTGATGCAAAACTTTTGAGACAAAAACAAAAAACTTAAAGTCAAGAGAACCCGGAACCCCCAAAAAATTTATTTTAAAAAAAATACTAAGTACCACGAATTTCAATGTCAAAAAAAAAAAATTCATCATCTTCAAAAATTTCATCAAATTTTGATGAAATTCATCTCGTAATAAAAGACAACAACAACATCAAGAATTTTTTTATTTCAAAATATGACAAAATCAGGTATTTTTCCGCTGTAATAAATTTATTGACGCAGCTTTTAACTGACATAAAAAAAAAAAAAACAATGTTTGTTATTTATAATTAATTTTTTAAATTTTTTATACTAATATCGCGAAAAATACTGCGCAAAAAATCTTGTTTAAAACATTTTAAAGAATTCGTTAAAAAAATAAACCAAAAAAAAAAAAAAATTCCCGAATTCATCTTCTTCCTTTGATTGATTAAAGTTTTTGATCAACAAAAAAATAATATTAATTCGTTGATAAGTTATTTTAGACAGCTTTTTTCTTTTAAATTGGAACTTTGTAAAGCTTGGGTCCAAAAGAACATCAGAGAAATGTGAACGACAATGATCAAAACCTATGAAGAAGAATCAGAAGGTTGAATGAAAACATCCTTTTTTAAATGCGAAACTCTGTTCTTTTGAATTTCTTTTAGATACTGTTTAACACTAGACTAGACGTACACAAGTTTATCTCTGTAGGGCACTAGGTAGTCAGTGATTTGGAGATGTACCAATGATATGTTCAAAATGCAATACCAAGAAAAGGAGCGAAAAGGGGTGGACGCTTTATATTTGATTCCTATTCAAAATTTCCAGTTGAATATGGTAGAAATTTTCCTATCTCATTTCATATTCATGGATCTTAAAACCACGTTCTAAGATTTTTTCATCTTTGGCACCAGGAACTGTACATGTACTATAATTTTTTCATTCCTTCGAAAAAAACAGGGAACTGTTCAGTAGTTTGTTCCAAATCCTTGGCTTCACATGTAGATGTGTGACTAGATCCTCCAACGTAAATATTTAAACATAATTTTCTAATATATATAATTTACGCATAGGATTTCTAATTTGAATGTCCTTTGATAGTTTTCTGGGGATTAGCCTCAGCGGGTGGTTTCGTTTCCACGTCATTAAAAGATCATTGTCAATTTTCACTAGTTAATATTTGGAATTTGGGCAGCATTATTTCATCAAAGCTCTTCGATTGTGATGAATAATATTGATAGAAACGTTCGGACGCAGGCTAAGAGGGTTGAAATGTTAATTTTGAAATATTTAAGCATTTAAAAACTAGTTTTGCTTTGTGATTTATTATAACATTTGGAATTTAAGAAAAACATAAACATTTTGGTAAGAAAAAAATCCAATTACGTTTCAAAATGACGAATTATTATTTAAATTTTTTGATACAAATCTTAGAGAATCACTTATTATGAATTTAACTATGTTTTCTATCAAAAAAAACAAAAAAAAAACACATTGTAATTAATTATTATTCAGTTTTAAAGATCATAAGATGTTCCCAAAGTGGTTACGAATTTGAATTTTCATCGGTTAAATAAAAATTTGGCTAAAGTGTTAAAATCAAAATTTTTATTTTGAATTCAATTATTTCAAAATTTTAAAAATTAAGTACTAGAATGTATTTTGGAAAATAGTTTTTTAACAGATTACTTAACGTTTTTTCTTTAAAAGTGAGAAATCTTTTCTATTGTTTTCATTTTTGAAGTCAAAAAATTGAATTTTTTGGTGGGAATCTTTCAAAAAAAAAAGTTTTTATCAATAAATTTTTAATAAACTATCATTTATAACGAATTAAAATAATCTAATTTTATGGAAGCACTGACATTCTTTAAAAGATGTCAATCATAAATTTATTTTTCAATACGTCCACAAATCATTTATCTTTTCTATTCACAAACAACTGAATAAATAAAGAAATACAAGACCACATTGGATGCACATCAACCTTATTGATATATCGTGAATGCGTATTATATTCATTCGGATCGGATAATATCGGTTAAATATTCTGGAAAAATTTAAATTTTAAAATCACCATAAACTACCTACAAGACGTATAAATATTCTTCTGGATACAACACAGGTGAATTTTACATATAAATCTAAAGCAACAGTATCGAATTCATGTTGGCTAGATTTAATAGAATAGAAGAATAGAAATAGTGTTATGTCCAACATGTTTGAATGTCCAGATCGTGTTGTTTTTCTTAACATATTTTAAAAACTGAATAGGTATAAGAGACGATTTTTAAGACATCACGTTCATGTTGCTTCATGAATTCGAAAAAAAAATGTATATTGAAGAAACGATTTAATTCCCTCGCACTGGTGGATAGCGATGGATAAAAATACCATCGAAATCAATACGATTGGGAATTTACATAACATGTCTTTGATAGCTGTCGTTTTCATGCCCATTTATAACAATCACAGAAGAAAAAAAAAACAAGAATTGATTTTTAGAGTAGAAAAAAGTTGATTTTTTGGAATTGGAAATGAGAAATCCGATGTATAAAGCGTAAATGCGTTTGCACAGTATGTTTAATACTCAAGAGTTACCAAAAAACAATTTTTGAAGTTATTAAAAGTATAAAACAATGAACGTCTATATCAAGGAACAAGCTAGACAAATGACTTCTTGATATTACATTAGGCAAACATGAAGATGTCTGTGGGGTTTTTTAGCCTTCTCGCTTAACAGATTCCTCCGGTTTACAATGACTGGATATAAGACGCCTGATAAGATAACAAGATGGCATTGTCTAGCGCTAGAAGATGGTCAAAATGAAAATACTTAGAACGATATTTAACTTACCTATCATTTTGGTAAATTTCCACGGATGAATTCAATTCGGCGAGTTGTTCTTTTAACAGCTGAAGATTTGAATTGACAAAACTTAATTCCAAGGCGACAGTATCACGCAATTTTCTATTTGTTGTCGCCTGTGAAAAAGTAATATATAAAAATTTTTTTTAATCACTAAAATAAAAAGTATTTTAATACATAAAAAAGAAGAAAAAAACCGAATAAACGAATTATTGTAAGTTAGTAGCTCAAATCTTATGTAATCTGGATTTTAATCTAAATGCATCTATTGTTCATCTGGCATCCACAATCATCACATTTTTCTTATTTCAAAGTTTGACGTACAATTACTTTTATTTATATTTTACGTGAGATTTTTAAAAACCAAAATCTCATTAAAAAAATCTTTTTAATTTTTATTATTGTTACCTTATATAAGTTTTCTGCGCCTGCTCTTAATCTAAGCTCTTTATTGATCTCTTGATTTAATTTACATCGACGATTTTGTAATTTTCCACGGCATGTTGCTGCTCTGGGATCAGATCCCTGAAAGAAGAAGAAAAAGAAAATATTTTAGAAAAACTCATAGATTTCATACACAAAAAAAATGGAGTTAATTTTTTGTTAAAATTTAACTGAATATAAGACTTTTTCTATAAGGTTTCAATCTTCAGTTGTACTAAAATTACATACGCAAATTATTTTAATTCAATTGTATTTTATTTACATAAATTAGAATAAATATACAATTTCCGTTTTTAAAGGTTTTGGAAACCTATACCACAGAAAACCTAATGTATAGTATACCATATTAAAGTGTATTATCAGTCTCCTCACTGTGTACTAATCTTTAAGAGAGGATGGATAAATCCAGCTGCGTAGTTTAGTATAGACTGACTGATCTTTTAAAAATATTTTAAGGAAAGTAAGGAGTGCATTGAATTGCACTCTTTTTGTTCCTTAGATTAACTTGGAATGCGAATTTATGCAGTTAAACCTTGCACTAATTAATCTAGTTTATGAATAGGTATTTTTAGAAATACTCCACTCAGTGCTAACCACGACTAAAGTGCGAAATTATTGTTATCTTGCATTTTTTATGAAACTTAATAAAAAGCCAAATAATTTAATTACTAAGGAAGTCAAACCGATTCGATGAACAATATTAAGAGTTAGAAATAAGCTCGAGGTAGTAGTAAAGAAGCCAATAAGTAGAAGACCAGCAGATGCAAGTGAAAAAACGTTGTCACGGCACAGATAGGAAGTTTGGGTACTTTAACAATTACTCATACTTCGCTTCAATCTATAGCGTTTCGAATTTAATTCTATTGTTTCTCAAATTTTCCAGCTTTTCATAATTAAGTTTATACCAGAATTTTAATGATAACAAATAGTTCAAATAGAGGATTGTCCCTCCATGAAGGAGATCGTCTGATCGTCTTGCATTGGGACATTTTCTTTCAGTTTAGGTCTTGCTACTATAATTACAATTGAACGAGAAGGGGAGGGCCCCTGACTAACTCCATACCTATTATATTTTTCAGTATTCTTTTTTTTTTTTAATTAAGTTCCATCAATTTTGAGAAAAACTTAAAGATTATTAACTTAACAGAGTAATCAATTTGAAAGTTTAAAAGCTGACTAAAAACCTCCAAGTTCACATGTATTTTTGGAGAAATTTTTCGATTAATAGAAATCACCAATAATATGTTTTTTTTTTGTGTTGGATTTTTTCGATGACCTTTTGTCCGCATTGTATGATATTATCATAATTTCTTATAGAGTTTCCGGCATTTCTCTTGATCTCAAAGATGCGGATTGGATATAGCCAATAAAGTTAACTAACGAAGTGACTATATAATAATTTTGTTAGTGTGTGAATTTTTCTGAATACAAATTGTTTTAAAATTGATAATAATAAAAAAAAAACAAATTCATTAAAAATATCTTTTCCAAGATACGATTTCCATTTAACGTTACCATTTCTTATTTTTTTCGTGTGTGAATATTTAAATTATATTAGAAATTTTTTATCTTATGTTTAAGTTTTTTTTTTTTAGTAATTTATGTTGTGTACTTTTTTTTGTAACACACCGCACCTTGTTTTTGTGGTTCATTATCTTTTGAAATATGGAAAACAATGCGTCTATTGAAGAAAGTAAGAGATCCTCCTCCGGTCGTGTATAAAGATATATGATTTTTTGTACAGGCCCTCAACATAACTCACACATTGAATTTAGTACTATGAGCATAATATAAGAAATAAAAAAAATAAAAGTAAAGAAGTTATCATATTGAAGATGTCAATGACCTTTTATCACTCAGTATCCATCATATGGATCTTATGATTTTGTGATCTTGGATGTAAGAAGTGTCCGAATCCTAAATAGCCCGTTTTTGTCGAATAAGAAATGTACCTCGGCTAAATTTAAAATTGCAGTTGTTCTTTCATTTTTAACTTCAGTTTAAACTTTCTTCCGATGGAATGGGAATAAAGTCTGCCTATCTGTCTGTGTCTTTTCTTTTTGTAGTTTAGTTAAACGATATCTCTCGAAAGCCCTTTTCAGTGTGATTAAAATTTGGGGATATGGTTGCTTATTAGGAGGAATCGATCCTTACCGATCTGAAAAGAGGGTGATTTATGAAATCTGAAATTTACTTTTATCTTGGAAACTTCTTAGCCCAGTCAAGAAAAGGACAAAGTGAAAAAGGACCAAAAGACACATAATGTGCGACTAAAAACTAGTCAATTCAACTGAAATAAATTCTCACATTTTAATTTCAACTAATCAATGAGTTTTATTGAACAGTTTGGATAGTTTTGGAAAAACTTAACTTTAGCTTTTTGTTTTTTCTTGAAGAAAAAACAAGAAATTCTTCAAGGCTTTCATAAAATTTTGACAGTTTTTCTTTTTGTTTTGGTTTTTTTTTTTGGTACAAAAAGCTTTGTGAAACTAATCAATTTGCGCAATTGTACAGAATTTCAAGTGGGAAAATTACGAACAATTTTCTTTTTTTTTTGTTAATATTGTTAATTATAAATGTGCGAATTTTAAACAAAAAATTTTTTGGAGGAAAAAAAAACACTAACTACAAATTTGTTAAATTAGTTTTTTTTCTGTACAAATGATTGAGAAACAAAAACTTTTTAAACTTGGGAGCATAAATAAAAAGTTTTAATTAATCCGGGAAATTTTTTTTTTAGGTCAAAACTTTGAAATTTTTGATGTGTGACAGCAACAGTTAATTTGGGGGACGACAATCTTATTGAAAATTTACTGTAAGAACTTTTGTAGGCTATTCTGGAAAGTACACCAGTATTTTTATTATGTTTTTGAGGGTTGAACAAATGCCAATTTTCTATGCGAATAAAATTTTATCGACTAATTTTTAATAACACATTACAAGTGAATAACTAATAAAATAAAAATTATCAAAGTTAGATGAATTCATTAATGAATAGGAAAATGTAATTTCGTCTCAAAATTCAATTAATAGGAAGAAAAAAGTGAACTCAAACGATGTAATCATGTACGAAACACTCTAATCTAGAGACAGATTCATCCTGATTTGACTATCGCTATATGTGCAACTCAAAAGATCTTCGCCAGTGATTATTCTTATAATTATATAAATATGAGAAACAAATACTATTATTAAGAAATGACATTTAATAACAATTAACTAACCTTAATCTCACATTGTTTTAGTTTTTACTTTAAGAAAAAAGTAAAAGTGTCAGTTATTTAAATCTCACAGCTAAACAACCTTCTTAATTTTGATACGAGCGATCCTTGTGTTAATTAATTTGTGAGAAAATTTAAATTTTCTTTTGGGTGTCTTTTTAGTGATATTATTTAATCAAAGAAAAAAAAAATGTAATTAAAAAAACTTATCTCTTGCGAAAGAAAAAAAAAACAAAATATGGAAGTGAATTTTGAATAATGTTAATATTTTATTTATTTTTTATTGATTTCAATGTTAATTAAAACAATAATTAGCACCTGTTAAGAAACAAAATAAATATATTACAACTTATTATAAATTCTCTTCCGCGTATTTGCAAAATATAAACGATTTTCTATTTATGTCGTTTTTTTTTTTTTTAGATTACCAAGAAATTGTTTTACTTAAGATTGAAAATTGATTCGGTTTGCAATAAAAAATTTTTTTTTTCTTTTCTTTTTAGAAAGGGTTTTTTTTTCTTTCTTAAACATTAATTATGAAATATTTTTAGATGACCTAAATTTCTTAAGAAAAATTTAGAGTACATTTTTAATGGTATTTAGAGAAAAAATGTTCTTATTTTATTCTTCAAAAAATTAGAGAAAGGAAAATGATTTAAGAAAATTTTAGAAAAACTAAATTAGGTAAAAAAAAAAACAAAAATGTAATTTAAAAAATATTATAAAAAAAAAGTTATGTTGAAAAATTGTTTTTAATAGAGAAAAAGAAAACATTTAAAATGTAATTTCCTAAATTAAAAAATTGTGGTTACAAAAATTGATTTATACACTATTTGACTCTTTGGTAATTCGGGAACTTGAGTGACCAATAACAATTTATATCAATAAAATTTAGAGAATTCAATTCCATAATTTTACTAGGCGGGTCCACCCCATGAATGAAAGAATATAAAGATTGCGCATTGTGTATGTCTTTTATGACATCACGTGTGATTTTTTTTCAAATAAATAATAGTGATTTTTCATACAAACAATGTATTTTATGTCTCGCGTGACGTATGTGCGTAGAAAAAATCAATTTAAAATATGAAAAAGCGTAATCTATATATTCTTTCATTCATGGGTCCACCCGGCTAAGCTCTTTTTATGATAATTCATAAAAATATTATTTGCATAGATTTGTACCTGTCAAAGAGAATATTTGACTTTGAAGACGTATAGTGAAGAATTTGAATTGAGTAAGTAAAGCCGCTGACTAAGTGGTATCAAGTAGTCTGGAGCTAAAATCACGGCAAATTTCATGACTTTTCAGTTTTTCGAAGTTGAGTAATATTCAATCTAACCAAAGTCAGAAAGATTTAAAAATTGATGAAATTCTAACTTTGCAAGCTGAATTTTTGTACAAATTTAAGCCTGATTTAAGAAGCGTTTAATATCAAAAAAAGTATTTGTGCCTTGAATTTAACAAAAATGTCTGTGTTCCATTATTTATTTAAGACAGAATATTTTTAATAATCAGTTTTCTTTTTTTTCTCTTTTGTTTAATCACATGATAAGACATAAAACTTTGAAAACAGATTATTTCTAAAGAAATTATTTATTTGCGTAATTACATTTTAAAAGGTAAAAAAACGTAAGCAACGACAAATTTTTACGATAATTCCAACAGGCTTTTGTCATAAATTTTATTATTAATTAAAATAAAAAATAAAAACAAATAAAAGGCAATAATTAAAATCGTCTGTTTTAACTGTAGACGACATATTTTCGTATAAGTAAATGGCGCAATGAAATTTATCTTAAAGAAATACAAAAGATAAAAACAGAGACAAGTAAAATCTAGCCCTATTACATCTCTGAAAATTATTATCACGTATATATGAAGCGTTGGAAGATTTAGTTGAGATTGACATGGTTATTCCGAGCCCAGTCATAACAGGCATAACATGACGTTACTGTCATAACTTTTGTTAAAGACTAAATCGTATTCTGACGTCCATAACTCACAGCTGTCATAAAAAAATATCACAGAAAATTTTCCACCATTTTTTTAAACAGTTATAAATTCATATTTTGAACATAATTATGATTCGTCTGCTGGAATGCGAATTATCTTAGAAGTCATAATTATAATCATAATATTTATAGTAAGAAATTTGTTAGGACTAAAATGTGTCACAACGTCGAAATAGGCCTGCTAAGTATACCATTAGCGCTTTTAATGAGATCAATGAGTAGATAATAATTTCGTATATGGTATAGTATGTATCATTTTTTTTTTGGCTTAAAAAGGTAAATTGAACTCATACATTTTTTTAGCCTGTCTTTTTTTTCTAAGTTTGTTTAATTGAAAAACGTAAATCTACACCACACTATTTCGACTCGATCCAGTTATCAAAGGGAAGTCGAACCCGATTAAATCAATTGGAAAAAATCGGCTAGTAGTCGCTACTAGAACTATATTCCTAGAAAATGGATAGAGCTACAATCATTTAGATAGGAGACTTAGCAATAACGTATATAAAATTTACTTTTTTAAAATGTGGATAGGATCCTCAAGTTTTCAAGTCTCTGTACATACGTGCTAAATAAACATTTATTTCAACTTTATATAAACTGTAATCTCAAGCTTGTATACATGCTTTTCTTTTATCCAGAATTTAAATGTTTTGAAATACAGTTGTTTTTTTTTCTTTAACTTTGTTTTTTTTTTTTTTAATTAACATATTTTTCACTACTTGATAAACGTCTTATGAACATAATTTTCACTTGAACAAACTTATTTATCTTGTCTATCCGGCATTTTCTTGCATCATATTTAAACTAACAAAAAGAAAGAAAAAAAAAATTAAAGAAAATTAAATAACATAAAACCTATGCAAGACTTGATACAAATTCATAACTTATATAAAAAAATACTGGTTCTTAAAGACTGAAATTATTTTATAAGAAAAAAAAAATAGAAATAAAAATAACAAACTTGTTAATTACCAGCTCTCGTTGGATACGCCAAGATCGATCTGCCCACTTCAACATTTCTCTTCATTTGAAATAATTGAAATGATATCAAAATCGATGATATCCGGCACTACTGTCTCGGAGTTTAGGTTTTCCCGTTTTAATTCTTATTCTAATTGAAAATAATTCGATTTTCTCAATTATCACATTTATTCGATTATTCTAAAAAATTATTGATTGATATTCGATGCAGTTTCTATTGGTTGTGAGTGAAAATAAAATTCGAGACAGATCTATCACTAAATATATATAGTTTCTAGGAAAGCAATCAATGCTGTGGTTGAAAAGGCTTTAAAGGATCAAAAAAAGCTTCATTTATCATAATTATCTTAGGTGTAGAATCTTTAAAGGATATATAGTAATTCTGTAAGGCTACAGATGATAATTATATCATCCTAATGATTTTGAAAAACTTCAGGAAAGACAATTTAGCTTATTCCCAAAACATTATTTAAAAGTGAAAGCCATAACCTCAAATTTATCACTTTTAAGTGACAAATTCTTATACGTATTGCATCAAAGTGACAAATCGATTGTTGCTTGTCACCTTACAGAATTCTATTTCTGAATGGAAGTCACTTCTTGTCTTTTCGAATCAATAAACAAAAATTACAATTTATTACCAAAATTTCTCAAATCATTAAGCGTAAATTTCTAATAAAAATTATTACATATTTTTATTTATGTGAAAATTATTTAAATAAAAAAAAAATTTCTATTGGAAATTTTCCGGTTGATGTCGATTTTCAAGTTGAGTAAAGTTTATCCGCAAACTTTTTTGTAATTTTAAAAAGTTTATGAAAAAATTGTTGTTTTTCTTTTTCATAATTAAAAAAAATTACTGTAAATAAAATATAAATTAAAATATTAATAAAATCGTTTTTTTTAAGATTTTCAGAAGAAAGTTTGCATTAAAATATTGTTTTCTTTCTATTTCAGCGATTACCTTTGCGTGCATGTTAGAATTATGCTTTTAGAAATAATGAAAAAAAAAAAAACATATTTCTTAATTTAAAACGAACATGTCCAGATCGCGGCAGGTTTATACTCATAACATATTCTACAGGGTCTTTCATTTTATATATAACTTACAATATTATACGTGACACAGAATGATGGATCCACGACGGATTCACGGTTTTCGGTTTTCAGATTGTATTAAAAATAGTCTGTCGTGGATCCGTCTGGTTCAGTCTAGTCTAATTGAAAACGTTAAAGTTTTAATGCGCCATGAATTCGTGGTGGATCTCTCACTCTGCTTAGATCTTTAGAATCTAGTTCCATCATCCTTCAACACTGCTAATAAATTTATTTAATTGTTATACAACGACAAAAATCTAAAAATGCCTTTCTGCAGTATACCTCTTGGGTACGTACACATGTGTAAGCTTATTTAACGACAGATTTGTATAATGTTATATAATACTTTCTTTTACAAGATCAGTGTCAAGTTTCAGTATTCCTAAACTATTTAGAACTACAAAGGAAAGGAAGGAAATCCCATTTGCTTCTTATACATATGATAAGGAGTTCCATTATCAAAATAACTTTTTAAAGCAAGAACAATTTAAATATATATGTTTTAAATACCATATGTAACACACTGTATTTGTATGATATTTATAAAAATGTTTTGGAATTCAATCAATGGAGAGAGAGAAAAAAAAAAACGAGTACTACCTAGATATGATCTTGGATATGTCCATGTTACGCAATTGCATATTTAAAATTTTGTTATAACATTTATATGAGATGGGTGTACTAAAACGTTACAGTGATGTCTATAAATTCCTACAATTACAGATTAAAATAAAAGTTATGACTCTAAATTTTAATTGCAATTAGCATGCGTACTGCAGCGGAAGATTCATAAAAACTTGAATGCTTTTAGAAGAAATATATAAAAAGATGATGATGAAGCACTCATATACGGGTACATATATGGGCGCGTCAAAATTAAATTTATATATTTTAAATTGTAAAAATCATAAATACACTCGGTACAACCAGCAGAGTAATACCGCCAATACCGCCATCATATGAACATGGTAGAATACATAGTTATCATCATGTATTTCAGTTCGATATGAAATTATTATTATTTATGAGTTCAGAGTAAGCATATATATTGTAATTTTGCAAAAACATAAAAAAAACTATATCATATGAAAGAATTATTGTCAAACTAAATATAAATACTGAATAAATAAATTGTAAGACTTGTTTTAATGAAGATACAAAATATATTTTGATACTGTAACGCAAACAAATGAAGATGATTCTCCTACGTTTTGATTAAATTAATGATAGCCCACTCGCTAGTATATATATTAGCTTGATTCTTTAGTAATATTAAGGCGTGTCTATAGGTATGTACAAGGTGGCTTTAAATAAACGACAGTGTTTGAAATATAGTCGTAAAGTCTTTAGTAGTTTTTCTTTTTGACATAATTAAACTAGAAGTCTTGAAATTTTGAGCTGGTACTTTTAATAAGCGATTTATGATCCGTTATAAATGCTCAAATTCAAATTCCTGAATTATAATTGTATGCAAATCAAGCAGTTGAAGTCAATAATCCGAAACCAAAGATCATCTCAATCAGACAGATATATTGCTTAATGAAGATGTTTTCAGGTTATCTATACATCATGATATTTTCGAAAGGTATTTTTCCACAAATAGTTTTAATACATGATTTTCATTGGATTAATTTCGTTATGCGCTTAAGGCGTTACATTACCCTCAGGTACTGAAAACGTCATCAAATTAGGCGAATGTATTAGTTGGAAACTTTTTCTTTATTACTAATGTTTAGGGAATATATTGATGAACATATTGTATACAAATATTGTATAAAGTTATGAGTTGTCTCGCCAAGCTTCTCAGCGAATTATGATGCCAAGATTTTTGCCAAGATTTTCTTGTCCATTGTTAAAATACATATCATATAATACAAGATGCATATATAGGGATACATTTATATTGGATTAAAATTAATATTATGGCTCAACCTGTATGTTATTTACCACAATTTACCAAGTCATTCTAATACGTTTATATTTGATTTAGCAAATATTTTAACATTTGTTTTAAATCAATAAATGATTTATGATCACGCCTTGATTGATGATGGAACGCCTGAAGGAAAATATGCAATTTTCTTACAACATTATTATTGGAATGTCTTTTTTTAGGATATGTACATTTAACAATTGATTAATTTCCTTGGCATAGTGTTCAAATCTGGTAGAATAAGAAAAAAAACCGTTTTTTTTTCTCATTGCGTCAATTCAAAAAATTTATACAAAAACACAATAAAATAATCGAGATATAAAATTGTCTAATATTTTGGGTTCATATTCCATTCTCGCTAATGAAATGCAGAAAACTAATTTGGATATATTTATATGAGTTTCGAGAGACTAGTAAACGTAGTAAAAGCAATCTGAAATATCACGAATAAATTTATTCATTCAAGATGGGTCTTTCTGATCTCTTATCGTTTGGTTCACCAGAATAAGATTACCAAGATTAACTTTCTAATAGTATGTCTTTCGTTAATTTCAAAATACACATTTGGCAGCAATTTTTTTTCTAGGTTCGTTATATTTTATGGCATTTCCTGAACTTTGACAGACTCTCTCACACCAAACAGATATCAAATGGACGTCCATTTTACACGTTTCGCATAAACAATTGCATAAAACTCTTTTTTTTTCTTGTTTTAAGAAATTGTTTAACTTTCATCTTAATTATAATAAATAAGATTAATTATAATGCATATTTGTTTATATTTGTATTTATTTATTTTTTTTAAACCATAAAAATATGCAACTTTCTCTAACTTTGCTGATGGAATATTGATTTGGAATTTTTTATTTATTGATTTTTCGAATAAAGAAAAAAAATCAATATTTTTAACTGCAATATTTTTATTTAGGACAAAAATATGATTTTATGGAATATATTTGAGAGCCTTGATGCGTGTTTTTGTTTAGGAATTATGGAACCCTTCAAATTATTATAATTATTGAAAAAAGGTCTTCAGTTATGATACCAGAAATTTATGTTAATTAACTAATAACCTGACCTTAAACTTTAAATTGAATTTATGATAGAAAAAAGAAACATGTTCCTTAATTAAAAAATTTTTTCCAAAAAACAAATTTATCGAAATTTTTTGATCGTTCGAAAATATTGATTTCGATAAAAAGTTTAATTTTGAACTCAAAATTGAAAATTGAAAAGTGAAAATTAATGAAAATTTTAAAAGAAAATAAAATATTTAAATATTTAATTAGTAAATATTTTCATGTAATTTTGAAAAAAACTTTCAATCAAGCATGGTATTTTCGTAGTGCTTTCTATCACGTTCGCATTTAAAGTAAATTTTCCTTGAAAAAATCACAGGTTTTGAATAAACTATCAAAACTAATGAATTTCTTTTTGGAAAATATCCAATAATAAGTAAACTTTTCCATGATGTGAAAATTAAATCAATTTACGAGATTTTACTTTTCGTCTAAAATTAAATTTTAACGAGATCCGAAAACTTCAGACACTTAATAGGGAAAAACGGATAGTGTATTCGCAAGAATCCCTAGAAAAAGTCACGATCCAGATCAATTGAAAATTATTTATATGAATGAAATAATTAAATGAAATTGCAAATGTAAAAATAAAAAAGTTTAGCTTAAGCCTAAAATCGTACTTAAGCTTAAACTGAGTTTACGTGACGATTGTGAAATCGGCCCTAACTCGAACAAAAAAAAAGAAGCATTCTCCAAAGGACTAACTATTTCCAGTGTTTTGTGTATTTTTGTTCTAGCAGAAATAATCTTTAAAATAGGTTAATTCTTTCAGGCACCTCGAGATCCTATAACTAGACACAAGGATGATTTGACAAAACCAATTAATCTCACAAGTCGGGACATTATAAAACATAATTTACCGATTAGAAATTTTATATCTAAAATTTATTTCATGTTCTTTTTTACAAATTTATATTTTAATCATTATTCTACACGATTTCTAAATATCCATTTTCCGAAAGACTATTTTTTAATAATGTTATTAATCTTAGTAGATATTTATAAGTAGAAATTTGTTCATAAGAAATCTTTGATTAACAAATGATTTGCATCAATAAAAAATCCCTTAGAAATATTTATAAAATTTCTGCACGTCTTTTAAGCAAAAGTTGATCCAACTCTGTCGATAAATTTTACTATTAATCTCGCATAAATTTTATGTTTCACTCACAACATAACTTAAAAAAGTTCAATTACAAATTTTTTAAATTTTATTTATTTCAACATAAATTGTATTTTTTTTTTCTTCTCTCCACACATTATTATTTTATACTTGCTGGAATGTTGTCAAGGAGAACTGGTCTCTTCGACTTCGATTTGTGACGAAAATGAAAAATTTCCCATTGAACGATTTTAGCATATCAAAAAGATTGATTAATTTCCATGGAATAAAACGTACAACAACAAAAATAAGAAATCAATTTTATAAAAAGGAAAAACAACAAGCGATCGCGTAATATAAATTGTAATTTAAAAAACTATTTTTATTGTAATTACAAAAAAATTATTCATAAGAAACTTTTTACGTTGATATTTAATTCCTTAAAAGGAAAAAATATTTTTTTAAATTCACTAAATTTCAAAATTCCTTGATTCGCGATCACAAATCACAAAATAACACAATTTGCAAAAAAAAAAAAAATTGCAAAATTTAAAAAAAAAAATTTCAAAAAAAAAATAAAAATAAATAAAAATTTCTTAAAACTTTTTTTGAACTGAAAATTTCAAAGATGCGATTTCTTCTAAACTTTATCTAAAAGTAATTCTTGAATGGGACAAAATCTTAATGACGGCGCGACATGCTTGTGTGATCCAAAAACAACTATGGTGGAAATAAAAAATTTTTTTTATATTTTTAGAATGCAACCGAAAAAGTTTTAGCGAAAAAAATCATTGAAAGAAAAAAACCTAGGTATATATAATTCGTTCGGAGAATTTTAACGGTTCTTGAATAAGATCGATATATACATATAAAATGGGAAAAAATGGGAGGAAAGGTAATCATGATTATCTTCATCATCATCATCATCATCATCAAAAAAATCACCATCAACTTTGGCTATGGATTTGGTTATGCTGTGTTAAGAAATAGAGATGTAAGTAGGTACTACTTCGAAGAGCTTTTAAACATGCGCGATCATTCAGAATCCGTTTTTTTGGTTTTGTTTCGAATCTTCGAGCATAAATTCAACTATTTTACTGGTCAGTAGCCAAACTAGCGTAAAAATATTGTACAAAGAACAAAAACAATGAGAAGAGAATCTCTATTCAAGATCATGAAATAAAAGTATGTACTTTTTCGATTGTTACCATTTTACTGTTCCATTTGATATTTAATACAGGGTGTGTCTGGAGATCATTGTGAAATTATTGTGATTATATTTTTGTTGAAAAATAAAGAAATTTTTAAATAACTAGACGACGTCAGCATGTTCATAGGAAAGAAAGCAGGAGAACATGTCATTTCAAAATGTACTACCTTAACATTAAACATGGTTGTCCAGTCATGATTTGGGGATGTTTTAGCTACAATAGAACTTGTGAATTAATTAAAATCAACTGAATGCTGAAGAAAGAATAGTAGCACAGAATATTGCAATATATGCTATTCCAGCTGGCATCGGTTTGATTGATTGTAGTTTTATATTTCAGCACACTTCTCATCTTTGTCTTAACTATTTAGTCAAAAAAAAATAAAGTGTTTTAGAAGCAATAGATTTGGTCACATCATTCGCCTGATATTAATCCAATCAAAGTTTTGAGGGAAGAACTCTACAGACATGTAAGATGAATGTGACCAGCAGGTGAAAAACATATGTGTGGTATGCCTGGAGCACGCATGGATCAATTTTTAATGATTTCTAGCTTCTGAAATCACTGAAATTTGTTCACTGATTTGTTATTCTTTTCCATACATTTAACGCCAAATTTCATATTCTCCTCTGTCAGTCCACGTGAGAGAGAAAATTAATATCTCCACATTCAGAAGTTAACTTTTGAAACACCATGTTTAGAAACGTGTAAATTTTGCCCCAGAAATATCGAATTGTAAACTACTAAACATATACAGGGATTGCGCAATCAACTTTATATCATCTAATGCCCGTACGAGTACATATGTATGTACGTAAAATACATAAAATTGAAAATTTTAATTCTAGCAATTCTTACGGGTTTAGTGACCTACATTTCGGATAGTATATTATTTTGCCGCTAATGCTCCTATATGCATTATGGTGTTGGATCATTTGGTGTAGATAATTGGCAATTTAAGTGCATTATAAGTCAGTGAATATGTTGATTAGTGGGGTAATAACAACTCTCCTGGTAAAAGAAAATTTTGCTTTAATTAACATATTTTAATGTTAGTTCATAAAAAAAATCCATTTGGACTTTATTGGAGAGAGATTTGTTTGCAATTTCTTTTAAATAATTGTTATTAAATGCATTTCTTGTCTCGCAGTTGCACTTCAAGTTACTATAAATTCTTATTTTATGTAAGTAGAATTTTTTTTATGATTACATAAAATTTTTAATTGAGATTTTTAATTATTTAACGATCTTATAAAATAGTTTAACCGCTTGGAAAAACAAGAAGCAAAATTCTAACATAAATATTAAATTGGAAAATATTTTCAGATGGGAAGATTTAGGTGAAATTCGTATAGGTAAAGGAAAAAAAACTACCTCTTTAAGTACTTTAACCATATTACAAATCAGTTTTGGTCAATACCACCAATTATCGTAAGTTATTAACTACTCGTAAGTTATTAGATTGGTCAAAAAGTCGTTGCGTTTTTTATCTGTATAAATAAAAGGTAAATTTTTCATGGAAATAAAAACTTTATTAAACAATATATTATCCATGTTGGTCCATAAACTTTGCCGATTATCCTGTCACTGTAGAACTTTTGAATTTTCCGAGAAAAGTAATTTTCACAGTCTTCTTTTGATGGTTTGATGGTTTCTAACGATATATACAGATTCCGACAAATCTCTCATATCGTTAAACGTCGATTGGATCGAAGTTTTTATTTTGTCGTTATCAACTAAAACAATGATTTTTTCACTTATCCAATATTTTCTTCAACAAAACTTGAAATTTTCAGGCATTTTCAATTCGGTAAAGTATTATACCGAAAGATTGCTAAACTGTATGCAAAATATCATTATATATTCAGGTCTTTAAGATTCTTTCGTAGACTTTCTTTTCAAGCTCACTGAACTTTAAATCTTTACTTTTCTTTATTATAATGCGATCATATTAATAACCCTTTCAGAATAATATTGAAAAGAAAATTATAGATTTTAATATCAAGAAACACTAGTATAAAAAAACCGATTAACCTGATTTTAAAAAATTGTACCTAATATACCTATGTGAGACCATCTTAACATTAATTTATTTAAAAATTTCATTCTTGAAAAGGAATTTGCATAGAAATTTTTCTCTTTTTAAAATAATCCGACAATGGGTAGCCGGCGTCCACCACCTACCGAGGCAAAAAATATAGTTCTAAAAAAAAAAAAAAAAATCGCTTAATAACTATATTATGGTCAATAAATTGAGAACATAAACAATTTTTTTTTTTATTGAAGAGAAATCATAATTTCAGCATGTTCTACTTATTAAAAATACATATTTCTTTTATTCTTTTGAAACCAATTTGTCGATTGAGTCACCAAAAAAAAGAAAGAAAAATTTAAAAATAAAGGTGTGCCTTACGATTTCATATAAAATACCGACAACCACACCACCTCCAGTGAAAATACCTTACGAGGTCATCTTAATAAGACTGTCTAAAATGATGGCCCATAAAAACATATTTTCATATAAATTATGTATTTTTTTTTTTCTCCATGTCAGCCAACAAGCGACCATTCTACTGACACATTTTTATTATCCGCAGAGATGGGGTCATTAAATCTGACAAAAAAGAAAAAACAAAACAAAATAATAACAAATCAACAACGAATGTGAGGTGTTTAAGAAAATAAGTCGGCCGGTCATATGTGATATGTTTTTATATACACAAAATGAACCATAAAAAGGTTCATAGATCTCTTATTCGCGTATCATTAGATCAATCCGTTATCTAAGTACAATTACTTGGACGACCATATGAAAGTAGCGTCTGTATAGTACACAGTCGATTGTATGTTTAAATGTCATGCTGTGCTCTTTACTAACATGCAGAATACCAAAAACTTACAAAAAAAAAAAATTGTTGCTTATATGTTTGTACCTATTTCCCAATTGCGCGATATTATTTTGTTTACTGGTGCTTGGATAAGCGGTTCAAAAAATTTTTCAAGAAAAAACATCATTCTTGATTCGCGCAAGATTTGCTTCAGCAGTCCCAGGCAGAGAGCCAAAAGAATTTCAAGAAGTCTTAAAATACCAACGTAAAACAGTAACAGAAGCTATATACATTTTTATTCCAAAGAACCTGTTATGACCGCGTTCATCGCCATGCGCTTACGGTTTCTGTTGTATATACATAGGTTCGATGACGCACAAGTATACCTACTTACTGACGGCTGGCTGCCTAATATGTTATTTACCTGGCTAACAAACAGAACGTTACATTTTCTACCAACCACCACCC
The DNA here is from genome assembly GCA_963422695.1 of Xylophagus ater. NCBI lineage: Eukaryota > Metazoa > Arthropoda > Insecta > Diptera > Xylophagidae > Xylophagus > Xylophagus ater. Next base: position 1,306,517 of record OY730478.1, read on the forward strand.
GAAATGTTTTTTTTGTTTGGTTTTTATTGTTTTTTGATATTCAAAATACGTAAGTTTTGTTCCAGATGATCGCGTTTTTTTTCGCGCGTTATTCATCCCATTGCCATATCGCAAATATTCCATAAAATTGGGTTCGGTCATTTGCCTTGTTCTTCTTCTTTTATGGTATTTTTTACTTTGGAGGAATTGGAGTGAAGCAATCATAATGGTAAAATAAATACTTCCACCTGAAGGAAATACAGGAAGGAACTGAAAGACGACAAACAAAAAGTCTTTTCATTTATGTTATGGTCGAATAATTTTTTCGGATGAAGATAATTTTTGTAGAGACATAAATTCGAAAGAAGATTAAATCGTCGTCAGTGGGTCAACATAGTGTTAAGTTTGTTGATTATTTCCAATCTACAGTAATTATTATATTCACAATCAATAAATATCAGAATCTTAATTAATTTTAAAATCGAAATATTTAATTAAATTTTTGTTTATCAAAAAAAATATATTGATTTCAAAAGATTAAAAGATAATCAAATTGAGATTATTTTTTTTATATGATATCTTGCAGTGCGTTTTAAGTGTTTTCAAGGAAACACAATTAAAAAATGAGAACATATTGTTTTTATGATAATTAGAGCAGAGAAGGGGCAAGATTTAGTATCCCCATAATTATTTCTGGCTCTGTATTATATAAAATTGAATCAAAATTGTAATTAAATTGCTAAAAAAAAAACCGTTTATTTGGCTGTAATAACAAAAAAAGAAAGAAACAAATATATTCCAACTTGTTTTTTCTTCGAGACTTTAATTTCCTTAAAGTTATGAGCTTGGAACTTGAAATTGTTTTTTGTTCAATGTCATTTGAATTAACTGTTTTTATAAAATTTAAACGAAATTTATAATATTATGTTTCTTTTTCGAGTTAAGAACGCGAATTAATAAAACCAAAAACAAAAAAAAATTTCTATACCTTTACTTTTCGCAAAATTATCTTAATTAATTTGTGAATGTTGTTAAACAGGTAAAAGAACAGATCGTTTTTTGTAATTGGTTCACAAAAACAAAAAAATTCTTTTAAAAAACCAATAAAAGTTTTAGCTGACAAAAAAAAGTTACGAAATAGATCTGCATTTTTTTGACAGGCTTTAACTACATGGAAGTTTATCTAAAGTAAGGAGATTCGTGTCCTTGCGTTTGTGTCGGTGAACTATAATTTAAGAGATAATAAACTTGAAAGATCTTTGAGTTGCCCTGAAAGCAAATGTTTATAGTAATATGCCAGAACAATTATCCGGATGGCTATGCGTCTTTTAAAAACCTTGCAAATGAAATAATATTATGAAAATTATAGTTAAGGAGTTACATCTAGCTAGACTTTTGAAAAAAGGTCTAAAATTTGAATTTATTTTCCTAATCAAGTATTGATACCCAAAGGTGAATTTTTTAAAAGGATTAAAAACGTATATTAACTTAAAATCGGCTTACAGCAGACTCTTTGATGCTATATGCCAGGAATTGGACTACAAAAAGCCAAAACTAATAATATTTCAAGGTTTTTTCCTGAATAACTTTGTTTTTTCTTTTACATATTTACTCTAATTTCCAGGTAGCCTAGGCGCTTATAGCATAAATTTATAGATGCAAATCGGTGTATTAGTTTTCAAAGTACATCAAAACAAACTTTATGAACAAGCTTTTTTCTCCTAATTTAACATAATACGACCTCTGAATATATCTCATCGTATTTTGTGAAAATTTTAAAATGATCTATTAAGTAGTTTTCGAAATATGATGTCCACCGATTTCGTAAACAGTATTTTGAGGAAAATATGTATGGTTGAAGGTTCAAGGACCTGTTTCGCTCAGAATCATAAAGCTTCATCAATTTTGAAAATATTGATGTGCAATTTTGAAAACATTTTCTTTAAACTTGAAGCTTTCAGAAAGTATGAAACTAAATTTTATTTTCTAGGCAGTTTATAGCCTCTTGAAATTTCAAGTATAGTCTCCGAACGCAGGAACTTACTTCGTCAAATCTACAGATATCTACAATCTACAATATATCCTGAAAATTGATTTCAAATTTTCAGGATATATTGTTGCAACTTTTAGAAGTTGCGAAAATATAAAACTCGACTTAATTTCTTTTCTTTTTTATTACTCTTATTTAAAGTTGGCTTTAATTTGATTCTTTTATTTTAAAATTGTGTATAAAAATTCAATTCATATTCACATTTCTTTCGATAAAAAGCAAATTCATTACTATATTTTTGATGTTATACTTTTTAAGAAACTGTTATGTTAAAGAAATTCAAGCAACATTTATCTATAATACACAATTACGAATATTCAAATAAATCTAGAGTATATATATTCATTTAAATAGTTTCAATGGTCTATTAATCAACGTGTTCTCACCTCGTTATGAAATAAATCTTATAAAGTTATTAAAAATAAGATTATCTTTCTAATTAATAGGCGTTCACAGTTAATTCTTTTGTTACGAACCCAGAAAAAAAGAAACGCAAAAATCTCAACCAAAACTCAAAATTTTCTAAGAACTTTTTTAACTTTTTTGAAGTTATTACAATTCTAAAAGAAAAAAGCATTATCCAAAGTCATTGTTATTGAATGTGGGTGAGAACAAAGAATATGCTTCCAAATATGAAATAAAGTTGTAAGTATGAAGAGAGTTATAATAAATAAAAGAAACACCTCTGGAGTAATGAAAACCACCCGAAAAAAAAAGAAAGGTGTGATGATTTTCCATGGAATAAATTCTTTATCGCATATAATGAACAATGAACATTAATTCGTGAGTAATGATTGAATATGAAATTAAAAAGACCTAAAGCTTTAACTTCTGTGTTAATATTCTGTTACAAATTATCTACGGAGAAAAATTATACAATTTTGAATGAGGTCAATGCCCATAAAATGTGTCTTAAAATATTTCTTCGCCAAAAAATTATAATTTAAACTGAATTTTTTGATTCAAAAGTAATTCATCATATTTTTTTTTGGATTTGTAATAACTTGTTGCCAAGATAAAATCAAAACACGCGAAAAGTTAGAAGAAAAAGAATTTTGTATCAAGAAAAAAAATGGTCGGATGTTGGATCCAGAAAACAAAAAAAAAAACGACAAGTAAAATAAAAAACATTTAAGATAACTAAATTAATAAAGAGAAATATAAAATTTGCCAAGTCCAGGTATAGTGCAAAATTTGGAGTGTTAAAACGTAGGCGATAACGATTTTACGAGATAGAATTCACAGTTAAATAACGATTAATCAATTTCTTTTATTAATTTAATATTTACCTTGAGCTCAATATCCTTAATATATCCCATTAGTTTATGGTGTGGCTAACTAAAGTTTTGAGAACTACTATATCTCTTCATTCACTTCATTTCAAAGATAAACGCAACACACTGTCCACTATTTTCAGTGGTAGATATATTAAAATCGATATTTGACAAAAGTTTTTAATCACACAATAAAACTGTATATATTTATATAATAAGAAAACATTAATTTTATTATATTAAATTTTTTAAGATGTTCAAGAATTAACCGAAAATCGCGTCCATCAAAAAGAAAAGGCAAAAAAAACTAAACAAACTTGATGCAAACACAGAAATGAACTGAAACTGTTTTTCTTATAAAAGTTTTGTGGTCTGTTGTTGGTGAATTCAACCAATTATGGATTGCAGGCTGTCTCTCCCAGCCGCGTCGTAACCAAAACTACATAATAACTATAAGAAAAATAAAATGTTAAGAAAGCAAAAAAAAAAAACATATAAAGCGGGACAAGAAAAAGAAGTTAGAGACATCGGTATCCAACTAAATGGAAGTAGTACTATTCCATGGAAGAGAAGGCGCATACACCAAAAAGGTAGCAAAAAGAATATAAGATAATCTTGTGCTAACGGTTTTAATGTTCCAATCTGTATTTAGTTAGGGGAAAAAAAAGAACATAATTTCAATGTAATTTATTGTAAAAACACATAGAAATTATAGACTTTTATATTAAGGTGTGTTTACACTAACTCCCACAAAAAAAAAAAAAAAACTTTACTTAATATATTAGGCAAAAAGAAAATTGTCTGCAAATAGATCACTATTTTACTATTAACAGTGTAAACCTAAACCCTATTGTATCTTTTCTAGCGATTCTCCTCTGGCTGGATGAGATTTACAAATCGATTTCCAAGCAGAATCAAGTTTGAACATAATTGACGTGTCCAGTAATCTATCGTTGAATGTATTGGGTTGATTTCGAAATCTACTCAAAATTCTTAGCTAAAACTTTTGACAACCTAAGCTCATTTAACTAGTTTAACACACAAATTTTCACGTAAATTTGACGTTTATATAACCAACCTATAGAAATCTAGCCTGTCAACGAAACAAGTTTTCAGTTACCTAGTTTTCTTCTAATCTGTCGTTACTATAACGCCTAGCAATGATGAGACTACACATAAACCCGTTAAATTGAGTTGAATTAAATTAGCTTCAACTCAATCCACTAAATCCTAAACCCGATCCCAATGCCACACCCTTCATGGAAAAAAGTAGCACATATCAAACATTTTGTAGTTATTAATGTGAATTTACCTTTAGTAAACTATCAGAAAAACCAGAAACCATGATCTTCCAAGCGTTACATAATAATTAATTAAATCATGCTGGAAATGAAGACGATGTTGAATTTTGAAGGTGTCTAAAAAGAAGTTTAGACCAATTTAAACTTAAAAGAGAAAAACCAAAAAAAAATATTCCAAATGATCACAGCGCATATGGTTCTCGGAGTTCCAACAAAAGAACTATAGTATAACATGAAAGTAATTTTATGAGACTCCGCAAAGAAAATGTCCATAAAGTGGAATATCGGTCGCATATCTTATTTATAAGCAAACAGACGTTATATTTATTATTATTAACTATTATTTTTATTATATTAACTTGTGGCATGGAAGAATGAATAAATATATAAGATTCTATCTTCTTTTTTAAGAATATTGTTCTTTTCTTCATGGTTTCTTGAGTTTTACTCTTTTTTCGAAGTGTCTTTTTTTTCAACATGAGAATACCAAACATTTCTTTTCTTTTTTTTGTAGAAGGAAGTAAATACCGTGGAAATAAAAGTAGTTAGTGTAAATGTTCTTGGATTACAAAAAGAATGAAGAAATCGTTAAGGAAAAACAACGCAAAGATACAAATGAATGCAATTACAATTATTATCACTTCTGGAGTTTAATTTAATAATGGAACAATATTCTTTAGTTTTAAGATAAAAATCATGATTAAGAGTATCTAATATAATCAATATACTTGTACAGTTTAAAATGCAGGTTTTTTTTCTGTTTTTTTGATTTTGAATTAGTTGAAAATATTTTACAATAAATAAATAGTACAAATAGCAAGACTTGTATAACACGGTATTTTCATTACACGTTTTCGTTATTATAAGATGTTGATTCAAATTCGGCAACCCTTTTAAAGAACGGTGCCTTTCTGCATTTAACACGTTTAACATTGTGTTGTATTTGAAACTCGTAAGACAGTGTTCTTTAAGAACCAATTCAATGTGTTATCTATATAGGGTGTTTATTTGGAATTTATTTTCTTTTACGTCCTTCACTTACGACGGTTTGATACGGTTTAATAAGTAAGTCGAATTTCATACAAGACACTACACGTAGTGCATAAATATGTTGCAAGTTGTTGTCAAGGAATATCTGTAAATATAGACTAATTGTCATTGTTCTGAAATATCAAATTTATATAAATTTTCCTTTCTAAATTATTATTGAAAATTTTGAAGCCATTTAATATAAACAATTTGATATTATTATTGTTTCGAATATCATCAATTACTTAAATATTAGGTAAATAATATGAAATTAATTATGTTATGATGGAATTTTTAAATTTCATCACGTTTTAAATATAAATTTGCGTGAAATTATCATCGAATTTGTTGAGAGCTTAAACATTAAAAAAATATATAACAAAACGATAAACAATTCGCGAATATAAATATAAAATGATTTTGATATAAGAATATATAAAAATATATACGAGGTGAGATCTAAAACTTTACGGAATTAAGGATAAAACTAAATTATTAATTTCTTTTCTTTTTCCATATTACTTTTCAAATTTTTTGAATAAGTTTATTTATATTGTTGAAATAAAAATTATGCTGAAATTGCAGCTTTAACCCTTTCATCACCTGTAAAATTCTTCTCTCGAAACTGTTTTTGTGTATTTAGGCACAAATAAGAAACAGATTCCGTCAGGTCTGGATTGTAAAAACAGTTGCTTATAATTTGGAAGTTATAGTCTTGAAGAGTAAGCAAAGCAACATTCCTGTTCTTTTTGCAACAGGATGATCATTCTTGGCATCCATCTTCGACTGTCTTTTGACAACGCTAGATGATGATGGAGAATAATCAAAATAGTTGATATCCTAACAATTTCTGCAAGTTGACCTTTTTTAATTCGTCGTTTTCCAATCTCTGAGGAAGTAGTTTAAACATGGCATTCCGGGCGGTAGTAATCTTCAATTGATTCCCAGCATTGTTTGAAAAGGCTATACCAATTCTAAATTATGAATTTCTTAGTACCCGTAAATCACTAACATCTCCTTCAAAATAGTTTGAGGTATTTTCCCCTGTTTCGTGAGAAACTTAATGACAGGATAAAATTCGATTTTAACCATACCCGAGCTTCCTTCAGATTTGACAGGTTTTTTATCAGAATGAACACTTACGCAACTGGACAGAAATTTGTCACATAAACTAATAAATAGTCACACAATCATATTATGGGCACTAAGGTAGTCGTACCTCTCCAATAATCCTATTATTCCGTAAAGTTTTTGCTTTCCCCTCGTACATATACTTGAAATTCATCTAGTGTATGGCACGTCGATGCAATTTGAGTCGTAATCAGTGAAATTATGGGCTAATATTTATACATATATATTTCTTTTTCTTATAATAACAACAAAAGGATGTAATTATTTTAAATTGTTTCAAATATAACACAAAAAAAAAAAACATGTAATTTGTTATATGTTAACTATAATATGTTATATTATATAAAAAATCGATGTTACGCAATTTCTAGTTAATCTTTTTTTTTTTGTTTTTAAATAATGTAATTTAAAAGTAATAAAAAACATCATTATTAAAACTAATTTGAGGTCAAAAAGAAAAATAAATAAATATATTTATAAACAAATTAAATATAGTTTTTATATGAAAAATCGGATAAATATTGCATGAGTGCCATAAGTGTTACAACAAAGAATAGTAAGGGTTTTTCACTCTCCGTTGTATCATTGTGCAATAGTATCTTTTTACAAGAAAAAGTGAACGTACCCTTTTGCAATTTCAGTTACTGTACTGATGTTTATGCTAAATCAAATGATTTTTTTATTCAATTTCATTAAGAGAACAGATGAACAGACACGATTTTGAAATATAGAAATTACCAGGAAAAACATATTTGATAAGAAATTTATTAGTAAAACAATAAATTTTTGTTCAGGTAAATTAATTTCTTTTAACTTAAAATTACCTTTATTTTTGTAATACATTTTAAAATATTGAATAAATTAATAATTAAAAAATTATTAATTTTCCGCTAAGTCAAATATGAAAATGAAATTAAACAAAGTAAGAAATTTATATAAAAAAAAAGTATTATATTAGTTCAAATTTATTAATAATAAGAAAAAAAAACTAATTATGTTATTTATTTCAAGAATTTTATATGCCCAGAAGACCATGAAACTAACTGAACTAACTGCTATAAACACAAGAAGAAAGTTTAATAAGAAGAATAATTTTGTTTCCTTTTCGATCAAACCCTTTATAGTAGTGTTTCCCAACGTGGGGCCCACGCCCCACAGGGGGACATTTGATTGTTAAGGGGGGCAATTCGAAAATGGACATGACACGAGTTTAACCCTTTCGCTCCGGGCCATTTAAATGCAATACTAGTTTTCGGTGCCAAATTTAGTTTTTTAAGTGAACAATTCAATTTTTTAATATTAAAAATTATGTATGTTACATAGGCTAAGGTGGGCCATGGCACAAAAAAGGTGGCTAAGGTGGGGCATGGCACAAAAAAGGTTGGGAAACACAGCTTTATAGCCTAGCCTCAGGAGAGTATGTTCTTTTCTTTGTATTCTACAACACAGAGTTATATATACAAAACTAACTAGCTTGAACCACAGAAAATTGTGGGAGATTTAATCGAAAGCCTTACTAATAAAATCAGTGTAATCATACTCGATTTGTAAACCCTTTTCAAAGGTATTTTAGGACCATATCTATAGGCTTGTTAACGGGTGGTTAACTCCACCTTTAATTTATAAACAATTTCTTTAACAACTTTCATAATTTTAACGATAAATATATGCGATTCATAATTATTGCAAAAAACTACCTAAAATTGCATACATTTCTTTTGTAAATGAATTCTTAATTACTTTCTTAATTGTAGTTTTTGTGTACTTTAAGAAATTACCTAATTGTTTTGCAACAATTCAAATAATAATTAAATTTAAAAATGACGGTCAAGATAATTTTTTTTTTATGGTATTAATATCTTAATGGTAAATTAATTATGAATGAAAAGAATGTTAACGAGGCTGCGAGAAGCTTTCACTGAAATTCTTCGTTGGTTAAGTAAATACTGGTACTCTTGTAAAAGAAAAAAAAAAAACGTTGAATTTTAAAGAAAAGTGAATTTGGCAATGTAAGAGGACAAACAATCAATAACCAGAAAAGAAAAAAAAAATTGTTAACTTTGAAAGTACATTCGTTTATGTTTTAAAATATAAATAAAATTATTATTCTTTATTTTCAGTTAAACTCGTGTTTAATCAAATTTAAAAGCTTATTATAATAAAAATAGTGTATTTGAGACTTAGATATTAACCGAAGTTTCATTTTTACTTTAATATCATAAGAAAGGAGGCCAAAATTATCGATCTAGTACTTATTAACAACTGAATTGATGTTTCGTCCATTCTGCTATTTTTCAACGTTGGTTTGCCAGTACTCTAATAAATTCAAGGTAAACGACTCCAAACCCCTTCTTTTGGGTTATGTCGATCATTGGTCCAGAAGATGTCGATAATACTAACTATACGACGCTGTAGGACGGTGTCTGGATAAAATATCCTAGTCTGTCGCAACTTTAAGCTGCCGATAATTGGGACATTTTTTCTTAAGACGCGTATAAACGAAGCGAGCAAGCAAGAACAAAACACGTTATAACCGATTTGGACGCACCTTTATATGCCGAATATAAGTTAGGAGAAAACAAGGATAGCCACATTACTTTTAATGAGTAGTCAATTTACTTTATTTTACGCTATAACCAAATGATCCTATAGTACTATAAGATATTTGCTATAACTTTTTTTAAAAAGATTTTCATCGAAAATCGTGGAATTACTGTAAAATCAAAATACTTGTACTAACTAAAAGTTGAATAATAATTAGCAAATGTTAACATATGTAATGTCTAAAATCTTAAATGGGAAAAATATGCTCTGAGTTAAAAACGTTTTCGTAAAAAAAAAACGTAATTAAAATATTGCGCAATTTTTCATTTCCAAAATAATATTTATATTTGATTTGTTTTTTTTTTTATTGTTTAATTTTAAATATATTTTTGTCACCATTTTTAGAAATTATTAATTAATATTTTCCAGCATATTCGACCGTGAACAGTTATTCAAAAAAAAACAACCACCTTTTCCTATATATACATATAACGGGTGATTCATCGTGAGGTAGTTTATTCAATCGAAATGGGCTGGCGGAATCATCGTTCCATATTTGGTCAGAAATAAGGATGGCCGTAATGTAACCAACCGTCAATGGCACTCGCTAGCGCGCCAGAAAAACGGAGTAATTCGGTGATATCTGGTTTTAACAAGTCAGCCCTACTAGCCATACAGCGCGTGAAACAATGAACATGTTGAGATTGAGATGAATTCGTCGCCTAGATCATGTGATATCACACTTCTCGATAATGTTCTTTATGCGGTTACGTTAAGTTTAAAGTCTCCGCGGATAAGCCAGCTACAATTGATGTTTGGAAGCAAACATTATTCACACTATTGGAATCCAGTCGCTTGAACAAGTGGTACAAAATTGGACCTATAGAATGGACCACTTAAAGCGTAGCTGCGGCCAACATTTGAATAACATAATCTTCAAAAAATAAATTGCAACGATTGTTCTTTCGGTTCTTAATAAAGTTTTCAACATAATATTCAATTTTCTGAGTTTTATTTCAGAACATTTTCCCAAGCCTCACACTGAATCACCCGTTATTTATCGTAAAATTCTATTCAAGCCTAAAAGCCTCCATAAATATCCACATTTGAAGTTATTGATGAAACATTTATTAATTCCGATTGCTCTTCATTCATATAATTTGAAACGGAAGTAAACAAAATACGCAACATGTCACAGCTTCCTGCCAATCCCAAAATGATGATTATATTAACTTTGTTACCTCGAAAAAAAAAATAAAAATAGATTCTTATATCGAACTCGAATTTGTATTAGTTCGTCTATTCAACTATGTGAACAGAAGACGTGATACCAATTTGAAACTCAGGTGCAGTGCCTATTTGCATACATTGTTGTTTTTCTATATTTGAATTTATGTTTTGTATTCTATTCACCTGGGATTAGAATTTATTTATACAAATGGAAGCTAGAAGCGCAGAAGGCTATACTACAAGTGAAGAGTCAATAGACCTGGCCTTTGAAAATTGCTTTCGGTTCGATTAAAAATGTTACTACTACTATGCCTGTGTGTTTTTACCTTTTTTTGTATTGTTGTATTGTTTTTTTTTTTTGTATTATTGAAATTTTGATTATATTTATTTTCTTTATACTTCCGTTTCAATAATCTTTTGATTGTCATATAAATTAAATTGAATAATTGTTCATTTGCATATTAAAATATTAATTAAAAAAAAAAGCGTTGCATTTGATGTAATATAGTAAATATAAAAAAAAAACAGCATTTCAAATTTGATTAAAAAATATTGACAATTATTATGATGACTGATTTATTATTATGAGCGCGGTTAATAAATTAGATAATATCTAATTTTAAAGCTTATTAATTACATTTTAAGCTCTACTTAGTTTTGTAATTTTTTTGGTTTATGATTTTCTTGGTTTATATATAAATTATTCAAGATCAAGATTATGTTTATCTTTTAAACTATTAGCCGATTTTAATCATAGTGTTAACAAGTTTTTAATTATAGCGAATTAAGACACTGTGTAAATATTGTTATATAAGAAAATATTGTGTACAATAATTTGACTCTTTGTTTATTGTTTTGGATCATAAGAAATGATACAAAACGATTAATAAACAGGCTCATCTTAATTATGTTTAATTATTTGAATATTAGTCGCAGACAGAAATATGGTATACAAAATTTCAGTTCTTCTAATCAACGTTCCACCTAATTCCCTCTCTAAGACATATGCGGGCCATCAATATGGTGTGGGAATAATTTTGAAATTAATAAACTTTTGTAATAACAACTTACAAGTACATACAAGCGGTATGATTAATAATAGTTATATAAATAATATCCCAATGTATATTTTAATATGTCCCTGAAAGTATGCAATTCTTTAATTTCCTGATATAAATTTATAGAAACATATTTGAATTTCTGTAACTGGTCGTAGAAAATTTGATTTTTCTACCAACTTCATCACACAATCTTATCGAAAGTTGAATTTTTTTTTATAGAATTTTGATTAAATGCTTGCCAATCATCTTTATGTCTTTTTCTGGAAGCCTATTCTTCAAATGTTTGCATAACAGTTTTAAAATATTATGGCCAGATATCAATTATGACTGGGCAGAAGATAATTTTTTGGTGGGAATATACCCAGCTGCTTAGAGCTTAGAGGGAACAATGTTGCTTCAAATCCTTACTTTTTCGGAATATAGAAAAAAAAATTTCAATATCAATTGATTCTTTGATAAGTTAGATTATAAATGAAAAATAGGAGTTAATCAATGTGAAACACTGATCAAAAAGATAGTGTAAAAAACTTCCGTTTTCAGGTTTTCGAATTTACAACCAAAATTTGTGCCAAATAATTTTGAATCTTGACAACAAATTCGTAATCAGTGACTAGAAAAACTTTTAGATACTGTTAACATGAACAATAATGCAGTAAAAACCTAATAGTGTAATACTTTCTGTATTCATGGCGACCACTTTGACCCTTTTGTATTTCTGCTCATTTATGCTCAATTGAAAATTTTTCTGTGGTTATCGTCTCACCACAACTCGAGGACAAGAAAACGAGCACTTTTTGTGGTCACTCCTTTACTTAGACAATTTTAGTAATTTTTCTAGTTTTATTTAAAGAAAACAAGCGAATAATTTTTCTTTCAATAGTAATTTTCAATTATTCGTCATTAAAACTTTTGGTTTTTATTGGGAAAAGAAACTTTCCATTATCATATAACTGTAAAAACTCGATAGATTCGATTTTTACCATAAAATATTTATTATTGAAAATTCTTTCTAAATATGATGCGAGAAATGAAAGGAAAGTTTTTTTTTTTACGGAATCGAGGTGAGTTTTCAACAAGTTTTCTTTTAATTAAAACAAAAATGATTATTGAAGAAAAAGAAAACATACTGGAAGAACGACGTGCCCATACTTAATAATTTCCATTCATGGACGTATGTTTGTCATCTAGCAAACCACATCCACCCATCATCATATCGTCTTCTTTTTTATGATTAAACATTATTATAATTTTTTTTTATCATTGCGGCACTGGCGTATCTGTAATGATTATAGGGAGTGCCTGAAACCTTTTGAGAATATCTGAAGAAATCTTTCATAAAAAGGTTTCATATCAATTACCCCATTTACATGAAAACCAAGTCGAAACTGGATTTACAGGGGTTTGGTGCATGCGTTATGGTTTTCTTTTTTTTTGAAAAATTACATTTTTTGTGTTTTTTGTCTATACATATTTGGATTCGATATTTAAACCCTTTATATCAAGTCCTTTTTATTACACACATTTGGCATTTCGGATTATATGATCTTAATCTTACATTGTCAAAAAAAGATGCAGAAAATTCTACATTCTCGGTCAATATTTTCTAGAAACGAACGTGAGAATTTTGAGAATTCGACATTTTTTTTTTATTTTGAGAAGAGAACGGAAAAAATTTTGACCTGTTATAACATGACTAGTATAAAATTCCAAATTTTTTTCGAGCAGCAAAAACATTATGCGCAGAAGAAAACGATTTTATCTTTAGATTTCTATATCGTGATGGTACACCATTGGTTATTAAAATTAGCTAAAACGATGACCGTTTCTTTTATAGAAATTAATTTCTACTTTTAAATAATAAAAAGTTGATTGCGATGCACAAATGTACAACATAAAGAGTCTCATATGGCTAATGAAATATAAAACTCAAATATAGTAATAATACCGGCGTATAGATGCGGTTTTAGTTTGCAACTATATTATCTTTATCATAAATGTGTACTTGCCTCTTAGAACAGGTGTGATATATGAAGCAGGTATACACATGTGTATAATATCCGTTTACAACTCTTTTAAGGAAGTTGTTTTTCTAGAAATTTTTTGTTTTCTTTCCCAACAAAACACAGCAGACGACTAATCTTTCACTGCGAGATTAAAATATGTGTAAAAATAACTTTCTTCCGTATTAATTGGATAGTTTGTTGCATTCCTGCATACCTTTACAATATAGTGTCAACCGCTAAGAAATATATATATATAACATAAAAAGTTAAGGTAAAATCTTTGTCTTATGTCTTCCTAATTAGATTATAATTTTTACTTATCTAATAAAACTTAATCGGCTTTGGATTTATCGATTTCTATGTTTTTAAAGTGTCTTTTTGAAAACAATTTTTTGGATATTTTTTTTTCTTTTTATGTATGATATTTTCTTACATATTTTTACAGGTCGTGGACATAATGGAGAAGGTATGAAGCCGTAGTATTTTTATTCAAAAAAAAAAGAAAAAGAAAAAAATGATTAATCCAAAATGGAAAATGTAATTTTATCGGCGTACCAGGATTTCAATGTCAAAGTTTGTGAAGTTTTTCTCTGTTCAGTGTTATTTAAATTTAAATTTTAAATTGAAAAATTCATATATTATCGACATCCACAAAATAATTAACAAATAATATCAAAAGTCAATTGAATTTCAGCCAACCGAATTATAGAATAGTTTAATTTCCTGCTTCAGCTTTTGTAATTTTGATGATCATATACAGCAGTCAGTCGTGTACCTATGGTGGAGAGCAGGAAGTTGGTATCATGTATCGTGGTTTTGTTTGGTTTAGCTCTTCATGGTTAATATACATTTAATTATTCTTCAAGGATCATCAAAATTTATGTAAAATTTGACATGATTAAACTATATTAAAATGTCAGTAAATAATTAATAAGTTTTGATAACATATAGAGAGAATTAGATACCAGTCTTTTAAATCTATCTGGCCTTTCTAGCGCCTCTGAATACAGGCCTATTTCGACATTTCATATATGTATTAAATACTAGGGAATAGTCACAATTAATTAGTATGTATTTTATATCAAAAAAAACTTATTCGAAATTTTCATTTGATCATGAAAAAAGTCAAAAAGGTTGAATATAATTTGTTTCCCAAATTCAATAACAAAAAATCGCACATAAAAAATTTAATCGTCTGTAAAATGAAAATGATTGCTTTTTTCTCATAAATTTATATTTATTTATTAAAAAGTTGTTAAATTAATGATAATGTCTGTTGTTTTTTCGATATAAAACTTTCATGCAAAATAAAAGATGAGAAAAATCTCATTCACAAAAAAGTAAAATTGAAAATAAATAATGATTATGATAACATTGATGTTGGAAGCTTAGGAAAGTTCCGCCATTGAACACACACGCAATATAAATTAATTTATTTAAGTAAAGTCTCTAAAAGTTTGAGTATGGCACTAGAAAATGCCATCAAGCATACAGGCATTTTAAAATCGGAAAAATTTGTGATTGAAATATTCGAAGGCTAACTATAATAATATTTATCTTTATTGTAAAAAAAAAAAATCTATTAAGAAAATGCATCATAAAAACACCTAACCTAAAAATCTTGAAAAGAAAAATGGAATTTTATGTTTTTCTTTTGCTTAGAGAGAGAGGAAGAGTCTCAAAAGATAGATTTTTAAATGTCGAATATGCTCGAGTATAATACTGTAACGAAATTGATTGGAATTATTAACATGATGTGGCCTCAAATGCGCTGAGCCCATTTCCCGTCGTCATCATCATCATCATCAGAGTAACCACCATTCTCAAATGATATGATCATCATCTTAAAATTTGAGATTTAACAAATTTTAATTTTTTAAGACAGCATGGGAAAGAACGGAAAGCGAGATGAATGCTTAGAGGTATTTATTTATTTATTATTTTATATTTTATTTCAAATGATAAATACTTCTTGTAAAAGCCGAGGCCAAATAGCTTGATCATCATCATTCGAAGAGAAAGTTGCCTTGGTAAGTTTTTAGGTTTTTTGTTTTCGTTATTATTTTCTTCCATTTTAAATATTTAAGATTAAAGATTCTTTAATGTCATTTTCATTTTTTTTTTTTTTGGGTACACAATCTCATCAATAAATTTCATAAATAATTTTTAAAAGTAATTCAATTGGTTTACACGGGCCTTTTGTATGTTAGCTCATATGTTTTTCTTTCAGTATCTAAAAATCATTGTTTTTAAACTCTCACGAATTGCGCATGTGCTAAATACTTAGCTTTTTTTCCGTTTTTACCTTTTAATATTTTGGGTGCAATTGTTTTTAATTTAAAATTTTTGTATTATGAAATATATGTAATTGAAAATGTTTTGTCAGTGGCGTAGAGAACGAAAATTTCTTAACTAACTGTATAAGAGCAAAGGCCAGCTTCTATTTGATAGATTTATAACTGTTTTGAAAGGAGAGTCACCTCACTTATTAAATGAAGTGACTTGGGAAGAGAGTAATGCCACTTCATATGTTAACATCCGTATGTTAACGTTACTGTTTTATATCAGTTTATCTACTTTATAATTCACTAATATGTTTCTACTTTATGGTTGGCGGTCAATTTACCGCCGGGCCCCACGTAGAATTACACCCGGTCTTTCTCGAGCCTAACACACTTGCTGGGATAGTTTTCTATATCACATTGCGCGCGACTATACCCTTCGACGATTACCGAACGACTAACTCGCAAGTGCAATCAGTTTCTGTGTTAAATGATCACTAAGTGTATCCTACCTCGACGGTGAGCTGCCATAAAGCAGAAGCGTCTACATTTACTACAGTCGGGACTTTCTTTCGACTTTTCTTATTTTTTCCGTCGTTAACACAAGTGTCCTAATTCTTATAATAGGCCTGACTAATTTTTTTTTCGTCGTATTAGTTACTGTAACAAATTATTTTGTATTTAACTTAATTTTGAAAAATTCTCCTCATTCGTAACATATCTTTGGAGGAACTCTCCTCCGAACTACGCCAACGCCTTTTAGCTTTTATTTGTGATATTATTATTATTATTATTATTTTCAGGTGAATTACCTTCCAAATTGGGTATTTTTTGTTTGGCCCGTTATGTTTTTTTACGAAATTACTATGTTTTTTTTTATAACCTTGTAAAACAGAGAAAAAATCATAAAAAGCTCGTCAAAGGTGTACCTTAGTAAAAAAAAAAAAAAAAGAAACTAAAATAAGTTAAGCTTTGAATATCTATACTTAAATATTTTTCAACTATTTTTAAGACGAGGTTAAAATTACCCCGTGACCAAGTTTTACACTGTTTTAAAGTTGAAACTTTTATTTCCTTTGATATTTGAATTATTTTTTTGTAAGGCATTGTTTTATAAACGTTGAACTTTGTTGTTTACGGCCCCCAGAATAATTTATACATATACGTACTTCGACTTTTTTTTAAAGATAAAAACGTTTCTTTTTTGTGATAGAAATGTTTTAAATTTTATCACTGATTTTATTGGAATTCAAGGAATGTCATATGAAATAAGAAAAAAAAACGTGTACTTGAAATTATATCGCAAAAAAATATTTCACGCTTAAAACAGGCTTTTTAAAAATAGTTTTTTTTTTGTTTTGTTTTAACAAACTTTTGATTACAAAATTCTTATCAACTTTGGTGTAGAAAATTGGAAAATTCCTTTGTGAAATTTTACCTTGGTATATTATTGAAAACCATTACATTTCTTAATTAATTCATTAAGACATTACAATACTATGACACCATCAAAAACAGTATGAATTTAAGTAATAATAATATTAATAATACGGTTCAAATCGAGCCTGAAGGGGGAAATTAATACAAAATATCATCGATAGGATATTAGGAATTATATAAGAGCTTTCTCACTTCATATTTACTGAGGTAAAAGTCATATATACAAATATATTAGTTTTTCAAGTACATCAAAAAAAATTGTTATGAACAGGCTTATTTTCTTCAAGGAATATTTTTTTCTCAACTATCCTTGAACCGATTTTATTGAAATTTAATACAGTATCGTAGTACAGTAGTATCTACCATAGGGCCTAATAACTATATTCAAGGAAGTTGTGTAACTTTGCGTACAGACTAGTCTACCACTACATCGTCGTTTGTTAAAAAGTGGCCGAATAGTGTACATAATTTGGCGAAATTAGTTCCTCTGATAGAAAAAAAAAATGTTTTTAATTACTAATTATGATTAATTAAATTTGTTTAAAATAATTAGTCATTAATAATAATAAAAAATTTTATATAAATCAATTGTTTTTGGCGTCTTTCTTATCAAATTTTTATTGCTTGAAAAATTAAAACAATTAAAATTTGTAATCAAAACGAGTCATATCTTGTTTTTTTTTCTTATATTATATAATAAAATATTTATTTAAAAAATAATCCCTAACTAAAGTTTATACGTAAATTCAATTTCTTCAATTATAGATTTTTCTCAATTTTTTTAGGTGATAATTATGGAATTTTTCTAAAGTCGCATATTCATACAACTTTTATTTATTTTCGCAATTTATTTCTTTAATTTAATTTAAGTAAGAAAATATTATTTCAAATTTATCTAAATACAATTAATTGTCTGTTTGTACGTTTGTTCAGTCATAGGTAGGAAGGAAGAGTAGGGGTACTGCGTAGAACACCAGGCATCTTATGAGCCAATTGCGATTTCTACGAGACCAAGAGTTACCCTATTGAGAAACCTATTTCTCTTCAAAGCATTTGATTTTCTTGCAAAATTTCATTAGACTGCCCATGTCAGTCGCTTGAAGCATCCCTAAATTCCCGAAGGAATGGTTACTTGTTACGAGTTCGAGATAGAACTGAGTATTCACATAAAATGTTTTTGATGTCTTCAGCCACTCCTATGTCTCCACAGTACCGACAGAGATCTGTTTGCACCAATCCCAGTCTTTTAGCGTGCTTTCTTAACAGACAATATCCTGTTAATACCTCAATGATTGTTCGTAGATGATTCCTATTCTAGTCTATTATAAGAATCGACTTTTTCTGATTCAGTTTCAGTCGTATCAACATCCGAAATTAAAAGTTATAAGAAGTTAAGCGAACAGTTCTTATAAAATTAAAATTTCTATAAAGTTCTAATTCTGAAAATAATAATAAAAAAAAACACTTACCCTCACGAAACAGTATGGTAATCCTTCTTTATTTGTTTTTGTATCCATTTTTATTGAAATTTGGTTAGTAATTTTTAAATTCGTTAGAAATTTGCATTCCTTTATAGATTCATGAAATAAACATAAAACATCGAAACACTAATCAAGTTAATATCCACTTTAAGGTAATTGTAAATAATGTAAAATTATAAACAAATCATAAAATTAAATATTCTTCACTTCGTTTTTTTTTATTTTCAAATCCAATTTTTAATATGAAAATCACTTTAAATTATTGATCTTAGTGCGTGCGTGGTGACTCTGTGTGCGCAACAAACTAACAAGATTGCAATTAGATTTAATGTCAGTACCGGCAAATATAAATATAAAGATTTGCATTCGTGACTCAGGTTCAGTGCACCAGTTTTATTTTCAATTTTAAACTTATTTTATTTCTTAAAAATAGTTTTTTTCTAGAAATTTGCAATTGCACAATTCTAAAAAGGTTTCCAATAACATTTAAAAACTTATTTTTTTCACTTTTTCTTTATATATTCTAGAAAATTGGTTCGCATTTTCTTTCCAATCTAACTTGAACTTAATTTTTGATCTTCAGCGATCCACGTAATAATTTCACTGAGTACGAATCTCGCACCAACAGAAAATTCTTCATCATATTTTTAACATCAAAACACAATTTGTAATATTATGTTCTCTTTTCTCAATTCATTAACACGAATTGGAATCCAATTTCACTTGTTTTACTAAAAAAAAAGAAAAAAAGTTACAAAAAATGATTTAAAAACGGATAAAGTTTGCGCGATTATTTTGGTTGTTATTTGCGGAAAGATTGTAATGAAATATGTTTTTTACATCAACTCGAAAAACGTTAAAAAAAAAACAACACAATAACTGATTTACATCGTCAAGGTGAGCGCTGTTCTGAAGAGGTAAGACTCTCTTCTTCATCATTATTACGATTATTACAACAATCAAGATCGTGATCGCATCTTCATTTATGTTTATATTTAAAACTAATTACGCGAATTCGAAAAGATCGGTCAAGGATTTTTCTTATAGAAAAATATGGCACATGGGAAAATTATAACATCTTGGAAAGTTTTCAAAGGGCGTGAAAATTAATGGCAAGGTGCACGTGTAGTGAAATTTAAGCAAAAAAAAGAAGTCAGCCTGCAACCACAAACCGAACGTTATAAATTTTTATGATAAATTGATAAATTGTTTTGTTATCCGGTGTTCTGTTACGTACGGCTCAGAAGGATGATCAGCCAGAAAGGTTGGATAAAAGCAATAATTGTGAAAAATTTTTTAGTTCTACCATATGCAAGCGACGTTACAATAATGAAGTGTACAAAATATACCAAGAAGTCAAGCACCGGAAAGAAACTCAAATGGGTTGGACACTCACTCAACTAAATTATTATTTAGCGCTGAAACCCGTATAGAAACACGGAAGGTAAGGCAGATCAAAATTCAGATTGTCCGAATAAGTGGAGCAAAGGAAATGGGAATCCTTAATTGAAAATCAGAAGGGTTAGACTGATACAGAGCATAGCTCCGTAAACTTTTTACCCTAACGGCACATATAAGCACTTTTTAGCCTTCTGTGGAACACTATACGTTTTCAACTTCAAATTAGGACGAAACAGTTTCAAAATCAGACTAAACAATTGAAATTTTGAAATTCTTTAGGCCCATTTTGAAATTGTTTAGTCCCAATTTGAGGTTGAAAAGGTGTAGTTTAGTAAAAATATACAGAGATCAATATGTTTTATTCATGTTCTCGTGCCTGCCATCAACTCTGTGTATTTTCTCCTCTTGTTTGTCTCCAAGAAAAGTGGCACATCTAGCATCATCTTGAGGCATCATCATCTTGCGAAACTCTGATCTAGAAGATTCCAAGACCTAGATTGTTGTGCCATTTTTTATATAGTACCGATTATTGATAAAGTGTAAATTTGTCTTTCAGAAAAAAAAAGAAAAGTTGAGAAATATGAACATAAAATTATAATAGTTTTCGGTAAATAACTTTTGATTTTTATCACCCATTTTCTTGTAAATCCGATTGGAAACATGTCCAATGTACAATGTAGTAGATTTAAAAACATTTTTTTTTGTTATTTTCTTGTTATTTGTGGTCTTGAGTACTTTTTTTTTCATGGACAACATACATATTTTCAAGACGTGAAGTTCTTGAAAAAGTTAAGAATACAAATTTCTTTCTTTTTGCTGAAAATGTTTTTAATAACTAAAAACTATTGTTTTTTGTTTTTAATTTTTTGTACAAACAAAGTGTAAAAAGTTTTTATTAGCACTTTTCTCTTTTTGAAAAAAAAAACATTTAACTATGAACAAAAACAATAAAAATAGAATATGAATTACCTTATTTGTTTTAAGTGTTAAATATTTATTTGATTTGTTTTAATATTAAATTTGTTATTAATATTGAAAATTTTGTCGTATTTTTATAGTTCAAGGATATTATAGCTTTTTAAAAATAGTTTAGCGGTCACATGAATAAATAACATGTTTTGCATTGCTTCCCATAGAATAGGAAAAAAGCTTTGTGATGGACAGATTTTGTTGGATCAAAACTTTGTTTGATAGTATGATAGTATGCGGTCTCCAAAATTGCACATTAAAGAATGGTATGCACTTAGTATGCACTTTAAGCGAAACGAAACTTCTTATATAACTAAACGGAAAATTTCGTTCATATTTTCGTTTTGCCAGTATGCAGCTTATTAGGGAAATTTCTATTTTAAGAGACTATAGATCGCATGATCAAACTCTCCAAAGTTTTTCATTTCAAATTTCTATGGGAAATTTTGTTTTGCTTGAACTGCATACAAACTGCATACTAAACCTTATTTCTTGAATGCGCTATTCGATATAACTATGGTGACCATACTTTTATTTAATAGGACAGTCCTTCATTTCCATTGTCTTGTCCTGTAGACTTATTTTTAATTTATTTTTAAAATAGCTACTTTGTCCTTTATTTTCTTAATTGAAATATTGAAATATTAGACTGGAAACATTTAAAGAACATTGACCAGCTTTAAAGAGAATATTAAAACTATTAAACTATTATAAAAAATCGCGACTTTTTGGAACTGGATTCTGAAATATTTTTGCTCCAATAAAAATTTGATGAACGAAGATCACATCTGCCACTCATGGAGAATTATTTCATCAATGTAAGTTTAAAAGAAATGTATTTTCAGAAAAAATAAGCTTTCAATATTACAATTTTCTATTTCTATCTATTATATAAAAAAGTTTTTTCCGCACATCATTTATAAAATTTTGTAGTAGAAAAAACTAAACAATATATTTATAAACTGGAAAAATTTTCGGCACCGGTGAGGATTCAAAACTCACGCACGCAGTTCGTCTCAGCAAGTCTCGCGCTTTTACCAATTACTCCATGGAAATTAATGCTCAAGTAATTCAGATTCGTTAATATCAAATCATAACTGAATAAATAATTATAACTAAAAATAAAATGTTCGCCATCAACGGGATTCGATCTCGCGCAGTGGGTTTTACTAGGTCTCGCGCTTTTACCAATTACTCCATGGAAATCAATGCTGGAAACAATTCAGATTCGTTAATATCACATGTTATCATTTCTATTCACACTGGTCAACTGTATATCGCTTTACGATGTAGAAGCAGAGGAGGTATAAAAATAGAGTGCAAGCTAGAACAAAAGGTCATAAAAAACATTGTATTTGAAGAAGCCGTGAAATAAATCACAAAAGCAGTTATTTTTTTGCTTCTTACTCTATTATACTTCATTTTTTACCATTACATTACATGAAAACTAAAATCTACTCGAAGTCCACTCCGGGACCCGGCGAGCGAAGCGAGCAGGGGTGGAGCCCCCTAGTAAACAATAATATAATTTCAAGATTCTAATAATTTACACAAATATTAAAATATGTTGTAATTGAAACTTTCATTAAGATATAATTATTACTCTGAAAGACCAGTAATTAAATCTTACTAAAATATTTTCTGATTCTTTCTTAATATCTATTTTTTGAACGATTAAAAAACGTTTATTTGAAAATTATTAATAAATCAAACAAAAAGAAAAAATAAATTCTACATAAAAGAAAAAACAGATTTCTCCACACGTTTGGATATAGCCTAGATTTGCATAAAGAGATAAGAGCCTCATGAAATCTATAAAGCCATTGTTATTATATTTCTCTATTTTGATTGGGTGGGAAGGAAAGGGTTCCAAAAAGAATAGATATTCAAAATATTTAATCATGAATCACCATTTTTTTTTCTTTTAGTAGCAGTCTAGTATAGAGACTTATGTTTTAACGACCAGAAACCGCGAGTCCGAGATATAGCAATAAATATTGGACTAATGCTAAATCCAAACAGACATCATCGAATTTTATAGCAAACTAGATATGTAATAAAAATTCCATAAAAATAGGTTAAATCTATGTTTGAAGGTGAAAACTAAAAACAAATATATGATAATCTCTATTCAGCGTTCTTAACGGAGAGCAATAATAACAATATTAATGGCACTTTCACTAAAATTTAATTCCCAAACTAATTTTAATAACAATAGAGGCCTCAACACAAAAAAATTACGTAGAATAAAACTTGTTTGTTTTTTTATTCCATTCAGTCGGTCCAGGCCTGGAATTTTGATGAATTTATTGTTTTTTTTATTATTATGAACTGAAAAAAAAGTAATCCTTATTTCTGGTTTTTTATATTTAAACCTAAACTTGATGAGCAGGTAAAAACTCTGACGCAGGTATTTGGGATGATTAGATCCTTTATTTTTTTTTTTTTTTAACTGACAACAACTAATAATTCCACTAAAATAAAAATCTACTCAACCATTTTTCGTGGTTTCACATATATTTCATTACAATCCAAAGTTTGAGTTTTTGATTAGAATTTAATTAAAATTTATGAAATTTTTGTTCATTTTTAAGAACACGCGAAGTAAATTTCGCACGCATAAAATAATATACCTTAATAAAAAAATTAAATATGAAGAAAAAACGCACAAAATAAAAATTATTATGTTTTGATTATCGATTTTAAATGAATTTCGACACGCGAAAAAAAAACCGCTCACTCTAACAAGTGTCGAATATTAACTGAAAAATTAGGTTTTTTTTACATTTTACCTGTTTGAGTTTTTCTAGCCAGGTGAGAATAAAATATCCCACCGCAACATGCATACACTTAAAAACATGTTTAGCAGAGTCACTTTATATATGGGAAAAATAAGCTTTTTGTTAACTTCGGTTTTTGTACGTGCTAATTCAAAACAAAAAAAAAAACCGTTCATATCGTATCACAGTTACGATCTTGCTATTCATTGCTTCCCAGCGAAATACGTGATTTTAATTTTTATTTTAGGCTATGTGTGAATGCATTATCGTTTCCCGACCCAATCAATAGAAACGATTTTCATTCAAAGATTCAAATTATGCTATATTTTATTTCAAATATTCAAAGTCTATAGCAGTGTTTCCCAATCTTTTTTGTGCCATGCCCCACCTTAGCCACCTTTTTTGTGCCATGCCCCGCCTTAGCCTTCCTAAAATTCTTATGCCGCCCCCCCTATGTAACATACATAATTTTTAATATTAAAAAATTGAATTCTTCACTTAAGAAACTAAATTTGGCACCGAAATCTAGCATTGCATTTAAATGGCCCGGAGCGAAAGGGTTAAACTCGTGTCATGTCCATTTTCGAATTGCCCCTACTAACAATCAAATTGCCCCCCTGTGGGGCGTGGGCCCCACGTTGGGAAACACTGGTCTATAGTATTGTATTCTATATTACATACGATGTGACAACTGGGAACGAAAATTTGAAGATTTTCGAAGTTGATAATGTTGTTCACACCAAGTTGGAAAATGTCCAAATATAAAAACTGAAGACTTGCCTTTTCCTCTTTATCTTTATTTACATATTTCGAAACTAATATGACAGTTCAGCAGGGATGTTTATGGCCTATGGTAGTAGGTACTACCAGAAAGAAAGGTTTCAAGGCAATTATATCGATTTGTACATGTCCGTCCGGCCGTATACAATTCATCAAAAGCGGATATCTCGTTATTTACAATGTAAGTTCTCTATTCCATAACTCAATTCTGCTTAGGGTTTAAGGATTAAGGATAAATTTTAGGGAGAAATATTCATTGTAGAAGAGTAAAACAAATTCTATCGATATAATTACTTTATTACAATGATAATAATTTTTATTTTATAACAATCATATATATATATGTATATATAATTTCTATTCATTTTCTGTGTGTCTTAAAAATAAGTAAATCACATCAAGAAAACACAAAAAAAGAAATCTCCAAATTTCTAATAAAATTAAATTTTTGAATTTACTTAAAAATAATACAAATATTGTAATATGAATATTTAGAATAAAATAAAAACGGGAAGAACAATCTCGTCACGAGATCTTTCGCTAACTTGCAAAATTATTTTGCTTGTTTGTCTGAATAATAAGGAATTTAAAAAAAAATTAATGATATTACGACTGACAGTAACAGCAATAGAATGTATGCGGAAATGAATGAGAAAATAGCATTTATATATGTATATTATTTTATTCTGTTAAAATTTTCTCTTCTCTATTTTCTCCCTTTATATACGATTTTATCTTTTTCTTTAGTCATTCTTACGCTGTTCAGCTTTTTATATCCTACTCTAATTTCTTAAAATTGGAAAAGCAAATACTGTACAATATTTAATCTGTGTCCTGAAGATCATAATTTGCTTCAGAAACTTGCAAAGTATGAGTTTTTAAAATTTTTTTAAATTTTATAAAGTAAACTCGTGACGAGCGCTAATATTAATAATTCAGAAATTTTAAAAATATAAAAATATTTTTTTTTTTAATGTTTAGAGTACACAAAAAAAGCTAATTTTTGAAAAGAAAAAATATCGTACACTTTTAGGACTCCATAACTCGTTCGTTTTCGAACTAGCGGTTATTTCGCCGCTCATAGTTTTAATGTCATCTGTCAAGTTATAGAAATTCAGTATTATATTTAATATTGAATTTCTGAGTTTGAAAAATCACTCCAATGTGGCCAAAGAAGTTTCACTTCAAAAAGTTACACGACAAGAATTTCTATAGTCCTGCAAATATTGCAATTGAAAATTCTTTGTATTAAGAGCATAAAAAACCTCCAAAAAGAAGGTTTGCAAGTGTTAAACGTGATCACAATGCCATCACAATTGTGACTGATTGTGATCACAATTCATCTTTATGTCATAAATGTAAAACTTGATCAGTTTAAATTGTGTTATTCGGTTGGTTTAAACGCAAGTTTAAACTAGCACTGAAAATCTGAGCATTAGAGTGTGACGATATAACATATTTTGAAAACATAAAATCATTTTTAATGTTAAGAAACCAAAAAATAATAGAAATAAACGAACACTGTCTTTATGTATGCCTCGTTGATTAGGAAATCGTTTATAAATAAAAGTAAAAGTTAGAAAAAAACATAGTAACAACATTTGATTAAAATTAAAACAAATAGTATTTAGTTAATCATAAAATATAATCAGGCTTCTTTAAGGAAATCCTTATTAAAAAGATATCCTTTGTTTTTTTTTTATATCAAAAAGAAAAACCAAAAACTAAAAAAAAACTTAAATGTTTTACATTTATAAAAACAAGAAGAAGAAAAAAATTATTATTAAAATGAAACAGAAAAATTTTAAATTTTAAAAATATAAAATAATATTTTATAGTTTTGTTTGTTTTTTTAAGACACTGAGTCACACAATTTTAAAGCACCGACAAATAATTAATGTTTTATTTTGTAAATTCTTCGCTTGTTGTTTTTGTCTTATTTTATTTTTTAAAAAAAAATTATTTTAATCATGTTTTATTCCAAACTCCGACGGAAAATATTTCCGATAGATAAAATTTTTCCGATGGAATTTTTAGTTTGTATTTCAAATTCCGACGGAATTCGTATGAAATATTATTATATGAAGAAAAAATTCCGATGGAATGAATTTTGAAATTCCGTCTTTCAGAAAAAAGATCCGAACAGCGATTCAGGCATACATTTGTCGACATTCGAAGTCACTTTTCCAAGATACCACATATGGTTGATAAAATGCGTCAGTGTGGGTGCGAGTAAATGTGTATTTAGTCATTGAATTCGAAACAAATGTTTTTATTATTCGGAGAATACATTGTCATTTTTTGTTGATTTTTTTTTTAACTAAAAATTTGTTTTTTGGTAAAATTATTTTTCTAAAAGAGAAAAATAATTTTATTTAGTTTAGTGCTAAATAGTACTAAAGTAAAAATTAATTTAACTGAGAATTAATCGTTAAACAGAAAAAAAAATTTTTTTATTTAAAATTAACGAAATCTTTCATACAATTTACTAACGGAAAAATACTGACTAGTCCGAGAGGACGTCAGAAAAATTGGTGACAAAAAATTTCCCGACGGTATAAATAATTTCCTTTTCGAAATTAGATTTAGCGAGGTGGCAAACTCTTTTCTTCATATTAGGGAAATTTTTCAAAAAAGGTGGCAATAAACGTCGACAAATGTACGCCTGAATCGCTGTTCAGTTTTCATTTATTCCACAATATCCTTCATTATAATGATGAAGCTGTAATCGACGTCTAAGAATGTAAAATAGAAATTTTAATTCCTATTTTGACGGAGTTTGGAATAAAAATGTATTTTTAATAGTTTTTCATCTGGAATTGAAATTTATTATTTAATGTTTCTCTTTTGTTTGTGGTTTTTTGAAAATTTTATTTATTCAAATTTTTGTTTTTATAAAGGCTTTTTGTATAATCAGTTATTTTTTATTATTTTTTTTTTAATAAATATAAAGTTTTATTTATTTTTTCTTTAATATTTTATAGAAAAAATATGTATGTATAGTATGTGTGTGTATATATGTATATAATTATGTTTTAAATATTTCTATTTAGGTAAATGTTTTTTAATTCTTTTGTTTTTATTTTTAAGATTAGTAATACAGAAATATCAGAATTTCTTTTTGTTTTAAAACATTTATTTTTTAGCCTTTTCTTTTTTTGAATATAATTTCTTGATATATTTTCATTTTTTTAAATGGCAGTCATTTTTTTTTTAAATAGCCGTTTACGGTAAAACTTTGTAAAATACAAAAATTAAAATATAACATAAGAAAAAAAGAGGATTTCGAAAACCGTGTCACAGCCATTTAAAATTGAATTGAATTTGAAAATTTATTGGATTAAAGAAACATTACCAATACGGAAAATATAAATTTGTTAATAAGGGGAAATTTTGAAATTAGGTTAATTTTAAAAAAAAAATGGCAATTGTATAAAAATAAAATGTGATTCAAAATTGCATGTGCTTCATAATCATACGTTAAGGTAAGCTGCGGTAATTTGTCATACAATTATATAGGATTTGTATGGTTTGCTAATCGTGCTTTAGGAACTAAGTGCAATAAGGTGCTACAACGGAATGACTAACAAAATTCTTAACACCAGTTGGATTCTGCAAAATGAATCATATATTTAGTAATCCAATTTGGCAGCTAATTTGCCATTTTCAAAAATTGTTAAGATGATATTCTAAATCCTATCTTTGAAGCAATACACCAGATTTTATACCTAAGCTCATCAAGTGATAGTAAAATAAAATGGCAAAGTATCTGAAAAATATTTAATCTGAACAAGTTTTGGCTGAAAAACTTTCTCTTATGCCTGTGCAGATGGCACCCATATGCAATTTCAAATATTATTTTATTATGTGTCCTCTTAATTAAATTTTGGATATAATCAACTTCCCTGTGTTTTCATTAAATTCATTGTTGTGATCTTGTTCCATTTTCAAAATCGTATGTTTGTTTATACTCTTTCTTCTACTGCTTAAGTTTCTTCCCCATATCTAAGTTGCGATTTTGAAAAGAGCAAACTACAATCTATATGTATTGTGTACAAGTTTAATATCGATTAGATTTCATTTTCGGTTCTGAATTCTATTGTCGATTGGCCCGTACGAATTATGTCAGCACACTTTACAGATTTTCCACTTTTCACTAATGAAAAATTGCAGAATATCGGTTTCATTAATTTTGAAAAATAAAAAGTTTTCATCTATATTATATTTGTGAACTTTTGTTTGCATGTACCCAGTTGGCTTCCAAATCGTTGGACCGATTTAGATGAAACATATCTCAAACGATTCTTTGTTCCAGGGCGCTGCTTATAGGGTATATCACGCCAACTTTTAACGTACATAATTAATGAAAATACTAATCAATTCCGGCATAAAATATTCGACAAAAAGTTAAACCTGGTAAGTGAGTTCATATGGTCAATTGCCGACAGCTACATCAAAACCGGGCGAGATTAGACTCATGCCACGCCTACTAATAATACATTTTTCTTAAGAGTATAACAAGCTCCATTTTTGATGATTAGAATTCATTTTCAACCCGAATAGGGTCGAGTATTTTGCTAGTAAGAAGATAAAGCTTTAACATACATTTGGAGTCCTTTATTTCTGGGAACTTACTTGTATAGTATGCTTATATTATTTTGAATGGCACACTTCAATGTATTCGATGCTTTTTAATACCATAATTCAAAAAGAATATATAAAAACAATTGAAATCTTAAATATCGTCTTATTTATTGAAATGAATGAAAGCGTTTCTTAAACGATAACGCAAAATTTATTTTTTATATTCTATTCCATGATCTTAACTTTCTTATTTATAATCTAAAAATACTAAACTAATAAAAAAGCACGCTTATTTACGACATAATGCTGAAAATCGAATTGTATTTAATATAATAAAATAAAAGAAAAGACCATAATTTGTACACTTTATACAATTGCCATTTAAAAATTAAAAAAAAAAAGAGTTAAATTTTTAAAAATAATTTTCTTTTGTGGGATAATGTTAAATTTAAAATAACTAATTATTATTATATAAAAAAAAAAAAAGATAACAAAAACATACTTATAACAAATCACAAAAAAAAATTTGTATGTTTATTTTGGATATTTCGAAAATTAAAAGTAAAAATATAAATTATAATTTTTTTTTGTTTGTTTTTAATTTTGCATTGTCCTGAAGCAAATTCATTGAAAAATTTGCACGAGGCACTTTGCTTAAAATTGTAATCAAGTCTTTTAGGGTTTTGTTGGTTTGATTTTTATTTTTCAAATTAGTTTTAATTATTTTTGAAATAATTATAATTATGCAATTTTAAAACTTAATATTTTGACGAAAACATTTTTTTTTGTTTTTTTTGTACAAAGTTTAAAAAGAAAATTCTTTTGCATAAATAAAAAAATAAACCATGACATTTTCAATGAATTATTTCTTCTTTTTATTATTATTATTAAATAAAAAAGAACTTAAAAACAATAATTTCTATAAAATAGATAACTAATTGCAATCCATAATTGTTGACTTCTTTTTTATATCGAATATAATCCGGTAAATCAGGATATTATCTTTATTTCCACATAAATTTCAAGTCCGCTGACATATTTACGTCCGCCACATTCTTCGCTGCATTAAACTATAAAAAAGAAATGCAATCAAATATTACTCAACTATTATTTATTTTGGAATTTGTTTTTAAATAAGTCATTTAAATTTCTTTGTTGTGGGGATTTTCAATTGTTTAAGAAATCCAACTGAATTTTATTGTAAACTAGCTGAATTCCTCCCTGGCATTGTTTGGGGTCCCCAGATTCTACATGCCCCTTGATTATTAAAAATTTAGATTTAATATAAAACCAGAGTTCATTATATTATGAATGATTTTTATTAATTTATTCAGTATAGAAGGTATTTTAAAATTTTATGTGATTTATTTGCAAACAGGTAAACAACATTTTTTGTTTGGTTTTGTTTTGTTTTCTTTATTTTCTTTATGTTATGAATTTGTTTAATTGTCGTAGAGCTTATACACCGCAAGAAATGCATATTCCATACAAGTGCGAATGCGAAAACATTTGATATATGTATTTTCACAAATGATACGATCATCATCAAAACCGTGAACCGATATGTGCAAACAAATAACAGAATTTCAGTTTTATAGGTATAGATAAATAGATATAAATAAACGACCTGGACATATAATATGGTAAAGATGCAAAATATTAGAATATAAACGGATTTTTCCATATGTTACAGATCCTTTAATTTGTATTGGACATAGTATGACACATTTTGTGAACCACTACAGTTTAAAAACATTATACTGGCGCTTAACAAAATAATGATGTGGGAAAGACAACAAATTATGGCTCTTTTAATTCCTGCTAAATAAAAAACATTTTTTATTACCTTTTGAAAATTTCCTACAATGAAAATTGAACTCCAGACAATATAAATAAAGTTCATGTTTTGTTAGCTCTTTGAGTCGATTAACAAATATTCGCAAAATTTTGGTTATTCATTGATTTGAATTGAATTTTATTTTGACGAACAACAAAAAATATTTACTAAAGAAATTATGTTTAGGTAAAAATTTTTTGAAATATATCTTATTCATAAAAGTTATTATTATTAAAGAAATTTTTTTTTGCGTTTCAAACAAATAAAAACTAGATTTGTACCTGAAAAAAACATTAAAAACAAAAACGTAAATTTTGCAATAAAAGACGTCATTTGAATCATGAATGGGGGTTGTTTTTGGTTAAAATTAGTAATAATTTAATTCCACATTTAATTCCACGTTTAGAAGAAAAAAAAAACAAAACAAAATATTTACTAATTTGTTTGTAAATAAATAACAAATGCCCCGTGATAAAAGTCGCGTGCGTTGTTTTTTAAAAACAAGATTTGAAATGAAAGTGTTTTAATCCGGTTTGTTGTCCGATAAGGCATTAAAGTATATTCGTTTCATAAACAATAAGCGAATGACAAGATACTGATTAGGGTAAAACATAAATTAGTTGGCCAGTCATCAGTTATTGGCCATTTGCCTACATAAACGGGAAAAAAATAATAATAATATTGGGAAAAATAAGCACGGATACTATACATTTTATACTCGCTTATTTAAGCAACGTTATTATGGGGGGTAATTTTAACGACAGTTATTTAGTACTATATTTGAGGTATAGATGGCACAAATAGAAATTTCGTTTTTTATTCGAGTATTTGAAATCAACAGAAAATTTGTTTGATTTTTGAATCTTCACAAATTGGCCACTTGCCCAAAGTTCAACCAATCAAAGAAAAAGGTATGCTGCTGCATCCATCCTGTCTAAACCCATCTAAATTATAATTTATTGTTTATACACGATGTTATAATTAAATACATATTATTAATGAGGATAACATTTAAAAACTAGTTCATATTTTTATTAATCAAGTTCACGTGTAAAATTAATTAAAAGCTGTACCTTTATTAGTTTTATTAAATTAACACGAAAATAAATAAAAATTAAGAATATGTGTGAAGAATATTAATTAAATATTTAATCGAAAAATGTTTTAAAATGCCCGACATTTCTAGAAGGTAAAAAGGGTGATTCAAACCTTACTTTTTTTTCAATAGGGTTTTTTTGACAGATCACGCGTGACTAGTGTCATTCTGATTTGTCATTTTTGTTCAGTATTGTATGGCAATTCATCATGTCAAGACTTACATCTGAGCAACGTTTACAAATCGTTGCTTGAAAGCATCGAAGAAAATCCGGAATCTTGGGCCAGTGAATTGGCCACCAATATCGTGCGATATCACACCTTTGGACTTTTTTCTTTGGGGCTATGTAAAGTCAAAAGTCTTTGCCGATAAACCAGTGACAATTGAAGCATTGGAAGCGAACATTGCACGTGTAATTCATGAGATTCCGGTCGAAATGCTTGAGAGAGTGATCGAAAATTGGACCGCCAGACTGGCCGAGCTGAAACGTAGTGCCGGCCAACATTTGAAGGAAATTATTTTCAAACATTAATTGCCATACTATGTGCTTAAAGTTGATAATAAAGATTTGATATTTGGATTCAATTCTAAGTGTTTTATTTTTATTTAAAAAAAAAAGTAAAGAATGAATCACGCTTTACAAAACGATATCCTCTTTCTTTTAATTCGATTCATTTTATATAAAACCTACGTTTTTTTGTGTAATTTTTGGTAAAACAAAATTCTAGTCAAGTTCGACTTATGAAGAGAGTTGAGTGTTTGTTTAGAATTCTGTATTTTTCCTGGATTTGAAATTCTTGCATTTTGATAATTATGCTAACTATAAAAATGAAATATATATATTTAAATTAAATATGAGAAATCTTTTTTAAAATGTGAATAAACACCAAATCAATTCGTTATAATCAAATTAAGACGATTTTTCGCAGTTCTAAAATATTTTAGCGGATTTTCTTTTTGTATCATGATAATTATAAGAAATTTATTTCTTTATTTTTTATTTACCTTGATCAAAGCAGCTTGGATTTATATAACTTATCAAATCTTGATCAGACATTGTTGTAATTTCTTGTGGAAATGTTGTTGGCTGTTGTGTTGGATTCGTTTGACCCATATTTGTTGTTTGCACCATCGCCAATTGTTGTACAGATGGATTTAATTTTGGTTTATGCAGTTCATTTCGTACTAAAGAGACTGCTTGAAGAAGAGATTCTTGCGATGCTGATGTTCTATAGATTTTGATAGAATTTATAAGTCAGCAAAGAAAAAAAAAAAAAAGAAAAAAAATCTCAAATGAAAATTTTAATTTTACTTACGTTCCATTTGTTGCTGCCACCAATTGATTAGCTTTTTGAAGATTATGCATAAATTCATTTTGTACATTTCCATTTACAGCATGATTCATTAGCATATTATTTATTGATACATTTTGTAAGGTATTATTATTTTCCGTTGTTATTGGATGATTTGTAATCACATTTGATGTATTAAAATGTTGTAAATGTTGTCCAATCGGTGTTTGAGATTGACAAATATCAATTCTTTGTGATTCATTACCATTTAATAATGCTGCATTTGAGGTAGTCTGTGTTTGTTGTTGTGGCATATTTAACATTTGTGTGACAGTCGTTTGAGGATTACCAGTTAGTATTTGATTTGTATTTAATGACATCAAAGCTGAATTTATATTGGCTTCTTGATTTGTAATAAAATCAGCTGCCGCCTTAAGTATCATATTATTAACATTAACTGTTGATGTTTTATGTACACCATGATGTATTTGATCTGTTATCATATTATTTAGAAGATTCTCTTGTGTCGATTGTGCATTTAAATTCAAATCATTTAATATGGTATTAGCCATCGTTACTTGATTTGAAATTAAACTATTTGTATCTGTTGTTGATGGACACATCATACTTGGTGATACAGTTGGATTTAATATTAATTCTGTTGTTATATGTTCTGATGGTGATTGTTGTGATTGTGATTCGGTTGGCATTATTTGTAAATTAACTGAACTAATTGATGCGGCTGGTTCGGAATTTAATATAATATCTTGTGAATGAATACTATTTCCAGATGATGATGATGATGAATTGGAAGACGGACTATGAACAGATTGTGAAGATTCATTTTGTGGAATATTTAAAATTTGTGTAAGAGTTGGAACTGAATTTGTATTTGTCAAAATATTTTGCGAGAATGTTTGTTCGATATTATGACCAGAATTTGTTGTTATAACATTTATATCATTCATTTGTGTCGGTGAAAATAATCCATTGGAATTATTTGTCGGGGAATTTACAAACATTGAATCATTTGTTGATTTCATATCATTCATATTTGTATCTAAACTGGATAGAAATTTATTAACAGTTTCTTGATTTTGAGCTACTGCTGCTGCAGCGGCAACTGTTAAAATTTGTGATTGTAATTGTTTTGCAATTTCTTCTTGTTTAGCATGTAAATCTACAACGCTCATATGTGATTGGTGATTATCATGAGTTGGAAAATTTTGTAAACTGTTCGTATCTGTTAACATCGGTAGTCCACGTAACGGTAATCCTCCCATAATATCAAGATTTTGTTTATCAATTGTTGTTTGAAATTGTTGCATTTCTTTAATTGTACTACCATCAACTGTATTATTATTATTTGTACATGATGAAAAATGATCTAATGAATCGGTTTGCATTGTATCTGGTGCTGAACTTTGAGAATTTTCATCTAATATTTCAGTTTTAAGTCCTAACTGTTGTGTTAATTGATCAGACATTATTGTTGTTGATGATATTGATGGCCTACGAACGCCTAATGGTAATGTTGTTGGTGGTGGCATCATATCCGAATCCATTTCATGTTTTGGTTCAACTATATTTGATCCCCATAATACTACTGAACATTGTTGCTGTTGCTGTTGTTGTGTTGTGGAATTATCCGTAAAACATGTATCTACAAAATAGAATATATTAAACAAACGAAATAGCATATTGATGTTTTAAATCTTAAAAGTAAATAAATAATATTAAATCTTAAATAAATAAATAAAAAAAAAATACATCATTTCTGTAGCAGTTTTTCCTGTAAGAGATGTGAAAAAAAAAATTATCTCATCAACCAAAGAAAAATATATTTATATTTATATTTATATTTATATATATATATAATCGTAAATCGTAAATTTACTATTCTAGTACAAATTATGAACTATTTCAAAAATATTTAATTTGGATGATGAGTGTTGTTTTGACCACTTTGAATCTCTTTCATACCTGAACTTTCTCAAAAATATAGTTTTTTAATTTAATAATCACTTATACCATGCTATCTCATCGTTCATTTCATTGAAAGAAAAAAAAAAACAACATTAATAATAAATTAGTTTTTCGATAAAACATACAAAATAAAAAATAAAAGCCCAATAACCGAAATTTAATTAATATTTTTCTTATTTCAAACAATTTTTAATAAATCAGAGAATTGAATAATCTGTATTTTAGTTTTTATTTCAAAAATGTATAAATTAATGAATCCAACCACCGATATAGTACCTCAGAGTACCAGAGAGTCGAACTGAAATTTCTATCATTCTATTTTGAAGTTTCGTTCTTCAAAAATAAATATCGTTTCGGTTTTTCTTTGATTGAAAAATCGGCTTTTCCAGTACAAATTGATAAAAAAAAAATTAATATTATAAAAGAAAAACGTCATCAAGAAATTGTAATTTTTGTATCTACTAAAAAAACTTACAAGGAACATTTAATAAAAACGAAAAAAAACTACAGTAAGAAATCTGACAGCATATAAATTAATTAATTACTTTTAGTTTGTATTAAAAAATTAAATATACTACAATAACTCATTTCGAAATGCATTATCTTTTTCTGTAAACAAAATTGATTTTAAATTAGCCAAAAATAATATGACTGTCGTTTGACTTTTGACACGAGGTTCACTTTTTATAAATGTTGGGTGTTAGGTGGCGTAGCAATAGCAATAGTATGTTCGGACCTGAAGCGAAAACATTGTTATTTCATGATTGATTACTTTTCAAGATGTTTTCATTGTTTTTTTTTGATGTTTTAGGTTCACACGCATATAAAACAAATTAAAGTTATATAATAATCGTATAAAGAGACATATGAGCATGCTAAAATGTGTGGCCACGATAACCAATAAATTCGAATACTGTTTATTTTCACCATAAAGAATGAAAATAAACGAAACGGAAATAGAAAATTTCATTTCGTTACGCGGTTTTTGTTAAAAAATTTCACTTCAATTTTTGATTCAGTTCCGGTTCGACTCCCTGCTTGATACTAATGTGAACAAATATATGAAAAATAATGATAAAAAATACTTTAAAAACAAAAAAAAAAATAAAAAATAAAATTTTGATTAGAATTTCTTTTTAACTTTCGACAAAAACAAAATGCTAAAAAATAATTATTTTAAATCAAAATCATACAAGATTTCTCAAAAAGTGAAATAACCAAAAACCATCTCAAATCCATTCAAACACAAACGCACACACACTACTATTGAAAAAATGTTCATAATTATTTAAATTAAAAATTCTAAAATTTAAAAAAAAAATATGAACATTTTTTTTTTGAAAAAACACATTCACACTCAATTTCGTTTGCTTCTACATTTTCAAATTTCATTCATTTATATTCAAAAAAAAAAAAAATTTGCACTATTCAAAGTGATCAATAAATAATTTCTAAAAACTTAAAATTTACATTATTTATTTTTTTAAATTTTTTTTTTCTTTTTTTTTTAGGGAGTGGGTGGGCAAGGGAAGAAGTAACGTCTTTTAATCTGAAAAAATATAGAGAAAAAGGAACCAAACAACCAACGATGTGTTCCACACAAGTAGTACAAGTGCCCCGCTGAACGACGCCACTAATTAAAAAATTAAAATTTAAAAAAAAAAAATTTCTTTTGTTTAAGAAAAGAATTTTCTGACTTTTAAATAAGTTCTGTTTTTTTTTTTTTTTTATAAAAAATAATCCCGAATTTTTAATATTTTAATTTAAGAAAAATATTAAGAAAAAAAAAAGAAAATTTAATTAATTTTAATTCAAAATTTACTTTTTTTTTTGTTTTATTAAATTTTTTCAATTTTGAAAAAATAAAATAAAACAAAATTTTAAAATTTACTTTAATACTTTTTTTTAATTTACTTTTAAAAAAATTAAACGAATTTTAAATTTAATTAATTTTTATTATATATTTTTTTTTTGTGGCATTTTAAGTTAAGTTTTTGATTTTTTTTTTTTTTTATAAACCAGTACCCTGATGATCAGTTGCTGGATGATTTGTAGAAGACACGACGTCGCAGATTTTATTAAGTAATGATAAACAGCATCACAGAACCTTAGAAGAAGTCATTCTCCGGGGGTAGAGAAGAACATGTCCAAAAAAACACCTCAACATCATCATATATATGCATATTGAAACGGTTGTATCGTTTATCAGTGGGCACGCGGCACGCAATACGCACCTGGTTTTTTTTGATGATGGGACAACACAAACACATGGCAATATAATAAACGTACCATATTTCGGATTCTAGAATCTTGAATTTTAGATTCTGTTCTTATTTTTTTTCGTATTTTATTTTTTAATTTTACTTTATTTTTTTAATTTTTTTTGTTCTAAATTTTCATGATGGTACGTTTTTCGCTTTCCATATATATTTGTGTGGATGTCTTGTATATTTATTACTGACTAACATTTCATACCTAAAATCGCTATGAGAAGGAAATAAACGAAAAAAAAAACAACATTTTGTGATTAGTGTGTGATTGAATTTTTTTAAAAAACATTAGATTGTTGATAAAAAAAAAAAAAAGAAGAAAATTTCTTTAAAAGAATTTCCTCAGGAGTTTTTCTTTTTTTGTGCAAATGATTGTAATTAAAGAGAAAGTATTCTTCACTATTAATTTTTTTTTTTTTTTTTGATGATCTTCAAAAAATTCAGTTTTTCCACCAGAAAAGTATGTAAAAAACAAAAACAAAAAAGGGAAATTATATTATAAAAAAAAAAAAAGAAATGATAGATGAAAATATTATTTCCTAATCACAAAATATGTCTTATTAAAAAAATTTTATTAATTATTTATATTAAAAAAAAAAAATAAAAAAAAAAAATTTTTTTTAATTTTAATTTTGTTGATTTTTTCAATTCTTTCCAATAAATAATTTGCATCAGAAAAATATGCGTTAAAAATTGTTCATTGAAAAAAAAAAAAAAAAAAAAAAAAAAAACTATATTTTATTTTATCTGCGCGAATAAATATTTAATTAAATATTAATTATTTTCTAGAACTAACTAAATTCGAATTGACCAAGAAATACAGTTCCTGTGCTCGCTCATTCAATTGCTTGTTTTTTTCTTATTTTTTTTTGTTTTTCTTCACAAAATCACATTCAAATCGATTTCCCAATCATACTAATAACGACACAAACAATTTGAAAAAATAAAAATAAAAAAATATATATATATACACACCCAACACTTTTTTTACACGGTATATAAAAGTTCCTCAGAAATTCGTGTAAAAAAAAACGTGCAAAGAAAGATAAGTTTCCTATTGTAAAATTGGAGATACGTTCAATGCCCGAAAACGGTGTAAGATGAAATAAAGAACTATATTTTAGTTTTAAAAAAAATGCTGAAGACTGTAAATTTGAAGAGAAAAATACCTTTTAACACTTTTTAAGGTCAGAAATGTCCATAATTGGGCTGATAAGACGAACGAAATAGGTAGCTAAGAGCTATCGAAAAAGATGGTTCCCCAGTAGTACTTACTGGGGAACCATCTTTTTGTACATTATAGCAGTGAGCAGTGCCGCCTAATGTTTGAAGTGTGCTAAAAACGTGACACTTTTTTTGATACATTGGTATACCAAAGACTACAATTTGAACTAAACTGTTCATGATCACGTACATAATTAAATTAAATTTTAATAAAACCGATCAGCAAACAAAATTACAGCGTTTTTAAATCCAACACTTCAATTGCCCGATTCAGTATAAGACAATATGACTTTAATATCGTGTTAGATCAAATAAATTTTTTTAAAAAAGGAAGACTTTTTTGAACCGTGTAATTTCAAATTCGCATAAAAAAAGAGCGTGTAAAAAAAAGAGTTTGATGTAAAATATAAATTTTTTTTTATAAAGTAATTTTTTCAAAAATTTGTTTTATATCAAAAGACTATTAAAAATGAAA
Organism: Xylophagus ater; assembly: GCA_963422695.1. Lineage (NCBI taxonomy): Eukaryota > Metazoa > Arthropoda > Insecta > Diptera > Xylophagidae > Xylophagus > Xylophagus ater. Next base: position 1,346,016 of record OY730478.1, read on the forward strand.
AATGAAAACTAATACAATTTAAGAAAAAAAATATGTAATTTGTTTCAGCAAGAAAAAAAATATATATAAGAAGGATCCAATTTTCCTTCTTTTCTTTTTTTTTTTTTTTGTTATTAGAGAAAAAAAACATATATGTAAAAGAAAAATATACTAAAATACCATATCACAGATTCATTCACACAGTTTTTCTTTCTGATCAATTTTCATTTGTTAGTTCCAATATTATGATAGTAAAGTTGATTAAACATTCTAATTTCTCTTATGATAATTCATCATAATTTTTCATGTAATTTTATAGGAAAAAAAAAAAATTAATGAATAATCATAATTAAATTAAATTATTCTGTATTTCTGAAATAAATTTTATGCTTAAACAAAAACAAAAACAAAAAAAAAACAAAACGGTGTTAAATTTAAGAATTAATTAAAAATGAATTCTTCTTTTTTGTTTTTAAATATTTTCATATTTGTAGGGATTTTGTTTACGACGATCGATCGTTGAATATACGGGTAGGCGCTTCTTTCTTTTAGTGATTATAGGATTTATATTATAAAACAAAAAAAAAAAAGAGGCAAATAATATAGAATATTTATAAATACCTTGCTGATTCGACACTGTACTATGTAAAGTATTTAATGTTGTGGCGGCTGAAAGAATTGTATGCGATCCTTTTGGAGTGTACATAAAATTATGAGGTTCACTTTTCTTATTACTTGACATTACAAAGAATTGTACATGAACCGGTTCAACAAGATTCTGTTGAATATATGGAGGAACTACGCATACTAAATGAGTCTGAAAAAAAATATAGGAAAAAATTAAATCAAATTTTTCATTATGGTAACAAAGAAAAAGTGCGGAAAGTTTTTAAAAAAAAAGAGCTTTTATTTAACACCAGCGTTACAATCCAGCTAATCCATTAAATTTTGGGTATTTCATATAAAAATCGATCCAGTCGTTTTGGAGTTTATTTCAAAACTTTCTGTCTCTACTCCAATATTGGGAATTCTATCGGTCACTTTCTCAAAAAAAATTAAATTGATGGAACGCATAAAATGGCAACCATGCTTATTTTCCACCAAAAAACAGGCCATTTGTTTTATAATATAGATAAGTAAATTACATTAGGATGTTTATATCAACAAGAACTTTAAACTCCTTAAAGATCTTGCCATAAGGTTTAATATAATTTATTAGTGTTAAATAAAAGCTTTTTAGAATTTTACATAAAAACAAAAAATAATAATTTATATAAAATGTATTTATTATAAAAGAAAATACATGATTTTTTTTATTCATTTTACCTGTTGTAAATATTCTTTATCGGGAAAAACAGTATCTTCCCAAACTGGAGTTGGTACAATCGATGCCATATCATGATCCGATGATCTTTCAATGTTCGTTGTAAATACAATACAAGTATCTTTTAAGAAATTCTTTCCAATTATAAATAGTTCTAAGCCTCCATCAACTGGGCAAGAGTTTAGTGATTTTTTACAAATTTCAGGTACACCAGGAGGTTGTGCTAGAATTTAAGAAATCCACGCTAAATACGGATTTTAAGAGAAATTTATAATAAAAATAAACTTAACATACTGCATATTATTGGATATGAGCAAACTTGTAGTGTTTCAACAGTTCCATCATCATGTGTTAATTGTGTACGAAATACCATTCGACAACGTGTGGATTTCTTTTTACTTCTTGGTCCTGGATGTTCAGGGAAACGATGTTCTACATCTACATTTCTTTCCTGCAGTTAATATATGTATTTAATATTAAATTTGTTTTTTTTTTGCTCCGGTTTTTATAATTAAATAAAATTTTAATTATATTATATTTAAACCTTTAAAATTCCAACACAATCACACGTTACAGTCATATCATTTTCAGGTTTAAAATCAATTTCAATGATCATTGTACCCTCGAGTTTCTTTTCATTACATGGTGTTGAATTTTTACCAGCCACTTTACATGCTTGATAAAACATATGCGGTGCTACACGTCCAATATCAGTTCCAATAAATACTTGTAGTACAGCTGGTTTATTATAACCAATTAATTTGACTATTGGAAAACCATTTCCACTTCGATCTTTAACAGCACCTCTACTTCCTTCGGTTTGATATCTAAATTGATTTAGAGAGACACAGAACAAACGAATATATAAGAAAAAAATACTATTGTATTGTATTTTTTGATAATTCTTTTACCTAGCACGATGTTGCTGTTCTGGTTGTGATATTATTTGTAAATTGACAGATCCATCTTTTGATGCTGTACTTATGTTAGTTTGTGTTTGAGATGGTGGCCTTTTAAAACCAGTACGGACATTATTTCTACCCATTGTTGTAATGAATCTAGAAGAGAAAAAAGGAAAAGAAAATTTTGCTTTTGTAAATTATCAATAATCGAGATTACTTTCTCTAATGTTTTTAATTAAAAATTTCAAAATATGGCAAAAATAAAAAAAAAAAAAACGCATTTTGCATTAGTATTACTTTGGAAATCTTTGAAATGAGACCTGTTTTTTCGGTGTTTTTTGGTGAAATTTCTTTAGAAATTTTTGATTTTCAAAATGTTTTTCTTTTTTTTTAATTAACAAAGATATCATTTCAAAAATTTCTTTTTTTTTTAAACATTTATTTAACGCAACATATATATTAATTAGTAAATTATTTCTCTTTTTTTTTTTTTAATCATGCGAAACTATTTAATATTTAACATAAAGTGAAATTTTTTTTTTGGAAAATAAGATCACATATGAAAAAGGAATGAGAATACAATGAAATGAAACTATGGTGAATCTAATAATTCTTACTTTGTCGTTGAATATGTATCATTGTTGGATGCTGCCGTTGTAGTTGCAATCTTTTGTACAAATGCATCATTACTGCAGGCATCATCAGTATCGATTTGTATACTTTGAATTCGACGACGTTTTCTTTTAACTTGTGATTTATTTTCAATTAAATCATCATCTTCAATATGGATAACATTATTACTGGATGTATAATCACCATCACCAACATCATCATCATCATCATCATCATGAAATCGGTTTGATCTACTGAGAAATTAAGTTTTGGTTTGGTTTTAAACACACTATTGTTGTTTTGTTTTTTTTTTTTTGTTTTAGTTAAAATGAATTGAATCATGGACCAAATTGAATTTTAAAGAAAAAAAAAAAAGAAGAAAAAATAGTAATAAAATTAACAAATTAACAGGAACCGTTTCGATTTGTCAGCCATTTTTTAATTGGTAAAATTGAAATGATTTCTTTTTACAGATACAAAACATTGCTTCGAAAAAAAATGTTGCTGTACAAGAAAGTTCTGGGCTCTATTGTATATTGTAGTGGGGGGGTCGGACAGTTGCAAACTTTAGCACATAGGCTTTACTGGCCCATTATACTTCCTACGAAATAAGTTTGGGAGAAAGTATCGTAATTAGGTCCAGATTAGGTAACCCTCCTTTGTTAAAGTGCAAGTATAACGCGTAGCAAGGCTCGTTCTGGAAAACAAAGTGTTCCGATTGATTTTACTCCAGACAGAGGTTGAACACATTCTCCTCATGTGTTCGTTCAAGGATCAATGTCCTGTCACGATGTTCACAACGGATCGTTGCAACTTTTTACAATAGTTGTTCGGCAATCAAACTAAATCAGTAGCATCTGGAATGGCTGAGTTGACTACCCAAGTCTTGTTTAAGATCCGAATAAGACAACCCTACCAAAGGTTGAGGGCCGTAAAATGACATCATTGAATACAAACTGCTGCTGGCCAACTTCGATTAGAAACTTCTCCAGACGCGGATCTGTCAAATTACCCTTAGGGCGGGGTTAATTAATAGCGGAACAATTTTCTATAGTTTAAAAGCCTATAACCACAGTGAAATTTAGTATCCGTCTTTGTAGTTTGAATAAAAAGATTGTTATATTTTCTGCGTACTCACGATCAAACTTTTCATCTGTCTTTTCATCAATTAAAATTGCAATGCATTTATTGGTAAAAGATGGATTTGATGGCATTTTTGCATACACACGATCCGTATTGACTGACACATTACTTGTAACCAAAAGGTTTTTTTTTGTAATTGCATCATGCCAGCACTTACGTAAACTCTTTCATTAAGTTTTCTATACACACGATCCGATCAAATCATCCGTTAACGATGGCTTATCATTCCAAAGACGTATGCTAGATTTGACTGTATGTATAAACTTTAAGACGTAATAAAATCCACAAGTTCCCGGATAAATTTCGGAAGGTTTCAGATAAAAATGATAAATATTTTCAAAATTAAAGTTGTTGTAAATAGCTTTTAAATATACATGAATTTCATATACAAAAAAAAGCGTTACCAAATAGTGTTGCCATATATTAATTTCGCCCAAAATCTAACACCATCTGGCATTTGATGCAACACTAAAATGGTGAAAGTTTCATGGATATCGGATCATCCATTCAGATTTTATTAACGATTTAAAAAAGCGGACGGACGGACGGACGGACGGACATGTGACTAATTATTTTTGACGAAACGGATTTTGCACTTATTTTCATCTTCCTAGTCCTAGTTAGGTTTTCGCACGATTATAGTATCTTCCTATAAACATTCGTTTATCGGAGAAAGTAAAAAAGAAAAGAAGCCCAGAATTTTCTTGTACACCTTATAAAAAACATTCATATTTACATTTATTCGAAAGAAAAATATAAAAAGCATATATTTCCTAGTTTTTTTTTTTTTTTTCGTTGTAATTAGATTTACATAATTTAATTTTAGATGTAATTAAATGTAGGATGAAAAATGAAATGATATAAAAAAAAAAATAAATTAAAATACATAAAAAAAAAAATCTGCCTATTGCCATAGAAATAATATTAAAAAAAAAAAAATGTATTTTTGCAATCCAAATATTAATATTTTTTTTTTTTTTTGGTAGCGAATATTGAAATTATTAATTAACAAACTAAATTAATTTTATCACCTTGATGATGGCACAGTCCTAATAATTTGTTGATTATTTTGGATTTCATTTTGATCAAATCCAAAACCACTATCATTTGAATTATCACAAGGTGGTGGATGAGGTCGTGGATTCATTCTTTTTCCTGGTGCTATTTTTCCAGGGCCGACCTATTTTTTTTTTAATTTTTTTTTTTTTTTTTGGAAAAAATAATTAAAAATAAATTTATATATTGCGTGTGTTTTTCAAATATTGATCTATTTTTTTCATACCCTTGAGATGGAGTGCAATTTGCCAGGAAGTACTTTTCCTGGATGTCTTTTTGATGGTGTACGAAAACCTTTACGATGTATACGTGGCGTCATTGTTGATGATGTTGCCATAGTCATCCGCATTCCTAAATATAAATACAGAAATAGAAATTAGTTCAAGAATGTAGGAGTTGTATAGAATTAGTTAATTTTGTATATAATTTAAAATAGAAAAATAATTAAGAATTGTATTTTTTTATTTCAAATCATTAGTAAAAGCACAAACTGAAGTAATTAAATATATATTTTATTTTCGTAGACATATTACTAGAAATGTTTTGGCCCTATAAAAAAAACACTTCCTGCTTTGCATTTCCCGACAATATCTAATCAATTTATGATCTTATTATTATTATGCCCAATGGCAAGTACTACCAGAGGGAATATTAGTTTTGTCACTAGATTTGTAACGCATAAAAATCATCATTGTAGAAAAGTTTCAAGAGTGTATAGTTGTGTAGAGAATCAAAAGTTATATCAATTTTTGGATGTCTATCCGTCTGTCCGTATACAAAATAACTCAAAAATGCGTTATCCTATTTCGATAAAATTTACAATGTGAGTTGGCTCTTCTTTAACTTGATTTGGTATTGCATTTCAACAAAATCGGATCAGGGAGAGCGAAATTATCGTTCTTCCAAACGTTTTTCGGACTTAAGGCAAGTATGCACTTCAAGTTCTTCTGGGAATAAAAACGAATTTAAAGAAGGGGAAACAAATTTATGACGAAAAAAAACCTTACAATATTATCTTTTTAGTTTCTTTTTTCTCCGAGTTAATTGATTAAACTACACTATTAACTATTAGTACTATTTCCACAATATTAGAAATTAGATAACGCTTTAGAAAGTAGCAAAGTGACGTGTGGGTTCAAGTCTCTTGGGAGTATCATTACTAGTACTAAGGAGGCTAAAGTTCAATTCCTGACCTCGGCAATTTCATTTATCTTGGGAGATACTAAATTTATTTTAACGAAAGTGTTTATATACATTTTTATATAAAAGATATTAACTTCAAATAACAAAGAAAAAAAAAATTGAGAAATATAATCGCAAAAAAAAAAAAAATCGATTTACGTCATAAATGCCCTTAAACTTTAATTTCATCGCGAAAATTTTGAAAGTGAAAATAATCATGAGTTTTTGGGAACATTGAATTTATGACCAAAAGAATAATATAACTTTTAGTTTTAAAACAATAGGTCTGTTTTATTTGCCACTTGCTCTGGGGTAGAGCAAATTTTTACATTGAAAACAAAAATAACAAAAGTACAATTCAGACCAGGGCAGCTCTCACACCAAAATTAGTTCAGTTTTCTACCATAAAAAAGTGTATTAGCTAAAAGTCTCTTATTTAATTACAATATGGTTGCTAAGCAGCGCTACAAACATTTGAAATAAAGCTTTTTGCCTACTCTTGCTCGTTTTATTTACCACTTACCCTGCTCCGGTGTAGGGTATGGCAAATAAAACAGACCTAATAATAAAAATAGTTATCCTAAATAAGTAATTTTTTTGAATTACTTCAGGAACTTTTCATATAATAAAAAAAATTATAAATCCAATTTGAACATATTTTGAATTTTGTTTTCTTAAATTATAAGAAATGAAAAACGTTTTTTTTTTTTTAAGATAATAAAAAATTCTTAAAATCCGTATAAAAATTGAATTTAACAATTTTATTACCGCTGCGCATGTTTTCCGTGTTTATATATAAAAAAAAAAAAAAAAACTTCATCTGGATAATTTTTATGACTGTTTTTACATTTGTTTGCAATTATTTTAAATGTTTTTTTTTCTTTCTTCAATTCAATTGTTTCTAAATTACTACGAAATATAGAAATTTTTAATTTTTTAATTAATAGGTGTGTTTTATTGCGGCAAAAATAAGGGCTGTTACCATACATTTTATATCTGTTTATTTTTAACAGAGTTATTTAATGTTATATTTGAGATATAGATGGCACAACAAATGCTGTATTTGAAATGAAAATTAGTTTGATTTTTGAATCTTAGGGGCCCCGTAAACGATCAAATTTGTTTGTCGAACTTCACGTTTTCAGCGCAAACGATGAAATTGTTTGACTAACAAATTTGTCAAATTTGTCCGTAATTTCGATTTTCGACGATGTTCGTGTCATACGATTTATCATGAACATAAAGTAATACAAGTGACGACTGAGATCGTGTTTGACAAACACCGCCGCACACTATCAAGCCTGTTTGTCAAACACGCCGAAAATCAAAATTTCCATCAAACACGTCAAACACAAAAATTGTTTGTCAAACACGTCAAACAGACCCGCAAACGATTAAATTGTTGGACAAACACGTATGTTTGACTAACAAATTTGATCGTTTACGGGGTACTTTATCGGGTGTGGAATAGTGTAACTTAAACCAAATCATATTGAAAAAGTATCGGAATGGCAATGCTTTTTCAATAAGATTTAGTCCCAATCGAGTTAAGAGGATTCCATTCCGGATTTCGGGCAGTATATTCCAAGAATTTTTATACATTTTAATAATTTTATTAAAATATTATTTATTTTTATTACTTAGCTTTGTGCCATCATTTCACCTCTACTGAGGTGAGATTTTTTCAAGTTATGAAATTTGTTAATTAAGAAACGTTTGTACACTTTTTCCAATTATACAACGATGTTAATGTTTACGGTAACTTAAATGGACAAATGCAAGAATTAGGGAAAATTTAAGGAAAAATTTTATCTGATATGAGATACTTCAATTCTCATCGTCAAATTCATCTTACAGCCATTTGAAAAAAATGGTTCATAAATTTTCTGATGCAAATAAAAGAGGGTGTATGTTGTTGTTGTATTCAATGTAAAATTCTGCTCTGCTCTGGAGTAACTTTTAAGAAAAACGCGTAGGTTTATTTTCTTTTACCGAAATTTTTTAATCGATGATTCAGTACGATAAAAAGAAGGGTAATCAATAATGATTGAATAAAAGAAATGATAAACAAAAATATTTGTTTCTCAAATTGGGGTTTTTTTTTTGAAAACATGCACAACAAGAGAGTATAATTAACTTCACGTGTTTTAAGATGAATTATTAATTTTTTCGTGACGTCTTAATATGATTATTTTTGGAGATTCGTTTTTTTTTCTTTTGTTATAAACATATTACGCAAATATATATATATATATATATTTTGCAAGTTTTCTTGCCAGTTAGTTGTTATTGACATGATTTCTGTGCTAAAAATAGTTAAGATTACAAAATTTTTGTGTAAAAATTAATTTTAGTTTAATCTAGATTAAATTTGACAAAACTAGATACTAGATTTTATTATGAATAAATTTTGTATATCTCTATGCGTGAATTTTTAAAAGTATATAATTATGATGATTTTTCTTTTGAAAAAATATGGAATCAAAAAACAAACAAAAGAAAATAATATCGTTTTAAATAATTAAAAGGCATCGAGTTTATTATCATCAACATATGCCAAGGTCTAGAAAATATATATATTTTGTTAACAATAATTTTATTATTATAAGAATATGTCGGCAACAAAAAAAAAAAAAAGCCTTAACAAAACTTATTGGTTTTATTGTATATGAAAATGTTGTTATCGTGTCAAATTGTGTCTTATAAATTTTCTTGAAAAATGAAGAGAAAAAAAAACCCATATAATTTTCTTTTATTGAAATATAGAAAATTTGAGACTGCATCGACGACGACAGACTGTTAATAATCAAGTGTAATGAACACAAAAAAAAAAAGAAATGTTATCAATTCGAAAAGCTACTTGTTTATTTATTTACTAAATAATAAGTATTATATTTTTTTTCCATCTTTTATTTAGTTTGTTTATAAATAATAATATTTTTATCAAGTTTTTATTATTAAAACATTAAATATTAAAAAGAAAATTGATAAAATGACGATGAATTATTATTTACTCAGATTTCAAATTGTAATCTTATAAAAATAACCTCCCACAAATATCCTCATTAAATCCTCATAAAATTTAAAATGCCTTCTTTATGAACAGTTTATTCGAAATTTTTCATGATATCAAGTTGCTTTCACAATTCGTAGTAAATTTGAAAATCTGATCTTTTTATTCGATCAAATTTTCACATAAGGTAAGTGTCCCAATTATCGAATGCTATAGGTCGATAATTGGTATACTTACACTAAATTTTAATTAGTTTTTCTGCTCTTGATAAAACACTCAGGTATGATATTTGTAATCAAAATAATCATAATGAAACAAAATAAAACACCATAGCATGGGGCTAAAGGTAAGTGTATGCACTTAGGTAAGCACTTCAAGAAAAACGAAATTTCCCATACAAATTTGACGTTTGCGAAATCAAAGCGGAAGATTTCGTTTTGACAGTATGCAGGTCACCTGCGAAATTTCTATATTGAGACAAATGGTGTAGGCAAAGAAAAATAAATACATGAAGAACCGAGCCTGGATTTGATCCAGGTCTCATCAGCTTCTAGAAACGAGGTCTTTAACGACTTGACCATTCAACACTGTGTTTATCGATCTGTTCAATTTGCCTTTTCTAAATTCTAAACATTATTCAAACAATACAACTGTTATTCGAAATATAACAACTATTCTATAACCTTTCAATTGCTATGCCAATTATTTGTATTAACAACTATTATGAAACTAATATAATACTCCTACAATGGCGTGATCAAACTCTCCCAAATTTACGTTTCTAATCTTGATCATTTAATTCTGAACTGACATTCCTTTTTAATATTTATAATATTTAGCCTCAGGACTCAGTTATTTTTTGCGTTTAGTTCAGGCGCACGAAGTGAAAACTATACTTAAGAAATTAAGAAAAATATCAAAAACATTTTTAGCAAATACAATAATTAAATTTTTTTTAATATAAAAAATTGTTTTCAATTTCACATGTCCAAAATAAATAATAAAAAAAAAAAATTAACGAATCTGTTAAAACTGTTAAAAAAAACAAATTAATGGAATTTATAAATTTGCGTCACTAGACTCTGTCTTATTTTTTTTCTTAGCGCGTTTTCATAACACTTTTTTTTTAATAGCGTGTAATTCATATACATTTTTTCTGCACAAGGTTTTCTTTCGTTTTATTAGCCATGGTTTTTGTTGTTCAAATTTATTTATTTATATTATGCATATTTTTACTTCTTAGATTTAATTTTAAACAGAATTAAAGAACCTAAAATAATACCAATGTTTTCCTTTTTTTTTAAATCAATTAAAAATATATCAAAGTAATTCGAATACGAATTTATAATTATTAAAAATTTAAAGGGAAAAAAAATATTATTAATTTACAAATATACACTCTGTTCCATTATAAGCGTGTATCTCTTTACTTGAATTTGAGTCAGAGTCATAAATCAAAAAGCATACAATAAACAGAGTTCTCAACTTGGATTCTGATTTGGGCACATGTGTACAGGCCACCACATTAATAGGATTGGTTAAAAGGACTCTGGTGTTATATAAAAATCCACGTCTTTTTTTGCAAATGCTATTACCATAAATTTGTACACCAAAAAATACGTACGCATAAGCATACAACAATTCAGCTAAATCCTTATATTTGTTTTTGGGTTATACAAAAAGTTTTCATTTTCCCATTGATCCTTTATTATATCTATTTAAATTAGCCGTAAATCCTGGATTCATAAATTTTGTTCATGTTAAGCCAAGAAGACAGATTGATCTCAGAATCTGGATAAAGTATCCTAATCTGTTCTACCATTAATAACAGAAAATTAAGGTGCATGACGGATTTCATATTCGAAAATAGGTTTTAAGTTGTTACCAAGTTGTACTTGGACTGGTTTTTAAATGCACACCACTCTTAATGAACAGAATGTAAATATTGGTAATAATCAAAATTGGAATACATATTATTTTATTGACGTCAGCAAAAAGCCAGTTTCTTGTGAAACCAGCTTCGGAAAACAAATTTCTCAACAAATTGTCTCTATTCATATTTTCTGTATTGATAAAAAAAATACTTAGCCTACGTTTAATAAAGAAAATGAAATCATTTTGTTTCAATTAATTAGTCTGGAATTTTGAATTGACTTTTTACAATCACTTTGAAAGTGAAGCAAAATTTTATACCATTTTTTTGAAGCTTAATTTCCGCTATTTCTAAAGAATAATAATTTCTAAAAAAAAAAAATGTTTGAATTAGAAAGCTATATTAAATTTCAAACATCTAAAGTCTTTCACTAATTTGATCCTCCATTTAGTTTTGGTTAAAAGTTTACTTATTTGTTATTGAATAAAAACTAATAATTGCTTCTCATCACTATTATAACGCTGAAATCACCAAAAACTCGTTAGTGCAAGTACAAGTAATTCAACCTTGCATTTGAGACACTGGCCTAAAGTGATTACTAGGACAACAGGAAATATGCATTTGCATGTTTTTGGTCTCCATCTCTATTTAGAAACGAGCAAGATATTAAACCATTTCAGGAAAAATTATCCATCTTAACACCCAAAACGAATATATTTCCATATTTACCCAAAAAACTACAAAAGTACGGATACAATTTATACGCGTTAATTTAACCATGTATAAAATCCGTGTCTAATTTAACGGTGGGTAGGTAGATACGTACCAAGTACTAGATGGTAGATGGCGCAAATCAAATATTTTTTATTAGAATATTCAAAATTAATTTTGAATCGTGCCTGATTTTGGTAAAGTTTTTCTATTATTTTTATTGCTTTTTTTATTTTATTTGGTTAAAACAATACTACAAAAAGCTGCTGCAGTTCCATCAAATAATTTCATTAGTACCAACATTCCAAATTAAAAATTTTAAGAACATTGATTAAAAAAGTCGTTTTTTTGAGAAACTTTTATTTAGTTTTTACATTCAAATACTTTTGCGATCAACTATAATATTGTAATATAAAACTTTTAGGACTCAAGTTTTTTATTAACTTATTTTGAATTTAATCGAACAATATTTTTAGCGCATAAAACCGATTTTTTATAGCATATTTATGGTTCCCTTACTGATTACATATAAATTTAGCATGAAAATATAGCTACGTACAATTGCAAGATATGGTTTCATTATTGTTCTGAATCGACCAGAAAAAATGTGAAAAACATATAATTAAATTTTTTTTTTATTAATAATTATTTTATAAACATTTAAAGAAATTTCTGTAGAAAAATGCAATTAATTTCAAGATAGGTAATTAATAATTGAATAACAAAAAAATTATAAGAATTAAAATGAAAACAAATAAGTCTGCTGACTCAAGGGGAAATACTATACAAATACTTTTAATAATAGATCTTGGTGCTTTTGAGATAAATACACTTTTCCGTCCAATTTTAGTACAAAATTTACACTGCAGTACAGTTCAAACCGACCTAAGACGGAACCTGTCCAAAATGAAAAACTGCCTGAGAAGTAATACTTTTCTGATTCCTTGTTTTTGAGTTTATAAAAATAAACAGAAACCTGACGAGGGCAACAAATGTTATAGGTGACTTCAGGTTCAGTCATAGACAAATATGACTATGTAAGCTTTTATGAATTTTGTTTTGAGAAAAAATTTAAATATTTTAAAGTCCATAACTTGCAAGTTTTTCGTTTCATTTTTATTAAAAATTTTTACAACTTATTTACAAAAATGTACAAAGTTCTGTGAACTTTTAAAAATAAGAAAGCAAAAAGAATTTTATTTAAAAAAAAAAAATAAAGATAATGTTTTATAATTTTACCAAAAACAAACAATAATAATGAATTTAATTTTTGTTTTCTTAATATGATTAAAAATTTGTAAATTTTAAAATAAAAAACAAAAACAAAATTAAAAAAACATTATCAATTTACTGAATAAGAAAAATATATAACAGATCAAAAATATTGGGTGAGGGAAAAAGTCACGTCACTTCATTTGACAAGTCTCGTGACAACACAACAGTTTTAAGCAAAATATGCACCACTTTTTAAAGGTTTGCAAATATGATAATTAGGGATGATACAAAAATGTCACTGCTTACAAAATAGTGCAATAAAGCTCTTAATAAGAATTGTAATTAGCAACGAACTGAAATCATCTCGTCGCAAGTGTATCAGGCGAGGTCAAGAAAACAAAATATATTTGTAAATATTGTAAAATGCCAAAACATTGTTTTCTTTTTGTGTTTTTAAATAAAGAGTTTATCTTAAATTTTATTAAATTTATTATATTTTTTTCGCGGTTTTAAATATGGGAAAATAGTGTCATTAAAACCTTGTAAATTTAGCCTAAATAAAAAAAAAAAAGAAAAATGTCCTACATTCATTACGTTGAGTCATTTTAATATAAGATTTTAATAGAAAATTGTAAATTTTTTGAATTTACTTCATTATAAACAAAATCAAATTTAGATTAGAAGAAATACATTTTTCTACAAAGGAGAAATATCATTTCTATCAAATTAAGAAAAAAATTTCCTTTGGGTTTTCCCAAAGTTAAGTTAAGAAAACATGTTTTATAATTGGAAATATTTTAAAATATTTATGTACAATAATTTTTTCGATGTACAATTATCATAATACGATGCCCTGAAAAACATCTCGTACTTACTTTCATATATTAGGAAAAAAAAGAAACTTTGTAAAGCTCCAATCCTTAAAAAAAATTTCTACAAATTTCGACAAATTAGGACTAAAAGATAAATTTTGCATATTCAACATGTTGTTTCGCGGTGTAAATATTACAAAAAAACATATGTTTTATCAAATATAATATATTGAGTGAAAAGTTCAACCAGAAACTTTTGACAGGTTATCAAAAACTTGTTTCTCTCTCTCTAGGGTCTGTTCAAAAAACTTACCCCACGACTCCATTGGACTTATTTCAAGACATATTTTCAGTCTGACTGACAAAAAAGTCCAAATTTTAGAGTCTACCTATAGGCTTTTTTTCAGTCCGACTGAAAGTAAGTCTTGAAAAAAGTCGTGTGGAGTCGGTCGTGTGGTTACGAAAATTACTAATAACGCTCTAACGCTCTAACGTTTGTAGAAATTAGAACGCGAAATAGTTACAAATTCACACACGTACACAAGCGATTTTGATAAAGTAATGTGCCTGAACATTTATATTTGACATTTAGTCAAAATAAACTTTGTTTAAAAAGATTTAAAATTTTGCAAATAAAATGAATTTAAGTTAAATGATAAAAATTCTTTAATTTAAATTATTTATTACAAATTAAAAGAACACCAAATTACCTTGGGTCTGTTTCGAAATACTTAAATAGTTTACAATTGGTGTTAAGAAATGCGTGTTCGAGAAAATTATGTCGGTAAAAATATTTTAATAGAATCGGAAATTATTGATTTTAATTAGTTTTTCCTAGATTCCGAAAATGCGACGTTTCCTTGTCAGGAATATATTTTTAAGTTATTTTTTTTTTCCTGTACTATTATTATTTATAGAATTTCAAGTCTAGGCGTTTTCTATATTTATGAAAAAGATTGAATTTAAATAAAAAAAAATTCAGAGTTTCATGAATAAAAAATTTCGATTATATTATATTTTGGGGAAAAAAAAGAAGAAGAAAGAAAAACTCCATCACATTTTCTTACCATAGTTTTTATGCTGATGAAGTTGTAAATGATTTCCGGGTATTCGATAAGCAATTGATTCATAATGATTATATTGTGGATATGTGAATCTCATGTTTAAATAAAAAAAAAAAAAAATTGATAATAAAAAATAATATTTATAAAATGAAATTCAAATAAAAAAATCGTTTCTGTTTTCTTCACAAAAGTTATTTATCACAGTTTTTCTCAAAGTTGTTGTTCAAAGTTTAAAAATCGAAGATCATTGCACTTTCTTGTTTGTCACTAAAAAAAGTGTTTTTTTTTCTTATTTTATTTTATTTAAAAAAAATGTCTTTTAATTCTTCTTTTAATTACATTTAGAGAAGAAATATTGATGAAAATTTAAAAAATTTTATAAAGAAAAACTTCAATGTTTTTTGTGTGTACAAAATAATCAAAATCATTCTGTTCTATTTAAAAATACAACACACAAAAATAACACACCACTTTACACTAAAGATTGTATTCTTTAGATGAAAATCTTTATTGCTTCGTAAAACAAAAAAAACATCTAATTTAAATCGAATCACACACTTTGTGATATTTATTGACTAGTTCTCAAAATTTTCACATGAAGATTTCGCTTAATTTTTGTGATTTGATCAATAGATTAATTCAGCCCACATTTGAAATGAAAAGCATTAAGACACACTACTTATATAGGATAACACACGCAACATACAGTATTAAACTAATTTTGTCGCAGAAACACTGATCTTAGTTTGAGGTAAAAATTGATCTTGTCAGATTATATAAGAAGCAAATCAAGCAAAACAAGCGAATGAAAAAAAAAAAATCAAACTTGATCAATATTTTGGGATTCAAAAAAAAAAAACAATTATTAATAATAAACGATCACAAAACTATTTTTCTTTTGACTAGAAGAAATGAAAAAAAAAATTTATTGTCAATATTCTTGTTCTTGATACGTTTGATACATTTTATGATCTGATTTATGTTAAGATCATTAGCAGAAAAAAAAAAATAACACGATCGCACAGTAATGACGTTCTTTTTGTTTTTTTTTTTTTTTTGTAAACTCCAAAAAATAAATAAGGAAAAACAAAAATATATTAATAATATATGCAAATATTGAATGAAAACAAAATACACGCGCGCGCAACACTTGTCTTTAACCACTCGAAGAGGGTGAGATCGATGAACTGGCAAATCTGAATGAGTGAGCGAATGTCTGTCGTCCCGGCGCAAGAGACACTTTTACCAGCTGACATGGCCCGAAGCCCGAACTTCATATTTACCTACACGTGCGAATGAGTTGTTATATTTTTTTTTTTTAAAGAATGTATTTAAATTGTAATATTACTTGGACATATAGAGAGAGAGAGAGAGAGAGATCATAAGTTGCGGAGGGTATAACAAGTAACATCTTACGCCTAGGTTTGACTGTTTCTACCGTTTTGCTGTGCTTTCTTATTTATGTATTAGAAGAATATATTACTTATGCATTATTGAAGAGCCAAGGCGCAGCATTAACAAACATGTGTGAGTGTGTTGCTTATATGCGACCGAAATCTTGTTATCAACAAATTGTTTCCATGATAGCAGCAAAAAAAAAAAATTTAGTATATAAAAAAAAAAGCTACAAATCGTGATTGCGGCTGTAATTACAATGCTGTTGTTGTATTGTTAAGCTTCGAAGAAAATTCATTATGTATAAAGCACGGGCTTATGTAAATTTAAAACAACACAAAATTTTTAATATAAAAATTTTTTTGTTTACATTTACAGTTGCTAACAAAAAAAAATTTAAATATAAAAGTTATATGAATCAAAAAAAAACTTCAATCGAAAATATTAGAAAAGCTTAAAATTGGCCTCATACCCTATAGGAGAAATTGAGAGTTTTAATTAAAAAATCTTACAAATTTTACTGTACTAGATGTATCAAAAAGTTCTCGATATGATAATAGATGTCGCTGCTTGTGTCCCATTTTTTTCCGTGGTACTGCTATCATATGAACTCGTCTAAAGTTCTACGTTGATTTGTCAGTTTAATTTTAACAACCATTCAAAAGTGAACAATTTTAGCTTTTTATCAAATATGTGTCCTGTTTTAGGATGGAGAAATGTGTAAGGACAAAGAAAAGTTATAGATTGAGATCCTGCACCTTCGATTTTAAATCAAAGAACAAAAAAAAAATTATTTAAAATTTTATAGTGATGTGACCCCTTATATAAACATTTAGTATTTCTTCAAGGGATTTTTAATTGTAATTTTAAATACTTTAAATACTCGAAATGCAACAAAATTAGTTTCAGAGATTATACAAAAACTCTAAAACTAGATAAATATTCGATTTAAGAAAAATGTCTGTAATATATTTAATCATGTATTTAATGTACAAAAATACATGACGCATCTTTTATCATATCTTAGATAAGAAATATCTATCTTTTTCGCTTACAATGAAGATAATGAGAAATTCCATGATAATGAAATATATTCCAGCAACATTTCTTCTTGGCACTAATTTTGAAGACAAAAATTAGAAATGTAAAAAAAATTGGTTAATAAGTAAATTTGGATAATTGATTTTATTCTACGATTTCCTATGTTATTTTATGTTATGTTATGTTATATTTCCCTTATTTCTAAAATGATTTCTAAAATATGTATTTCGAATTTTTTATTTTGCAAAAATTCTTTCACATGATATTTTAGTTAAGGTTTAGAAAACGTACTAGATTTTGTTAAGGTTCTATTACATTAGTATTAGTATTAGTTTAAATATCTCATTTAATTAGTATATCTTTTAAAAGTTTTCAGCAGTCATTTTTAAGAAAATTTTCGAATAAAAATAAAAATAATAGTTAAATAAAAGTGAATATGACATGAAGTTTGTCCAATGAGGTCCAGAGGTAAGTAAATAATACAAAAAATATATATTCTTTTACCTCAAATCTAACAAAAGATAACATAACATAACATAACATATGTCTACAGAATAGGCCTTAATATTCATTTGATTTTAGGATTCTTATAGAAAAATATTGTACACATAAATCATATTTATAAAAAAAAAAAATAATAACAAATAAATAAATTAAAATGAAACGTTTTTTTTCGGGATTTTCACGCTTTTCTGCTAATTAACACATCACGAAATGGCTAAGAAAATAAATTTTTTAGTTAAATATATGAGCCGTTTATTGGGAAAGGGGCCTTAAGTCATTTTTTTTTGTTTACTTCGAGTTATCAGCAGTTTTGTAAAATGATTCCAATGAACTAGACAGTTCAAATATAATTGTTTCAAACTTTTGTCTGAGTCAAGATCCAAATTTTGTTCAAATCAGTTCAAAATTTGGCCTACCATAGACAGACGAACAGACAGACAGACAGACATTAGATAGAAATGATTGCAAATGATTTAGAATCTTTTAAAACTTGAAGATTTTTTCGATCATGATTCTAGTAATTTATAATACTTTGTATAGAAGTTCAAAATAAAAATAAGTCTTAAGACAGTGGTTCTTAACCTTTTTGTATTCGCGGCCCACTGAAGCAAATTTTGCATTATTTAGCGGACCCCGGGCAAACTTCTCACGGACCCCCAGGGGGCCGCGGCCCACTAGTTAAGAATCACTGCCTTAAGACATAAACAATTCGGAAATTCTATTTAGGTGTATGACCGGGAATAACCCCTTTAAAAAAAATTATTTATATTGTAATAAAAAAAATTCAATTGAAATTTTAATAAAATTATGTTTTTAATGAAAATATGATATATAGATTTTAATCGGGTTTAAATAATTTTCCCTTTTATCTCAATTGCTCTGTTATTATTGATGAGACCAGATAGACTGTATTTAAGTGCATTTTGTTTTAAAACATGTTTACTACTAAAAATAATAATAAAAAAATAAAATCTTGTCCTACTTTTTCGGTTGATAAGGTAAAGTGTATATGGTTTTTGTTTTCATTTTGTTTTTAACTGATTAATTTATAATTTTACTTAGATTTATTTTTTAATTCATAAATCGTTCGCAATTAAATTTTTTTTTATTAAAAAATATTGTAATAAAATTTTTTTGATAGGATAGAAGTTATTTATTTAATTAAAATATTTGTCATATAAGTTACTGTCTAAAAAAAAAAAGGGCCTCCATAACAAAAGGGCTATAAATTTTTTTTGTAATAATTTAAATATTACGAAGGTTATTTATTTTATTTGAAATCATTATTAGTCTCACGTATTGTTTTTAAATAAATTTCGTAAAAAACAAGAAAAAAAGCTAATAAAGCTTAATAAAATCATATGAATTTTTTATATTGAATATAGACAGGGTGTATCTGTTTAATAAGAAAATTACGTTTTAATAAATTGAGATTTTAAAGTGGAATATGCTCTTGGAGCTCGCAAGAGGCTCCTAGTAAGTTCAATTAAAAAAAGCTAATTGTATGCTTTTCTAAGAGAAACTAACTAACTTTCGTTGGCAGAGCCAGCCAATCAAAGCGTAAAACGTATTGTATTGAAAGTTGCTTCTTATTACATCCATATTCTCTTGTATAAATAAAATCAAACTTTAGGAATAAACCTAAGTCGAGTTAAACTAGAATTATAATTTGACAAAAAAAAAAAAAACTATTTAGTTCGTAATTAAACTAGGAAGTGGTTTTATTGTAATAGCAAACATGTCAAAAATACAATTATAGTATATAAAAGTTAAATTAGTTTTTATGATCTTGTTTTGTGAACATTGTAAGTCTTAAGAATTCCTTTCTTGCGATAATGGCCTCTTCTCAAGTGGTAATGTTTACTTTGTGCGTCACGGGAGGAGTCAATTGAACTCGTTTTAAATACTCATTAAAAATAATCAAGTTTTATTCTTTTAAATAACATATTTTCATAATAATAATTATTATTATATTTAATTTCCTTTATTTCTTAAAAAAAATATATATACGAAATGTTAAGATTTTGTATTTTAGTTCTTTATTAAAATTTTTTCTTATCGATTTGAATCGTGTTTAAATCTTTTAAGTGTCGTCATTTTCAAGAAAAATATAATATTAAAAATACAAAAATTGAATTTTTTTTTAAAACTTGATTTTTACCAGTTTCAAGAGCTATTAAATTTATGATTAAACTCTAACAATGACTTCATATACATCCATTTAATTCTTTTTATTACCAAAATATTTACCATATAAAAACTAGGTTGATTTTTCTCGGCTTATATAACTAACTAATCTTTTAAGAAAAAACTATGCTGAAATTAAACTTGGTAGAGCCTGTATAACAAGGCAACTGCAAATTCCTATTATTCAAAAATAAATATTATCCTAACCAAAACATTTTTTAAGTTCAGCTCTACTGTCTTTTCGAATGAGAAACACATGCCAATTTTTAAGATAGCCAACGATCTAATAAATTTGTCAAACTTGAAGCCCATTATAAAGTCTGTGAAATTTGATGACAACTGGCCTATAAAGCCTGGATGAAGGGTCTATGGTTACCTTCACTCATACTATAGTTTATTCGATATCAGCTGTTTCTGACCCTGACGATGGGAGGTTAGAAAAAAGCTCCACAAATTCGAGAAAAAAAAATTGTAACCTAGCTTGAAAACTATTATAAGATCTGACCTTTTTTTGAAGGAGAAGAAAACTAGCTTTATAAAAAAAAAAAAATATAGAACTCAATTGAACTTGGGATAGTATTTTTCAAGTAGTAGGTTCTTTAATTTAGATATTTTATGGAAATTTAGTGAAAAATATGTCTATATGTATTAATTAAAGCCGTGAATTAAAAACTTCGTAAAACTCGGAAAATTAATAGAGCCAAGACGTCTAACCCGTCTTAAATCGAGATCTAATAAATCGAAGCACGTATCTACAAAAAAAAAAATATTAAAGAAACTGATAATTCTTCTTTGTTATTGATTTGTTGCTTTGATATGCGGCCTCCGAAATTATTAGTATGTATTTAATTAAATAATTTGCAAATTTGAACTAAATTTTAATTCATAAATTATTATTATTAAAGCTTTTAATACGAGATTAAGTGTCAGCGTAATGGTAACATGATTCTAGAGACGATAAAATAGTCGTTTACTATATAAATATTTATAATTTCCTACTATTTAGTCTGATCATGGCTTTAAGTAGTGATGATTAATTGAATTTTATTGTATATTGACGACGTAGTAGGTGGGGTGGTAAGTACATACAGACATTATTAGTAATAATCATTAAAGAACATATTATGAACATTTTCAACAAAAGCAGAGAGTAGAACCGACATATTTTACGTTTCGGCTTGAAAAAAAATATCTTTTCCGGTTACAGGTTAATCATAAAAGGACATGTAGAATCCGGCGATTCCAAGCAGGGGAATTCAGCTAATAATTCGTAAATTAAATCACAGAGAAAATAAATTGAGTTCTTTACTTGTTTTTCGTTGTGCCATCATTTTCGGTACGCAACTAATTTAACGTTATTGGTATTTGTGAAAAAAAAATTCGGTGTCATATAAAAATCCATGCATTTCTAATTTTTTAGAAATACTAATAATACTAATAATAATGAGTTACAATTTTTTACAGAATTAAATGTGACCAGAAAAAATGCTTTTTTACGGTTATACTAGAGGCACACACATAAGGTATTCATACCATAGTTTAAGGATACCATGTCGTATACCATATGTGTGTCGTCGAATACTAGCTGAATACCATTTCAACTACGTAGCATAAATCTGGTATTTAAATTCGAAAAAGTACGTAATATTCCCTTTTTTACTTAATTTTTTTGGCCACTGTAATCTATTCTTTAGTGATTGTCGCGCCTTTTTATTGAAGCGGAAAATAGCGAATGGAATTTTGTAGGTAAGCAGAGGAATTGACACATGTTTACACTTTTTTTTTTTGAAAATTTTATTTTAAAAAAATGGTAAAAGGAAAGAAAAAACGCAAAATTTTATCGATGGATGAAACCTCAAAATTTATAGATATTTGTAGAAATCATATAGAGGATTTAAGAGGAGCGAAAAGAAATTCCCATATTCTCGCTGAAATGGCAGAATTTCAAATTTCAGACAAATACTATGTTTGTTGTGTGCCAACCCCTTTTTATACCATGATACAAGGCTATACTGTAGTATCGATACTATGGTATGAATACCCTATGTCTGCCTCTACTATTACGGTTATCAATTTTTTTTAAATATTTCAATTTGGTTACGGTTCTGTTCAAAATTTCGGTTCGATACTCTGGAAAAAAAGCAAAATTTTCAATTTGTATGTCTGAATTTTTTGGTGTTTATTTTTTTTTGTTTTTTGTTCTTATCGAACATTGAACGCGATTTTAATGTATTGTCTGCCCGCGTATTTACGCTCTAATATTGATAATTGAGAAATTATATTGAAAAGTATAACAAAAAAGGAATTTATATTAGTTTTAAAAATTTTCAATTTGTTTAAAAAATTCGACCTTCTATAAGAAAAAAAAAGTGAAAAAAAATGTTGGTCAAAGATTACTTAACCTATATATAGTAAAAATAAAAAATAAAAATAAGAATTATTTACTAATTGTGCTCGGTTATCGCGCTTACTGATTAAATTTTATATTTTGGCAAAAAAAAAACATGTTTGCGTTTAGTAAATTGTAAACAAAATTATTATTAATACATTTTTCGCGTAATAAAAAATATTTTTTGCCAAAAAAAAAGGAAAAACGTGTTATTGATGTCTAAAAAATTAATGGGGATGGATATTAAAAACATTAGATAGCGAATTTTTTGGGGAAAAAGAATTCAATTTTGTATGTTACTATTGTTTACTACTTAGTAGATGGTTCTAGAACACTCGCCGAAGGCAAAATGTTTCTATTTTGTTTCTTCTTTTTTTTTTTTTTGCTGATCTATTTGAATAAGACAAAATAATATTTTGTTGATCAAGTTTTAGAGAGCTTCGTCGATGGACAAAATAATCAGAGAAGGGTACAATGTCCAATATATGAGAGAACCACTCATCGGGTGCATGATTATTGCGTTTACAATAACAAATTAAATCCGCGCGTGCAAAACATACAAATTTAGTTTTATTTTTATTTTTTATTTTTTTTCTTTCAAATTTAAATTTTGTAAACAACTTTCCAGTATATTCTTCTCAATGGTTTTGGTTTTGGAGGTATTTTTATATTTTTGAAATATGCAAATAAGGTGTGTCTAATTTATTGAGAGTATACTGTAAATATACCATTTTGTTCTAAATATAGAAAATGAATAATAATAATAATAATTAAAATAAGAAAGGTAATTACATAATAGGCAAAGACTTGTTAAGTTAATTGTAATCAAAAAATTAAGAGATATTATCTTAAAAACAGGAAGTTGAGTTTTCTAGAAATTTATCTTCTTTTTTGTTTTTATGAAGTTGTTAAACACTTAAAGAATTTTCTGGCGGATTTGAAAATAAAAAATACACTGCCAATGGATACACTGGAAGAATACTTTCTTCTATTTGAATGAGAAAAAAAGGATCAAAAAATTGTTTATGTTTCTTATTATGTTTTTTTGGATAACATTTTGTAGTAGAAGTTGAATTGGACATTTTATTATATGTTTTTTGGTATATTTTTTACAGTCCTGCTCTCGATCTTCACCAACTATCTAAGAAATCGAAGTTTCTAAGACCAAATTCAATAAATCTCTCACCCGATAGCCATTTCAGATCGATACCGAAAACACTAAAAATAAATTCCTCCTAATAACTGATCAGTTCCCCAAATTTCATTTACATTTAACAATCGAGTTCTAGAGATAGATATCGTGTAAACAAAATTTTGGGACAGTCAGGCGGACATACAGTTTGGAATGGACATTTTGTAACAATATACTTTGTGAACTTATGTGACCTCAAGTCGTGCAGTTCTACCTTAATGTGGAGGTCTCATTTTTTTACAATCACAAAGCTTGCCATTCTATGAGAAGAAAGCAATATATTGTAATAGTATAACACAAACCATGTATCATTCGCGGGTATATTATCATAAGATATTATTATTCCCAAAAAAACACATTAATTCTCAAGTTTTTTTTATCATAAGTGTTAAATATTTTAATTATAACAAGTAAGAGAAGCAGAATCATTTTATATGACAACGTGAATCAGTTAAAATCGTGTTTGTTTCATTAATTACAAAAATGAAAAAAAAGTAAGCCTTTGATAAGAAATTTTTGATACTAAAAATGTGATTTCTTTCAAAAATTGAAATTTTGAACTAGAAATAAAAAATTTGTTTGAAAAATAATTCGTTCATACAAAAATCGGGTACGTCACTATTTGCTTGCCTATATTTTTTTATAAATGTCTGCATGTCCGGTCGTGTACAAGGTAACTCAACAGCTTCATCCGATTTTAAAGAATTTTACAATATAGATTGGCTGGATCTTTAACTTGATTGAATTTCAGCAAAATTGGCGAATGAGAATGAAGTTATAAAGAAAAAATCAAGGTGACCACAAAATTTTCTTGTTTTCTTTTTTTAGCTTTAAATGGAAAATTTGTGCAGCAACTTTAATAATTACACACATCGATTACATAAATACTATGTTGAATTTCTGTAAAATTGATCCAAAATAGTACTGAAAGAAATAGTTGCAGAGAAAATATACCTGAGCCATAAAGTTTTCTAGTTTTTTTTCTCTCGTTTTTCAGATCTACTTCAAAAACTGATTACACCGATTTGAATAAAATGTGCAGAAAAGATTTACGCTCCTCGAAGAAGAGGAAACAAATTTATGAAGAAAAAAGAATGAGCTTCTTTTAACCGGAATATTCGGTACCAATCGAAGTTCGATAAATCGAATTTTCCGGATAATAAAAATGCATATTTTCCATTAAAAAAAAACACGTATTTCTACTTTTTGATTTGTATTTTCTGGACATTTAGTGGCCTAGGTGCCTATGGCCGTTATCAACAATTTTACTGTTAAAGCTGCATTTCCACCAAACGCGCAAAATGGTTTTGCTTACTTAAGGTAAAAGAGAAATAACTATTAAATAAGAGTATTAAAATGAGAGAAACATGTATTTTTCTCTCTTTTTGTTATTCATGGTTTAACATTTCTTTCTCTTTTGCCAACACGAGCAAAAACATTTTGCGTGTTTGGTGTAAACGGAGCTTAAGATTTTAGTGGATTTTTCCGGATAAAAGAACGGCAATTGGATTATAGAAAAAATTGGCTATAGATCAATTTTCTTTAAGTCGATTTGTATTTTTCATTAATATAAAAGATTTCATAGCAAAGAAAACGGTTGATTAAATTAAACTAAGATATTTTTTTCGGCTCTTTTACTTACTTTACAAAATACAAATTTATGTATTAAATAAATTTTTGTTAAAAAAAAAAAAGAGTTGTGATACAGTTTCTTCAATTCGTATAATTGAAATGAAAAATCACAATAGAACATTTAATAAAGATGAAACATTTTAGCCGGGCGAGGAAATTGAGACCAATTTATGCTAATAAAAATGGTTAACAAAAAAAAAAAAAAAAACGATGCAATACGACAAACCATTTTAAGTGTACACCAAATAAAAACTAGACACTAATATTATATTATTCTTAAATATATATATAAGATATACAAGCACTTAAGACATGCGCCGAAGATTTTTATCTCATCTGAAGGCCGCCAATTAAATTCTTGTAGGTTTTAAGTTCTATATTTAAAGTTTTAAAAGATACCAAAAAATTTTTCCAATTTATAAAAAATTCGCGAGAAAATTTTTTTAAATTTATTTTCTTAAAGTTCAACTTTTATATATAAAAATGTTTTCCAATGTTTTAAAAATAAAATAGTATACCATCTAAAAGAAAGTTATTTTGAAAATTGACAACACAAGAGTTATTGAGAGACAAAATTATTTATTTGAGGCGAGTTCAGAGTGTCTAAAAACTAAGCTACAATCAAACCTAACTGGGTAACTGGGTCAATTAGAAGGTGCTTCAAGACTCGACATAGTTCGATTAGTAAAGATCGTTGATTGGAAAAGGATTTGGGACCAACTTCAAATAGGAGCCAAACAATTTTATTTTAAAATTATATTAATTGAGAAGTGAAACCCACTGTAAATCTGTTACAAAAGAAAGAAACTGATACAATGAAGCCAGCGTTCTGTAAGAGCCCCACAAGAACCAACAAAAAAAAAAAGAGGAAATCTTTCCAATTAAAGTTCTTGGAAGAAATTATTTAAAAAAAAAGAAAAGATTAAACTTAATTGTTGGCAATTATATTAATGGTATTCAACAAAAAATCTAATTGTAATTAATTCAAGTAATCACAATAAATCTGAATTCTTTTTATAATTAAAATAAAATTAGATTTCTAAATGTGATTCCTTCTTTTAATGAGAAAATAAAGCGGAGACGTTTTAATTTTCTATTATGAGAACAAAATTCGAGATGTAGGAAGAATATTGGAATACCAATAATTAAAGTTCAGAATATATATTTTTATTACTTATTGATTTTGTTTTTTTTTTTATTAGAATACAGATTTCGATACAAAAGTTATGTTTGCGTGTTTTTGCAAAATTGAATTAGCCTTGTGCAAAAACGAAATAAAAAATCACATGTCGCGGAATTGTTGGAAAATTTTTTAAGAAAATAATAAGTCATATTAATTTACTATTTTATTTTGACAAAGAATTATCACAATATATCTTATCTAATTCTGTTTTTAATGCAAAATAAATACTTTTTATCGTTTTATATTTGAATTAAAATTAATTTAATTTTTTAATAAAAATTTTGAGATTGAAATTGAAATTTTTAAAAAGATCGATCCCATAATAATCGAATTAAAAGAAAAGAGTTTTTTTTATTTGTTATCAATTGAAACTTAATTTACTTTCATATTCTAGGACAAGGCTGTCCAACCCGCGGCCCAAGGCAAGTACCAATGCGTCGCAAAAATATTTAAATTTACTGAAGCAAGTCCATTTTTCTGAAGAATGATTTGTGTGCTGTGTGCGCTCTCGTGCTAAAGCTGCCAAGTGACAAACAACAGAAACAGGAACAGAACTGAAAGCTTTTTCATTCTGTAGTAAACTCTTACTGTTTGCGTTGCTCGCTCATCTACACTGTTCTGTTGTTTGTCACCCGGCGGCTTAAGTGATACTAAATGAATTTCATGTTCTGTTTTTATAATGAACAAATTCATAAACTAATAAATTTTAAATTACTTAAACACGAAAACTATATTCGTCAGCTATAGTAATATACTTGTGGCCCAAAACACTATATCTTCTTCCAAATGTGGCCCAGAGAAACCAAAGTAACAATTAGGCAGTTTTTAAGAATTCTCGAATATTGACCTATTTTTCAGGAGTTTGCCCGGGTATAACCCCTTTTAAAGCCTTATTTATTGTAATCAAAAAATTCTTGTTTATTGGTCTTAATTTTTTAAGACTCCATAAAACTGTATTAAATTTAAGCATTTTAATAAAATTTTTAAAATTAAAAATTATCATCAATTTAATAAAAACTACAATAAATTAATCCAAAGTCGACGACGTCAATTTGTTCGAAACGAGGAGGATTCGAAAACAATTTCACGTTTTGTTTATAATTCAAATAAAGTTCTAAGTATTTAATTAACATAAGAATACGCGAAATTTTCGATGGTTTTTGTATTTTTATTATTATTGTTATTGTTGTTATCGAAAGAAAAGAAAATTGGTGACCTTCGTCATTTGAAAATGTAAATTGGCGCCACACATTATGACACGTTTTTGTCGGTAAAAATCAGTTATTCAATAAAAATCGAATATGAAATCTTATCAAAATATAAAACGTTTTATTAAATTTATGTGCCTCGGAGAGTATAAGAATGAGGAAGTTTTCATTTGCCGAAGCGAAAAAGAAAAACGAAATAAAAATTGTTTTTATTAAAAATCAAATAAAATTTGTTGGCGACTTTTTTTTTTCATGTTATTTTAATTAAAGTAAACATAACCTAATTAAAAGATACTAAAAAACACAAGAAAATTGTTGACAAAAAAAAACAAATTGTTAGATAAACTTATTTGTATTTTCCTTAAAGAAATTTCACAGAAAGCTTTTTTAGTCGTTATTCTTTGTATTTAAAAACGAAAATTTTTCATCTCTGTGCCTAGTCAGAATTGTCCCAGTCGAAAATTGCTGTAGAATCGGGTTTTTTCATTTATACATTTATGATGAACAGAGATTGTAAATTAAAGAAAATTTTAAATTTGAAATCGAAAGGAATTTTTCAAGAAAATTTTATGTAATTATTATGCAGATTAGGACGATAACCTTTCTCTTCCATTTCCATACTTAATTCTGAATAAGATTCTAGTCTTTTCTTTAATTGCTGCTTAGTTTTGTAAAACGAAACAAACTTTGGACTTGAAATGCATTTAGAGAGTTTATTGATAATAAATATTATTGCAAAGCGATTGGATTGGATTGGGTCAATGATCTTTGTTATTAAACTAAGAAAATATTATCTACAAATTCATAATCTTAAAGCGAAAAAATCTGGCAACAAGGCAAGATTTTAACACAATTTTCTAAACAAACAAAATAAATAGTCATTTAAACTTAAAGAAAATAATTTAGTAATATTAAAAATAACAAAAAGTCATGGTCAAAAATTTCGAAAACAAAAATCATAATTGAATCAATTGATTGCCAAAAAAAAAAAAATAAGAAACGACTTTTTTCAGTTTTGTCATTTGAAATTCCTTAAAATTAGAACAAACAATCAAATTCATAATTTTCGTGATTTTGTACGACTAAAAATAAACTCAAAAACAACATTTCGTGTTTTTAGGAGAAAACATCTAAAAATTTGGAATAAACAAATTTAAATTAGAAAAAAAAACACAACAGTTTTTTTTTTTTTAAGATATCTCCCAAATTCCGTAAGACGATAGAACAACTTTTCTAGACTTCCTGAATAACAAAGAATATTTGCAACTTTTTTGAATAAAATTTATTTTGTTTGTTCAAAAATTGTATCTTAAAATAGTAATCGATTTATTTCAAGATTTGACTGACTTTCTTTATGCCTGGGTTCATTTTTGTAAGCCACAAAATCCAGATGTATTTGAACTCACCGTCCCAATTCAAACTAGTCTAGATCTGGGGTGGAATTGTGTAACTTGATTTCGATCAAATAGTATCAAAATTGTGGTCAGATTTTTATGAAATTTAAACAGGTTAGGTGTTTGAACTTATCGTAACCCAAATGGGGTTTCACTCAGAATTTTAACACTTTTTTTGTACGCTTCATGAAAGCTAAACTTCTGAATCGATACGAACTTAAGGCAGATTTGGTAAAATTTTGGAGTAAATTCCAACACTTCTCTTTTAACAAAATGACATAATTTTCTAAATTTTGCAACTGAAAGTGTTTGACGATTTGAGTGAAACTAGCAAGGGTTAAGTTATTCGAATCTAACAAAGATGGCGCCACTGACCGCGAATTAATTTTCGATTTCGAAAAAAAGAAATCATCTGATACAACTTCTTCTACAAATTTGAAAGTATCCTTCTAATATTATGTCTTAAGCAACGAAGTATAGAGATAGTGAAAAATTGAAACCCATCCACACGGCATACATAACCTTCTTTATTTCTTGTCGTTTGCATACATTTGACGTCAATCGAAAGAAAATGTAATAATTAACGAAGTGTTATAAAAAGAAATAAAAACAAAAAGTCAATAACACGTAAATAAACAAATTGACCCAACACAGGAGTTTATGAGAGGTAGGAGGTGGGCGAATGAAAAGATTCGAAATTGTATTATTATGCGTTTTGGGACTGGCATATGTTTGAGATATGGAGATTGAAATTTCGATCCAACACGAGTTTCAAGCAGTGGGCACAAAAAAACTGAACCAAGTGAACTAACTGGCACGAGATTAGTGCGCTATCTTGCAGCCCCCCAAAAAAATCTTCTTGTTTTCATTGGTATTTTTAGATTTAGTTCAACACCACTTTATTTAGAGGCGAAGGAGGAGGGGGTTGGATACAGTATAAAATTGACTCCCCATTAAAATGCATTCGAAACTTTTTTGGTTTGTGAGATGTTCGTGTGGTGGAAGACACGAGTTTTAAATTTATAACCGGATTCCGATCACATGTGGAAATTTTCAAACTCAGGTATTTTGTGATTAGATTTTTTTTTTTTTTTTAATTTAATTTAATTCAGGTTTCTCTTCCTCTCTTTTTTTGGAATTTAAAGCTTTTAAAAAAAAAAAAAAAGATGATTTTTTTTTTTTTTAAAGAAAGTTAATCATAGATGCAAGCTAAGAGCTAGATTTGTTACAATTTAAAATATTTTTGAGAATAAAATTACAAACCTGATCCACGAATCAAAGTTCCATTTCCTTTTGATGAAATTATCATCTTTCGTTCCGAATTTGTACATTTTAACAGCATTCTCCTTTTTTTTTTTTTTTTTGTTATATCAAAAACACAATTACGTAGTTAACTTTTGGGAAATGACACAATTCAAGTTCATTAAAGGTTTTTTGTTTATATTAATTTTTTCCTTTTTTTTCTACTCGAAAATAATTTTTTAATCAAAATTCACTTTTATTCCTTATTGTTTTTTTGTTGATAAAAAAATCTTAGTTACGCAATAACATATTTACTATTTTAATAATAGAACAAAAACAAAATTTTGTACGTTTTTCTTTTACAAAGAAATCCAAAAAGTGTGTAGTAATAAAAATAAAATATATTTAATTAAAAGAAATTTTATTCAAAAAAAAAAATCCATCTACGTGTGTAGTTGTTCTTTCGCAACAAAAAATGCTGATCACCCTGTGTGATTACTGAAGTGTTTGTGCTTGTAAATATATTTGTTGTTTTTTTTTTCTGAATTTACATGTGTTCGTAACCGAATATTTTGATAAAACTTTTTTTATTTTTTTTCAACAATTTTAACATGCAATTAATTAATAATTATATTCATAGTTTATTAGGAAACACTTTAAAACAATATAGAAATATCAAAACAAGTTTTTTTTACAAAATATTTGCATTTAAAAATTAGATCTCGCGACGCGTATTCACGTTTTGACAACTTTTCTAATATGACTTCGTTTCGAACCGATAATTAATAAAATGGGTTACGTTTATTATTTTAAAGAAACGGTAAATTAACGCATGCGATTAGGATACGTTCGTTGTTTTCTAAATTATTTTGGTAAATTATATAAAGTTTGATAAAAGAAAAATTTGTTTTTTTTGTAAAATAAAAATGTTTAAAGTCTTCAATATTATTTTGAAGATTTTTTGTCGAATTACAAAAACATGTTCCAAACGAAAAAAATTGGAAACATTACAAATGTTGAATTTGACAGTAGTACATATCTTTTTTTCGTGCATTTAAAAATGTCAGAGAATAAGCCTGAAGTTATTGAAAATACAGACATTGAGGATGAGAAGATTGTTGAGAAATCTTTCCAAAAAATAATACCAAAATGCATTCAATGTGCGACGATTGAATCGCCAATGTGGCGTCATATAGAAACCGGTCAAATTTGTCAAGATTGTTTTGAAAAAAATAGTAACAATTTGAAGGGAGAATTGGAACCGGAAAATGATAATTCTAATGGCAATAATGGAGATGAGAAGAAATTACGAAAAAGCACTAGAAGTACAAGATATAAACCGAAAAATACATCAGGAAACAAATGTATACCAAAGGGCAGAAGCCGACGATGCATATTCAAGAAAACACCATTTAAAGCGCCCACGATGACAGCCACAACTCATACAGTAGAAAGTATATTCTACAAGGTTTGTATACAGTTTTTGTTATACACCATGACAAGAGTTTAGTTACGATTGAATCTTAGGGATCCTATCTTCAAATTGGAGACATTGTTTCATTGATGGACATCAAGGATAATATATATTACGCACAAATTCGAGGCCTTTTAGTTGACACTTACTGTGAGAAATCAGCATTTCTAACTTGGTTAATTCCGACAACACTAAGCCCACCACCAAATGAACGTTTCGATCCGAGCACTTATCTTATAGGTTGTGTGATTTTCAAATAAAAACTTTAATTTTATAAGCTGACTCAAATTTATAGGACCCGAAGAAGATAATCCACGGAAACTATCATGTTTGGAGTTTGTAATGCACGCCCCGAGCAACTATTACCATGACAAAACTACTCCATTCCCGCCGCCAGGATTTCTAGATTTCGAATCAAGTTCAACAGGTTTTATTTGGACAAAATTGCCTGTACAAGAAAAGAAATAAAAATATGAATATTTAAAAATTACTCTTTATTTTGTAAACAAAAAAAAAATACAATAATTAATAGAAATCTTCTTCAAGATCACGATTTCCATTTTGTTGATTTTTAATTTGATCTTGATTCGAGTACATATCAGCAACTTGACTAGCTGAAGTTGCATCTTCGGAATTTTTATCATCACGTATTCGTATGAAACGTGGAAATCTTAATGATATTCCTTTTTCTGGATCAACAATACCAACTGCAGCTTTATGAATCGGACTCAAAGATAAATCAGCACATTTCACTTCCCACACTTGCATGGGTTCAAACCAAACATCCGGTTCCAGTGAAGAATCATATCTATAATATGATTTTGGTCCATCGACAATATGTTCTTTGAAAAATTCCGTATGTTTTAAAAGATCATCATCACTGAATCCAGTCCCTATTTTACATATACTTTGGTATTCTTCATTGTCAGCATCATAACAGCCAAGTAAAAATCCACCATAATTTCCAGTTCGTTTACCTTTTCCTTTATATCCTCCTAAAACAACTAGATCCAAAGAATCACCAATTCCGGTTAAATAATCTTTTTTCAATTTTAACCAATTTCGTGATCGTTTAGCAATTTCATAAGTTGCCTCTTTTTCTAACGTTTTCACCATAAGACCTTCACAATTTCCTAAATATCGACAAGAAAATAAAAAGGCACATGAATTTTATCACTATTTTTATATGTTTTTCAATTTTTCTACCTTTAATAGATTCTTCTAAGAAATTTTGAACTTCATCAATGTCACTAGTATCAAGAGAAGTTGCAAATTTCCATTGACCTTCGATCTCTTTAAATTTCTCCTTTAATAACTTCCTTCTGTTTATAAATGCATCCGTAACCAAAGGTTCATTATTCAAATACAACAAATCAAACATATAAACGCAAACTTGAACTTTTATCTCGGATTCATCGGCATCTTTTCGTTTTCGTGTACTTAAAACTTGGAACGGTAGAATCTGTTTCCTTTCAACGTCCCAAGCAACAACTTCACAATCTAAAATGTATGATGAGACATCATCGTGTTTTATATTTTCGATACGCGCGATCAAATCAGGATATTTGCTTGTATTATTTTCTTGATTTCGACTGTAAATACTAATGACACCTTTATCTGAACAATGAATCTTTGAAATATATATAAAAGAAAATATACCATGAACTTTTCAATTATTTTTAAATATTTTCTTACTTGTGCTCGTTCTCCATCATATTTCCATTCGCATGTAAATTTGATCCCATCAAATCTGGCTAGAACTTCATGGACACCTTTCGTTGGTTGAGCCAACATCGGTTTTAATGGAGTTCCTGGTTCCATTCGACAGGTATCTAACAATTTCTCCAAACCTTTCTCTAGCAGGACAGGAATTATTTTATCATAATTTGGACACTGACTGAAAAAAACAAAAACATTAACTTTAAATGAATAAAATTGGAAAATTTTTTTTTATTTATAATTACCAATAAGTAGTTTTTAGAATTAATGCATTTTCATCGCATTTAGTTTTGAATGAATTTTCATTCATAGATTTTGCAGCATTTAGAATTTTTGGTGGATATCCATCTTGATTTGGTGGTGTATTTGTACAGGCAACAGCAAGTGCTTGTAACAGTGATTGTTCAGCTAAACCAATTCGTAATTTTCCAGCTAAAGATCGTATAAAAAATCTAGCTTCGGAATGACGACATGCAACAAACATTGATTGAATTTTATCGACTTTTTTATTCATCGCTGAATGTCCTGTCATCTTTGCAATATCTTTTATCTTATTGAAAACCCCATCAACTGTAAGTGGTGCCGGTTGAAACATCATTCTCTGATTACTTCGCGATTGTTCTGCAACTATTCCAATGTCACCGGTCGATTGAATATCCGATTTTATTTGTGCCATGCTACGACCTGTCGTTTGTGCAATAACTTTCATTAAAGATGTTTCAGCTACCCCAAGTTCGAGACCTAAAAATCGAATGTTTAGTATAAATTAAAAATTTTAAATGACAACACAAACCTTCATATGCTGGTCCCAATTGATTCAGAGACAGATAAACGCATGGTAAAAGATCAGAGGGACTTAATACGATCACTGATCGAAAGAAATTGCTTAGAACCTCAATCATCTTTAGACGAGAACTAATTTCTTCGACTAATTGGAAAGTACGTGACAATGCTAAATATGGAACCCTGCGAAAAAGATTTGATTAGAATTCATAACTTTAGACGAAATTTCATATTGTTACTTTTCTCCTCTTTTCCAAAACGCATCTTTAATAGGATCGTATTTTCGTTTTGATGGATCATAATCTGCTCCTTTTTGACCCTGTCCAGCAGTCTGTAATTTCAACTCTTTCATCACTGTTCCATTGGTTTTGTTTTCATCAACAATTGAATCATCTTTTTTGGAATCAGAATTTTCTGAATCACTTTCAACTTTCGTGTCAGGCGATTCAGAAGTGATAATCTCTTTTTTCTTAGTTTTTTCCAATTTTTTTGTCTGTGATGAAGAAATTTTCTTTTTCTTACTTTCATCCTTTTTGGAATCAGAATTTTCCGAATCACTTTCAACTTTCTTTTCAGGCAATTCAGAAGTTATAATCTCTTTTTTTTTAGTTTTCTCCAATTTTTTTGTTTGTCCTGAAGAACTTTGCTTCTTTTTACTTTCATCCTTTATGGAATCAGAATTTTCTGAATCACTTTCAGCTTTCTTTTCAGGCGATTCAGAAGTTATAATCTCTTTTTTTTTAGTTTTCTCCAATTTTTTCGTTTGTCCTGAAGAACTTTTCTTCTTCTTACTTTCTGGTGGTGATTTTTTTTCAAGTTTCGAATTCTTTTTGGTTGATGGCGGCGAGGTAAATTTTAACGAAATCTTTTGAGATTCTTTCTTCTCTTCTTCCTTTTTTAAAGGTGAAATTGAAATTTTCTTTGCTGGCTTAACACTGGAAATTTTTGTTTTTTATAACATTTAATTCATTTTTAAAATAAAAAAAAGTTAAATAACATACTTCTCATTTGAATTTTCTTCATCACTACTCGAAATTCGTCGCCTTTTGTTTTTTTTCTTATCATTTTGGACGCTAGAAAAATGTTTAGCATTAATGTAAAAATAATTCGTAGGAAAATTAAAAATTTCTTGAATTTGTAAAAATGTTCTTTTCGGTTGAACAAACCGAAAATAATTTAGTGTTTTTATAATTGTTGTCATCAATAAATCTAAAATAGAAAAATTCGAACAAATTTTTTGAGTTTTTTAATATACAAACCTTTTTACTACTTCTTCGTCGGAATTTGGAGTAGTTTCTTGTTTTTGATCTTCAGGCGCCTTAACAGGAGTTTTGGTAAAAAATGAGCTAATAAATAATTTCCATAATTAAATACTGAATTTTTTAGATATAATTAAACTTACGTTATTTGACGTTGAGACATTTATTATTTTATTACACAATTTTAAGTTTTGAAAATTTTATAACAAAAATTTTGGGCGCCAAATTTCAGTTTTGACATTTCAATAATGTCGTTCTTTAGGGTTGTCCAAATTTTTTGCCCAGGGGGACAAAAATCAAAGAAAAGTTGATTTTGTAAATTCATTTACCATTTTAAATAAAGGATTAGGTTTGTGTCTTGGAGCGAAGTTATAAAACAAAAATCAGGATGACAACAAAGTTTGGCCGTTTTTTTAAAATGGTTTTTCAGATTTAATTGAAATTTTCTTGAAGCAATTTTGTTTAAATTAATTATAATGGTTAAATAGACGATACCATATTAAATTTTAGTAAAATCGGTCCAAGGATAGTGGAGAAAGAAATAATCCTTGGAGAAAATAAGCCTGTTCATAAAGTTTTTTTGATGTATTTTAAAAACTAATGCACCGATTTGAGTAAAATTTGCAGAATAGATTTATTCTATTACGAACTGGGTTACCTGTGAACTAGAGCAAATTTGAAAAAGAAGAAACAAAGTTATGCAGAAAAAAGCTTGAAATATTATTTGTTTTGAGTGTCCCTTCTGCCATAGGGTATCGAAAAATCGGCTATATACCGATTTTACGTTACTATATGTTTATTTTTCTAAGAAATTTATATTATTTTTAATCAGTAATCGAATTTTATTTTTATCTTGGAATTATGCGGTTTTGGAAGGTTCTGAGAGTCAAGAGACAACATTTCGAATATTGTTTCTTTTTTTTGCAAAGATCATCTTTTTTTTCTTTCTTAAATAATAATATTGCTGTGATTTTTTGCTTGAACTTAAGTTTCTGCAAAAATAGGGTAGTTTCCTCTGTTTCCGGACAGTCTTCTATTATCCGGCACTTTTGTTGAAAACAATTTTAAAAATGTATTTCTAACTAATTTCTGGAAATTCTTATTTTTAACAAAGAATTCACTATGTTTTTTCTTAGTTATTCATAAAAATGTCCAGAAATTTGCTAGAAATATGTTTTTAAAACAATATTCAACCAAATATGCCTGAAAACTGGAGGAACTACCTTATATATTTCGAATTTCCGATTAGTGAGTATTATAACTCGATCTATCTGACTGACCTCGTGAAGATCAACTAGCTGGGAATTCACGTCAATTAAAAATTCCAGTTTTTATTTCTTCTTATTTGATTTGAGTGAAAATCAATTCGTATACAAATTTTAGTTCTGCAAATAAAATGTCGAAAATACAATCGTTAATAGTATTATTAACAATAATTACTTTTAGTGCAGGTGATTTAATTTAATTTTAATAAACCAAAAAAAAAAAAAAATTGTATTGATTTTATATATTTTAAAGGTGAGGAGAAATGTAATTCACCTCCGATTAAAACAAGACGACAATGGGGCGGAGCGGCTGCAAAATCTGTGGATTATCAAACTTTACCTGTTGAGTATGTGATTGTTCATCATACCGTTTCTGGGTCATGTTCAAAATTTTCAGAATGTGCAAATAGAGTCCAAGGAATCCAAAATTATCATATGAATGATTTAAATTGGAACGATATTGGTTACAAGTATGTAAAAATTTTATTTCCTTAAAGTGTTTTTATGTCCTATGGTTGGTACTACCACGTCACTAAGTGTGTAACACATCGAAACAATCATTGTAGAAAGATTTCAAGTTATGTCGATTTATGCATGTCCGTCCGTCTGTCCGTCCGTTCGCACAAAAGATAACTCAAAAACGCGTTATCCGATCTTGATGAAATTTACAATAAGAGTTAGTTCTTCCCTAGCTTAGTTTGGTATTGCATTTCAGGAAAATCGACCGAGGGGGAGCAAAGTTATTAAGCAAAAATCAGGGTGGCCAGAAATTTTTGTCGTTTTTTTTATGGCTTTTCCGATTTAATTGGAAAATTTGTGAAGCAGTTTTGTTTAAATTATTTTCATGGGTTGATTATGTCAATAGACGATACTCTGTTAAATTTCAGTGAATCCGGTCCAAGGATAGTGGGATAAAAGTATCTTCATAAAGTTGTTCCGATGTATTTTAAAAACTAATATACCGATTTCAATAAAATTTGCAAAATATATTTATGCTATTAGGCTCCACCCTACCTGTGAATTTGAGCGAATTACAAGAAGACCAAACAAAGTTATGCAGAAAAAACCATGAAATATTAGTAGTTTTGGTGCTTCTTGCGCAGACTTAATTCATTGAACTATACATTTCTTAACTACGAGTCTCATTTCTACCATAGGCCATCATCGGCTCTAGGCCGATTTTACGTACTATATGTTTTATAATTATTATCTTGTTTTAGTTTTTTAATTGGTAATGATGGAAATGTTTATGATGCTGTTGGCTGGCATAAAATTGGAGCTCATACACGTGGTTACAATAGTAAATCTATTGGTATTGCATTTATAGGAAATTTTAATGGTATTTTTTGTTTTTTTTTTTTGATATAGTTCTTTGAAAAGTTATATTTATTGATGCCTCTTTTTTCGTTTAGATGAATTACCAACGCCTGAAGCAATTAAAGCAGCTAAAGATCTTTTAGCTTTCGGTGTTTGTTCAGGAGAACTAAGTGCAAGATATAAACTATTAGGAGGTCGACAAGTAATTAGTACACAAAGTCCAGGTTTAATGCTATTCAATGATTTACAAGATTGGGATAATTGGACATCGGCTCCTTAAGAACAAGGAAATAAATCATAAGTGTGTATAAAGTTAGTTTTTTTTTGATGGTTCTGTAATAAAAACTTTGAATTCAAAAATTTGTTATTCATATTTAATTCATTTCCTGATTTAATGCAAATTTCTTGCTTTTTTTTGAAAACTATTAAAGCCATTTTGTCATAATTTTGCTCTTCTGAATTGAATTAATCAATTTCTTTGGGATATTATTTACTTCCTGTTAGCCCGTTTTTGTTTTATCAAATAAGCTGGTGTTATCGGAATTTTATTTTAAACTTTTTCAAGTACTAAAACTTCGCGATTATACGTATTTCGATGATTGGTAAATATGATTGTAAATTTAAATTGCTTATCAAATATAATATTAATTATTTCAATCGTTAAGATCTCGAAAAGAATAATCTAATCAAGAAAAATGAATTACTAAGATAATATTTTAGTATAAATTAGAAATGAAAAAGTGTGCAAACTTATTCAAATTGTGTCTATAAGCATAATTAACAGAAATCCATATAGAAAATGGCTCGTTTCTTTGCAATTTTCGCCTGCTTTGCAGTAGCTGCTCTATCAATAACCGAAGTTTATTCAATTGAAAAACTTGGCGCTGAAGTACAAGTCGTTGATAGTATTGAAAACTTCCAGAGAAACAATCCAGATGTTAAATTGGTCCAGTTGAATAAAAGTAGAGGAGCTCGAGGACAAATTCTTTACACTATTGGTGATCGTGTCAGTGGTAAGAATTTTTCATTTATACATATTCGATTTATTTCATTGTTGTATTCCGAATTATTATTTTAAAGGTGATCGCCTTGTTTCTGGCGTTAGTGATTCAACATCATATGATAGACCTATGGATGTTACGTTAACTATTACATATCCAGTTTCTGGGGTTGGAGCAGTTATCAGTCGCGTTGAGGTTCTTGTCGATCAAAGCTCAAATGTCGGTGAAGGTTATGTTACATCTGGTGGAATTGGGCAAAGAAAAATTGTAGTTGTTATTATTGCAAGATCAACCACACATTTCTCATATGCAGGAGCTATTTTTGGAATATAAATTTTTTCATATGGAAAAAAAAATTAGTATTAATTACATAAATATATGGAAAAATATATCAAAATTTAAATCGATTTTATTTTTGTTATTAAACTTAAATGTTCAGAAATTGTTCGTTGAACCCGATTACGTTTCTTAGTTTACTTCTAAAGTTTCTTTTTTAATTATCTAATCAGTTCGCGATTAGGAAATCATAAATAAATATTTTTTTTCATTCATATCGTAAAATGAAAAGTTTTTGCCAGAACATTTTAATCAATCTTTCCTTCAGATAAAATTTCTCAAACGTGCGAAAGTGCAAGAAATCATTTTGAAAATTGTTGTGAGAAATGCAAAATCGGTGCGATATTTTGCAGTTTATATAGTTACTAGAAGATTACTAGTTTTAAGATGGATTATTCCGAGAAGTTTACTTAACAACTCACTAGTAATTCACAAATTAACTCGATCGTTGTAAATTAACTAGTCATATAATGGATTTTAACCCCCTTTAACAGTAGCACTCTAACACCTCTACCCTTTCAATAATTCTGAATGCTTCTGTTTGATAGTTTTCAACGCTCGATTTCGATATGTTCGGATACTGAGCAAGCAATCTTTCATGTTGTTAAACGCCACGGCTTTGATTTTAACATCATGAAATATGAAATGATTATTTGACCCATCTAATATTTTGTTCAGCACTATCCTTGGATTGATTTTACTGAAATTCAACATAGTATACATATGTTGAACATAATATTTCTGCACTAGTTTGCAATTAAAACCGAAAAATTGTATAGTTCGACAATGGTACAGTATATACACCTAGCGCTTTGAGACCATTCTCCGAAGAATATCTACATGAGTTACAAATATATTAGTGACAAAACTATAATAATATACGCTTAGGACATCGGTTCTTAAACTAAACTTAACTAGAGTAATATTTCAAGTGGCTTCACGTAACACGGATTGAGAACGTAGGCATTAGGCATGGCATAAACGGAGTTGGAAAATGTGTAATTTTATTCCTTCTATAACGCAATTTTCAAATAAATATTTTATTGCAAAAATACCATAAATAAAAATTTTACATAACACTCTCATTACAAACATTTACTTTACAAACAAAAGAAAATTTTTAATTAATATTTTTCATTAAAATAATCAATTTTCTTTTCATTATTATTATTATTAATGTTATTTGTTTAAGGATGAAATTATTACTAATCTTTTTAATATTGCTGATACTATTATTAATGTTGTTAGGCCACTATATCATTCCCCGATGTGATCCCAAAGTAGTTTAAATTAAATTCGTCACTAAATAAAACTTCTTCTTCAACATTGCACATATTAATGCCTAATTCGATCGGATCAATTTCGGTTATATAAAATTCATTTCCAATATCATCTCGTTGTACAGAAATTAAACCACTTTCAATGACGACATCATCTTTATGAATTGGATTCAAGTAATCATCTAAAAAATTATATAATTAATAAAGTTCGCAAGGTGTTTGAAAAGAAAAGTATTATTCACCAGTTTCTAGTATATCATGTGTTGCGAAGAAACGAACTTTTCAGTTTTATATTTAGAAGATATAAAAACGTGATGCTACAAAAATATAAGACATTTTTAATGTCAAACATTTTTATTGACTCCAGCCCCAAAGGGGTGAGAGATAGAACTATCTTATCTTCGAAGGAAATAACGCTCATAAAAACCTCCACAACTTTGAGGAATATTACAATAGTGTATAACCTCTGTATAAAAAGTTCAAAAATTTGAATCGTCTACAGAGCCAATTCGGTGGAAGATAGAACTATTGGGTCTTCGACGGAAATAATCCTCATGAAAACCTCCACAACTTTTTTATCATCTTTGTAGCCAGGGCCGCAGGTATCTTCTGATTTGTTATACACGTTTAATTCATTTCCTGATTTCATGGAAATTTCTTGATTTCTTTTGAAAACAATTAAAGTCATTTTGTCATAATTTTGTTCTTCTGAATTGAATTAATCAATTTCTTTGGGATATTATTTACTTCCTGTTAGCCCGTTTTTGTTTTATCAAATAAGCTGATGTTATCTGGATTTTATTTTAAACTTTTTCCAGGAACTAAAACTATACTAAGTACTATATTTCGACGATTGGTAAATATGATTGCAAATTTAAAATGCTTATCAAATATAATATTAATTATTTCAATCGTTAAGATCTCGAAAAGAATAATCTAATCAAGAAAGACGAATTACTAAGATAATATTTTAGTATAAATTAGAAATGAAAAAGAAAAAACTTATTACAATTGTGTCTACAAGCATAATTAATAGAACTCCATATAGAAAATGGCTCGTTTCTTTGCAATCTTCGCCTGCCTTGCAGTAGCTGCTCTATCAATAACCGAAGTTTATTCAATTGAAAAACTTGCTGCTGAAGTACAAGTCGTTGATAGTATTGAAAACTTCCAGAGAAACAATCCAGATGTTAAATTGATCCCGTTGAATAAAAGTAGAGTAGCTCGAGGACAAATTCGTTACACTCTTGGTAATCGTCTCAATGGTAAGAATTTTCCATTTATACGTATTCGATTTATTTAATTGTTGTATTCTCAATTATTATTCTAAAGGTGATCGTCTTGTTTCTGCCGTTAATGATGCAACATCATATGATAGACCTATGGATATTACGTTAACTATCACATATCCAGTTTCTGGGGCTGGAGCAGTTGTCACTTTCGTTGATGTTGTTGTCGATCAAAGCTCAAATATCGGTGAAGGTTATGTTACATCTGGTGGAATTGGGGAAAGAAAAATTGTAATTGTTATTACTGCAAAGTCAACAACACATTTCTCATATTCAGGAGCTGTTTATGGAATATAAATTTTTTCATATGTAAAAAAAATTAGTATTAATTACATAAATATATGAAAATTTAAATCGATTTTATTTTTGTTATTAAACTTATGTTGGATGTTCAGAAATTGTTCGTTCATTCATATCGTAAAATGAAAAGTTTGCCAGAACATTTTAATCAATCTTTCCTTCAGATAAAATTTCACAAACGTGCGAAAGTGCAGGAAATCATTTTGAAAATTGTTGTGAGAATTGCAAAATCGGTGCGATATTTTGTAGTTTATATAGTTACTAGAAGGTTACTCGATTTAAGATGGAGGAGTCCAGGAATTTTACTTAACAAATCACTAGTAATTCACAAATTAATTCGATCGTTGTAAATTAACTAGTCTTATAATGGATTTTAAAAATAACCCCTTTTAACAGTAGCACTCTAACACCTCTACCCTGTTTGATAGTTTTAGACACGTGTTATTTTTTATCATATTCGTAGAAGACTGCGGAATATGTATTTCCTTGAAACTTATGTATAGTGGTGGCAAATACACAAACTAATGGTAAATATGACCCTTTCGCATTGATAGTTTTGTTGTTATTGAGAGCTATTGTTGAAGATCAACTCCCAATTTATACAGCCGATGTACTAATATTATTCGCCATTATGTGTCCCGCAGGTTTTATTCTAATTTTTCACCAGTCTTTGGCGAATCCGTAAAACAAGCCCTGCAAAGTTGACTTCTCCTGAATCATCTCGATCGATATGTACTAATTTGCCCACTGCACCGTTTGCTAATGTTTTTGCAACTATGTAAATCTGATCGGGACGGAAAGTGTAGAAATCGTATGATATGAACCGATGTGTTGCGAAGAAACGAACTATTGGGTCTTCGACGGATATCATCCCCATGAAAACCCCCACAACTTTGCCGAACATTGCAATCATGTATGACCTCTATATGAATAGTTTAAAATTTTGTATCCTTCATGCGGTGGGAGATAGAACTATTTACACTTCGACGGAAATAATCCTCATGAAAACCTCCACAATATTCTATATATCCTATGACGTCCATATAATAAGATTTTTGCAATGCAAATCTGACGGTCAGAAAAAGTTGCATTAAAACGTGACCACCTTGAAAAATCACTTTTATGCGCCAAAAGAAGTTTCACTTCAAAAACAACAATTTTGAAATTATTCCAAAAATTTAAGAAGAACTTCTTTGCAAATCTAACCTAATATTATAAAGAGGAAAGGTTTGTATTTTTGTATGGATGTTTGCAACGAATAAACTCAAAAACTACTGGACCGATTTCAAAAATTCTTTCACCATTAGAATGCTACATTATCCCTGAGTAAGATAGGCTATATTTATTACTAGAAAGAATTAGGGATCCCTACTAAAACTTAAATAATATAATCTATAGAAATATTATAAAGAGGAAAGATTTGTTCCGCATACATCTGTATGCAATGATCCTCACATTCATGTCTGTCGCGTCTAATATTCTCTGTAATCTAACTTCATGCACAAAGACCCTTCTAATGTTTAAAAAATAAATGTCCACCCGTGCGAAGCCAGGACGGGCCGCTAGTGTATAATAAATAAGTATTGGTTATATTTAATGTAGTTATTAAAATTCATCTCATCTATATAGCCAGGGTCGCAGTTACCTCCTGAGTTGAATCCTGTTACTAGATTTGTAACAAGCATAACAATCGCAAGGCATTTTCGATTCGATTTGGTCTCAATCAGTTTCGGGAAGAACATGTGTTTTGTCAGTATGTTTGGATGAGGCGTATATTGTTTCATTCAAACCTTGATAAGTTCAGTAATTTTACGAAATTTTGCATCTCTACTTTGGGTTTTAATATTCCTAAAAGATTTGTCTATAACAATATGTACAAAATTGTGACCAGGTACAGCCATTTAAGACAAATTAATTAGTTTGAGTTTAAAAAATTGAAGATTTTTTAGCTTTCGGTGTTTGTTCAGGAGAACTAAGTACACCCAATTCTGTTTTTACACGGTCTTTTTTTACACGGTTTTGATTTAGCACGGTATAGAAAAAAATATGGATTCCATTTCTACACGATTTCATTCGCTTTAGCACGATTAAAAAAAGCTATTTGATTGAAATTTTAAACAAAAATATTTTTATTAACCGTGATCTTTCTTCAGACAGTACAGAGGGAATCATTTATTTTAACTATTTTTACAAGGTTGAAGGATATGGAACTAATCCCCATTTTTTCTATGTTTGTACTTCATGTCTTTTTTACACGGTTTTGTCTGGAACGTATCTACCGTTTAAAAACAGAATTAGGTGTACAAGATATAAACTATTAGGAGCTCGACAAGTAATTAGTACACAAAGTCCAGGTTTATTGGTATTAAATGATTTACAAGATTGGGATAATGGGACATCGGCTCCTTAAGAACAAGGAAATAAATCATATGAGTGTATAAAGTTAGTTTTCTTTTTTTTGATGATTCTGAATTTAAAAATTTGTTATTCATATTTAATTCATTTTCTGATTTCATGGAAATTTTTTGTTTTCTTTTGAAAACAATTAAAGCCATTTTGTCATAATTTTGTTTTTCTGAATTCAATTAATCAATTTCTTTGGGATATTATTAACTTCATGTTAG
The DNA here is from genome assembly GCA_963422695.1 of Xylophagus ater. Classification (NCBI taxonomy): domain Eukaryota; kingdom Metazoa; phylum Arthropoda; class Insecta; order Diptera; family Xylophagidae; genus Xylophagus; species Xylophagus ater. The sequence goes on from OY730478.1 coordinate 1,390,916, forward strand.
CCTGTTTTTGTTTTATCAAATAAGCTGCTGTTATCGGGATTTTATTTTAAACTTTTCCTAGAACTAAAACAATACTAACTATTTCGACGATTGGTAAATATGATTGTAAATTTAAAATGCTTATCAAATATAATTCTAATTATTTCAATCTTTAAGATTTCGAAAAGAATAATCTAATCAAAATAGAGGACTTACTAAGATAATATTTTAGTATAAATTAGAAATGAAAAAGTAAAAACTTATTACAATTGTGTCTACAAGCATAATTAATAGAACTCCATATAGAAAATGGCTCGTTTCTTTGCAATCTTCGCCTGCCTTGCAGTAGCTGCTCTATCAATAACCGAAGTTTATTCAATTGAAAAACTTGCTGCTGAAGTACAAGTCGTTGATAGTATTGAAAACTTCCAGAGAAACAATCCAGATGTGAAATTGATCCCGTTGAATAAAAGTAGAGTAGCTCGAGGACAAATTCGTTACACTCTTGGTAATCGTCTCAATGGTAAGAATTTTCCATTTATACGTATTCGATTTATTTAATTGTTGTATTCTCAATTATTATTCTAAAGGTGATCGTCTTGTTTCTGCCGTTAATGATGCAACATCATATGATAGACCTATGGATATTACGTTAACTATCACATATCCAGTTTCTGGGGGTGGAGTTGGAGCTGTTGTCACTTTCGTTGATGTTGTTGTCGATCAAAGCTCAAATATCGGTGAAGGTTATGTTTCATCTGGTGGAATTGGGGAAAGAAAAATTGTAGTTGTTATTACTGCTAAATCAACAACACATTTCTCATATTCAGGAGCTGTTTATGGAATATAAATTTTTTCATATGTAAAAAAAATTAGTATTAATTACATAAATATATGAAAATTTAAATCGATTTTATTTTTGTTATTAAACTTATGTTAGATGTTCAGAAATTGTTCGTTCATTCATATCGTAAAATGAAAAGTTTTTGCCAGAACATTTTAATCAATCTTTCCTTCAGATAAAATTTCAAAAACGTGCGAAAGTGCAGGAAATCATTTTGAAAATTGTTGTGAGAAATGCAAAATCGGAGGGATATTTTGTAGTTGATATAGTTACTGGAAGGTTACTCGTTTTAAGATGGAGGATTCCAGGAATTTTACTTAACAAATCACTAGTAATTCACAAATTAATTCGATCGTTGTAAATTAACTAGTCATATAATGGATTTTAAAAATAACCCCTTTTAATAGTAGCACTCTAACACCTCTACCCTGTTTGATAGTATTCAACGCGTGTTTTTTTTATCATATTCGTAGAAGACTGCGGAATATGTATTTCCTTGAAACTTATGTATAGTGGTGGCAAATACACAAACTAATGATAAATATGACCCTTTCGCATTGATAGTTTTGTTGTTATTGAGAGCTATTGTTGAAGATCAACTCCCAATTTATACAGCCGATGTACTAATATTATTCGCCATCATGTGTCCCGCAGGTTTTATTCTAATTTTTCACCAGTCTTTGGCGAATCCGTAAAACAAGCCCTGCAAAGTTGACTTCTCCTGAATCATCTCGATCGATATGTACTAATTTGCCCACTGCACCGTTTGCTAATGTTTTTGCAACTATGTAAATCTGATCGGGACGGAAAGTGTAGAAATCGTATGATATGAACCGATGTGTTGCGAAGAAACGACAGAAATAATCGCCATAAAAACCTCCACAAGTTTGCTGAACACTGACATCGTATATACCTCTAAATAAAAAAAAGTTCACAAAATTTATATCATCTACAGCAGTGGTTCTTAACCTTTTTGTACTCGCGGCCCACCAATATTTCATAATTTTTTCGTGACCGACATGTTTTTAAATAAATGAAAAAAATCTAAATAAGAAAATTTTATTTTTCTGATTCAGTTTTCATTACAATATTCGGTTGTTTATCACTTTTTTTTATTATATTCTAAAGGAAATTTTGGATAATTTGGCGGACCCCGGGCAAAATTCTCACATACCCCCAGGGGGCCGCGGCCCACCGGTTAAGAATCACTGATCTACAGCACCAATGCGGTGGGAGATAGAACTATTTGGTTTTCAACGGAAATAATACCCATAAAACTTCCATAACTTTGCTGAACATTGCAATCATGTATGACCTCTATATAAAAAGTTTAAAAATTTTGTATCCTTCATGCGGTGGGAGATAGAACTATTTACACTTCGACGGAAATAATCCTCATGAAAACCTCGACAATATTCTATATATCCTATGACGTCCATATAATAAGATTTTTGCAATGCAAAACTGACGGTCAGAAAACGTTGCATAAAAACGTGACGACGTTGAAAAATCACTTTTATGCGCCAAAAGAAGTTTCACTTCAAAAACAACAATTTTGAAATTATTCCAAAAATTTAAGAAGAACTTCTTTGCAAATGTATAATAAATAAGTATTGGTTATATTTCGTGTAGTTATTAAAATCCATGTCATCTATATAGCCAGCAGGCGCGGCTACCTCCTGAGTTGAATTGTGTTACTGGATTTGTAACAAGCATAACAATCGCAAGGCATTTTCGATTCGATTTGGTCTCAATCAGTTTCGGGAGGAACAGCTTTCGGTGTTTGTTCAGGAAAACTAAGTACACCCAATTCTGTTTTTACACGGTCTTTTTTTACACGGTTTTGATTTAACACGGTATAGAAAAAAATATGGATTCCATTTTTACACGATTTTATTCGATTTAGCACGATTAAAAAAAGCTATTTGATTGAAATTTTAAACAAAAATATTTTTATTAACCGTGATCTTTCTTCAGACAGTACAGAGGGAATCATTTATTTTAACTATTTTTACAAGGTTGAAGGATATGGAACTAATCCCCTTTTTTTCTATGTTTGTACTTCATGTCTTTTTTACACGGTTTTGTCTGGAACGTATCTACCGTTTAAAAACAGAATTAGGTGTACAAGATATAAACTATTAGGAGCTCGACAAGTAATTAGTACACAAAGTCCAGGTTTATTGCTATTCAATGATTTAAAAGATTGGGATAATTGGACATCGGCTCCTTAAAAACAAGGACATAAAATTTTGATGATTCTGTAATAAAAATTTTGAATTTAAAAATTTGTTATTCATATTTAATTCATTTCCTGATTTCATGGAAATTTCTTGTTTTGAAAACAATTAAAGCCATTTTGTCATAATTTTGTTTTTCTGAATTGAATTAATCAATTTCTTTGGGATATTATTTAATTCCTGTTAGCCCGTTTTTGTTTTATCAAATAAGCTGCTGTTATCTGGATTTTATTTTAAACTTTTCCAAGAACTAAAGCAATACTAAGTATTTTGATCATTGGTGAATATGATTGTAAATTTAAATTGCTTATCAAATATAATTCTAATTATTTCAATCGTTAAGATTTCGAAAAGAATAATCTAATCAAGATAGAGGACTTACTAAGATAATATTTTAGTATAAATTAGAAATGAAAAAGTAAAAACTTATTACAATTGTGTCTATAAGCATAATTAACAGAACTCCATATAGAAAATGGCTCGTTTCTTTGCAATTTTCGCCTGCCTTGCAGTAGCTGCTCTATCAATAACCGAAGTTTATTCAATTCAAAAACTTGCTGCTAAAGTACAAGTCGTTGATAGTATTGAAAGCTTCCTGAGAAATAATCCAGATGTTAAATTGGTCCCGTTGAATAAAAGTACAGTAGCTCGAGGACAAATTCGTTACACTTTTGGTAATCGTGTCAACGGTAAGAATTTTCAAATTATATATTACATATTCGATTTATTTCATTGTTCTATTATCAATTATTATTCTAAAGGTGATCGTCTTGTTGGTGCCGGTAATGATGATGGTGTAATATATGATGTACCTATGGATGTGTCGTTAATTATGGAATATCCAGGTCCTGAGCCTGGAGCCGTTGTTACTTTCGTTGATATTGTTGTCGATCAAAGCTCCAATATTGGCGAAGGTTATATTCTATCTGGTGGAATTGGGGAAAGAAGTATTATAGTTGTTATTATTGCAGAATCAACAATGCATTTCTCATATTCAGGAGCTCTTTATGGAATATAAATTTTTTCATATGTAAAAAAAAAAATTGGTATAAATTACATAAATATATGAAAAAATATATGAAAATTTAAATCAATTTCATTTTTGTTATTAAACTAAGATGTTCAGAAATTGTTCGTTCATTCATATCGTAAAATGAAAAGTTTACCAGAACATTTTATAGTAATCAATCTTTCCTTCAGATAAAATTTCGCAAACGTACGAAAGTGCAGGAAATCATTTTGAAAATTGTTGTGAGAAATGCAAAATCGGTGCGATATTTTGCAGTTTATATAGTTATGTTACTAGAAGGTTACTCGTTTTAAGATGGATTATTCCGAGAAGTTTACTTAACAAATCACTAGTAATTCACAAATTAATTCGATCAACTAGTCATATAATGGATTTTTAAAATAACCACCTTTAGCAGCAACACTCTAACACCTCTACCCTTTCTATAATTCTGAATGCTTCTGTTTGATAGTTTTCAACGCTCGATTTCGATATGTTCGGATACTGAGCAAGCAATCTTTCATGTTGTTAAACGCCACGGCTTTGATTTTAACATCATGAAATATGAAATGATTATTTGACCCATCTAATATTTTGTTCAGCACTATCCTTGGATTGATTTTACTGAAATTCAACATAGTATACATATGTTGAACATAATATTTCTGCACTAGTTTGCAATTAAAACCGAAAAATTGTATAGTTCGACAATGGTACAGTATATACACCTAGCGCTTTGAGACCATTCTCCGAAGAATATCTACATGAGTTACAAATATATTAGTGACAAAACTATAATAATATACGCTTAGGACATCGGTTCTTAAACTAAACTTAACTAGAGTAATATTTCAAGTGGCTTCACGTAACACGGATTGAGAACGTAGGCATTAGGCATGGCATAAACGGAGTTGGAAAATGTGTAATTTTATTCCTTCTATAACGCAATTTTCAAATAAATATTTTATTGCAAAAATACCATAAATAAAAATTTTACATAACACTCTCATTACAAATATTTACTTTACAAACAAAAGAAAATTTTTAATTAATATTTTTCATTAAAATAATCAATTTTCTTTTCATTAATATTATTATTAATGTTATTTGTTTAAGGATGAAATTATTATTAATCTTATTAATATTGCTGATACTATTATTAATGTTGTTAGGCCACTATATCATTCCCCGATGTGATCCCAAAGTAGTTTAAATTAAATTCGTCACTAAATAAAACTTCTTCTTCAACATTGCACATATTAATGCCTAATTCGATTGGATCAATTTCGGTTACATAAAATTCATTTCCAATATCATCTCGTTGTACAGAACTTAAACCACTTTCAATGACGACATCATCTTTATGAATTGGATTCAAGTAATCACCTAAAAAATTATATAATTAATAAAATTTCACAAGGTTTTTGGAAAAGAAAAGTATTCATTCACCAGTTTCTAGTAAATCATCTTGATACGTATTAATTGTGGAATGAACAGCTTGAACTTCAACATCTCTTCGAATACCATTTAAAATTTCACCAGCAGAACGTTTCAAATCATCTTGTACTGGTAAAGGAATATCCAAGGCGATTGGTGTATTACGATTATAGCTTGATGAATTACATGAATTATTCAGTTCTGGTGATTCGTTTTGAAGTTGTTTAGTTAGATTTGCAGCGGCCGTAGCAGTTTCATCGAATGTGGCCGGTGGAGTAGGATTTTTTGTACGATGTGTTGTTTCCATTTTAAAGAATAATTCTAAACGTTGCTTTTTCTATATATATACATATATATTTAATTTTATATAAGTAATTAATTGTAATTTGTAGAAATATTACATGTTCCCAAGCGAGCGCATTTTCTTCGGAATCTCGACTTGAAATTGTCCATAGATGACCGGCACCTTGAGGTGCTTTAATACCTTTACGAAAATGTGGATTAATTGATAAATTATGCCTTACAGAATTTTTCCATCGATCATCATTTGATTTATAAAATGGAAATCTATCACTAAATTAAAAAAAAAACAACAATTTTGAATTAGTCCAAAAATTTAAGAAGAACTTCTTTGCAAATAGTATATACTAAATAAGTATTGGTTATATTTCATGTAGTTATTAAAATTCATCTCATCTATATAGCCAGGATTGCAGATACTTCCTGAGTTGAATCATGTTACTCGATTTCACCCAAATCGTAACAAACATGGCAATCGCAGTGCATTTTCGATTCGATTTGATCTCAATCAGTTTCGGGAAGAACACGTTCCTTGTCAGAATGTTTCAATGCGACGTAGATTGTTTCATTCAAAACCTTGATAACTTCAGTAATTTTAGGAATTTTTGCATCTCTACTTTGGATTTTAATATTCTTAAAAGATCTGTCTATAACAAAATTGCGACCAGGTACAACCATTTAAGACAAATTAATTAGTTTGAGTCTAAATAATTGATATATCTCTGCTGTTCTAGAGTTCAAACATTTAAGGAAGCGTCGTAGGTGATGTCATTCCAATATTTTATTAATAAATTCCTAAATTCTGAATATACATAAATCAAAAAAGAAAACGCTTGCGCATTTTCTGATTATGTTTCTTTTTTTTTTTTGGTAATAAATTTTGAGTAATAAATTCAGACATTTTATAGCATTCTACAAATTCATTTTGGGTAGTTAGCCGTAGTCCAATTTGGTTATCATGAAAATGAATTGTACAAAACTTTAGGAGAAAGGGTTTTGCAGACTTTTAACAAGATATTAGAAATCATGAATTATTGTAGAACTAAAAATAAATAATTACAATTTTTTCGTTTTGTTAAAAAAGAAAGGAAAAAAAAAGAGACTTTACATACAAAATTTATGAACTCACTTGGTCGTACCATCTTTCCTGCTGGCACGAATCGCCATTCAATTTTCCCTTTAAAAGGGATGGACACAAAATGAAACCTCCCCTTCGTTTTTTATATGTATATATATTTTTTTTTATTCCTTATAAAGTACCTTAAACCAAGGAAGAGAATATGAAAAAGTAGTTTTGGAGGATTTGTGGCATATTATATGATGTATATTATTCATTGCTATATAAAATATCATTTCCACCCTAACAATAAGGCCATAGGAAAAAGCCCAAATCATAGAAGAATTTAACCACCAACAGTAGTGTAGTGAGTTTAGAGTGCTTTGAAACGCGATTGACAACGTTAGCCTATCAAATTGATTTGTGTTATATATTGTTCAGGTTTTATATTATAATTCTTTCCAAATTTTATTGTAATGGGGGGGAGGGAGGCGGTTATAATTAAGAACACGCAATGTTTTTGTACATTATAAATCATTTAAATATATTATTATTTAGTTATTTTAGGTGTAAGAGAAGAATATGATCCTGGCCAAGCGAAACTCAATAATGAGCCAAAACTAAAATAAACCAGAATTCCATAAGCCGCAGAAAAAAAGTCTACATTGCAGCGCTGCAAAGCAAGCCTCGTCATTAATACTATTTTTAAAAAAGATTGTAAATATACACATGCAATTTTATATGACACAGGCTCTTTTGAAAAAATACCATTAATCAGGTGGCATGTGCTGATGTGACCAGATCATCAGAATCCATGTTGAGAACTCTGTCTATTTATTGTATGATTTTCTATATGATTTTCCTTAAGCTTAGTTTAGGCCGTGACTATAAATTTAGTTTTATACTTGAAGATCCAAGCTGGGCTTAAGCTCTCAATGTGAAATTGGGCCTTTTTGACAAAAATTAGTAAAAAAAAAAATTATCTTTCTAAATTAAATACGTATTAAAACAAATCTTTAAACTCAACATTTTTATATTTGAAGTCAAATGCAATAAAAATATTGATAAATTTGGTTTTTATAATAAATATTTACCATTTACTATAATTTTCCCTGATAATATTGCATGCAAGGTGGATATGACTACAGAACATAGAAAAACCTGCTTCTTACCATAATAAAACCATTCACAAATAATGTAAAGGGTGCACATTGTGTGCACACATATCAACCTGCTCTTCATCTCCTTCTCTTGGCACATACGAGGAGATATAATTTTCAAATTATCTATTTACCATTTCAATAATTACTCTAAACTATTACCATGAAGAACAAAAAAAAAAAAAAGTAAAAAGAAAACCCATCAACAATTTGCCACGTGACATGACCTTTAATACACCTTTTACATGGTTCAATGATTTAATTGCATTCCATGTGAATTTTTATAGGAGAACCCTTATGGTCAATTGAGTGTACCAGCAAAACAAAATGAACCATGTCGAAGGGTTGATTATTATTTTTTGGCTTACGATCTAACAGTTTACTGAGATACTGAGTTACTATATGAGGTCAAGAGTAGGTTGAGAAAAGGACTATTAAGGTTCTGAAAGGAACCTATTCGCTTTTAAACTATAGTTTAGTTAATATTGAATTCAGAATTATTATTCAAAAGGAGTAAGCCAACAGAAATAGGTATGAAATTTTCAAAAGTCAGGATTTGATCTTGGGACCTCTTAAAAGAGGATTAACGAACTGGTTATAAATTCTGCAGCTTTTATTTCGGCTCACAAAACCATTCAAAGTTAAAGCAGGAAAATGCATCAAAAGTTTTAGGTTTAATTTTCGTTCTGGAATTATAAAAAAGGTCAGATTTTTTCATTTTCTTTTAAATAATTAGAAAATGAAAAGCCATTAATACAATTTGTCGAAAAATACAAAACGATAATAATAATACTTTATGTCAAAAGTAATTCATGATTTCGAAGAAAACTAAAACGAACCCCGAAGAAGGTTCTTAAAAAGATTTTATATGAAAATTCTAGAGAAAACCGTGGTACCAGGTACGAGTTATTGATATTTTTCTTAATATACTTAAATAGTATACGTTTTTAGTGAGCATTTGAACTACAAATAAAAATAAAACCAATATTTTTATACATGTGTATTAAAGAAATTACAATAGTAGTTTTCCTTTTGAAAGTCGAAAAGAATTTGATTTTGCGACTAAATTTCCACTAAATGAGAAACTAAAATATAAGAAGTTCGTAAACAAAATATCAACATGTAATTATTTATGTAAAGAATGTCAGGAACTCTATTATTTGTTTTTAAAAACATTGTGGAAAACATTTCTTAGCAGTTCAAATGGAATTTTACATTTGTTGTGCTTTTCATTTGAAAAAAAACTTTAAAAAGAATTTTTTGGTTAAAAATGTAAAATTAAGAAAAATTTACTTACGAAATCCATTGATATATTCCGGAGACCGTTAATTCACCTTTATCCTCCAAAGCATATTCGATTAATTCTGTATATGTGAATGGCGGCTTTTTTGGCCTGAAAAAGGAAAAGGAAAAACCCAATCAAATTTTAGAACTAAATTTTTTAAAAGTTTTAAGTTATTTTGTTTTTAATTTTTAAAATATTCGCCTATTTCTGGGAATTATTTTGCTAATGATTTCGAAAAGTATTTTTTCAGAACATTAAGGACGTTTTGAATTGTAATTTCTGGAGATTATTACGGATTCCCTAACAACCTATTTGTGCAGTCGAAAGTTCGAGAAGTCGTGATTCAAATTTGAACTAGCCTATATAGATGCGAAGGGTTGAAATATTAGAGTCCAAATGTAGTTGAGAATATGCAAAATTTATTGTTTTTACCAAGCAAATAAAATCCTAGACACAACCACCAAAACGACGTAAATTCAGACAATCCAAATTGGGCTCGACCAGCGTATACATGAATTTTAACCCTATTTCTACTTTACACTTTCAGCTTCAGTTTGTTAGTACTGAAATGAAATATCAATATTATTTTCAGATATCCCTGGACTTTAGTACAAATGTATACAAGACTTTTGTGCTCAGCTTATCTATCAAAACTGAGTGGGAGACTGGCGCCCAATATAAGGGCTGGTAGTGCCATGTAGGAGGAGGAGATGTACTAGGAGATGTACTGAATTAAAAAAACATGTTTATAGAAAATAAACGTTTGTCTAGATGTGGCCAAATTTCGTCCATACGGTATCTCTCAAATACGTTTTTTGATATTATTGAAATTTAGGGAACTGGTTAGTTATTAGGACAATCGAGTGATCGAAGATAATTTATGAAATTAGAGACATAATTTCGTCTTCGAAGCCTCTTAATCGATTGTAGTTAAATTTTTATATTAATTCTTTAGATAATTTTGTTGAAACAGATTTAATTCGATGATGATCAGGAAATGGGCACTGTAGAAAAGGATCAAAAAGCACATAAAACCTAAAAAAAATGTCCAATTCAGCTGAAATTAATTCCCTGGGTTTATTTTATACATTTATATATTACTATAAAATGTTGTCCAAAAAGGATAATAAGAAACATGGATAATTTTTATATTATATATAAGTCTTGATCTTTTTTTCTTAGTTATATGGAAGAAAACATCCTACCACTGTATTAGCTTAGCCTAAAGTTCTAGTCTGAATTTATTAGGTTTTCCAAATCCCAAGTCTGAAGAATTGTATTTTATCTCCTCGAATCTTTCGACATAGGACTGAATATTTAAATTATTTATATTTAAATTTAAAGAAAACAAATGTTTTACTTACAATTTTGGAGTATTCTCAAGAATTATATTTTCACCAATGATTAAATCATTTTCTTCAATTTCTGTAGTTGCTTCCAAAATTAATTCATCAACTCTTCGTCCAGTTTTTGATTGTTGTACATTTTTATGTGGATTATTATTATAAATATTGTTATTATTATTATTATTATTACTATTATTATCATTAATATTTTGATTAGAATTTATAGCTTGATTCGTGGGACGATTCACTTCAGGTGATAAATGTGGAAGTTCATCAAGTTTAAAATTGAAAAGCCATGATAAATTTTTATCTTCAAAATCAGGTTCAGATTCTAAACAAACATTTTATTTAATTTCATTACAATTTATTAATATTTTAAATAATGGGTTATTCATCGTGAGGTACTTTTTTCAATCGGGATCACGGGTGAATAGTGTGAAACAATCATTCCAGTTTGACTCAGTAGTGAATACCATTTCATCATGGAAAGATTTACATCGGCACAACGTCTCCAAATGGGTTCTCGAATAGCTTAATGATGATCCACTGTTTTATCGCAGAATTTTGTTTAGCGATAAGGCCTTTTTATGGCTAAATGGATACGTCAGTAAGTAAAATTGCCGTATTTGATGAACATCCCGAAGAGTATCAAGAGCTACCTTTACATCCAGAGAAATGCACAATTTTGTGTGATTTATGGTCTGTCGGAGTCATCGGTCCATATTTGTACAAAAATGAGGATGGCCGTAACGTAACCGTCAATGGCACAGTATTTGCTACTTGAATTTCAACCCCATAATGTTGGTGATATATGGTTTTAACAAAATAGCTACTAGCCATACAGCGCGTGAAATAATGGACATGTTAAGAAATCATTACAGTGAACAGCTGATTTCACGTTTTGGACCGGTGAATTGGCCACCTAGATCGTGTGATATCACAACTTTTGGATTATTTTCTTTGGGGTTACGTGAAGTTTAAAGTCTACGCTGATAAGCCAGCTGCGATTGATACCTTAGAAGCAAACATTAATCGCGCTATTGGACAGATTCCGGAAGTAATGCTCTAACAAGTGGTTCCAAATTGGACCTACAGAATGGAACATCTTAAAGCGTAGCGGCGGTCAACATTTGAATGACATAATCTTCAAAAAAATAAATGGTAACGATTGTTATTTCGGCTCTTAATAAAATTTTCACCGTCACAGTTTTCAGTTTTATGTGTTTTATTTCAAAATATCTTTCTGAAACTCACGAAGATTCACCCGTTTTTAAGGAATTATATTGAAATTGTTTTTAACGAATTAATTAATTAGAATTTTCTTTTTGGAATACAAAATTTAATATAAAATAATAAAGTAAATTTAGAAACTTAATTTTGACTAAAATATTTCATTATAAATAACTAATTTGTTAAGAATAATACAATATTAATTAATAATTGATAAAATCTTAATAATTTAAATCGAAAATCTTACGTGATATATTCGAAGTAATCTGTTTTTGTGGTGTTGTCGGTGTTTTATCCAAACAACAATTATCCGTTAATGTTGTTGTCGTTACTATTGATGATGATATTGTTCCCATCGAATTATATTTTTGATCTAATTCAAGTAAATCATTATTATTCCAACAATTATCATCAAAATTATCTGTTGTTGAGTAAATTGTTGCATTAACTGGTGCCAATGTGTTATCATAATTTAAATATTCAATTGTATGACAATCATTATTCGTAAAACAATTACTATTTAAATTTGTATAATTATTATCATTACAATTATTATTATCATGATAATTAGTATCTGGTAATGTATTTAGAAATGAATTTAATTGTCGTTTTTTCGGTTGAATATAATTTTGATCATTTTCATTATCGATCGCGGATAATTTACGTTTCAGAAAATAATTCTCACATTGATGCTGATCCATTTGTGTATTAAGATTTGAATTAACGATCATTTTCATTTAAATTGTGTTATATCGGTTTTAATAGAAAATAAAAATTTAAGTTTTTCTTTTTTTTTTGCTTTTAAAATGTCACCAAAATATTTCACTTAACTTTTTTGAAAAAAAAACATTTTCTTTTTTCTTGAAATTTTCTTTTTTAAATCATTTTCTTTTTTTGTAAACTTAACAATTTGCACTTGATTGCTTTTTTTTGGAAGGAGTTAATGCTTTAAGACCGATCACAAAACTCAAACTGAAAATGTTTTATGTGAAATTGATATCAAAAAGAAAATTCATCGAGGAAAAACGCAGTCATGCGGAAAAACGTTTTTAGGATGACGTTCTTTTGGTGTTTCAATTGTTTTTTGGTTGGTTCAAAAAATAAGTTATTTTTTTATTTTTTTCAAAAAAACAGGTGCGCGCAGAATTTCCCGTCGTTGCTAGGAGAACGAAATAAGAATTAAATATTAGAAAAAAAAAAAATAAATAAAATTGTAAAATGATTGGTTGTGATTTTCTCCTTCAGGGCCCCAATAACTAAGGATACAACTTTCTTTGCGAATTTTCCCCATTTTATATTATAAATATAAATCGTACTTAAAATTATTACAAATCAATTTAGTTTAACAATTGAATATAAAAAAAACTTTATGAACAAAAATTTATTATTCTATATATTTCCAAATTTTAACAGTTCCATCATCGCTAGTAGTTAATAGTTGTCCAACGTTAACTGGATTCCAAATTATTGTATTAACATCTTGAGTATGAGCTTTATCGACGGTTGTTATTAAATTAAATGTTGGTTCATTTTTACTTGAGTTACTATCCTCCTGAAATATTCGAATCGCATCATCACCGCATGCAGTTGCAATTAATCCTATTAATTGAATATTTTTGTTTTCTTTAGATAATTTGCAAGATATATATTTTTAAATAACATATTTACCTGTTAATTTGCACCATGAAATATCATAAATACTTCTAGTATGAATACCAGACAACGTACAAACACATTTCCATGCAGTTTCATTATCGGGTGTTGGTATATTTTCTTCATTTCCCGGTTCATAGGATTGCCATATTTTTAAAGTTTTATCATCACTACAAGATGCTAAACGATTTCCAGTTTCATCAAATGATATACTCCATACTGTTGATGTATGTGATGATAACGTTGCTGTACATTCCCAATCATTATCAATTGAGTTTTCTTTGTACATTTTAATTGTATTATCATAACTTGCCGATGCTAAAATATCAATATGCGGATGCCAAATAACCTATTCATAAGAAAAAAAATTGTTTCAAATTCTTTAATTTTAACAATTTATAACGTTTTACTTTCTTAACATCTTGAGTATGTGCATTAAGTACAGCTGCACATTCGTATTCATCATCTTCTTCAACTTCCCAAATCCATACCGATTTATCACGGCTGCATGTAGCTAAAAGGTGACCAGATTGTGACCAAGAAACACTTTTCACTTCATTCTCATGACCTTCCAATGTTGCATTACATTCAAATTCTCCTAAAGGATATAACAAATTTTTGAAATGATTCTAAAACATTTTTAGATTTCATTTTTTTCTCCCTTACCAGAAGTTTTGCTCCAAATAGAAGTAGTTGCATCAAAACTGGCCGAAGCCAGTAGCTGGCCACTTGGTGACCAAGCAATATCTCTGATCGTTCTGGCGTGACCATCTGATAGAATTGTTTTTGTACTCCAGGTACTCCCACTTTGTGACCAAATTCGAATAGTTTTATCCTCGCCGCACGTAGCAATTGCATTTCCTTTCGGATGCCAAGCTGCTCCCCAAACTAGTCCTTTATGTCCTTCTAGAACACATTCTTGCTCTAATTTTCCCATTTTTTAAAATATGAAAAAATTGCCTTCAAATGAAAGGTTTTACTTAATAATTTCTATTTAAATTTTGATGCCAAAAGTACTCATAACCACTTGACGTTTCTGCAGCTGATAACATTTTTGTTGTTTAATTTTTTTTAGGGCCTGTACACAATTTCGGACTTATCAGAGTTTTGAACCTTTAGTTTTTAAATCCAAAATTGAAAAGATTGCTCCAAAACTAATTTTTTAGTAGATTATTCTTTATTGATTTACTTTTTTAATTATTAAAATATGCAAAAAAGGATTAAAATCCTTATACAAAGTTTTATATATATATTTTTCAAATAATTTGAACATTTATTTTAGAAATTGAATTGAAATAATTCGATAAAAAAAAACGTCATACAAAACTGAACAAATTTTTAACGTTCTATTGTGAATATGCATTTTTTTGTTTGACATTTCAATTTTGAGGTTAAATAAAATGTCAACACAGTTTTCACGTGGAGTCAGAATTATTTACAACGTTTTTATTTTAGCGTAATTTTTTTTGAAAATAAGAATAAAATATGTCTTCATTTTTTTTAAAAAGTAAACCGAATACAACTCGTAAAAGAAAGGTAATTTATAAATTTCTAATTGTATATAAATTAATTTATGCTATTTTTAAGGTGACTCAAGCAAAACCAAAGTTTGCAAGAATATCTGCCGCCAAAAAAGAAAAGGAAGATGAAGAAATTGATAGTGATGAAGCCGTTGATAGTGGTGCAGAAGAACACGAAACATTTTCAGATGCAGAACAGGAAACACCGCAAGATAAACGTTTGAGATTGGCGAAAAAATATTTGGAAGAAATCGAAAAAGAGGAACAAAGTCGAGCAGAAGATAATGAAATCCATGATCATGTATCGCAAAGACTTCAAAATGAATACCTTGATAGCGTAGGGAAATTAAGAAAAAGTATTGCTAAGCAGTATAAAGGTTACAAAGAAAGTACTATTCGAGTTCTGAAAAATAAACATCAAAAATTGCCGATGACTAGTTTAATTATTTCGAGTGATGGAAAGTTTATGCTGACAGGAAGTAAAAGTTCGTCTGTTGTAAAATGGGATTTGAATACATTTAAGGCACTCGGATGTATAAATTGCCAATCAATACCGGATTATGAGCAACGGAATGGTATCAAGCGAAGGCCACATATCCTAGCATTAAGTTTATCTTCCGATATGAAATTTCTTGCGATTGCTGAAGGTGGTAACAATATACAAATTTGGTGTCCAAATGAATTGAAACACATTAAGACATTCAAGGGACATCGAGATGTGGTAACATGTTTAGCCTTTAGGAAAGACACACATGAATTGTATTCCGGAAGTAAAGACAGATCAGTAAAAATTTGGTCACTAGACGAAATGGCATACGTTGAAAGTTTGTAAGTATTTGTATTTATATGATTTTTCTTCGAGAAGAAATACTTAAAAACTTTGTTTCAGATTTGGTCATCAAGCCGGAATAACTGGAATTGACGCGTTATCTAGGGAACGAGCGATAACTTCCGGAGGAACAGATTGTAGCATAAGAATATGGAAAATAGTTGAAGAATCCCAATTAATTTATAATGGGCATAGAGGAACAATAGAAAATGTGAAGCTAATTAATGATGAAAACTTTATATCTTCCGGTGATGATGGGTAAGTTTATTTTTTAATAGAAATGAAGTTTTCGATCTAATAAAATGATAATTCTCTTTAGATCTTTGTGCATGTGGAGCACTTTAAAGAAAAAGCCACTCTGTATTCAAACATTAGTTCATGGTAAAACAGCAAACGGTGAGGCAAACTGGATAAGTGCTATTGCGACTTTAATTAATACTGATCTAATAGCATCGGGCTCTTGTGATGGATTCATTAGAGTATGGCGAATGGGAGATAATAATGCTAGAAAATTAATTCCATTATTTCAAATTCCTGTTAAAGGTTTTATAAATTGTTTAGCATTTACAAACGATGGTAAATATCTGTTGGCTGCTGTTGGACAAGAGCACAGATTAGGACGTTGGTGGCGTCTGAAAGATGCTAAAAATAGTGTTGTTGTTATTGAATTAGAAAAAGAAGAATTAAGTTAGAACAAACATTTTCTTTCATTTCTTTTTTTTTATATAAATTTTTGGTAAATTATTATTTCAGTGAACTTCAGAAAAAAATCGTAGACATTTTTAATATTATCTTTATTCTTATAATCGACATTAACAACAATCAATAAGTTAATATATTTACAAAATATAAAACAAAAAAAGAAAAACACTTCCATTTCAATTGAGCAGTTTTTATATTATTTAGCTCGATTCGATTTTGGGTAGAAATGGTTGGACTTAATACCTAAAATTTCTTAGTTCATAATTTTTCACTAGATATCGTTTTATAATACAATCACAGAATACTTCAAAATCTTTTGATTCCATTGTTTTGGATGTAGTTGACTTATTTGCGAAAAAATTGTTCTACCATGTCTGAAGTTTTATGGATAATGTGAACATATAACTTTGGTAGTTTTTATAATGTATAATGTTTCATCATTAACTGTCTGATGTTGTTCGCTGCTTTTTCTCGACTCTCATATCATAATCTTTGTAATGATCGAATATATGAAAAAGACTTGAATGTTTTACTGGTGGAAATATTAAATTACTAACTATTTTCAATGGACTAAATTTTTCTGTTGCATTATTCAGTTCACAGTTGTTACTACAACTACAGGATCTTGTCATTTTGCTTGTCGATTTGCTACGAAATGGTGAACCAATCTTTGTTGTTTTACTTAAACATGTCTTATGTAACGGTGATAATGGATTTGTGTCATTTTCGATGACAAATACTGAATTAGTGCTATGATGATTAGATGATCGTAAATGATTAAAATTTTCACTTTGTATACTAGCATTTGCTGGACTATAGCTGCGTAAACTAGTTTCACTAGAATCTGGTTGTATTATCATGTTTTTATGTATAATTTGTAAATTTTCACTATCACTAAATGAATCTGATAATGGAATTTCCTTATCACAATAATTATATTTAAAATCATTACTAAGTTTATCAGTTAAATATGATGATGGAATAACTTTATCCTTGTTATCATCAATCTTGTGTTCGGGAGATATAAAAACTTCATCATCTTCAATTTCATTAAAACTTGACGAGAAATCTTTATTATCATAGGAGAAATTCTGTCTATTTTTATTTAATTGTTTCTCATCTTTATGTGATGTACTATATGAGATTCGTTCAATTGAATTATCCGGATTATATCGGCTACTATCTTCAGCTGCACTTGGTGCTTCTGAAATTTTCCACATTTCTTTTTTAATATCGGCTGTAGCTGAAGCTACGGCTGCTACTGTTTGATGTACACTAAAAATTAAAAAGAATTTTCCAATTTAATTTTGACTTTCCGAAATATGAAAAAATTTTATTTGAAACGTAAAGAAAATCCTTCGAACTCTGATTATTCCAGCTTCGTTATTCTCTTCTTACCTATTAAGACTACAAGTTATTGCTGAGTTTTTAGCTGCTTCTCGTTGTTGTTGTTGTCTTAACCAAATTGGTGAGTCTAAATAATATTGAATAAAAGAAGAAAAACTAATATTTAATATTTTCGATAACAAATTTTTCTTTTTACCTATATAAATTCGATTTTGAAGAGATGATCTTTTTTCAATAATTGATTGTAATCTCTGTTGACTAGCTAATGATAAACGATAATTTAAATCTGGTGGTTGTTCAGTTTCGAAACCGAAAATTTTTAATATTAAATTTTTTAATGCTGCCCGAAAATCTTTCAAATGGTATGCATATAATACCGGATTAACGGCGGAATTTAAATGTGATAAGATTATACAGAAAAATGTTAATTTCGGATGAACAAAACAATCTGGACAGAATGCTTTAACACAATTTATTGTATATAATGGTATCCAACAAATCATGAAGAATAATACAATAATTGAAAGATTTTGTGTTGCTTTAACTTCACGTTTACGTGCTGCCCCTAAAACACGTAACATTGTACCACCGTGTGTACGATTTGGTGTTATTTGTATATGAGATATTGATGAACGACGACTATTATCACCAACTGGATTCATTGTAACAATTTGCCGTACCTGAATAAATCGTTATATGTATCAAAGTATGTATCAAATTCCAATTTTAAATTTCTTAATTACCTGTTTTATAATAACTCGATAGATATGAGCGTAAAATGCTAATAATAAAATGGCTGGTGTTATAATTGTTGCAAAATATAAAAATACTAAATAATTATAATCCATTACTTTAACAAATAGACAAGCTTGATTTGCCGATACTCCTGCATGCCATCCAAATAATGGTAAAAATCCAACAACGATACCGGCTAACCAACACATTGATATTATTCCTAAAAATTAAATATAAATTATAATTATAATTATTTTTGGATAATAAATTTCAAACGTATTTAATTAAAATTGTCTTAATTTAAAGGAACTCATTATTATTTGTAAACAAAATAGTAAATTGTAGTACTTTTTTTGCGATTGTTATTAAGTACGAATATTATTTTGTTTTTCTTACTTTTAATTATGCTATCGCAAAACATAAAAACAAAAAAAAAACAGACAAGGTTAGTAGCTACCAATTAACTAAATTGGAAGAAAATTTTCTTGATGATATTTTAAACTGTCGGTATTTTCTATGAACTAAACTAAATTGATTAAAGAGTTGATTGAAAACGATCTAAGCTCTTTAATTAGTTTATAACGGGTGATTCATTGTGAGGTACTTTTTTCAATTGGGATTTTCAATTACACATCACGCATGAATAGTGTGAAGTTGTCATTGCAGTTACTCAGTGATGAATACCATTTCATCATGAAAAGACTTACACCGGCACAGCGACTCCAATTGGGTTCTCGAACAGCTTAATGATGATCCGTTATTTGCCGAATAATTTTGTTTAGTGGTGAGCCTCATTTCTGTGTAAAAGGATACGTCAATAAGTAGAATTGCTATATTTGGGCTGATGAAGAACCTGAAGAGTATCAAGAGCGACCTTTACACCCAGAGAAATGCACGGTTTGGTGTGGTTTATAGGCTAATGGAATCATTGGCTCATATTTATTCAAACATGAGGATGGCTGTATTGGACAGATTCCGGTCGTAATGCTGCTCGAACAAGTGGTTCAAAATTGGATCTATAGAATAGACCACCTAAAACGTAGCTGCGGCCAACATTTGAATGAAATAATCATCAAAAAATAACTGGTATCGATTGCTCTTTCGGTTCTTAATAAAGTTTTCACCATCAATTCAGTTTTATTTGTTTTATTTCAGTTAAATGAACCTCACGATGAATCACCCGTTATCTAGTTACTGAATTTAAGAAAAGATAAAGTACTTTATTTTTTCCTTCTTAATTTAAAATTTTAGATATGGTTTTCCATATTCCTACTACGATATTATAGCTCTTATATTAGGGCTTTTTCCAAGGATATTGGGAGGATAAATCTAAAGAAATAGGTAGGTGTGATATTAAACAATTGATCACAGAGATATGAATGTGAGATATATGTAAATGATATGAAACAATTATTAATCTAAATATATTATTGCAGTTAAAGTTATAATTTACTGAAACATAAATGAAAATTATTGTACTGACTTGAAATAAATCAATAAATTTTCAATTATATATTCAAGACTTCAGTTTTCTTCGTGCCGGAAACAATCTAACTTTAATACAATATAATATATAAGTGAATACGTTTCCAATTAATTTCATGTAATTGCAAATTTTATGATGGTTTTCCACAATTTTCTTTTATAAGGCGAATGACGTCAAAAATATTTAGAAGTTCCCTTTTTTTCAGGAAACTTATAAAAGGGTATATGTATGGTCAACGACTATTAAATGACCTCTTTAAATATTCTAAAAAAAGAAAAGAAAACCTATAAGTTTCGGATGCTTTTGTGATAGGCGTTTTTGGTTAGGAAACTTTTAAAAATAGACTTACATTTCGCGCTATTACTATTTTTATTTTGGATTAATTCATGTTAAATATAAATTCAAAATAATCTAACATAATTTTATAGAAAATATATTCTTCTTTTTCACAACAGGTTCTCTATTAAGATAGTTAGGGAAATGTTTTACTGTACATACTATATAATGTTTTGAATGTTAATCTTTTGAAACTATACAATATACATATAGTTAGTTGAATATCAAATTGAACATAAATAATATTGTTTGGGAGTATTTGAATGGGAGTGTTATATTAATTACTAAATTAAGTTAATTACTTATTATACATAAATCATATATTATTATTCTATAAATATCGACATTTTTCAATTAGATTCCTATGGGGTAGTAGAACTGGGTAAGACGATCAGAAGAAACATTAAAATTACTTAATAAACAAAAAAATCAACTAATATAAAGATTTTGTTTTGAGTGGAATTATCTGCTAGGCAAATAACTTTTTAAACGAATCAAACGCTTTATTCAGTTTCATGTGACGAGTGGAAAACAAATTGTTTGTTTAAGTTATTAAATATCTTTTAACACGAACGAAGAATAAATATATTCATTGAAAATTTTGGTAAAATGGAAAAAATTAAATGCAATGATTGAGTAATTATCAGGTGGATCGGAAAAGATTGTCGTTTTTATCCCCTATGATAGGTACTATCAGAGGGTATATTAGAAATCATCATTGCAGCAAGGTTTCGAGGGTAGAAAATCAAAAGTTATGTCGATTTCTGTATGTTCCTTCGTCCATCTGTGTATAAGATAACGCGTTATCCGATACAATGTGCTTTGGTAATTCATTAATTGGATTTGGTATTGCCTTTCAACAAAATTGACCAAGGGGGAGCGAAGTTATTAAGCAAAAACTAGGGTGAACAGCAAGTTTTGTCGTTTATATGTTACCAATATCTAAGCTGTTTGATGCTCCTGCTCCTTATTGTTTTCTTTTACAAACTGATTTGATCCGAAGCAGAGCAATATGGAAAAAACGCACCTAATATGTAAATTTTTTTGTTAAAATTTAGTCAAAATTTTAACACAATTTCTGTATAAAACTTTCCCCTTTTTGTTTGTTTTTGTAAAGGTGTGTTATGTTTTATATGAGCCTCTTATATCGATCTGTTTTTATAATTAAAAAAATAATCAATCAATCGAACAACAGAAGCAATAACTAATTTGTAATTGATTTATGGCGTTGTATTTAATCAACTTGTATAGAAAATCGATCCCTTTAAAACAATATCTAATGAATATAGGTGTCAATAGGTATATAGTAGTGCGTTTCATGAGTTTAGTGCTGCTAACTGAAATATAACTTGATCCAAAATCGATTTATTTAAATTTAGCAGTTATATCGGATAACACCATCTTAAATTTCTTGTAATGGAAAATGTATTTCATTATAGTTTTTGGATCGTATAAATATTTTGCAACCACATACGACTTATTCAAAATTTCAAATGGTTTTTAGTTGGATTCGTTTGGAAAAGTTATACGTATGGCCTAGTATGGCTACCATGATCATTTTTATATTCTATATATGGTATATAGTAGTACCATTTATCACAGATTAACATTTAATCCCAAATTTACTGATTGGCAAAAGAAATAGATGCGGCTCCTTCTAATATGCCTTTCACTATTGTGGCTCTTAAAGCTCATCTACGCCTACCCCTACTCTACCCCGTAACCTCATTGGAACAAATTATATACCATTATTCTTGCAAATATTATATATATATATATAAATTTTGTTATTAATTGTCTTTTCTGAATTTATACTTACCAATTGCGGTTTTAGTTCTCACATTTCTTGAATATGCCATCGGATGAAGAATAGCCCAATATCGATCAACGGACACAGCAACTAAACAGAATATTGATATTGTACATAGTACAACTAATAATGATACAGTAAAGAGACATGCATGCAGATTTGTCGGTAATCCAACAGATGCCAAAATTGCGAAAGGTACACCAAGGGAACCGACTAAAAAATCAGCTATTGCTAATGAAACAATATAATAATTAGTACGACGACGTAATTTCCTTTCACGTTGAAATACTATAATAACCATTAAATTGCCAATAATTGCAATAATAGCAACTAATATTTCGAATATTGTGTATGGTAAATTCAATTCGGTTGATAGTTCTTCAGATTTTGGCTTTTTCGTGGAACGATACAAATTTAATGGTAAATTAAAAGTACTTGTTGAACTATTATATATGTGATAATCTGAATATGCATAAAATCCATATTCCGACATTTTTTGCTTTATAAAAAATTGTTTATTTTTTAGGGAAATTCTATTAAAAAGGGTTTTATTGAATTTATAAAAATAAATTGCACTATAAAGTTTGTAAAATCCTTTTTTTGTTTATATTGAAAATGTTTCTTACATCTTCCTTTTTTGGTAAATCGTTTCTTAATTAAAAAATTTTTGTAATCAATTCTTATATCTTATTGATTTTATTCGATTTAAAATTTGGAAATTGATTTCGGTTCACTTTTGTTAAAGATTAAATTAAAATTAAAAAAGAAAATAGAAAATAGAAAATACTGCTTCAAGTTAAAATAATTTAAAATTAATATTATTCACTAAAACACTTTGATCAATACTTTTTTTTAATGATTGTAATTATATTAATTATTTCACGTGTAATTTTTGGATGGATACGCCATCAAAAATTTGGTACGCAACTGTCGAACTACATTTCTTTGATATTGATATTTCGAAATTAGTAAATAATTATTGTAATTAAAAATTAAAACACTTAATGATGACATTGCAATGTTGATGATCCTTTTTATGTGTGCCGAAAAAAATTTCACTGCAATTGTTTAAACATTTTCATTTTCTATTTAATTGCAATTGAATTAGTCAAGAAATCTGTAAAGAGAAAATAAAAGAAGATTTTATTAAACCATTTTGAATTACAATAAGTTTTATTATTTCAACAATATTAAAAATCTTCTAAGAATTTGTAAGGGAATCCGAAGTACGTTGGAATCAATTTGAAATTTTACGTATTTAAAATATTAGCAATCCATTAATTGTAAAAGCCCGTACGTTAGTAGCAAAGGATCGTATTTCAAAGTTTTGCCGGAATCGAGTTAATGATATTGCTCAGGGACCTTTAATTGTATATTATCAAAACGATTTAGACACATTATGCGTGATTCCTAAGATACGGCGTTTTCGAAATACCTGGTCTTTGTGGTTCGCTTGATTTGGACGCACCTTTAAAATACATCTGTGTACAAAATTTCATCAAATTCGGTCTACGCTAAAATCCAAATAAAATGTAACAGTAGATACAGTGAAAATCAAATTTTAAAAGAATTTCGCATTTAAAAGATTTGGTATTATCGATAATCATAATTATAAAGTCATTAACATTCCACCCCATCTTTGGATAGTAACATAAAACGTGCAATATTTTACTAAACGTAAGTACACCATTTCCTCCTACCAACTTATTTTACTTCATTGTGGAAAATTCTACTTAATTTATTATTATACTTAGTTTCCGTTTGAACGGGTAGTTTATTTCTTTTCTAGAATAGGTGAATGATTCTCTCTAGTTAATAATTCTTATCGTTTTTACTGTCATAAATTTTCCACTTACAAGATAGAAACATTAACTAACAAGGAGTAAGTTTCTGCTCTTATTTTATTATACACGACGATGTACGATATTTTGTTAGTAATTCCTGAAGGAACTTGGTTCATTCTATGTCAAAGAGTTGCATTCTTAACCCCATTGAGATACAGAATGTCGGAAAAGATAATGGAAGAGGAAATATACGCTCAATCAATCACATTAATATGTATATCGTTTTGTCGAAAATTCGCCCAATATTTGTACTATATAGGATAAACTACATATTTATATTTTATGTTTTATTATGCACGAAATTCTCTTTAATCTAAACCATTTCAGTATGTTAATACCAAAATATGTCAAGATTTATGTAATGATTGTCAAACAAATATTATCATGATTGAAAACCGTTTTTGTATTCCATATACGGCTATACATATGTCTTCTTTCATAAAGATCTTAACATATCTTCAAAATATTCAACTCAATTAAATGCTGTTTCATTTACAAAGAAGAATTATTAATTAATTAAGTAAAAAAAAAATGAAGAAAATTATTCAATTTTACTTATTAATAAAGCCCAAAGGTTTATCAATACAGTTGATAGTTACTGTTTTGCCTAATTTTTTTGGTTAGGGACTGTAATATTTAGTTAGGAGAGTTCCAATTTTGTTATTTACTAGTATTTCCTAGTATTTAGTTTTACTATATATTTTCGAGTTTATAAATTTTTGAACAAACAAGCCCAGAATTCTTTCACAATTACATTAAATGTACATAAAATTAATTAAACGTAATGAAAGTGTAATAAATTATATTGAATGAAATTAAATTTCACGTGATGAAAATATTTTACCACGCATTGATTTAAGATAGTTCCTTTCAACGTTATACAAGTATTCTCGTAAAGTATATAAATTCGTTACAATTTTGTATTTCAAGTTCTTTAATTACAAAATTTTTAATATGATTTAAATTTTGTATCAAAAGAAATTCAGCAGATTGTTTAATAACTATTTTAATTGTATTGCATTTTTCAGTTTACTTATTTCCTATTTGCATACAAAACAGTATCAGTACCAGCAAGAGTATGCATCTTTATTTCGTGCATCAATGATTTTCAATTATCATACCAAGTCTGAGGCAAATGTTGTTATTTTCCTGATTTAAATACAAAGAATTCATTGAATTCTTTTAAATCGCATTCCGAAGTTTTTCCATAAGGGGACTAGGTACCAAATAACTGAACAGTTTCCTAGTTTTGACAACTAATTTCAAAGAAATCTAATTAAGCTCTAATTTATACTTTTACACAATGTTTTTTACTATTTCAGGAGAAAGGCTATATATCAAAAATGACGTTAAAAGAAGCTTTTTAGTTTTCCGACAAAATTAATGTAGAACGAGAGGAATAAGTGCAAAATTTTAGCGAAATTAATGAGCCCATGTCTATCAGCCTGTCCGCTTCTTTAAATCGTTAATAAAATCTTCACGGCTGGTCCGAGTATTATAAATTTTTTAAGTACATAAATATAGTACATCAATTTGGTGGTGGTTGATCTGGCTGGCAATTTACAATTTTGGGAATTTCAACGTTTTGCTCACCATGGTAGGAGAATGCCACTTTAGTTATCTATCTTGCTATTGAAAGAACCCAAAAAAAACACGATATTTTGAGTGTCTCCTTAATGTATAGTGTTCTCAAATATTTCTTCCTTTATCTAATTAATTCCGAAAATATGTTAGTGTCTTTGAGAAATATAATGGAAAAAATTATGGCTAAAATATATATAATAAATTTTGCTTGTTTGTTTGTAGAATAAAAGTTCCATTAATTTTAATAATTTGATCATTTTGAAAAGAACATTGGTCACAGTTTTTTTTTTTTTATCAAAATTCTAGTCAAATGTTTGTTACAAATAGTATTGTTAACAAAATCGATAAATAAAATTTTTTTATTTGTGATACAAGTACAGAAAATTCGATTACAAAACTCATAATCAGCACGAACGAAACATTTAAAGTGAGTTTTATGGTTAAGGGACATAAGAAAAATTCATGTACAAAATATGTTATGTATAGTAAACCACAAAACCAGAAATTATTATTACTTTTTTATCCAGTTTTATGGAAAAGAATTGAAATACAAAAATAGATATTCCAAAAGGAATACGATACTGAACTGAAACTTAACAAGGATTGTATGACATTAAGAGTTCATCATTTTTTTGATCTTTGTGCCTAGGAGAGTTGAATATAAGATTTTTGTATAACAAGATTAGGTTTCATATACGATAAAAATCTTTACAATTCCCAAAGACTGTAGAACTAAATATTTCAGTTTCCTTACCGCATTTTTTTTCTAACGAATAAAATTATGAAATATAATATTCGATTTAATCCATTTACTATGAAATTTATTGTGAATTAATTTTAATTAGAATTCTTTTAATTAAGTATAATGGTTTTTAATATAAAGGAGATCTCGATTGAACTATGGAATTTAATTTATCGTGATAGTTATTCAAGTGGCGTGGGCAGGTTTAGCTTGACAATAAAGTTTTAAGGGACAGTGGTTATAATACTTTATTAAGAGCCAGGAGTTAATCTACGTATCGCCTTTCTAATAGAAGGAATCATACTTGTCAGGTCCAGATTGATTAATCCCTTCCTTTCTTTTCTTTTTTTTTTTTTAGAAACAATCAGTGTAGCAAGCTTGGTTCTGTAAAAGCTCAAGATTGTGTAAATCATAAAAAGTTTATCATGATGCTTATGCTTACAATGGAGCTAAAAGCTGTTACACACGATTAGGCAAAACGTGAGATTAATTATATATGAAGTACGATATTGAAGTGTCGTTCAATGAAAAAACCGTGTAGCGCATGTTTTAACTATAACGTACGTTTGGCTTGACTTTGTATTGGAACTAAAAAGATTTTACGTTCTAGTCACAGCAACTAACACCTACTCAGCTGAATTTTAGCTTGTCTATATTATTTTATTTGTTGCAACCCAAGTTTTGTTTAGCACCCGAATAGTACCTAATGACTGACGTTTTCAGAGGTTTTATACTTAGGATTCCAGAATATCGAGATAAGAGATGTTTTTCTGGCATCAATTAACTTTGTATGATGATTACGAAGTTTATTTCAAAATCAAATAAGTGACTAAAATTGATGACAAAATAAGTTATGATGGAAATTTTTGCCATTTGACTATATGAACTGTTATCAGAACCATATTTTTTTAAACTAAGAACAAATTGAATTCTTAGTAAAAAATGTATTTTCAAAAATTCAAATAAAATTATGATATTCATTAAAAGATCTCACATGATTTCCAAGCAAATATATCCCAAAAATTAGTATTTTCTCGAATATGTCATGAACTTTTATTTTGTTATTTAACTTATTATTATTATTATTATTAATAATAATTTCAACAAATATATTTTTCTATTAGCATAAAAAATTAAGGTTGAGAAGTTTATTTTGATCAAAGTAATTTTATAAATGCGTGAATAAAGAAAATGGCACGAATTTTCAGTTTATGGTGAATAACTGAATTTTAAAATTATTCATATTTAAATAATTTCAAAAAAAAAAATATGAAGAAAAAATACTGTAACCATGATATTTAAGCTGTTGTATTAAAATCTTTTTAAAATAATATAATTTCTTCATATTTTAGTGGTATTAAGTGAATTTTTTTTTTTTTTTCAAGAAAAATCGCCTAATTAGGCTAAAAAGTAAACAAAAAGAAATTAATTTTTACATTATAATAATTTTCTTTTTGTTTTTTTTTTTTTAAATATTCATTTTGGAAAATTTTCTCAAATTTTATTCTAAGCTTAAAAGAATTTTCATTTGGAAAAGGTCATCTGAAGGAGCAAATTATCATAATTTCATTGCAAACAGTGAATTTATTTGCGATTTAATTTTCTATTTTTGTCTTAATTGTAAAAATCTTATGTATTCTTAGCACGTGCATACAAGAGTTTTCTTTAATGAAAACTTTTTTTTTTGTTTTGTATTCATTGAAAATGAAAGAAAAACGGAAAATTTAAAAATCAATTTTCTTTATACTTTTTATAATATTTTTAATTAACTTAATTTATTTTATTCAGATATTGTGGTCGTACAGGGTTGCGCATATTAAATGTTCTAGGATTAAATAATTAAGAACTGTTTTGGTTTTCACAGACCATATGATGAGTAAAAGCCATGCCACAAGTGTTTTTCAGCTCTGCTTTATATCACTATGGAAAACTTGTCCAAAACTGCTTTGTATTCTCAGCGGATTACTTTGATGATAGACAAAATAAGATTATAAAAATCAATAAATAATTGGTTTGTGTTTTTTTTGAAAAATTCCCGAATACTTTTTGAACGCAGTTGTACATATACAAGTAGTTTCAGAATTGAGGATTTATTGAAATTATACGTAAGTAAAAATTTCAAATTGTTTAGAGCAGTGTTTCCCAACCTTTTTTATGCCAGGCCCCACCTTAGCCATCTTTTTTGTGCCATGCCCCACCTTAGCCTTTCTAAAATTCTTATGCCCCCTATGTAATATACATAATTTTTAATATTAAAAAATTGAATTGTTCACTTAAGAAACTAAATTTGGCACCGAAATCTAGCATTGCATTTAAATGGCCCGGAGCGAAAGGGTTAAACTCGTGTCATGTCCATTTTCGAATTGCCCCCCTTAACAATCAAATTGCCCCCCTGTGGGGCGTGGCCCCACGTTGGGAAACACTGGTTTAGAGGCATTAAATTCATATCTATCGAAATTTTTTCGTGGCATATTTTTGCTATCTTCAAGAATATGCAAAAAGTCTGAACGTATTAATCAAGGTTTGAACGTGATCTGAAAATGTATTGAAAGCCTATAATTGTATTTCAACTAATATTTAAGAATTTCCTATTTATTTATAAATTGTCAATACAACTTAAATATTATTATAGGTTATTAACTTTTATTAATATGTTCATATTAGCAACGTTTAACAAGGCTCTTTAAAGTGAAAAAGTTCATTATTTAAGGCTGTTTCATTAAATGTTATTTCTTTATGTTTTGCATAATAAAATATGTGCTAAAACATAATTTTATCAAATTATGAACTCTTAAATATTCAGTTACAAGAAAAATAAAAGATTTTGTAATTGTTTTAAAATGTAAATAAATGGAAAGTTTAAATTTTGTTTTGAATAATCAATTGCTTTTATAGTACACTACCGGGTCTGGTAATTTAAGTGTCCATCCACTTCAATTACTGGACCCGGTATATGTCCAGTAATTGAAGTGGATGAAGGGGATGTACTAGGTATAAGGTACTAGGTTTTTACTATAATATATTTGTAACGTAAAAATCATTATTAGAGACGGTTTTACGAGGCACTAAGTGCAGAGAATCAATATTTTTTTTTAGATTGTTTCATGCCTGTACGTCCGTGTAATGAATGGCTAATACAATAACTAATTGATCAATTTGAATAAAATTTAGAATGGATTAACTTTTTTAGGGGCAACGTTACCTCTAAATGTGTGCAAATCCTAAAAACCC
The DNA here is from genome assembly GCA_963422695.1 of Xylophagus ater. Taxonomy (NCBI): domain Eukaryota; kingdom Metazoa; phylum Arthropoda; class Insecta; order Diptera; family Xylophagidae; genus Xylophagus; species Xylophagus ater. Next base: position 1,420,622 of record OY730478.1, read on the forward strand.
GAAGTGAAGTTTTATAGATAACAAACATTAAAATAAGATTACTAGATTGTTCTTTGTAAGAGTTGAGTTGGTTAACTGGGACTGTGATCATATGGCTATAAGCCAATTTTCAGTTTTTTCTTGAATTATAATTTCTTGGAAAAAGTTTTTCTTATTTGCAATTTAAAAAGAAATCGCATATGGTGCATCATGAGAGATCTTTCAGACTAATATGTTTTCATTTTTTTTGATAAAACTTTTAGTTAACAAAAATGAAAAAGTTTATGTTTCTTCTAAGATATGTGCGCGAATTCTTAGATATTCTTTTTAAATTATAAAAAATTGATTCAAATGATTCTAAAAAATTTCTTCGACCTTGACGTAGTAGTATTTGGAATCTCCAAGCAGTTTCCTAAACAACAAATGAGAATTGACACATGTACTAAAAAGCTTTAATCAATGTTTTTCGTTTATTAAATTTCTTTGGCACATTTTACTGGAACAAATTCATTAATAAATATACACTAAGCCAATTACAAAACGGTTAACTTTAGTTTTGCGAATGTGGAAAAAGGATATATATAGTTCAGGCTACATAGAAGGTAAAGTTTGAATTAGCTGAGAGTGAAAAGTTGTAAATGATGTTGCTTATTGTTTTGTTTTCTTTTTTTAGTGTTTATATTGTATTATGGGAATAGTTGTAACAGAAGAAGCTAAACTTTGTCATTATTATCTTACATGTGTAACAGCGCTAATTATATATTGTCTGAATATTCTATATAAATTGGTGTGTATTTTCATTGGTGTAGTTGGTTTGGTTTTTTTCCTTTAAATTAGCTTTTTCACGTGCCATGTGAAAGTAATTAGAAGTCACGCAAACTGCTTTGACCCTAAAAGAAGGCGAAAAAAATTAAATAAACTAAATATTGAATTAAATGAAAATACAACAAGTAAACGCATAACATAGAAACATTGTTGGCAAGAAATGCTAATTTTTAAGGTAAATTAGAATTTTGCCTGACCATTCGCTAACTTTTATTTCATTATAATTTTTGTTCTTGTTTGTCATATAGAGTACATAATAGTGAAAAATTTAATCAAATGAACATTAAAAAAGAATTTTTTTTAGCCTCCAAAATTTTTAATAAAATTAAAATGTTCACGAATATACATATAAAATTTGATAACATGCTTTTGCTTTCTTCCCATGAACGGAAATAAACCTTTGTGTCAGTGTAAATTTTCGAAGTTGAGATTTTATAAGAATTCCCAAATTATCAGGTATCCTGTATGTAAAAATCTTGTCTATCTGTCAGCCCTAAATCTGCATTTTGTATGAAATGCCCTAGGAGCTCATTGCTTATGTTCCTATTGCCTTTGGTTCGAATCTAATAAAGGATAGGGGTTTTGCAGAGCATGAAAATTAATGTAATGAGGACCAATTAATGAAAATTATAAAAGCGGACAAACAAAATGTTGAGCTCTAATTTACATGAAATTTATTCACACATTTGTCGTCCAGCGAATATAAATTCTTTTATTAAAGAAGTTTTGAAAAAAATAATTACCCTTTCTGAATTTTTTTCTATAGGAAAAGGGCCTACTGCTAGTGTAAACATTGGTAGTGTGTTTTAAAGGAATTTTAAAGCTCTACAATTCATATGTAATAAATTTATGTCCCTTCTCCTAATGGGAATTCTAATTTTATTTGATTAGCAGAAATAGTCTGTATTTACTCAGAAAGAATTTTTAGAATATTTAAATGGCTTATTTAACATCGCTTTCAGTATGACTTCTTTTTTGTCAAACATCACTAATTGTAATCTGATATAATTGAGAAAACATGTTATAAAAAGAAAGGATGAATATTGAAGGATTTAATCTTAACATTTCTTTGAAAAGTAAATTTTATTAAAATCTGATACTTTGTATAATCTTTACTATAATGATTAATTAAAAAAAACCTTTTGTTTATAGTTTATCCTAACAGGATAAAGGATATACTTGTAATTTAATAAAAATATACATATAATAAAATTCGTATAAGTATTTAGCGAGAGTCGTGTTCGGTGTACTTATCCAACATTTCATATATTATCGTAATTGCAAAACTTTTCATAAAAGTTACTGTCTTTGGCGACTGAAAGATGCCATTTAATTGAGTGAAAACAATAGGAAAATTGGAAAACTTTTCCACTAAGTCGTTGTGCATTTAATAACACTTTTAAAAATATTTACATGAGAAAGTATTATCATTATTAAGAATTTTATAAATTATAACTTTGTTGTTGTTTTATATTGGATAGCCCGGAAAATCTTTTCGGTTGTTTTCTATGACATAAAGGCAAGTCTTTTTTTATTGTTCAACAATGAGCTGCTATCTTTCTGGCAATTTCTGGATAGAAATTGAACCCCGTAAATATACATATGTATATAAGTCAATCAAAATATAAAATATAATAGTTATAATAGAGAAATCTATTTATTTAACTTTACAATTGACTTAGCCAAAAAAAGGATTAATAAAAAATAAAAGTTGAAATTTGAGAAATTTTTTATTATAGGATTTTCTTTACAGAAATATATTCTAAGAATTCATAAATAACATTTTGGCCTGTTCAATAGCTGATAAATAGAGAAGAAAATTTAATTCTATTCGTTATATATACGTATAATAGAGATTATTGGGAACTGAGAAGAATTTAATCAAATTCTTCGGAAAACATAAGTTTTCATTTTCCAAATTTTTCTATTTATTTATAGAAATACTACGAAATTGTTTTTAAACAATTTTTTACCTTCATTTAGAATCAATTTTCTTGAGAAATTTAACTAGAAGAAAATATCACGTTTCTTTATTAATTGGGTACTTTTATGACCTTTAAATACTTTTCTTTGTAGTTCCTTTGAACTATAACTGAAACAATTTGGAAACGCTTTGCCGTCGTAAGTCTTTCGATGATGAAATGGTATTCGCTACTGATACTGGGTCCAAACTACATTGACAGCTTCAGACTATTCACGCGTGATGTATGAAAAATCCTTATTGAAAAGGGTACCTCACGAAGAGTCATCTAAATGTTTACTTCAAAAATTTTTGTAATTGTTCCAAAATCACGTATGTAGTATCTATTTATAAATCACGTTTCAGGTCCAGATGAGTATGATAACTTATATTCCTGTGGGATCATTAGTACTTAATTTATTACCATATATTTCAATAATATCACGAATATGGTCAAAATCATCATATTAGTTTCGGATTTTCAAAGGATTACATATATACAATATATATGTAGTATAATGTAGTAAAATAATTAACGTATGATATTACAGTACAAATTCGTTTTAATAATAAAGTGTTTACAATAACTACATAAATTCTTAGTAAATAGCTTCATATAGTATTAATAACTTTTAATATTGCATGAAGAAACTAACGAATTTTTCAATCTTATTTTTAATACAGTTTCAAGCGTGACTTATAAGGATACCCAATAGACTTATCGTTTGTTTAAAATTTACAATATCATGATATAGAAATAGAGATGAAGTGATTGCAGGATACAAGGCTACACCGCTACATGAAATTAGTGAGATGTTTGACATCGTTTTTCAGACTCAAAGAAGGACGATTAATTCGAATATCGGCTAAATATTATTTAAAAGTGACAGCTATGTATGTCATCTGATATTGCTTTCGAAAATCATCAAGTTGTTAATCATTGTCGTCTTATAGAATTCTACAGCTATTTATTGGGATGCATTTTCTGGGATTACTATAACGAAATGACGTTATTCCAGCTATGCCATTCTTTCGAAAACATTTTCTACGGAATATTTTGAATTAAATAAAAATTATTTATTAAAAATAGAATTGACATTTATATTGAAATTCTTTTCTCTTTTTTTAAATATCAGGACTTCCCGGATATAAAGAAATATTTGTTACATTTCTGGACTATTGTATATGGTTGTCTTCGTTTTGTAGAAAAATTTCTTTAGTAAGAATGGTCTTCGTGAGTCTTCAAGAGTGTACTAAAAAAGATAAATTCTTTTTAACTGAGAATAATCAATTTTAATAACTACAAATCCAACTACATATTTGGATGATTTTCGATAACAAAAATTTCGAAGAAAATTGCTACTTTTTTTTTTCTGGGGATGAGATGAACTTAATTTTGATAAATAATTTTCACATTTTTGGTATTTTTCTCCCGACTGTGAGTTTGAGATAAATTGCTTAAATTAAACTTAATTTCATTTCTTAAAGAAAAATTGTTATTATTATTTCTGGGACTGGTTCTGTATTATAGATTTGATCAGTGATTAATAATATTGAATAATCTATTTTTAATAATATTGGTGTTAATATTTCTTTTACATAATAATCATTTGTTGATGTCAAATATGTAATTACATGTCATATTGTGTCGTTTCCTTTTTTGTCATAGAAAAGAATTTTCGGACGTGTCTGAAATTTTAAAAATGTTTGGAGCACATTTTGTCAAAAATATATTCAAGCTTAAAGGTAAATTGGAAAAACTATGATTTTAAATTATGGTTCTTTACTTTTTTATATCCAAGTTCTACTTTCATAGACTTTAACGGATGTATAAGATAGTATCAGTATGATAATCGTTTCAAAATCCGACAATCATTTTCCAAAGGAAATCTATGCACCCAATTGACAGACAACTTGGCACTGATTTTATTGCACCTTTTTATAGTTTTATTAAAGTAAGTTTGTAATTAGAAAAGATTCATGATTTATACTTTTCTGAAATTATAGAATATTTTGAAATTGTTTTTATATTGAATAGGATTTGTTTATTATCTTATTTATGATAAAAGGATTTTAATGATTGAATTTGTAGATCATAAAATGAAATTCCAGAAAAAAAAGAAAAAACTTCCAGAAGAAAAAGGTTTTCATTTGGTTTTTGTTTAAATTGAATAAAATGGGGTTTATATGTTTTTAAAGAGTCCATTCTAAAGGACGATGTATAAGGGTAGAACTTTAACGTTTCTAAGAAAAATAAAAGAATGTTTTAACAAATTTATGACCAGAGATGTTTAGAAGACATATTAACAAGAAATAATAGCTGCGGTTTTATAAAAACGTAAAAAAAAAAAAAAAAATTGGATGAGAAGGATACTAACATAAATATGACTTAGGAAATTAAGAAAAATTAATTTTCTCTTCAGGTGTTAATGTAAAAGTTATATTTTTTTTATTCGTTCAACGAAATTCTTCAAATTACTGCCACTCTTTAATCATACTAGCTTTGTTCGAATTAAGTTAATTTTATGGTTTTAGATATTCTATAACGAAAAACAAAAAACAATTAAACTTCCGTTTTATTTAGTTTTTTTTGGTGGATTTGGGTGGCGTCGTATGGCTATTTCCAAGAATTCTTTTATAAAAAAATATTAAATTTCATTTCTCTAATTTTGATGATTACTAAAAGGTGACACAACACAAAAATTGGACATAATTCCGATATAAAGGATAAATTTTGTTGGACTTTTTCTTGATTATGAAAACATTTTAAATATATGAATTCAGTAAAAGAAAAACTGTTCACCACATTTGTTTTCCTTTTTTTTTTATCAAAGCATTTACGATGTAATATAAAATTTCATGACCCGGATTACATTATTTTGAGTAGGTTTTATTTTTACCTAAAATATAAAATTAATTCAAGAATTTTGTAAATATATTATAATATTTACACGTATTTATAATAAAAAAATTTTATACTTCAGATTAGAGTAGAATTGTTGGATTTTTATGAAGAGCTTTTTTTAAAGTCCATAATCAAATCGTTTCTAATGGGAAATTGTACTCTAAGGAGTGCATACAATTTTCAAAAGGAGACTAATAAAATCATTGAATAACAAATCAAATATAGAAGAAAATTCTTAGTTCTAAAAATAAATGAAGAAAGGTTCAATTTTCAGAAAAGTTTGAAATTTAAGGGGTCCATGCCATGTCATTCTTTTCAAAAAATAATCATGAATATTGGAAGCCGAAATAAATGCAAAATTTGACTTTACTTTACTATGACATTATGTAACAATGGTGAAAAAATATAACAAATCCATTAAGGAGCTGAGTGCTAAAAAATTCTCTAATATTGAAAAAGTTTTCAGCTTTTCAACCGGGTATAACCCCTTAATTTGATGCAATTTTCTGAAGCATAATAAAAGTTGAAAGAAAGCATCATTAGAAATGCATTTGAAGAAAGAAAACGTTTATTTTCTAATTTAGTAAAAGGAAAGTGATTCTTCTATTTTCAATTTGGCTTATAATAGAATTTTTATCGTAAATGAAATTAATGTCGGCGTAAAATATTACATTATATTATAGAAGCGCACAATGCAAAAGTGATTAACCTTTTTCTGTATATGAGATAATATACAAGGGGTTTTTTTTATAGTACGTTGTGTACAAAATAAATATTTTATCGATAATCTATATGTGCAATAAATTTTCTCCAATTTTCCAACATTTGATAATATCAAAGTTTAGTTTGTTTTATTTTTAAGCAGGATCTTAAAAGTGTATAATGATAAGATAATAATTTTTTTTTTTTCGGAATACATCTTTATTGTTTTATGAAATGGATGGATAAAAAACAGAATATATACATTTTTATGAAGGCTTTTTATTAATACATTAATTATAATGATTCAATAGAAATAATCTTTTGCGGAAGTATATTAAAGAATTTAAAGTGAGTAGTCGATAAATACAACTAAAAAACAATTGACGACCATAAGGGTAGCATTACTTGTGTTATTGATGAAATAGAACCCCAGTTATGTACATCTCTTAGATACGAATCACCAAATGACGACATGGATGATATTTGAATGATATTACTTTTTAAAGTTAATTACATTGAAGTGCACTTGAAAATAAAGAAAACAAAACAAAACAAAAAATGTTCTTTACCCCAATGGCTATGCAATAAATCACTTAAAAACTTTAAATATTTTGTATACTTAATAAATTAATATAAATCATTCATAATAGTATGAATTCTGTTTTTACATTAAATTTAAATTTTTAATCAACTAAGAGCATGTAGAATCTGGGGACCCCGAGCAACGTCGGGAATTTTAGCTAGTAAATCATCATATTACTCAAAATCAGATATAATGAACGAATTAAATTGCAAGAAATCAAACGAATTCTTATTAAAAACATCAAAAAACCAAAATCTTTTTATTAATTAAAAGCCACTTTAAGATGACTAATATAATATTCAATTTAAGCAAATATTAATTTAAAAAATCTAACAAAAAGAAATAAAAACTTAATTAAATAATAAATATTTCCATCTTTTTGATATTAGTTTTAATTGATACTTCCTTAAAATTCTTTTGATATGAACTCATATGAATGTATTATTTTTAACGAAAACTCTAATCACATTTAGTAAATAGCGAATTATTTAAAACAATTATTATTAAATATTTACAAGAAGGTGAATTATTCAACAGGTGTTAAGAAACATTCTGCTGTCTTAAGGAGGAAGTACATACTTTATTTCTTAGTACTTGATACTATTTATTCAGTAGGATACCTATTCCCATAAATAAGAAGATACAACCCAACTCTAGGATATAGGATGTGTATCCCAAATTAGATAAGGAATAATTCAATAACTGCTCTCTGTAATGTTTCAATAAAACGTTGAAAAAGTTCACTTCATTTGATGAAAGACATTCGTCAAATTTTTGTAAATTGATTTTTAATCAGAATTTGAAGAAGATTAATTTATTATTCAAAATGAAAATATTTAAAGTGAAAAAAAAAAAACTAACACTTAAATACTGAATTATTAATAATTAACACTTATTGAATTTATTTAAAAACTTACGAAAAAAAAAAAATTTGTCTTGGGCTTTTTTTTTGTTTGATTTTTAACTTGTTTTAATCCACATGCTTTCTGGTTCTTATATTTCAATAAATCATTTATAAACTTTTAAGAATTCATCATAAAATTGTATTTATTAAATAAACTTTTATTTTTTAAATTTATATTAAAAGATGAGCTTCGTTTTGTTTATTAATTCTTTTTTTAATTTTTATGGTAAAATTATCACACACTTTTCTTTTCATAAACATTTTATTTTTTTTTATCAAAAAACATAATTTTTTTTTGTTTTTTTGATAATTCAACTTGAAACCGCAATTAAATAAATTTGATAAGAAAGAAATTAATAATACTTGTTTTCAGAATTAAAAAAATTTTCACGCGACCTTTTCGTTCGATAGATTTCGCGTTTATGAGGAAGAACGAGAAATTCGAATATGAGAAAAAAAGTATCTAAACAATTTCTGGTAAAAAAGACTTTATTTGGAATATAATATATTTCAAATAGTAACAAAATGTGTACTTGAAATTATGGCGGACACTGTTTACTATGGTGAGCTTTTTGGGTAATTTTAATGAAAAAAAAAAAAAAGGTTAAATACTGTGGTGAAAATATTTCCTTACAGGAAAATTACACACTAAACTTTCATTAGTGGGTGTGATGGGCTGATTTTTTTTTTTTTTTTTTTCGAATTTAATCAATTCAAGGTTATTGCAACTACATACACTGTTTGTAATTATGTTGAAAATTTGCATTATTTTTCCAGAATCTTAGGAATATTTTTTTTTTCGGCAAGCTTTTGATATTTTGATAAACATGTGAACTTTATGTATATTTAAGAATGAAATGAAAAGCTTCCGGAGATATTTGCGGTCATTTAGAAATTATATTGAATGGAAAGTTAAGCTTAAGTTTATATTTTGATATTGTGTTACTCAATAGCGCTCGTGTATTATTTCATTAAATTATCAAGTCTAAGAAGAAGAAGGTTTATTACAGTCCATACTCAAAAACTTAGTCTCATTGAAGATCAATGGGTGATGTTATTTCAAATATTCAAAATTATATAGCACTTCAGATATATGCTTAATGCAAGCAACACACATATCATTCATAACACATAACGCAAATTCGGAAAGATCCGATCAATGCAAAAATTGCTATTCTGAAATCATATGAACGAGTATATGTAACTGTTCTGTAAGTTCCTGTCAAATCGTCTATATCTCACAACTAGGTTTAAAATATCGGAACTCTTTGAAATAAAATTCCAAATTTTGTATTTATAAAAGGAAATTTTATGTGATGGGTTTTTGACTTAATAGCTAATACCTGCTTTGTCATTTTGCGCTAGGAATTTAAGAAATAGCAAAAAATATTTGCTTGTGGTAATTTTTGGAGGAGGTTCTGTAGTATTTTCTCTAATAAATGGTAAGATTTGTTTGTTTGTTTGTGTAATTGAATTTAATTCCTGGAATGAAAGTAATTTTGGCACTAAAAAAAACTATTTAATGTTCAGAGCCTGCATGGCGTCATACTACAGCAAAATCAGAAGAAATCCATGTGAGTTTAACACGCAATTGTTTAAAAGGCATAAATTATGTATGTTAGCTTTTCTTCTATTACAATTTTATTTAATTGAATTGTTATAATTAATTTAATATATTTTTACGATTATTTATGAGATTTTAACCCTTTTGACGTAAATCGGAAATATTGACGCAGTTTTTTGGTTAAAACGCATTTCGGTTCAGGGCGTTTTTGTTCGGTATTGACGGTATTTGAAATATAAAACTTGATGTTGACCTTATTGACATTCTTCCATAAATCTAATTAAGGTTTTTCCATTTATCTTTACGAGACAATAAAAGAAAGCTAAATTTAATCACACAGAAATATAACATGAATATTCATAAATTTTAACATTTCCTGTATTTGAATTGTCTAAAATCGTAATTTGAGACGAATTAAAAAGTTTTTCTTATTCGAATGAAAAGAAAAACTTTTCTAATTAAAAATTAATTTAATTAAATTAATAACATGTTAGAGGACGTTGTTTTGTTCAGAACTTAGTATTTTCAGGGAAATTTTTGTGTGAGGTGCTATTTTGAGCTTACAAAAATATTGTATTGTGTTTATGTGGTGATACTGTCATCTTAGGAAAGGAAGTTTACAACGACTACAATTTTAGAGATTAGTTGTTGAAAAGCGTTGACTTTCAGCTTCCATTCCAAGAACTTTGTCCGAAGATAAATCAAAAACTACTTAATCGATTTCGATTTAACTTTCACTACTATAAAGAGTAGTAATGGAAAGAAAATCTCTTCTATAAATCTAAGATGTTTGGGAATTTATTATTGGCACACACTGCGGCTGATATCATTTCAACTTGCGCCCTTATTACTAAAAGAAGATATTGATATGAGAAGCTTTTGAGTTGTAATTGGGATTCAGATGGAATATATAGCAATCCTTAGGCAATTTTTTCTAGTAATATTAAATTAAATTAGTTTTCTTCTTTAATACAAGATGATATCATATATTTGTTATAATTTTGGTCTAGAGAAAGTCTTATTATTATTAAATTATTTTTCTCCGAAAAAAAATACACTTGTTAATAGGGGAAGCCTTCAGAAACGTTTTTTTTCTCGTCTAATTTAAAATTGTATTTACTTAATATTAACTAAACATAATAATAATACTAATAAAATAATTTATAATCGTTAATAAAATAGCTATTGTATCCTCTTGAACCAATTGAATAGCAAATGAAATAAAATTTGTGAAAATATATGCAAATAAAAACATGGTCAAATATTATATATGTTGTGTTATGTAGACATGAATGTCATAATACAATGCATTAAATGGATTATGAACTGATGATATGAAACCACTCCCTGTTTAATTCCTTTACATATTGTTAAAATGATTAAATTCAATTCACATTTTACTCATTCACTCATTATTTTCCATTCTGCAATGTTTAACAACATTATTATGACAGAAATCGATCTCATATTCATATTCACCTTAAGTTCAATATTTTCATCGTCAAACTGAATGTTAATTCGATTATTTTGTGGATGAAGAACAATGGTAATATCGAAAAGTTTTCAATATGACACGACAACACTATACACGAGTCAGGGGTAAGGTAAAATGAGTTCAATAAAAAATATTTATGAAAAAATATCATGGATTTTTAAATAATAATTATATATAAATTAGTTTCCTTATAATGGAGTGGGAGGAAAGTTCAAACTTACTCAAAGTTTTCAAACCTTTGAACTTTCCTCCCGAAAAAAGTCGCCAATATAAAATTTCTAAATATACTTTTCATTTGGAAAGCTTTCTCTATTTTTTCATGAAAATTTATTGTTAATTAATGTTACGATGTTGTATCGTGAAAGAAACATATCTAGGGTTTTCGATCTTTGTTGTATCTCGCCTTGTATCGTTGTGAAATTGTATCTTTTTACATCAAAAGTGAATGTACTCTGTCACAATTATGCACAGAAAATAAAACAATGGATGCATCCAGCAGTTCTAATTCCTATTTTTCTTGTCAAGAAAAGTTTCTTTTCAATATGGATTTATTTAAGTATCTTAAAAAATTTAAAATTTTGATTAGATTAAATTATGAAATACATTTTTTTTTCAATCCATTAATAGTCATATGAGTGGTCAGGCTTTTACTTTCTCTATATTATGTGATGTAGAGTGCGCATGTCAGGCATATCTTAAAGGTTTTTGTTGAACCCAAAAACTCTAATATCACATTCGATATTTGGCAGTCGTGCCGATATTGAAGTTTACTATTCCATTTTGAAGTTTACTATTCTCATTTTGAAACTAAAAAGGCATATAAATATGAGCGGTATTACGAGATATAAAAGCTAAAGCTTTAAAGCTTTTTACAATCAGAGAGTGAAAAGTTATCAATTATTCAATAATTGAGATGAAAATACTCGGTTAAATATCCTCAATAATTGAGAAAATCTGGCCTGTTATCGAATTTTAATCGAGAATAATAAGATAATCGAGATTATCGCTGCTAATATGTCTTTAGTATTACAAGTTACAATTTGTATAGAGAATGCCAAGTACTCCAAAGTTATTCTACGAATAAGTATGAAGTGAGAACAGGTTTGCCGAGATGATTTTATATCTTAAAAAGATTCTTTATATACAATCTCAAATATCAAAAAAAAAGAAAAAAAGAATCCATTAATTTAAAAAAAAGGCACACGTACAATCTTCAACTATGAAGCCCGGAACATCTTTATTATTTCATTTATTATGATAATAAGAGTTAATTCTGTAATCGCAATTACTAAACTTGTTTAACTTTAGAAGTCGAATGACTTTAATCATGCACGATTATTTATTTGAATATTATTTAATATTTCTACACAAATTTACATGGTCTTTTGTTAAAGAGTTGAAAAACTCAAATTGAAGAGTTCTTTTTTTTTTTGTTGAAAATTTCCATTGCTTGATTGAATTTCTTAGAGAGTTTTTTTTTTTTTTATTAGTTTATTCTTAAGAAATTGCCAATCATCTTTGAATCAAAAATTTCACTAATCATTTTATCGATGAATTTCGATTTCATTACATAATTTTTAAAATTAATAAATTGAAAACATAATTTGAATACTTTTGTTATTAACGTATTTTTTAAAGAAATTAGATGAATCACGCGTAATGTTTAGAATTTTTAAAATTAAAAAAAAAAAAATAAAAATTCTTTCATTCAATATTTATTGATTTATTTAATTAGCAGCTGATTTGTTTTCAACACTTTAAGGAAGTAAGAGCTTCTTAAACAAATTTAAGTATGTATTTAATTGTATAAATAAATAAGAAATGTTTTGGAAATGAAAATTGCTAATAATGATTTATAAATGTAGCTTGATGTTTTAAAAAGGTGCTAATTAAATATTGTATTTTTTTTAACATTTCAAAATGCTTTTAAAAAAAAACTATATAACATATAGTAACTGAAAATCGCCCAAAACCAGATTTTTTGATGTTCTTTGGCAGAAAGGACAGAAAAACAACCAAAACTAATTCTCTTTCAGGGATTTTTCTGCATACCTTTGGTTTTACATTTTTAAAATTTGCTTTAATTCGTCCTAATAAGCCCTAATAGCATACATTTATTCTGCAAATTTTATTCATATCGATATCTCACTTTTTAAGGTACATCCAAGAAACTTTATGAAAAGCTTATTTTCTCCTATATCCTTATATCCATATATCCTTGAAGTTTAGCCCAATATTCCCCTATTTATGTAGTCAATTGTCAATGTATGGAAATGATTTCAGTAAAATTGGTGCTTAAAACTCGTATAATATATAAAAGCTTTTGGTTTTTAGCTTATTGGGGATGCAGTGGAGAAATACTCCAAACATTTATCTGATTCCATTGGTTGATGTATTAACTTTCCTTCATCTCCTATTCACGCTAAATTTTCGAAATTGGTTTTTGTGGAAAGAAAATTGAACGTTCGAAATGGCAAAATCTTTTTCCTCTTTCGAAAATCAAAGACATAAAAATGTAATTATTTTTTTCCTGTTTTTTTCAAATTTGTTTTAAATTAACGAATAAAAATGATTAATTGTAATTTATTCGGATATTTTTAATTTTCCTGTTTTTCATAAATATCTGGAAAATGTAAATTTTAGTTATTCTTTAATTTAGAAATTTTCAAACTTATTAATTATTTAAGTTTAAAATTATTTCAGTTAAAAATTGTGTAATAAAAAAACAATGCTCTTTCGTCAAGAAAGCAATATATAACTTATTCAACTAGAACGAGTAATTGTTAAAAATATTGCATATCTTTAGGCGAATTACACAATACTTGTATTCTAGTTATATCGCTTCGAGCTTTCAAATCCTGACGAGGAATTGTTAAAAAAACATGCATAATTTATAATTATTGTGAATTTATCTTAAATCACATTTAAAGGTGATGTGATCAACAATAAGAATTTATACAAGTGATAGAATTCTTAAATTTGAATATGAAAAATCATTATGCGATTTTCCAGAGTGAGTGAATGAGCTATCATTAATCTTTTTTTTCCCTAAAAAATCATAGAAATGAACTATGCATGTGTATAAACACAACGAAAATGCTGATTTTTTGGGTTTTTCATCCGCTTTCCTACAAGATTTGAAGCAAAAGAAACAGTTTTTCTATTCAAAATTATAATTTTCTTTATTTTAATACTCTCAAAAAGTTCTGTTTATATTTTCCAATTTTGAGAATCAATTAAATAAAAACAAAAAAATAACAAAAAAAAATTTTAAAATCAATAAAAATTTTTCGAAATCATAAATTTGATTAAAAAACTAATTATGTATATTTCATTTTAATTTAAAGTTAATTATTTTTCATTAATAAAATTTTCATTTGAATTTTCTCATAAAATTTGGCTTTCTTTTGTGACAATGAAATTTATACACCAAAATTTTTATAGTATTTTGGAAGAAGCCTTTGAAGTATTTTTGTGATACTATAAAATTTGTATAAATATTTTATTACTAAAATATTAAAACAAAAAATCATTTATTTGATAGACTTTGTCTTGTGTAACGTTATTGTGTTGGGTTTTCAAGAAATATTTGATGATGGGTTACATCGGTTCATTGGTCGCCTCAAGAAAATAAAATAATAAGAAAATTTAGTTAGATAACAGTCACATTGGAAAATAAAGGACAATGGTGTAATTTGGACATAGTCTTTTATGAAATAGATAAATTTCATGATTGACTTGAATGATAGTTAACAATTAGAATAAAGGTTTGGGGATGATAAAGTTATATAACGTGAATATTGCAAAGTATCTTTACGTTTTGATGATAGGAAGCGATTTGTGAAATGTTAAATGTAACTTTATCTTTAAAACCTTTTAACTGATTATGATGAATTTTAAAATAGTAATTTCTTGTATAATTTTGTTGAAACATATTTAATTTGACGAGTATAGCTGAAAGAATACTGTAAAAAAGGATCAAAAAACATATACTAATTCGATGGAAAAGTGGCCAATTCAACTGGAAGTTTATTCTCTGGATTTATGTCATATATTTACATATTACTACAAAAGGATGAAAAACCTTTGATTTGCTACTTTTCCCATTTTCCATAGCAGATTTATTTATAATCTAAGCCAAACTATCAAAATCATTAGGGAAAAGCCCATAGAAAATTATTTATAGGTTAAATGTAAATTTAATGGAATACACTTTTCTTTAATGCACATTTATTTATTTTTAATGTTCGCACAATCAATACGCATTTTATTTTACCATATATATTGCGTATTATAATTGTTCCCAAAAGTAGGATTCATCGGCCGTTGGTCGTTTACATATGAATATCTACAACGTGTCCTGACCGTTCTTTTTGCATATTGAGCAATTTTTGGGGCATAACATATGCATTAACAGTGTATTTCATTCTAAGCTTTTGCATGAAAATGGCCATTATATCAATAGTTCTAAGCTATAGGACTTTCCCCTATAATACAGTATAAAAATGGGAAAAATGGAAATTTATAAAATCAAAGAAAAGCTAAAAGGACAATTTTCTTTTGATACTATTTATGTTTTTCTTTCTTTCGTCTAATGTATTTTTCTTGTTGTTTGTTCTACTGACATAAATTTAATTGTTAATCATAAATTTTCGAATGAAAGTATTTCCCGTCGAGAAGATATAATATAAAGTTCCTATTTTTTTTTTTTTTTTTTGGTGGCTTTTAATGATTTGACTTTGTGTCGTCTTGTGTTCGATCGTTATTCATAGTAAGACACCAAATTTTCATTGTATTTTGAGAAGAATTCTGTTCTTGGAAACACATATTAATACGGTGAACTAGAAAATTTCTAAATACATTTGTTTCAAAAAAAAAAAGAAAAAATCACATAGTCTTTGATGGCCGTTGTTTTATTTTCCTTTCTTCTATGTCTGATAATAAATAAAACGAAAGGATGCTACGTTATAGTGTTTAGTCCAAAAATTCCCAAGACATGTTTTGAATATAACGAGAGCATATTTTATAGTATGTCTTCTTATTTTTTCGTTTTTCCTTAACTTTTTTCGGGGGGCGGCCTTTTCTATACGAATATATTATTATTATATCAAATGACCACCCTCTAGATTCCACCACCCACCAGAAAACAAAAATATATATGAAAATGAAATAAGAAACGTGATTTTTTTGTCATTTTCTTTGCAACTTTACAAAAGAGGCGTAAATTTGAAAGAATTCCCATTAGAGATATTGTGAAGTACGTCATGAAGAGATGACAACTGGAAAATTTGTTGTCCTCTAGATAAAAAAAAAAAAGCAACACAACACCAGAGAAAATGTTTTCAAACATTTTCCAAAAACAAGGAAAAACAAACCGAGTCTGAAAAAAAACTCAAGGAGAAAAGTTTTATATGGAACAAAAAAAAAAAAAACAGGCGAATTTTCTGAAGTCGGTAACTACTTTGAATAATATCCGCAATATATGTGCTTTTTGTATTTTTCTTTTCTCGTGAATATATTTTATGCATTTCACTTTATTTGAGATTTTATTGACACACAATTCGTATAATATTATGGTTTTTTTTTCCGCGTTATTCTTGTTGAGTACATAAAACTTGTTCAAACAAACACGAAATCCGCGTTTCATATATAAACAAATTCTATATGAAAAGGAGCGAAATTTTCGCCTGCTTTCCTTCAATTTTCAATTTTTCTGTTGTTTTTCTGAAACCACATTTCTTAAATCAAATTTTCATTTTGTCTTCGTACATTAACCACTTTTGCCACTTTTGAATATTTTTATTTTATTTCAAGAAAGATAAAAAATAAAAGTAAAAGTTTTATAACAGATTTTCTCATCCTGTTGTGCACCCGTGAAAGTTTGTTAAGGAAGAAAAAATAAAAGTTGAAGAGTTAAACAGGACAAACAAGAAAGTAATGAAGGGAAAATAACTAAAACGAACTAGTTAATATCGGAAGGACTTCTTTTCTTCACTTTACTAAAATAATCACAAAGTTGTGTTTACATTTGATTTATATTCGCTGAATTTCTGTCTGCTACTTCATTATCAGACAGAAACAATTTTCCGATTTCTTGATATTATGGATTTCATGTATGAAATTAGAATTTATTCCAAGTAGCAGAGAATTTTATTAAGTCTATAATATGTCAGATGAAAAAAAAAAAGCTTAAGAAAATAAGAATATTTATTTCAGCAAAGAAATTAGTTGATATAGATCATTTTAAGGAAAATGAAGATGGTTTGAAGTTTTCTTTTAAAATTTTTTAAATCAATACGAAATTCCCTTTTATGATTCCACATACAATAATACCATATTAGCAATTCATGAAGCAAGAGTTTACCAATTGCGTATATTGTTATATGTTTCAAGAATATAACGTTTTAGAATTTTAAATTGTGTGTAAATGATATTTACATATTATATAGACATACATACTTTTATTCACTTCTTTCCTTTTTTCATCAGAAATTAGATCAACGATTGGAGTTCATGGTGAGGATGGAGTATGCTTCGGGGTGCTATGTATATAGTTTTCAAAATGACATATTCTTAATTCAACAGATTTTAGATTCTAGTAACACACACAAAATTCCGTTCACTGTTTAAACATTTTTCTTATCTATTTAGTTTTGGTCACGTTTTGAATTTTTCGTAACACTTTTTGCATTCAAATTTTCCCAGAAAAAGGGTAGGTCATAAATAAATGAAGACAAAAAAAAAATTTTTTTTAAAAAGGGAAGAAAACTCCCAAAAAGTTGACACTATTCTTACATTTGATATTTTTTTTTTTCCTTACAATATTCAAAACATTTTTACAGCAGGATATGATTAAATAATAGCATATTTATGGACGACACATTTACCTGTTTACCTTAAAGGGGTTGTACACGGTCAATTTATTCAAATTAGATTTTAGGTTGTATTGACGTAGGACTTTTTCAATGCGATCTATCGTTTTTTTTTAAATAAAAATTAAAAAAGATGCGTTATTTATCGTGAAAAGTTGATAATTGAGAATTTTAAAAATACCTTACCTAACTGCCTAACAGCTTAATTATTATAGAAAAATTTGGTATTAAATATATATTGTACAATCTGTAGAAAACGCCGAAGTGGCAACAAAATAGAGTTTTATAAAAATTAGTGATTAAATTTTTTTATTACTTCATCATAACATTAGAAGTAAAGATAATTCCTTAGGTAGATGAGCCCCGTTCAGGTGTATTTCACCTGGTATAACCCCTTAAATAAAATTTCGATAAAAAATTTTGCCCTATTTTAAAATCATCTCAGAAATATTGTAATTTAATTTAGAAAGCATATAAAAATAAAATATTGTTCCTTTTTCTTAATATTATTTATTTACGCAATAATTTTCTTTGGAATTTTCCTTGCTGTTGGTTTTCTTTTATTTCTTGTATAATTTTCTTGAAATACTAGTGTTTGTTTTTCTTTTATAAATTTCGTTTTCTTATTCTCTTTAAATTGAATTAATTCTCGACTGCTTTTCATTTTTAACATCACATAAACATAAAAAAATTGTCTATGCGATAAAACTTTTAAACTGATTGATTATTCTTAGTCAATTCCTAAAAAATTGCGCCTTTATAGATTAGTTGGGGTTTCTCCAACCCTATATGCACGTCGTGCACACACCAACCCTCAAATTTGCTTTGCACACCATAGTACCGATTTTTCTTATCATTTTTGGTGTCAGAAGAAGAAATTGAAGATTTAAAAAGATTCTTAAGATAAATATTTATTTATTTAAAATTTAAAAAATATGTGTTTATTTTTTTTTTGGGGTGGGTAAATATTAAGAAGTTTACAATTATTTGATGATTCATTTTAAAAATACATTAAGTGAAAAGTTTGTCAGAATTGAATAAGATTTAAATAATTCTGAGAAAATTTTAACTTTGATTATATTTTTTGGAAATTGCGGTTGTCTTATATTAAGAAATTCTTTTTAATTTTAAAAGTTCTCATTTTTTGATTACTATATATCCTTTTCAAAAAAAAATTACCCTATTTTTTTCTTGATTCTTTACATAATTACTGTTTTATTAGGGCATAATATAAGTATGAGTATATTTTTGTGTACATTTAAAAGAAAAGTGATCCTAGCATATATCTTCCAAGAAAAAAAAACAACATATATATATATATATTATATTTGGGGTTCGTGTGTGAATATGTTTGTGCAAATCATATATTTTCAAAAGATAAATGAAATTAAATGGAAATAATATAATTTCGACTTTAAAATTGTATAATGTTCACTTGAAATATCTCATTAGGAAGCTGTCAATCGAAATTTTCATTGTGATAGTGTAAGGAATATCTTTTATAAGATTTTCCAAAAACCAACACAACACAACACATATTTCTAGTTAAAAACATCGAATACCGCATATAAAATTTTCTTCTTTCTTATATGCCTTTTAATATAGTATGCATATACATGTGTGTATAGAGCAAGTACAAATGTATATATATATATTTTTACATATTATGCCTATTCAATTTGACATTTGTTGTTTCAATTTATCTTTTTATCTCTTGTTATGCTCGTAAAAGACAATTTTGCTGACATAATAAAACTTTAAGATATGCGTAAAGAGTGCGTGAATTTAAATTGAGTTGTATTTATATGAAATAGCGAAATTTTTTTGGGTAGAAAGAGTATTCGAATTTAATCCTAGTCAAAATTTATAATAGACAATTTCGTATTTTATTTTGTCTTTTAAAATTTTCTTTTAAGTTTTGTCTTTCTATATTTTTCTTATATTATAGCTTTGAATTTATATCAGTAAATACATATATATCACCCCTCTTTTGTTACAATTCAATTTGTACAGACAAGGTACATACGTTAAAGTTAACATTCCCTAAGGGTAACCCCACAAATGTGTGTGAGCAGCCCATAATTATATTAGGAAGTTACTGAAATGTTTTAGAGCTATTGAATGTAATCCAGTTATGACCATAAAATCAACCAAAAAGAAAAAAAAAGGATGAAATTATATGTTGTGTTATGTATATGTATGTAGAAGGAGTCTTAAATATTGTATATAAAGATTCTGAAAACATGACAGACTATTTAATATCTATGAAAGAATAATATTATCCGTATTCTATTGTTCTTGTCGAAATTATAAGTTTAAGAAAAACGGACAGGTTAGATTCTATGTTATATTAAGAAACTTGATAGAATTTTAAGAATATTAAGTTAAGATGGTATGGTATTATAGTTGAAAGGTCATATTATAGTTATTTGTAATAGGATATTGTTTGTAAAATAGAAAATATTATTACTTAGCATGCATAATGTACTCTCTGAAGCATAAACTAGGATATTGAATTTGAACTAAATATAGTTAGATAGGTATGATTAAACAAATAAACTTTATAATTTTATAAATTCTTTAGCGTCTTCCTATAGAATGGGAATAAAGCTTTGTGATGGTAAAAAATTTCGATCTTCACAGTTTAATATTCACATTTTGACATAGCTTGTTTACATGCTTATCTGTCTGTCTAACTGTCTGTCTATATATCAAAATTTATATTACACAATACTATTTCTCAAAGGGATTATCTGATGGAATTGAAATTTGGGAAATTGGTCGGATATTAGAAGAATTATATACCTAGTGTTTTTGGTATCAATCTGAGAAGAGAGTCGGCGAGATAGAAGGTGATTTATTAAAAATCCCTTAATCGGTAGGAATGAAATTTTGAATATTGATTCATTAAATATTTTTGTTGAAACTGATTTGTTTTAGTTTGAAGTGGGAAAAGAACACAGATGAATAAACTACGAAAGAAAGTATTCTCCCAATGTATGCATTGGTAGTGTAGTCTTTTTTTTTAAATAAAATTTCCTTAAAGAACATTTAAATCATTCCAAGAAAATATTTTGAAAAATATGTTGTTTTTTTTTATAGAAATAAAATACAAATGAATTCAAATTTTCTAAAGTCTATGTGGAAAATGTTATTAGAGTTTAATTTTGGTTATTTTCCATTTCGTTTGATTTCCAAAAATTAATTAAATATTATAATTTCGGTATAATGAAAAGTTTTTGACAGACACATAAATTTTGACGGTGTATTTAAAACAGGAAAAATCATATTTAATTTTGGTTTATTTAATATACTTTTTGAAGCTTTTCCTAATGATTTCCTTATAGATTCCTGATATAAAGGTAAAATATTAATTCTTTTGATTTCTCTAGAGTGAAATAGAGAGAGAGAATAAAATACTGTCTAGTTTGTTATATTTTTTGATTTAGATACTTTTTGTTAATATTTATATATAATTCACGGAATTAAATCATTTTTCTTGTCATTTTTCATTTCATTTCTCAGTAGAGAGTATTTTTTTTTTTGTTTGTTCAAATGACATCAATTAAATAAATTGAGTAGAATAAATTAGATTATACTTGAAAATAATGAAAATTGTAATTAAGAAGAAGTTTTCATCGACTTTGTTGAAACTTAAATTAATTAAAGAAAAGAATTCGGAATATTTTAGTTTAAAGGGTTACATTTACCTGGATAAATATTAAAAGAAAAAAAAAAGATTTTCAAAATAAATTTTTATTCTAAATACTTTTATTTTGAAAAATTAATGAAAGAAATTTTCAAAAATTAATAATAAAATACTATAATTTATATTTATATTTAATAAACTTAAATTTTATGCAAAAAGCGTTTGAAATTAATTTCATGCTTCCTACGTGTATTAACCCTTTAAATCCTACGTTTCACAAAAATATCAATATCACTAAATTCATATTATAAAGTTATACAAAAAGGCAGTTGATTATACTATCCATCAATCTAAATTATAGAATTTAATCTTCAGATTTAAATGTTATTAAATCTTAATCTGTGAACAGAATTTTCCCCTTTCGAGATAAACTAGCAATATCAATCAAATATGATTTAAAAAATATTGAAATATTCTTCTTCACAGAAATCCGTTTTATAAATAAAAAAATTTAATAAATTTCTTCTTAATTAAAAATTTAATACTAATTAAAAAAATATAAATATCTTTGATTGCATATTTATAGCCGAAAGTTTTAATCGTAGATTAAAAATTCATTTCGTTATCTGATAAAAAACTAATAAAAACTTGAAATCTTATTTATTAATAACTTATTAATTTCACTTAATTTAATATTTAAAATTTATTTTGATTTTAGTATGAAAAATGAGAAGAGAAAGAATTTTTATTTAGCCATAAAATTCAATGTTCTTCAATATTAATTGAAATTTATTGAAAATGGTCGCCAAAAGGAGCAAAGTTTTTTTTCGTCTTTTTTTAAGAAAATATATAATTGGTATTACAAAACCAATTCATCTATTTTCTAAGGACAAATTTATATTAATTTTTTTTTTTATTTTTTTGTGAAAATCTATCATGAATTTTTCTTTTTGTATTGTTTGAACTGGCTGTGTTGATCTCTCATAAAAAAAAAGTTTATCTTAAAGGCAATTTTAACAAGTTTTTTTTTTCTTCTTATTTTAACTTATATATCTCGTATGAAAGTATGATCGAACATTTGGAAATCGAATGATTTCAAACAAGATCGAAAAAATAGAAGAAAAAATTGCAATGGAATTGAAGTTGACTAATAAAAAAGTTTTCTCATTAATTTCCATTCCATAGAAACCATCAAGAGCAAAAAAGAAAAAAATGAATTTCTAACGAAGATATTTTATGTATATTTATATATAAATTTGTGTCTAATAAATTTATATGACCGGGTGAATGAAAAATCTATATACCTGGCAGTCAGCAAAGTCAGCAAAGTCAGCAAAGTCAGCAAAGTCAGCAAAGTCAGCAAAGTCAGCAAAGTCAGCAAAGTCAGCATGAAAATTGGCGGAAACTCTACTTTTTGCAAGATCCTCTTATGGATTATTAAAGATGTAAATATGGTAACATAGAAATTTGATAAAAATAGTTCTTCATATAATCTAACATTTTGGTCGAAACTTAATACATAGTTTAGTTTAGCATAATAAATTCCGAAACATTGCTAATAGCCGTCAAAGTTGTAAGAAGAAAGATATTAAGGAAATTGATATAAGGCTCATTATACAAATACTTTCTATAGCTGTCAAATACGGTTTGATAAACTTTGTTTCGTTCTCATATTCGTAAGGAAAAGAACTGTTTTAAATTAGTAATGGATATTTAAGAAAAATTTAGAAGATTTCTAGTTATTTCATGTTTCGATAATCTGTCCAATTGTAGAAAAATGGGAATTGAAATCAACAGTAATTTTTAATAGTGGAGGCGATTAGCTTTTCATTTAATATACACAATTTGGTCATTATATGAATTTATTATTTGAGCTCCATTTATATATTTGCCGATATAATATTTGTTCAGAGGACCTTCTTCCATCCACCCGGTATATACAAATACAAAATGAACGAATTATCCCAAAAAAAAGGTTTGCTTACTTTTACAATTTGTGTAACAGAAAATGAAAATATATTTGTATATAACAATGAATATTTATATAGTTCTGATGTTTGATGGAAAAACCATAATTGAAAGAGTCAAAGTTCAGAATGGTTTCAAACTTTAAAGATTTTTCATTTTCCCAATCACAATAATATCCGAAAAGTTTAAGAGACTTTTAGTAATTTGTCATGCTTAAAAAATAGTATCTTTTAGTCGAATACAAAAATGGATAGAATAAGTTTCAATTAAAATAATTCTTTATTACATTTCTATCAGTAGATACTATAGTATTGTCGTTTTGCTTTTTACTTTCTTAGATTTCAAATAAAATAACTATAAGAGAGTACACTAGTCCCGGAAAAGTTCGACCACCGGTCTTCAACGGGATTATATATTATTGGTATCTCTCCACAGTATCGGCAGATATCGTTTTGTACCAATATAAGCATTTTAGCGTGTATCTTTAGAAGGCAGTGAGCCGTTAATATCCAAATTAGAATAACGTAAGAATCGTTGATCCAATTTTATGTAAATTTGGTACGAAGATAGGTTGTAATAAGACGGTGATCAAGAGGCCAACTGAAAAGATACAATATGTCTCCATTCAGTGGGTGTGATTGCGACTAGTGTAACTACTCTTGAGTAGCTAATACCCGGGTATTCGGAAATTTTTTGTTGATTTTTCGATTACTCGATTATCCGGGTAATAGCGTAACTACTTGATTACATTTGAATTGTTTTGTAACATAACAAATTGATTTCATAAGGCTAGGTCAAAAGAAAATTTCGCCGGTAGTGTGGAATCATTTCAAAAGGAATGAAACCTGTAAAAAAACGTTTGGCAAATACTGTTCTGCAAGTATTGGATACAAAAGATCTTCAAAAAGTGGAGTAATACGCCATATTTACTCAGTTCATCTAGAAAAGGATAATAAAAAGAAGGAAATGTAAAACATCTCGACTCCCGAGATTGAAAAAACTTTGGAGATTAAGATTCACCTTTTGGGGTCATTCTCTGATGATTATTTATATGAATCAGAAATGCAGTGACAAAACTAATATACCCTCTGAGAAGTTGCTGCCATAATTGCAGTTTGAACAGAAATATCATTACTCTATTAAAATCTGTACCAAGAAATGTAATACCAAGATCAGAAGCAGTTACTTTAGTTATTTTCCGTAGGTGGAAAACAAATTAAATATTTTTCAATATTTTCCACCATTTTTAATTCTTTATACCCGATCGATAGCCTAGCAATCGAAATTCATTGACAATTCCACTCCAGAAATCTTTGTTTAAAAAAAAAAAACTCATAAAAAACTCACTCAAAAGAATTAT
This sequence comes from Xylophagus ater, assembly GCA_963422695.1. Taxonomy (NCBI): domain Eukaryota; kingdom Metazoa; phylum Arthropoda; class Insecta; order Diptera; family Xylophagidae; genus Xylophagus; species Xylophagus ater. The sequence continues at coordinate 1,445,388 of OY730478.1, forward strand.
TTCGAATAAAGAAAAATTACTCAAAAATTACTCATAAAAAACTCCCTTAAAAAAAAACTCCTTTCAAAAACGACACATCTACCCCCAACGATAGTTAACTTGCGACTAGTGCAAGGGTGAGATATGTTCAATATTGTTTTCGAGATATTTTTAAAAAAATTTTTTTTTTTTTTTTTCAAATAATTTTTCACAAAGAAATAAAAAAAAACCAAAATTTTTCAAAATAAAATTTAAAACCAAATCTTGATTATTTGCGTTCGTTCGAGTTATATTTTTTGTATGGACCTCAATCAAGGTATCGAGGTAACGAGATAATCGCGAAAAGGCGATTTTCCAACCCTTTAAGCCAGCATAGGGGTGCGAGTGGCACCCCCCCAAGGTTGAAAACTTGGAATTTTAAATAACTTACCTAGTTGAACAATCGTACCAAACATAAAGTTTCCTATACCTTTTGCAAGCTGGAGCCATTTTTTACGCTCTATTGACTGGGCTATATATAAAAAATTTAATGCTCGTATTATCATACTAATATTATGAAGAGGAAAGGTTTGTATGGAAGTTTGACACGAATAAACTCAAAAACTACTAGACCGATTTCAATAATTCTTTCACCATTAAAATGCTACATTATCTCTGAGTAACGTAGGCTATATTTATTACTAGAAAAAAATTAGGGATCCCTACTAAAACTTACATAATTTGTATTTTTATATGTTTGTAACGAATAAACTCAAAAACTACTGGACCGATTTCAAAAATTCTTTCACCATTAGAATGCTACATTATCCCTGAGTAACGTAGGCTATATTTATTACTAGAAAAAATTAGGGATCCCTACTAAAACTTACATAATTTGTATTTTTATATGTTTGTAACGAATAAACTCAAAAACTACTGGACCGATTTCAAAAATTCTTTCACCATTAGAATGCTACATTATCCCTGAGTAACGTAGGCTATATTTATTACTAGAAAAAATTAGGGATCCCTACTAAAACTTACATAATTTGTATTTTTATATGTTTGTAACGAATAAACTCAAAAACTACTGGACCGATTTCAAAAATTCTTTCACCATTAGAATGCTACATTATCTCTGAGTAACATAGGCTATATTTATTGCTAGAAAAAATTAGGGATCCCTACTAAAACTTAAATAATTTGTATTTTTATATGTTTGTAACGAATAAACTCAAAAACTACTGGACCGATTTTAAAAATTCTTTCACCATTAGAATGCTACATTATCCCTGAGTAACATAGGCTATATTTATTACTAGAAAAATTAGGGATCCCTACTTAAACTTAAATAATTTGTATTTTTATATGTTTGTAACGAATAAACTCAAAAACTACTGGACCGATTTCAAAAATTCTTTCACCATTAGAATGCTACATTATCCCTGAGTAACATAGGCTATATTTATTGCTAGAAAAAATTAGGGATCCCTACTAAAACTTACATAATTTGTATTTTTATATGTTTGTAACGAATAAACTCAAAAACTACTGAACCGATTTCAAAAATTCTTTCACCATTAGAATGCTACATTATCTCTGAGTAACATAGGCTATATTTATTGCTAGAAAAAATTAGGGATCCCTACTAAAACTTAAATAATTTGTATTTTTATATGTTTGTAACGAATAAACTCAAAAACTACTGGACCGATTTCAAAAATTCTTTCACCATTAGAATGCTACATTATCCCTGAGTAACATAGGCTATATTTATTACTAGAAAAAATTAGGGATCCCTACTTAAACTTAAATAATTTGTATTTTTATATGTTTGTAACGAATAAACTCAAAAACTACTGGACCGATTTCAAAAATTCTTTCACCATTAGAATGCTACATTATCCCTGAGTAACATAGGCTATATTTATTGCTAGAAAAAATTAGGGATCCCTACTAAAACTTACATAATTTGTATTTTTATATGTTTGTAACGAATAAACTCAAAAACTACTGGACCGATTTCAAAAATTCTTTCACCATTAGAATGCTACATTATCCCTGAGTAACATAGGCTATATTTATTACTAGAAAAAATTAGGGATCCCTACTTAAACTTAAATAATTTGTATTTTTATATGTTTGTAACGAATAAACTCAAAAACTACTGGACCGATTTCAAAAATTCTTTCACCATTAGAATGCTACATTATCCCTGAGTAACATAGGCTATATTTATTGCTAGAAAAAATTAGGGATCCCTACTAAAACTTACATAATTTGTATTTTTATATGTTTGTAACGAATAAACTCAAAAACTACTGGACCAATTTCAAAAATTCTTTCACCATTAGAATGCTACATTATCCCTGAGTAACATAGGCTATATTTATTGCTAGAAAAAATTAGGGATCCCTACTAAAACTTAAATAATTTGTATTTTTATATGTTTGTAACGAATAAACTCAAAAACTACTGGACCGATTTCAAAAATTCTTTCACCATTAGAATGCTACATTATCCCTGAGTAACATAGGCTATATTTATTACTAGAAAAAATTAGGGATCCCTACTTAAACTTAAATAATTTGTATTTTTATATGTTTGTAACGAATAAACTCAAAAACTACTGGACCGATTTCAAAAATTCTTTCACCATTAGAATGCTACATTATCTCTGAGTAACATAGGCTATATTTATTGCTAGAAAAAATTAGGGATCCCTACTAAAACTTAAATAATTTGTATTTTTATATGTTTGTAACGAATAAACTCAAAAACTACTGGACCGATTTCAAAAATTCTTTCACCATTAGAATGCTACATTATCCCTGAGTAACATAGGCTATATTTATTACTAGAAAAAATTAGGGATCCCTACTTAAACTTAAATAACATAATCTATAGAAATAATATAAAAAGGAAAGATTTGTTCCGCATACATCTGTATCTAATGATCCTCACATTCATGTCTGTCGCGTCTAATATTCTCTGTAGTCTAACTTCATGCACAAAGTCCCTTCTAATGTTTTAAAAATAAATCTCCACCCGTGCGAAGCCGGGACGGGCTGCTAGTTATAAATAATATGTAAACTTAATTCTATAATAGCATTCTAATTTTGGTTTTAGTTTATAGTTTTTTGAATATAAATTTTACACAATGAAATTTAATCTTGTTTCCTTTAAATACAAGGAAACATAGATGATTTTCTTCACATATGACAAAAATCTATTGTATATAGTTATAATGTTTTTATGTTGCAAAACTTACGGAAGAACATTTCTCTGGAAAAATAAATGATTATATATAAATAAAGCTAGTTGTGAATGAATATTTGATAATCACTAGAAACACTCAATCGTATAACGTTTGTTATTCTTAGTGAGATTTTGTTATCATCCGAGAAGAAGTTTTTTTTTTTTTGTGGAAATGTTCATATTTTTATTATTATAGCAAAGAAACAACTTCAAAAATATTGACTATATAGAACTAGAAGGTGGTTAAAGTTTTGTTTATGGAGTTGTCGAAATACCGTAAATTTTTACGTCATATACATTTTGATAAATCGAAAGTTTTTCCCTAGTGGGTCAATATATATATATATATATATATATACACAATTTCCGGACATTGAAGCCACTTCCAGATGTACTTATCAAGATGAGACGACAAGTTTCTTTATGATACACAAAACCAGACAAACAGATTGAATCAAATGAGTCAGCGACTTCAATTTTTAGAAGAAGAAGGATCTGTGTTATCATTTGCTTTTGTTATCGCGAGTATTTTCAGGATGATATGTCTGATAAATATCGTGGAAAGGTGGAGGCGATGGAATAGACATTTAAGTATAGAATATATGGTATCTATATAGAATAATAGGTTTTATATATTCAATATATTGCTTTGTCATCAAATTGTTCTACTCATATATTATATAGTATATAACTTTCGTATCGAATCTATATACTTATAGTTATACTACTTATTTTTTATTATTATTTTTTCACAAAAAAAGAAAAAAATTTATTAAAGCTTTCTTTTTTTGGATATGATGTTAAAGCACGTTGGTCACATTTGTTCTGAGATTTATGAAGTGGGTATTGGTGTTGTCTAACAAGAAATTTTCTTGTGGAAAATATGATATTGTCTTTGAATTGAAATATTATAGTCATGCATAGAATAACTTTAGTTTATGTATGTTTATTATATGAGAACACGACTTCTAGATCCCGGAGTCAACTAAAACATAATAATATATTGATTGGCATATTTCGGAATAAATATTGACGAAGAAAATGGGGAAAAAAAATATATATTGGATATATTCGAATTATATTGTATGATTGGGTTATGAAAACGATGTGAGACAGGGAACGTTGAATAATGAAATCGTTCAATCATTGATATTCCGGGTTAGTATGTTATTAGGTTAAAGCTTTGACTATTATGAACACTTTTGTATTAATATAATCAAGGAAGAATTATGCATTGAGATTATAATGTATATATGTGTGTGCAAAGTATTAAAGATAATTATGTGAACAAATATTGGATGAATTATTTAAATCCAAGTAATGACTGTATTATATATATACAAAATTATCTCATATGCAGATCAATATTGAATTTTCTATTCGAATTTTTTGTCTAACAAAGTGTAATTATCCTTCAGTTGAAATCTCCTTTTTGGAAAATGAATGACAAACATAAGAATGTAAACAGAATATGTATATTAATTTTCAATTAGTCATTAATGTGCTGGATAGAATTCAAATGATTGAATTCTATCCAAAAAAAAAAAAAACTTAATCAAATATTGTATAAACTTGATAAATATTAATATTATCCATTTGATTGCTTTTAAAAGAGTGAAAACCACTTATTTTATTGTTATCAATAAATGTAATAAATTCAACATAATATTTCTATTATCATAAAACCAATCTATTTATAATATTGTCATTATTCAAAATCTAATTCAGGATATGGAAACGTTTTAGATTTGCATTATTTGGAACGAAAAATAATAGATTTCCATCATAACTTCCACCTTTTTCTATTAACTCTTGTAGTTTCATATGGAATATTCTTTTTTTTGGGTGAACCGATTTATTTTAGTTTTTTCAACGAAATATTATGCCTCATAATAATGTCAAGGAAACGGATTGAGCCATTTCAACCAGAGAATATCATTAATAATGTTTCTAAGTACTTTTTTTTTTTTTTTCTATATGCAGAAATATTCTTATAAACTTTAATAAATAAATACATATATGAGAAAGAGTTCACACATGTAGAGTCTAGTGCCACAGTAGCCTATCCTACAAAATCTGGGGGAAGCATCACATACTATCTATATCTACAAAACCAATGATTTCCTATAGAGTTTAGGGTACTTGGATTTCGATGGCGGTTGTGACGGAGGGAGCGGAATACAAAACTTCCCTAATTTTCACGAAACTTGGCGGTCACATAAAAGTTAGTTCATAAAAAAAGTTAATAAATGTATAAGAGCGTTTTCAGCTTGTAGGTGCTGAGGAATAAGTTAGTAACTTGAACATACCTCGCGTAACATTCTAGAAATTGGTTCATTTTTCCCGTGGTCTACTTTGGCACTAGGTCCTTTATACTCGTATATTGCCATACGTTGAAAATGTTTCGTATTATATGAATCAATTCACTTTTCGAAATGAATGAAAATCGATGAAAAGAGAGTGCCTACTTTACTTTTTAGCTTATACAAGAAAAACAAACATATATATAAGAGAAGTTGTGTGCGTAGCTTCTTTAACTTGCTGTAAATTTTAGGATAAAATGTTGATCTCAGTCCACACTTAACAAAATGATATATCGGTCAATGAAGCCCAACACTTTGTTTTGAGCGTTTTTTTTTTAACACGGAACAACATCATGAATATCAAAAGCAAAAAAAATCTTCCAATCATTGGATGGGAACATATAAATAAACTCGTCTATAGTCGATGTTTTCCCAGGCCTATATCACATAAGTGCGTGTAGTATTGGGTTTTTTTCTTTTTGGTGCGATGTTTTTTGGGTGTTGTTATTTTAAATGATATGAATTTTGTTGGATACAATGGGATATTCAGGATAATGGGTGTGGGTGGGATCGAGGAATGAGATGACGATATATCAGACCGTTGTTTCAAGTATGAGAATTATTGCCGAAAAAAAGGATATAGACTTGCCTCTGATAAACACTTATATCCAATAACTTTCGGCTGCTGAATGTTCTAGATACTTTAATTTTTTCGAGAGGTTCTTTTCCTCATATTTTTTTCATTTTCTCCAAAAAGATTATATTGTTCGATTTTGGCCTTTCAATGTGCCATCAATTTTTTTTTTTTGTTACTATTATATTATATATAGTATAAGGTCAATGGAACTTCGTCATATCTTATTGTTACAGTTCTTATCTTATTTCTTAGCAAAAATGATCATTTTAACATTTCTTTTTTTTTTTTTTGTTGGAGGAGAGAATATTAAGGCAAAAAAAAAAATGTTCCTTTTTCATAATGTATTTTTTGCTTTTTTTTACATAACTTTTCCTTTTCTTTTGGGTGAATGAATATGAGACTGAAGAATTATTGCTGATATACTTGTGAAACATTTTGTCTTTCCAATCATAATATATAAATTTAAACTTGAGGCCATATCGCTTTTTGTTCATGGAAATTTACGTTTCAGACCATTTAGTATACAGATATATTTATGGTGCGATGTTAAAATGAAAGTGGTATACTATATAAGAGTATAGTAGATATGGGAAAAAAAATATGATGGCAAAAAAGTTCCAATATAAATAATATATATGTTAGGTTTGTTCTTGTTGCTTTTATATGCTGTTAGATATATGTATATATAAAAATTAAATATGATCAAAATATGGGATATTTTGCGAGAAGAAGAAGCAAAAATATTATTAGGTTATAAATTAACAGAAATCATGTTAGGCATATTGAAAGCCCAACGAAAGACTAAAAGAAAACAATGAACATTTCTTTTTAAGGCAATTTATCATACGTAAATCTTAATAAAAAATACATTTTCCCAGTTTTTTTCTTAACATTTTTTTTTTATTTATAAAGTTTTCTTTTTTATGGTTAGATACTTTTTTATTTAACAATATTCTCTGAAAGTATTTAATTAAATGTAAAAAAGTATTTATATATATATATATAAAATGAATAATAGTAACATTACTTAAAAATGTTCCATATTTATTTGACTTGTTGGAGTTAATAATGATGTTTATATTTTAAAAAGTTCCATCTAGTTGTGATTTGTTGTACTTTTCGAAGTGTAATATGCAACGACATCTATTATTTAATTATTTTTAATTAATTAACTTATCTAGTTAGATATATCGTGGCAATATACTTGTATAACTATGGGAATATTGTATTATTAGGACATAATTATTATTTAATAATTGAACAGAGATCAAGACAATATAATCAAGTTATTATTAATTGAAATACAAACAATAATTGTATTTACAAACTTAATATTATTTTAGAATAATTAACATTATCGAATTAGTAATAAAAGTGAGAAACAAATGAATTAAAAAATCATGAATCTAAAAATGGATTGTCGTTTCTCTCAAATATCTAGAATTAAAATGTTATCCCAAATAGTATTAAATAATTGCTCCATGATATGTTTATATCGATGCAGCAAGCTGTTTGACATCAGAATTTTAACCATATAATTGGTTTCCACGATATACAATGATGACGACATCAATTTGTTTGTTTCTAGTATACAATTGTTGTGGTTTATATTTCGATTTGTTATATTGCAGAATATTATTTCATTAGTAAAAAAAGAAGAAGAAAAATTGTTAAATTAATTGACAATAATTACTTTTAATGATACTTCTGGATGACCCATGACACATCTTCTTTTTTTCGCAATGATCATTATTCTTGTCATTCCAAAAGTTTCAAAAAATTATTATTTTGTTTATTCAATAAAATCAATTTTTTAAAATTGTATTTTAGTAAATTTTAAGGAATTTTTAGAGTAATAACCATTTTTCCTCCTTTTAAGTTTATGTGAAAGAAGAAAACATGTCAAAATCAGATGAAATTTTTAAAATTTTCAAATGTAGATTACAAGGCCATCTACATTTGAAAATTTTAAAAATTTCATCTGATTTTGTGAAGCAAAAATTTGAGACCTCATCACAATTTCATTTGGTAATTAAAAAAATAATGATGCTTGAAATAGATACTTAAAATTGATCATTATTACGTAAATAAAGGTCATTATCGAGTTTTAATAACCGACTGGGCAATAATGATTATTAAAATCGGAGATCTGTCTATTACCAACCAAAGTACTGGGAGATTGCATATAACTTCTCCATTTTTTATTTGTTTGCAGAATGAATGAAATATCAAAATACGGATTCTGAAAGTGTATATGCTTAGTGTGGTATTCAAACGTGATTTTTAGAAATATATAAATTTTCAAAAGGAAATTATGAATTATCTATTTTCAGGCGCTTACATACATAAAGTACATAATACAGACGTATACATAATGGTTAACAGTGTGATTAAAGCCATTCCAGAAACACAATGTGAGCAGAGGAAATAAATATTATTAGTGATAAAATATTTATTTCAAGATAAAACTAACTTTTTTTGGAAATTGTCCTTATTTCGAGAAATATACACAAAACAAATGTATAAAGTTTATTCGCTAAATATCTTAAACCAAGAATCCTTGAATGGCATTTGAAATTGAAAATAATATCCGAGATTAAACTTTTGAGTTTTTCAAAATTACAAAAATGTCAAGTAAAAATATTTACTTTCAAGAACTTTCATTTAAAAATTTACCCAGATGGATTATTTCACGAAAAATAGAAGAAGCCATGTTTATTTTTTCACTCTCGATTTGACAACACGAAAGTTATTACTTTGCAGAGAATCTTTTACTAACAGTAAGTACATATTTTGGAATAATATGTTACTGAACTTTTAGGTGTAAGCTCTAAAATAATTTATAGAATGGTAAAAAAGAAAATTAAATTCAGCGGAATAAATAAAAGAATATGTCCAGAAATAATTTCGACAATAAGTTCGGAAATTCATTGTTTTGTATGCAAAAAACTATATAGGGTAAACGACCAAGTCCATGAGCGGTTGCCTACACAAAAATTGCCTTCTACCTAGTTCTAATCTGACAGTCACTGCGAAACAGTTGTACTTACTTTTAATAGTATTGACGGAATAATTAAAAAATTTTCTAACACCACAATCTCAGACTAAACAATTTACAGAAATCTCAGTATGATAATATTGTATTAGGAAATTAAAGAATTGCATACTTTCAGGGATTAAATATAGATAATGAAAAAAAATGTTGTGATCCAAATTAATTTTGATTGTAGCTCTGAAAACTCAATCTTATGTGTGTTCCAACTTTTAAATACATTATGTCAACGGAGCAACGGATTTGAAATTATAAATTTGATACGAAAAAACTTGCTTGGAGTCATTGGTTTCTGGACTAGTTACTGGGATATTTACCCTATTATCCAGATCCCTTTTGGGGAATTTGTTGACAATGGATTTCAACAGAAAAAAGTAAAATAATAAAGTTTTATTAAGATTATATTTTTATAAATTTTTTCTTGGTTTGTATTTTTCTAGAATTTTTAATATTATGCATTTTTTGCATTTCTCTACATGGAATTGTAGTATGTAGTTCGTTTTAAATATGAAAAATTGTAAGCTCCAAAATCTCCAAAATAAATGAAGTAAAATTTGGAATTTTCTACTCTATGGTAATATTATTTTTTATTTTTTTTTTTTTTTTGGGGGTGGTATGTTTATTATTATTATCTGCGAAAAAGATTTTCATTTCAACAAAACACGAAAATCCATATGTAAGTTTTAAATATTGATATTCAGACTCTTCTAATACAAATCGATGTAATATTTTCGGTTCATGCTATATGTTACACTCTTTTTATACAATATATATATATAAATAGATTCAAATGACTAGAACTAAAACTAGTATTGGACCAGGTGTAGGTGAATTCAATTTCATTTAATTTACGATCATTATATCCTCCACCACAAAAGCAATAAATCGTATGACAATTTTCGCAATCGCAATCGTAATATATATAAATATATATTTATAATTTAATATATGGTCTCATGAATATGTTTTATACTACACTAATAATAATGATACTCAAATAGCATCGGAAATAATGTGTTCCAGTACATTGAATTTTTAAAGGTTTTTTTTGAGAGAGAAAAGTTCTATAGAATTTATTGAATATTTGGTATTTGTAGGTAATTTGTAGGTGATTCTGATATTACAAGCCTACTATTAGAAAAACACATGTAAAGTATAGTATTATAATTTTTTTTTTTTATTATATTCAATATGAAATTGGAATTTTCTCTTCAACATATTGCTTTTCTATTATTATTATATATCAAAATGATTTCAATTATAAAAGTTTAATAATATTGAATCGTGTATAATGTATTTCTAAAATCATATTCGAACTACCAGTTTCGTAGTGCGAAATATCAATTGTTGAATTTAGTTGACAGGATATGAATGGGAATAGATCAAAAGGCATTAAGAGGTGGTTTCGCAAATATAGTTTCGAAAATTATTGACAATGAAATGATAAGAATATTATATTTCAATTTCAAATATCCGTGATTAGATATAATATTTTAAAGAAAAATTTCATTTCCATATTTTATATAAATAAATAATTATTTAAAGTGGTTGTTATTAATATCATATTATTATGATGAATACACAAGAATTATATACAGTCCATGGTCAAAAAATTACTACTCTTACTTTGAAAATATTTATTTTGAATGTTATTTTTGACATTATCTATCTTATTCTTCTATTTTCTTTTTTAAATAAGTATATTAGAAACAAAACATACAAGAACGTAAGGGTTAATTTCATTTTATTCATTTCAATACCATTTCGCTAAAAGTAATAAAAAATTTGAAAATTAATAGAAAATTAAATTATTAATCTGCTTTAGTTACTCTACTGATTCCAACCCTATTCTTTAGGAACAAAACAGTCATATAGATAATATAATTAAAATTCGGTATAAAAATTTACAAATCAAAGATAGGATCAAGGTCTGTATTGAAAAAATTTCATGAAAAGTAACATGACATGTAAGAAAATATTGGAAATTATGAGAAATCATTATATTTCCTATTGATATGGATTATATGTCTTATATCAACGTTCGTAGCCAATCATGAGGTCCCTGGTTCGAACCTATAACCAGCATCGTTCTAAGTTCACTCAGATTTTACTGAACAAAATCAGAAAAGTTGTACAGCAATCGAACTTTTACATAGTTAGCAGTGCACTTGTTTCATGAGGAGCCTTCTTAAATTGAACGGATATAAATTGACAGCGTACCTATGTAGTTAAGGAACGTACTTATATCCCATCGCTGGAATATGGTCTCTCTATTTCTTTTAAAAAATGTCCTCGTTCGGTTCAAAAATACCAAACACGTTTGTTGCGGTTAATTTTTTTAAAAGCGACTGTAATTTCCCATTATTCCCATAATTTATTCTCTGACCACAATTGAAAAAATCCACTCAAAATATAATTTTATTTGCATATAACATTTAGAAATCATTTCCTTGAATACCATCACTCCCTTTCGGAAAATTTCATAAAGATAAACGCACTAATAAAAAAGAAAATGTATTTGAGGAGGGAAAACCTCATTTTTATGATTTTAATATTTACACAAATTCCATCAAAATGAAAATAGACAACTCGTTAGTCAGATTAGCAAATTTCCATGAAGGGGCTCAATGGGGGCCCAGGATATTTATTCCATTTTATTCTCTTGTTTTTTATATTCTTATTTAAATTTGAAAATATCTCGTTAAATATTCGCTATTTTTTTCTTTTCGTCTCGTCTTAAGCTTTTTTTCTTTCGTCTTTCACTCGAGTGACTTCTTGGGAAACATCTGCTAACTTTATTAAAATCAAATAAAAACGATTTTTCAATGCGAGAGAACCTACCTTATAATAGTAAAGAAGTATCCACTTGATGGGATTCTTTCAACTGGAAGAAGTCTATTTCTTTCAGATTCATTTTATATGATATTCATAAAATCATTTTGTTAAAAAAATGTAATTTACAAGAGAGTAAAAAAAGCATGGAAAATGTGATTCCTTTAGAAAAAAAAAGCATAAAAATCTGTTTTAAGAACGTTAAATAAAAATTTTCTCGTAAAAAAGTGAGAAAAAAAGAGAGTTTCCAAAAATTTAAATCAAAAAGAAATTGTGTTTTTTTTTCCCGGAGACATTCAAATTACTCTAAAAGAAAACTTACCTTTTTTCTTATCAGGGGGGTTGGAAAATAGCAATGAAGAAAAAAAAAAAAAAAGATAATCTATAGTAATAAAATTAAAATTTAACATGGCTTTATCAATTTGTAAACATTTTCTGTTCTTATTAGATTATTATTTGGATTTTATCAATGACGAAAAGGGATCAAGGATCTGGAAATATAGCAATTTAAGCAGTTTAAAAACCGAAAGTACGAAAAAAAAAACAAGTTATAAAATTAATGCAAATTTAATAGAAGACAGAAAACCTATAAAAAGTGATGGTTAACAGATTTGTGGCTTAGCCTTTTAAAGGTTCTAAATGTTATTTAAAAGAAAATAATGAATCTTTTGGTTGAAATGAATTTAATAAACTCCATTTTAAGTTATATATTTTTTTCTATCGAATTCTGGATATAATATAATAATTTAAAGGCATACCACCAAGCTTCTTAAACATATAGTAAAAGTGCCCAAAAGTTGATATCATTTATCTTGTGTTCTATTATGCAAAATTTCTAACATAAGTTGGTTATTTCTTAACTCGATTTGGTATTGAATTACAGCAAAACCGCGTACTGAAAGAGTGCGAAGTTATTAAGCACAAATTGGACCGACTAGAAAGTTTTGGCAAATGAATGAAATTATTTGGATATTATGTTCGGCCCCCTTAAGTTAAAATTGGAAATTTGTATAGATTATCATTTCTATTCTAGAATTTATATTCATATCACGAGAGAAAGTACCATAACGATTGTAGGATAAATTTTAAATGAATTTTATTTAAGAATTTTTCGATATTTGAATGTACAAAATGTTGTTGTCTTCAAAGTATTAAAATGTCCGTCTCCCTTCGGTGACCTTTTTTAGGAATTCTAATCACTAAATCTGAAAACATCTTTTAAAAACCAGTTTTAGATTTTTCCCTGATTATAATACTTACTTTTATTTTCCCAAAAGAAAGTTATTAACACTTTCGTTGACCTTGAATTTGTTTAAAAATTACGAAAATCTAAAAATATTTACGAAATTTGTTCAACATAAATTCCGCTTGTAGAATATATTTATTATCAGATATTTTAACTATTTATGTATGTAAGGACAACATTCATATTGAACGTGGTCTGCATAAGTAATATAAATGAAAAACACTCATGAAAATCTATTCCATTAATTCTTCATGAAAAATCGAACACCTTTGGAACGTTATTAGAATATTATCGTTTTTGGAATTTTCATAGAAATTTTCTATTATTCGTATTTCCGGGAATTAATTTTTCATAGAATATGGACAAAAGTTTTATCGTTTTTCTATTCAATTTGATCATTTTTCGTAAAAACTTGGAAAATGGTGTACTCATGTCGGGGGCATTGCCTTTCTTTATAAAGCTTTTTCCTTATAATATTTTTCCCTATTTTTGTGGCTGCTATTTTCAAGTTGTTACGGTATTACTTATACATACATACCATACTCTATTTACATTTTATTAATAATTTTATTAATATAATCATTCTTCAAGCATTCTTCAAGAATTTAAATATTTAAGTCTTATAGAAGTTAAATTGCGTAATCTGTATCGTTTGCTATCTAAGTATCCCGGATTTATATTAATAATTTATGAATATCAATTACATATCTATGTATTGGAATATAAGTTATTCGGGATATTTATAATATTCATAAATTTAGAAAAATTCTGATTTGTGGTGAAAAATGGATTTATAGATTTGGTATTCAAATTCAGCACAAATATTGATTACAAATTAATTATGTTTATGATAGTAATATCAATTACAAAAATTTCTAGAGTAAAATTTTGAAAAAAAAACGAAGACTTGCTGCCCATCTATCGGCGAGTTATTAAAACTATTTTTTTATTATATGGCGTATCTCAAATTAGAATGTATGTGGAAACATCTCGAAAAGGGTTTTAAATAAAATGTTTTAAATGAAGATTGTTGAACTAGGATATTGAGATCTTAATATTAGTTGTAAGAAAAAAAAGTATTGAAATTGCATCAACATTAACCGAACTGATCAGCTTTACCTGACTATATCTTGAAAAGTTAGGGAGGTACAACCCTAGTAAAATGTATATTTTCTTATACTATGGTGTACCAATATTAGTTATGTTGTTAAAGTTTTTCGAATTTTCCGGAATTTATTAGATAAATTGGAAACATATTCGATCATGCTTTGGTATTGAATTTCAGTAAAATCAATTTAGGAGGAATACAGGGTTAAATAGTGGCAAACATAATCTACGCTGGCTATAAAGTTCTGCCGTGCTCTCTTTTTACTTGTTCAGAGGTGGAATCGTGTAATTTGAATTCGATCAAATCATATCGAAAAAGCATTGGAATTGTAATGTATTTTCGATACGATTTACTATCAATCGAATTACATGATTTCACTCCAGATTTAATTGGCTATATGTCCAATACGAATATTAGAAAAAATTATATTTCTATTATGTCCAAAAAATGGTTGTAAATAAATCTGATTACAAGTTGTAAAGTAGTTGTAAAGTGAAGTGTTTATACATTTGTGTACTTAACCATAATCCTAATTTAAGTCGTACTAAATATATGCTAATTATAAATTGTACAAAATAACTAGTTTTGCAGCTTAGTACTCTTAATTAGAAAATTTTTTTTGTTGATGGTTTTGTTTTTAATTTATATTGGTGATGCGTTTAGTAGAAAATTGCAGGAACTCTCCAATTAGTAAAGTTTAGTTTAATATTCAAATTTGTATTTTTTCTATTTTATTATTAATATATAAAAAAAGAAAATAATTAAATAATGAATTTAATTGGATGCGCATTCACATGGAAAACATTGTATTAAAGTTTAGAGAATATAAAAATTTAAGCTAAAATAAAAAAATGGGGGAAAAACATTCACTATTATTAAAAAAGCTTGTGGGGAAAACTAAAAAAATTCTGCGAAAATAAAGAAAGAGCTGAGATAATTATACGTCAATTTAGCCAAAACTAATTGTACATGCGTTATGAAATTTTGAAATCTTAGAAATTAAGATTTTGTAAGCCTGAAAAACTTTTTTTGATTTCAATATTTTCTTCTAATTTCTTGGGACTTGATCCTGGTAATTTTTACGGGCTGTTTAAGGGCTGTTTGATTGTTAACAGCCAAATTTTGATAATGACTGAATTGTACTCTGAAATAGGAATTTTTTGTAACTCCTACATACAGGAACTAGTAGAATAACTGTTACCAATGAGACACATATAATCTCTCTCTATATAATTGTGTTTAAACTGTTTTCTAATAAAAGTTCAAACCAAAAAGAAACTTTGTGTATTTCAATGGAGCTGTTTTAATTTTGTTCTTAATTAACTCAAAACTGAAATTAATATTTCATGCATGATTATTATTATACACTTTCTTTATTCTGTCCTAAAGCTAAGGTTTCCAGTTTGATTTTATTATTTTAATTAGACTGGACTCAATTGTAAAGTTTCTTTTGGAAAATATAGTTTTGTAAAATAAACCACAATAGTTTCTGTATTTGTTGCAACTGTGTCATTTCCATTTACAATACTGAGAATACAAAACCACAAGGGAAAGTTTATCTACTGGTGTAGATATTAAATTTAATGCAACCTTAAAAAGACCCTACGGAATAATAGGATAGACAGTTTTTATCTGGATATTATATTCTAAAGCTGGAACATGAAATCATGATATTACATCATTTGCATTTATTATTGAAATGACATGATTTTATAATAATATTTAATAAATAATGAAATGGACATTTAATTTAGAGATTTCTGGGAATAAAATAAAATTTACCTTTTAACAATTGATATTATTCGTTTCTTGTGTAGAATTAGAAACTCTAACCCAAATTTTAAGGATTGTTTGAATTTATGTATATCGGATTTAAATTCGAGAAAATATTATATTTTCTAAAGTCTCTTTTGTGTGTAATTCAATAAAGTATAAGTTTAATTTTTAATGAAGGTACTTTGAAACAAAGTAATTGCTTTTATAGTTTTGTATTCATTTTGCATATATAGGAAAATTTGAAAATGCTTCTAGATTTTGATGTTTTATTTTTGTCTGTAAATAATTTTCTATATTTTCATTTATGAGAATTTTTAGCCATATTATATATTGGGCACTGCCCTATCTTTGTTTCTGATGTCTTCTTTAAAGACTAGAAAACAAACTATTATATTAAATAACCTTTTTAGGGGACCTGGTGTTTTGACATATACATAAGAATAGTTTGTTTTTTATTAAAAAGATTTTATTAATTATTGGTTTTGTTCGGAATATAAATTATCACTAATTATTTATAAAAAAAAAAGTTCACAAATGAAACCAATTTCAATGTATAATGAATTTTAAAACCATTTATTCTGTTTAAATTATAATCCAATATATTTTAGTTAGGTTAACATTTAATCCTTTCTATTTGCAATTTCCATTTCTCAATTCATCTATCCACCTACCAATTTGATAGCGTTATCCATATTGAAGGATAATCTCAAGAGATTACAATATATATATATTGGTGCAATTGGAAATTTGTTAGATTTCGTAGAAAAGTCGTGATGTATAAATTCTGAATAGATGGATTGAAGAAAAAAAAAAAAAAAGGAAATTGGAAAAAGAATGTCTACATATATGGAAAAGTGATAATGTAAGATGTCAAAGTGATGTGAGAGACCACATCTCATTCAATTTTAAATTATATTGAACATATGCAATGCAACTGAAACTCTGTATCACGTTTCAACATTTTGAAAACTTTCTAGACTTTTGATATTTTATATATAAATAAAAATGCATTTCTTAACCAATTTTCATTTACCATTGAAGACAAGCGTAATAATAAGATTCTAAGGTGTGTGTATATATTTATTTACTTTAACGTTCTCACATGTTTATATAGTAATCTCATATATATACTTTTCGGAAGAAGAAAAAACAACATTCTATATATATAATTTGAAATTGTAGATATTCAAGTCTCAACAGAGACCTAAGGGCAAAAATCGTATATCACATATCGTATGTATAAATGTGTCATGTTTCGGTTCAGGTATGCATATCACATATTACAGTACAATGTACTCGTACTTACACATTTCGATATCAGACATATATTTTTTCTATTACCAAAAAAAAATGTATACTTAATATTCTGTTATCGTCTCTGTTATATATTGAAATTATTATATAAAATATTTATGTGAAAATGTACAACATTGACGTAACAAATTTAGGCTTTCTGTGAGATATTTTAGCTTAGCAATATCGAAAGTTTTATTGCAACTATAACTTTTATGATTCATTTAAGGCATTCTGCAATTTCCTATAGTTTTAGGAATATTTTCAACAATGGTGGATGTAAAACTCCTTTAATTAGCCAAGACTTGAAGGTTGGAATTAAGAATTAAGTAAGAAATTTTTAATTTATCATGCTCAAGGCTTATACTATATTGTAGGGATTCTTTCGATGTAGAGCGACAGTATCTAATTGTTTGTGAACTGCTTGTGTAGTTTTATATTAGTGATTTGGTAAAAATACTCAATATATTGTAATATGACTCAATTTATTCAATTTGATTTCAACAAACTTAGCTTAAAGGGGAGCTTTGCGGAACAACTCATCATTTTTTTGAATATTTTACAACATTTATACAATATGTTCATCAATATATGCCATTAACATAAGTAATAAAGAAAAACTTCCAATCTAATAGTAGTATACAAAAATTCTCCTAAATTGATGCCGTTTTAAACATCTCAGTGTTGTGTATTTGAATTTTATTAGATATCACAAATATTCATTTTAAATCTTTAAAATATTTTAAAACTTTAAGAAATAATTCTCTGGAATTCAAACATTTGTAAGTTTTGAAAAAGTTTTTCCAAATTATTTCGGAAGATCAAACAATATTCTTCCGGATTTGTTCGATTTTTTAGGGTTGTGTGTACAATTAACAAAAAGAAAAAAATTCTTTTGAATATTTGTTTTTGAAAATATCTAATGTGGGTATATGATCTTCTCGTAACAACATCGAAAAAGGACTAACTTGATTTAATAAACTAACAAAATCAAAAGAAAAAAATAAAACCCCCAAAAAGCTTTTGTATCCTTGAAAATCAATAGAAAAAGTTCAAAGCTTTTACGAATTTTACCGATTTGATATTCATTGAATATTCTTGAAATTTTCTTTTCTAGAAACGTTTTGCGCATTTCCCAATAAACAATTCTATTCAGGATCCTGTTATGCTCTCTGAATTAAATTCCTCTGATCTAGATTTCGAAAATCCAATGAGTACTGTTGACCTTTTTCTCTGTTCCAAGTTAAATTTTTTATTATAAATATTTTTAATTTTGTTGATTATAATAAATTCCTATAGTCTGGAAATTTTAAAACCCGATCTCATTTTTGTATGTTAAATTACATTTTACGTATAGAAATCCTAATTCCAATGAGATTTTTCAGCAATTTATTTTTGTCAAAATTGCTGTACGTAATAAATGCAAAACTGTCATGAGTACCACATTAAGGCGGGTCGGGAATTTGACGATGTATACGATTTTTTAGTACATCGTGGGTGAAAAAAAAAAAAATGAAATTGCAACCTAAAATGCTATAATTTATGGTGTTGTTTCCATTAATGTGTTTTTCACCTGTATCCAATTTGCACACGAGGGTATATTTTCCAAAAACATTTTCAGACATCCTACTCATTCGGGTTCCGTCTGAATTCATAAATATTACATGGAGTATTACTTAGGGCTGACATTTGTAATCGATTCATAGTATTAATTTTGATTTTCAACCTGTGGCGGCTGCAGTTCTACACAATATAATTTTCTGTAAACTTGATCATTCTTTTCAATTTGCTCTGATTAAACATTTTTCATTTTGATCCTTTTTGTTGTAAAGTTCAGTTTAACTATTTTAATATGATTTGAATATTTAAATCAGTTTTGTTATACAGTTTTTTTTTTTTTTAGTGTTGTTAAGTTTTCAATAAAATTTCCATTATTCGCCTTCGTATTTATGTAATCGTGGAATGAGCGCCGGCACAGATCAAAACATTAAGTAACTAAGTGTACGAGAAATAATAAAATATAAAAGAAAAACGATTTGATATACGAATGAATATGAAAACTAGTGGAAGTGGATTATTTCACTTACTGAAAGGCGACAGCTTTTAAGACTCTTTTTTACAAGACTTGTTGTCGCCAACAACACAAACTTTCCAGATAGATATTTTCCTTGAAGGAAAATTTTATGTTTTCTTTTTTCTTTCCGATTTTCTGTGATTTGTTTTTATTTTTTTTTTCTCTCTACAAGTAAACTACGAATACTTTTGTTTTGTTAATATATATAATTTTTTTTTGATATTATAAGTATAGTATTACAATTTGAAAGAATTTCATGGAAGAATTTCGCCTTGCTAGATTCTGTTTAATAAAAGTCAAGATTTTGTGTAATTATTATAACAAAGTTAACCTTATTATTTGTTTTTATTATATTAACTTTTGGTAAGCATATTTTTAATAATATAATGTTAAGAGAAAGTCATTCTTGCATTAATAGCAGAACTAGCATGTAGTAGACACGGTTATCTCTGTTAATGATGATAAAACTACATTAAAGAAATATATATTAGATATTTATTATCATTATCATTATGTTCATCACATTATTATTATTATTATTATTATTATTGTTATTTTTATGTTTATATTTGTATGTCAATTTTGTCAAATTTACTAGAATATTTATTTTTGATATGTATCTTCTGTTTTTTTTTACACATTGTTAAACCAGGTTAATTATGATAAAACCTTTTTATAAATAATAAACTGATCTGTAATTAAGTAATATCATTAATTTTATATGAAATCAAAATGTAATGTGTTAGCTTAACAGTTCAATATGATTTATTCATAATTATTTACGTTGCCTATTTGTATGCAATTCAATTACGTTATATAAAGAAATATTGGGTGTGTTTTGTTTGTCAGTTGGTTTGCAGGAAAACATAATTTTAACATTAAAATCAACAATAAAATGAAACAATAATAAATTATTCATTTACTTAAAAAACGGTTGTACACATATCTTTATGTTTTCAATTTTAATTTTGTTATAATTAAAACAAAAAAAAAGTAAAAAACCATTCCCATTTTAATAACCAAAAACTTCAATCCCTTGATATCAATTGGTTCCCTTTAAATTTGACGGTCCTAAAACAGATCATACTTCATGTTCTTTAGTTTATTTTTATTTCAAAAAAAAAGTTTGTTCAATGTTTTCAAGAAAAACAAAAAATGAAATACAATCTCATCGTTTATGCTCGCCTGAAGTATCAACATTGGGATAATAAAGACATGTCGTCAATTTGGGGAAAATATAATAGCATGTTTGGTTACAAAATTTTGTCTAGAAAACTTCAAAACCATTTCATAAAATGAACATAATTTTGTTCATTCAAGCATTTTTAAAAATTTGTGTCTATAAAGTGCCAAGATGTTTTTGGGGCGGTTTGTTTTTTTTTTCTTCTTCGGGATCTAAATTATTTGTACTGACGACATATTTTTGGTAAATTTATTTCAAAGTTTTCTTTTTACAAAAGCTTAATATTTTGTATTCGCCTTTTATGTTATAGATTATGGTAAAAGCTTTTATGATGTTTATTTTTATACTTTATGGTAGATACTACCAATTTTACTAGTTTTGTCACTACATTTATAACGCACAGAAATAATCATTGGATAACAGTTTAAAAGTTATATTGTTTTTTTTTTTCTTGGAATTAATTTATTGTCAACTACGAGTCCTATTTTTAGCACAGAGCATCAAAAATTCGGCTATATACCGATTTTAAGTTTCTATATAGTTTTATAGGGATTTTAGGTTCGTAATTTAATATTATAATAATACCATAAAAATATAGCCACTTATAATTATGTTTCTTAATTTTCAAAAATGATAATATTTATCTAACTAATTTTTTAGATAACTAGTTAGTAAACTAAAAGCTAACTAACGAACTTCTATGATAAAGTTTATCTAATTGCAAATGATGGAACATTTTCTATCTCATTAGAAAGAAAATATAAAATTAAAATGGATAGTCACCGAGAGATACAAGAAAATATTCACAAAATTCCATTGGGTTATATAATTAGAGAAAGTTTTAGAAAATTTTTTTACAACTAATGAAACTGATATGAAATTTCATAGATTTCTGATTTTATTGGACGTCATATATTCACAAAACATTAGAAGAGTGTACAAATTGTAGAAAATATAAATTTCTAAATATCATTTGATATGATTGGATTTTTGAATGGAATTGTAACGATGATAATTATTTTGATTTAAAATTTTCTAATTTGATGCTATTGTAAATATTTGTAAATTTGAAGCGGATAAATTTTACGAATATTTACTATACATTCTTACTTATTCAAAATAGTTGAGAAATTTAAAACAATTCCTTTGAATTCACCAGAACTTAAGAAATGCAAGAAGTTTTCTTGTGTAAAACCACGTACTCCTGACTACAGTCTACATACACGTATGTCTACAATATATTGAATACTTATGTAATTATATATTGTAATATTAAACTCCCAAAAGCATACCGATGCTAACTGAAAACTTAAGATATTATATATGGGTTCGTCCTCCGTTATCACCAGAGTTGGTTGCCCGTTTCTTGTACAGACAAAACGTACCTGTGATCATGACGTGGACACTATAATCAATAGTTGCTTAGTTAATTATGCTCTTCTGCAAATTCTTCTGGAAATTTTTGTCAACCCACCGTTCTTGTACGACATTACAACATCATGGTTTAAGCGAAAGATAAAACCAGTCTTTATGAGTTTAATTCAAGCACAACACCTTTTTTATCCTCCAGTTAGACACATTACTTTTATATCAGCTTCTTGTCCATCTATCCGTCGGAGATTTAATCGATTCTTTCACAGCGTTCGTCCAGGTCATCAAAAGTTCTTTAAATATGAAAGAGAATATACAATTCTTCTTGTTAATATTGGAAAACACAACTCAAATTACCAACAAGTAAACCAAACATATAGCCAAATCTAAAAAAAGAAAACCAATTTAATCTGAAAAAGCCCTAGTGTGTTGGGTTTTTTTTTCAAAATAAAGATGGGTTTTAGCGAACACCATTTCTTCTAAACTTGCTATCCGAGAATACAGAAGCCATCCATGCCAGAGCACTATCATCTAATTCGGATGACAATACTAAGCTTGCAGTGGAATCTTCGACAATTTTAGCTTTTTGACAATGTCTATGTCATCCTAGAAACCTTCGTAATAATTGCTGTAATAATATTATTTATGACATTCGAATGGGAATTTAGTTTATTCGGCGATCAATATGTATGGGAGTTGTGCACATGATGTATGCTATTATGGTAATTTTTGTTGAAGTTTATATTACATTAGGTACATCCGATGTTTCCATTTATTTGCAATATTTTTTGTTTTATTTGAAATCAGAATAATATTTTCATTTTATCATATAGAGACAAAGTCCATAGCCACATTATTTTGTGTTCCAATTTGATTTCTTCAGAACATCGACTAACCTTTTCTCTTTTTTTCAAAATCAATATTTAAGCGAATTTCTCATACATATTCAAGCATATCGAAATGGCCGGAGATCATTGGAATGTTTTTCAAAAAGAAAATATTCTAAAATATTTTTCTTCTTCGAAGAAATAAGAAAAAAAAAAAAAAAAAAATGTGATGTTATTTTCTTGTGTATATAGAATTTTTCTTTCGGTAGAGAGAAAGTAATTGAACGGAATTTTTGTATAACATGGACGTTGGATGACCTTGATTTTTCGACTGAAGAAAAGAAAATACTCTCAGGAATACATTATTTGGTTGGTTTATTAATTTTTCATGTTAATTCCGATTCACGGTTCTACTTTCGTTGTATTTTTTTTTCCGGTTTTATTTCATTATACATTTTCTTTTCTGGGAAAAAGTAAAGTAGATTTCTATCCCGAAATAAAAACAACAAAACCAAGGAACAGAAAAATAAATAAATGAAAAAATCTTTACGCTTTAAGTGTAAAAATTTAATTGGAATTTCATTTCTTGAAGAAAACGCTTTTATTTTCATGAAATCTTAAATATATATTTTAATTTAATTCGAAAACAATTGGTATGGTAACCTTCTCAACTTTCTAAAACGTATTCTAAGAAATAAGTTTTACAGAACCACTTTTTGTTTAGCATTTCCCAGGAAAATTTAATTCTTTTGGTAATTAGTTATCTTTGTACCATATTTGACCGAAATCCTATTCTGATAAAAGTATGGGATGCACTTATATAAAATTTAGTTAAACAGAAAGGGAGAAACAATCATCCTACGAATTTTTCCGTCTTCTGCAGTTGAAATTTCCCCATCTGATTCTTCATCTGCCAGATGATTCCCCTCAAACGCAGATAAACTTATTCATCTGATTTATGGGTTTTCATCTGCATTTGCATACTCTCACAATAATCATACACGATATCGTTGCACACTACCAAATTTTCTTATAGGAAGTTTTTCTATGACGAAATGATTTTTATGGTTTACGCAAGTTAAATTTTTAACTTCTATATGAAGTATATAAAAAATAAAAAAATTTGTTTTGCAAATCTTCACGTTTTATAAGATTCTAAATGGTTTGCAATCATTTTTATCCAATGTCTGTCTGTATATCACAATAAATGTTGTGATTAACTAAGGACTACGTACACTCTGAATTCCCATATTCCCATAGCTTTCTTTTAGAAAGGCTTTCGGAAGGTAACTTGATTTGAACATACGTATAGAAGTTTCGTCGTTTTGCACTATAGCTTGTTTTTAGATGTGATAGGAATTTAAGCCTTATGATAAAGTCTGAAAACATAATTTGGTACTACATTTTCCTATAAAATGGAAGGGAATGTTCATAATTTTCCCATAATATTATAAATTGTGTGCGGAGAGACCCTGATGTTTTTATTCGGTCAATGCTGGCGAAAATTGCAAAAAATCCATCTCTTTCTACTTTTCTGATTTTTCTCATCAGAATAGGATGTCGGCTGTGTGGAGATTGGCCTTAACTCTTCATTTCCAGAAAGTGATAGGATACCGAAGTATGCGTACAGGCATCATTGCGAAAAAAAATTCGGGAATATGAAAATATTTTTTTTCTGTTAAAAACCGTATGTCGAATTTTTGGACAATTACAATACTTTTTAGTTAAAGTCTAAGAAAGTATGATAAATGTTAAAAACAATTTCACCAAATAACATTTGTTAATTTAATTGGAATAAATCTTCTAAGAAGTTATTTTATTTTGTAAATTTCATTTGAAATTAGCGAATGCCACTTCTACAGGAACTAATTAAAGTCATTTTTCATAGAAGAATCATAATTAAATTTATGTAATTAAAAAAAAAAAAAAACTTGTCACAACACTTCGTTAAGTTTCTAAGTATTTGAAATTTTTGAAATTTACACCGTCGAACATTTATATTCTTGTTAAAATCTTGTTGTGAGAGAAAGTAATGAAAACAGGCAATAATAATAATAATAATAATTAAATAAAGTAGGCAAAAAAAAGGCACAGAAATAAAATGGGTCCATGGCGACAACAAAAGGAAAAGTAATTCTGTTGCATTTACGCTTCGTCACGCTCTACACAAATTTTTGAAACAAAGTTGAAATTCTTCTCGCTATACTACTACAAGTATTTCGAAAAAAGAAAATACTGGTTTTTCAGGACCCGGCAATTTTTGATATAGCTAGAAAAAGTTTTTGCTTCGTAAAGTTTGACGGCCTTTTTTATGAGTTGGTTTTTCTTTTTTTTTCTTTATATGGTTCTACAATCGGAAGTTAAGGACACAGCAAAAGTCTTTGACAAACTTTTAATGGATATGTTGTTCGGGTTGCGTGTTCCGTTTTTACTCTTTTAGTGGTTTCTACTAGAAAGGTAGTTTAATCTTTGAAAAAAGAAATTGTGCGATGGGTATTCATGTATAGATGAAATGAGTTTCTTTTCTTTTTTTTGTTTAGGTTTATACCATTTTCCCAGTCAAAAGAAAACAAACTCTCTTATAGACGACACAAAATTTGTTAAAACAATTTGTAATCTGAAGTGGTATGAATGATTGAATGGATGAGTTGATTTGTTCTACATGAAAGATTTACTTAACAGCGTACTCAGGAAATGAAAACAGTTTTCTTGTGTTCTGTTAAAAGATTTCTTCAAACATGTGAAAATTAATCAATTCATTTACGGTATTCTTTACTTTTGGAAATTAAGTTTTCAATTTATTATAAGTATATACAAGTAATTAGTATTTAGAATGGAAATCTTATAAATTGTGTCTGTCATTTAGTTCTACTCTTGTGATATATACTACTGTGTTCAAAAAGTAAGGTGAATTTTTAATTTAAACTTCCCGCGTTAATCGAATCGGACAAATGATTTCTTTTTCAAGTTGGTAGGACTGTTAGTGACATCTGTGACAAATTACATGTAAATATCATCATTAGTTTTTAGTTTACGCTTGGTTTTGTGAACAAAGAAAAGTGAATTTGGCGATTTTTACGATGTCGAATTTTGTTGAGCAAAGAAACGCCTCCGCTAAAACGTATCGAATGTTACAAAAGGCCTTCGGTGACGAGACTATGCCACAGAAAAATGTTTACAAGTGGTACAAAGACTTCAAAGAAGGGAGAGAACGTGTTGATGACTTGGAACGCTCTGGACGACCATCGACGTCAATTGATGAGCAACACATCAAGAAAATCAAAGAATTGGTGCTCGAAAATCGTCGATTAATAATTCGAGACCTTGCCGACATGCTTGCAATATCAATTGGATCAGTGCAAGGAATTTTGAATGATCATTTGTGCCTCAGAATAGTCAAATCGTGTTTGGTGCCAAAATTTCTCAATTTTTTCGAAAAAGAGCGTGAGTTTTTCGCCAAAAACTCCACTCATGTCACTCCACAACCACCGTATTCGCCTGACTTAGCACCGTGTGACTTCTGGCTGTTCCCAAAGCTCAAGAGACCACTCCGGGGAAATCGTTTTGAGTCGATTGAAGAGATCAAACGTGAATCGCTACGCGCATTGAAGGCTATACATTTCCTATAAAAAGTTTTCTATATTTTGATGAGTTTATGGATTTGATTGAATGTTTTAATTAAATACAAAACAAAATTTCAATAGTATTACATAAATTTTAATCGAAAATGTACAATATTAAAGAATTTCTTTAAAATGTTAACTTTATATCTGTTTTTTGAATTAACTCAACCGAATTTTATTTCTTGCAAGCATTATCATCACCATTTGCAGCTCCGAACATATAAACAACTTCGTGTGAATAATTTTCACCTGGGTTGAGTATAATGGAGGGAAAATTTTCCTTAAAATACATTTTTGAAATAAGTTTTTTTTTTTTTGTTGATTTTAAGATTAAAAGAAATTTTCTTACATGATTGATAGCATCCGGATACTTTTGAGTTTCTAAACAAAAAGCAGCATGTTTATAATATTTTGCTCCATTTTTACCATAAATTGGTTCCTGTAAAGTAAAAAAATTGGGTTTTCTTTTTACTTAAATCTTTAATAAATAATAATTAAAAAGTTTAACATCTTTTGTTTCAGGATCAGCAATATGATTTGAAGTATAAAATTGAACACCAGGTTGATCGGTAGCAACTTCCATAAAACGTCCTGATTTCGGATGCATTACTCTAAAACATTAATAAGATAATAAGATATGTGGGTTTTTCTTCTTTCTTATTTATTTACTTAGCTATAACAGTTGTTTTATTATTTTCTAAATTAACACAAAAATTATTATCAAATCCGCCAGTATAAAGTTGTTGCATTCTTGGTCCTAATTTTCCTAGTGTTCGCAAATCAAAAGCAGTACCTTCAACATTTTGTAATTCACCAGTCGGAATTGAATCATCATCAGTTAAAGTATATTTATCAGCATTTATTTTTATAAAATGTTCATAAATCTCATTACTTCCAGAACTCTAAAAATCAATAGAATTAAATTTTTTAATAATAGTTTTTTTCTTCATGTCCTAATATTTTACATGTCCACCCAAATTAAAGTATGAATGATTTGTTAGATTTATAATTGTTGGTTTTGTTGTTGTAGCCGAAAAATTCACATGAAAACTATTGTCTGGTGTTAATTTAAAAATGACTTTAGCATGTAATTCACCAGGATACCCTTCGTCACCATCAGGTGATATGTGCATCATAGAAACTGTATCATTTTCAATAATTCCATTCCAATGGGCTTTATCAAATCCAACAAAACCACCATGAAGTTGGTGTTTATTATTGAAATTTTTATTAACATTGATTTGTTTTCCATTTAATATGAAAGTACCATTTCCAATACGATTACAGACTCGACCAACCGTTGCACCAAAATATGGATTCGTTTTAGTTTGATAACCTTTTTAATTAAAAAAGTTTGTTTTACAAAAAATAAAAAATGAAATCTAATTAATTCTTTGCAATCAAAAACCTGGAATATCGTCGTAACCAAGAACGACATCATCAATTCGACCACAAATATCTGGAACTTTAATTGTTGTTATGGTTGCACCCAAAGTGATAACCTTTTTGTGTGTTTATTTGGAAATCAAAATTGATTAGATAACGATAAAAAGAAATATTTTTTTGCAATTATGTAAAATGGTAAAGGTAAACAAAATAACACTGTTTTATATCAAAGAGAAATTATTTTTGTTGACATTTTATTTAAGGTAAGTGTTCCAATTATCGACAACTTCAAGCTCAATTAATATCACTGAAGCATGCAAAATTTGCTAAGAATGTGATGGAGATAGTTTAATTTAAATTTATATGTGACAAAATTAATACACGGTATACCTCACACATATTCACATGCATTCACAAAATATCTCAGGTAAAATGTTGCCGTCTATGTTTCCTGTAGTTTTTATACTAATTGATTTTTGCCTAATCGATCGTTTATCTCACTCACATCGCTAGTTTATTTTGCATGCCTCGTTGATGTATATTGGGCATACGTTTTAACAAAATGTTAATATCAATTCATAGATTTTCTATTACGTGTGAACAAGTTAGTTATTTTTTTATGAGAGAAGTCAACTTGGAAGTATTGTCTTAATTACCGATCAAATTATCGACATAACCAAAAATAAAAGATTTGGAATTTTTTCTTGGAATTATTAGAAAGTTTATTTTGAAATAACCATAGGAATTGATTGTTGTGTTATGGAAAAGATTTTTTGACTCCTTTTGTCATGAATATTGGTTGAGGTAGTGGCAAAATAACATACAAAAATGTTCACAGAATACCATAAGAAAATACAGGATTTTTTTAGTATGAATTCATATATCAACATGGAGCAAATAAATAGAGTTCTCAACATGGCATCTGTTTTGGCACACATTTTTGTTCTGCAAACAATTTACACGTTATTAGTATTTTTTGTAAAGAAAGATTCTATGTGTGTGGTTTTTTAGTTTTTACAAACACTAATAACAAGTTAAATTTGTTTTCAAATCAAAACAAAATACAAGTTGAGAAATCTGTTTAGTTTCAATGTCAATTACGTTAACGATAGATACATATTATGTCGGTAATTGGGTCACTCACCCTATATGATATCAAATTAATGTAATATAGTAGAATTGCATCTTACCTGAACGCTGACATTGTTATCATTGGTAAATGTGAAACGTTTTATGTCATCTGTTTGTTTTGTAGTGGGATTTTTTGCACGCCCGAAAATATCTTCAACTATTTTTACTGACATTATTTTCTTAAAAGCTTTTTCAACAATCGTTTTGATTAGTAAACTCTGATGTCTAGAGTCGCACTGAAGTTTTAATGAGTAAAATGTCTGGTTTTTATTATGATTATAAATTATACTAGCATACGCATACTTATGTTGGTATGGATGACGTGCGATAATGATAAAAAGTACTTTTATCGCTCTTATCAAAATGTGGTGTTTTATATTTAATAAAGTTAGTTATAGCAAATTTCTCTTTCTGTGCTCATATCTCTTTTGAGGTTAATTTAAAAAAATTATAAATAACTATGTACTTATATATATATATACTTGTATAACAGTTAATTTCTATATAAAATTTTAGTATTTTTATCATACATTAAGAGGTCAAAAGTTCAGTGGATAACCAAACTTTTGATAATGTTTTTGAAGTGTTTTTTTTTTGTTTTAGTTTAATTAAAATTATCTGGATTTGGTCAATTATAACTAATATGCTGTATTTGTGCGGGGTTAATGACCGCCAAAATAGTTGCTTTTTAAATTCAGTCATCGAACCTTTTGTATAGAGTTTTGAAACTTTATTTTTTGTAAGTATATTGTATATTCAAAAGCAAGCAATTGATGTTTATAGGTATTAACTAGTTATAGTTAATTTTGGAAATAATTCCCTTGAATTAATTTTGGGCTGTACATTAAAATATATGCATTATTCTAGAATAGGGATACCTATGCCTATAAGCCACAATTGGTCATATTTAGAATATTTTGTCTAAGTTAATATTTAGAAATCTTCCTTTTCCTTTTTCATTTATTATACTTCTTCAAAAATTTTACTCGAAAAAAGCTTATAACTAACTAATTGCATTAATTGTATTAAAATAGGTGCCTACACGCTAAAAAAATTGTACCTTCATTTTTATAGTTTTTATGCCTGATATCGAGAATTCTTTGAATAATAATTTTGATTGTTTGTTGTTTAACAGGTATCTCGTATACCTATAAAGATTTTCCTGACTTTTTAAAAGTTTAAAATATTATAAACAATTGATTTGAGCCTAATTTTCCAACTTTTTCTATAACCTCAATAAACACTTACAGAATATGACTACTTAACTTTTGAAACGATTTAAATTTAGAAAGGAATAAAAAAAAAAACGATAAAAAAAGAAATCTTTAGCAAAAATTGCTATCAAATCTGTATTTTCTTTTATTAAATATTATAATTATGTAAATTCTTAAAAAAAAAAATATTTATCAGATTTTTAAACATAGTAATTTTAAACATATTTATAATCCCAGCTAATGACCAAAAAGTTGAATTAAAAAGGATATTCCTTCGATTACTTTCTAATATAATCTTTATCCTTATTAAGAAAACGATACAATTTCAAAGTCATGATGAAAATCATTTATCTAGAATGAGATTTTTTTTTTTTTTTTTTGCTTAAGATGATCGATCGACTATAATAATAAATATTTCCTAAAATTTTCATTTAAAAGCGATTGAATTTTCAAAAGTTTGCTATTGAAAAAGTTTTCAGAATAATGATAAAGTATATAATTTTGAAATTCAAAGATTTTAATCTTTAATTCAATATTTATCTTAAAATTAATTAAAATTTAAAAACAAAAATAATATTTTTTTTTTTATTAAGAATTAAGTTAAAATTTTTGCTTATTGATCAACATTTTTGTAAAAGGAGAGAAAAAAAACGAAAAGATTTAATTTCTTAAAGTTTAAGGTTTTCGGATGTTTTTCGTAGCCAGAAAAAAAAAGACTATTATTAATCATGAATTCATTTTGAGTTAGTCCAAACCACATATTCCAAATTCATCCCTTTTTCACACAAAACTTAATTGTTCTGCACTTGTGTGTACCATCAAACAATTCGACAATTTATCACCTTTCAAGGTATAGACTGTAACCTTAATTTATGTTAGTTCTGGAATTTTATTACGAAACTCTATTATGTCGAATAACAAATAATAAATTCGGTAAAATATAACAAGAAAATTTTTTTTTTTTTAGTTGTTTGTATTCCTAAGTTTTACGAAATTTCAGTAAATTTGAATGAAATCACTTTCTTTTGCTTGAAAGTAATTTAAAGGGTTATACCCGATAAATAATAAGAACAAATTTCTTTTCTTATACTATGCTTATTGCTTAAAGACAGTATCATTCAAAGCTCTATTTCTGTAGTCTGATTTAGTTGTTATTTAGCAATAATGTTATTAAGCATGTAAATGTTAGTTGTAAAAGTTTAAAAAATAAATTAAACCATCGAATAAAGTAGTTAAGTCATAACAATTCTTGAATATTGACCTAGTTTCTCAGTCGTCTGACCGGGTATAAACCCTTAAAGCTTGTCAAAAGGGAATTTCGTTTTTCCAAAAAAGCAGAAAACAATTTGAAATTTGACTGATATTTTTTTGATTTCAAGAAACTTCTCGTTGATTCCAAGAACTACATTAATTCGTGAATAGAATTGTTATTTATTTATTTTCATTGCAATGAAAGAAAATGTACTTTAGGATAAGTCACGTTTTCAATATCTTTCGTTCCACTGGATAAAACCACTTTCATGGACATAAAAGAAAACCCATTTCGTGATCTCAAATACATATTTATCACTTACAATTTTTGTGCGTAGGCCTATGTTACATTATGTATACAGACTTTTGTTTTTAACACGTTTCTGGTCTACTATATGGCTATATTTCTAATTTATTTTAAAATTAAGCTTTCTAATTAGTAAAATTAACAAAAAAAAAATCAATTTTGTAATCTAAGAACAATATTCTCTTCTAGAAATAAAAACAACTAAGAATGAATGATGTCGGCACTAAGTGAATGGAATGAAAATTGTGGGTGGTAAAAGAAAAATGGAAAAAATTCACCCAGAAGGTTTTTTTTATATAACTCTTAATCTAAAATATTTTGTATATTTATTCTTTTTATAGCCTACAGAATATCTCAACCATTTCCAAATATATAATTTGCATAAGAAAATGTCACATTTCAAGTGCCTGTTTATAGGAGCCGTACTATAGCGAGAATTTTATACGAAGCTTTTGTTAAAAGAATCATTCTTGTTGCTTTCCAACATTTTTAGGGTTTTTTATTTTTTTACATAGGCTATTATTAAACTTCCTGCTTTCATGTTATTATATGTGACTTTAAGAAGATGAGGAATGTTATATATGCGGATCGTAGGCTTTTCTTTATATACATACCTCTTTTTCTTCGTGGAAATTTGCGCAAATTAAATGCGTTAATAAGTGGGGTGATGTTATCTATACACATGTATATATATATATATATAGGTTTGAGTGATAATCGTATATTTATATAATGAAGAGGGTAGAAAATAAAAAAATAAAAATTTTTACTGTGTGATATAAATGGTACCTTAGAACTAAGACGGAAACATCGTTAGCAACCCAAAACACCAAAAAGAAACATCCTGACTATAACAGAAGTATATTATAGTATGACACCGCACTAATTCGACAAACAGAGTAAAATGAATGGAAAAAAATGTGGAAAAGATATGAAAAAAGCACATGAAAGGTGCCATTCCAGGAAGGAAGTAAAAAAAAAAAAAAAACGAAACGAAAGAACGAACCCTTCTTTTATTCACCCACAGAAATAAATTCTTAAAGTTAACGTTCATATAACGAGCTTCAGCCGCGTTATGAGAGATAATTTTCCTTTTTTAATATTTCGAAAAAAGAAATAATTACAGTAACCAAAAAGTTGTAGAAAATGAAAAAAAAAAAAGAAAAAAATAATAATAATAAATAAATGGAAAGGAAGCAGTAGAATGTTTTGTGTAATAAAATTGTACGATGGCAGACGTTGAAAGAAAATTCATTTAGCGTACAGCAAAGTTCTTACAGTCTAGTGTATTTAGGCTGAAGCCTTTTTTGATATTTTTGTATAATGCTAAAAAATTTGTAAGGTGGAATAATTTTCAAGCTAGGACGAAAATGAAACAACCCATTTAAGAAAACTGATATTTGCATTCCTTTTGTTAATATTTATTTGAATAGACTTAAAGATGTACTATCAAAAAAAATTAAGTGAATATCACATTTGGTCTTGCAATGTTAAATATTACTTAACAATTCGTATATTATTCAACATTAACGTTAGCTATAATTTCAAAGGCTTTATTATTTTCAAGGAATACTCAGTAATTCGTGTCGTATGAAACAAATCGGACTACAAATGTAACTTTCTTATTTTGTATTAATGAATAATATTTAGTTAGTTAATCAATTGGGTTTTAGTAAAACTTTATCTTTGTTTTATTATCTTCAGTGTACACTTATGTACGTATTATATTTTTGGGTGACCATTAAATATTCTCACCTAATTTAATTCTTTTGAATTTTTGGCATTTCTACCAGCTATTTTAGAACACACGGAAGGATAATGAACAAGTTACCGATGGTTAGCATATATGTATGTATAAGATGGTTGGTTTTAGGCGTTTGTACATAATTTGCATGCTTTTAGGGTTTAAATTACGCAAATAATTAAAGTAGGTGTAGTGTCCCAGTAGCTCAGTTAGTTTAGAGCTCTCGTTAGTATACTGTTTCCTACTTTCAATATTTTTTAACATTCAAAAAATGTACCTTATTGAAATACCCGGTATATACTATTAAGTATATTTTTAAAAAGGGATGTAACTAATATCTGATGATTATGCGAAAGCTTGTGTGCAATTTTCATGTAATTTCGTTAATTTTTCCATTTCTAAGGGCGATAATATTCATACCTCTAATTAGATTGTGTTATGGTTGACCATAATAATTATTTTCT
This sequence comes from Xylophagus ater, assembly GCA_963422695.1. Classification (NCBI taxonomy): domain Eukaryota; kingdom Metazoa; phylum Arthropoda; class Insecta; order Diptera; family Xylophagidae; genus Xylophagus; species Xylophagus ater. The sequence continues at coordinate 1,479,426 of OY730478.1, forward strand.
TATACATAAATTGTTCTATAAAAACACTTATTTCTGTTGGTGGGAGTTTTGTTTACGCATATTTTCATCAGAAAAGAAAGGACAAACAGAATTCATTTAAAAATAACACAAAAAATTATATAATTTGGACAGGAATTTTGGGTCTTATTAAAATTTTACTGTGAAATATTTAAAATTAAATCAAAACGAAATTTTTATTTAATTTAATTATTTAACGTGTATTTTAATTACATTTTGGAATAATTTTGGTTTGTACATACTTTTCTTTTATTCTTGTGATATTAGTCCATGCAACCAGGAGTTCCAATCGAAAATGCTGGTTTGTTACGAAAAGTTTCCTAATATTTAGGAACTTCTGTTATGGTTTCGGATAATGTAAAAAAAATTTAGTTAAAAATTTATCTAAATTTTCTAAAATCAAATAAATCACAGAATTTATCGACGGAATTGTATGTGTTTTGTGTGGAATATTTTTAATTGAAATAATTAACAATAAATTAATTATTTTTAAAATAAAATACGATATCAATTTCATTGTGTGTATTTTTAGAATAATTTTAGAATTAACTTTTTCATGAATTTGTTGTAGAAAATCTATGTGTTATCGTTTTTCTTTCTTGATTTATATTTTGTAAGCAAAATTTATCCATCTTTTTTGTTTGTTTGTTGGAAATTCATAGATCCAATGTTTTATAGTATTTTATGGTATTTTATAGCAAATATATATATATATATAATATATTTTTAATAGTATCATTTCATTTTCAATATATTTTTTGTCGTCACGGTTTACAAAGTTTCAAACCGTAAAGTGATTTTACGATACAGTTTTCGGTCGTAAAGTTCAACCTCCGAATACATTTTTTTCTTTTATTCAAAACAGTATGTAAACTGGTGAAAAAAAAAATAAAGAAAAGTTTTAATGATGGGAAGATGAGGTGGATAAGGTGATGGGTTGATAGCATATTTATGCCCTATGGTAGGTACTACCAGAGGGTATATAAGTTTTGTCACTAAGTGTGTAACCCATAGAAATAATTTTCGGAGGAGGGTTTCATGGCTGTAGATATGTGGAAAATCAAAAGTTATATCGATTTATTCATGTCCGCCCATGCATCCGACTGTCCACCCGTCCGTCCACCTGTCCACCCATCCGTCCCCCCGTCCATCCGTTCGTGTACAAGATAACTCAAAACCGCGTTATCCGATTTTGATGAAACTAAAAACGTAAGTTCGTTATTCGATTTCGTATTGCATTTCAGCTAAATTGGCTCACGAGAGGGAAGTTATAAGGCAAAAACGAGGGTAACCAGAATGTTTTGTCGTTTTTTAAAATGTTTTTCTTTCCCATTTCTGCCATAGGACTTCAAAAAATCGGCTATAGGCCGATTTCCGTTTCTATATCTTTTTATTTTATCTTTTCTATATACATATGCATATATGAAAATTGGGAGAATGTGTTCATAAGGAAGACAAAAGAAAGAAGATGTGGGTACCAAACGACAGATCCTTTAACACTTTTATATTAAACGCAATCGATAGTGACAACTTTATAAAATATGTAAGAGAGTGTGAAGAGTTCATGTCGCTGTGATATTTTTCTTTTTTTTTGGATATATACATATGTATCATTAAATCATAGTTAAATCATAATTTTATACAAAATCAGGTGAAATATGAACTGATGTTATTCAACAAGCATAACTCATTATAATTAATTATCGATTTTAATTTCCACTTCGCAAGCAAACATGTCTATATATAATAATTATATACGTAGATTCTTTTGATTGAAAGCAATGAACGAATGTCGTCTCAATAATTCAAACTATCATTTGCAAATGATATTTTATTTGGATTTAATTATATATTTTTTTTCAATTATCTCTGAAATTCAACCACATACCTTGTACACACCATTGAAAGAGTATGTATAATATACCTGTAGCTGTAGAAATTCAGTTCAAATTAAATACAATACAATTTTCCTTACTAAGCTTATAATGAGGCTCGCCGCTGAACAACAATTTTCTGATAAAATAAGTCTATAAGATTTTTTAAGTAAATTTGGATAATTCTTGTCAAACTATACTGAACATAGAAACCAAAAAGAGCTGTGAGAATTGAGAATTATACGTAGAGGAAGTTCTATTAGGCCTAATACCATATTTCATTGAATAAAATTTTCTGAAATTTCTTATAAATTCTTCAGCATAAATATTTTTAATAGCGTCTACATAGAATTTATTTTACAGACATAAGAAAATTCACATAGAAAAATTGTAAAAACATTTAGACTACATCAACATACAGAAATTCGGCGAATTATTTCCGGATATAAATGTAGCCTAAAACCTTTTAACTTTCCCAAACGACATTAATTTAAAATATATTCACTAAAAACTGGTTACATGGTTGGCTGATTAGCCTTTAAGAAATCCCTATATGAACCATTGAATTTGTACAAGATTATATAATAATATATTTATGTATGTACTCGTATATATATATATGTAAATGACAAGTAATATTGTCATAAATTAGATTTATGATGCCATTGGACATTATTTTATCTTCAAAACTGGATATGCAAATTTTTCCTTTTCAGGCAAAATTTTGTAGTATAATATAAGATGAAGAAGAGGCTGTCTGGAAAATGATTATTTGTATATATATGTACGCGAATATTAGGATGTCATACTTTACTATCGTATAGATACATATATACATATATATAAATTTGGAAATTTTCACACCTCCTGAAATATTTGCAAATTTCATTTTTCACATTCTTTCCACTTGGATTATCCTTATACAGTTTTTTCCTTCTTTTTCAAAAGAATATATACATACCCTCAAAAAAAAAAAAAGGGACTAAGGAAACGATGGAACCCTGAAGAAAAATGAAAATGTGGAAATTGTATTGGTGAAAATTTTTCCAAGGATAACTTATAACATCCACAAACAACACAAGAAGAAAATTTTTCATTCAATGGTAATTTTGCTTTGATTTTGAAAGTTGATTTGTTTTTTAAATTTAATATTAAGGATAGGAAAACATTTTCTGTTCATTTTCTTTTTTGTTTTTTTTTTTTTTTTACTGTTTTTCTTATACTATTTTGTAAAGATATTTCAGTTTGCTAGTATCTTTTCTATTTAGACGAATATCTGGTTTTGTCTTTTTCGATATCTGCGGTTTTTTGTAAATGATTTTTGTACACGTTTGATGAAAACGTTATGAAAGTGAGTTAAAACCTGCTCATGTATAAATATACAAAAATTCGTAATAATATCATATTTAAATATGTAAAAATTTTCTTGATTATTGATTCATGTGGAAATTTGAAAAAAAGAGAGAAAAAAAAATGAAATTTCCTATTAGAATTTTTTTTTTTTTGGATTTTGAGTAAAAACTTTTAATTAAGTCTTCCAAAATCGAAAAGAAAATGATGAAACTGAAATAATTTCAAATTCAAAAATGTTAGGAAATGTCTTTACATTGATAAGGTTATACCAATTTATTTGTTAATTTTGGGTTGCCCAACATGATGATTTGAATTTTCCAAATATACCAGCAAAGTATGAATAATATAAAACTTAGCTGCCCTAATAATTTTCCCATTAGACCGTCATGTATAACTCCTGAGTTTCTCGATGGAACTCAAAGGTTATGTGCATGACACACTTTCGGTAGAAACCGTCGAAATCGAAACATCTACAAGTATAATACAAGAATGACTAAAACACTAAAACCATAGACTAATAATAAAGATTTCCAACGACTGTGCATTCAACTGATTCTTTTTTTGTACAGTGATATCCCGGTACAATATAGATTCATCTCTTTCTTTCACATTAAACTTCTTTTCATCCATTCTTCTTTAAGTTCACCTACAACAACAACACTGAACATCACTCTGCTCATTTGGCTTGGACATCTAGGTATAATAATCTATGCTAAAACTAATCTATTCGTTCTTTCTCTGTTATCACCAGAGCTGGTTGCATATTTTATTCAGAGGCGCGTACCTCTAATCATTGCTGTATGTATGAAAAGACACTTGATTTATGAAATATAATCAATATGTGGTTATTATAATATTATCATTCTTTCAATTTCAAAATTCAATAGAAATTTGATCTTGAAAAATTAGTTACATTGTAAATCGAAACTTAATTCTTGTAAAACCAAGAGTCCTCGTTCGCTCCTAGAACCATTTGTGAATTCATTTAAATAATAGAATTTAATCTGTGGAAAACAAATGCTGGAACTATTCATTTTTCAATCAAAATGTGAGAAACAAATCATAGAAAACTGTAGTAAAAAATTATAAAGGAAAAGACAAAAGATGAAAATTGTCTATTTTTACTCTTTGATGGTATTGATTTTTTCTTGAATTTTTTTGTTTGCCTTGTATAGTTTATAAGCTTATTGTAGGTTGAAAAAGCTTTCCATTTCCGTTATTTTGTATTTTCTTTCTTTTAGTTTTAGATTTAAAATTACTTTAGTACCATTTAATATGTAATCTCAGTATTGTTGGCATTTCATTTTTCAAGGGAATCTTTTTTAGTATCGTGTAGGTATTCCCAAATACTAACATTTAAGTCACAATTTTCTATATAATTTAAGTAATTTCACAAAGCCGGAACCATTACAGCATTTACAGGTTCTTTATTTTTTCGTTACAAATCTAGGTTAATACTTATTTTTCATACTTTTCGTAAGCTATTTATTCAACTTAAATTTAATATTGTGTTCTGAAGCAATTGATTTTCGTATGTATACATTTCAGAAACAATTATTAAGCAATTTTATTTGATATTATCGGCTACGATTATTGTATTATATACACGGTTAAAAGTTTTTGATAGATTTAACATATTTTTTGAATATTTTGTACACTTTTGCCTAACTTTACAGTGAGACCTTAAGTTCAGTTGGAAGCTTAAGTTGAGATTAAATTACAAAACCAATTTCACAGACAAGGCTTAAGAAAAACTTCAGTTTCTTATGTTGGCATGTTAAGTTTTACTCAATTTAACAGCCAAAATATTATGAATTGTTTGAATTAATTACCTGTTCTTAGGCGGAATACAATAATAATCGACTCTTAGGATTTTACAATTATCAGAAATAACTATTGTATGGTTTTGAGTGAATAATTTCGAGTTAATAACAAAGACCAATTGAACAGTTTATAGATATCGTGTGGAGAGTGGGTGATCGAGTTCATTTACATTTCATTTTGCTAGTGACTGACAAGATCTTGGTTCAACTCCAGGTCTCGGCTCTTCACAATTATTATTGTTTGTCCTATAGCTTATTTATAAACCGTAAACCTTAAATTTCTTTAACGCTACAAAAGCATTAAAAATACAATAAAACTACTTACATTTTTTTTTTTGGATGAGGATGTGTATCCAAAATTTCTAACCGTGTAAGTTTTTCCTTATGTTCGTATTGATTGAATTAAATCTTTCGAGAAGTATATTTTAGTAGTCTTTAAATGAAATTTTATATTATTTGAGTAAGAAAATTTAAACATTTAAAATTTAAAATTAATTACAAAATGTTTTTCAACTTTAAAGAAAAATTTTATATATTATGTTTGGATATTGTATAGACAAGCCGAAAACCTGTTAACTTTTTCTATTTCTTTAGAAAAGAAAAGGAAAAATTACAATATATACAAATCTCAATCTTTTACGTCGTTTTCTTATTTTATGGTTACAAAAACAAAAATTATTTTTCTAGTATATATAAGGGCTAAAATGTCATGAACAGATGGTATACTTTCAGTTATTAAATGTCCATCAAAAAATCGGAAGCTTGTAAAGCTCTGATAAATGTCGCTCAATGAAAAATGATAAATTTTATAACAAAATTTCACCGCCATTAGGTGAAGGGCCTTCATTAGTTATCGGGAACCAACTGCTGTAATCATTATATTCATAAGTCCATCATTTCATGAGTATATAGGACATGACCTTTTGCTAAACATAGTAATATATATATATATATATATATATACTACTAAATATGTATTATATATATACAAATTATGCATATAAGGTAAGTACCCCAATTATCAGCCTAGTGAATACAAAATAAATTCATGGAAACTATTGCCTTTTTTTCGGACTGTACCAACACTTTTCTAAGTTTTTCAAATTTTGCCAGTTCCTTATAAATTATTTGTAATAAATTCACTCCCGAATTTTTTCAATTGATATCTGCAAACGTAATCAATTTACTAGATACTGTTTTCCATTCATAAATTGTAGAATCTCTACAACATATTTCCCAAGCAGGAATAAAGTTAATTTTACCAAACCGAGAAAAAATAGGTTTAATTAACATCTAAATTACGTTGCATAACCCTGTGTCTTTTTGTCAATTAAATTTTTCGAAATTATGACCAAAACATTGACCAAATTTCTGCTAGGGTTCAATAAAGAAATTCAGAACTTTCATACAAAATATGGGTATTCATGAAAACGCGTAAAACCCTCGTAAATCGTATAAACTGCATAATTTTCCCACCTCGTAAATGAACTGTCAAAATTCCTATGGAAACTCCAATACACAAACCTCGGAAATTTCCGCGACAATTTTGGTGCGTAAATAGCCTGGTAAACTTACACATATGTTACTTTGGCTATTATTATAGGAGGAAAAAAGAATTTTCTTGGACAACTAAAGAAATACTACTAATTTTTTGTTAAAAATATCGGAGTTAAGTCGAAACTAATCAAATTTAACAATTAAATTGACAAAATTATATTTATGAGACCAGATTTACACAGTTTATACACGATCCATTTAAGGTGCGTTCATGCAACACTCCTCGGAAATATATACATTTACGCGATCGGTAAAATTCCCAGTTTTCATGAATACCATTAATGTGTATTTAATTTAAAATTTAAAAAAAGTTCTTTTTAAATACCTTGTATAAACTATAATACATTCTAAAGTTTCTACCTTTCAAAGGGGGCGAAAAAAATACCATTTTCACACCAAATACAAAATCTATCAATTGATATTAAATTTTCCCTTTTACTTAAGTTGTCAATAATTGGGACATTTACCTTATATAAAATATTTTATGTAAAAATAGAATAAATAGATACAATTTTCTTTTTGGAAATTTCTTTGAGGTTTTCTTAGCTTTTCATTTCTTTTTCACATTCTTATGCAACACATATACATATGTTAATTGGTCACGTAACACACATCAAAATGAAATTTTCTAAAAAAATTTCTTCTTTATTTATATGAATGAAATGATTCGAATAAATTCAAAGGAATTTTGGGGTGATAAAAACAAAAAATATGTTTTCTACACAATTTAAAATAATAGGAAAATTTATTTTGTGGCAAAAATAAACTAATTTAAAAAACTAGAATACAATTGAAATTACAGAAATAACTATATCTAACTAATTAATATGAAAACATATTAAATGTAAAGTATTATCATTGTATTTATTATCTACAAGGCAAATGTAAAGGTATCTAAAAGTTTTTCATTTGAAATTCCCAAAGAATATATTTAGCTAATCCAACCTATTATCGAAAACATTATCTTTTATTGTTAAACCACTTATAATTAAGGTAAAAGATTTCAATTAAAAGGAACCGTGCCATATTTTGCGTGTTGTTCTTTCTAAATCTTTAATAATATTTAACTAACTACTATTGAAGATCCGTGCTAGTTCAACTGGGATTATTTAAGAAAGGTAAATTAAAAAAAATAAAGAATTAATAATAGAAAGTTCTAGTACTCTTCCAGTCAACGGTCTTAACTATAGTCGGTCAAAGCAATAATTGTTTTAATTCTTATTTTCCCATACGTTGACGTTCTCTTACTTTAATATAGATAAACATAGAAAATGTAAATAAACATGTTCTTCGGTAACACTGGGAAGAATTCATGCAAATTTAATATGGAAATTCAATTCCGAATTTGTATAACCGCAATTGTTAACCGTTTTATAAGCAAAAAGCCTTAAAATTGGACTTGCCTTGTTTCATTTACATCATTGAAATATTTTATTGCAAATTCCTAATGCTTTATTAAAGTAAATAATTTCCATATTAATTTTTAAGGAAAATATGTTGAACACATTTGGAGTACATATAAAGGATACCATGTTCTTCCTTTTAAATATTTTCATACGTCTTAAATTTAATTAGATTATAAATTTATACCAAAATTGAATCACTTCATTTAATTAATATGTATTCCCCAAAAAAAAAAAAAAAATTTTTTTAAATGTTAATTTACATGGAAAATATTCAACAGAGTTATAAGCAATTAGTGTAATTAAATGCTTTTACTGACAATTTGAAAGCTCCTTGTATAATAATATCAAAGCACATAATAATAACCGCTAAATTAAATTTTAGATTTTATTGCTGACATGAGAATAATTTAAATTAAACTTTAAATATAAGTTCAGTATTTCACAAGATAGTGTTTTTAAGAGGATTGAATAGTTTCTTCAAATTATTGCATTGTGTGTGATACAAAATCGCTGATAATTTACTAGCTTTCCTATCGTAGACATTAGCTTTTATGTCTTTTGAAAAAAAAAACATGTTAGAAATGCACTTTTTCCAAAATACTTTTTCAATCAATAATTGTTCATATTTGTAATATCTAATTGAGGAAAACACAATTATTTTTAAACATATTATTTTGAACAGAGAAATTATGGGACGGTGTAAATAGGACCCCAGAACATGATCAAGAGATTAAATTGAGAGATCATTCTAAATTCTGGATAGACCAGCTGAAAAGATAGAATATGTCTTCACTTGGTGATGAGTTATGGGGGCCAAATATAAAATCGTCAAAAGTTTTAATAATCAAGGGATATGTAGAGTCCGGGGACCCCTAGTAACGCCGGGGAATTCAGCTAGTAGGCTATAAAACCGATTAATTCTTGGCTTAGAAATTATTGCTTTGAAAACCACTTCTTGTCTGTTCTATTTTCTTTGGTATTATAATAAGTGTTTATACATTTTCTAATGACATTTTATTATTTATTATTAGAAGTCGTGTTTCCATACTTAATATATAATTCAATCGATTAATTTGATTACCTTATATTCTATAGAAATAATCATGTATAAGTTGTATATTAAGTTCTCATTAAATCAATAGTCCTCTTTTTGTTCTTATTGAAATAACTAATTACGTTCGATAATACAATTACTATTAATTACCAATTCGGGAAAATTTCCCATATAGTAGAATATGTTGGTCATATAGATCTAAATTAAATTCCAACACATCATCAATGATTCGATAATTAATTGTTATGTCCTTTGCAGGATGATAATATTTTTGAATAGCTATTTTAATGTTATTATTTATTGATAATGAAAATAAACAAATATGTTTATAATATAATTGAAAAATCTGTTTCTTTAATATAAATCGTAAAGTTGAAATAGGTTGGAATGGAAACTTTAAAATTCTGCAGGACAAAAAAAAAAAAGAAGAAAATTCTGTCAATCGTATTAGATTAGAAAATTTGTTTACCCTAAAAATGGAATTAAGATATAATATTTTCTAAGCAGCTAAGTAATGTTATTTGAAGAACACTAAGAGCTATTGTATGTGGAAAACTTACAAAATTTAATTCCAACACTCAACTATGTCCACTTGAAAATCACTACATAGTTCTGTTCAATTTTCACTTTCCGTATATTCTATTCAGGAATATATTTGGTTGAAATTTAACATTCATGAATAAATTTTGAATTTAGATGGAATGCTTTCGAATTAATTACGACGATGTGCTTAAAATCTTCCCAAATTATATACACTTGCATTTGGAATTAGAATTAAATGAAGATTAATCAATTGTCTGGAATTAATGTTATTTTATTTTGACGTAATTCGAAGGATTTTAATAGTATAGAAAATTCGAAGTTTTTTTTGTTTATTTAATTTATATACGTATAGAGAAAGTTCCTGCAAAATGACTCTATATATTGATTCGATTGTATTTTATTTGATCTATGCACTCGGATATAAATGATTCTTGTATAAACAGGAAATAGAAATTTAATTTTTAGTCTTGTTCTTCGAATGAGTTTTTCTTGAAAATTTCAAATTCAATAAAATAAATTTCTAGAAAAATATAATATTATTATTTTTTCTACATATCTAGTTGCAGATCTGCAAATATTTATTACTAGCTCAAATATCCCGTAGAGAATATTATTGTTTTTATTTTTAAATAGGAAGAAGTACACTAAAAGAAATTTTAAGATGCAATACGCCTCAAAATAGTAAAATTTATTGGAAAAATAGGAAAAATCGGGATCGAAAAAAGAAAAATGGCAATAATTTCAAATCTTTTATTGAAGAGAATTCGGGTAAATTTTCTTATTACTTTTAGGAAATATTCCTACCAAATCACAGCAGCACAGTAGACGTATATAGGACTTAATGACGCTATATTTCATAGTACACAAATTAGTGGTTGAGATCTACATACAGTGTCTCAAAGTAATAATGGAACAAGCTGAAGTTAATAATGTATTAGAAAATCGGTCTTATTTTGTTTAAAAAACTTTTATTAATATATAACAAGAAATTATAAAGCTTTAATTCAAAATCTGCTATTTAAAAATAAATAAAACAAAATAATAATGCATAAGTAAATATTAGACTCAAAGATATAATGGAATATAATCAGAAATTAACTTGCTTAACTTAATACTAATAATATTTTTATTTTTGTCTTTTAACACCTTTAAACGAGGTAGTATAAACTCGACCAGCTTGCGACAAACGGAAGGCGCAATTTTACTCCATTCGTCCTTTACTTTAAGTATTTTATAACATTTCTAACTGGCGGGATTAGCACGCTCTAATAGTTTATCGTAGAATTTACTTAAAAATAACGATAAAAATTTTCTTATTTTTCCATTACTAAATAGATAGGAATACAAAGTGTTTGTTTTTATCTCAGTGTACAGATTAATAACGAAAATATCAACATAGAATATGTATTATGAATGTAACTTTTTCTAATTTTAATTAAATCTCAGTATTCAATCAATATTTTTTATGTTTCCATTCGAAGAAAATTTCCCGGGATAATGCTTATATAAAAATATAAAACATATTTTTCTAGTAATAACTGGACATACAAATATATAGGATATTCAGATTAATTACAAACATTCCAATTAATTTAATTTAAAAATATTTTATCCACGATTCCTAATAAAATCCATGTTTGGTTCTTTTTCATAAAATTCTTTCTTATCAGTAATTTCATAAAAATTTATCTTATATGCAGTATGATATAAGAAAATATTGTATATTTCTAGATCACATAAAGATAATATGTTTGTATATAAGTTTACATACCCTAAGGAAAAACTGAAATTATGCTGGAAGACACACGAAAAAAAAAAAAAATAGAAAGCTAGAAGACAAATATATCTCATCCTGATCAATGATCGAAACGAGCGAACAGATATCCATATATAAGGTGTATGTAAAGATGGATTTAATGGATTTTGTTGATGTTATCATACACATAAGAAAGCTTTCCTACATGTGTAACATATTTTATCTATGGATGGATTTAGATTTCTATTTGAATTTTTTTTTTTTCTTCTCTTCCTTATATCTTAATATCATAGAAAATCATCAAGGATATACTTTCTTTTTTTCTTTTCTTTTTTGTTGGGGAATCTATATTTATAGTAGTATTTTTACTTTCTTATTGAGTCATGACAGATTGAGTTTGAGAGTAAAGAATAATTTGACAAATATATCAAGAAGAACTTTGAGCCATTCATCAAATTCAATAATTTTCCCATTTTTATGTCTTTAGATATAGGGATTGATTTGGTCTTTAGTGAATATAATATTTATTTTTAGAATTCCTAAAAATAGAAGTCGTGCTATATTTAATTGCAGAACATGAATTTTGTAAAATTGAATAAATTTCTTTTTCATATTACATCAAATTGCTTTAAATTTAAGACAATATTTATACGTATATGCCCTTCTATTAGTATTCCATAAACGTTTTTTTTTTGTTTTCCTGAAATATTTTAAAACTACGCAAAATATTAAGTTTTAGTCGAATTGAATAAATATATTTATCCTTTCATTACCATTTTTTCTTTTATGTATTATGAATGACTGGCAACAATTCATTGGACCAAAGGTAAACCACAAGGAATATCATTTGCTATTTTAACAGTTTTTCATTTAAGTATATATATGTGTCTTCAAGAGGTTAACATATAGAAAGTCCATTCTGTAATATTAATATCATATATATTTATCTTTTAGATATGGAAGGACGAATAAATAAAGGATTCTTATATATATACGCAGTGACTGCCAGTAAATCTATATAGATCGATGTAACATTGAATAACATTTGTCAAATTTTGTATCGAATAATCATCAAGATGACAATGACAAGGGACTTCACAAGAAGGCAGGAGGTCAGAAAAATACTTTCTTGGAATTTTTAAAATTTTCCTTTACTATACAACATAGATATTTGTGTACAGCTAGTAGCATAAAAGAAAAGGACTTTGTAATCTAGAGGAAACAAAAAAAAAAAAAAAATCTAAGAAAAAGGAAAACCTTTTTGGTGATCATTTCTTATATCAGAGTTTACTAAAAGTTACCGAATTCTTATATGAAGTAGCAAATTGCAATAGGATATACAAGACAAATGATGATAGCACTAAATATACCCGTATATGAAATTGTTGCGTTGATGTATTTGAAAATTCCGGAAAATGAAAAATAATTTTTCTAACCCATTTTTGTTAACATATATTGCCAGTCATTACTGACAAAAATAAAAATTCCAATATAATTTTAAATAAAATGTAATGATCTTTTTTTATTTCTTGTTTGAGAAAAAGTTAAGAAAAACTAAATTAAAATTTTCTTTAAAAAAATTCATGATGAGATAGAATATAAAATTATAGCATTTATTGTACAGAGTGTTTCAGAAATTTGCACTATTACTTGGGAATATTTCTCGATTTTCTTTATTAAGAAAATCGTGGAATCTTTCCTATTAATAGAGTGCAATATAAATAAAACGTGTTACTACAATATTTTTAACATCGAATCGAGGGAAATGCATATCAATGGGTTTCGTTTAACTTTTGTGGTCGCACATGGATATATAGTGTAGAGTTAGCTTTAGACTTGGTTCACGTAGTTCATTACTTATTATGTTTTTCCCGTAATAATTACATACGATTATCTGTCAGTTGAAGGAGTATGCAAATATGATTTAGAATACAACTAGCAATTGTATTGTCTACATAAACAATAGAAAGTAAATGAAGCAAAATGAAACTAAAATTAAATGTTTCTATTTTAGGTCTGGGTTGTTTACGACGTGAGATTGCCAACAATTGAGAGGTCTCAAGTTCATATCTTGACTTCTTCTCATAAGTAAACGTGACTGATTATTTGCAATTATGTTTAAATCCAGCTATACCTTAGTCTAAGGAACGCCTGTATTTGACATCAGCTGTTAAAGCATATATTTTGAAAATATTTTGAAGGCATAGCCATTGTATGTAAATAGTTGGAATCTTTTTTTCTGGGTACTTATAATAAAATCTCTCTATATGCAAGTTCAAGTGTTTTTTCCTTTTAAAATATTCTGAATAAACAATATTTCATTTTTATGGCCATAAAATAATGAGAAATAGTTATTCACATAACGATAGGCAATAATCACACAAACAATATCATCTTTAAGGCTTGATTAGTTCTCATTTGAAGTATTTCATTTGTTCGTAATCGTTGCTATTAAGTTCTTGAGTTCTTGTTTCTTTGGGGTTTGTTCTTCCATTTCCGGAATTTTACATTAAATCGTCATTGTCGTCTCTCTTGGGAAGCCTCCTATTTCCATTTTCATTCTGTTTATTACTTCGTATTTTTTTTCACTTATACCACCCATCCATCTAGCTCACCTTATGGCAAACTATACATCTGTTTTTTTCTTCTCATTTTCATTCTTCTGTCAATGGACCTTGCCCTTGTAATTGTTTCTCATTTATTCTAAAAAAGTTAATATTACGTGCTTTCTCTTTAAAGGATGAGAAAAATTCAGGCTGAAAAAATGTTACGAAGCTTGAAAAGGGTCGAGGAAATATTACAGCAAAAAAGTAAAAATAACGAAAAATTGCAGTCTGCTAGGGAAATTTATTTCGGACGAAAAATTTCATTAAAAGGTAATGACCGTCGAATGGCAGACATATTTTTAATTACTTCCAGTTTTAACACTTTAGGCGTAGTACACCTTTTTTTTTTTTTTGTTTTAATTCTTGATAAACATTTTAAGATACGATTAAATTTCATACTTATTTTTCACCCGAACATGGCTTACAAGCACCATGAAGCCTGAAAGAAAAAAAAAAATGAAAATACTATTAAAAGAATTATGATATGAGTTGGATCGAAATTAAAAAAATATTTAGTTAAAAAGCATTAAAATAAATTTCTCGCTTAACAAAAATTAAGAAAATATTAAATTTTCTTTGGAACAAATTCCGGATAATGTTGTAATTAATATTAGGAAATATATTTTGGTATCATTAAAATTTATTTTTTGCGTAAATGAAATTGACTATAAAAAATTAGACATCATGTACTTTTGTGAAAATTACTCGCAGAATATTAAATGTTAAATTAAATTTATAGGCTTTAGAATTAGGTGAACCGGATGGAAATTTCCTTTTGTGTTTAGTTGAGAAAAATTTGTTTTGTTTGGATATTACACAGGAAGCGAAAGCTTTCGATTAATATATGAAAATTTTAGGAGTATTTTTAACTTCTATACGAAGTGAAAAACATAAAAAAATTTGTCTGTCTGTCTGTGTCTATGAGGCCGCAAACGATTTGAACGAAAACTGGTAGGAGTAGTTTTTCACATGATAACTATTCTGCAAGAAGTTGGGTTCGATCGGTCTCAAACTTCGGTCAGCTGGAGAACGAAAGTCCAGTATTTGGTGTTTTTAAATTAATGGATACTGAAATCTTATTTAAGGACCGATTTTAATGAATTTTGGTACAGAACTTGGTACTTTTTCAACGAGTGACCCGAAAGTTTTGTCGTTTTTTTTCGTTCGGATTTAATTTCAAACATAACAAATAATCACTTAACATTTTGATTCATTTGGCATTATAATTGTAGAAGTATTGGCCGTCTTGGATTCAAGTAAGTTCTAGGTTGTTTCCATGATGCTATTATAAGGTTGAATTAGTCGAAACATAGAACACTTCGGTTTGGAACTTGGATAACTAAGCTTAGATAGTAATAATCAAAGAGATTTTGAAAGTGATTATTTGAAGTGTGTATACACTGCAGAATATCAAAGCAATTTTATGGTAATAAGTGAATTTGTTAGTAATTACTAGAAATGGTACTTTTCTGGTGCAATACAATTTTGTAAGAATAGTTGTTAGTGCAGAAATATTGTAAATAAAGTCTATACACCTAGTTTAGTATAAATGTCAGACGTTGTTATTTTTAACATCGAACCGGGGTAACATACTTGTATAACAACACTAATTTTAAAAGCAGTGTATCATGCTTGTACAAGCAAATTTTTATTCGTTGTGCAAAAATATCAAAAATAATTTACTTTTATTGTTGATTATAAAATCAATTATGCTAATTTAAATTAATATATTAAATAATAATTTTCTTAAAATGAAAATTATGAAAGAATTTAAATAATTATAAGAATGCTTATGCGAAGATAAAAATTGTAATAAATAAGCACACGAGACTCTATTTAAGCTTTAACATAATATCAGAGTATGCAAAACGGAAAATTTGTATTTTCATTATAGCTAATTAAATTTTGACCTCAATGAAAATTCAGAAACGTTCTAGAATTGTAGAATTCCCTTATTTCCATTTCAAATTAGCAGTTAACACTTCAACAAAGGGCTTTTAATTCTTTTGGTTCTTATATCAAAAAGAATTATTTTTCTTTCAAGGAAAGAAAAAAAGGAAAACGCTTATATGTATAATAACTACAATATAGTACATATATAGAAAGTTTTAGAGCTTTGTTATCTGTATATTTATGCGCGTGTCAAGCAGTCAAGCAATATTTCATGATTTTTCCTCACTTTTTTTGTTTTCCATTTACAATTTATTTTGAAAAAAAGTTACGCACATGTAAATACAATATCATCCCGAAATCAGGGAATATGGTAAACTTTTTGGTCAAAATTTTTCGATTTGTATACAAATACAAATTTTTGTTGAAAAAGTTTCAATTTTTTTTCTATATATTTAACACCCTTTGATTTTGGCAAATGTAAAAAGTCTTTTGAAAGAAATTAAGCAACTTATATCTTGGATATGTGGAGGGCTTAGTGTACCAGGTGCCTAACTAACCAACAATATTTTCAAATTGGGAATATGAATCTAAAGTGGCACCTAATTGTTTAAATCGTACAATTTGTAAAAATTGAAGGCACCATATCTGAAAAGAAAATCAGACGTACTAAAGAAAAAAATCAAAAATAAAAAGAATTTAATTGGTCTCTAGCAACAACATCAGTGGGATACTATTCGCTTCAAACGACCGTGTAGAAATGCGTAAATCACACGTAGTGACCAAAATAATAAATCTTCCTTTTTGTATGGATTAGGCATTGTGTCACAAAGTTTTCGGATACATTAGCGAAATTAGTCTGACAAGCTTTACAATTTTGAATGTAAATCTTATCTTCGCAACCTTTCAACCTCGACGTCGCACTTAGGTATCTCTCTGACTTCTATGTGACAAAACTAGTGAAAATATACAAAAATCAATATATTATATTCAAACTCATCAGCCTATCAGAAACTCTTCTATACGAGTCATTGCAACTATAGTCCCCGATGCAGAGGTTTGGTCTATAATTTTCTGGATTAGGTATCTGTTGGTCAATTCATGGACATCATTTTTAAACTTTTCCGTCACACATCGTATACAACATTTATGGAAATTCTCAGAATTTCTTCTTTGTACAAATTACTAAATTTATTGAAGAAAAAAATATTTCATAAATATTTTAAACATTATTGGCTAGACGAATGATTGAAGTTAAAAAAGCTTAAAAATGCACAAAATAAAATGAATACCTATAAAAAAAATTTCAATTTATAAAGTAAAAAAAAGGAAAGAAAATTTATTTCATTTTTTGTTTTCTTTTTTGAATACTGTAATATGAAGAAGAATTCTTAAATGTTTCTCCTGGGATCTATCAGAAAATTGATATTTTGTTTCTTTTTTTTTCGTCGAACCTTTTTCGGTCTTTATTGAAGAAAAACCCTTTTTTTCAAAACCTTTTATTTGGTTCGTTTGCATGAAATTTTAAGTTTACATTATAATGTTTTTATAGATATACAATATAATATGAAATTTTCCTTGAACTTTCTTATATTTGCATAATTTTCTTCTTGTTTTCTCCAAAAATTTTCACCTATACAAAAATTTTATGTTAAAATCATTTATGCGTACATATGTATGGTTTGGTTCTATTATTATTATTTTGTTTTTGAGATCCCCGAGAAAAAAAAAACGATCATTTTTGTAATATTCAAAATAGTCTACTTATTTTTCTGTTGATAGCTCAACTGGGCTCAACTATAGTGATTTAAATAATTTCCGCCTAGTAAATACAATATTAAAAAGGTGCGAGCAAATATCTTTTGTATAATCATGTATCTACTGATTGAATTTTGAATAATAAATTTAATATTTTTATATTTATTTTCGTTGAAAATTAATATTTAATAACCTTTTATGAATATATATTACATATATTATGGAGGGAAGTATGAAAATGTTTATTTGTAATTTATTTATTATTTGTATATTTATTCACTAATAGGCAATGAAAAATGATAATTGCGAAAGGTTGAGAATCGGGATTTGAACCCGTACTAGTACTAGTACTTACTAGTAAAAATGCCTATCAACTAAGCCGCTCATGCAGGGTTCTTAAGTTATTCATTTGCCTTTCTATAATTTCCATATTTTTCAAACCATACACAAGTTATTTGTAAATAATTCAAAACTCAAAACTAATTAGTTGTACATTAATATTTGTTGTAAGTTTGTTAAATTATATAAAATTTTGTGAGGTATTCTCAAATCGTATGTGTATGTACTGTAACTGTAACTATAAAATATTCATTTATTTGGCGTAACTCAAATTTGAAATTTATAATAATATGCTACTGCTAAGTAATAAATATGACCCTACATCACGACGTAAGTCTTCACCACACCAAACTTACAATATAATTTTAGCTTCAACTACATAGTCCCTATTCACTTTAAGAATAGGAAATGTGACTTTGATGTTAGTTCGTTACAAATGCATCTAAAAAGATGAAATTTTAAAGCAATTCAAGACCAAATGTCCCAAGAGTAAATACTCCTATTACTTTTCAAATATAATCGTGTTTATGTTTTCTTAAAAGTTGATTTATTAACATAATATTGTTTTTTTTTTTCTCATCTTGTTGGTTTTTGACGACAGCTTCTCTGTTAAAGAAACAAAAAATAAAATAAAAAATATCGTAATAAATCTGGCAATTTTTTCTTAACATTTTGAGCTTTTGCAGAAAATATCATATAAACCATGGTTTTTCTAGACTAACTGATGACAATCTCTATGCAAAATGTTTTCAGTATATAAAATGTCTTGAATTATGTTAATAAGGATAATAAAAGTTGCTTTCATAAACCCAAAAAAAAAGTATGACATGAAAATGAAATTGAGACTTAAAGAAAAAAGACGGAATTTTTATTGAGAATAGTAAAACAACTCATATAACACACTATCCTCATGAAAAGCTAAATGATCATTTTAAAAATGAGTTTAAAAAAATTTCTCATATTATATTTTATTGTTGATTTTCCTATGAATTTTCATATTTTTTTAGTTAAACTTTAAGCTGTTTCTCAGTAGAAATACTTCTCTTTTAAATACTTTTTATAGTAAAGTGTTAAATTTTATATTTTAATCTTTTCTATGAAGATGCACTTTTCTGATGTGCTTTAAAAGTTATGTACATTATAGTTTGTATATGAAGAGTGCAATAAAATTACTGAAGAAGCATTTTCTATAATGGAAAGTGTATAAGTAATTTCCATAAAATAAACTATAAATGATGTTAAGTATAGAAATGGGAACATTTTTTAGAATTACTACATTAAATCATGCTGTTTGATATTTTTAAATTTATTCAAGTATAAAATATTTCAAGTTTTTAAAATAATAATTTCTCATAGAATGTTTAAAAATATGTCCTATTCAAAAATAAATATAATATCTTAAATATTTCAGTTAGCAACAATGCTAAAATTATTTCAAGTCAGTTGATATCAAAATTCATAAAATACTTTTAAGAAACCGTAAATATGCATTTAACTATTTAATTATTTGTTTTTACCAATGATTACTAAATTAATAATTGTACCCGAAGATTGGAACGTGGTCCCATAACATATGGTGGATATTTTACCCGTAATCTGTATATCTCGGCATTCTATATATAATACTTGGTGGAATTTAGTGAAATCTAAAAAATAATGATTTTATATACATTACCTAGGGCATTGATTAGTATACCTAGATGTCCAAGCGAAATGAGCAGCGTGATGTTCAGTGTTGTTATTGTAGGTGAACTTAAAGAAGAATGGATGAAAAAAAGTTTAATGTGAAAGAAACAGAAGAATCTATATTGTACCGGGATATCACTGTACAACAAGAATCAATTGAATGCACAGGCGTTGGAAATCTTTATTACTAGTCTATGCCTAGGGTGTGTTTTTTCCGAAATAATAAGAATGGTTAGCATACACCTTATACCGGTTTATTTATCGTTGCCTAATTTTGACAGAGTTACAAGTATTTAGTACTATATTGAAAATATGGCGCAAATTGGAACTTTTATTTTGTTTATTGCAGCATTCGAAGTCAATTTTGAATTTTACCTGATTTTGGTCATTTTGTTTCTATCATTTTTATTGATTTTTGTTTTATTTCTTTAAATAGCCGTCCAGCAAAATATTGTTTGTCTAAACAAAAAGAATTTTTAATTTTTTTAACTCCAAAAAGGATGACTGCAGTTGGTTGCGTATTCCATCAAATAATTTCAGTGGTAGGAAATGAAATAGTGGGCGATAGAATTCCCGAAAAGATACAGCTTTTGTATTTTAAAAAATAATTATAAACTCTGATTTTAGTACAAAAGAAAATGTTTGAAAATTTTATTGCTAATATAATGGCATAATTAAATTTTATGTTTTTTTTCTTCTCAAATCAAAATAAGATTTCTACAATGTTTTTTTTATGATACAAAAAGCAAATTTGTGACATAGTTTTAAATAAATGCCATCATAAAATATTTATCATTCATTCAACTATTTTTATTTAACAAAAATTTTTGTATATTATTATCATTTTTCGAAATGAAAATTTTTTAGTTAAGAATAAAACTAAAATCTTAAGAAAAAGCGAAAAAAAAAATCCTTGTCTTTTTACGAAATGCCATTCAAATCGTAACGAGATGCCGTCAACAAATCATAAAAAAACTTATCAAACATTTATTTTATTACAACATAAATAAGCATAACATGACATGGAATAGTCTAAGTGTATCGAGATTTGAAATCATCGCGTGAAATGGAGAGAATGGTGGACTTCTTTTTTGGTATTAAATCAAAGAACATCTCTCTAGACTATAATTTTCTACAACATTTTATTCAATCAAAAAGGACGCAAAATCCCATAACCCATTCCATATGTATCATGTACCATATATGTAGCAATTACATATATAACATTTACATTGACTTAAACTTACATAAAACGAATGTTCGCATGTTTTTCGAATATAATTTTCAAAAGAAGTAAACCGGAAGAGTAAACGACCGAAACGTGGTATAGTACTCTGTTAGCTTGTTTTTATTACTGATTCGGGGTATATAGCTTTTAAGATTATGGTCATTTTGATAATTCTTTTACTTTCCTTTTAGGCGAAGGACTTTTTCCTTCAAGAACTTAAACATATGAGATATGGAGTTCATAACAATTCTATATATCTACATTTGTATATAATTTGTGTTTTTTTTTGCGCGCGAGTAACAACGAAAAATGATGAAGTACTCACAAAGCACGTGATCATGTAAAAAAATGTCTAAAATGTGTGTAATAATTGTTTGGAACACGACAAGATAAAGTTGATCATAACTTAAGGGAATCATCGACTATACGAGTGCAGTTACTTACCGGTCTGGGATTTTTTTTTTATTTATATGACATATAGTTAAAACTTGGAATATTACAGATACGTGTACATATGTTTATACTCCTTTTTGTATGTTTCGGTGCTCATAAAATGAAATTCTTTATGTTTTGAAGTGAAAGAAATAAAAATTTGTAACTTATGTTGCAGTATTACTTTTTCTTTTAGACATCATAAATTCATAATTTTGTATTAAAAAAACGAAAAAAAAAAAAAAATTTACTGATAAATTTTATGAGGTTATAAAATATTAACAAAAAGAAAACATTTCTTATAAATGATAATCAATTTTCAATAATTTCACATTATAAGAAGTTCTCGAATCTAATGATGTGAGAAAATCATATAAAGTTCATAAATTTTTTTACGATTTTCTTTATACATTGAAAGTTGCACAAACCCTTACGGGAAAATCATCGATTTGATATATCAAGTATTGAAACGGAACCTTTAAATTAGTACATCATAAACGGTTGATTGTTATCACCGACTATAATTAAAACAGATTCAAGACTCATGAGCAAAAGCCCATCCAGTTAAGTATAATAGTATATAATGTAATAATTACTTGTACCTACACTGCAAAACGTAAAATATTGTAGTTCCACACTATCAATAGTTGTATATGAGTCCTTTTCCTGAAATTGTACTCTTTTGATAATTTTTAAGGAAATATTGAATTATTAAAAAGTTCAAGATATTTGCAAAAGTGTAGTTTTAATAAAACAGGTTGTCAGTCTCGACCCTTACCTGACATATGAGGTATGAACAAACCAAGTGACTATATTTATAGTAATTCAACGAATTTTCCATATAATACATATTTCTTTCATTTTAATAAAAGGAGAACTCAGGGCCGAATTTAGTATCTGGAGACCCCTAGGCTGAACTTGTAGTGCGGGCCCTACCGTAAGGAAACGAATGTTGCACTTTCTACTATCTGGCGAATATTTTGGTCAGTTTTCGACTGATTTGTCAAAAAGTATAATAGAATATATTTTGCATGAAAAATATGACAATTTAGAAACTTGTTGCGGTTATTTTGTGCTGAATGTTATTTTAGTCTATTCAAAATTAAAATTATTAAAGAGTTTTTTCTGTGGTGCGGGCCCCTTTGTGGTGCGGGCTCCTAGGCTGCAGCCTAGGTTACCTAATGGGAAATTCGGTCCTGGGAGAACTTGTAAAACATGGTTTTGTTTTTTGTTTTTTGGAAGTTATTTTGAGAATATAATTAAATTTTAGTTTACTTAAAATTAAGTGCATCCTAAAACTTATTTTTTTTTTGTTGGTTTTTAGGAAATGAATGTTTCATATATAAATGGATTAAATATTAAAATTTCATATTCTGTGTATATCTTTTTGCAATGATAAGAAACATCTTGAATATAAAAGCATTCTCGTCTCTAAATGAATAAAAAACAAAAACAATATGAATAAAATAAACACAGTTTTTGCAATATGTTATACAATTTATAAGTGAAGCATAAAATCTAAAGATGAAAATTTTAAAATTTTCTATTCACTGCTTTTATATATATATTTTACAAATTATATACTTTTATTTTCCATTCATGCATATCAAAATAACATACCGCAGAGTACATGAACACAAAATCAAAACATATTTTCACATATTTATATGCTTTCAGGATTAACCAGATTTTTTCATATATATAGTATATATTATTTTTATGCTTTTGGAAAAAAAAAACATGTTTTTATTTTATGCTGATATGTGGTTTTCCATCTTAATCCAAAATAGGATAATACTATCCTAAACCATTATATATGAAAAAAAAGAAAAACAGCTATGGTAATTTATAAAAAATTTTTTTCTTCCGGTTTTATTTTTGGTTATCAAAGTAAGAAGTTCTACCATATTTATAACATTTTTCACCTTTTGATATTATGCTTTATATATGTCTGGATGATTGCTGCATGGCTACTCGTATTCATGTGAGAATTTCAATACTTTTGTAACATATGCATTTTCGTGATTTAAAAAGTAGTCAGGTTTTTCGTGAGTTAACAAAAATACAAATTGTAGTGCATTATGATTTTATAGAAATGTCAATCGACTTGAAACACTTGAATTGATCAAATGAATGAGATTAATAGTCATTTTCCTTTCAAATACTACTCAAGTATTATAAGAGAAATTTTCACTATATCTTTTTGGAAATATTGAAATAGGAAAACTATTAGAAACTTATGTATTGAAAAGTTGGTTTTCTTTTTTTCGAACTTTTGTATCAATCTTTCAAGTGATTTACACATCACTAGTTGTTATATTGATTATATTATAAAAATTCATATCGAGAGGATGGCAAACAATGACAACTTTGAAAAACTCATGAATTATATTGTCTCTTGACGAAGGTTCTCCAGAAAAAAAAAAACACATATCGACATAAATACTATAAATATATTTTCAAGAAGCTATAAATTTTTACTTGATAGAGTTGGTGACGGTCAAAAAAAAAAGAAAATGTGAAAAAGGATCCCTTTCCCTTTTCAATATATTGGAACATAACATATATAACAAAGCTAAAAAATCAATTTAATATTTCTAATAAATAGAAGAAAAAAAAAGAAAAACTAACTGTTCGTTTACATAAAGTATACGCGGTAAGAAAGGGGGTTGAAAAGGGTTTCTCATAGATAGTAATATCAGTCCATAAAATGTAGATTCAAGAAGCCATATGCTTTTATAACACTGATGATAAATGAGGATTGCATAGAAAAGATAAATCTTGATCTTACTACCAGCAAGAAAGTAGGAAGAAGATCGAAAATTATGTATCTTTATTTTATATTTATCAAACATTTTTGGATTAGAACTTTTTTCATAAATCATTTATTCACTTATTTAAAAGTTTAGTTTTTTTTCCGGGGGTTTTCAACAGAAAAGTTTTCTTAGAAATTCTAGTGAAGACTTGAATCCTTTCTGTGTATATTATAAATTATTTATGAATGTTCTTTTTTCGTTTTTATTTTCTGTCTTTAAAAATTAATAATTATAATTTTTTGCCGTTAAGGCGTTACACAGCTCTGAGTCTCTCAAAACGGCATCAAATTTGAGGAATTACAACACTTTGAAATGAAAATGTAGTGTTGAGAGATACGCGAAAGATTGTAGAAGCACTATGCGGGCAGCTTTCATTTGAAATGCTATAATTTGGTCAATTTTGGAAATAAGGATTTCTATGATGTCTCAAACTATTCTTCAAATTTCAGGAAAATGCAAGAAATAAAATTTTTTTGAAACGATAAAGCTGGTCTAACCCCTTAAGTTCCAAAAACTAAAATGTAAGTTTTTTTTTTTTTTGCTAAATTTTATATTCTTCCAATAACATTGTTAAGAGTTTTAATGGCAGAGTTTCACAAGGACTTTTCCTTAAGTACACACTATAAAATTGGTGAAATATATTTTTCCAAATTGGTTGAAATTTTCAATTGGACTTTTTCGAAATTAATTTGTTTAAAAAGTTTTCATTTTATTGAAGAAAAAATTGAAGAAAAACTGGTACAGAAATTAATGTATAAAAACTTGTAGATATGAAAATTGAAATTAAATTTGAACTTATAACTTTTGTTACTTTCTATTTTCTTTTTCTGCTATTATTATTAAACATGTATTTGTTGCTAAAATAAAAAGGAAAGTACCTTTTGTAATACATCATATCCGTAGCCATTTTGAATATTTGTACTATAGTGTTTCTTTTTTCTTATTGAAAGTTTTTCTTTTCTAGAAAGAAAATTTTGTAACAAAACGAAAAGAGGGCTAAATCACAATTTAAACTTTTTCTATTAATTTTAAGTCCCAAAGAAGATGTATACATATTTATATGAGAGAGTTTGGTTTCTTTCTTTTTTTTCAGTTACTTTTTTAGGCACAATCACAATATTGTCTATTTGATATCTGTTTTTACATTGAAAAATGAAACATATAAAAACCATCCAACAAAAAAAAAAAAAAAAAAAAAAAAAGATAAAAACTTTAAAGAAAATTCATCAAGAAAATTGATTTGAAATTGAGTTTTCCGAATTTTTGTGTGGTAAAATTAATTTATTGAAAATGTTTCGTCAATGTCAAAAAAGAAAATTGTTTTATAAAATAAAATTCTTTTTTTTTTCGGTTTTCCCGTTTGTTTGTGTTGTTGTTTTTTTGGACAGGTATCAATCGGGAAAATATTAGAAAAATGTGTGACATGTGTGAATTGCACAAATTCGATGATAGAAATTCTATTTTAAACTTTTCTTGACGCAGATTTGTCACAACAAAAGAAAGTTTTCTTTTCCAATAAAATTGATTGTATAATTTGTACAAAAAAAAGTTACATATTTTACAAATATTAGTTTTCGTTATTTTCACAATTTGATGATTTTTATGAAAAATATAGAAAATTTTTTAAATTTTCATTCATTAACTAAACATCTACATAATTTAGAAAATATGCTAAAATCAGTGTTAAATTATGCAAAATATGTTTTTCAAAAAAAAAGAGCTTTTAATTGCAAAATGTCCTTAGAAATAACGTCATTTTACTTACTTTTTCGAACATACACTAAATTTCTTACCTAAAATAGATTTGTAGAGGATGTGGGAAGAACGATTTGTGTAGCTTTAAAAGAAATAATTTGTTTTATAGAGTGTGGAGGAGTAAGTCGAACGGAATTTACTTGTCGCTCTGATTACCTTCATCCATTCTCCATCCTTAGCCAGGCTGTCGGTCGACTTGTTGCCCTCAATTCCACAGTCATAATATTTTCAAAATTCGCATGTTTGCGAATCAGACATATCTTCAGAATAAGCCTGTAAATTAATCTTCGACAAGCTTGTTGTTTTATTCAAAATACAGATTTCTTGGAATTTCAAAAAGGCCTTGTACTTGTTTTCATTGAAAAAATTACGTTACAAAAATTTAAGCCAATATTTCGTGGAAATATTAAAATTTAAAGTAAAATATGGAATTGATAAAAGTATAAAAACAATGAATTTTATAGAAAAAAATAAAAATTCCAATGTGCTAAGACTGCATCAATTTTAATAAAATTTTGTTGGTTGGGTTTCTTAGTTTTTCTGACAGAGTACTTACTGTAGAGAAAATAATACCATAAGTAATTTTTATCTTTTATAGTCAAAGTCATATTTCTATTGAAGATTATATACGCTTGGATTGTGTTAATACCTTTTTTGGTAAATTTTTAGTAATCTTGAGTCCTTGACACTTCAACAATATAAATTGTAGACATTCGAAATACGACACAAAAATTACTCTCTAAATGTAGGTAGTAGATCCTTTTTCCCAGTTTTTGAGATAAAATGTGGGAATAACATTTTAATGTCAAATATTGTATTTTGATCGAAATGTATCGAATGCCCATTTTTTCTTGTTTTACTAATAAATTGATAACATCTTGTATTTGTAAAATTTGAGAAAATATTTGTTTAGGATACTATTAGGATTAACGTAAATATTGTTTTTTTTTTTCTAACGTATTCATATTTATACAATACATATTTGACTTGGATCTCAAATATAATTTGTTCCTCAAAGATTTAATAAACCGGAAATTCTTAAGAAATCATGAATTTGTGTAGACATTATGAATTTTATATATTGCTTCTTCCCATAAATGTGAATAAAGAGTTGTGTCAGTATAAATTTGCGTCCTCGAGATTTTGATGGTATTTCACTTTTTTGGCTATCAACTAGCCAAGTCTGTCTGTTTTCGCGTTTAGTATTTACGAACTTCTTATCTGATATGAAGAATATTTTTAATAGTCCATTAGTTGCTTAGCAATAGATATGGATTTGACCGCGATTTCATAAGATATAGAGGTCCTGCAGAGAGTTATGCTATTTTGCGATGAAAGAACATTATGAAAATGGCAAAAAAGGATAAAACAGGATATCGAATTTAAAAAAATTTTAAGGCATTAAATAATTGAGTATTTTCAAGTGATGATGATCAAATTAAGGGAATTATAAAGAAGGACAGAAAAGATATCGCATGACAAAGACAATAATATTATTCACATACTA
The DNA here is from genome assembly GCA_963422695.1 of Xylophagus ater. Taxonomy (NCBI): domain Eukaryota; kingdom Metazoa; phylum Arthropoda; class Insecta; order Diptera; family Xylophagidae; genus Xylophagus; species Xylophagus ater. The sequence goes on from OY730478.1 coordinate 1,506,827, forward strand.
TAATTTCCTAAATTAGGGAATTGTGTGATTAGAAATTCCAGTCTTAAGCATAATTAAATATATTTGAAAAGACTATTATTTTTCTCTGAATTATGCCAAAACCTTACATCTAGTGTAGTCATTGACATTGTATGGTATTTCTTACCGAATACGTTTAAAACTTTCAGAAAATACAAATGTTAAACTTTTGTAATTCCTTGCGTTATTGGTATAATAACTATTATACGTGAATTCACAAAATAACGAACATAATTCACAATGGCAAAGAATACCTACGTGAAAATTTGTGATATTCTGGAAATTTTTCATTTCAAAAAAAAGTCCAAAGAAAAAAATGAAAAAAATGTTGTGGAAAATACTGAACTAGGAATAAAAATTATCCTTATTCACGTTTTGGTTCTTTCCACTTTTTTTTTTTGTTGTCCTGTAATTTTCTTCTTTTTTTTTCTGTTGTTCTGAATGCCTTAAATTTAAGTTGTATGACCAGAAAACATGAAATTCCTGTAAAAGCCACTTTTAAATAGAGTTATGGAGCAATGTCTCAGGCATTTGTCACTTTAATGAGACTCAACATTGCTTTGCAAAACGTTTTTGACTTTTAATAGCGCAATGAGGTTGACAAATGATATTTTTTTTCTTTTTGTCTTTTATATAACAAGTTTTAAACTTTTATTCGTTTAATTTTTTACATTTTTGAACTGAGTTTGGTTGCCGGTTTTTCTTTTTTTTCTTTTTTTTTTGTGTTGTTGTTAGTATACTTAATTGTAATTGAAGAAAATTTTTCTTCTAGTACAAATGTTGTAAATGTGTAAAGAAAATAGTATAGAAACAGTATACTGTGAGTCGGAAAAGTATCCGGACAAGAAATGATTCCTATTAAAATTTTAAATTAAATCAAACAAAATATGCATATTTAGAAAAGTTTATTTTTAAAATATAATTTTAAGTTTCCTCATTATAATACAGAAGAAAATAAGTAATTATTTTGTTTTTACCCGAGAAAACTTGGACAAGAACTTTAGAAATAAAAACAGTTAAACATTGTGGTGAGTCTGCGGATGGTATTCGGCTGTATATGTGCTGCAGGACTAGGAGATTGGGTGTTTATTGATGAGAATATGGGTCGATTCATATATTCGAATGCACTAAATAATAAATAAAAGGAAATCGGAAATAGAACAAACCTTCAAATTTTATAAAGGCCAAAACATAAAACTGGAATGGTCGAAGATTGGTTATTGTATAAGTGCCCTAAACTGATTGGGTCAATCTGGCATATTTTAAATATAGCAGTTCGAAAACACTAAATTTCAAATCAAAAGCAATGAAAGGCTGTGCTTCTTGAAGAATGAGAAGAAATTAAATATGTAAATCAATGGCAAGCAGATCGAGCCCTGTTGTAAAACAAAAAGGCAACCAAAATTATAGTTTAAAAAATTTTCTTAAAATGGATGTGTTTGTAATAGGAATCATCTCCAATCCGTATATACTTTTGCGACTTACAGTAAATTTTGGGAATAGAATTTTGAGAGTATTTAGTAATGTCCAAAATAAATAGAACCTAACACCGTCACTACGTGCCAAGTATCTTAGTAATGTATTGCCAGGAGTAACAGTGACGAAACGACGATCCAAATTGTTTCCTAGGTTTGAAAGGTATAAATTTTGTTTGACTTTTTTACCCTTTTTTTTCGACGAAAAAGGTTTAATAAAGCCAAGGATTATTGAAATCATTTCGATCTATTTAGAATAATATATTGTCTTCCTTTTGTTTAATCAATAACACGTTCTTGATTTTCGATTAAATCAATTAAATACAAATTTAAATAAGTCAAACAATAAGAAATATTTCTGTGATATGTTTTTTAAAATATAAAAATGTCAACAAGGTGCGAAATCTGTCCAAATCTTTTGTTATTTCATGTATTTTATGTAAACACCTCGACAATAAATAACTATTGCTCTCTTATTCCGGTTTCTACGAAATTCCCACCAGGCTATATCTAAAATTTCACCCATATCATAGTGTTTTTATATTAGGATTGAATTGAATAGAACAATAACTATATATATAGAGACTTCTATACTATATCCAAAGGATCTAAAATAACGTCAAGTAAAAAGAAAAGCAGAAAATTCAGGACATGCTGCCAGATTTATGGTGTATATATTTTTGTTCGTTCAATGTGAAGTTTTCATTTTGTAATTTGATAGACCCTTGTCAATTTTCCATAGAAGGATACAATACTGTGACAGGATATATATCACGTTCTAGCCATTATTTAAGGGACAATTTTTAATGTCATATTTTCGATAAATAATACCAAAATCAAAGAAACGGAAAGCTGTTCCAGATAAAAAATACAAGAAGTGAAATAAATGAATTAGGTTGGCCTTAATGATGTTTGAATACTATACGTTTTGTGTCAATTTGTAACTCAATTATTGTTAAAGCGTGATCGTCTTTTGAAAATCATCATTTTACCTTAATTATAGTATTATTAAATGAAAGCTTTCAAGAGTAATTCACTTCATATGAAATTTTATGACATATATTTTTTATTCGTTCCTAAATAACTTTATATTTTTGTTTTCTTTCCATTAATAAGAATAAAACTTTATGTGTGATTCGAAATCTTAATTGACCCTCGCGCAATTTTTTTAACATGAGTCCGAAGAATCTGTTTAAATTGTTCATCTTTCAGTCTGCCTATTTACCTGTGCCAGTATTTTTAGTTCAAGATGATTGAGGGATACGAATCACGCAGATGAAGATGAAGAGTTTTCAAATTACAAGAAATTTATTCACATTTTTCATATAAATATAAGTCTTAAAGGCATTGGAGAAAATTTTAATTCGTTTCCAAATTTTATGCTGTTATAGTGTAGGTTTTCAAATTATTTAAAAAAAAATTTGCCTACAACCATCTTCAATTTATAAATATAAATTCAACTGAAAATTTCTAATATTTTAAGGTCATAGGTAAAAGAAATTGTCCACAAAAAATCTAAAATTTACAGCGACATTTGACTACATTTTATATACCACGTTCCTAGGTTTTGAGTTTCATTTTCCCATAAAAACGAACATCAATCAAAATCACTGATGAAAATACAACTGATTTGAATTTTGAATAAAATCTCATCGATTCAAACCTGTTTTAACTATCTATACTTAAAAGGAAGACCACAAACAGAACCTTAACCCGTTTCACTTAAATTGTCTGACGTGAAATACATGCTAATGAGAAATCCTCTGTAAGGAGAACACCCACATACCCTATTAAAGAAATACTTTTACATTTAAGGCACAGGTTGAGGTTTAATCAAATATCAAAATGTTGACACTGGTAAAAACTTTAAATCTCTGATCTCTCTGTGGATTTTCTAATTTCAATGATTATCCCAGTTACTGGTGAGAAGAATGTTTTTGCTTGTAAATTCATTATTGAAGTATTAAAAAATTTTGTATTTTAGAAATTTTGTGTATATAATTTGAGATAATTAAATGTTTTGTTTTGGTGTTTCGTAAAACTGAAAATAAAATAACATGTAACATTTTAGGACATATTTCAGGTATGTCCAGGTCGTGAAATTCAAATAAAACTATCATACTCATATATTTGCCGGGAGAGAAAATTTTCAAAATTCATGAATTTTAGTTTAGATTTAATTAAATATATTTGCTCTATCAAATTCTCTGGTTAAATCAGAAATACTTATATAGTAATTGTTCAGTTGAATTGTTTAAATAACGAAAAAAAAGGATAACAATATTTTGGAAATGAAGCTTAAAAAGGGGAACGCCTAAATTATTATCGCTTTTACAATTAATTCTCATATCGATACGCATTATTTAACATTGTGGGGAGTTTTGAATATAACCTCAGGTATTTAATGAATATAATGAAAAGCTGATTTTCTAATAATTACTAATATCTAAATTTCCGCAAATCATGATAACTATATAATAAAGGTATTTTAATGCTGATGATACCGTCACCCACAAAATTATGCGGAGTTATATGTGAAATTGATTTTCGAGGTAAAGGAATTCGAAAAGTTTTGTATTACATAAAATAGTTTAAAACTAATCAACTCAAAGGTTCGGAATTTTAAAATTTTTGAGTAAAAACAAAATAGTTAGACAGATTAACATGTTTAATTGAAAATCGATTAAATATTTGTGGTTTATTAGAGTAAAAATTAATAATAATTTAATTTTTGGAATGAATTCGTATAGGCTATATGATAAATAAATCTTAAATTAGTGAACCTAATGAATAGTAATTGGAATTACATAATTAATAAAACATATTTCAATTCACTTTTATTATTAATATAGAGAAAGTACTATAATTGAACACTATGTTCTCAAACATATATTATGATTTTATGGATTTTAGGGTTCATTTAACTTCGGTGGGATTTGATTTTACATGCAAAACTAATTTAAAAGATAAATTTATATAATATTCTAGCCATTTGACCATTTTTACACAAAAGGCGTCCCTAATCGTGACGATAGCATGAAAATCTAAAGGTTAGGATGATTTCGAAATAATGTAAAATGGACTAAGTGCCCGTTCAAATTTTAGCAATTTGTTAATTAACTTAGTCATAATAAGGATTAATGATGTGGGGTTATTGTCTGGAAAACATATTTCCAATAATAATAATAATAATAATGTAGAAAGTTGCAAATTTTATTCGTTTTATAAAGAAAATAATTCCAAAATGCTGGAAGTTTTCATATAAAGTTGTATCCTTTTTCATTTTGTTTTGGATTTGTTGCAAAATATGAATCTAAATTAGAGAATATTTTCGTGTAAAATCAAAAAAGAACTATATGCACACACATTTTTCGACAAAGAATTGATAAGGCTCTACCTAAAGTGCTTACACATTACAGACTTTTCCTTAAATCCCTTTTTGAAAGCTAGATAACTTTCTTGAAATGAAAAAGGAAAAAAGTTTATTTTGTGGTTTTGTGTATGATTAAAATTTATCATTTTATCAGAAAAAAATTTAAGATTATTTTTTTTCTTTTGGCATTTAGTCTAAGATTCATGTCAAGACATTTCTCATTTCTTTTTATTTTGTGACTATTTTTATCTGTTTGACTGTTTCTGAATTGGGTTCTTATTTTTATTTATGTGTGAACATTGCAGAAGTTTCATCTTTTCAAATTTCCTAGAATACGTAAAGTAAAACCTTTTACGTACTCTGTTGATATTGTTTTTGTTTTTCTTCTTAACTATTAGGTATTTCGTCGTTCATAATTTTTTATGCACCGTGTTTTTCATTTTCTGAGTACAGGGTTTCTATAAAACAGAAAAAAAGAAAACACAGTCAAAGAAGATAAAACTTGATTTAAAGCCATGTACCAAAAATTTGGCAAATTTCCAATAAAAATTCTTTTTACCAATGTGATCCAAAAATCTGTATTGTGTTCGATATTTTCTCTTTTTGCGGATGAAGGATATTTTATAACAGCCGCCAGAATTGCCAAAAAGCCGTAAAAAAAATACCATGTTTACCTTTGGCACTGATTTATTTTGTCCATGAATAAGAATTTATAGTTCGGCTTGACAAAGAACTCTCCAAAAATTCTTAATATCATTCATATTGTATGAAAAAAAAATGGTCTGCTCATATGGAATTTGTCTACAATGTCTGATTGAAAGAAAAACCATAGCAAAAGGTTTTTCTTTGATTATATACTATACTTTGATCGACCAGTATATATATTTATACTAAAAATAGGTTCCATCACCAATAAACTTAAAACATGGAATCTGTTATCGAATTTCAGTATCCGTACGTACGGACGGACGGGCATTCAAAAATTTATGATAAAATTGATCATTACACGTTACCTACTAATGTATAGACAAAACTATGGTAGTACCTACCATAGGACATGATTGTGCAATTGTTTCTTTGAACCATATATACGTGTATAAATAATTCAAAATTCTATTTAAACAACATTAGAATATTTTCAGTTGCAAATGCAACGAAACTTTCCAATTTTGTTTTCAGCGTCTTAATTCAACAAGTATTTCTTTCTTTTTTTTTTTTTTGGAAATAAATTTGAAAATTTTTATTTTATCTATGTAGTAAAATCTTGTGAACATATCTAAATTTATGTTGAAAATGTTTTTCGAAGAGAATTTTCAAACAACATTAGTTTAAATCGCAAAGAAAAAAAACAACCATGTCGTAGAAGATTCTATTTTCACATAATATAAAGATAAAGCAATTTCCTGCAGGAAAAATGTGCATGACAAAAGCTATTTCATTCGATGAATGGATGATGATATAGAAAACGAAAATGTAATTCGGTTTCTTAACACACATAAATTCTATCCTTCAGAAAGGAAGAAAAAAAAAAAGGAAGACAAAAAGGTCACCAGCCCTAATCTATCGAGCACGCATATTATACTGGTTCAAAAGAATGTATCACCGATCCTCTTAGAATATATCCTTGAAGGAACCAATTTCTTATGTATACAGATAGTATATGTTTTAATAAAACTAGAAACATTTCCTGTGACAAATTACTTTGCGCCTGAAAGTCACTTATAACGATGACGATGAAAAGAGTTTTATAATATTGGGATTGGGTATACGAAAAGAAAAAAAAAAACAGAATAGAAATACTAGGATACTTAATAAAGGATGACTATTACAGGGTATGTTCGAAATATCACCATTTATACTGTATATATATCTATATTATTCGCTTCGTCATTGACCATTCTCAATGTTGTTATAAGGAATTGCAGAGAAAACTTTTACATATAGAATATCCAAATTGATAATAAAAGGTCAATATTTCAGTTCATTTCCCAACTATATTATTATTTCATATTAAATTGAACATTGAAAATAAAGACATTCGAAAAAGGTAATTCATAAATTGTTGTCCAAAATATCTTCCATTTGAAAATAATACAATTCGGATATAGTTTAATATCGATTGGGTGGTAAAGAATTGAAATTGAAGATGGAAATATTTTACGTATTTAGGATGTAATGCATCTCTACCAATATCTTTATTTTATTATATTCTGCAATGATAACCTATCCTAAACGTAACCAGACAAAACACATCAATTTCTGATTCGACACAAAAAAACAATTTTCCTATAGATTTTATGTTATATCAATATTATTTGTTGGTTGATGTTAGGAAAATTGCTTTTTTTCTACATCTCTTCTTGATATATATATATAGTATAGTGAAGGACCCGAAAAAGGAAATGTATGAACGGTTAGGACATGTGTTGCTTGGATATTTTCAAAAAAAGATAAAATACTTTATATACAAAAAAAAATAAAGAAAAACTGACTAGTTACAACGAAACATTACAACGAAAACGAGAAGAGCATCTATGATATAGTTTTATAGTACATCACAAAATGAAATGAAACGATGTTGCAGGATGTAACTACTGTCTCTAAGTGTTCTAACTTTTATATGTTGCACTTTATCTTTGGATGAATCTAGATTCGAGATGATTGTCTACAATAATGTTATAAAGATACTAAATATGTATTTAGATATATATAAAAATATATATATATATATAAGAAGGTCATGCGCATGTTTCAGGGCAAAGGGCAATAAATTTGGCTGATTATTTGCTCATGTCGCATTGCGGTTGTAATTCCAATCTCGTGCGGTTCCCATTTCTGCTAAAAACCTCTTTCTATTTAGGATGTCCTCTATACTAGTCACATTTTGGGTCTCATATAGTTTTGTGTCATATCGTACAATCATATCAATGTAGATATATTGAGATAGTCTATATTAATTTTTCCTTTTTTCTATTTTTATTGTCATATACTAGAATCGTGGGATCACATGTGAATTGCACACAAATTGAGTCTTCTCCCAAACAAAATAATAATATACTTTTCTTAAAACAATATTTATTATTCTTATGTACCGGCGAATGTACACATAAATTCTTTTAGATTACTTTTGATTACATGGACACAATTATACCCAAAAGAATAATTGTATACAAAACAAAATCCTTGTAATTAATTTTCCGTTTTTTTTTGGATACAATATTATTATTTCAGTTTAGGAGATTATAATGAACTTAAAATTTTTGATTTGGAATCATTTTAATTAATTTATAATAAAAATTTTTAATGAGATATTCTTTCTCATAATAAAAATCTATTCGCAAAAGCTTTTAATTAATTCATTTCGAAATGTTTTTCTAACTTTTTCATAATTGTTTTTCTTTTTCGAGATGTTTATTTAAATTTTATACGAGCTTATATTTTAATTGGTAACTATTTAATTATATCTTCATTAATAATAATTAAAAAATTTATGGTTTTTATATATAAAATGTACTTGTTTTTTCAACGTCGAGAAAAATGGAATTCAAAATCCTTTTTTTTTTTTTTTTCTTCAGTTAATGAAAAGACAATTTACTCCTTTGTAGCTTCATCATAATTATAATCAAATTCATTGAAATAAGAATAATTCATATATAGGAGCCAGGACGATCTTTATATGATATCCATTAAAATAAAACTACATGATAAGATATCCTTCAGAAAAGTTTCAACATTAATTTATAACCACCTATGTGCGAGATAATTTCAGTATGCTTTTGATATGGTATCATCCAAAAGGGTACGAGTTCTGAGGTAGGAAGGAGAATTTTTCGTAATGTCTTTGAAAAATCTGTCATCAAGAAAATCATTCATCATCGTATGCGACATGACGGTATTATGTTATGTATTGCAGCTGACGGGGCTCCATAATATCACAATTCAGCGAAATGTTAAATTGTGCGTAAGATACATCAGCTTCATTAAAAAATATGTGTGTGTGTAATTTTAATTAATTATCTTATTTAATTTTTGTAAAATCTGTTTTTTTATTTAATTAAAAAGAAATTTTTTTGTTTTGTTTTTTTAGAAAATTGTTTTTTTTTGCTTTTTTTTGGAATATAATTTAATGTATAATTTATTAATAAAATACAATAAATATTATGAGATTTTACTTTTAGTTAGAATTAATGTTGCGAGCATTAATTTTATGAAGTTTTACAACAGTTTTACAGATCTCAAAGGGAACTGAAGTTGTTCGTCCGTGAGTTTTTAGGTATGACAAGTATGTCTGGAACAAATTAATCTCGTAATTTGGGATACCACTGTATTCATATTCCAACATAATTAATTATTAAATAATAATTGGTAGAATTGTTTATTACTAACTACAATATTTTAAAAGAGTCGAGCTCATTAAACGCATAATAATAGGGAAAATTTAATTAAAAATTTATAAATTTTGGTTAAAAAAAACATGATTTAAATTTTAACATTTTAATTATTATTTCAATATAAATATAAACAATTTTAAATAATAAATTTGACTTACGTGTACATATTCAGGGCTGGATAAATTATTCAAAATCGTAGAAATCTCAGAAAAAAAGCGAATTCTGCCCCCTCTGAATGTCAGGTAACAGGCTTTACCACCTAATCCAATGAGACCACTGTCAAACACAGTGTTCATTTTCCTTCAAGATTTAATTGATTTATGTTTAACTATGTCTATTATTTCATTATATAATTATGACCTATGATAGGTGCTACCGTAAGCTAGACTAGTTTTGCCACTACATACACAAATATGTTACCTGATTTTAGTGAAATTTGGCTAGTTTATTAGATGTGTTGTTTTTCGCCAGGATCTGAAACTGGATACGGCTCCTGCAGAAGGAAATTGTTTTTGAGTGAAGTAAATTTTCAAACAAATTTTATGAAATTTTACACCAGGATTCAAATAATGAGGATATATATTGAAAAGGACGAAAAGTGTAAAATAGGATAAGAAGTTAAAAACCCTGTTTTGAACGAATTTTATGAAAATACCGTATCGAGATTAAACAAGATTATGCAAAAAGGCACGAAAAGGACTAGCGCTGAATTCCCATAATTTTACAGTTTTTTAGAAAGATTTTTGGAAAGTAAATTGGTTTAAAGTATAAATAGTGATTTCGAACTGTAGGCTGTTTTTCCTGAAAATTATATAACTTCATTTAAATATTGTTTTTTTTATCAGTTTATTAAATAAATTTAATTGGATAAATTTTTATACTTTATTATTAATGGAATTTTCATATATATTTTTTGGACTAAATTATTTATATAATATAGTTTTTGTATATTATCCAAAAAATGTGTTTTTTGACATTTTTTATATAAATTGCATAAATATTTGCTTTTAATGCAGTACATTCCAAAATCATGAACTATCAACATTGACATACATTATATAATAAAATTCATATTTTAGTTGGAATTTCTTTGAGAAGACTTTTATTAAATTCTACTCGATTAATAAAGCACCTTTTATATTAAATAAAATTAAAGAGTTTTAAAAGTATTTTAAATTAAGTATATTAAATATTTTAGTATTGTACGGTTGAAACTGATACAATTCCAGAATCTTTGTAGTATGCCAGAGATGGATCTAGTAATCAATTTTCGTTCAAATCGCCACATAAATGCGGCTGAATTTTGCCTAGAGCCGATGAGTCCTTTTAAAATTGTTAGATCTGTAGAAAAATTTTCTTTAATGGCGATATAATAATACTTACAGTATAAAAGCAAAACCTGTGCGAGATAACTCAAAAACGCTTTATCTGATTTTGATGAAAATTATAATGTTGGTTATTTCTTAACTCGATTTGGTATTGCATTTCACCAAAGTAGACCAAAGTGGATCGAAGACCAGAAAGTTTTGTCGTTTTTTTAAATGGTTTTTCAGATTTAATTGAAAAATTTTTGAAGTAATAGCAGAAAATAAGCCTGTTCATAAAGATTTTTTGATGTACTTTAAAAATTAATACACTAATTTGAACAAAATTTGCAGAATAGATTTATGCTATTAGGGTCTAGGAAATATGTGAATTTGAGAAAATTCTAAAGAGGGGAAAAAAAGTTATGAAGAAAAAACCTTCAAATATTGTTAGTTTTGGTGGTTTTTCTGTCCGATTTCTACCATAGGATATCGAAAAATTTTCAGTTACTATTTTACTATTTCAGTTAAATTTTTCCAAAAAGTTGTGAAAATTCATATATGTTTTATCAAAAATTGGTCGAAAAAGTTGGTCAGGAGTGAAATCGTATATCTCCATTTGATCCAAATCGTATCGAAAAGCATAGAAATCCCATTTTCAATTCAAATTTATCTACATAAATCGAAATACACGATCTGATTCTAGCTTTTAAAATATATTTCCTGAAATGATAGTTTGAATGTATAAGCAGATTTTTTCCTACATATAAGAAATTTATATACACGTGTAATTTTCCAAATTCCTAATCATTATAATTAACATAAAATCTTAATATACTTTTCGACAGAAAAAGGAAAACAATAAATTTTTATAGATTTGCACAAGGAAACAAATTTTTGGCTGTAATTTCCATGAAAATCTTTAATCTTTAATCTCAGCTTCACACATATTTCTTTTTTTAGTTATTTTTTTCACGATTATAATAAAAATTAAATATTAAATCGTCTTTAAACAAAAAAGAAAAGAAGAAAAAAAAAAGACTATAGTAATACTAAAAGACTAAATAACGTGTGTAGCATAAATATGTTTCGTGATTTCATATCATAAAATCATATTGTACGCACAGATCTTCCGCTCTTTCTTTAAGAAAAAAAAAAAAAACAAGAACAGAAATCCGGCTTTTGTTTTGGTCTTGAATTATAATCAAACAAAAAACACAAATTCTGGCACATATTTTTTAAGAGGTTCACTTGTCAATCATGTTTTTATAATAAAAATACGCATGCACGCATTTCAACGATAAGACGACAAGAAACCAAGGATAATAAAATTTGTTTACACTTTACTAAACCAAAGAAGATGAGGAAAACAAAAAAAAACAACTAAGACAGGAGAGAAAGGATAACAACTTATGATCATTGAATATGCTTAGTCGAGTGGGTGGTTATTTTGGTTGACATGGTGAGTTGATATGGTAACGAGAGGAAAGAACAGTATTCAGGACGACGACGACGACGACAATCCACCACAACCCAACTAAAGCTCGAACAAGTGTAAAAAAATCAAAGCGAATGAAGCAAAAAAAAGAAAAAGAAAAGAAAACATGATAGAATCCACTTGATTAAGACTTTGAGAGGCAAAACGGGGTTTTTGTGTAAAACTTAAGGAAATTGGTCGTTTAATTACATCGGTGATAAACTTTCACTCGGTTTAAGACTTAAGGGGAAGTGATTGCTTTCTTTTTATATTTGAAAAATAATTATCTTATCATCATAAAACGTTTATGATTTATTTTCGTAATGTGAAAATTTTTGTATAGAAAATTATTTTATGTTAACTAATCTCCAAGATTAAATGAAATTTAGAGTTTGGTATAAACTTTTATAAATATTACTCAATAATTTGTTCGTTTTAAATTTTAAATTTTATTTGAAATTTAATCTCTAGAACGAATTCTTTTGTAGTGTGTGAATTAAAATATGTTGTAAAAGAATATTACATGAATATTTTAAACTTAAAAAACATTTTTGTACAGAAATTTTATAGAACTTTTAATCGTTTTGCAATTTCAATAAATTCCAAAATCGATTGTAAATTTATATCCCTATACTTAATAAATTTATTTGAATATGTTTAATTAAATAAAACACATTCCAATCATATAATATCTAGAATAGTATGACTTTCTGTATACAAGATTTATTTAAACATAAATTGCTAAGGACACTCGCCAATCGAAATATTAAAGGCGATTTTAACATCGATTTTCGTGAAAGAAACAGTTGTTTTAATACTTTCCTACAAAATAGGAGTTTTGAGATACCGTTCTTAAAGAAGTTCAAATGGACTACGAGCATTTTATGGTGATTCAAAACTTCATATATCTATAGTCGTAAAATAATTTCATTATCTCTCAAAACTCTTAACTTGGTAATATTTTCATCAATTTTGTATGAGATTAGATGATTTTTTTTCATTGTAACTCAATTTTTTAAAACCTTTAAATTCAGAAAAACATTTAATTCGTACTTTATTCTATTGTGAACATATTCATTACTATAAAACCTTTTAAATTATTCAAACTACAAATAATTTTAATAATTCACTGAAAATTCTTCAAATTTCCATACAAAGTTGAAAATGTTGAAATCTTAACTTTGTATATGGAAATTTGAAGAATTTTCAGTGAATTATTAAAATTATTTGTAGCTTGAATAATTTAAATTTTTTGAATCCTATGCGGTAATAGAATAGAGGGTATCAAGAAAAAATTACCAATTAATAATTTTTTTAAATTATAAAGTTTTGAAAGATTGAATAAAGCAGAAAACATCATCAATCTCATACGAAATTGACAAAATCATAGTTCTTAAGCTGCATATCCAAAAAAAGCGCTAAATGTTCTTTCTCGCGTGGATAAAATTTTACGAATTTCAGCAGAAACAAGCTGTCAATTTGCACAGGAATGATGATGGCTTAATGCCACGAAATTTCTCCAAATAGTCTTTAATAAATGGGTATTTCATATATTCCTATCACAACTAGCTAGACAAATCCATTTCAGAAGCCATCTACTATATGTCAAAGAGTAGTATGAATATAGGGAAAGTAAAAATCATTTTTTTTTTGTAAAATTACCAGATCAGCCTATTTATTTTATTGGAATTTGTTTAACTAAGTAATATAATTTTCAAAATAAATTAAATTGAAAAATTTATTATCCTGTATTTTATAAATCAAAACAGTTTCATTAAAAACAAATTAAAAAATAATATTGTTTATTTTATTAGCAAATTAATGAAATTTATTGAAAAGTTGATATAAAATATGAAATTGAAAACAAATTGTTATTGCAAGGATTTTAGTATTTTCGTAAATTTTTTTGTTTTTCTTTTTTTGATTTGTAAACATACCGATTTTATTCCAAAATATCGATGAAAATAGATCCATCAATAAGAAACTTTGTTATATATCCTAATAATTGCTGTTTTCTAAATCAGATTATAGAATGAAATATATATCAAAGAAAAATTTCTTGGAAATATATTTATGTCAAATTTGGTTTGAATTTAAAAAATTGGTAAGAATAAATATTTCGCCTAATTGTATGCAATTTTTAGAAAACTTGCTAAATAAATTTTTCAATAATTTTTTTTTTTTTTGAAAGATTTTAAATTGATGTAAAAGAAAGTTTTCAATAAATTGGAAATTTCCAAAGCTTTCAATTTTTATTGGTTTCCTTTTACGTTTTACGTTTTTTTTTTTTGCAAACTTTTGGAGAAAACTTTGTCATTTTAAAATGTATTTGTGTCGAAAATAAAAAGAAAATTAGATACTTTCTTTAACCTCGAAAGGTTGTCTGAAAGTTAACACGGTTATTGCACAAAGGTATGTTTTCTAAGTAATTTCAAGTAATTTATGGGATGTTGAAATAAATATTTCAATGGTACTTTTCATGGATTTTTTTTTATATGGTTTAATACAAGAAGTGTAATTACGAGAATAAACCGAAATTCATATCTAAAGTATGAATCTAAATTTCGTACAGAAAGAACACATATGGTTTTCTACAATTACAAATCTCTAAAAATAAAATTATAGTTTATTTACTTTATTTTACATGATTTAGGAAAAAATCATATATATATGGGAAATTCCGGTATATGGTACTACTTTCATACATTTTCATTTGATTTGTTACCGTTTTTTTTTTTATGATTTCAATGTTGATGAAAATTGTAATAGCACTAATGAATTCTTATTAGGCAAAAAAAAAAAGAAAAAGAAAAATGTATTCAAGAAAGTAAAAGAAAATTCAACAAAGTTTAAATGATAACAGTTTGAGGACTGTCGTCTTCTATCTACCTTCTTAGTCGATATACTTTGTCGTTCTTTATATATTTTTTTCTATTTTGATGAAAACAAATTACTTTGTCCTTTTGGTTAGAGAATCTTGTTAAATTCCCACCACTAGAGATATACTTGTATATATATTATTAGACAATGAATAACAGTGTTGTTTGTGTGATGAATTATCATTGTGATGATTGTATCTTACATTTACTTGGAAAAATGAGAAAAATAAAGAAATATGAAACAATATTCGACCGTATAGTACCTATTTCTTGAAATTATATATATATACCCTTTGAAGACTACGTTTTATGTGTATAACTGGTAGTCGAGAAAAACAATATAAAAATAAAGTGCTATTTTGTAAATTATTGCGTGTATCGCAGGCGAAGTGAACCTTAAAATTTTATTTTTGCAAAAAACCTCAATAAAAGTGGGTTTGAAAAATAAAAACGGAAAAAAATAAATATAACCAACATCGAAATGTTGTTGACATGCGACCAGGACATAATACACCTCCATTTGTATAAGATGTAATTTAGAATTTGTTGACAGTATCACAAAAAAGGTTCCAAGTACTCTGAATAAACAATAATGAAAAAAGAAAAACAAAAAACGTGTTGATTTTTCTCGCAAAAAGAAAATTATACTAATTTAATTTCATTTTAAATGGACATTTACTTTTTCATATTTTATTTTTCTCATGCTTTATTTTCCCGGAAAAAGGAGAAAATTATTTTCTACAAAATAAAAAAATCTACTTTTAGAACCGGGCTGTAGAATTAACTGATATAATAGGTATCCTGTAAAATGTTGTTTTATGTGTACGAAGACCAGCGATTCCTTTGCAATATTCTGTTTTTCTACTGCAAAGAAAAGGATTTAAAATTAGTTTTCATGGAAAATAAACGAAATAGAATTATTTCCAGGAAAAACTTCATGAAAATATAACATTTGTTTTATTGAAAATTTAGAAAAAAGAGTTAAAATTTTTGAATTTGAATGGAGATAAAAAAAAACAGATTAAATTCTTTCTAAAAATTCGAAATCAACAACTGACAATGCCAAAATTACCAAGAAAAATCGACATCAATGTGCATAGTCTAAAGTCTGCTGGATTAAAGCGCAAAACGCCATAAGAGTTGTGGGAGCGTTGTTTGCAGTTTGGCCTTCCCTCTAGTATTATAATAATTTTTTTTTTTAGTTAAAAAATATTTGAAATTTGAATACTTTCCTTCCTTTTTTTTAAAAAAAAAATTATTTCCTCGAAACTCGTTAACACTAGTGTGATCTCATCTAGAAAGCAAGTGAAAAGCTTTTAACTAACTTCTAGCATTTGCTTTCCATTTACAATTTCCTACAACAAGTGAACACTTGAATATACATAGATATGCAAAAAAAAAAGTTTAAACTGTAGATGGGATAAGGTACAAGGGATCAGGTAGGCAGTTCTATACATAAATTTCTCAAAGAGTCCTACATTGTAAAATGGATAAGATTCTAAGGAATATTTAACAATGAAACATATTATTGTCATTCATATCTTGTCAGAATATATATTTTGTTGTTGTTTTTAAGGATATTTTTTTCTCTTCGTTTTTTTTTTTGCGAATGACCTAATTGTCTTTTTGTCCTCTTGTCTGTAGGTAATAATTACTTAGATGATGATATATACCACCTTTAACAGGATGAGACGTTTTCTTTTCTATATTATTTTAGATGTCAGTCATTTCTCTGAAAATATCCATGTAGAAGCACAGAAAAAAAAAATTTTTTTATATCGTTCGTGTATATGTTTGTAAGAGGGTTCTCTGTCAGACAAAAACACCCTACAGGCTGTATCGTTCATAAAAGTGGAATGAAGGCAATTACCTTTTAATGAAATTTTCGGGCCAAGCTTTAATTTAGCACGTTGACATCAAGTTTTAATTTTTACAAGGTACTTAGTGTGAAAACGAACATTGTTGTATATACCTATAGGTTTGCATTGTTTTTTTTTTTGTTTTCTTGCAGATTGTTTTTTTAGGTACACATATTTTGCCTGTAGGCTTTTCCCAACTCATACCTTCAAACTTTGAAGTCTAATTTTTTCTTGTTTTTCTGTTTTTATTTATTTATCAATTTCATTTTCGGTTTATTTTTTGTTTTTTGTTTTGTTTTTGGAATGTTTCTTATGCTTTCGTTAATATCTGTAGGAATAAAATTTGTCACATTAGATGTACGTGAGATCCACACAAAAAAGTGAAAAAAAAGGCACAAACAGAGAAGAAATATGAAGAAAAACAAAAACAAACATTTTCTTTAGTATGAAATTGAAAGTTTTACCTTTTTTCGTTAAAAAAAACTCTTGAATATTATTTATAGGAACAGAATTTTATATTTGTTGTGCAAACGCGGACTATGATTATAAATATGATATTCTTGAAGCTTCTGGATAAAATTTATAATTATAAAACAATGAGAAAATTTAATTAACTAAACTTATTTTAATTTCAAATTAGAAAATTTAAATAGTAGAAAATACGATGCGAGAAAATATAAACAGAAAATTTCATGAAAATGTAAACATTTTCTTCATCAGTTGACGCATAAAATATATATAAAGTTTAGTTGCTCTGCAAAAAGAAATTCTTAGACTGAAAAAGGAATAATAAAATATTTGTTATTTGTTTATGAGCATATGGATGTGTAGTTTTTAATTAGACTTTGGTACTCCAACTGAATGTAAGTCAAGGTAGAGTGAAATGTAAATATTATGGTCCTTTAAGAACTTTTTAATCAAAAATGTCAAGTTCTGTATTTCAAGAATAAAAGGGATTGTTTTTTATTTATTTTCAGAATAACACAATTTTTTTTTAATTATATTGAATTATTGGAATTAATTAAAATTTTTAAAAAGCGGGAAAAATTTAAATTTTATTCCGATTTCATGAAATAAAATGAAAAAAATTGTATTAATTGTAACTGTCTTCGCATATTATATTTATTAATAAAATTAATTAATATATCCTGGGTTACTAGAGTTTCCATGGAAGTTTGAAACAAGCTCTTTAATTGCTAATTAGTTACTTTATAACAATGAAAAATCAACGTGAAATCATTCCATACCAGTTACAAAATTTGACAAGCGTTGAAAATTACCCCACTAGAACGAATACATAGTATGCATCTCATATGGATGAGTAGGATGTCTAACGTGAATATGAAGACTTTTGGTCACAAAAGGAACTGATCTACAGGAAACAGAGAAAATGTATTGTCAAAGTCCGAACCCGGTTTTAAACTTGAAACTTCACAACTGATAGCAATCTCTATTACTCTATGTACTAAATAAATTCGCCAATATTCTTGTTTCTTGTAATAAATCGTTCATTGTTTATGATAAAAACACGAATGGTTTTCTTATTTATTAAAAACATTGAAAGTTAAGTATTTGTATAAAGATAAATTATTAAACAAACGCCTAAAACTATTCTATATTATGGTGTTCAAATTTGTTTGAATCTTACAATATTCTGAAATTTCAAAATTAATCAATAAAGCAAAACTCGAGATTTTCCGGATACTATTAAAAATGTGCAATGATTTTCAATAGAAAATATTTTTCTAAAAGAATTTCATGACATCTCAACCGAATGTCTACAATAGTAGTATATAGTACATAATCCTAACGACCACATTTCCCACAATTGTTTGACTATATAGTTTTCGTTCGAAAGGAGTTTTGTTGGTTTCAGTATATAGCAATCATTTACCTTCCGAAATTGATTTATTATCCATGTTTCGTCCTTATTGTTGGAATATTACACAAACACATCGAAATGAAGCTTGCATGTTTCGAAAGTTTTGAGAAGAGAAATTTTATGTTTTCGGTTTTGTAAAATTTTGTTAAAACTTATAAACCATGTTATACATGAATGACAAATATGAAAATGTTCTATAAAAAAAATATGTATATATGATATTTCATCAGAGTTGTACACTATGTTTCATAGTAATTAACGTTTGTTCAAGGAAATTTTCCTGTCACAGTAAATTAAGTTAAATTGTAAGGACCAATTTAATTAGAATTAGAAAACTGGTTGTACATCAAACCAGCTGCAACAATTAAAATTGCTAGGGCGACATGAAGAATAAATATCCATCCCAGAGTGGTTAGGATATATACGTGAAAAAACATTCTACATTCTTCAAAAAATATAGAAGAATATTAAAATATATTCTGTCATATAGAAATAGATGAATTGTTTGATGAAGATGAATTGTAGAAAATATATGTATAGAAATTTTGTGATATGATACTATCATAGAGCAACATATAGTATATATGTACAAGTGCTTGTCTTGCTGGATTCGTCAAGGTCGATCAAATAAGAAACTTCCCGACAATTTAACATCTTAATGTTCTTCCAAATAAAATACGTACATGTAACAATTTTTAGGTGAAGTAATTCATGTTTTAACATTTAACAAACTTTCTTCTATAACTTTTCTTACCTACATATGTACGGGAAAAGTGAAAATATTTTTACAGCATAATGGAAATAATTGCTTTTAACTGAAATGAGAATTTTCTATCTAACAAATTAAAAATAATAATGATAGATTACAATGTAAGGATATTGTTTTCTTACCTTGAAATTAGATGAAAATTTTCTTAGAAATATTAAAATAATTCCATTTCATAGTCGTATCAATTTTAATCGTTATTAAGATAACAAACACGTTGAAAATATGTTTAATTTAATTTCTCATATAGTATAATATTGCTCCATTAAAACTGCAAAATAATGTCTATCTATCGACAAGATACTAGTATTATAAATTATGTTATGCAGAGCAAATGTTTTCTTTTTGATCTTGCCTAGATACCACAAAGTCGCATATTAGCTTTGTTACTACATTTGTAACGCGTATAAATTATCATCGGAGAACGATCTCTAGGAGGATTAAATGTGTAGAAAATCAAAAGTTATATCGATTTATGCATTTTTGCATCATTCGTGCCTCCGCTTACATGATAACTCAAAAATCCTGATTGTAATGAAATTTAGAAATTGGATTGGGTACATTTATTGAAAAGCTGTTTAAAATGAAATGCACTGCTGCTCCTCGTAAAAACCATCAAAAACATAAAAATAAAAAAAGATTAGAGTGAGTTTTAGAATCCTTTTAAAGTGGTTTGTGAAAAATAAAATTTGAAATCAATTAACAAATATTTTCTATAACTTGATTAGACCGAAGTCGAATAATGGTATTGTGACTTTTTTCGTTGAAAACAGAAAATGTCGATAGGCTTTCACAAAAGGAAATTTTTGGAATTGTACAGCACATACCAAATATTCAAATTTGTTATTATTTTGCATCAAAAACTTCTATTATCTTAACTAAATAATACATTTAGTATAGTAATATTTTTAAAATATTCAAAGCAAACTATTTGTATACAACTAGTATTAATAAAAGCTTCGAATTGATTTTATTAACTAGTATTTATGTAATGATTTCTTTTTTCATGTATTTTTTTTACACAAAAAAAACATTAAATTATGAAATATTTGATTTTCCAACAATCAAAAATAAACAGAGCGTAGGTGTACGATTTATTTAAGATCAAACCGTGTAACAATAAATTTCTACTTCGTTGATTTTATACAATTCAATTGGTTTACTGGATAATATATTAAAAACATTGAGCCTACAAGATCGATATTATGTTGAAAAACTTTTCTAACTAGAATATCGTACAGAATTTCGAAACAGACTCACACGATAAATCAATGCTATGGCTATGAACCATATTACTAGTTTAGTATTATATGGATATGTGTATTTCTCGTACCCTTGCACGTATCACACGCCTTCCTATCATATAATATATATATATATATTAGTTCTATATATACACTATACGAGGCCATTAATTTCCTGTCGTTATGCATAATGTAATAGTTATCTGCCGGTAACACCCTATAAAAGCGGAAATTACGGATATTGCTGATAAAAAGTTTTTCCAAAAACTCGGTCACAATAAACTTTCAAACTCTATAACTATATATACTTAGTATATGATGTTTTCATTTCGGTTTTATTTTATCTTAAGAACTAAAGAAAGTTTTAGCTTTGTCAAGTAAACTCCTCCAGTCAGCTTGAAGCTGTTCCTATATAGTTTCTTCTTTTTTTTTTTTTAATGTAACTAAACTAAGTGTTTTCCAAACAGTTTTAATATTGTTCGACAAAAATGTTACATCATTTTCTTAAACTAAAAAAAAAAATAAAAAATAAAAATTGTAATAAAATCTATTAACGTTGTGCGGTGTAAATTATTACTTTATAAGTAAAACTTAAGAAAAAAAAAAGAAAATTCATATTGATGAGAAACAAGTGTTCTGTTTCAAGAGCAATTTGTTCAAACTTTATAATAATGGCTGGTATGAAAGCCAATAGTTTTTATATTTTTGTTTTCTTTTTCTGCACCGTAAAAGAAAATAAATTATGAAAATAAAGAACTCCAGTAAATTGTCTTCTTCTTTTAAAAGGATATAAAATTTCTGAACGGAAACATATTTATTAAATAAATGGATTTTTTTTACAAAAATTATTACTTTTCAAACAAAAGTAAACTTTATTAAAATACACAACTCTTTATTCCTCTCCAGGTGGAACATATTTCAGAAAATGTACGAGTATTACACATATTTGGGGAAGGTTTTTTGATCTTTTATTATTACACAATATATTAAATAAATTCTCATATTTGATGAGCTATTGGTTTCCTTATAAAATATTCGTAAGCCATTTTAAATGAAAAATATCTGGTATGGTAAAACACTCAACATCAATCAATTTATCATCTGCTGATAACCAAACTTTCTACCAAATTTGAATAAAATTGAGTAAACTATTCTAAATTTATCGTGCATTCAAAAAAGTGCTCGCACAAACATAAAAGAATTCACTTCCGATTTGTCATTTGTAGGCAAAGAAAAATAAATTATGAAGAACCGAGCTCTGGTTTTGAAACAGAGCTTCATCAGCTTCTAGAAACGAGGTCTCAACCAACTAGACTGTATTTATTAATCTGTTCGATTTGCCTTTTCTAAACGTTATTCAAACATTACAATTGTTAGTTACAATAATTATTCTAGAACTTTTCAATTTTTCTATGCCAATTATTTGTATTAATTATTTATTCAAAACATAAACTGAACCAAAACACCTATACTCCTACACATGTAATAAAATCTCCCAGTAACACCAATCGGCTGCTGTATTAAATTTCATTATAATCGGATTAGCATATTTTCGATGCAAAAGTTCAGTTGCTCTGTCATAGGTTTTTAAGAATTTACAAAATTGTTTTAATCGAAATCCAAATAAATAAAAGTTAATAATCTGTAACTTTCCCTGATTTCTTAAGTTTTTTGTTAAACTTTTTCGTATTTAAACATCTTCGATTTATTTCTAACTAGAAATCATTTTAAATCTTGTACTTACAAAGTAAGATGTCGTTATTCAATAACTTGATTGTTGAATAAAGATTTATTTGAAAATTTGACCTATAATAAATTTTATAAAGATGCCTTTAAACGACTTAAAAAAGGCGCGTAATTAAAATCAAGGTTCCAACCGTGGTTGATATGAAATTGTCAAACCGGGTTTTCTCTAACCTAAAAGTACTAAGTAACATATTATTTATCGAAAATTTAAAAATTGATTATTTTTTGTAATTGAATTTCATTTAAGAAAAAAAAGCGCTAAAATAATTTTCTTACATCAGAAACATTCATTCCGGCATAATTGGAGTTTTTTCCTATAAATTATCAGATGACATGAAAATAATGTCATTTTTGTAAGAAAAAAAAAAATAAAATAAAAGAAAATATCCTGTACTTAAAGATTGATAAAGGTTCCTTAAATAATTGCCATGACGGAAGAACTGTTACATTTTCGAGGCTTCAAAAAAGATTTCCCAGGGCAAACAACAAACAAGAAAAATAAGGCGAAATATTGTGATGACAGTTCAGGTTAATAAAAGGCCTATTTTATGAGTTTTAAGGAAATGCGAAGTAAAGAAAGAAATATATATATGAAAATATTATTATGCTCATTTCTTAAAATGTTGAATAAATTTAATGGGTTTGATGGTTGGTTGTAACAAATTATGGAGACTTTTTTCCAAGGGGTGCTAGGGCAAAAAAAAAGTAACACGAAAAAATTACCTACTTGTTAATGTTGTTTTGAATGTTTTTAGAAAAAAAAAAAAAATTTTCTCATCATTTTTCCATATTTAACTGTGCCTGTATATAGGTCTCAATGGGGTCGTCGAACATTTTTAAGATAGTTAATGAGCATTTAATGTGGCAAGCAGCAGAAAAAAAAGACGAAAAAAAATACACATAGAAGAGTTTTATGTAATTTACAAGGAAATATCAGTAAATTATCGCTTGACAAAATGTTATTTTACGCGCCTAGAAAGTATGCAAAATAAAAACATAATTCCAGAAATTCTCATACAACACTTTTGTAATTTTTGGCAATCATCAACACTCCCACACCCAACTAATTTGCGAATATATCAACACTTTCGAAGTCATTATAAAAGTATTATATTTTGCTTTCTTTTCTTTTTTTCTTGGTTTCTTGATTATAGCTGGTCTTTTTGATATTACTTGTATTTCTCTGATATGAAATTATTTTTGCCATTCCTTTAACACAAAAATGTAGCACCAAGTATTTTGTAACAAGTGAATTATTATACTAAATTGGGTGTAATTTAACTTCATTTATATATTTCGTGTTTGAACAGAGAAATTGAAGCTTAATAATATAATATTGGCCAGAACTAAAAATAAATATTCTACATCTCTTGTTATTATTATGTGAATAACATATATTAAAGTATTTTCATTGTTATGTATATGTTAGATCTTTGGAAAGAAATAATAAAAATGAAATTAAGATTCTAGTCCAGCCATTAACGTGTAATTTCTTATTTTGGAAATTAATTCGAAGAGAAATTTTCTTTTTTTTTTTTGGTCAATTTTCTAACGAAAAACTTAATTAGTTTAAGAGATATAGAAAAGAATAAAAATAAAACAAATTAATTGGAATTTGAACGAATTTGTATGGATTTTTTTTTTATTATTGTGTGCTGTTTTCTTTTTTAGAAATCTCTTCAAATATTGGACATTTTGATAGAAATTTTAAAAATTTATATTCCGATTTTAATTTGTTTTTTAATAACAAGACAAGTTATTGTAAATATATATAAAGTCTTACAAATGAAATTAAGCGATAAAGATTTTCTTCGAAATTATCAGTAGTTCAGAAAGGCACATAGCATAAATATCTAATTCTTTATGTTTGGAAATTATTTCCATTTTTCATTTATAATCAAAATGAATTTTTTAAATCCTGGAATATTTTCCTTCACAAAACACGGAAAATCAATCCAGCTTGGAAGTAAAATTTCAAGAATTTTTGTATACATTTTTGTTTTAGATAGAATTCTTCTTTAATCACTTGGGAATGGAAAACATTTTTACTTTTATATACTCTATTATATTAAAGTAATAAATAAGTTTTGAAATCACAAGAAACCCCCTGTTCAGGGAATTTCAATCCATTCATCTGTGGCCACATTTTTCTGTGGACGTTAAGATAATGGGTCGTGAACTGATTTTGATAAAACTTGATACATATATGTAAACTTGCAGTGGTTGATTTTTTGACAAAATTGAATAAAATGCTTTAATACTATACGTTGAATCAATTCATATTAGGAGGTGATAAAGGATTTCTAAGAGATGGCGCTATTCATAAATCATGATATTTTTTTAAATGACAGCTATTGTGTTTGAGAGAGCTGATAAGCTAAAATAATCAGAAAGCGTAAACAAACACTGTTTTCTATTCGTTTGAAAATGGAACAAACGAATTTGCGAAAGAGACAAATATACAAAAAATGCTTCAATAAAATATTTGCATTTATACGAGAAGCATTTTTCCTGCGTACCTCTATTATAAGAATGTACATTTCTAAGTCATTTTAATAAAATTAAATTGTGAAGAAAAATCAATTGAACTTAAAAATGAACAAAAAATGTTGCACTTAATTTGTATAAAAGAATAATAAAAATGTTGTTATCGCTTGCTATTTAATATCTTAGTTTTCAAAGATTTAAATTAATTGTATATAAAATATGTATTAGTTTCTCGTTTAACTCTTTCCCAATTCGGATCGATGCGACGTAAAGTCTGGTACATCTTATGAATAAGATAACACCTGATTTATTTAAAACAAAGAAGACAAACATAATTAGTAATTATTATTTAAATACTCTTTTTTTTTTGCAGAAATAAATTACATTGTTATACCTTATTTAAATATTTACTAAAGGAATACGTGCGGTGAACCAAAAGATTAAGCATCAAGAAATTAAACTTAACAAGGTTTTGGTGGAGAGAATGTGTGTTTTTTGTTCTTTCGCAAAATGAACTTTCGTTAAACCAAGGATAAGAAAAAAAAAAATGAACTCAGACGAAACATTTTTTTAAGATATTATATTATCTTATTTATTTTATTTGTTTATTTCTTTTTTCTTCTATCTCCATTATTTAGGTATTACGGATTTACCTAGGTATGGTTTGTTTGCATTTCTTTTTCAGTCTCTTTTTTTTTTTTGATCTACCATAAACTGCCAGCATATGTATTTTTACTTTAAGATAAATTTTTCCTGAAAAACCATTAACACTCTGTGAGCTATTTTTTCATTTCGTTTTCGGTTCCATATTTTGATTTAACCGAAAATGTCAACAACGAAAAAGAATTTTCTTTTCTTTACTTTGTTGGTTTTTCTTGTTGTGATACCATTTTGCTTTCTTCCATTGGACTGGATATAAAGCTTTGTGATGGTAAAAAATTGAGAACTTCAGATTTTGATGGATTTTCACGATCTTCTCTTTCTTTTTCAATATTTAGGTCTTATAGCCCAGTCAATAGAGCGTAAAAAATGGCTCCAGCTTGCAAAAGGTATAGGAAACTTTATGTTTGGTACGATTGTTCAACTAGGTAAGTTATTTGAAATTCCAAGTTTTCGACCTTGGGAGAGTGCCGCTCGCACCTAAAAAACGTTTGGCAAATACTGTTCTGCAAGTATTGGACACAAAAGATCTTCAAGAAGTGGAGTAATACGCCATATTTACTCAGTTCATCTAGAAAAGGGTAATAAAAAGAAGGAAATGTAAAACATCTCGGCTCCCGGGATTGAAAAAACTTTGGAGATTAAGATTCACCTTTTGGAGTTATTCTCCCAGGATTATTTTAATGAATCAGAAATGCAGTGGCAAAACTAATATACCCTCTGAGAAGTTGCTGCCATAATTGCAGTTTAGTTTGAACAGAAATATCATTACTCTATTAAAATCTGTACCAAGAAATGTAATACCAAGATCAGAAGCAGTTACTTACCTAAAAGGAAATCTTTAGTTATTTTCCGTAGGTGGAAAACAAATTAAATATTTTTCAATATTTTCCATTATTTTTAATTCTTCATACCCGATCGTTAGCCTAGCAATCGCAATTCATTGACAATTCCACTCCAGAATTCTTTGTTTTAAAAAAAAAACTCATAAAAAACTCACTCAAAAAAATTATTTCGAATAAAGAAAAATTACCCGAAAATCACTCATAAAAAAACTCACTTAAAAAAAACTCCCTTAAAAAACGACACATCTACCCCCAACGATAGTTAACTTGCGACTAGTGTAAGGATGAGATGTGTCCAATATTGTTTTCGAGACATTTTTTTTTTAATTTTTTTTTTTTTCAAATAATTTTTCACAAAGAAATAAAAAAAACCAAATTTTTTCAAAATAAAATTTGAAACCGAATCTTGATTATTTGCGTTCGTTCGAGTTATATTTTTTCTATATTTTTTGTATGGACCTCAATCAACGTATCTCGTACAGGTAACGAGATAATCGCGAAAAGGTGATTTTCCACCCCTTTAAGCCAGTATAGGGGTACGAGCGGCACCCCCCCCAAGGTCAAAAACTTGGAATTTTAAATAACTTACCTAGTTGAACAATCGTACCAAATATAAAGTTTCTTATACCTTTTGCAAGCTAAAAGTACCCATTGACTGGGCTATTATTGAATTCGACGAAATGTTTGGTTATTAGGACGAATAGATCCGTATTGTTTCTGGTAAAGATGTGAAAAAGGAGTCGATAATGGATTTATGTGTTAAATGTGAGACTCAATTTTGTCTTAAGCGATTGTAATGAAATTTAAATTCCTTAGACAATTTTATAGTGGACAAAATCTTTCGTCCAGTGTATCAATTGGCACTGTATTTTTTGTATATGCTTCTGTAGTATTTATTCTAGAAAGAACAAAAGTCATTCACCATATATACTTCATGTTTCTTTGATTTAATATAAAACTCTGAAGTGACGTCTATAATTATCTTCTTCACCTGGTAACATGATTTTTTTTTTTCGTCTTCTTCGGTTCAATTAACTTTTTTTCTTGTTTGAGAGAAACGAAGCAATTTTGTCTTTTAATTAAAGTTGTTTTGCGGTTAATCAAAACAAACCTTTCATCCTTCCCATAAAAAACTCGTACATTCGTTTGTAATAATAAGCAATGATGTTCGTTTTTTTTTTCTTTCTTTCTAATATATATCCAAGAAAGTTTTCCAACTGTATCCAAGTATTTTGTTTTTCAAGTTTTTCCAATCAATACGAAATAATTTTCTTATACAAATTCTTTCAAATATTTTCTACATTTCTTATTTTCTGTTCATTTCGATTTAAAATAAAAAAAAAAAAATATTTTTATGACAGATTTTTCTTATTATTATATACTTGAAGCATCCTGTTCGGTTTCTTTTCTCCAGTCAACAAATAAAATCCATCTGAAGATTTTCTTGACCTTTATACTTGAATAAAGATATAATCCTTCTTCGTTTCTCTTATTATAATCTCCTCCAGAGTAACAGATGGATGACCAATCTTGGAAAATTTTGCCTTTTTTTCCAAAATATTTAAAGTCAGACTATGGAATATCGAAAATATATTATATAAGCATTTGCTTAACATCGTTTTGTGTCAAGCAAAAGAAAAATAAACATAGAACTGGGAAAAAAAATATGTTTGCAGATAAGAGAAAAAGAAAAATTCAATCCAAATATATCCAATTACAATATTTTTTCTTTTTTTCTGCAAAATATATGACAAAGTGAAAAAAATCTTGTCTCAAATCAATTGGAAAGAATATCCGAAAGTCTTCTACTATATATAACAGAAGAATATCATTTTAGCGAAGTCCTTTTAGAAGGATCTCCTGATCTCATTCAATTGATAACGTATCCAAAGTAACATGCTTAATAGAAATTTTGAACGAAAAGCACATTGCGACTAAATAGAGAATTTAAAGGCTTCTTTTATTCAGTTTTTAAGTCAATTATTTAGTTGTTTTTTTTTTCTTCTTCTTCTTAAAGAGAAGACATATTTATAGAAAATACAAGGAATAGAAAATTTCTTGGAATATCGAAGGGAAATAATATATTTTTATGAAACGTTTAAAAATAAATATCAATTTTCAATTTAGGGGTTATACCCGGTCAATTTCTCAAAAACGAAATGTTTTGTTGATAATTTTATAGAATTGTTTTCTAAGAATTACCAGAAATTTAATATATTCAAAATTTTGAGAAATTACTATAGTTATTGAGTGGAGCAATCTATACCGCATCGCTGCATTTCATCTGAAAAATCGAAATTTGAAAAGTGTTTTTCTTAAAATCGGCATGATTTTTAGCTCAATAACTATTTAGAATTATAATTTTGCATGAAGATTCTAAATCCTTTGTAATTTCCAATATCTGTCTGTCTGTCCATCTATCTGTCTGTATGTAAGTCTGTGGTAGCCAAAATTGCAGCCGTATTTTTGAAGTGATTTGAACGAAAAAAAGGCAGAAGTGGCCCTAATTTCTTGTATTTTTCTTTTTTATAGTGATTCTGTACAAGTATTAGCGACTGTCTCGTATCCAATACCTAAATTATAAAAACTTTAAAGAAATTTGACGTTGAAAATTTAATAATTTTTCACTTAACTTCCCTAATACTGTAAAAATTTTAAAAGGTTTAAAAGCTATTCTCTCATCGTGATATAAGCTAATGCAAATATGTGGTTATTTGAAAAAAGCTACCATCGTTCTTTTTCCAACAAATTGCATTATAGGTCAAAGGCTGCTCTTTATACGGAAAAGGAGTTCTTCATTCTAAAATTTCATGTAAAAATATGAAAAATGTATTTCTTTTTTTTTCATATGAAACCAAAAAATTGAATTTTGCATACATAAAAGTTCTTTTTTTATTCTAAGGCTCTTCTAAGTTCACGAATATGCACGTGAACTAAAAAAATATTTCCATCATACGAATTTATCCATTTGACGTGCAGATGAGTTCACTTAATCATGTTTTGCTTTACATATTTTTATTTATGATCCATTATGGAAAAGTGTTAAACAAAGGGAAATGGAAAACTATAAAGGAATAAATGTTTTTTGACGGGAATGCTTTCTTTTAAATGACGTCCTTGACATTTCCATTGTAGTTAAGATAGAACTTGAGCATTTCTTTTTTATTTGAGAAGCAGCCAACAATATTCTTACAGTTTTCGTGAATGAATGATATCTGTTCTGAAATGTTATACATACATATATGCTACACAAGACATTTAGGTATCTTTTTCATCTCTGTCATTTAAGAAATAAATGATATTCTTATGGATGGATGACATTAAAAGAGGCCTAACAAGAAGAAGAAAGTGCAACCACAATTGTCATGAACACATTAAAAATCATTCATTCAATATAATCAAGTTTCGTATCGTACAGATCTATATCTTTTAGATGCTTTAAGAAAGCTATTTGTGCTTTAATCTATTTTCATATAAATGAAATGGTTTTCGAATTTTCTTTGTAATGAAATTTAAATTTAAATAATCATCAAAAAGAAAAATTCTACTTAAAACATAATGCATGAAAAGTGGCGGTAATATGTTTTATAAAATGAAAAAAAATTTTTTATTTTATTTTTGGTTTTTGGATTGAAAATATTCAAGGAATTTTTTTTTAAATTTTTATGACTAAATACTTTGAAAAAGGAAAATTTTCTTTCTTTTGTTTGTTCTCGAAAATTGTTGTGGCTTTTGAAATTGCTACTTCGAATTTATTCTTTGATCTCATAAAGTAGTTTAATTGATATTCTCTTCGTTTTGCCTAACAAACCCTTCTCCAATCGATATCATTCTAGTCTATTAGAATATGCTTCTTTTTTAATGAATTATTTAAGTAAACCCAAATACTTTCATCCCAATTCTTCAGTTTTCAAGAAGAAAAGAAAATAACGACAACAATTCTCATGGGTTGGACGTTTTTTAATTTCATGAGCGCCTGAAAATATGCAATTAATAATTTCTTGATGGAAACTGATACACTTCTCAAAGCTTTTTTGGCTGAAACGCTGGTTCAAAATCCAATCTCAACTAACAACATACTTTCTATTTTTTATTTTCTTTGTCATTATTGACAGGCTTATAGTTACTTAATCGATTTATTTTCTTAAAAGATATTAAATTTTTTTTGGTAATAAACTTTAATGCAAAATTTTGTAATATGAAAATTTACTATATACCTTATAAACTTTTCTCATCCAAAACTGTTCAAGAAAATTCTATAATAGTTGAACGTGTAATAAAGTACTTTAGAGTTCTTTAAAAAATTCATGATTCGCAGATAGTTTCCGTACTTAATGACGACATCGTTTCCCCGTGTAGTTTTCTTCCATAGTTATAGTCCAGCTTTCAAGGTATGATATTATTTAAATATGAATTGTAAGGAAGACATTATCTATATATATATATATTTTTCCTTTTGGTTTCTAGTCATTTCGAGGTATAAAAATGATCATAATCGTTATGACAATCATGGTGATGATGTCAATATGGAAGTCATATGAATATTTCATATTCCTTTCATAGAATTTTCTTTACGTTATAAATCTCGCGTTATTTTTTATTCATGAAGATAAATATGTTTGTATAGGCAGGTATTTTTTTTTCTTTTTGTATTTTGTTAGAGACTCTAATACACTCGTGATGTTTATCCTACGGATTATCATAATTATAGGAAGTTCATAGGAAAAATTTCGTGCCAATGGCAGATTTTCATATAATTAAATCTCCATGATTTTAAGTCTAGAGAATTCATAATTAAAACAGATTTTTTAAGGCGGTGTGGATAGAGTTTTTGTAGAAAAGGTCATGTTGTGCGGAGGACAGCAGGTCATGGAATCCTAGAAACTTTATTAATAATTAAATTAAAACAGTTTTTCTTTTTTACGTTTATGAACATGTTTATTATTGACTATAGTACAAAATTTTCATTTTCAATATTTTCATCTTAAATTTTTTTCTTTTTTTATTTATTTTCATTTAATTTATATTTTTTTGAATTTTAATAAATTTTTTTGTTTTAAAATTTAAGACTAAAATTTTTTTTAATTCAATTTTATTTTTTAGTATTATTATTTGTGGAATTAAGTATATCAGGTTTTTGGTTTTTCATGTTTTTTTTTTTTTTTGGTTTTCAGTTTTTCTTTTTTAATTAGAATTTTTTATTTACAATTTATGCAGCTTTTTCTTTTATAGTACCTATATATTTTTTAAGATGATTTTTTTTTATCTATAGATTTGATTTTTATGTTCCTTTACTAGAAGAACTTCGTATATTTCAATCGTTGGTATTTTTGTATTTTATTTTTATTACATTTCCCTTTTTATGCCCTATGATAGGAACTACCAGAGGATATACTAGTTATGTCACTACATTTCCTAACGCATGGAAATATACATTATAGAATGGCTTCAAGCGTATAGTAGTGTAGAGAATCAGAAGTTATATCGATGTTCACCCGTCCGTGTATAACATAACTCAAAACAGCGATAACTGATTTGGATTAAATTTAGAATGTAAGTTGGCTTTTCCTCCACTTGATTTGGTATTGGATTTCAGAAAAAATAGCCGAGGTGGAGCGAAATTATAAAGCACAAATCAGGGTGACCAGACTTTTTTTAATGACATTTCGGATTTAATTTCAAAATTTGTGAAGCAATTTTGTTGAAATTATTTACATACATTAATTGTATAAATCAGCGGTAATATGACAAATTTCATTAAAATCGGTCGAAGGATAATGGAGAAAGAAATAATTGTAGAAAAAATAAACCTGTTAATAAAGTTTTTTTGATATATGTATTTTAAAAACTAATACACCGATTTTTATAAAAATTGGAGAAGATATTTATACTATTAGTCCGCATGTTACCTGTAAATTAGAGTTATGGAGAAAAAACCTTAAAATATTATTAGTTTTGCTTGTTTTTTCTCAGAGATAAATCATTGAACTATAGATTTGTGACCTACCACTCCCATTTCTAGCATTGGGCATAAAAAGTCGGCTATAGGCCGATTTTCAATTAATATATGTTTTTAAACTAATTTTAAATGAATCCTAAAAACTGTCACTTTATAGAATATAATAAATGAAATCTTCTTGGATATAGCGGAAAGGATTTATCTATTTTTTATTTAATTGTTTTGTTGTAGTTTTTATTTATTTTAATTTAAAAAAAGGAAAAATTATAATATTTTTAGAAGAAATATGATTTTCTCTTCATAGGCCGTCGTACATTGATGAATTTCTTAAAGTTGAGAGAATTTTTTTGGCTTCAGATATTTTTGATTTCTTTTCAAAACTTTTCTATTCAGACTTGTTACCTCAAACAATTTTTGTATTAATACGTATTTTGTTTTTAGAAATATATTATTGAGTCGATTTTCAGTGACTTTTAAATGCAAGTGTGATTATGTAGAATTTGTAGACGTTATTGCAAATATTAGGTTTATGAAAAAATAATGCAGGTTTCTAAACTTCAAATTTTGAACTACTATAACTCGGCTCAAACTTAACTTTATGAATCGGAAACCGTTACAACACATTTTTACCAACTAGAAACAAGTTTTTCATTCCGTTAGCATAAAAGTCCGAACCTTTGAATCTAAAAAACTCTAGAAACGATATTGCGGAGGCATCCTGGTTTTCTAAGAGTTTCCGTGGAGTGATGAAGATGATTGAAGAAGTCGTAGTCGGTTGGGGAATGAGTATGGTGTGGGTGAGGCAAAGTTTCCTAGTCCAATTCGTTTTATTTCTGCAGTGATTGTTGTGCAACGCGTGGCCGGCAATTTAGGGTTGGATCCTATTACAATTTCCCATGCATTTCATCGATTTGATAAAAAATTAAATTTAGTTAAATAACAGAAGGAAAATGTGAAAATGTAAACATTGGAAAAGAAATTCAAGCAAAGTGAAAAAATATTCTTGAATCAAAGCACGGGCTCAAAATAACTGAAAAAAACGTTTTCATAAATTTGCTTAAAAAAAAATTCAAATAACTCGATTATGTTTTGTTTGTTTTATTCGAAAAATTGCGAATAAATATGCTTCAGAATTTTTATTTGGAAAATTTGAATTCTATAAAAAAAAATTTTTTTTTTTTGGCAATAGGAAAATCCTTTTTCACATGAAAACTATTTTATAGATTTTGTTTTAAGTCCAATTTATTTGTAAAATGTGAAAAGAACACGAATAATAGTAGTTTATATGAAATTTTAATGGAAATTCAAGTGAAATGAAAATATTGTGTTTTTCATTTGGTTGAGATTAGTTTTTATTAATTTATTTCATTTATTTATTAAATAAAATTTCGTTTTAGCAAAACATAAAACACGGTATTTATTAATAAAATTCGGATTTTGTATATTTTTAATCTTCTAACATTTTTATTAAATAGTTATTCGTTTTTCAATTTGATTTAGTTCAATTAATGGAAATTTTAGTGAAAATTTCACCAAAAAATATGAATTTAATTAATTTAAATAATGAAATAAATCAATATTGGTTTAGGTGAGATCGGGGCCTGTTGAAGCATATTTATGTTTATAACTGTTATATAAGAATTTTAAAGCTAGATCGAAAATGTTGTTATTTTTTCGAATTAATGTTGGCCGAGAATGTAGAGTTTCTGTGACAGTTTTTTAGACGATGCAAATAATCAGACATTGTAATCATAACCTATGACGCCAAATGGGAATAAGAAGAAAAAAACAGCTGACAACGATAGGACTAAAGGCATGAGTTCAAAAAGGGATTTGCATTTTTTCCATTTTTTTTATTATTCAGTTCGACAGAACTTAAATCTGAATCGCGTACCTCGCTATATTGGAAATAATCAATTTCGACTTTAGAAAACGAAGAACTCTAAAAAATTTTCATTTTTGATGCTGAATAAATTAACAGAACCCGATTACCTGAAGTTAAATGGACTCCATATCAACTGGTTTAATAATAGAGCTTAGAAGAAAAATCATTTCAATCAATTCAGAGGATTTCAACATGCTCTTCAGTCTCCTTTTTTTTTGTCCTAATGAAATTGAAAATTAGAAAATAATTAAATTTTGTATTTGTATTTATTGTTTTAGTTTTTCATTTTTCACACTGGACATAATTTCACGTTAATTGAAAAATCGACTCGAATAATATTAATTTAAATTAGACATGATTAATATTAATATTTATTATCAAGTTGTAAAGTTGTTGTAAAAATTATTGAACACATTTTTGAATGAGAAGAAAAACTCAGCTGAAATATAGTACATGGAAAATCAATTAATTAAGATTTAATTAAATTTTAATTTTTATTATTTATTTGTTTTTTTTTTTTATTAATTTCATGTTTAAAGTGGTTTTTTTTTTCTTTTAATTTTTTTTTTTTTTTTGCCAGGTACTAATACTCTTAAGAAGGGGTTTTCTTTTTTTTCTTGGAAAATTTTTTACTATAATTTTGTGATTTTCTAAATAATATATTTTATAAGTTTTATTTTTCTTTTTTATGAATTTATTTTAAAAATGTTTTTTCCATATATCCTTTTTTATTTTATTATTTAATATTTTTAATTTTCCATTCAAATGAATGAACTCTCAAAACTCCTTTTGGGTTGCGACTGTTTTTTTCTTCTGTGTTCTTGCAATTTAATTGCTATTTTCTTATAAATTATATATTTTTGATTTTTTTTTTGACTTAAATTAATATTTTACAAGATTTCTATTTAAATTTTCTTTTTCTTAGTATTTTCACTATCTATTTTTTGGATACATATTTTCTTTGAAAGTTTTTCGTCCTTTTGATTTTTTTTAATAAAAGTTTAAAATTAAGATTTTTTTTTTGGTTTTTTGGTTTTTAAAATACATAATTTTAAATTTCATAATTAGGTTTTTTTTTTTTAGTATTTTACATGTTCGTAATTAATTATTTTCTTAGAGAATTTCTTTTTTTTTTTAATTTCATTAATTAAGAATATATTTAATATATTTACAAGAAATATTTTATAGCCACTAAAGTGATACAAAATCATTACCGGATGGGATACAATCGGTTTTGGTTGATGATGGTGTCGGTTGCTGTTGTTGTTGTTGCTGTTGCTGTTGATTTTTTGATTGTGAACTTTGATTGAACGTTTTCAATTGATTACTTTCATTAAATAGTTGTTCATTTTCTAGACGTTCCTCATCTGGTAATGATAATGTCGAATTACCGCTAGCTGTTATACGTCTACCCATATTATCATATTTTAAACAATTTGAATTTTGTATATTACAATGTCTAATTGGTTGTGATATTGATCCTTGTGTACCTGATGATGATGTCGATGATCCTGTTAATATTGCTGAGTCATCCTTAACATAAGGATGCGGTTGTGATTTCATACAATTAATACATGTACTTGTTTTTGATGATGTATTATTCGTATTTCTTTGTTCATTCATTGTATAACTTGTATCTAAATTATGATAACTAACAATTTCATCGTGAGGATATAAATTTGTGGTGGCTGTTGTTGTTGTTGATGAATCCTTTTTCAATATGCCACGTCTATGATTTCTTGGTAATGTTGCAAATGATGATACATTAACTGGTAGCATTGTTCCACTATCGACACGTTTTGGTATATTCAACAAATCTGGATATATATTTATATCTGAACTATCTAACATATCTTGTGTTACAGACACCGATATAAATATATTACCATATGCTGGATTTGCTAAAACATTCGAACAGAATTCTGGTGGTGGTGGAAATACACCAACGTTTAATGGAAATTCTTCATGTTGTACGATATTTCCACCACCACCACTAGTGGTAACACCCATTGTAGTATTACCACTACCAATTCCATTCATACTTGCACCATTTCCACTTAATCCATTATTTATACCAACAATACCACCAGAATTTCCAACTAATGAACTGGTACCACCACATCCTCCTTGTGATACGGTCCCAATTCCACTACTCATTCCACTACGATTTTCAACAGTTATTTCGATCGGTTCAAATGCTATAACAGATTCAGTTTTATTTATTGATGGTGTATTATTATCGATACCACAACTATCTTGTCGATCATTTGTTGTTGTTATACTTAAATCCAATAGTTTCTTTTCTTGATCATTAAAACTGACACTACCTTTGATATTTTTACTTGGATGTCGTCGACGCCTTTGTGTTCGT
This sequence comes from Xylophagus ater, assembly GCA_963422695.1. NCBI lineage: Eukaryota > Metazoa > Arthropoda > Insecta > Diptera > Xylophagidae > Xylophagus > Xylophagus ater. Next base: position 1,543,448 of record OY730478.1, read on the forward strand.
TTACATAAACAAACGATAAATGAAAATAGGATCAATAAAAATACAGTACCGAATGTACCCATTATTAAACCGAAATACCAAAATGTTTCTGGTGTTTTAACAAGAACATGTTGTACAATTTCAGTTAAGTATATACTAACATTTTGACTAGCTGAACCGACAACATTTTGTGCTGAACATGAATATGTTCCAGCATCTAAACTAGTCATATTGAATACAGTCAAATTACTCCACATCTTGTCACTTGATATTAATTCTTGATCAAATAAAATATTATCATTATCGAAATTTTTACCATTCAATTCCCAGACTATTGTTGGTAACGGATCACCAGTTATCAAACAACTAAATGTTGCATTACTACCAATATCGATATTTTGAATATCTTCGGTATTGAAGATCTCCACTTTTGGTATACAACCGAAATGTGTCTCATTAATATTCTCCCAATATTTATCTTTATGATGAAATGGTCCTTTACATGTTAAACTAATACTATTCAATTTACTCTTAATATACCAATTACGGAATTTCCTTAATTTACAATTACATAACCATGGATTCTCATCTAATATTAAAGTTTTTAAATTTATCATATGTTGAAATACATATTCAGATAAATTATCTAATAAATTATTTTTTAAATATAATGTTTCAAGTAAATTTAAATTAGCGAATGCCATTGGATCAATATAATTTATTAGACAATTATGTAAATCTAATGTTCGTAAATGTGGTAATATTGGAAATTGGTATGCAACTAGTTTTTTTAATGGATTCCCATTCAAATATAAGATTCGTAATCTATCATTTCCACTAAACGTATCACGATCGATCAATTCAATTTTATTATCACTTAAATCGATTTCGACAAGAATTTTTAAATTTTTAAACGTTTCCTTATGTATATATTGTATTTCAGACTTTTTTAAATATATCCTTTGTAAATTAACCAAACCTAATGTTGTGAATTCTTCACGATTTAAATATGATATATGATTATCATTAAGGACCAGAACTTGTATTTCGGTACTTAATGTTGTTGGTATTGTTGTTAAATATAATGAACTACATATTGCTGATTTTTTTCCATTGGTCCATTTGCATGTACAATTTGATGAACAACTCGATGTCCAATCATCACCGAGTGCTGTTGTTGTTATTAAAATTAATATAACTGGAAAAGAGTTAAATTTTACTTAAACATAAAAGTTTTGAATATATTTTCTTTTTTTATAACAAAAAGGAAACTAAACTTTGTGTGAAGATTTTTAATGCATCTATGAACATTTTGAACTTGAAAAATGAACCCGTTTTATTAGTTTAAATTCAATTTTTAGAAAATTTCCCCTTCTAACAAGGATCAACTTTTCTTTTTTGGTGTACTAAATTTTGGTGTATATAATTGATGTAAAACAAATGGAATACTAGGTATTTGTATTAATTAAAATTTATACACGTTAAATAAAAGTTTAACAATTGAGAGAAAACTTTAGCGTTTCATTAAAGTTTTAGAATATTCTGTTTTCTTTTTTTTATTCTCGGCTATTTGTATTCTGTTAATAATAGAATAGTTCATTTTAAATGAGTTCCACAAAAATTAATTTGTTAGAAGTCATAAAAATGATGACGGTAAACATTGAGAAAGTTTTTCACTTATTTATCGCGGTTTAAAATGAAATAACAAAAATGAAATGAAACCTCAAAAAACATGATTATTAGAACTATGAAAATGTTATGAAAAAGTTTATATTTTTTGTTTGTGGGTGAAAATTAATAATGGATGAAAATTATTTCTATTTTATAAAAGAAATTTATATGAAAAATGTACAGGAAGTTTCAATATTCAAAAGAAACTAGAAAATCGTTTCTTAACGAAGATTTACATGCAGTTTAGATAACTAAAGTTACTAACATGTATAATAAGAATTATGGGTATTACGATCGCCTCGACAACTTACTAAAACTTAGAGCAAGGTTGTCCAACCCGCGGCCCGCGGGCCGCATGCGTCCCAAGGCAACTATCAATGCGGCCCGAAAATATTCAAAATTAATGAAGCATGTCCATTTTTCTGAGGAATGATTTGTGTGCTTGCGTTCTCATGCTAAAGCTGCCAAGTGACAAACAACAGAAACAGGACCAGAACAGAAAGCTCTTTCATTTCATTTTATGATATGGATTTGTACATATGGTAGTAACATACTTGTCTATACTAACTATGTCGTGTTCGAATGCGGCCCAGGGAAACAAAAAAGTTGGACACCCTTGACTTAGAGTGTATTCAAGTGTAAGACCACACAATTATATTAAGATTTTGATTGAGTGAAAACTAAGCTACATTGAGCCAGGATTTCATGTATATTCTGCCCCTAAAAGAGAGGACTAACTTGCTTTATCGTAGCTCTGTAATAATCTAGTATTATATTTCATCCTGACCGGCTGTAAGGGCTTCAGAACTGGAAGTTTATATATATTAAATTTAATAACTAGTTCATGTACCTCTGCGTAAATGTAGTCAAAATATAAGGTTACCGCTGTTATTAGTGGTAAATCGTTGTAACTATACTTGTATATGATTCCCTGTTTTTGTTATAGAAAAATACTGAATCATAAAGAAATGGAACGATACACCACGTTTTACAATGATAAAGGAATATTCATATTGTGTACTATATTGTACGTTGTTTTACATAAGTACATTGTCTTATTGCCAATCATTTTATGTTTGTTTGATATAAGACTGAAAGTGGCAAAAAAGAACTCTGTCGGAGGACTACCTGTACACGTACTGTACCATATGAAAAACACCTTGGGTATTGTGTATAACATGTTTTTTTTTTGTTTTATAAAAGAATGACATGAAAATATATTTCATATAGTTAATCTTACTTACCTGGAAGATACATTGTGAAATAGATAATTCTCATGTTGACAATATTACCTTGGTGTTGTCGCATTTTCTGGAAACTCATTTTGCATTCCAATGCAATGTATTTGGGATCTTGAGCTTTTGTTTTATGTGGAAACTGAATCTAAAAACAAAAACAAAAATTAGATATTTTTTGCTTTAAATTTTTTTTTTTCGGATCGTTCGTTATTTTAGGATTAAAAAGTTTATCAAAAATGATAAACAAAATGAGAATAAATTTTAAGTGTAGAAAAGTTTAAAGAATTTTTCTTTTTTGGGCGAGCTCAAAAACAACTCTGCACGAAAAACAGGATTCCTGAAAGAAAATTTTATATGAGCTATTCTAATGGAACAATATTTTTATTAAAGGCTTAGAAGACTTTTCAGTATATACATACGTTAGATGTGATGAGTGAAATAAACAATTTTCCAGGCAGAAAAAGTAATCTTTATGGAAAAACAAAGTTTGTTCATTAAGTTTTTTGCTGTTGGTTTTTGTTTTACAACGAAAATCATAATAATGGGTCAGTTGATAAGAAGTTGTTTTGTATGGAATAAATGAAGCGAACGTGTGTCTACTGAGAGAGTTTAAAAACATAAAAAAAAAATATAAACCCACCGGTAGAGTTATCAACATTATATTAGTACAACGTTAGTTAAAAGTTTAAACTACAAGAACTTTTATTTTCCATTAAAATTAACATCATTTTAGTTTTTTCCTTTCTTCCTTTTGCATGTTTTGTTGATTTTTTAACTTTAATAATATTTGTGTTGGAAAACTTTAAAATTAATTTTCATAAAACTTTTAGTATGATTAAGGTCTAGACTCTTTTACATAATATTAGATAATTTCAATATGTCTATTAATATTATGAAAATTTTCAAAATATTGAAATAAGACTTAAATTTTTTCGTTTTAAGCTGGTCGAAAAATTTTTTCTGAAAATATCATCCTTCCCAAAGAAAATGCCACCTGGTTTATGTCCTAATTCACTAAATTGTAGCTGAAAGGATCGAGTGCCGCACAAAATTTGTACATTTTAAAAGTTACATTGAACGCGTTTTTCTCAGTGATTGGGAATAATTCAATATTCAGATCGGCTTGAAATTTATACAGCATATTCGAAAAATGTTACTTTAAGAACCGAACCTGAATAGAAATTCGTACAAAAAAAAAATTAAAGCAGATGTTTTTTTCACGGAAATATGCCTTTTTGGTGACTCCTCTTTAAGAAAAGAAAAAAGATTTCTCATTTTTTAACGGCAGGGAAAGTATTTTCTAATTTCTAGTAAAGTTTTTTTTTGTATAGAAATTCTTTAAGAAAAAAAAAAAAATGATTTTATTTTTCATTCTTTAAAAAGTATTAGTACAAAAAATTCAATAAAAGAGAAAAGTATTTGGCAAAAGAAAAAGGTTTGGGTTTCGAAAGTAGAGACAAAGTTTCTGGAGTAAAAAAAAAAAAAACAAGGAACCAAAATTTTTTAAATGCTTTCGGCAATAATTTAAATTTTCGCATTACATAAAAATCTAGAGTTACTTCAAAGAGCTTTTTAAAAATTAATTAATTTCATCTAAAATTAATAAATATTCTTTCTTTTTTTTTTTACTTTTCATTTCTGAGCCCATATAATAATTAACATATAACGAAAAAAAAGAAATCCTTGGAATTTGATTAATTTCTATGTTATTTTATCTAGCTACGAAAATTTAATCATTTATTTTGAAAAAATACCGCTCATAAGAGTGAAAACATTAAATTAAAAAATACAAAAAAATAAAGGTTTTATTTGTTTTGAAATCGGATTTTCAAAGAGAATACCCGAATTTCATTAAAATTTTCATTCGCACCACTGATTTTGAGCATATCAAAAATCGTGTACATTACATAACCTTATCTACGGTGTTTGTGGTTGAATTAAATGGATTTTTTGGGGAACTTTATAATACAGAGTGTCCCAATAGAATTTCTACACAACTTCCTGGCTAGTGTTCTTTAAATCAATATCCTTCAGACATCAATTATGCCCATCAGTTTTGTCACAATGAAAACTTTTTTATTGTCAACAAGTTGGAATATTGTCGATCTTCCAATTATTGAAACTGTTCCAAATAAATGGGATGAAATGATAGTGCTGAGTTTGAACATGGAACTTAAGTACATTTGAATTCTACTTCTGAGGTTATAACAAAGACGAAGTACTTATTTGGTATTCGTTGCAAACATTGTACCAGTTAGAGATTAAAGCTAATCCTTTCAAGAAAAATTGAAGAAGAATTTTAGGGGAGACATTATTGATTGTATTGTAATTGCTAGAATAAGTCAGCAATTCGAGCTAAAGTAGACAGTTCCACAATTTCAAATAATGTCATATATGTCTAAATATTGATCTTATGAATGAAATAAATAAACAAGAAATTTATTCGTGACTAAAGTGAGTACTCATTTTAAATAGGACCATACAGATGTATTCGATGTTAATGTATCTCTATGATTAGGACACTCTGTATCTAAATTTTGAAGTAGATAAATTTTCAGTTTAGGATACAGATTATATGTTTTTAATTGAAATGTAGATTCAAGTGAAAAATCGTGTATTTGTGAAGCCGCATTGTGAAAAGGAATACGATGTTGGGAATTGATTTTTTGTGACAATTAAAAGAATTATCATATTATCATTTTTTACATATTTGAAAGAATTAAATATTTGAAAAACTCCAGTAGAAACTTCAAATATGATTAATATTAAATGAAAAAAAAAGAAACCAATTTTAGGCAAATTAAAAAAAATGGGAAAATTCTTATAATGCTTTTGGGGGAATTATTTTTGAATCCTTTCATTAATTTTGTATTAACTAAAATAATAGCGAAAATACTGCCCAAATAGATGAAAATTTTCATTTTCTTTTTTCTAGTTAATAATTTTTAAGGGGGTTGTGTCTTATCTCGACTTTCCAAATGAAAAGTGTCCCATCGTATTATATTTCGAATCTATCCTTTGGATTAGGGTTTTTTTTTCCAGTTCATCATAAGGAACTTTCTTTCAATTTTTAATTTCTTAGAAGAATTTTATAAGATTTCAGCAGTTTTTCCCCATTTTTATTATTATTATTATTTAAACAAAATTCTTCCCAATTTTTTAAATTGAAAATATTTTTATACGAGAAAAATCACTTTAAAGGAAAATTGTAAATTTTAAAGCAATTTTCTTTTAAACATTTTAAAAAATATTTAGTAAAATATTCGAAAATAAAGAAATCAACTAAAATATCATTTTCGCAATTATTTATTCAATAAGGATTTTATTCAGTTTAATTATGAACAGTTAAGAGTCTAACAATTTTTTTATTACAACACCATAAAAGACATAGCAAACTAATTAAATTCAATTTTGTGGAAATTATTTGAAAATATCCCGCTGTATTATTGTATACAAAAAGTGTTAAATGAAAATGATCTTCAATTATTTTTTTTTTTTTTTTTTTGTTCTTCTAACTTTGGCACAAAAATCCCCAAACCAACCTTCATTTTCCATCTTCTATAAATTTAATACTTATTACCACCAACTCTTAAACCGATTATGGCAGTCACAAAAGAAAGTGTCAAAAAGTAAATTGAAATTAACAGCTATTAAATTTAATGTATTGCAATTCTTTATGAAAATGAGTTGAATTTTCTGTGCCACAAAAAAAAAAAAGAAAACTTTGTTAGAAATTCTTAATAAAATTTTCATATAATCTGAATTTTTTTTCTCGAGAAAAATGAAAAAAACGAAGTGAACTTAGAAATACCATGACACCGCAAATAAAAAAAAGAAAATTTTTTCAAATCCTCTTCCTATGAAATGATAATAATCAAAAAAAAAAGAAAAATGAAAAGAAAATTTCCACACCTCTAAAATTAGGATCCAAAAAAAAAAAAAGAAAAAACAAGAAAATCATTCCGATTTGTACGAAAAACCAACATTATTTAGAAAACATGAAAGCAAAAAGGTCCAGAATGGTTTTGGTCATCAACTACCCCAACAGCTTAAAGTTCTCTAAACATAAATACTTATATTATTATATACAGTATATAGTGAAGGGATACATAAAAATATTTTCCCTTTCAAAAATCACCCAGATCCAGATTGTAATCGTTTTGCTTACCATGACAGTTTTAAGTCATGCTGAGATTGAATACGAAACGGAATAAGCTGTTAATGTTTTAATCCGCTTATCGTTTAAGAACGAGAACGTCAGCGCGAATTGAACAAAACGTAAACAGCAGAACTGACAAAAAATTGTGATATACTAATCGTTTAGACACTGGGAAAATATCTAATAAAATTTTCTAGTCCGACCTTTTTTTTTTTTGAACCTAATATTACTTGGGTTTATGCAAACATTTTACCACCCCACATCTATATTTGTTAAGTTTGAGTTTTCCTTGGGAAAATCACAGAAAATTAGTTCTAGCCTCTATGATGGGCAATATTATCAACCCTATTTTTTTTTTCGTACGAATAGTATAGATGAGTTTCTCCATTTCGAAGTTTTCTATATTTTCATTTATATAGAAATGGAAAGAAGCTTTCGTTGGTTGTAGATTTTTGTATAGAATTGCGGATAAGTTGAATATGATACGACATGATTTTCTCACGTAGAATTTGTTTTCCGTGAAATTTTTTTTTTGGTATATATATGTTGGAAAAATCCAATTAAATTAAATCTTTTCTAATTCTAAAATGAAAATCATTTCGAAAAGGAACTAGGCCACAAGTACGTACGCGCGTCATTCAAATATCGTATTAATGGAATTTTTTTTTTTTTAAATCGTATATCAAAGATTATGCAAGGCTTTTTAGGACAAAAATTCCTAGGTATGAACTCGATTCGAAATATATTTTTCAATATTCGCGTTTTTTTTTTATGTTTCATATTATTCATTTTGTTTTCAGAGTTTAGTTTTTTTTTAAATCAAAGTTTCATGAAGCGAATAAAACAAAACACTTTTTATTTGATTTCTTGTTTTCTTCCTGAAAATTTCACATTTTCTTATTCTTTATGTTTATATGAAACACAATATCCGGATGTGTATATACTTTTGGGGAAAAGTACTATATCGTGTTCTAAATCGCGAGAAAAACAAGACAATATAATAGGAAAGTACATTTCCTGATATTGAAATGAGAATATTTCTAAGAAAACATGACTCGAAATCATTTTATTTAGTGTATAGTGATTGTATTTCGATATGAGTTGTAAGTAATATGAAATTGGGTTAAGTGTTAGCATCGAAAATATCAGTATTGCGAATATAGAATACAATATTGTATTCGAAGAGTATACTTTTGAAACTTGAAAATATTTATTTTAATGTAAAAGAGCAAAAAGAACGTTAACCTTTTCCGATATGATTCAACGCTTGAAGGTGTCTTTAACTATATTGAAATGTTCCGATTGAAATTTCTTCACGTAACCAAACAAACAAACACCCAACCAACCGTAGAAATCTTAACGATATATATGTATGTAATAATATTCAGTTCCTTGTACACTCAGTGAGCCTTGAAACCTTTTATCGAAGGCTATTTGAAATCTTAAGAACAAATTTTAATGCAGGGTCTTTCAATAGGAACGACAAGCCATTTAACAGGGTTTGGTTTCGAATTTCATTTAGTGGGTTCATTGGATTTTATTTCTTTCAAAATGAGACTGAAGCTGTAGTTACACTCAAAGGAAAAGTTTTCAATTCCTTTTGGCTCAGCTAATATTTTAGAGCTACCGGAAATTCTTTTCCGTTGCTCATTATGAAATAGAAAGCAGTTTTATATACAAAGAAAAAACTTTAATGTGTAATATATTGGCCATTTTGTTTGACAATTAGTTACCTTCTTTCAGGTAATTTCATAATCTCCATTTCATAAAGCTTGTGGTCTTTTTCAGCCAAAAATTCTTCCAATAACGTTTTCACAATGGCGTCGAAGGTAATAGTTATCCAAACCAAAGTGTTTTACAGAGAGCGGAAAAGATAATAGTCTGATAGTGCTCCAGTAACTTTTTTAGCTCACAGATATATCATCCTGAATGAAATCCCCTGTTAATATAGATAGATATACTTAATTTTGATTATACGAAGAGATATTTTGTTTACTTTTATCGTGTTTCTAAGATCAATATTTATAGCATACCTGACCACACATTCTATTAGGTGAATATTTGCCCACGAATATGTGTTATAATTTGAATCAAAGGAATTAGAATATTTATATTAACAGTCTTAAAATCCAATTTAGTTTTTAAATCTTATCTTATATGATATTTTCATCCTTTTAAAGTCAACTCCTGCCTATTTGGCAGGTAATGTGCGATTCTAACTTTGAAAGGTTAAATTAAGAACGAAATTATATGGTTTTCTGGGAATTCGAATTAGTTATATAAATTTTTGATGAATGAGTTTTATTTTTCAATACGCCTAAGTATATTGAGATTAAGTCGTATTTATGACGTAAAACAAAGTTATTTATAAAATAACCTTGATATATCATCATTGTGTCTATTGGGAACTGTGAAATAATTAAGATTAGAATATAGAAATGGGTGTCTTCATGTACATATAAGAATTTTGTAGGAGTTATGACAGAGAAAAAAGTTGGGTCTTTTGAAAAATATTATATTACCCATAATTTTCTTCAGATAGTCTTCATTTTGAGTGCTTGTGTAGGCTAACACTAATCTTTAAATGAGAAAACAAGTTTTATCAAATAAAAATTTTGATTGAAACATTTGAAAAACTTATCTATTATTCCAGAAAATTTAAACTCTTCCAATCTAACTTTGTTCTACTGTACTAGGTATATATACTAATTCGGGGAAAATTTTCAAAACTCTCAACTTTAACTAAATTATTTTCGGCAATAGAAATCTAGCACACTCTTGTTTAGTTACAGTATTAACTTTGTTTTCCTGGATATATATTGTAGTGTATTGTTTCGTTTTTTTTTTTTGTTCTACATACCTTCAAAGACAATATATCAGAATGAATAATAAACGAAAAGCTCTTCGACTCGTAAAAGATACAATCATTTCTATCTCTATATTCACTCTATTCAAAAACCAACAAATTTAAATTGTTCCATTTTAAATGAATTCAAATGGTATTTCTTTTTTTTCTTGTTGGTTGTCTGTTTGTGTGTTCTGTAAACTTTCATGCTATGTCAGTTAAATTTTCATAGTCGTTTCTACATAGTTTCATATATGTTGTACGTTTTTCGGTTTCTATACGTAAAATAACAGAGGCCAACTAAATATATGTATATAGTATCTGTATGAATAAAATGATAATCTCATTGTATAAAGTTTAGTATGTAGTTTCTGCAGTGTAATCCATTAAAAAGGACCCATTCATGACTGTAGCTGCTGCTGTTCTATCACGAAAATTTTGAAGAATCCTTCATACACATGTATATATTTGTACGTGTGCTGTTTATCCTTAGATTTCATGAATTTATCTTTTATATTGTAAAACATCTATATAAGTACATACTTTTTTTTTTTTTTTAGGAAAATGTTATTTTCTTGTACAGAAGACCATCTTCTTCAAAAATTTTCTATGTTATTATACGACTATTATATGAGTTTTTACGATAGTGCAATGGTTTGACTTCACTTAATAAATGTTCTAAAAACTTTTCTAGAGCTTTGATTGAAATCATATAATATAAATACAATGAAATTCTTCAAGAAAATTGATTTTACACGTTTTTCATTATTAGACTTTTGATTATCAATATTATATAATATCATTAAAAAAAAAATTTTGTATTTACGTAACTTTCCATTTTTACGACCAATTTTCAGTTTCAATTATAGATACGATTTTATTCATTACTTTATCGATATTGACGTTCCTCAATAATGTCAGAATGATAAACAATCAATCATTTATAAATCAATCATTTTTTGAAATTAAAAAAAAAAAAAAAGAACATAAAGAAAAAAAAATAGAATGTAATTTATTTGAAATAACGCAATTTACCAAATTATGTACATTGTTTCATTACGAATACGATATTAAATCGATCATCGATTTTCATTAAATTAATCGATTTCATTTTTGATGTATTAAGGAAAATCTGTAATGAAAAAGAGAATGTTTTTTTTTTCTTTTGGTTGGTTTAAACTTTGATTAAGAACATTTTGGAACAAAATATATGTACTAACAATAAGAGAGATGACTTTTTCTTGCATTTTTCAAAAGAATCTCCATTATACAAATATCCAAGCATCTCTCGCTATCAAGTCAACGAATTTTCTTTAGAATTTTCTTATAAAGAAGAAAGTTTTGTTTTCTTTTTATTTTAACAAATATCATGGAATAACCCAAAAAAAAAAATCCGTTGGGTATAATCTTTTAAGAAATTACATTTTTTGGCAATGGAAAAACTTTGCTTGTTTGTTTTTCTTCTATTTTTTTTTCTTTTTCAGCTCGTTTTTAAACCTGATAAAATTTTTGTCTTTTCTACAATTTTAAATTTATTCTAAAGAAAAACGAATTCAGAAATAAATTTTTAAATAAAACTCATCGTCTTCGTCCAAGAAATGATTTGCATATAAAATATTTAACAAAGTGTTTTTTTGCTTTGCTTTTATATTATTTGACTCTTAAATAGTGTTGTATTTACAATTTGAATTGCCGTCAATTGACTAACCCCACTTGTGAGTTTAAAATTTCAAATATTGTATAAGATTGGAAGTTCAGAGAGTAGCTATTGACTTTTTCAATTAAATTTGTTAGGTAAATATACTAAATTTTTTCGCGACTAAAAAGGACTAAGGTTAACCAAAGCTTTAAAAACAATTTCGCAACTGCAGAGTGTACTCACAAACTTTTAATATTTAATCAAATTCGAATTTCAAAATACAATTTTAACGAAATTAAACTATTTTTGATTATTAACTTTTAGCTTCATCAAACCACATATGCGAATTCTGGTACAGAAGAAAATGTACTAATTAAATTAAATTATAATTATGGAAATTCTGAAAATTTCAATATTCTTGAAGAAGTATATTTTCCTTATATCTACCGCAGAAAATTCATTTATATAACTTTTATGTCCTTGCATCTTTATGAATCGAAATTGCAATTTTCCAATTCGCTAATTTTTGAATCTTTTAACATGATCGACAAACTTTTTATTTTACTATCGATATTTAATAATAATTTTATAATAATTTTTCAATTTTCTAGAATAATTTCACATAAAAAGGAAAAGAAATTTTTTCACTGTTTAAGCAAAGTATAATATAAGCATAACTTTTGCACATATTTTGTATTTACTTTTATCATACATATTGACAATTCATATTGGTACTTATATATGTGTCATTTTTTTCTTTTATATGATTGTATTTTCCCACAGAGACATAATAAATCGATTTTGAAGAAGGAAATAAAAAAAAGAAAATTTATTCCTTAAAGCTCATTCCACCCAATCAAGAAATCAGGCCAAAGCTTTTATGTTTAACTGAGCACAGGGGACTTCAATTCGAATGTGTTCGCATTATTACATCGAGACTATGTATTATAGTTTGGAAATTTGAAAATGATTTCAAGTGCGATTCAAATTCAATAAGATATCCTTGTTCAATAAGAATCACCCATCCTCGCCCATAAAATATCCATTTTAATATCTCATTTTATAATTTCCTATAAGAATTATTATGCTTCTGTGTCCTAACTCTATAACATAATTCATATTCAGATATTGAATAAAATTTATAATAGGGAAAAGAATCAGTTTTATAAGTATACTTCACTCCTCCGTTTCATAGAATGACAAACGATTTTATGAACGCTGAAAATTGTGGAAATTATGAAAATTGGAACACAAGTGCAAAAGTGAAGTTTTAATGTCCTAATTTAGTTCTCGCGGTAGTCGTAAATCGAAATGAATCAAAGTTGCAAATATACTCGACATAGTAGAACAGTTTCTTATATTTGTGGATTTATTATGTATATTATCCGTAACATTCGTCTAACATATAAATTTGTTATTTACAATTCTTTTCGTATCATTAAACATAAAAATTAATTTTAAACTATTTTATACAAAGTTTAGCCAAGGACAGAACCCCAAGTGATTCACCCACTCCGTGTACTTATTGAGATAGTAAATCATTTTCCATTTTTAATATCTGATCCGCTAAATATCATACTGGCACAAGATCTTCAGTGACGTGCCGGACAAAGATTTCTATAATCTGTATACACTTGAGTCTCCTTTTATACCAGTGTTTCCCAACCTTTTTTGTGCCATGCCCCACTTTAGCCACCTTTTTTGTACCATGCCCCACCTTAGCCTTTCTAAAATTCTTATGCCCCCCCCCCCTATGTAACATACATAATTTTTAATATTAAAAAATTGAATTGTTCACTTAAGAAACTAAATTAGGCAGCGAAATCTAGCATTGCATTTAAATGGCCCGGAGCGAAAGGGTTAAATTCGTGTCATGTCCATTTTCGAATTGCCCCCCTTAACAATCAAATTGCCCCCCCCTGTGGGGCGTGGGCTCCACGTTGGGAAACACGGTTTTATACGGAATTTTTTTTATCTGATTTAAAGTTCTGAGATTGGTGGTACTTACGATAAGGCATAAAAGCCTCATGGAGCAATTTAAGAAACGCGAAGTTGTATTACTATGTAATTCATATGTACCAGTTAATTGTGTTACTATTATATTTTTTGGAACATATTTAAACTAATCGATTTTTTTAAGATGTCAGAGCAACTGAAAATTTCATAAATACTCGCAAATCTTACTTCAGTTTCTTTTGCTCATTTTAAACTATAAATTTCACTTTATTAAAGATTCCGAAAAGAACTAGAAATTTAGTAATTTTTTCTTATATACAATTTTAAAAGGATATATAAAACCTTTTTTCAAATTAAATATGTTATTAAAAAAAAAAAAATTTCAATTCGATGATGGTACGCTGTCAGAATCATAACCACTTACATGTTTACATCAGAAACTAATAAAGCTGAAGATCAATTTTATATCCATTCAATCGTTTAAAAAATAATATCAAATATCGGTCAAAAAGAAATTCTATTTCATAGAAGAAAAAAAAAAGAGTTGGATATATGAATCAACTCTCAATTCCAGTACGTGACATGGGTTAAGTAAAAAATTCGACAAAAAAAATATACTATACTATATATAATAAAATAGGATCAGGATTTTATGGACAGAAAGCCAACCTTTTAAATAAAACCTTATTTCATATATATTTTACAAAAGTCGATTCGTGTATTTATTCGCATATATGAAAATGTTTCAGAAAAATGAATATTGGTTTGTTTTTTTCACTGTTTTTCCTTTTGTTACTTTTGTTGTGCACTATCAAGAATTCTATTGGAATCGTATATAAAAAAGAAAAGAATTGCTTCGAAAATTCTTTAGAATTTCAATTTTCACACGTTTAATGGAATATTTAAATCGATTTTTCAAAATAGAAATCGTAAACGGTTTTCCAGTGAAATTTCTACTAGAGCTTCCTATATATTTGATACTTTTTATGATATTCGCTTAATATTCGGAAAATATTGCCCAGTTTCTAGGAATATATGGTTGATAAATGTGTTCACATCATTTTTTATACATTATATAAAACCGAAGTCCATCATTACGAGATCTATCTCACTCCCTTTTATGGCTATGGCGACGAACTCACCACCGCTCACACTCGATCTATGGTATATTCCTTCACACCAAAAAATTATTATTGCATGTCCCTATGACTATGGATGGCTTCGCTCCTTTACAGAATTTGTTTTTGTGCTGTCAGCATCTTGAGGACGGTGATCTGGCTTGAAGCATCGTTTTTAAGACTAAGATTGTGGTGGGTTTCGCTTATTTTTAATATTTTCGCCAGTAATAAATGTACGGACAAACAAATCAACATTTGAAATTTTATAAATTACTTTGGTGAAAATCGAATTTTGAGCTCTAGCGTAATAGGAACTATCAGTTCATCTAATGATGTTTACTGAAATTTTCCTCTGATAGATAATCCGTCAAATTAAATACTAAAATGATCGTACGTCTTTTACGGGTACATTTGGTTGCCTATTTCTGTTTTGAAAATTTAATTTCCAATACATTTTGACAATTCTTTAACGGAATGCATCAGTACAACCCAACTGCGGAACCACTAACCATTTATGTTGAGGAGATATCTACCAGAATACCCATAGTGATTCTAGTTTTTTGAACTGAATACTTCTAAACTCTGTACAAACTCTCTATAAACAGTACTGCTTGTAAATATATATACTAAAAGGTCAGTTACACCCCGGCTCATATGTACGAAAAGAAAAGTAGCTATTCATTTTTTATTTTTGATGGACTTTTTATTCTTATATCCCAACACATATTATTATTATTATTACTTTTTTTTTTTGTTATTTTCGCAATACAGATGAACTTTACCTTTCACAAAAAGAAAGATTAATTTACTCTTACCTTGAAGTAAACTTTTTAGAGTTAGCTTTTCTTGGGTGTTGTACAAAAAAAAATTTTTTTTTTCTTAATAGAAAAGTTTTGATATTCTTCAAAAATTTCAGTTCTTTTTTATGTTTTCTTCTTTTTCTTTTTCTCTTTACGCCAAGAACAGGTGACTTGGTTTTCCTAAGAAGGATCCTTTTTTTTATTATTCCTATATAATGTATCAAAGTTTTGTACATTTTCTGGTATATTTATATTCTTGTCCAATTTGTTTTCATAATTCATAATTTTGCTTCATATTTCGAGACATGATTACATAAATTTTATCCTGTCAATTACTTTACTCATTATCATAAACAAATCACAATAATAGTTTATGTTTTTATTGGAAAGGAAAATATACAAACGAGGATGATTTTGATGTTAATGGAACTTTAACAACTTTAAGGATGTTGTCTTTATTTTTATCATCCGAAAATAAATGAAAATAATTTGATATAAAAAGAAAAAAAAAAGAAAAAACCGATGAAAAAGTTTATTATGATATTTAAAACCTAGGCAGTTTCTCTATACGTAAAGGGAATGTATATGTAGGATGGCTATCGGATGTAAGAAACATGATTCATGTCGAGAAAAGGCCGACATGATCATTGTTAACTTACGGACTATCAAGGATGTGAAGATGTTTGCACAGCTGCATGGTAAAACTAGAAACAAGTCCTAAGTAAACATTAGGCATGATCGCAGGATAGCTATCCGAGTTGGAAACATAATTGATGTAGAAAGTAGGTCGACAACGATCTTGAGTCGGGCAGTCTGGATTTGATTGTCATTGTAAAAGGACAGAAATAAAATAAGTATTGTTAACCAATAACAGTATTTTTACTAACCCTTATCCTTTTTCTCCTACATATATAGTATAAAAACTATTGAACATTTTTCAAGTTTAAAGGTTTCAGATAACCGAAGATATATAGCACAATATGTTAAGAGCGTGTATCAAATTATAAAACGTTTTTTTGATTTTAATATACAACATACAAGTTATTCAGGATTATTCTACTGTAGAATCATCTAGTGGTCTTTATATTCTGCTATTACCTGACATATTTGGTGTATCTCTTAGGACAATTTTCCCATGATTTCGACAACAAAAATACGTATACATTAATGATTACAGAGTTAAAAATTAGAGTACAAATAAATTGGCATTGAGAGTTGAAAGGTTTAATAGAATAACTGTTGTATTGTTTGAATAATATAATATTTAGAATTTATGAAAAAGGCACATCAATAGATTTAGAACTACAGTGTTGAATGGTCAAGTCGATTAAGATCTCGTTTCTCGAAGCTGATGAGGCTCTGGTTCAAATCCAGAGCTCGGTTCTTCATGTATTTATATTTCTTTGCCTACAATAGAAATATGTTGAGGTTATAAATATGGTATTGTCCGAAATAGATACATATTTGAATTACTACACCTAATTTCATTTTCTCACTATAGTTGCAGGATGTGTGGTTCATATTTCCATGCAACTACAAGTCTCAATTTTCCATGATAACATAATAATTATTTCCCCAAAATTCCGTGATTGTTCACTCACTCTTCTAAATTGATCCTTTCCCGCATAATATAATAATTTGTAGGAATTTTAGGATATAGAGAAAGTTATGATATATTATTATTCATATTTGTGCGTGTTTTCATAGTAATCTCTCTTCTATCAATTTGGATAGTCAATTTTGGCAATATGCTGCCTTTTCATCATAATATAACAAATTTTATTCAATTTTATGAATTGTTATCGTCGAAATATTTACAAAATAGATGTACTTTTACATTTTTCTTTTTTTTTGTCTTATGTAACATCTATAATTTTATTTTATTTTCGTTTACTTCGAAATTATGATAATGAGTTTTTCTTTAAGAGTTTTTCATTTAATTTTATTGAGTCAATTTATTGTTAAAGTTTTGTTTTATTTTATTTATTTTACTTCTTGTTTTTTTTTTTGTTCTTCTCTCCAAAGTGTGTCTAACTAAAGACGTTTATTCTTATTCTTATTATTATTATTTTTTTTCTTTCTTTTTGACATTCATTTGTGTTTTTAGTCATTATCCCTTTTTTGCGACATCAGGACAAACATTTTCTTCAAGCCCTTAGGAAACATTTCAGAAACTTTCTTTTTTTCCATATATCTTTAAATTATTGGAGTTTTTCGGGGAAAAAAAAAAATAAAAATATGATTTTATGCAAATATTCAAGAAGTTGACAAAAAAAAATAATGATGATAAAACAATTTTATATAATATGTATTTTTTTTTGTTTTGTTTTTGGCATGAATCGAGACTGGACAAATATATTTTCTACGTGACAAATTATGTTTTTCAAAGAATTTTCTACGAAATTTCTACTATATATATTGTATTTAAGATAAAATTTAAGACTTTATACAAAAATATAATATTTTCACTGTTATATAATCCATATCCCTTTAGGGAATTTCACCGTATACACAAAACGATTATAATTATAATCTTCCTTCAACGCTAATTACTTTATAATTTCTTTAAATTAAATTCGTTGGCAGCAGAAAAACATCATGTTTACCTAACAGTTTTTGTATAATATTATATAATATAGTATAATAATAATAATTAGCATCAGTTCCAGACTTTATCTATAATAATGTGCGTATATTATTTCGATTTATATATATTGTATATTTTTTGAATAAGGCATATGTATATATCAATTTCTATATATATGAATTCTTGTAACTCCCCGATTCTGGCAATCGTGTAACTAACAGAATTTAAATTTTCTAACATTAACAACATTACAATTGATTTATAAATTTTCAAATTTCCAATGAACATAAATATGTTTTTGAATATATACAATGTTGATTGTTAATTTCCAGGAAATAATTATTTGATTTTACCTTGAAGGAAAAATTTTACACGGAAATTATTGATTTTAAATTGATACAATTTTCTAGAAAATTTAAATACATAGATTGAAGTCAGGTAATGATAAAAACGTTTTTTTTAATGTCAATTTCAAATGTTATAATTAAAAGGGGAAGAAGAATAACAACCAATTCCATTCATTTACCATAATTAGCTTAAACCTTTGTTAATACGAAATATCGAGTTGAACTTTTTTTTTGTAGAATGTTTCTAATTTTATCGTTTAAGTATTGTTATGTTGATGCTAAATTTTCCACATATCATTCTACAACCACATACAGGAAACTACATCCCACATAAATGTAGAAGTATAGTATATTAACTGTTTATTTAAATTTGAATCTAAATCTAAACTAATCTGGGGCTTAAAGAAGGGTCGTGAACGAAACATACTAACGCTAACTGAACTAAAACTTATCTGTCCGTTCGTCCGTCACAATAACTGGCTACAACTATTCTTCAGAGACAAAATGTAGATGCAAAGATAATGTCTACTCTGAAACAAATTTAAAAATTTACAGCCAAAATCTGAAAAACGTCTTCACGACAGAGATAGTAATTTGGGGTACTTTATTACCATTACTTATAATTTGTTTCTGACGGGACGTTTTAAAAAAAATTTAATTCTCCCTCTTCCTGATACATTTTGACATTGAAAACTGTCCGTGCTCGTAAATTTTGTCTTACATTTTTTTTACTACTTTATTCTGATTTATGTAATTGTTTGTTCGATAACTTGGGGTACTTTATAATTACTCATACTTCAGACAAAACGGAGAGAAAATTGTTATATTTAATTGGTTGAGCACCCTGTCGTTATGCCTAAAACCTGGAAAACTTGGGCTTGTATCGTTTGAAGAAATCGATCGAGAATATAATATAGTGAGCATTTCTGTGGCATAGTTTTGTATGGAAATGAGGGAAATGAAATTTCTAGTTAATTTATCTCTTTGGTTCCAGCAAATATTATAAATACATTTAAAAAAAATTATTTTTTTTAAGAAAGTTTAATAGTATTCGATAATAATTCCCAAAAATACACCTAATATCTGTTTATCAGTTGAAGTAAAATGTAACCTGAAGAATATATACCAATAATTTTCGATTCATTTATTTTACGTAGACTATATTTGGATATATGTAACTATTGTATATAGAGATATTCCCAAAACATGTTGGAAAATTATTATATCTACAACAAAAAAAAAATTGGAAAAATAATCATTCATAAAAAATATGAAGTGTTCTCTTCAACAAGAATGTCAGAACTGATTTTCATTACACAATAACCATTGTGTTGTAGAGAAGCGTTAAAAACAATGAAAAATGAGCAAAAATTTTCCTCGAAAAATATGATGGGCGAAAAATATTATGAAAAACGATGAGTTCATAGTCAATTTATTTTCTAAATTCCTAATTTTTTTTCTTTTTTTTCGCTTTTCTGAAAACTCGCCTTTGAATCATTATCATGATGATCAAGGAATATAATGTTTTTGATAGATGATTGAAAATCAGTCAGTCGGCAGATCCTTTTCTATATACACAAATGTATCTATTCTGGGAATACGTGAAGATATTGAATTTTAATTAGTTTCACCATACTTTACTATATAGGAGTATTATATCTTCATTTTTTATTTCGTTATTTTTCTTGAATTGATATGGGCTATCCAAGAAAGTATGTCCAGTTTTATTAATGGCTTTTCTATTCATTCATGTCTTATATTTCAACAGTTTGAATTGAAATAAAGAAAACAGACGTATGTATAGAAAGAATACACCTGGAAGACAATCTTCTAAATACTATTTTCTTTTCGAAAATGTTTAAAATAGAACAAAAAAATACTTCTTCTATATTAAAAGGAATCAGATAGCGTCTTAAATTTTTGCAATAATTACTTTTCTTTCTTGTTCTACAGTGAAAATAAATTTCTTTTTATTCGTCATAGAATTTCTTCTTTGATGATTTTTAATATCACTGTTATTTTTTAATTACAAATCTTCGTTCATTTGGTTTTTAATTTACTGCAATTACTTAAATTATTATTATTTTTAGGAGAGACATGGTTGATTTTACAAAATGAGCGACAATTTTTTTTCTTCTGAAGGAATTTCATAAGATTATAAATTTTCTTCATTTTTATTTATTAGTTTGAAAGTTATTTTAATTCTTTGTCACAATTTAGATATGCTATATACCATAAATGTTTGGATTAAAATTTAAGCTATTAATACTTTCTGCCATAGACTAATAATAAAGATTTCCAACGAATGAACATTCATCTTATTCTTCTTGTGTACTAATATCCCAATGCAATATAATGTTATTGTTCTCTTTGTTTCACAGGAAAAGCTCTTTTAATATATTCTTCTTCAATTTCACTTACAACCATGACACTGAACAGCACGGCGTCCATATGGCTAGGACATTGAGGTATACCAGTCTACAATGCTAATATATTTATGTATCGCGAATAATTTATATCTATATAATCACTTTATGTTTTTCTATATAGTCAGAAATTTTAAGCTAATAATTTCACTTAGAATAAAAAACTTACAAACTTTTGCATGCATAAATTTGTAGTTTAAGGTATCCCAAACCCCACGAAAGAGATTCTAAGAAAATAAATATGAATGGACGTTCTGCGATGGCGTTTTTCTAAAAGAAGTAAAAACTTAGTTTTAGGAAAAGTGAATTTCTATTTGAGAAAAGTGTACATTTCTAAAAGCTTTAGTTTAAGAATCACTTTACCATATGTCAAAATAAAATATTGTTCGACCGAATACTTTCGGTCCTTGCTAGACAAAGATTCAGAGATAATAAAAATACAAAAATATCAAAATCTACAATATTTTTCCGAGCAGCGACTTAAATTAACCCGTGTCTCCCACTAATAAATAAACTTTGTGCACTTAAAAAAAATTAAATTAATTAAATATACTTTTTAAAGTTTGGAAACATAAAATTTTTAATTAGAATAATATTTAGAATAAAATGAATGAAAACTTATAAGATTTTAGTTTGATGAATGCATTCCGCAAAACTAGTGAAAACCTTACAAAAACTCATTTTTAATACCTCTTGTAATTTCCTATTTAATGAAAAACATTATTCTATCGAGTAGGATAATTTTTAAGATCATATATTCTATATTATGCAATCAATTTTTTTTTCAAGTCATATATTTGACTTCATTCTGTTTCATGTTTATTGATTAAAACTTTCTTCATTATAATTCTATCATATTAATGAGGATACAATTATACCATATCATATATTAAATTATTGAATATAATGAAATTATTATCCCAAATTAATATAAAATTAGATTCTAAAATGGCACAATAATTATCCAGAACAAAATCATATATCATGAATTATTTTCTAAGTGAAATCAAAATTTAATTAAAAATTTTATTGGTAGCTTATCTTATTAGTCGTGTTGTAAAAGTTTTACGAGTTTTATTCTAAAAATCTAAATGTTAAACTTTGCATTAGTCTACCTCTACTACCTGTAGTATGTATGTATATTGTGGATAATGGGAAAATCTGTATGAAGTACTAAATCTTCTCATAAGTGCACACAATATCAATATATTATTTCTGCATAAACTACAGAAGATACAAACAATTCTTATATGAAAAAGGATACAGAATTTAATTCTACAATAAGAATTATTTAAAAAGTTTTCTGATACTAGCAATATAAAATATGATTGAAAAAGGTCGTAAACTTGTCCTCTTATAGTGAAAAATCACATAACATAATTTCAGTTAAACTTTTCTTCCCAGAATAGACTACGAGAATTGTTCCATTAGAATGCATTTATGTATTAAATTTCTTAAAAAATTTGTTGACGGTTTTTCGACTTTCAACGATTTTAGTAAAGTATAAGAAAATTAAAAAAGTTTATATAACATGCAGAAAAGAAATGAAGTGAAAACTTAGTATTGTGTTTTAAGTATAACAAAAGAAATATATAATAGGGGCATTTACAATGTTCTAAATTGTAAAACGAAGTGTATCATTGTACTATGTGCATTTTTATATATCATTACAACTAATATACTGAAGAGTTAATATCCTTAATATGATTTTATAATACTATGTCTTCTATCAGGAAAACGGAAAATCAATATTTGGACAGAAATGAATCATTTCTCAATGAGAAATAATTGCTTTCATAATTATAAAATTCAATTATATTTTCAACTTGAACCGTTTCCGTTTTCATCAAAGATTATTATCTTTATGAGAAAATGAAAAATTTCCACGAATAGAAGAAAAAAAAAAACCTTTTCGGTGAATGAAAGAAAAGGACTATAAGAATTCCTCTTTTCGTTCATCAAATTAATTATTGCGCGTTTCGAAAAAGGAACAAAAAAAAAACAAAATATTGAACGAGAAGATAAATTATATTCTTTTACGAAAGGGCATCTCAAGAATATCCTGTGAAAACATAAAAAAAAAGGTTACAAGTAGCAATTGGAAAATCATTTTCTTTTTAAATTTTCTTTACAATACAATACCCACACGTACACCACAATGTCGTGAACACAATTCTCGAAAGTGAAATAACAACAGGTCGCTACTAAAACTAAAAGAATTTTTTATATAAAAGAAAAAAAGAAATGAAAATTCATTTTTAGACGTCATCATTGTCAATGGACACCAAACCAGGACTTCATGAATTTTAAGAAATTAAGAAAAAAAGAAAAGAAATATTGTAAACTAAAAGTCATACTAACAAAATGTATCTTTGCCTTACAATTTTTTTCCTTATCATTTTACTTCTATTTTTTTTTTTCATTGAGGTAAAAAATGGAATTTATAACGTCACCACCCATTTATATTTTGCCCATCATTATCATGTTCCATCTCCGGCCGCACATATACTTTCTTATTTCAAATTAAACTTAAAATCCAGTTAGCGAAGAGAAAAAGTATAAAAAATGGAACGAATTTTCATAAAATAATTTTCTATACGTAATTCAGTTTTCTTAGGCAATTGAGGTAACTTCCGGTGGAAAAAACCTAAAGGTAAAAGGCAAAAAAAAAAATAACGCCAAAAATTTGATATTCTTGAAAAGTAATCAAAATAAAAAATGGGCAAGGTAACCTGTTATTGTCAATATATATATCCTTTAAGAACAAGATCATCGAAATGGATGTGGGAAGATGGGTTGATATAATTTTCTTTTTTTCTTTTTTCTTTTTGTTTTCGTTGAAGGATGTATATAAGTGAAATGAGCAGAATGTTCTTTATCATATATAATATTGAAAAAGGAATCTAGAATAGAATAAAATTGTATATAATTTTTATAGATTATCCTTAGGGGATCCATAAAATGAGCCTCTCC
Organism: Xylophagus ater; assembly: GCA_963422695.1. Classification (NCBI taxonomy): domain Eukaryota; kingdom Metazoa; phylum Arthropoda; class Insecta; order Diptera; family Xylophagidae; genus Xylophagus; species Xylophagus ater. The sequence goes on from OY730478.1 coordinate 1,567,186, forward strand.
CGGGACATTTACTTTTTCCAGAGCAACTCTTCTTCGTCGGTTTTCCCACAGTTCCACAGTCTTGTGTATATAGTTTATATTATTATTATTTTTCTTCTTTTTTTTTTGTACCACAAACATATTTTCTTTTTTCTTTTAGCTTTTCTCAGTTTTTGTCTCTTCGGAAGAAAAAAAGAAAACTCTTTGTCGTCTGGATAATGGTTGAATGGTTTGGTTTTTTTTCTTCTTGCTGGTTCCTCTTATTTTTACGCTTCGTCTGAGGCCTTAAAATTTATTGAGGATATTTTTGTGAACCGAATAAAGGCATAAATATACTATAAAAAAAAAGACCTGAATGTGAGCATCTATATATACTGGGTGTAACATATAAAAATGAGTTTAACCATAAATACTATAAATAGGGTGGTTTTATTACAGTAAAAAAAATTTTTAGCATTAAATTCAATTTTTAGATCTCGTAAGGGAATGGAATGTCAATAGGCCTTTTGTTCGGTGTGCCCCGTTCTTTTCTTTTTGTGTGTGGAGCTGATATACATATATTATGTATTTGTACATATATATATGTATAATAACGATTATCATACATTTATATGGTTTACACTCAATTCGGTACAAATATATTCCTTTAAAAGAAAATAAGAATAGGAACAATGTTTTTCTTTTTTTTTTTGGTTGTTTCTTATCCTCAGCGGGAGATTTTCCACAAAATTTATTGACTAGCAAAATGAGAAAATTTTATTAGTAGCAATTCTTTATTCCGACTGTGTGAATTCCGTTTCCATAGATAATATACATAGAATATATTGTAAGATTATATAATATGTAAGGTTCCATTAGGGATGAATGAATGAAATAGATAAATATATGACTGAATGAATTGTATATATTTATATATATATATATGCAGAAAAAGACAACGATTCGGACATTTTGTTTTTGTGTTATAACAATTTTAATATACACCCAAAGGACAATACTATTGTATCACGTAGTTTGTAAAAAAAAATCCCAATTCAAGAATTTGTCTTTCAATATAATAATTAGCTTTATAGAAATGTTTAAATTAAATAATAAACTAATATAAAATGTGGTTTATTTATTATAATATTATAAATTTACGTTAGTTTTATTTCATGTCTTGCAAACATATTTTTTATACATTTTGAGAGATCTTCCAGTTATCTGAAAACATATTTTTAGGCGCTTTTAAAATGGATTTCTTGTTCATAGCAATTGCAAGGCTTTATCGATGTAAATTTTATTACAAAGAAACTGTATTAAACCAAAGAATAGAGAACAACAAGAAGTAGTTTTCGAAACATTAATTTTTACCTCAATAATTAGCTGACATTAAGACCTATCACCATAAGGAAAAATATCAAAATTAGGCTGGATAATTGGATCTCTTCCAAAGACGCGGATTTCTTCAGACAGGAAATCCATAAATTACCTGAAAGATGGGCGAAGGTAGTAAAATATGTGAAATATTGTATAGTTGTTAAATGAACGGGTATTTTTACCAAATTTCAGTAAACCAAATAAAGGTTTTACAAAATATTCCCATATTTCTAACCGTATAGTAAAATTACTGTGTAAAAATGATTGCTTTGGAAACTCCCTTTTCCTAGTAATATATTCTTTGATATAACGAATAACTTGTTATTTTGTTGTTTACTCAATTTTAATTAATCAAATAGATTATTTTCAAAAAATTTCTTTTTATATTTTACCTTTTTTAAAAAAAAACGAAATAAATTTTTTTTAAATTACAACTTTTAAATTAGTTAATATTTTATTTAAAACTCATTTTTATTGAAAAACTAGTTTAACTTTAAGCAACTAACATATATCCACAAAAAACAAAAAACTTTCTTGCAGTTTACTAACTTTTTCTTATATTGGGTTTTGTTTTGTAACAAAAAAAAAAGAAGAGATCTCGTTTTTTCACTTAGTTTGCAATTTTTTAAAAAACTGACTATTGATAAAAAGAAAAGAACTTGAACTCTTCAGTTTGAACGTCTCTACAAGAAACTTCATTTCATGAAGGACCTAACATAGAAGTTTTTAAAAGCTTATAAAGCAGAAAAAAACTAAAAGAAAAGTTGTTTTTCGTTCGCTTTTATTAAGGACAATACATTTCATATCTGGTTTTTCAGAACATATATACTCGTAGGAAAATTGTATTAAAAAAGTAATAGTCGAAAAAAAAACTTCTTTAGATTAGTTTATATATGAAAGAGAAATCTTCTCATAACTATTTTTTAATATATTATAAAATATGTACTATATGTGTTTCGTATTTCTGTATTTTTCCTTAAAACTTTTGAAACAATTGGAAAAGAGAAGCAAAACAATTCATAAAAAATAACTTTTTTTGAAAGAAATTATATTTGCTATTTCTAATTAGAATTGAATACAAATTGCATAAAAGGAGTACAAAGTATTTGATTAGGGAATAATTTTAAAAATTCTTTACTTTTATTCGTTTGAGTTAGAATGGATTTCAGTACAGGGTCTTGGAATTTAAAAAAAAAAACTCATAAATATCAATTGTCAAACAATTTATTCGAGTAATTATATAAAATCTTCCTAAACTTCTATAACTATTACTCATACTTTTGGAGAACTATTTTGGACAAAGAAAATAAGTGAAATCGCCGAAGTTTGGAATCGAACCTAACCTTTTTCAGTATTAACATTGAGCTCTAAACGACATAATCCAAGGAGCCACTATGAATTCTTTTATTATCACATAGATTGAAAGTTAACTAATAATTTGCAATTAATTCTACACTGTCTAAGTATTTACCTCCTTGATTGATCGATTAATAAAATATTCCAACGTGTAAAACCATTCAGAGGATCTATAATATTTGCCTCGAATTTCATGTTGTTTGATTACCTGCAGGTATATTAATGGATTATATTAAAATAACATTGTACTAATTAGCAATTTTCTATATGATTTTCAGTTAATTAATAAACGTAATTATAATATTTTTAAAGTAATCATAAAATAATATACACACGAAAAAAAGGCTTAAAAGTGTTAAATAAAAGCTTATTAAAATTTATAAATCTAAAGTATGTATATTTTTGTATGAATTTCTATGCCTCTTTAATATGATTTTTGTTCTCATATTTTATTAGAATCTAAGCGGTTACATTGAGTGTTTTACTATCAAAAATATTGGCGTTACCAACGAGACCGCTCACACCATCCCAGAGATTGTTTTTCCTTTAGTATGTTTTTTTTATTGCTATTTGTAACCATCTGGATACGATAAGAACGAAAGAAATGTTATAACAGCGCATATATCAATGATTATGACTCTATTGGGAATTCATACAATGCTATTTGAAGGGTTTTTACGCATAACTTCCAGAAAAAAAAAGGAAAAAACCTCAATGTATTTTTGGTTTTGCCCTTTTTTTCTTGTTTACTACAAAATACATAATATTACACTTCATATAGAATATATCCTAGATATCTTTATGAGTATCCACAAATGGAGGTGCAAAAAAAAAAAGAAAATGTCAAAAATATAATATAATAAAAACATATCCATATAGTACTATGTGCAATCATTATGTCATCGTCATAAAAATGTATAAAATATGATAAGTGTGATAATATCATAAATCATAATTTCTTTTTTTTTGGGGAATTTCTTGACAATTTCTTTTGTCAGTTAGCAACTATATAAGAATTCAAATAGTTCGCCATTAGAAATTGTAATAATCACACACAAAAGGAACATTTTCTACTCTCATATGTATCATATTTATAATAATAATTCATCTTTAAATTATAATATAATAAATATATATGTTTTTTTTATCGTTAGTAAAAAGCTAAATCGCGTTTTATACATTTGTATGAAAGAAATTTCTTATTTAATTCAATGCTTTTTCAAAATCACGTTTTATTTCTGCTATCCTTTTCAGCCTTTCTATTCAATTCGCGCTAAGCAAATCTTCTATTAAAGTATGTTTTATATTATACAAGTATTTACAAAGTGTAAAGAATTAAATAGTATATACTTAAATATATATTTTTAGTGGTTTATTGTATTCAAATCTCGCGTTATTAAAATTAATTGAAGCAATTAGTATAATGCAAAATTTTAATAGGACTTTCTCCATAATAGTAATTATGAATAGTATACGAAAATGGATATTATTGTTTAATTTTGTTCACTTAAGTTTTTGCCTAATTAGACATCTTTTAAAATGAAGTTTATTCAAACAATAGAAAGTGTCTTTTTCTTTAAATACAGTACCAATAAGATACACTGGAAGACTGTTTTCTTCCATTTAAAATATGTCTTTTATTTTTAAATCTGTAGATCGCATTATTTTACCATCTCAAAGCTTTATTCTCATTCTATGAGAAGAAAGTAATATTCAGACTAGCGAAAGCATTATTGTTTTTTTACTTCGGGGTCCGTTTTCTTTTGCTAATCAGATAAAGGACTAGATATGGATTCGTCATAATGTTTTAGTAGACAGAATCTACTCAAAATATGACAAATTTGATTCAATAATCTGTAAAAGATATTTAGAAATGAAATTTAAATGGTTTTCTTCCTTTTTTTTTCATTCAAAAGGAAAACCTTCTATAATAGATTGTTTTCCCTTTGAATTTATCCTAGACATAGTTTGTAAAATATATATAAATTAGCCTTCAAATTTGTTTACAGAAAATAAATCTATTCAATAAAAATTTCAGAATTAATGAAAATCATTAATAAAAATTTTCCTAAAACTTTTACTTTCTTAGACCTTAATAAGGTAAGTATTATAGGCGTAAAAAAATTCAGCATCGGTTTTCAACGAAAGTATATGTTTTGAAGTCGTCGGAATTCGAATTGACTAATTTGAATGAAATTTATTACACAAGGCGGGCGGTGATACAGAAACAGTTGGTTGAAATTCAGTGGAAATGTCAAACCGGAAGTAAATTATGTTATGTTTATGTAATAACTGATTTTATGAACTAGAGCTTGATGACACCTAAAGCAATCTTTGGTCGAATATGGGGCATAAAGTTAAAATATAATCAGGTGCTGAACTGGTTCAATATTGACCGAAATATTTCGTCTAAGAAAGCTAGATGATTTACCAGACTAGATATTTTTTAATTATACCTAAAAAAAAAATTTAATTATTTAAAATAAAATGTATAATGTTTATTAATTATAAATTGAAAATGTTAGAGAATTAATTAATGACAACAATTATACTTGAAACGTTTAATAAATGTCTTGAATAATAACTGAACATAAATAACATCTTTAATGAGTACTCGTCTACATGAAGGTATTCTATGTAGAAAGCGGAAAAAGGAGAGTATATCGTCCTGAAAAATTTATCACAACTAATTATTTTTGAATATTTGATAATTGCTTTAAGAATTCCTTACTGATTTAGCTGAATTTTAGTACACATCTCTTCTTTTTCAATTTTTGTGGAATCTTCCATTTTTTTTTTTTTATTTCGAACCCATGATATACCAAAAATTTTGACAGGGATTATCCGTACTTAGTGATAAATCAGTTTACCCGCTCCAACCCCACCTGTAACTGTATAATTCAGTATTTTATAAAATAAGAAAAAAAAACGAAACGAAACGCTTCGAAAGATAAAAGGTGGAATGTGCATATGGGAGTCATAAATTATTGAAGGAGGTTTTTAGCGTTTTCGAATCCTTGAACGTCTGTTGGGAGCATCACCAAACCTAAAACGATGCGTATATGGTTGTATTACATATATGAAATGTTACAACAAAATCATATATATATAGTATACTAATACTTGGCATAATATAATTTACATTTTGGAGAGCTTATACGAAGTACGTTCCCAAGTATTTTTGGTTCGTTTTTTTTTTCTTTTCTGTTTTGCAGGAAGTTTTTGCACGAATGTTTGCATACACATTTATAATATTTTGCTGACAGTTATGTTTGCCTATAATTTTAAGATTTGATTCATTCTTAAAAGAAAATCATACTAAAAAAAAAAAAAAAAAAATGAATTTTATAAGAACTTTTAAGTGGAATTTTCTTTTTTCGGCTTGTAACATTAAAAGAATTTTATTCGTCTAAGTACAAAAGGATTTTGTTTTATGATTCTATTAAAAGAAGAAAAATTTCACATTTTTAAAATAAATAAATATAAAAAAAGAACCTACATGTTATTTTTTATTTAATTTTAAATTGTTATACTTTTTCTTATTAGATGGGAATTATGTAATTTTATTGTGTGGCTTTGAATATATGATAAATATTATATAATGGAACAAATTTAAATTTGAAATTACATTTTTTACAGGCTATATGTTTTCGGATGCCTGGAATCCAAAATGATTTGGGATTGAGTCATTTAACATTTGCAGACATACATATATGTCCATTTTTCTTAAAAACGACTAAAATAATCTTCTTAAAAATTGGTAAAAGATAAAGTATAAAGTAAGATGGTAAGTCGATTATATTTTGTCCGGAAATACTAAACCCTAATTGGTGCTTTTCAGCAAAAACATATTACATTTTACAAAACTATTTAAACGTGGCTCATACTATATATTTATAAAAAATTCGTAGCATAAAATTGTTCACCTTGACATACTCGTGGAAACAAAAAATTCCATTATTCTATTATTTTTCCCAGGACTTTCAAATTAATTCAAGGTAAAATGAAAAAGACAAAATTTATGTTCATATGTTAACTTAATATGCCTTCATTAACTGATTTTCATAACTATAAAAGAAAACTTTTTTTTTATGTATTAATTTTCTTTTCCAAGGCTTTACATACCGACGCCACCATTGAGATGCGCATTGATAATAAATTATTCTTGGGATTTAAATTAAAGTAACATTCATTTGTGAAGATATTGTTCAATTAGACATATCTATAACAAAGATTTCCTCAATATATATGTTACTTAAACATTTTTTTTCCATTTTCTTCAAATATGAAAAGCATTCAAATGAATTTGCAAAATGAGCAATGATTATCCCATGAGATTTTCAAAATAAGGCATCTTCATTAAGGATAATAACAAATGGAATATATGCTATTATATATTCTCTCAAAGTTCTTCGCAAATAAATTTAAAATTGTTGTTCATATATTAAAAAATAAACACATACACAACTCTATTTTCTTCATTTCTCAAGTCAAAGATGAGAATTATAGGACCATTAGAAGATCCGTGGAAACTGTGTACTTTTTTTTTTTTTTTAATTTTATTAATGACTTTGTTTAGAGTACCCTTCCATCTAGAAACATTCCAAAATATATCCTTTTTTTCTGAAATAAATACGATTTTTTTCTTTTCTTCAACAATATTCCACGAAAAAAAAACCGAACTGAAAATTAAATCCTGGATCTATTTTGAAAAAGAATTCGTGGAATGTTTTAGCACATTTTTCTTATAAAACACATGAATATCTTTGCAATGCCGGTACTCCATGTACATAGGCTGTGCCATACATAAGAATGGGGTATAGGCTTCATATTATTATCTTTTGTTTTTTTTCTTTGCACATAGTCGTGACTGTTTTTCATCTGTATCATCACATATCCTTTAATATGATTCGTTCTGTTTTTTTTTAGTACAAATTTTTTGACAAATTGGAGACTTCATTTCGATATAATTTTAATAAAATGAAACTGAATTTTCTGTTCCTTTTCTTTTATGATATATGATAAACTTAAAGGGTCGAATTTAAAGAAAAGCATAAAGATATTTATATATGAATCTGGTATAATAACATATTTTTTGTTATATTTTTAGAGATATGGTCTTTAACCTTGGGGAAAAATATAACTGAAAAGATATATTTATCTGATAATGAGTATTGCGTTATCTTATGTGCTTATTTACGCTCATTTATTCTGTTTATGACACATGCAAATGAACAAGCAACCATTTAAAATTCTCTCCAAGGATTTAGTTTATCTAAAAAACAGAATGGAGGAAAATATTTTTATATATATTCAAGTTATACAAGAAAATTATAAAATTTGTTATTTTTGGCTCCGCATAGTAATATGGAATATTGTTCTCATAATAGTAGTTGTCAATATATATATAAAAAGGGAGATGTCCAACTATAACCGAAATACATAGAAGCTTTTCTATAATTAGAATTTCGTATTATAACGGGTGATTCATCCTGAGGTTCAGGAAAATATTTTAAAATAAAATACATAAAACGAAATGTGATGGTGAAAACCTTATTAGGAACCAAAAGAAAAATCGATACCATTTACTGCAGCTACGCTTAGGTGGTCCATTCTATAGGTCCAATTTTGAACTACTTGTTTGAGCATTTCGACTGGAATCTGGTCAGACATCAATCGTAGTTGGCTTATCTGCGTAGACTTTAGACTTCACGTAACCCCAATGAAAATAATCCAGAGGTGATATCACACGATCTAGGCGGCCAATTTACCGGTCCAAAATAAATAATTAGCATACCCCTAAGAATATAAATGTTTTTTGATATGAACCTTTGGTGCTAGGAAATTTAATATTCCTTTCGTTACTAATATTGAAAAAAAGGGATGATTGATTTTCCCAATCGTTGATTTCAGATTTTTATCTTCTCATCAGTCCACGGGAAATATTATTAGTTTGAATTAAAGCTTTTAGAAAAAACTTTCATCAAAAACTCACGGTTCGTGATTGGGATTAAATAATTTCTATATAATATCACAAATTACACTAATTCCATTTATATTCCATTATCTTTGATAACATCCAAACGTCTCAAAATAGGAAGTTAATAATTTCTGTATCGAAGTGGAAGGAGCGCTTGAATTGGAGAGTCAAGAAGGAGGTCAGGTGCATTGAGAAATTTCATTTCAGAATAGTTCTTTGGAAAATGAGAAAACATTAGATCTTATTTTTGGATTCAACTTTACTACATACTCATCCTTTAAGTTACATATTTTGTACACGAATAATTGAATAATTACTAATTAATTTCAATTATACGACTGTATAGAAATGTATTATTGTGTGAAATCTTAGAGTGCCTTACATTATTGTTCAAAGTTTGTCGAATAAAAATAGAATTCCTAATTTTGTACCATATTTTTTTTCCGTTTTTTTTTTATAAAGTAACAATAGTTGAATACAAATTATTTTCGTAAAAATAAAATCTTCTCCCCTAAACTAATTCTTAAGCCTGGAAGAATGAAAATTCTTTATAAAATAATTGCCAACAAAAAACAACGTTCTATATTTAACAACACAATCCCATGATATGAAATGAACCTAACTCAGTCAATTCACTTCAATTATACTATAAAAGAAAAAGCTGCTTTATTGCAAATTTTCTTTTTTTTTTTTAAATCATGATTTTAGCTGAAGCTTGACCTAAACGGTCATTTCCTTAAAGTTTTTCTTTTGTTTTTTTTTGTATTTTGAACTGTATGGAGGTACCTTTTGTATTTTATAACAAAAGACGAACAAAAGATCTTTTAGTAACCTGACGACCATTTAGTAACGAAAAATGAAAAAAAGCGCTCACAAAATTTTTCCTTTTGTATCCTTTTTATTCAGAGAAATTGCTTAGGACGAAAAAGTCTGTACTGTTTTTTTTTTTTTGTGTGGAGACTAAATATTTTATATTATTATATAAGATTTATAAAAAGTAAAAATAGAATAACAAGAACTATACACATCTATATTTTGTACCATCGCGAAATTTTTTTTCAAAATACGTTTTCTTTACAAATTGTCTCAAAATACCTTTCATATAGCTTAATACTGGAATAATAACAATAGCCAAAAGCAAAATGAAATATATATATTCATCAATGCTAGTGGAAAAGTAAGGAAATCCTTGGACCTAAGACAATATCAGGAACAAAACAAATGGGAATGGGAAAACTCTTTCTTAAATGGAATATTTCAAGTTTAATTTCCTCATAAATTATAGAAGATGTGTATAAAAAAATGTTATTTACAGAAATGTGTTTCCAAAACTATATCGATTAATTTTCTTATTACAACCTATGTTTATACCGAATTTAAGTAAAATTGATTAAGTCTTTCATATTCTGAAGACTACGAAACATGTACTTCTTACGTTGAAAATTAAAGAACGAATTTTCCTAACGTTCATTATATACCTATAAACTAGACGTAGTCCGTACCGTACATAGAAATTACCGCTGTGTTGCAAGTATGTGAATGCTTATACTTTAGATTAAATCATGGAAAGTTAGAAAAGTTAACAGGAGATTGAAAAAAAAAAAATACAACATTTGAGAAATTACTTTAACAACTATTTCCGATCCTTTTCAGTTAAATATTTTTCTTTAGCTCTAATGCCGATCAGATAAATCCCATTGAATTGAAATTGAAATAGGCGATTTGTAAAAGGGAAATTTAAAATACAAAAAAGCTAAACAACATAGAAAACATAAGACGTTGATTGTTGTATAAAATTATATTTAGAATTCGTTACTAGAATTCCTAAGTATATAATTCCAGACTTTATTCTTGAATGTTTTTATATGAAATGTAATTTTTTTTTTTTTCTAAAACTTTGTTTGTTTTCCTTTATTATTTTATTCTAACTATTATTACAAGAAAAAGAGCTAAAAGTAACAAAAAAAAAAAACAGACAATAAAAACGTAAAGTAAGAAAAATGAACCATCAGAAAAGAAAACCTTAATCCTGTATATATTCCGAATATCCTGGTAAGGAATTCACGATATCCTTCTGAAAAACGAATTCTATGACAACATGATGCCACGGAAAATAAGAAAATCCATTTATAAAAGAAAAAGTGTTCATGAATGGTGAAAAAACTAGAAAATATCACAGAAAAGCAATATTGGAATATAATCAAAACTGACGATCGACTTTCGAAGAAATTTTGAAGGTATTTCTTCTAATTTTAATTGTATATAACAAATATCGTGTTATATATATTCGTTAAATAAACAGACCCGCGAGACAACACAGGTTTAATGTTCCAGTTTTTCATATTGTTTTTAAGTATAAAAAGAATTACATATCTAATCAAGGCGGTAAAGTGTATGTTTAACTAATATTTACAATTGACAGTTTTTTAACAATTATCATAAAATACACTAATAACGAAGGTGAGCGGTGAGAGCCCGCGACCATATAGGAAAGATTAAGCCAGACAAATTCAAAATGATAGCTCAAAAGCGATTCAAAGGATGTATTGTTTATAACTGCTAGAGATAGGATTATTTCTTTTTAAAGTTAGTTTTCGGCAGAGATTGCCTTTAAAAACAAATCTTCCTAACACAACATTGCTGTAATTAATAATTACTCGTAAATATATTAAAATATTTATCTTCATTGAATTAATTCATTCAATCTATTGAAAGATGAATTAATTCAATACATTTGTTTATTATATTAGGGAAAGTATTTACCAATATAAATACAAATATAGTTATTAGATTTCTATTTACCAATTTTGAGACAATGTAATTAATTCGATATTAATTACATCGATTATGATATACAATAATATCAATTATTTTGTTTGTTCTTCCATAAGTTTACATTATATCGAAAAGGTCAAATTTAAAAATTTTTAAAATCGCTCAGAACTTTAATATAACTTAATTTTTTATTAATTTCTGGTATAAAAAATTTAAACTTAATTAAAAGATCAATAATTAAACATATTTAATATATTTTATTCCATTAATTTTGTTCATAAATTCAAAACATTTTGAATTAATATGTTTCGTGTTTTCTATCATATCAGAAGTCATTTCATCAATCATAATTTTCTAAAAACGCGCGAAGTACTTTGTAACTTCCAAACAATTTAATGTTAACAAAATGTTTTTAACGAAAATGTTAATTGTGCGTTAACTTATTAATATATTATATATATGAACGTTAAAAGTTTACATGCCAAAAATTACGTGACAAATTTTCTACGCCCCCAACCGCCATTGACTACAATTAATTTAGTAGGAAACATTTTAATAGTTTTATTATAGAGATTTAAAATCATAATTGTATGTGTTCTGGGTTCTGGGTTCTTTCACATGAAAACCATATTGTTTTTATGCGATATTTTCTCAAAAAAGGACTAAGAAGAGGTATATACTTTGGAAATTCAGGAAAATATATGAAAACTAGACCTCCGAAATTGTTTTTATTACTATCTACTTTTGTATCCGAATCATAATCCATAGTTGACCAATTTTAATAATAGCATATTTGTATTACAATAGGATAAAATGCTAGTTTGTGTACAAATTGTTGAAACAAATTTAAAGTGAAATCACTTTTTAAACCAAAAAATTTAGGCCAGTTTTGCTGCTGTTTGGAGGTGCTTTTTGGGATTAGAAAAAATTGTTTGAGTTATAAATTATGAAACATGTTTAGAAGATCATGTTTTGTACGCTCCAATGATATGATAAACCTTAACTAGTAAGTAATTAGTAAGTTATCAAAGTTTTTGTTGTGTCTGCACAATTATGGTGTTTGTAGCTCGATTTCAACAAAAACATATCGAAAAAGCGTAGAAATGTCAATGCTTTTTCTATACGATTTAGTGTCAATAACAATATATGATTCCACTCCTGATTAGAAACCATCAACTGAAGGTGTCGACCAAATTTTATACTCAATTGTCCTAATAGTTGTCGAGGAATTATGTATTTCGATTCGAAAAGGCGGGTTTTCTTTATGCAAACTTGTAATACTTACAAAATTAAAATAGCAATATCCTTTTGGAGTTTTATGTAAACATATTCTCCAAACTAATCAATAATGATTTTCGGACACTGCAAAAAACTGTTCCCAGTTCTAGACGAGAATACTGCTTCAAAGAAATCTCAAACATTTTGTTATGTAAAATAATTCAAGTTAAAAGTATTTATAACAAAACTGTACACTTCTTCTCATAAAATAATAGAAATTTAAATATATAATGAAATTACGAAATTAAGATTTAATCTTTAATCCAAACCACATAAATGTGTTTTTATTATTGCTTTTTGCCTGAATATTCATTAAACTATTTTTCCCTTAAGTTGATGGTTTTCCTCAAATTATCTTATTTAATACAAAAACTAAAACTAAGAATGTTAACCCATTTAGAAGAAAAAAAAAAAACATCCTCAATCAAACTATTATCATAGGCTTATATCCTTAACACTTTTTTCTTGAACTTTTCAAAACTTTCAAGTTGAAGGAAACAAGCAAAAGTAAAAGAAAAAAAAAAAAACTTAATCAAACTTTCATGAAAATAAAGGAAATGAATGAATTAAAGGGATCAAAGCAAGAAACAATTTTTTTTTTGTGTAGGTTTTATTTTTCGAAATCCTTTCGTTTAAATGTATGTGCCAAGAATATATTCCAAAGAAACGCAGGAAAAGCAATTTAATGTCTCATAAAAATTTTTTTGTTGAAATACAATCTTCCACAACACAAAAAAGAAGATCCACCACAAACCATTCTCTTGATTTTTATCGTCCTCGAAAGTTTACATACATAATAGAAATATATGTATCCACAAAAACTGTTAAGCTTTTATCATGGTTTTAAGAGTAGTACACATTAAGAAAAAAAAAAGTAGAATTGTTTTGGTAAGATCCTCTCTAAAGGAAAACAACTTTTAAAGATGTTCCATCATCTTATCCTATTCACACATTTGAAAAATTTATCCTTTTTTTTATTCGCTAACTTTTTCTCTCTACTCCACCTTTTCGTCAAAAAACGAGCAAAAAACAAAACAAAAAAAATTTATAAAAAGTGTCCAGCTTTCGGTCATCTTTCTTAATCTTTAAAATAAACTTTTAACATTTTCTTGAATGACAAGAAATTCTTCTTATATGTGTTTCGTATTTTTTTTGGGAATATTTTTATAAGCAAAAAAGAGGGATTAAATCGAAATGGTTTCTTTTCTAGTTTTTTTTTTTAGTATAAACACTCTATTTTCACACACATTATTTATAAATGTTAAAAAGTTAAACTATTTGAGGATATTAAGATATTTTCTAATTTCGAATTTGTTCAGTTTTTTCATCAAAGTTTGTTGGATTTAAACTTCGCATAAACTGAAGAAAAGCTTGCTGAACAATTATGGGTCACTCGAGAACCAATTTCAGTTCACTTACGTCCAATGGGAAAGATCTAGAAAGAAGAAAGATGGATACCTCACATACTGAGCGAAGACGACAACGGGCGATATGATACCGCCTTTTCTAATGAAAGAAAGTTTTAAAAAAAGAAAGAATTTTCTATATCAAGTTATGGTTTGATCCTAGAGACCATCAACATCCGCTCAAAGCAAATATTCATGATCATAAAGTGCTGCTCTGTGTTTGATGTGGTATGGAAGCAATCGTCTATTACGAGCTTTTAAAATCTGATAAAACTGTTACAACAGAACATTTCACTAATCGAACAAAGGTTCGAGATGGAGCTTAAATTGTATGATTTTGCTTCATGACAATGCCCGTCAACATGCTGTTTTGAATAAAACTGATAATCTAGGAACTTCTCTCGCTTACGGCTTTCCAATGACCCGACCCCTTGATATTACTACTTGTTCCGATGAATTTAGAGCTTACTGAGAGGAGAGAGGTTTACCAAACTTCAAGACATTGGAAAATGGGTCGCTGAATAGTTTACAAAACCGCCAAATTTCTATCGCAATGGAATCTGAAAGTTACGTGATTATCTACAAAATTTTATTTAGTGGTCTGCAGATAAATGATTTAAAATGAATTTTTGGTCACCCAGTATTTCAGACATGTTTCATGGAAAACTCATCTACATATGTAATCTATTAGTACAACGATTTCAAACCTAATAAATTTTTAATATTTTATTTTGACTTACCCTTAAATATCGTCTGGATTTGAGAATTCTGACATGCTATTGCGGTGGTGTTCTTTATGTTTCATGTTTTTTCTTTTATACTAGATTATCACTTGAAAAGTCCTTTTTATCGCTATAAAAAAAAATTAAACGATATATTTTTATTAGTAACAGTTCATCCGATTTAAGATACAACAAAAAAATATATATATCCTAAACATTTTTACTCTTATATTTTGCTTGTGAAATAATTCATGGTATTATCATTTGATAAGATAAAATATTACCAACATTTACTACTTATAATGAAAAAGAATATAAATCAAAGACGGAAATCATGACATTGCGCAATATTCTCAATTAGCACCGGCTGTCTAACGATAAGCAACTTAATTAGGTAATTTGCTAGTAAAAACCATCAAAGACTTTTGGACAATATTTCTGGCCAATTACCTGACAGTTTCGAAAGAATGAAAAAGCATAAGACAAGATAAGACAAAACAACGAGAAATCGATATTATCCTAGATTTTTCTTTTTCTCACACGAAAATCCAAAACCATTGCAAATAATATATTTTGCCTTATTTTTAGAGGGCAATAAGGAAAGATTTAACAGCTACTATATAGATATATATATATATATATTCCATAAAAGAGGCAAGAAAGAAATAGAAACCATTAAGCCAAACACAACAAGTGATTTCTTATATAATGATATCAAACTTCCTGTAAAAAGAATCAACTTCAGATATAATACTTAACAATGACCGGATAGAGGAAATGATAACGTAATGATATCGAAAATCCAAATACCTACAACGATTATTTAACTTATACCGCAAATCCCATATATTTAAGAATCTATGATAAATCCTTTAAAAACACCTCCTTGAGTATAGTACATTTTTTTTTACGAAATAGAATATAATCATTATTTATTGGAAGATCAAAGATCAATTCAAATTCTTTTGGGAGCCTTTATATTGATAAAATCGATTTTTTTTAGACATTCAAAGTTTATATTTAGTTACGTGTTCTGTATAGGCAGACTTTTAGGATATGGTGTTTTCATTTGATGTAAGAATCCATAAGTAATTGGACATTTTAATTAATGTCAAGCGAAAGGGACCTAATATATTATAGATAATTTAAATATCGTATAAGGTAAATGTCCCAATTATCGATAACTTAAGTTATAAGAAAACTTACGTAGTAGGTTGATAATTAGGATATTTAATTTAGATGTTTCTATTTTGATTTCATGAGTTAATTTAAAAGGTATAAAATCAATTTAATATCAAACAAATTGACGTTAACTATAGATTCTAAAATATTTTCTAAAAATATAATTAATACTGATTAATTTAACAATTAGGGTTACGAAAAATTATCACTTCATGCCTATTTCGGTATAGATTGCAACTTCATCAAGATATACTAGTAAAACTATAAAATTCAGAATTTATGAGGTTCCAGATTACAGGCTAACCAACAGTTTATATAACAATACTGTGGGTTAGATTTTAGCCAAAGATTGCAAGATTTCCTTTTGAATAATTAAACAATAAAATTTCGAAGGGATTATTTGGAAAGTAAAGAAGGAGGAGTTTCTCACTTGTGGCTGACAAGGATAAAATTATTTTTGATTTGAGTGGGAAATGACCATTAATTGATTTTCCGAAAGCCCACTCAACTCAATGTATAATTTGAAAAGTTTTTACTTCATCAAAACGATAGGGTTTTCAATATTTCATTATATAGGTATCAAAGGTTTAGTTTCACTCAATCAAATTGCATTAAAATATCATTTCCTTTTTTGTCATTTTACATTTCGAAGGGAAAAGTTTTCATTGAAAATTTTCATAAAAAAAAAATTGAATTTGTTTAACATAGACAATCTGTGAAAATACTCTAATGGAGAATTTTTCTTTTTCTACTTTGCTACAAACTAAAATTAATTTTCACTTTTAAAAATTAAATTTGAATTCATGAATTCATTAATTAATACGCTTTTAAAGTAGTTTTAAAGCACTTTAAGTTTCTTCAAAAATAATTAGTTCCATGTCCGTCCAGCGGCTTCTTTAAATCGTTAATAAAACATAAACGGCTACTCCGATTTTCTTGAAACTTTCGCAGTTTGTGTAATGTTCGACGATTGATTATACTTATGTATATAGCAACACTATTTGGAAATCCTTTTTTGGTCAAAAAAAATGACAAATCACTGGACCTATTTCGACAAATTTATTCTGCTTATATACTTGACTCTAACTTAGAACTAACTAGTTGATAGTGTTGAATGTGCAAGGACATTATCGGGAAAGTTTCATAGCAGTCAGGCCAGAATAGAATAATACGTAAATTCACTGCTATCGTTTGCTACTCATTTTTCTAATTCTTTTGTTGATAAATTTTCATTTTTACATATAAAATACGTGCTAATTAAATCCCAAGCGACATGATTTAATTAACACAACAATATAAATTTATAATTCGATCTAATACAAAAATTTTCATTTTCTAGTTAATAAGGGATAAGTTACTATAAAATCAAAAATGTTTACTTTTGAAAAGAAACTTTCTCCTAAAAATACTCATTAAACTTAAACTTATTCAACAGGTAAAATTATGTAAAATATAATTTTCTAGAAAATAAACTAAGAAAATTTCGAAAAGTATACAACCTTAGGCTAACGGAAAATTTTTCATTTCAATAATCATTTCATTCAGTTGAATTATTGAATTAAAATTAACTGAAACGTAAAGAATTCTTCTATTAATTACTAGAAAAACAAAAATTAATTGAATTTATTGTATATTTTAAAGAAAACACTTCAGTGTTAAATTAAATTTTTAAAATTTTTCCAAATAAAAAAAAAAGACCAACTTTCTACACCTTAAAATTTCGTTATTTAAATAATGGTAGAAAATTTTCATAATGAAATTTTCTTTATTAGTAGTAACAGAAATGAGTTAACAAACTTAAATATTAACTTTAAAAGCTTCCAAAATAATGTTGAGAAATATTTTTCAAATAACGTCAAAACGAAAGTTTTTTGTTTGAAAATATTTTCGTTTTTCGGAAAATTAAAAATATGAAAAGAAAACATTTTACACTGAGACAAACTTGTTAAATAGAAATTTCTTAATCTTAACTAAATTGAAATGGATTAGTTTAATTATAGACTAGAGAAAATATTCTGTACGGGTGGGAAGAATATACAAGTATAAATTTATTTAAATTTCAATCCTTTCGTTCATTTACAGTATATGGATTAAATCCAAATTGATTTTAATGAAATTTTGAATTCTGAATCAAGATGGAAATATATTGGAAATATATAATAAGGTTTAAGGAGTTTTTGTAGAAACTAGAAGTCTATAAGCTGATTTGAAAGTTGATTTAAGTTTTGATCGTTAATAGTTACGATTAAGAAATTGAATTATGCTCTAGACAGATCTCTGATTTTAATTACAATAATTATTTTTTAATGATATTTCTGGATGACCCGTGACACATCTTCTTTTTTCCACAATGATCATTATTCTTGTCATTCCAAAAGATTCAAAAAATTTTTATTTTGTTTATAATTTTCAAAATAGAATGTTTATTCATTTTGATTTAATAGAATTAATTTTTTTAAAATTGTTTTTAGTAAATTTTAAGGAATTTTTAGAATAATAAACATTTTTCCTCCTTTTAAGTTTATGTGAAAGAAGAAAACATGTCAAAATCAGATGAAATTTTTAAAATGTTCAAATGTAGATAGCCCTATAAACATTGTGAGGCGAAAATTCGGGACCTCTTCACAATTTCATTTGATAATTAAAAAAATAATGATGCTTGAAATAGATACCTAAAATTGATCATTATTACGTAAATAAAGGTCATTATCGAGTTTTAATGACCGATTGGGCAATAATGAGCATTAAAAGCGGAGATCTATCTAGGATATTAGACAATTTAAAATTATACATTTTCTCCGCTCACAGGAATATTGATTGCATTTGATTTTGAGTTCGATTTTCAAAGTATTTCCCTCCGTGTACGTTGGATAAGAAAACATTAAGATCGATTTCAAATTTTAAAATAACATTGTTTTTTAGAGAGTACGACGTAATCAAATATTTTCATATTTTCCTATTTTCGTTTTTGTTATTAGTTAAGATTTTCTCGTTTTTCTTTTTTTTTTCTTCATTTCATATCATATTTGATGGCGAAATTTTGCATTATTTAAAGCGTATTTGCTCTTATTTTATCCTCAAGCAAACTATATATTTAATATTATCATTCCTCGAGTTTTCCTTCAGTTTTTGTCTTAGTCTCCTTAGTGGATTTCTTCTTTTTTTTGCTCCTGTTTTTAATATTGCGACTATATTATTGTTCTTTGAAATAACATAAGGAAATTCTTTATGCTCGAAGACAATACAACTTCTGTGTTTTTCAATTTGTTTTATATTTGAGATCATCTTTTGAAATCATTTGTATTTTTTTTTTTTTTTGATTAAATTTGAAATATGTAATATCATCTTATTTGTTTTTTTTTTTTTTGTTTGGCTCGTTTTTTTTATATCTTGTGGAATACCTACACACTCCAGAAATGTCCTATTTTCTTGGTATTCTACAATATATAGTATATAGAAAATGTCGACGGAAAATTTTTTTTGATGTACACCCATTTAATACTGTAAACGACGTTACTTTCATGTCATGTCAAATTTTAGATATAATTAATGTCTAAAGTGAAAAATAAAATTAATTATACATAATATTGTGGAAACCACTCTATTGAACACATCACTTACAGGCGCTTGTAATTTGTAATTAGTTTGTACATAAATAATATAAAAATAAACATTTTATGCTATCATAGACAAGGCATTAGAACATGTTTTATTAACAATATTATTTTAAGTATTTAATAATTTCGTTTTTTTTTGCAGTATTTACGCTAATCAAAATACAATTAAGGTAATTTTGATTTAACTTTGATTTTGTTAAAAAAAAAAACTTTTCATACGAATTGTTTAAGGTTGCCTGAGCTTTTTTTTATTGTTAAATGTTATGAAATATTTACAAGATTTAATTAATGAAAAACACGAAATAATCTTTTGAAGAATAACAAATTAATTCCGGAAGCTTAGCAAAAATTTTCTATGTAAATTTTTTAAAAAAAAAAACGAGTTTTGAACTTTCTGGCAAGGCTTTTACGTATTAAAGTTAAAATGAAAACTTTGAAACATTTGTAAGTTTATTTTTGTTTATTTTTATTCATTTGTAAGGAAGTCTGGGATTTGTATGGTTTTGATTTTTTGTTTGGGCATAATATGTCGAGAGTGCATGCAGAGATAATTTATTGATATTCGGTAGATAGATTCTGTTTTCTTTTTTAACTAATAATTTGATTAATTTCAGGAACTAAATGGTAAACCAAAAGCATATGATTTTGTACTAGAATTTTGTAAGTATACTCCAAAAAAAAAAGTTGGGGATTCCAACCTATAAGAAACCTATAGAAACATAAATTGTATTGATGCTTTTTTAGATGTCATTGCAACTAAATATATGAAGTTCCTTTATATAAATTCTGTAATGACTCTTAAGATTCAGTTTCATGTAATCTGGAACAAAATTTTAATAGCGACAACTAGTCAATTTTGGTGTACATCATATGACCAGAAAGGTGAAAGGGTATGTATGTATGTTCTAAAGAGCATCATCAAGATTTTAAGTTTACTATATGATATGTATGTATATGTGGTAAATAACTTTCGTATTTCCAATAATCTATAAGAAAATTGAACTTGAATATTTTATGTCTAAAAACGTTGGTTGGTTAGTTTGCTACAGGATATATGGACATGAGATCTGTCGGATGTAAGGTAAAAAATTTATACTTTCTTTTGATATTTGAAATATTTCCATAATATTAATATTGTATATTTTTAAAATATTGACATGTCTTTCAATCGAACTTATTAATATATCAATTATTGATAGATAAAGAAGTCAAAATGAAATTCAATCAACGAACGAACGCGAATATCTTTTGCTTGAAAATTTAAAGATGATAAAAGTATTTATCATATTACTGAACATTATATAAAAAATATGATGGCATATTCTTTTTCACCTGACAGATTTCAAATTATGTGCTACATCTCACAGATCTTTTATCTCCAAATGGTATGGCTGGCTTCCCGCACTTCAGATGGAAACACATACATAACATTTTCTTCTGAAATACTTTAAATAATATGTGAAAATTTTTAAAAGGTATAACCACAAAAAGGAATACATGAAAATAAGCATAATTCTGTTTTTTTCTTTTTTTTTTTAAATGTCATACCTCATTACCCGATCTTATTCAGATTCGGCAACTGAGTGAAAAAAGGTAATATTTTCGGGTTTAAAAGTTTTTGAAGAGAATCTTTGGTAATGTCTCTTATCTTTGAGGTACCTGTAGCACAAACCAGCAAGAAGAAAAATGAAAACTTTGTAAATTACAATTTTCATCGTGGTGACGTTCAATAAAAAAAAAAGTTAAAGGGGACTACATATAATATTTGAACTTGAGTACTTGACTATAGAAGGATAAATGTTAGATGGATATCGAAACTCTTATGGGTTATGTTGCTATGATTGTATGTATATGTGCAGTCATTTCAGTAACATTTCTTCATCATCCAAAGATTAGATGTTGCGGAGAAGAAAAAGAAGTCGAGAAGATAAGACGAAATGATAAAAAATGAACGGCATATTCTTCTTTTCCTTTTCCTTTCAAATGAAAAAGAAAAACTGAAACTCATAATGTTAGTGATTTGTGCAAAATTTATGGGAAAATGTTTTTTTTTTCCATAATATAACATTTTCAATCGATATCGACGTCTTGAAGAAAGAAAAATATACGACAGGCGAGTTGTTTAATATATACTTTTTTGTTGTTGAATTGATTGAAGGCGGCGACATTTGTTTTGATTGTAGAGAAAGACATCAAGTTCTTCTATTCAAGATACAAAATCGTGTTCATATTCGTTACTCTGCAATTTACTCCTGACTTTTGGTTATATATTGAATAATTGACATAATATAGGGTGGCCACTGGAAGACTGAAGGGCCTGGAAAATTCATATATTGTTCATTTTAAATCTTCTTTATATAGAGCATCCCTTGGAGATTAAAATGGCTACATATGATGTCCAGCAATGAGCAAACCTCATTGAGTTTTTCTATTTCAGTAAAAGATCAATTATGAGGACCTGAAATCTCGCGAACGATCATGGAAAATGCTGTGGAGTACTTGTGAGCAGGAAAATGGTGATCATTTGAAGGATGTTGTTTTTCACACATAATACTGAAAAGAATACATTAATTATATTTCCAAACAAAAAAAATTCAATGTCTCAATGGACACCCTGTATCATGGTATTTCATGGAAAAAAGAAATATGAAAAATATCGGATACCGTATAAGGTGGATTGTTTTTTCATTACCTATAACCACGACATTTTTATATATTTTTCTATATTCTTTCTATATTTCAAAATACGTCGATTTGCATGATTTTTCCAATGAAAATTTGTATTTTATGAAATCTCATTTCATTGGAATTTTATTTATTATTATTCTCAATTTAAATGTAATTTTCTTATTTCAGTTTTCCGTTTGAAGGATTTATGTTCCATTTTATACTTTTGATAGGTTATACCTTTTTTTTTCTTTTCTTTTTTATACAACAAATCTTAGCCATTAGTAAATTACAAACATTATCCTGTAATGAAGAATATAATAACTTTCATGAAAAATTTAAGCCCATCGTAACCAAAGTTAATAGAGTGATGTAATATTGGTGATCATAAAAACGTACGAAGGAGTAGAATGAAAAAAAAATTCTTTTATACCATTAGTAAAGTAATTTTTCCGAAAGAAAATTGGAAATAAATAACATCATAATAGCTTTAAAAGCTCATCGAAAAATATATTGCCTGTTTTTCTTCATTTTTTTTTTGTATTGGAGATCTAAGTCTATTATTTGTGATTTTTCACTCAGATTTTGAAGTATTTGTTAACAAATTAAAAATTATTAGAATATGTGGGTGGATGCAATCAAAAATTTTTTTTAATATTACTTAAATTAGTATACGTAATACTCGAAAAGACAAAAAAGAATATATTATGTTGTTACTTTTAGATTTTTTAATTAATTTGCTTAGAAAGACTTGCTTTAGTTTCAAAACTTATTGAGCCTGTTTTCTTCATACTGTTATATTTCGGAACAGAGCAACTAATTATTGGAATCAAAGTTTAAATTTTAATTCGACTTATTAAAACAAACAATTTTCTGAAATCCGCATAACGAGGTGCTTGTACTCTTGTCTATAGAAGAATACGTGAAAAAATTCAATTCAAATATGACCTAGAAAGAAATTCTTCAAGACATTTTGAAAACAACATTTCTTTTTGGCGAAAATATCGACTGAATTAAATTGGAAATATGTTCCTGCTCTTTTTTTTCTTTCTTTTTTAAACATTTACCCTATAGACTTCATATATTGAGCTAATATTAAATATGATTTTATATGTTTCACATATGGTTCTTGTCAGCTTAAAGCGTACTCTTGTACTCCCTGTCACACATGAGTAGCACTGCCAAATATGTTTCCCGTTGAATGCTCTATTTCACTTGGATAATCTTCTCCATATGAATATATCTATTCCGATATGATTTTTCTTTATATATATGGAATTATAATTTTCTAACCCGGTGATATAGTATTTTTTTTTTGTGTTGATATTGCGCAAAAGAAATGATGATACATACATAAAATTGAAATTGTTAGGCCTCAGAGATTCCGAAATTTTTATTCTTCGACTTCAAAACATGGATATTTTCTATGTATACGACGGAATGAATTCCATATATATATGTAATAAATAGGAAGTGGAGCATAATTTTTTGTTCAAGAATGTACAATCATAATTTAGAGACGTACATATATTACGTATGTATATAGTTTTCGTATTTTCGATATATGTGTAAATATTACAATTTACACCCACAATGGAATTATATCTTTTTAATTTAAAAAAAAAAAAAAAAAACTTTAAGATAAAACTTTTCCTTCTTCCATTTATGAATTTATCTTATGCAACAATTTTCTCTTGTTCTTTTTTTTTTTAAGAAAATTACATCTTCTATTACGTGAAAATCAAAAATTAATGGTATCTAATGTGTATAGGAGGAGAAAGATTTTCCTTATGTGTACATATTACGGTAGAAATAAGAATATGATAAACTCCTTGGAGGATTTAGTTAAAAAGATAAAATCAGATTCGAGATGAATTTAGAATAGTTAAAATAAAAAAATAAGCCAGAATGAAAAATAAAGCAGGTACAAAGGTTCTGTGTGTACGAGTATAGCGGGTCACAATGGTTTATAAAGGAAATAATGAGGACAAGTGTTTGGCACACATAAATGTTTTTAATTTAAAAGTGATATGTCAGTAAATTTTATATGATGCCCTTCCTTCTAATTATGTCGTACTCATATAAAATATGCATACTGTGCTCGTGTTTAGGGGGAAAAAATTCTCTAATTTTTATTCGGTTTTGTTACAAATTGGAATTGGTAGTAGGAGTAGGTAAACTACGTTAAAGATGTCATCTGCAGAAATTTTTATTTTTTTTTTTACAATTTATTTATGTGGGTTTGGGTCATATATATCTGGAAGCATATAGTTGGAGTGTGATGCATAGATAATGAGTTCTGCAGTCATTTATCAGTTCATTTTCTGTTGAAATATATATATCTTTTTTTTTATGGTGAGTGAATAAAATATGTGTATGTTTTATTTCAGATTAAATACGAAAGAATAATAGATAAATTCTTTGCATTATAAATGATTCTAGTGTGATAATGACTTTGACTAAGGAAAAAGTTTGCCTTTTTACATTAAAACATAACCAGACCATTTACTATTTGCCCATGGACTTGCCACAAAACGGATGCGTAACACATACTTATAGGCGTTTCATAAAAGATTCTTTTGAAAGAAACCATCAGGTAGAAAATGTATAGTTCCTAAATAATTTAATTTTAATGACAATTTTAGTATGATTTCTGAAGAATTTTCTGAACTTATAGAAAACACATTGTGAAGATATTCTATGGAAATTCCCGAAGGGATTATATGACTCAAACATTTTGTAGTAAACTTAAAAAGAATTGAAGAGTATTGGATGTTCCATTTTAAAAATTCATCGATTTCCTTTTTTTTCTTTATCCTTTTTCAAATTTAATTTGATTTCGTTATAATATTGAGAATTTATTGTAGTCCATTTTCGATCAATCAATTTTCATTTCTTTCTTAGTTTATCAAAAATTAAAACATTGCTTGAGTGAATTTTATCATTACAGAGAAAGTAGATAAAAAAAAAATTGGTGTAGAATTTCATGAACGAAAAGATCTTCGAATTTGAACATTACCTCGCACTTCTCGATGACATAGAATAAACAATGATACAATATTTGATATAGTGTAAACATAGATTGTTTTTTTGGATGTTTTTCTTTTCTTTCTTTTTTTTTGGGACTAAGATTGATGAGTGTGTATATAGAACATTTTTCTATTACATTTATTAACTTCATTACAACATCATCAAATATCGCACCCTCACCATGTTTTTGACTTAGTTCTAGCTTCTTTTTTCTTTCGTTAGAGTACAATTTTAAGGAAAATAATTTTGGATACACAAAAGTTTGAATTTTCGTGTAAAGAATCTTTAATATCCATAAACTTGTTAGAAAGTATCTTTGAACAATCTTTAAATATTTGTATTCAATTTAGAAATTTTCTAGTCTATAAAAAGAGGTTAAAAAAATATTAACATTTGAGTTTATTATTTTTGAATTTTTATATTAAACTTTTTTGTAATTATTTGTAAATTCACTGAACTCATGTTTATAAAATTTCACTGACATGTAATCTTTAAAATAAGTCGATTAAATTTAATAAGGAACTCCAAGTAAAACACTGAAATTGGAATGTTTTTTAGGATTTAATTAAAATAAACTATACAGCTGATTTTGAAAAAAAAATTTTAGTGCATATTTTCTATAAGGATGATAAATATCTGCGGGCGGTAGGTAAGTGCTTAGGTCGTATGTCGTCCTACAATATAACACCTATTTTACTCATGGGAAACAAAAAATTAAAATTTGTTCGGTTTTTCAATAATTACATGAACGTAGAAAGACAGTGTTACTTGAAAAAAAAACGGATGCAGCTGCGTTAACTTTTCAAAGTTTGTTCTGCAACTAACCGAATACATTACTAAGATAATAAACTATAAAATTATTACACAAAAAATAATCGATTTTTTCTTCTCATCATATGGGGTTTTCCTTTAAGAAGAAATTCTTAGAAGAATGACAGTGTCAGGAGTGTTTGTTACTTGCCATATATTTCCCATTAATTTTCTTTTAATGAAAATTTAAAACTATCGCAAGAACTCTGATGTTAACCACGTAACTTACTTTACATATAACATAACTATAAAGAAAATACTCGCAATATTCGTATATTTTGTGCTGCCAGAGTTTTCCTTTAATGAAGATATAACTTCTTTATTAGAATATTTTAATGTTCTTAAATTTCTATTCGCAATATATTTTATTATCATATGAAAAAGTCATATCTCAGAACTTTCATAAAATATTTTCTTTATACTGAAAAAGAATTAGTTTTTTTTATAACTTCTAAGTCGAAGTTTTCTTACATACAAAGATAAGACTATAATAAATTTTTTTATTAATATTTATAAGGAAAATTTCAAACCAAAAAAAAGGAAAATGTATATTAAAGTGTATTATAATAAATGATGGCAGCGAAACAAAAAAAAAAAAAAAAGAAAAACACCGAAACAACATCATACATAATTATTATAAAAAGGTGAGTCCCTTTTTATGTGACAACAATTGTCATACCAATTATCCTCATTATGTTAACCATATTAAAATGTGAGAAAACTCATTTTTATTCATTTCAAAAACAGGAAAAGAAAAAAAAGAACCGTTAATGAGATGAGAAATGAAATTGAAGAAGAAGAATATGGAAAATTCTATCCACATCCTCATTATCATAGGAAATAGATGAAATACCAAGTAAAAATGTATATTATTTCCGGACCTCCAATTATAGCATACATTTGTATATTATAAGATGGGTTGATCTCATCATCACCTTCTACATCTCATTATCATCATTATGATCATCATTATCAAGAACAACATCAGTATTTAGTATCGTTCTGGAGAATACTATGTTAGATATATGTTATCATTCGGGTCGATACCTGAGAGTAAGCTGGCGTTATATTGTTACAAAACGTTACATCGTACAAGTTTCATATTTTTTCCCTCCGTAATCTGATATCATTCCTTGTGGTCCAAACGCTAAAGGTTATAATAGCCAACAAGGAAATGTAATTACATTTGTAAACATGAAAATGTTTCGCATAGGTATTTCGTTCTTTTTTTTATTTTACTACTATATACATATTGTTTTTTCTTTCTTGCTAGGCTATGGTATATTTGATATATTTTTACACGCTCTGTTGAGTTTCTTATTTTCTCACCGTCCAAAAACGCTTCATAACCAAACAACCTTTAAATATTCTGTTCCGTTTCATATTACATACTTTTCAACTGACATTTTATATGGCATTTTATATTGCTTGACATGACTTTCTAGTTGATAGCGACAAGAACTCATTAAAAGGTTCATTAACTTAAATTTTTAAAATTTTTATCTCGTACAAAACAGAAGAAAAACGATGAAAACGTTGAGAATATTACTCCGAAAAAATTGTGTAATATACATTTTCTTGAATATCATTATAGTATATATATAGAAAGTCGAAAACATAAAGACTTAGAATTTTCAAAAAAAAAGAAGAAAAACAAACGTGTTTCCATGAATTATCGTTGTGTGCCTGGATTCCGTGAATAAATCTCAAAAGAAATGAAACGAACCATTTACCTGCGTTATACGAAGTATACATATTTTATATGACTTTTAGTATACATATTTATGATTATTTAAACCAAAAAATTTGGGTCGCGCGAATATACTACAATTTACATCGAAAACTAACATCTAACTTAAAGTATTAAAATAGTGAATCCAACCGAATAAAAACAATCATCATCCAAACGATGAAACCAACAAATTGTCCAGTTTAAATTTTCATTCTTCACTTTATATTCGAATTTTACGGACAAACTTTTTACTACATTTATTTATCCATCCAATAGAAAATGTAAACTTTAGAGAAGAGATGTTACTTAAATAACTACATTAACGTTTTCATGTTTTCCAATGAACAACAAGCTAAATAGGATATCATTTTGATCCCATAGAGTTCTCTACATTGAAAACTTTTCGACTTCAAGTTTTACTGATATTCTGAATGTTAATTTCCTAATGCAAAAATTCTGTTTTGTAGAATATAGAAGTACTTGTAAACATATTAATTAATTCCAAAAGCTAAAAACTGAAATCAATAATATATCTGAAAAAAAAAACATGTTGTATACGCATTTTTGGGAAATTTCACAAATGAATGGATTTAAACAAATCGAAAATGACCGTACGGAAAATTCGATTTAGATAGTATTTTTGGTTTTTCTACTCAATAAAATACATAATAATAAAAAGAAAAACAGGCATTTTATTGATATTTGAATTACAAAAACTAGTTAAAATTATCGAAAAGGTAGTAAACTATAAATAAATAATTTCATTAATTTTGTTATTGCTTCGAGAAAACTGTTTGTGGACTTTGATTAATGGAGTTTTCAAATCTTAAACATCTAAAATGAAATAAACAGGCTTAACTGCATATATAATACATAAATCAATAGATTTGAGATAATGAAAGATTTTTTAATGAAGTTTTCAGGAACAAAAAAATAAATGTAAAATCACATTGAAGCAAAGACACAAAACATGAACTTACTTAGTACTAGTAAAAAATAGCTCCAAATCAATAGAGCTATGAGATTACTACCTATTTTCCTTCTTAATTGTCCGATTATATTAATTTAGTATTTTGTTTGCTATAGAAATTGTAGGACCACAAAATGGTAATGCATTCATCGATAAGAAAAATTTTTGTAATCGGATCGACTTAAGTCGGATTGAAGTCGATCTGAGTTCATATGGACGATTTTTGAATTGAAGTAGACTTTAAGTAGATCATGTAAACGTAATAAATATAATTTGTTTCAATAGGTCTGTTTTATTTGCCATACCCTACACCGGAGCAGGGTAAGTGGCAAATAAAACGAGCAGGAGTAGGAAAAAGCTTTAATTCAAATGTTTGTAGCGCTGCTTAGCAACAATATTGTAATTAAATGAAAAACTTTTAGCTAATACACTTTTTATGATAGAAAACTGAACTAATTTCGGTGTGAGACCTGCCCCTGGTCTGAAAGTAGTGTAAGATTTGCACCTCTGTTGTTTTTGTTTTCAATGTAAAAATTTGCTCTACCCCAGAGCAAGTGGCAAATAAAACAAACCTAATAAATACTTACAATCTAGAAATTGGCGTACAGAAAAGCTTATCATATTTTTTGGATTTCCAATTACAATGTCTAGTTTATAGAATTATCATTATGAATTAATTACGCTAAACAAATTCCAGTATTAGCCTGGATTCCAATAATATGTATGTTGTTTCATTTCTGAAACAAATTTATATACAATATTAAGTGAAAAAAAAGAGTGCCGAACTGAATTTTAATTTTCCTAGAAATATGATACACTTTTCCATAAATCTTTTAGCTAAAAGGAAAAGCAAATATAATTCGAAGCTTAAATATAATTTATTCAAGAAATAGAAAATTGCTATGAAACAAATAAATAATATTTTTATTACTGCGTTATTCTACAAAAGCTGATTATAGTTTTTTTTTATTATAATGACGTTCATAATAAAAAAAAGCTGCATTATAGGTCAAAAACTCAACTTAAAAGCTACCAACAAATAAACATTATACTATCTGAAAGTCAACTATAACTATTCAGATTTTGTCTGTCTTGCAAAAGACTAGATTTATAAATATGGTAAATATTGTCATTTTGATTTCACTGAACAATCTCAATATTTTCTTATGCTCGACCAAGTGTAAACGAATCGGTTGTCTTGTGAAAAATGGTGTTTTTATATAGTGTATAACAAAAAAACGTTAGCAACATCAAGATACTCTACACCCCGCCGCCATTTTGCATAAACAATTAAAGTGATTTAAAAACTAATTTAAATTTCTAATAAAGATATTTTCACGAAATTTATCTAAAACGTGTACATATTATTATTTTGTTTCATTTTAATATATCAACAGGAAAAAAAAAGGAAGAAATCTTCCTTTTTTTTTTTTAATTATACTACGTCAACAAAAGGTTCAAGCCCCAGAGCGGCTTTTTATTATATTATATAGCATAAAGTACATTGTCATATCATCATAAAAACTTTCGATAACATTTCTTTCCATGTACGTATGTATGCGTGTATAGTATCTGTTTCAAAACCAAAAAAAAAAAAAGGGAATTTTTTATCTTTTCGTTTGGGATGAATAAATAAATAACATCGGATTGGGGGATCATTTACTACACCACTGTCATCATGACCATCACCAAATAAAACACAAAATATTCCATATAATGAAATTTATTTTAAGAATACTTTATTACAAATCTGGTTGGGAGAGATTTTTTTTTCTCTCGGTTTTTCTTTTTTCTTGATAAGATGAGAAAATATATAAACAGAATTCGACTGTGAATAATATACCCATTCTATTCGACTTTCTATAATTCTGTCATACCATATATATATATACAAGATCTACGATATACCTATTATATCTACTGAACGACCTCAATGGCAACCGAACATAACAACTCTGTTATGTAGCCTTCGGGTGGGGTCGATGTGTGTGATAACATTTTTCAACTATATCCTTTAGTGTAGACTACATATAGACTACCATGGAATGAAAACAAGTTACTACTTTACCAGTTTCCGACTGTATATAGACTTTAAGGCTCAGACTTATATACCGAATTGATTCTATATATTTTTGTTGCTCATACGAAATAAACATATATACCATGTACATATATATATATGAAAAGTATTGAAGATAATACGAAGAAAAAAATAAAAATAAATATTACAAGTAAATGGGAGGCCTTAACCGATATAAATAAAATGAACGGGTGGATTTGTTACAAATTGATTCCTAGCACCCCACAAGATTACACTTCAACAAATACTACATTTTTTTTCTTCTTAGTCCCATATATAGTATGAAGTTACTGGAAGGATGGAGACGCACTTAATATAATATGGTTTGAGTTTGAAAAAGGGACCGCATTTGCCGACATCTTAACTCATTACTGTCTCCAATATCTAGTAATCCATCATTAGTTTTTCGCAGATACATCAATATATATATATATAAACCTTCGATAAACATTTTATAAACGTATATAAAATTTTATATATAGAAATATGAATGTTGCGGACACTTTTCTATCACCAAAGATGGACATTATTGGTGATGGGTCAGCATGAGAACTGAAGGATCGAAAGATTATTATCAAACGTTTTTTTTTTTTTTTGATCAATATTGAAAATTTTTATATAAGAAAGGACGAAATTCTATAAATTGACTTTTTGGAAACGGAAATTTTTTTTTTTTTTGATTTTCATTTTTATAAACTAAAATAAACTATATTCAAATAGATTTTTCAAAACCCAAGGGAAATCTTCGGAAAATTTATTAAGAAACATGAAAATCATGTTAGACTTTTTTTTTCTCTCCGGGATATCCTTCCATCTCAACATTGTCGAAAATATTCAAGAAAGTTTACCATTTTACACGTGTCTATGGTTTAAATGGTTATTTACTAAAAAAGACTTAAGTCTTTAGTTACAGCTTTTTTTGCTCAATTTTAAAATAGTTAATTCAAATAAAGTTCCTCAAGCGAGCACGTTTTAATGTAAAAAATATCGATTAGAATTTGGAAATTAACGTCTTTATAGGACATTTTTATGTTTCTTAAGGAATCCAATAGGATTTTTTTATGGACGTTTTCTTAAAAAATAATTTACAACCAAAAATTTTATTTTATCCAGTTTTTACTTTCTTAGATTTTAACTAAAGAAAATCCATTCCTATAAAGTTTTGTACATATTATATGTTGGGCTAAAAGCTGGAACTAATTAATTTATGTGCAGGATTGTATAACTTTTGACCATATAGCTATAATAGCTGTGTCTTTTTGGGAAAAATAAGCACGATTACCATACATTCTATACGGACTTATTTAAGGAATGTATAATATCGAGTTCTAATTTAACGACAAGTATTTAGTACTATATTCCCGATAATAGATGGCAGAAATCACAGTTTTTCAAATGAAGAGAAAAAATTGATTTGAATTTAGAATTTTTCCTGATTTTGGCGATTTTTGGTTATTATTTTTATTGCTTTTTGTTTCATTTTATTAAAACAATAAATATATTATATGTTTTTATTTCACTATTTGTCTAAAAAAAAGGATCTTTAGACTTGATTAAAAATGCTAAAACCGGCAGTCGTTCATTTTAGCCAATTATATACATATTTCAAACATTAGGTGTAAGAAAGTTGCGTGATTTCCCATAGCAAGAGATATAACTTTTTTTTTCTTCTTTTAGAAATTTAACATAAAATTTAAAAATCAATTTCCCTGTATGAAATCAAAACTTAGAAATAAAATTCTCCTCGAAATTTATAAGAATTTGAATTTTCTGTAATATTGAAATTGTATAAAAATGTCTTGCAATGAAATGAAATCCCTAGAGCGATGGTAATAAATCAAAAAAGGTAAGAAAAGAAGACTTTTCCTTTTCCTGGTAAGGGGCTTTTTATCTTAAAATTCAGTCAGAATATGAATAAAGTAGGTGATAAAAATTCAGGCAACGTTCAGGGAAGCCTTAAAATTAACTTTTTTTTTTCTTTCTTTTAAGGATCATAAACTTGTAACAAATCTTATGGTATGCACCTAAGATACTTATTTTTAATAGAATATTTTAATTTTATTTTATATTTAAAACCATAATAATAATTATAATAAGTATTATACTAAAATCGGGATAATTTTCATTTGTTTTAAGGAATTTATAAGAAAGATAAATCCGAAGCAATTTAAACTTTTCATTCTTTTCCTTTGGTGAGGGAAAAAGTAAATTGAATCTTTTTCATAAGAAATTCGATTTATGTTTCTTTATTTTTTTGTAATTTTAATTAGTTTTTATTTATTCATTTTTTATTTGGAATGATTATGCGGAAAATTTCTGAAAAACTTTTAAATATTTTGAAAGAATTTTTTTTTTTTTTTTTGTGTGTATAAAAATCTTACCCTTTTTGTTTTTAGTGGTATTTTCGAATTAGTATCAATATTTAAATATGCCTATTGTGGTCGAACTCAAGAAACTAATGGCTTCGCATTCTTTTCTATGTGACCAGAATACCTTTAATGGTCTTTATGTAATAGTTTTGGTTAAGGTGATTAATTGATTTGACATTGATTTACGATCTAATTACAATTAATATATTACAATTCCTGTTCTAAGAAGTGAAATTTTTTCGATTTCATTTTAGATTTTTTGAATTTTCCAAAAGGAATTCTTAGGAAATTTTCTATTTAAATTTTTTTAAAAATTTATGAAAATCTTCAGAATATGTACTTAAAAATTGTAACTAAAAAGTGAGGAGTAAATGTACCTCTCATATAAGTACATTTACAGTATCTCTTGAAATTCACAGAAAAGACTTGAAAAATTTGAATTTTATTTAACTAACAAAACTTTTGAATAGTTAGCATTTTAATTGTTCCATTTAAATATTTATTCATACTTAAAGTATGTTCTCTTAACTAAAATAAAAGTTGTTCTCCTTTTCTTCTTGAAATGCATTTTTAACACACAGCACACCCTCAGGTAAACTTAACATTTTAGAATAGGTTAAACAAAAATGCAGGTTAAATAAAAAATCATTAACATAAAAAGTATAATTTTACTCATTTTAATTAAATTAAAAGTTTACTTTTACAAATGAAATATTTAATGTGATTTTTAAAATATTAGTCCATTTGATCTTTTCTGACTTTCAACTATTATTTTATAGAAAATGTTAAAAACTTTTCACCAGCAGTCGTTACAACACAACTACAAGGTCGTGTCCAAAGTAATCAGGACTTTTTGAATCTAGCGCCCCTAGTGGCGCCATCTATATGCCGACTGGTGCGTTAGAATCTGCTATCCTTTATCGACTTCCTGTGAGAATTTCATGACATTTCATCTATTGAAAGTGAAGTTATTGCGTTTTAAGTGCAGTATGTTTGTGTCATTGGTGCGAAAATGAGCTTCGACGACCGAAAATTGCTGAGAATTCAACACTCGAAGGACATCATTAAAGAGGTCAAAAAGGACAAAAACTTCCTTTATAACATTGTGACTGGTGACGAAACGTGGTGTTTTCAATATGATCCCGAAACGAAACGCCAGAGTGCTGAATGGAAGGCGCCGGACGAGCCGAAACCCAAAAAATCGCGCCTGGAGAAGTCAAAAGTGAAGACAATGCTGATTTGTTTTTATGATTCCAAGGGTATTGTCCACAAAGAATTTGTTCCACCCGGTCAAAACGTTAATGCGGTATTCTACCTAGGAGTTTTGAAGCGTTTGGTGCGCCGTATTCGACGTGTTCGGCCCGAATATCGCGAAGATGGAAGTTGGCGTTTGTTGCACGATAATGCGCCGTCTCATCGATCGACGCTTGTGACCGATTATCTCACCAAAAATCCATCAACCACTCCCCGTATTCACCGGATATGGCACCGTGCGACTTCTACCTTTTCGGAAAAATGCATTTGCCGATGAAAGGAAAGCGTTATGCAGACGTAGAGGCCATTCAAAAGGCTTGCACCGGCATACTGGCGGCCATACAGGCCAACGAGCTAAAACACTCGTTCGACATGCTTTTGGACCGTGCAAAAAGCTGTATTGAAGCAGAAGGAGACTATTTTGAATAAAATCAATTGATTTTGCCGAAAAAACCATTTGTTCTGTTTTTTTTTTTAAAGTCCTGATTACTTTGGACTCCACCTTGTATAACGATAAATATTGTTTTTGTACACGAACAGTGGTGTCGGATATTGTATAAAAAACAGTTGTATTAAAACAGTTACTAGTTACTTCTACAAGATTAATTGTGTACAGAAATTTGGTTTTAGGCGTTCACATAAAGAATTAGCATAACTGTATCAAGAAAATTTTTAAATGCGAAAAAGAAAAAATTCCTTACACTTTTTGGCCGTTCGTGAAAGAACTTTTTCTTAAGTAGGTCTCACATTGATCAGTCATAACTGTCAGTCGTGTTTGACAGAATCTCATCAGTTTTCTGATAGCTTTTTCCAATTTCTTTACACTCACACTGATCATTTTTGGTTGACAGCTTTTTCATGGCATTCACACTGGTCAGTTTTCTTTCAGTTGCTCAAAAGCTCATGGAAAACTGATCAATGTGAGTCCTGCATTAAGGTCTTCTAAAATTAACTAAGAAACATTTTTTCAGTCTTATGAATATTTAAATGAATTAAAATCAAATAGATTAAAATTCAGTATTCCCCATTTATGCGACTTTCGTTAATGCACTGTTCTCGTAGTGCCAATTACTCGCCTAAATTGGGAGATTATTATCATATGTATGAACAATTATAAATTTCATAAAATATTGAATAAAGTGTTTCATTTTACATATATTAATATTTAATAAAAATGTTCTGTTTATATTTCCACTTAATTACTCTGAATAATATTATTCCAGTAATTAGTGTAGGTATAAAATATTTTACAAAAATTTCCATGAAAAATAAATATTGGTCATTTTCACGTTTTTTCATTCGCAACTAAGTACTGAACCGTTTGGTTTACAAGAGTAACACGTTATATTAGGTAATCTATTCATATCAGATTTTGTTTACTTTTAGACAGAATAAATTAATTTTATATGTCATTTAAAATTCATCGAGCCAAAACAAGTGAATTGGAAATGCAAATAGTCGCGTATATTCTGTACATATTTACATATATACTAAATGATTAAACTCTATTCTAAGCTCTTCTATTGGAATAATAATTAACTTTATTTATAACATATTTTGTTTAATTTTTATGTATATAACCCATTCGTCTCGTGTCAAATTTAATTTGTAAAAACGTTTTAATTGAAATCTTCATAGTGATAAATTCAAAATTCTAAATTAGGAATATAGTTTTTCCTCTGACATATATAAACTAAGAAAATAACACAACATAACATCAATTTAGGCGGCGCTTTGCTTTAAGCTTTAGCTTAACAATAATGATTGGAAAGAATATTTTAATTGACTTTATTATTCTTTTATACACAATTTAAAAACTGTGCAAGTTTTTCAATGCTTTTCTGATAATTATGAGCCGACATTTCATAAGATATTTTTGATTTAGCGTGAAATTACTGGCCATAAAGCCTAGTATATTCTTAGTATCAATCAATTATAATTATCATCTTAAAAATGTTTAAGAGTAGTATTTAAATGTTAAATTTTCTGTGTTCAAATATTAGTGTTCTATAAATAATTTAGTCCAAAGAAATAATACGGTTTCAAAATAATAATTTTAAAATAAATAGTGAAAATTTCATCAACTTGCAAATGGACTTCAAACAGGAAAATGTCTAAATTCTTGGTAGGTTAATGTATATTGCGGTAATAAAAGACTTTCTTCATTTACAAAAAGCTTTCAATGTTTGAATCTTCTTTTTGCCTTGTTTCGAATGAGGTTTTAATGGGAAACGTTCAAATGAAAATTCCGTTTGAAGTTTTACTGTCCAAAACATTCATTATTAAAATCCCAGGAAGATTTTCATAACTAGGCTAAAAAAAAAAAAAAAATTTCATTATATCCTATTATGTATAATGATTTTTGGTATATAAAATTTCGTTTATCTTTTTCCCAGCTTTTGGGTCTCCCATATTTAAATACACATTTTAATTAATTCAACTTTAATTAAATTATAAATTTTGTTAAAAATTTAAATAAATTTGATTAATCTCTTAAAACGCACATATTTCTGTTTTTTTTTTCTATCCTAAAAATTTTTAGGAATTAATTTTTAATAGAATTATTATAAAATTTATTTAAATATTCAAAAGATTTGAACGAAGTGGAAATAAATTATCTATTTAGTATATTTCTTGAATTTATGAAATATTTGGTTTTGAATCCTTAAAATATAATATTATTCTTTCAAGAAAAAGAGCGTAAAAAAAATGGTTTTTAAAATCATTTTTCCAAATAATTTGCCTTCAACAAAAAAGAAAAAAGGTGCAGAATTAATCCCGACATTGTTTTATTCTCTTCAACAACCAAAAGAAAGAAACATGACTTAAAAATTCCTTTATTTTAAGGACATAGATAGTTAAAATAATATCATATAAGATTTTCAAAAGATCTTTATCCTCTCGAAAGGAAAAATATGAAATCGTGATGGTTTTTATATTTAATCTTCCAAAAATAAAATATATACCAGTATTATACAATTTTTGAAGATAAGAAAACTAGAAGAAAAATTATTGTATTTATATATATATATATAAACATTAAGAACTTAAGCCTTATTTTTGGAAAATGAAAAGTTGTTTCGGTTAACCACCTTTTCATTTGTTATTTTTGAGAAAATGTTTTATGTATTTTAAACATGAAAAACAGATCTTCTTGGCATAATTTAAATAGAACATTGAATGAGAAAATTTTTCATATTTTGCGGTTCTTATCAATCCTTTTCTTTAGTATAGAAATATTTATACTATGTATAATATTACTAATCTTAAGATTGCATAAAATACTTTATATAAGTTATATAGCGAAAAACTCAAATGAAAAAATAATTGATAATTATAGAGAAATGTAGTTAAATCTTTTACAAAAGAATTTCATTCATTCAATATTATAGAATGATAGTTGCTGATACTTAAAATCAATTGCTTCGAACGATATTTTCAAGTACTCCAAAGATAACATTATACAATTTTCTTTTTCTTTTTTTCTTGAAAGAAGTTCTTTTCAAGAGAGATTCAATACCTTTGAAAGTGCTTATCTTTGAAAAATATACCTGCATTAAGGATACTTATTTAGATATATTTCTTTGGAAAAGCTTTTAAAAAATATAAAAGTAATACTTCAATGGCATACGAAAATTCTATTATACATAAAAAAAAAATCCTGTTTCAGAAGAAATTGTTTTAAGAAATTAATTGCTTTTCCTGAAGAAA
Source organism: Xylophagus ater (assembly GCA_963422695.1). Lineage (NCBI taxonomy): Eukaryota > Metazoa > Arthropoda > Insecta > Diptera > Xylophagidae > Xylophagus > Xylophagus ater. The sequence continues at coordinate 1,605,463 of OY730478.1, forward strand.
ATTTACTCTGTATAACAGTAGCCAAGGTTTATCCTTTTTTTTGAAGCTTTTAACTTTTTATACTGTTAGTTATTTCTTGATAGAAAATTATATAAAAATTGAATTTTTGATTTTAATTATCAAAAGCGATTTAAAATAAAATCAATTGTTATTGTTTCATGTCGAATATATTACAGGTAGTTAAAATGAAAATGTTTATAGAATGTTCAGTTAAAATTGATCGTAAAGAAATTAAGGAACATGAATATTTTTATAGAAGAAAATTTGGCATGTAAATAAGCAATCAGCCGCGTATAACCCTCCTCACAACTCATCAGCCTTAAAATTATAATCCTAAAGAACAAAAATATATTTCTCTGATGTCTTAATGAATGGCTAGACTTTGATTGTTACATATTTTAAAATATTATAATATAGGTATTTGCGGGTTCGAAGAATAGACAAAGTCTTCGCACTGCATCGTGTAACGTTTAAATTCCAATTATATCAAACTTATAGAACTGCCAGTACTTTATAGCAAGTTAAACATGTATATTACACGTGAATAAAACAGTACATGAATTTCATATGTTGAAAATATCAAATTTCACAAAATTTGATTGGAACGAGTAAAATGGTATCGGTTTTCATTGAATAGATTACGAGTTTTTCCTAAAGTATTTTGTCAATACAATTTTCAATTCAATCCGCTATTTAATTTTATTCAAACATTACTCTGATATTAATTTATGTTTCGTGACATTTTTATGCTGTTTTCATAGTGAAGCATTTTCAGTCAAATATCGCTGTAAGGAACGACAGAAATTACATTCATTTGAGTTGAATTGAAAAAAATTTTTCATATGGAAAACTGTCTGAATTCCATTTCATTTGATTTCAATTGATATTTTCATATATCGATATGATGGAATTTTTATTTTTATCTATAAATGAAAACTCATCGAAAATAAATTATTTAAATACAAAATGTGTAAATCGGTACTAATCCTGTTAATATTGGATATCTACTTCAAATAAATATTCAATTGAATATATTTTTTCCAACATTTTAAAATACATTAAATATTATAATATTTACTTATAATAATATGAACTAATTATTTGTTTCATTAATTTTTAATATAAGTGTATTAAACGTTTATGATGAATTTTTATTACATTAAATTCGAAATAGGACACACTTATTTCGTTCTTTTTGTCTTCAAATTGTATAATTTTGAAATAAAATATGTTTATTTATCGCCAACAAAAAAAAAGCAAATGAAACTTATTTTTTGGTTCTTCTTAATATAACATTTTAGATCAAGAAAAACCTTTCTATAATAATTTTATAACAATTTGAATGGCCATACTTAATTTTAATTTCGTCATCAAAATTAATTGCAATAATAATTTCACATGAAATATAATAGTAGTAACAATTTGGATTTCATATAAGTGACAATTTCATCTATAATATATGAAGAGTCAGTGTTATAACAGTAAAGCCATTGAAATTATAACAAATAGCTCATAATTTCTTGTAATATTTGTTCTGTTCACATGTTTAATGGATGTCACTAAAAATGTTAAAGAAATCGAACAGATCAAATTCATTCATTATAATAATCTATGTTACATAAATTGATGAGAATTTGTTCAATCTCAGAAAAAAAGTTAAATCAAAAAACAGAAGGAAATATTTGCCGATTATTATGAATATAATAACCTTTTTTCGTTCAATATCATAAGTTATGTTTTAACAATTCATGATGAATTATACGAAATAAAAGTGAATATTATACGAAAATACCATATTAAAAGATAATACTACATTTCAAATGGTTTATATCCTACGGAAATCCTTTTATATACATATATATACTGGAAGAATAGAAAATTCTGATATAATCCGAAAATGTTGTCGTTTGAAAAGGACTATGAGATCATAAATAAAGTCCAAAATATATATACAGAACATTTTGATCAAAATAAAAGTTTTCGTTTTGTTGTTACAAAACACCTTTATATGGTATAAATCGTATATATATACATATATAACATTCCCATATAAAATCCCTATCAAATTTACTTTATCCTTTAACTCATTTACTAATGAACTTTCGAAATTCGCAAGTTCGATTCAGATGCCTAATCTTATCACATAATCAAATCCTGCCTGGTAATGATGCTATACTTAAATGTTCTGGTATGAGATTATTTTAGTAAAGGTACCATATATATGCTTTGAATTGAAGGTTTTAGTTCAGTTAATAGAAATCTATTAATTAGGCATTGATGAGCTGGATATATATTGTTTACGAGAAATGAATAAGATAGATTAAATCCAATGAAAGCATTGACAATGAGTACTTACCATTGGAGTGTATAGCAAAATGAGATGTTTTTCTGTTCATCGCCTTTTTTTTATTCTGTAAAATAGAATAAAATCAAATATATAAGAACAAATAAAATGCTTTGATTGATTGTGTTTCGATAATATACAAAAAAGAATCGATTAAATATATTTCGATTTTATAATATATGTATTTTAAGGATGGTAAAAAAATTCTTATCAAAAAATATATGTTTTATTAAATTCTTCCATACGAAATACAAAATGAAAATCTTAACAAAAACTATATTTATATAAATTAGTGGTCCAATTGGTTAATTTATGTGGTCAAGAACTAGTTTAGAAAGTTTGTGTCATAAGTCAAGTTTCTTATTGAAGGTAATAATAGTGAATATCAATATATATATGTTTAGATATATATAATAAAATATAATATTTGTTGGGGGAGAAAAAAACTTAAATAAACGTTGTAATACAAAACAATTTTTTTTTTGTATAAAATATATATACTATATAAGTCTAGCAAGGATTACTTGGAAGATTAGAAATCAAATTACCCATACTTAGGGTAAATTGAGAAATAATGGAAACATTGGAATCAATACACCGTTAAGCACTTCATCAATACGTGATTAGAATTATTATTTTACCTAAAGGTAAACACACTATATATTATACTTTTTTAGGTATATATAAAATATAGAAGTTAGAGTATATATAAATACTAGAGCATAGATTTTATTATATTTCGTGTTTAGTATCAACATTTTACAATCTGCTTATCCTATTCCTTTCAAGACGTTTCTAGATGCATGATAATTTTATTGGTATATATACGTATATAGGCACCAGAAGGAAAATATAATCAATATAAGAAGTATTAAACAAAAAAAGAAGGTATTTCCGTTCATTATAAATTGTATTACAAATTAAGTAAATTTACTGCCATTTATTTTTGTTTAATTATTAAATAGGATTGAAAATATTTAACAGAATAAGAAATACATAAATTATTTGAAATTATTTACATTTTGGAAAAGATTTTTAGAAATGAAACAATCTTATATTATAGAAGAAACATTTATAGAGCATAATTTAAAATTTATTCGCTTCCTAGAAAAGTTCGCGAGATGAAACACGAATTTTCGATGTGATTTCATTGGATACAAATAAATTGGAAGTAACTAGATCGATTTCTTTGTGTTTATGCCAATGAGCTTTAAAGCCCCGACAGAATTTTCGATTTCGTTTCGGCCAGCTCAGCCTCCAAAAAGTTAAATGTGTCAAAATTTATAGAAAAACGGAAAAATAGGTATAATGTACCGGTACCTGTCCGAATCAAAATGAAATGACACGAGAAAAAGTTAAGCACATTTCAACTACGAAGATGTTAAGCTCAAAATAGTGTTATTATATATTAAGTCTGATTAATAGTGGAATTATACAAATTTTTTTAGTAAAGTAAGTTTAAAAAGTCGAAAAATATAAACTTATACTAAAATTGGAACAATTAATTGAAGAAATATAAAATATTTTTGAATTATATTACAAAAACAACCTCATGAACATGTAAACAGTTCGTGTTGGAGCGGCCTGAACGAAAGATTCCGTCTCGGCCTTTAGTTTAAAATATGACGGATTCTTAAGTTCCAAAAAAAATGTTTTTAAATGCAATGGCAAACGGTAACCGGACAGTGGCATTGTGTTAGTGCTAGACACATAATCTTAAAATACAAAAATACATTTTCGATTAAGTCATAAAAATTATTTCTTTCAGAAACTTTTCCAATTAGTGTTTTCCATTTGAATGCCTTAAAACATAAATATTGGATGTTGCTAAGACAAGATATCTACTAGCAGATGGCCTACCAATTTACACAAGTATAACAAGTAACAGTTTTGTCAGCAAAGAATAAAAATACAACATTAATGTGGTTAGATAGAAAGTATGTTGGACATTTTATTTAGCCAAGACACAATCTACTTGCAAGTAAATTGTAACAGCCACAATGGAGAAACCACTAAATTATGGAAATTTATGACTTAATATGAAATTAATTTCAAGAAACTAAATTCAAATAGAATTCCAGTAACTATTTTCAAGATTTCTTTCCACAAAATTGATACATATTTATTGAAATAAACGAAAATTATTTTTATTTTAATTTAATTTGTTTTTTTCATTTATATTCAAATATTTGTTTGGAAAATTGAATAAAAATTTATTCCTTTTTGTTTCTTAAAATCATTATTATTTAGATTTTTCTGTTCTTTACCATAGAGAACTTGTATAATATTTGCAACAAAATAACGAACCGAAGCAGCTAAAACAGAAGAACATTCTACAAAGAGAATATTTATTTACTAAAAAATTTTACTTCCATATAAATATTTTTATTTTCTTTTTTGTTTTTGCTGTGTTTGCCAACTAAGTCATAAGCTTTCCTCTGAGCCATGAATAATATGCAAATTCGTATATAATATAAAAATATATCTCTATAAGTATTATATTGCCAAAAAAAGCAAAAAAAAAAAGAAAATATTATATGTTGTACTTAAAAGCATGTTCCATCTTTTGTATTTTATATGATTTATATGAGTACATAGTATTAAAAGCAAAAGTTCATGGCAAAATATGTGCGAGTCTTCTACAAGAAAAAGAAAATAAGACCATAATAAAAATCCTTATACCACATTCGAAGGTCTTAAATGACTTAAACACTAACAAACAGAAGTAAATATATAATAAAGAAGAAAATTAGTAAACTGTTATAATAAATTTTCCAAGTAAAGCCGAATTTTTTTTGTTGCTAGTTTGATAGATTAGAATGACGCAGTGAAAGTTAAAATTCTTTTTTTTTTTTTTTGGTGTTAAAATCTGTTCTAAAAGTTCTATTAGGTGGGTTGTTAAAAACGATAATGTTGATAATAATGGTGCTTTCTTTCATTTTATGAGAACGGTTGAATAGAATTTTAGGTATCTTTTGTTTACTTAATAATTGCCTCCACATTTTCGGTTCGCAAGATTTATATTTATCTAGGAATATTTGGCTATATCATTAAAATAAAACATATGCATGAAGAATATTCCAATTTTCATTTAAAATGACTAACTTTCATATTTAGTAACAGCTCATTGGTGAAAAAAAAGGGTTACATAAATCAAAAACAAACCACACAGGTATATAAAAGATAGTATATAAAGATTTATGCCTGAAGCTGTTAAGATTTTCACTTATCTTTTTTGGGGACACACCTATATCTTAAGTATTTCTATGGAAAATTTTAAATCATATACCTTTTATAAAATCCAATCTAGATTATTCACCAAAAATTCATTATATCGAATAGATACTGTTATTCTGGGGTTATTTTGCTAATTTCTCATACCACCAGATTTTGTTTGTTATAATTACGAACAGTAGTTTTCTTCAACAAATTAGTAATCTACATATAGATGTGAATATATAAGATTTTTGTGAATTGTCTTGTATTGTCATATGAGAAGAAAATGGTGTATATGGTGTAGGTTTTATATATTATGGTGAAAAATTAAATAATCAGTCGAACAGTTAATTCGACATAAACCCGGAAAAGCCAATTTAGTTCTAATTAAATCATTTTGTTGAAAAGGACTTAAGAAAATTTTGTATAGAAAAACCCAACATTTATTCATAATATCAAAAATATATAGACTCGTAAATATACAAAAACTATTTATATCTAAACATGTTAAGCTTCGATAAGAATTGAAACGAATCACACCAACCATGAAGAAGATTTGCAAAAAGGGACTCTATATAGGTTTTTGGTATTTATTTATGTTTTTTTTTTTTTTTTTTTTTGTTTCCTTCAAGAAATTGGTTTAATGCGTGTAAAGACCATCGAACAGACAACAAGAAAAACCTATCTTTTTTGAAGGGTTTCAGTTCATTTGATTGAGAACTATGAAAGCATTTTGATAGGTAGATATAGGTTACGATATTATTCCATCAAAGTAGATACACTACATTATATAAGTTGAAAGAAGATCTCATGTGTAAAATAATAATATATTAAAGTCTATAAGTATTGAAAAGATTCGCAATGATGGAAAAGAAAAGCTTTAGCTTATAGTGAAATTTTGTAGTTTCTTAAGGGATCACATATAATAGTATTGTGTTGGATTCATTTTCAGAAACGATGATTTAAAACATTTTTTTTATCACTGTCAGACAATTTAGAAAGGTTTTTACAAACTTTTAAAAGGCTTATATAGATGTTCGGAAAAACTGATGTCTAGTAAAATTGATTTGAACTCTTTTCGTCTCATTCATAATTAATAAAATAATTTTCTTTGTAATAAATTCAAATTTTAAATAATGTTTGCCTATTTTCAGGCGCGTATAACAACAGGACAGACTAAAGAAAAGAAAATATATTTGTTTGACTTTTCTTCTATAGATACGTATATAAAGTAATATTACTAATTCTCATATCGAAAAAGTCTATAAAAACCATTATTATATCATTACTAAAGATTTTGTTTAATTAATTCCAATTTACAAAAGGTTTTCCTTTTCTATAGAAAATAATAAAGCAGGTCACTTTTCTTTCTATTTACAAAAAGGACTGATGAGATTGTTAGTCTATTTTCATCGTATTAATTAATTCATCAAAATTAATTCCATATAAAATAAACAATTTAAAAGTTTAACATATTTTAAAATTGTTTTACGAATTTCATTACCTCTCTCGACAAAATTAATTAAATAATTGAAACTTTTTCTTTTTTTTTTATAGAAAGAAGATTTCGAAATAAAATATATTTAGTTTCAATATTTTGACATAAATTATGAAATATTAATATTTATTATACATATTTTGATAGGTTTAAGAAAAATCGGACAGTTTTCCACAAAGTATTCTGGACATATACAAAAAACTGGAATATTTGTCAAAAATTAACTAGTAAAATATTATGTTAACCTATTTTTCTTTTTTAGAAAAAGTTTTGAAATATTTAATACTTTGGTCAAACTAAACGGAAGCACAAACTTTTAAATATATAATCCTAAAACCTTTTAAATTATTCATTTTTAAACTATATTCTATGAAAGTATATAGGAGTTCTCTTCCTCTTCAATTTTCATATCTGTCATAAGAAAATATTTGGTGATTACATTTCCTACTATTTTATGGGTATAATCTGATACAGTATAAAGTTTATGATAAATATTAACAAAATAATATACAATATAATATATAGAAGATAGCAGTGATGTCCAAGAAATTTTGAAAATCGGGTACAAATAAATTGTTTACTTAATCTTTCTTAAGACTTTATACAAGATAACCGCAGAGCCGTTAACATACTCATAGTATTAATGCATATATATTCAGGTGAGACTGATTCTTAAATTTTCACTAAAGAACGTTTTCCTACAAGATTGACATGAACTGCAAAGTATGGGACATCTCTAAAAGAAAGGAACAGCTATCTTTAAAAATAACTAAATGGGATATTCGTATCCTGATCATTTGTCGGGACATAATATTGATAACCACAAATAAAGGCATTGATGAAATCGCCGTTTAACAGCACGAGAATCCTAACTTATTGAAATTTAAGCGTTCACCACTTGTTTCGGTCTATGCAGAACTATATTAATGGGTTAAGTTTAAATTGAAGAAAACCCTGTCAAAATGACTGCCTGGGTTTTGCATCTAGAAAATCTAGAAGTTCTACAGTGACAGGATAATAGCGCTGTCAGGAAAATGATAAAATATTGTTAACCAAAATGGACAGTTTTCTTTCTCATGAAAAATTTTTCTTTTATTTGTACAGAAAAAAAAACAGAACGACTTTCTAGCCCATCCAATAGCCAATTTATACCTAGGTATATATAGACTGCTGTGTAGAGTATGTAGTTGGAAAAAAATGAAAGCATAGAGAAAATGTTTACATGGGATACAAAATTATCCCATGTTAAAGCTTGGATATCCCCGGATTATAGTGTAATAAACTCTTCTACTCGTATACATATCTTTAAAGACTTGTGTTAAATTTTACCCAATTCAAATATTCATATAATGTTCTTATGAATATCGGGAAGAAAAACAGTACATCAGTTGTTTCATCTCACTTACAAATATATATATATATATAATAAAAAAAATCTGATAAAAATATCATCCTAAAGCGTAAAATTCAATTTGTTGCCATTTTCATTTTACCATTTTTCCCTCTCTCATCCCATCAATTCAATTTAATATATATAATACTTGTAGTATGCATATATATGTGAAATTGAAATAGATTCATGACGATACTCAATGGGCATATAACGAAAAATAAAGGTGAAAAAGCTGGTAAGGTAAAAAAAAAAGGAAAAAGAAAAATATTCACAAGAGATGAATTGGTGGAGATGTCTTTTCTAACGGTTGAAACAGCCGCAAGGATAAATTTCCCAATGTTTCAACATGAAAATTGTTCAAGTAACGAACCTGAAATCATTGCTTCGCGTTCACACTAATCAAGTTATATGACTGCTATAAGTGTTGAGACGTATCATAAATTCGGTTTTTTTTTCCTGTCTCATCCTATTGGATAAAACAGAAATTTTTTTTTTTTGTATCCACAAAAATATATTCATATATATATTATATAGATAAAAATAACATAAGAAAAATATGAAAATGAAAAACATGACGCCAACAACTATGAAATGAAAATGTAAACCTAGTATTTTCTCCTTATTTTTTTTTTTTTTGGCTGTTCGTTCTTCACTCGTCTTCAGCACCTGTGCCTTAAGGTAATACTATATTTCTGGAAGAATCCACTTTAGAATTTTCACTTTTTCTAAGTTCCTTTTTATTTATACTTTTTTGAGCTGGTTCCCATATAAAATGTAGTCGCTGTTGTTATTTTTCTTCCTCTTTTTTTTTATTTATCTTCTTTTAAACATTAATATACAGGAAAAAAAAATTAAATAAAATAAAATAAAATAAAGCAAGAAAATGAGAGTAGACTTAAGCTGTCTTATCTTAATTTTGTATATCATTAAAATTTAAGCAAAATATGACTACATAAACTGTGTGTGCTTTTTAGATGGTAAATATCTAAAATATTAAAAATTATAATAATTTAAAAACAAAAGAGAAGAAAAATGCCCAAAAAATTTGTTCTTTTTAAAAAGATTAATTTTAAAAAAAAATTAGAAAAGAATCCGGTTTTTAGTTAAATAAGTTTTGTATAAATATATCTAAAAGTTTATAGTTGTTAAATCCCGGGTTCAAAATGGGTCAGATTTTTTTTTTCCCCCATTTTAGGATACACCAAAATCATAATCATTTGCTCATTTATTTTATTAGGTTGTTGTTTTTCTTGTTTCTGTGTATATATGTATACGCACTTGTAAGAAACTTTCAAACAAATGAATATTTTCACATAAAGTCCTATCATAATATCATAAAGGTTTTTTTTGTTCCAAGAAGAGACCCAAATCAAGTTCTCAAAGCATGGATATGTATGTATATTTTATGAGTGGAAATTATTAGCTATCCTTAAGCTATTTTAACCTCATTTTCATAACAAATTACTTACAATTATTTTATAGTGCACATTATATCCATTGAACATGATAAGAATTTATAATACTTTAGAATCTACTAGATACTCTTGAATATAATAGTCAGAAATAAAAGGGATTCTTTTTAACGACGAAAATATAAAGAAAACTTTTTAATTATGTTAATAAGTTTTTCATTAAAGAAAATGAACAATTTTCTCATTTAAAATAAAATAAAACCAGCAACCCTTTTTCTTTATTGAATATACTGCACAACGTGTTTCATAACAGTCACTAGCTTTTTCACTATCCCATCTTCTTCTCTTTATTCTACTATATAGTATAATGATTGCAAAAAGCATGGAATAATGTCAATTCTGGTCAATAAAATGTGCATGGATATCAGGTATAATGATATCTTCTTAGAGCTGTGCCTACAAAGGTAACATAGCAAAAATGATGCACTCAAATCATTATATCTTCTTGAATACCAGTTATAAGGAAGGTAAAAGCTTTATAAAAGGTTGAAATATTAAATAAGAATTAAAGAACACACAAGAAAAAACACATAGGAATTGAAAATCGGCATATAGCCAATTTTTTGATGTCTTCTAGTTACCAAATCTATCTTCATGGATTACCTCCGAGAAAAAGGAACCAAAGCTACTAATATTTCAAGGTTTTTTCTGCATAACTTTGTTTCGTCTCCCTCAAATTCTAATTCACAGGAAGGCTGGGGCCTAATAGCATAAATGTCTTCTGCAAATTTTAATCAAATCGGTATATTAGTTTTTAAAATGCATCGAGAAACGTTTTCTTTTCTACAGCTATTTCTTTCTCCATTATCCTTAGATCAGTTTTACTGAAATTTAACATATTATCGCCAATTTATGTAATCAATATATGTATGTAAATAATTTGAACAAAATTGTTTCCCAAATATTCAAATGGAATCCTAAAAACGATAAAAAGAAGACGACAAAACTTTCTGGTGACCCTGGTTTTGATTTATAACTTCACTTCTCCTTGGCTGATTTTGTTGAAATATAATAATGAACCAAGTTAAAGAAGAGCCACTTCACATTGTAAATTTCATCTAAATCGGATAACACGTTTTTGAGTTATCTTGCATACGGACGGACGGACATCCTGAAACCTTTCTACGATGATTATTTCTATGTTTTACAAATGTAGTGACCAAACTAATATATCCTTTGGTAGTATCTACCATAGGGTATGAAAATATTAATAACAATATAAAATTAAGAAACGTTATTCTTGAAACTATACTATACCCAAAAATTATCTAATACATAAACTAAAATCCTGGAAAATTTCTTCGTATACGTTTTCTATTGAAAGACATCTGTGAAGACGTAATTAATTTTCCATCAGGCAATTGTTTTTCGTTTATGTTTATATATAAAAAAGAAACCTACGGTTCTATTTTGTATGAAACCAAATTTTTATTTAAGTAGTATAGATATATAGTAGAATAAATATATGTGGTATAATATACTAAAAATAATATATATTCTCTAAAAACAGTAAAGTAAGAATTTAAATTCATGCGAAATTTGTACCTTACCTGAAGTAAAATTTTAATTATTTAACATAGAACATGTGACATGATATTTAAAAAAAATTGGTATGATGCAACAAGCATGGCAAAACCCTTTTCTAAAACCGTCCACACACTATCAGGCAAAACATATGATCTAGCTAAAGCTAGATGAGATATATCGTACAGAATCATTTTAACATTCCATATTACTTCGATTAATAGTTAAAATAGTACACATGTTTATGGTATGTTCAAAATTCATATGTCAGATAATTATTTTTATGTTTAGAAAAGATATGAGGAAATCATATGAAGAAATCATATTTTAAGACAATTTTTATGTTAACAAAAAGTTCGAGAAAGGAAATTATTTATACAGATAAAAGCGATATGAAAAAGTTTGACTTCTTTAAGTATAATCCTTTCCTTATTAAAAATTAATGTAAAATAACATTTTCAAATTGATTTTTCTTAGATATAAGAAAATTATTTTATGTTGATCTCCTTTTTTGCCTACAAAATTTCTAGTAATACATGAAAACTTGTGAAAATTGTTTAACACATAATCAATTCTTAATGCAACTAAGCCGGTTTTATATCGATTTCATTTTCCTAAAATGGATTATATTTATACACATTTATATCATATCTAAAGATTCACTAATAACATGGTGATGTCATTTCCTTTAGTCCAAAGAATCAATTTCCTAGTCATCAATAGAATATCGCTCCAATTTCTTAACTACGGAAATCAATTCTTGGGGACCGGCAGCTCGATTGAATTCAGCAGTCATCAGCAGAAATCTAATCTTTATTTCTTTCATTTCTTTTTTTTTTTTTTTTTCGGTCTTATAATATCAATCCAAATCCATTGTAATGTTTGTAGTCAGAATCTAATACACTTTAAGAAAGAGATGTGTTTTGGGCAAAAGAAAAAAAAAATATTATGTTGGGTTTATCCCTAACTGTATATGAAAAATAAAGTCAGGTCCATCCCAAAAAAGAATAGAAGAAAGAATAATTCAAGAAAAACAATTGATTCTATTGAGATTTCTTTATCACTTGATGAAATTCTATTTTCTTGATAATAATAGTTCAATAGAATGATAGCAAAAAAAAAAAACAATTTTCAATAATATTAATACAATTTAATTAAAATTAAAATAAGAAATATTTTTTTTGGTATGTTCTGACTTTAAATTTTTAATGGAAAATACAATATCATTTTTATAAGCTTTAAAAAAGGTTTCTCCTAAATTTATGCAATTTTTACGACACCTATTTCTGTATTAGCCTTGGTGGAGTAGATTTTTTGTTTTTCTTTTTTTTAAATTTTTCTTTAAATAATAACAACCCTGTTTTTCTCATACAAATTATGAAATATTTCTACTATTTTTCTTTTAACATTGTGTCACAAAATAAAATAAAATTTACACGTATAACTTTGTATTCTCACTTTACCTGGGTTTAGAAAAAAAATGAAATAAATAAACAACATAATATGACTAGCCACAGGGGAGTACCACCTATGGTACATATTTTTGTAATATTTACGCGAATATTTCTGCGTTAGACCTACCTCAATTTCAGAAGACCTACCCAGTCAGCACCGAAATATATTTTTTCAACTGAAAAACTTCCGCCAGTCAGCACAACAATATAGCAACAAACATAACAATGGTAAATTATTCGTGATATTAAATGTATTATTTTTATGTAAATAAATGCTAGCACATTATGACATGAGAATTTTCTCCCCTATCTAGTGTATTACTATGAAATTTCCTTAATCACATCATACTTTGGAAGTGTTTTCCTTTTCATGAAGGTTAAAATATTTGTATACAGGGTGTTTTACCAGTTAGAATTAGTTGACTTGTTCTTGTGTTAAATTGAAAATATTACAAACATTTCTATAGCTGATAGGACATATCATGAATTAACTACGGACAACAGGGAACATCACTGTCATAATGTTGTTAATATATTTTTCAATTGACATAGCTTTGTTCATAACCAGTATATAAATGTATACGTGCTGTGGTTCTCATTTGTAAATATAAACATGTCCTTATTAGTTATTTTCTGATGGCTCTTTTGGATAAAATAATTATCCACTATATATAGTAATAGGGTCAAATGAATGAATAAAAAAAGAAACTACCGAATTTATTTTATGGATATCATCATTATTACCATGATTTACTATATATATATCACAGTTTGAAAGACATTAATTAATTTTCTAAACTGGATAAATAAAAGCAATCATTTTAACAAAATAATATAACAGCATGATATATTTACATAGATTGGGATACAAAAGTGTATAAACAGCACAAAAGTTTCAATTTCACTCGATATATATAAATTGACAAGAAAATTTCACACCATATACCAATGTATATAAATAAATCGAAAATTATTCTAATATTATTTTGGGGACACAAAAAACCATGGCTCATGAAAAAAAGATATATGAGAATGTTCATTCGTTTATTCATCAGGGATGGATAGAACTCGAGATAAAAATATATATATTCAAAAATCCTCTCATCATCATCATTATAATAAATATATCAAACGAGAAAATCAAATGGAGATCATGTAAATTGGTCACATACAGTGAATGATGGTTATTTTTTGTTTCCATTTTTTTTTTGAAAATATTTTCAGGATTAATTTTGATTTGATTAGATTTACTAAATTTTGATGTCACTTAACAATTTTATGGAATTAAAATTCCAATTTATTTCTTGTTTAAATTCTTATTAGACAGATTTGAAAAGAAATTAAAGTTTTGTGATACTGTTTCGCTATTTTGAAAACACCGAAGACATGGCATTTTTTGGAACAACTGTGAAAATTTTCATAATTTTAGCATAAAAGCTATTTATATCAACTAAATTTAATTTGAAATTTATCAATACTTTAATAATAGTAGTTTTCTAATTAAATAAACTTTATACAAGAAAATGGAAATGCAATAGTTGTTAATTTAAAAGAACTTATGAGAAGTAAAATCTTATTTTGCGATAGAAAAGTTAGTTAACTATTTCCTACAATCATACATTTTAGGAAATTTTAATTCAATTTCCTATTTATCCAAAATTTTCCTATCCTTAATAAAAAAAACAATATTCAATTGTCTTTTCTTTTGTATTTTTTTCAATTTAAATTGAATAAAATCATCAACAGAAAACAAAATTCATCAATTATCAAAAAGAATATAATATTTGAATAAATTTTTGATTTCTATATAATTTCGACGCAAAAAAGAAGGATTTTCCTTCAAAAAACATGTCATATAAATAAAAATCGTTACTGTTAACATAAGCTTTTCATTATTCAAAATAACTCTCGAAATCCCAAATTGTATATACATATATCATCCACCCATTCACAATATCACTCAATCAATATTACATCCCACTTGTCACACTTGTCACTTAGGTTCAAAGACAGTAAAAACAGTTATATCTCAAAATGATATAAGAAAAAAGGAAATATTCCAATCAATTCCTATAAATTCCCAATAGTCTAGTTCAAAGTGTTCAACAAGTCATTCACCTTGTTTTTTTTTTTATTTTTATTCTCCGTTTCACGTGAATCTCAAATAATTTCGTTATCAACAATCAACCTTTTCTGATAACAAATCTATTTAAGAGAAAAAAACAACCTTCTTATTGTATTTCGTCTTCGATTTTTAAGATCTAGGACATTAAAGAAATGAAAGATTGACATGGTTTTTCACATTATCTTTGAATAAACTCTCAATCTTTGTATACGCACTTTATTTCACATTTTTATCATGTGCTATTTTTTCTGAAATTAGGAAAAATTCTCATATATTTTCTTTTTTTTTTTTTTGGAAAAAAGTCACGAAAATTGTTTTCTTTATGGGTTTTTTTTTTCATCTTTAAACATAAAAACAAGAAAATCACATTACTTAGTTTCTTTTCTTTGAATGGAAAAACAAGAAAAAAAGGTTAGTTTTTTCCAAATAAAAATGGTCTTAAAATGAGAATCATGAACAAAGTTGTTATTGGTTTGGCTTTAAAGAATTCTTCGAACAATAATTTAATAGAAAACGAATTAAACCAAGAGAATAATAATAATAATAGAACTGAAAATGTAAAAAGAAAATCTTATACAAAGTGAATTAATTTCATTTACTTCTTTTGTAGACACAAACACTTTTCTTTCGGTCGTTTTCAATTTAAAATCTTGACAGTTCAATGACATAAATTTAATGATCTTCTATTTTCTTATTAAAAGCAAAATAAAGAAGAAAAAAAATTGGAAAATCGTAAAATCGAGAAAAACAATAGGTACTTCTAATAAATTCAATAAAAAACAAAACACACACACAGAGACTGTAATTTAAGATAGAATTTTTTCTCGTTTTTCTTTACTTCAGATATTATCGAATTAATAAAAAGATATCAAATTTATGTATTATATAAAAATAATATTTATAGATATTAAAATTCTTTTGGTATAAAAATAAAAAAAAATCATATAAAAACCTTCTATGAAAAGGGATGGAAATCTCCTCACATATCCTACTCCAATGGATTCAAATTACGAATTGCATATTTATAGGCAATTAATGTTTGTTTTTCATATCGTTTTTGTTTTTATTTTGTAGTTGTTTCAAAAAAGAAAATAATAATGGAAAATTTTTATATGAAATTAAACAACAAAAAAAAACGAAATACACATTAAATAAATATCAAACTTGATTGACACACTTTAATAATTTTTAAATATTAAATTTTTAATGAATTTTTCTTTCATCTAGAAAGCTTTTCACACACATTGATTATGAAAACACATTTAATATATTTGTAAAAAGGAAAAAATAATAACAATTATAATTAATTAAACTATGCAGTATCATAAGTCCGAGAGCATATTCCACAAGAATTTACAATAATAGCAAATTAATGATTTAGTGCACATAGCATCACTGATATCCAAATAAAATACGAAAACATGAACGTCGTATATTTTTTTTTAGTGAATCCATTAATATACGCGTATTATGTTTTGAAGAGATGATAAAGCTTATATTATAATTTTTTATGCATTATTTTATATCACATTAAAAGTTTTAACACAACAAAAAAAAAATAGGGAAATATAAATAAATGAGAAAAGAAAATAAATACTTGAATTTTATAGAATATTAAAATATTTCACTCTTAAAGAATCTCGTCTTAAAGCATAGGAAAAACAGAAATTATAAAAACCACACCGGAAAGCATAGAGCCTAATCCATTTTCATTATATTTTTAAGAAAATTTCTTTTAAATTTCTTAATAACTTTCATATTTCCAATTTTTTTTGGGTAAACTTTTTTCTGATTTACTTCTTTAAAAATATAAAATAAGAATTTTTAATAATAGAAAGCTTTTCTTCCTTTTTTTTTCTTCAAAAGACAACACAAATTAATAATATACGTTCATCTGGCAACAGTTTAATTGTAACTGGTACACAGGCAATTTTTTTTTCACCCTATCACCACTGTGACCGTTTCACTATGGCGCTAGTATCGCTAACCAAAAAAAAAATAAATAAATGGGAAAAAAATCATAAACTTTCCCATTTTGTAAAACATTGTATTTTTCACCCTCGCTTTTATAAAATACCCCTTAAAAAGACAAACAGATTTTAAGGGAAGCTTTCCGATTCTGTCCGGGCATTAACTCGAACTAACTATTAACTAACTAGTAAAAAAATATCCCGTTCTCATGATTTATAAAATTATTTCGAATACGCATGATAAAAAGCTCTATCATAGGCATGCGTGTTTTATAATATTTATGGGAAAACTTGAAATTTCCTTTAATTTTTTGAGAGAAATATAAAATGGCATATTAGAAGTTTTTCGCGTGGCATCAATCAGTTGTTACAGATGACAAGCATCACAAGGATTTCAGATGTAAATAACGAGCATGACTTTACGAAGACCTAGTCGAGTATTTCTCATAAATTTACATTTTTTTTTTGTTCGTTGGCATTTTGATACCAAAAAAGATCTTCCAAAAATAGGTGCTATTATCAACCAAAAAAAAATAAAAATACGTGGTGATGATGTTTCATAAATCTCAATTTTTCCCATGATGGAATGTAATTACAGCTACAGTTGAGTACATGCGGTTTAAGTAGGAGTAAACTATAAAAAAAAAGTAACAAATAAAAAAAGGCTTAACAATAATTTATATAATATTATTGACATCAGTACGAAAAATATGTAAAAAGACAGGGAACTGATAAAATTACAGCGTGTAATAAACTTGAATTAAAGAGACATAACTTAAGGGTTTTTATGGGATATTCTGCTATATTTAGAATGCTTATTTATTCATATTCTCGTCCTAGTATTATTTTCATCATAGCCCATGCTCATTTTTCAACCAGGATAGGATATATACGAATAGGTCTCGTTTCATATTATTTTCATGTGAAATTACGACTATATACGTTTTGTGGTAAATTTTACTATATGTAAACTTAATTTCCTTTTGCTACTATATAGTTTGGAGAAATCCTCATTTAGTTATTTTTTATTCTTTTGTTTGTTTTATATTTTGCGGTTATAATACATTCACTTTGTGGTTAAGTATGAACTACTAAAATACAAAATTTTGTTTTTCTTTTTTTTGGGTGTAAAATTTGGATCTTTATATAAGTATATAATTTCTATTTATATTCCTTTTATATATAAAAGACATTTCGTTAATTAATTATTTAATACCGAATTTCTTTTTTTTTTTTCATTTTAAATTTACTTGAAAAGTTCTTTTAAATAAGTAATTCATACAATAAAGTAGATTAAAATTTGTTTGCCTACTTTTAGGGAAATTGAAAAAGAATATTGTGGGAATAAAAGTAAATAATTGAATTTTTCGCTTCATAACAAAGTAGCTAGATACGTTTATAAATAAGTAATGTAATCATGTTGCTATCATTGTGGATAGTTTAAATATAATTCTTATTTGTGTCCGCCTTGTGTAAAAATATAATCCAAACTTTAAAACGTGTATTATAAACAATTGAAAAATGTTTGAAATTGGTTATGATGCTTGAATGTTTAATATATTTTATGTACAACATATAAAGACGGGATTAGGCTTCATAACTTGTTTTATTTCAGCCGATTAGTTGGTAAATGTTCATCTTCCCTTTCCTCTAACTAGCTTATTTTTTTATTTGGTTATTTATTTGCGATTTATCTACTTATTTTCTCTTAATCAAAGATCCTATAGTATCCTGTATATACAATTTTTACTTTACTTTCTAATACTGCATTACTGCTTCTGATTTTCGAGTTGTATTTATTCATTGTGTTTTGTATCATTGTTTGTGATTGAAGGGAAAGGATGTGTTCTGTTCCAGCTATGACACTGTCATCTAGACTTAGAGTAGTAAATGGATCCAAGGGAACATGTTCAGTAAAAAACGTGAAATCTGACGATTCTTAGGTCGACTATAAAATACCTTAATATCAAAACTTCATTTTTGAATAATTAAATCCAAAAATAAATCAATAATTCTAAAAATTATTTCTAAGTGTGATATAATAGTCTTTCTTCTCAAAATAATCTGCTTTTATATTCGTTTATTATTAATCTTTTCGGTTTATGTTATCTCTAAAATTTGTATCCAATATTTCCCAAAACTAATTTTTGAAAATTAAGATAAAAACTTTGAAATACGAAGGCAATAGCAAAAAAAATATAATACATGAAATAAACAAAAACTTTCCACTGATGTAATGCCGCAAGACACTTGTTCTAAAATAGAAAATCGATTGGCACTATTTAACGAAAAAACTAAAAATATCCTGCCAAATAATTTGGCGAATATTATATAAACTGTATATTATATTTATATAAGTGTATAAATACGTACGGGTTCACATGTTTGCAGCAGACAAGTAGGTATATCAGAATTGATAGTTAAATAGAGTTATTTTTCGGATAAACTAAAAAGGATTCACATTTTGGCTTTCAGTTATATGGTCTACGAAAAAAAAGACTACCAAAAAAATAGAGTATGATATTAAACTGGATCAAAAAGAATCAAATTGTGTTGCAAGAAAAAGTTTACCATTATTTCAATGAAAAAAATTTCACTAATGTTTAGTGGAGAGAACGTTTTTTTTTTATTTTTGGCTCCCAGTAACATCATTTATAATATGAATAAACTAACTTTTAATTTGGATCAAACAAATTTAATTAAAAAGAAAAAAATATTCATTAATTTTAAAAGTGAACAATGTTTTATTCCTAATAATTTAATTAATGTTAAAAATAGTATTACAATAATAATCATGACCTGACTTCTATACGATATGATGTATTATTATTCTTAGATTTAGATCATTTTCCATTTGTTTATAGCCTAAAGGGAAATCAAGTCTTAAAACAAATTAAATTGAATATAAATATTTATTCAAGTATGGACCTGTGGCTTACGTAGACTTTGCATTTAACATTCGAGTGGGTAGAAAAGAAAAATGAAAATTATGTATTTGTCTTTATTTTTTTATTCTACAAAGAAAAACCATAATAAATCAATCATTTTGAATTTTTTAATCCACAAATTACATAAATTCAGAGATCATAAATCAGTATACTAATTCTATAAAAAAAATAAAAGAATTGCATTTCATTCAAAACTAAAAAAAAATTCATTTTGATATGTATAAAAGTTTTCACAAATAAAAATCTTAAATAATTTTTTAATTTATCAACAAATCTTGATAAATTTTTTTCGAAAAGTTTTTTGATCCCTATTATGATTACCCTTTCCTTTTTCCGCGGGGTGGTGAAACCCATCACACCCAATTTCGTTTCATATTCATATGGACCAAAAAAAGAAGAAAGCTTTCTTATTTGAATTCTCAAAATTTTTTCCTGTAAAGAAAAAAAAAAAAGGAAAAATTACTTGAAAAAATATTTATATAAATTTTCTCCTTTTTAAGCTTTTTCGATGAAAAATTTCATTCATATAAGGGAAATTTTTCACACTATATAATATTTAAAATTCGTCCTCTCACAAGAAAAATAAAGTTATATGACGACCGGAAACTTTGAACGTGTTCGTATAACAAAAATGTAAAGTGTGCCAAAAGCTTCCACGAAAGGTCCACGAAAAAAGGAAATAATAAAAATATTAAAGAAAACCAAAAACCGGGTTGTCCTATAGCTTGGTGATTTCGTTCATTTTGTTGACTAGAATTTTTATGTATATATAAGGGGATACCAGCGCATGGGGTAAATCAAGGCGCATGTATATCCCAATCCGGAATATGTTATATTTTCGTATGTACCAAAATAAAGAAGCAACAGAAGATTCCTTTGAATTGTAATATGGTCGAATAATTTGGTATTTCGTCGAATAATACATTAATACATTACTATGACATTGGATATAAGAATCTCTGAAATGTTTCGTAGAAAAATATTCACAAAATTTGAGTAAAATCGTATTGAAATAGACAAACGAACAAAATTTTTTGAATTGGGGAAGGTATGGAATTGAAAGTCATATCATCGGACACTTTTAGTCGTATTGGCTATTCAATATGTAGAGAGATAGATACATCGTAAATGATGTTTTTCTTTTCTTATAGGTATTTATAGAAAATATTTCTTGAATAAAGTTTCGATTGGGGGCATTTTCCTCATTTGTGGTGTAGAAATTTATGTTTTTTAATTTTTTCCTGCGGGTATACTTCATATCACGTGTATATAGTCTGGAATATAGCAAATAAAATGATATCATCTAGAATGAACGAGTATCTATATACTTTTTTAGAATACACGTACATATATAAATAATTGAGATATGGATGTAAAATTAGAGTCCAAAACGGTTGTTATTATTTATAATTGAGGCTAATGTATTATATTCAATATTATGCTACATAAAACAAAATTGGTTTTCGAAAAGTTTGCGGTTCACCAAATACGGGATAAACTTGGAAAACTGTGTAATGGGATAATGACATCTTTATTTCAAAATTTGGTGTTTCAGCATATTCCTGAATTTATTACGTATCCATGTAAAAATTTTGTGTCCTTATATAGACAATATTATTTTCGATGTTTTTATTAGCAATAATCATGTTCGAATGCAAAATTTTCTTTTATACAATATTCAATATTTTATCAGCGAAATTCTTTTTATTTATTTTAATGTTGAAATTAATTACTTTAAATTATTTACAAAAAAAGAAAGAAAAATGTATACGAAAAACGATTTAAGGATTTAAAATCTTTGTACAGAAAAAAAAGGAGGATATTGCTCTCATGTAAATCAGCCTATAATTTGAAAATACATATTCCCATATATAGTAGCATAAATTTTTTATAGGAATTGATAACATTTTATATGCGATCATATTTATTTGAATGCAAATATAAATATTTATCAAACGAAAAAGAATGGATAAAAAAGCTACTATAAAAGTGGTAAAAAGGTGATGAACACAATATAAAATGGACAGATCGGTGTTGTTTGGGGGTTCATTTGAATAATAGCTGGTATTATACACTTTTTTTCTTTCTGTAGGTATTTCGTTTATATACTTTAAGTGTTTTTTCACTTGCATACACACAAGCCGGAAATTACTTAGGCATGTGCTGAGAATATCGTTCTACGTCCTACACTTTCTATACCTAAATATATGTAGGAGTTTTATGAATATATAAATTTATATATGGGTATGATACTTTGATGGGTTCGGGTGAATTAAAACAAAGGATGAGCTACGATTGTATTTTTTTTTTTACCTATCCACTTATTTGATGGGAGTAAAAGGAATTTATCTTTTCTCTGGCAGATTTGTAAAGTATGTATATATGGTAGATTCCTTCAAGTACGCTACTCAAAGCCATATATAAATATATATTCAGAAGAATTGAGGAACAAAAGAAAAGAAAGCATTTTCTTCTATACACAAAGTATGTATGAGGACAATCATTTCTTCTTGAATCGCATTTTCATGCAAACTTTTATCTCTTTAGGTTAAGCAATAGAAAACGGAGAAAAAAATAAAATAATACCAAAAAGAAAGTTGTTGTTTTTTCGCACATACAATTTGAAAGTAAGAAAAAGTATTTTGCATATTCGCGAGAAAAGTTTTCTTTTCTTTTTTTTATTTAACTAAAAAGACACTGCCAATGGAAACACTGGAAGAATGTCTTTCTTATATTTATATTTTTAAAACAAGGATCAAGACTTATATTGATACACACAGAATTTGCTACTAAATCACCACACGAATCAATTTTGAAACTGCTACCAAAAATAATATGGAATTAAGAGTAAGAACCCATCAAAATCTGAAGCTCGCACTTTGTTACCATCACGAAACTTTACTCCCATTCTTTGGGAAATAAAACCAAAAGAAGCATCTTCAGATACCTACATTACATTGCTTCTGTTTGTTCTTAGTACATTATATTGAATAAAAGATTATTCCCTAACTATTATATTTTTTATATTTATTTGTGTACATGTTGTATACACAATTCGAGAATATTCTTAATATTTTAAAAGATTTAATTTTTAAATCACAGAATTCTTTTACTTCTTGAATATTGAAGTAAAAATTACGTTCAGGCTGAATAAACTTTTCTTGAAATGGAAAGGTCTTATATGCTTAAGATAATTCTTAAAAATATAATAATAATTCTAAATGCATAACAAGATTATTTGTTTCTGGATAATAAAGATTTCTATTTGAAATCCTCTTCCAAATAGTGTGAAGCATACTATTGAATGGGTCAAGAAGTCATTGCATTCCCAAACCTTATAGAATTATATATTTTAGTTATTTGAACAACAGTAAACATTTTCTTGCACAACGAAAGTTAGTTACATTACCTTGGGTGCCTATTAATAACATTTTAAATAAGAATGTAAATAAATATTCAAATTATTTAATGAATAGTTATTTTACTTGAATGATTAATCTGATCAGGTTGTGGATTATTGGCTTTATCGATGTATTTTTCCTATTTTGTACAGTAAAAATTTTATCATTCTTAAATGGAATTTTGCCCCATTGGACATCACTACTAGAAAATAAAAATGTGTCTAATTACATGTGCCCTGCATATATTTCTTTCGAGGACAATTTAGTAAAACTACTGTTTAATTGTAACAAGCCCCTAAAGTATTTTATTATCTCAACATGAGTTTCTTTATTCTTAAATAATCTTTACGCAATTTTAAATATAACTTGCTTGTTATTTCCAAATTTTCCTTTTAGATATTGTGAAAATTCATTATAAATAATTTTAAATGATAACTCTTTACTTGGTACAATAATAGTAACATGACGAAAATAATCCTCTTTAAAATTTCTTCAATAAATAATACTTCGAAAAAGGATTAACAAGAAGAAGTATATTTATTTAAAATTCAATTATAATATTTATTCAGAATTTTTGGGAAATAGATTCTTTTGAATATTTCGTGTAAATCAAAAAATAAATAAAATTTCTAAGAATAAAATTGAATAAGTAATTTTTTTTTCTTAAATTTAGAACTCCAGAAATACACCAAAAATAAATTTGCGAAAAAGTACGTTCTTAAAGAGTGTGTTTTCACAACAAGAAATTTCGTTTCATATTTAATACGTATATAATCATCGGTTAGGTATATCTGATTTAAGAATTTATTATATTAAATATAAGATTTTTGAACTTTCCTATTCCACAAGAGATTTTTCATTATATTTTTGATCTTAATAATAACTATTATATATTTGTTTACGGTTACTAAGATAAAAAAAAATACTAAATATATCTCAGAAAGTTACAAAAAATTGTTAGAATCTTTTGATATAAACTTTTTACTTGAATCGTGTATCTTTGAAATCATGTCACATTAAAAAGACATCTCCTAATAAAGATGGAGAAGTCTGAAAAGATATACATATGTATAAAATACCAAAAGTCTATTCCTTTCATAAATAAAATAGACATATTTCGGTGTAATCTACATCGAAATAGAAATTTAGTTGTCAATTTCACCTGGTTAAACACCCTTAAGATATACTTTTTCACTTTTCTTTAACCATAATCTTACAATAAATATAATATATATGTACATATTAACAAAATTCACATATATATATATATATGAAACTAATAATGAAGAAGAACATCTTAATCGGATTTGGGATATTTTTGACATACCTACATAGTATAAAAAGTTGTTCACTATATAAAACTTGTATATAGAAATAGACAAGAGACACTTCTGTCCCGACGAATAAATATAAAAGAATATGATTGAGTCTTTTAGGTAACTAAATAATAAGAAAATCTCTGAGAAAAAGTGTTTGAAAGTTTCGAAATTATATTACTATGTTCATCATAGAGTTATTTTCTCTATACTCATCTACAAAGGTAAAGCAACTAAGCTAAAAGAAAGTTAATTATAGTATAAAATTTTTACGCATTTTTGTATCAGTATAAAAGTGTGATTATAAGTTACTAAACAATGCCGAATTAAAATATAAAACAGACAGAGTTCCAAAGAATTGTTAAGTAATGGTTTTGCATTATGTCGAGCTTGATCATTTGTCGGTCACCATGCCTGGTTAATCCAGTTTTATACTTAAACAATATCGTGCTTGCGGCCATACTAACGTTATTCTTAGAAGACGATTGAGAAATCCATGTTTTTCCTAAAATAACATATATATAGAGAAAGTGAAACTATTAAATAGTTTCTATTTTCTTTAAGGAAATGAAAGCTTTGGAATCTAATAAATATATATTTTTGTTAATTGATTTTCAAAGAAATTGTGTCATTAAATTACGATATACAATTGAAACTTCTTTTATTTATCAAAATAATTACTCTAAATACTATATTTCACTAAAAGAAAAATACTTCTGTGAAAAATTTAATTTAAAAGTTTTTAGATTCAAACAAATGTTCTTGCTAAACGCAATATTTAATCTTTAAAAAGAAATTTTCTATTTAAATATACGATAAGATTTTTTTTATCCATTTTCCGTAAAAAAAAAAAAAAAAATTAAATCTAGGATTAAGGAAAACATCAACAATCTTCCAAACAAGAATTTGAAATCAAATTTTCTTTTGATATTAAACTTCATATGGGCGTATGTATATATATTTTACCAAAAATATTTTTTTCATTTTCACAAAAATAAATTCAAAGAGAAAAAAAAAATAAAGAAAATTCTTAGAATAAAATTTTTCATTAAATTTTCTTTTTAAAAGAAATTACAAAACGCATAACTTTCTTATAACGAAAAAAAAAGAAAAGAATTTAAATTTTGATAATTTAATTTTCTCATAAACATAATAATGTAGAGATTAATTCTTGATTAAAAATTATGTTTATACTTTTTTTTAATTAAAACCAAAGTAAAAGAAAGATATGAGCGAAAATTTTGCCAATTTTAGTACAAAACAGTACAGCAGTTGAAAAACTATTTTCCGATTAAAATTTACACTTACACGATTACTTCAGCATACAAAAGAAAAAGACTTATTACCTTAACATCAGAGTCGGAAGATCATATCCGAATTAATTACCTGATTTTTTTTTTGTATTTTATACTTTATTCCTGTAAAAGTTTTTTTTTGATATTTAAATATTCCTTTTCACACTATGTGCAAGTGAACCTTCAATTAATGTGTAGTGGTGCAGTTGATTAAAAATTCCTTTAAAAAAGTGCAAAAGAAAAATTAAATATTCTTCTTCATATCGTCTTGTTCTAAAGAAAATGCAGATTTGATAATTTTTCGTGTAAAACTTTGCTTCATTGGATTACGACTTCTTGCATAAAATTATTATTAAATTACATTTTCAAATATATATTTCAAGTAGATATACAATTATAAGAAATATGGATTTTCTTTAGTTTTACCAAAAATTATAAATATCCATTAATCAACTTCCTTTTCCATAGAAATGAAATTTCTTATGAAATATCTAATTCTAAAATTACTGAAATATTCTTTGATAAAACTTTTTAATATAGATTCCGAAATATTCTCAAAATACATTTAGATCGAATATCACCAACGATTTCTGAAAAGTATTTGATGACATTTAGGTTCTCATATCTACCAAAAAGAAAAAACATATACTCGTGCCATATGACAGAAATGGGATTCGTAGTTAACAAATCTATATATGGCACTTCAATAAATTAACTCGGAGAAAGAAGAATCAAAACTACTAATACTTCAAAGTTTTTTCTCCATAACTTTGTTTTATCTTTTTCAAATTCGCCCATAATTCACAGGTAGGTTGGGCCCTAATAGCATAAATATTTTCTACAAATTTTATTGAAATAAGTATATTAGTTTTTAAAATAAATACGGACAGACGGACATGCATGCATCGAAATAACTTTAGATATGAGAGTAAAGTTATGCGCAATTAAAATGTTTGGATTGACATAGTATTTAATATTAGACAACGCAATATATTGGTCTAAACTGAGATTCAAAACTGCACTTTCGTTAATTTTCAGAAATATATAAATTTTCATCAGGAAATTACAAATTGCCTATTTTCAGGCGCACATATAAAAATGGGACAAATAGCGCTAAGTCCAAGAAAATTATATTGTCTGATATTACGAAAGATTTCCAGGCTAAAAGTAACTATAAATTTCATGTCCAGACATTTCGAATACGACTTGAAAATATCAGATTTAATTCGATTTGGTCAATACTATTTTTTTGTTTTGTTATTTCTTTTAAAATTATTAGCTGAAATTGACATTTGTGGCTTCAATTTATTTCAAAATTGGCCATCAATCTTAAATTTATCCAACATATTTCTTTGATAGCTGTGTATTCTTTTTCATATTAGAGTTAGATACCAATATCTATTTTCGAGGGAATTGAATTATGATCTAAGTTGGTCGAAATCTATCAGAATTGTTTCATTAGTTACGTTGGCGAATTTTTTTTAATAAATTGAAACAAATAAAAACCTTCTCAATTTTAAATGAAAATTAAATTAATTTGGAAATTTTGCGGGATCTTCATTGTGATATTTCCTTTTGAAATCAATTTATTTTATTTTTAATTTCAATTATTTGAACTTAATTGATTTCATTTTTTTCTTTTTCGGAAATTAAAGAAAAATACTTGAAGTTTTAGATTCATCTTTCATGAAAAGCTTTGCTGGGAAGATTCGTTTTCCCTTTAATTTGTTTTTTTTTTTTTTTTTCAATACAGTAAATTGAAGATTTGATAAAAAAAAAAAAAAAAAACAAACATTCTTTTCTGAAATAAAGTGCTCTCTTATTATAACGTGTCAATCAAAATCAATGACATTATAACCTTAAAGTGTTTTCATTATTAGGTAATTAATTTGAACAAAGATTAAATTGGAACTAAAAAGTCCCCGAAGGATATTTTCCATTGTGTAATTTGAAACCATTTCAGTTCGAACAGGAATATTATAAAGTTTGGAAAATTAAAAACAAAAAAATATATGCCCTTAAAATTTATCTGAGTAAATAAAAGTTAAATAAAAAAAAACATTTATTTTTGGGGGTGTTATTTACTCCAAAAAAATTATATGAATGAGATGTGTTGTTGTTGTTTTTTTCGGATGTTTTACAATATTAACAAAAAAACACAAAAAAATGTATATAAAAACAAAAAAAAAAAACATATAGTAACTTAAAATCGTCCTATAGCCGATTTTTTGATGCCCTATGGTAGAAATAGGGCAGAAAAACAGTCAAATCTAACAGTATTTCAACGCTTTTTCTTCATAACTTTGTTTTCTCTTTTCAAAATTTCCTCCAATTCGCAGTTAGCCTAGGGGCCCTAATAGGAGAAATACAATCCGCAAATTTTATTTAAATCAGTATGTAAGTTTTTAAAGTACATCAAAAAAACTTTACGAACAAACTTATTTTCTCCTAGAATTATTTCATTCTCCACTATCCTCGGACTGATTTTGCTGAAATTTAACATGGTATCGTCTATTTACGTATTTAACTAATATAATTAATTTAAACAAAATTGATTTACAAATTTTCCAGTTAAATTCGAAAAACCATATAAAAAAAACGACAAAACTTTCTGGTCACTTTGGATATTGCTTAATAACTTGCCTCCCCTTCGGTCGATTTTGCTGAAATGCAATACCAAATGCAGTTAAGGAAGAACCAACTTACATTCTCAATTTCAATAAAATCGGATAACGCATTTTTTAGTTATCTTGTCCACAGACGGACGGACGGATGGACGGACATGCATAAATCGATATAACTTTTGATTCCCTACACAACCATACTCTTGAAATTTTTTTGCGATGATTATTTCTATGCGTTACACACTTAGTGACAAAACTAATATACCCTCTGGTAGTACCTACCATAGGGCATAAAAATGAGATTATTTTAAAAACAAACATTTTTTGAAGTCAAACAAACAACTGCACACACACACAAAGAGTTTGACGGTGTATACTGAAAATTAAATTTTAGCAACGAACATATACACCAAGGGTAGTTATTTTTTTCGATAAAAAGGTCCTAAGGGCCTTTCAACATTACTCTACAATGATGACGGTTAATTTTCCAGTTGTTCCATTACCGCAAACAAAAAAAAAAAAAGAAAAACACAACAAACAAACAAGAGAAAAACGAAAACTCACCACATTTTAAATTTTAATTTTCAGTTTTTCATTCTGTTTTTAGTGCCCCGAGATGGTTGTCTCTTACTGGGGAGATACTTTATGATAGAACCACAAGGATGAATATGGAAGCAAAAAAAAAGAAAAAGAAAAAGAAAAAATATGGCATTTGAATGGATGGTGACTTCCCTTTCAAGTCAAGGGAATTTCTCATTCATTTATATTATATAATATTCTTTCTTCTCTAATCAGAGTATAGTAAAATGATGACCTCATGACCAAATGAAATCCTAATTACTTAAAAAATCCAAACGTTAAAAATCCATTCACTACAGTGTTAAGAATGAGTGCGAACCAAAGAAAAAAAAAGGGTTTCATAAAGTTTTTTTTCGTTCGTATATTAATCCTTTTTTTTTGTTTGTCCATGAATATCCTGTCATATTGTACCATACTGAACCTGCTCAACCCACAAACCTAGACGGGCAGAAAAAAAAAGAAATATGTGGAAAAAAATTTGAATTTTTAAAAAAAGGGGTCCAAATGGAAGCTATTAAATTTGTTGATTCGTGTTTTCTGTGACCTTTTCACACAACATATTTCGATGCATTAATAATTTTTTCTAATATAGTAATTTATTATCGTTTTTGAATTAAGGACCTTGGAATTTAAGTAAAATTTCATGTTTTAATTGATTGAAAATGTACAAAATTGAATTAATATATATCAAGAAATTGTCTACTCTATTCTCGTTTCTTAATGTCTAAATAGACTATAACTAAGTCCGTAAAACTATACGACCTTCAGTTTCTAAGGAAATATCGCATGATATCCTTTCATATTCAAATATCGCAGTTAAGTGTTCTTTTAATTCGTAAAACCAAGAAAACTCTTTTAATAATATATAAGAGGCCATTTAACTTGTAAAATTATTATATTTCGGTCAAAGGAATACATTATTTTCCCCTTAAAATTATGAAATTTATATTTTCCTTGTTCGGCAATTAGATATTTAAATTTTTTATTAATTAAACAAAATGTCGGTATACTTAAAAAAAGTACAAGGGCAAACCTGAAACACTCTTAACATTGAATAATTCAATAAGTTTTATAATTAATTAAAAATGAAAAACTCGTTAAGTTGAAGGTAATTTTAAAAATTTTCTCTAACAACTATTTATGACAAAAATATAAGAAATAGAGTCAAGTTTCCCGGTACTCGTTTTTATAGTACTGAAATATTTATACACTCGGCCCTTAATTTACGTGGACCTTTTTTTACGCGAGTTTTTTCTACGCACTAAATTATCACACTATTTATGAGGTATTTTTATACGCGTTCTGAATTTAACCTGCCGGAAAATATATTTTCCTAGAACTTTTAAAAGTAATAAGTGTATACAGTCAAAAATGTCGTTATTTGTTGACACAAAAATGAGAAATTGTTAAAATCAGTGAATTCCACTATAAATGAGAAAACAATAAAGCATTGCTTCCGTTTAATTTAGCACACAAAATTACCTTATATAGTTCCAGTCATCATATGTGTACTTGCATAAAAAAGCATCGATATAAGGCAAACTTTTATATTAACATTCAGACGCTAGAATCAGTCAAACTTAAATAAGGAACCTTTTTACTATGCTTGTTTGCTTTATATATAGATTTATAATTTTAATTTTTTTATTTTAACTCAGGTATGTTTATTAAACCTTCAATATTACAAAAAAAGAGGAAATCGATGTCTATGGACATGCAAATAAAGGAGAAAAACCCATAACGATTGCTAAGAAAGACTCTATTTAGGCGATTCTCAATCGCGTAAGTCAAATCCACATGAAACGGGTGTTCGCGTAAATTGTGAGGGCCGGGTGTATTTGATAATTATAGCAAAATTACAGTCGTAAATTTCACGCTCTCACTACCAACAATCGCTACTATGGAATATCTTTTAAAAATATTAATTTCAAAATATAGTGCATAGAGTTAAGTATAGACAACACCCTTTTCAGCCACCCAAAATAAGTATGTACATTTCGCTTTTTTTTTTTTTTAAACTTAAAACGTTGAAGTTCTTTTTAATTAATTTCTTTTGAAGGTGAAAAAAAAGAAAAAACTTAAAAAGCATTTCAAGTGAAAAATTAAGACTCATTACGAATGGGCGGCCTTTAAAAAATAAAAACATGAAAAGAAAAAAAAGCTCTCCGTTATAATATTTTTAGAAACCTTTTCTTTTATTTTCACGTTTTTCTCCCTCGAGGTATGTGTGGATGCCCCAATTGAGACTATTGTCATTGCAATCATTTGCACAACAGAAATTTTTAACGTTTTTCTTAGTTCATTAAAAAAAACGAAGGAAATAAAAATTAAGACGAAGATTGAAGCGTTTTCTTTTTTTTCTTGATTATGGTTAAAAGTTTAATTAGCATTAAATAATGGTAAAGTCTTTAATTTATACTTTTCGCTTGTATTATGAAAACCACCATCTTATTATGATAAGTGTTAATTAGTTGTGTTTAATTAGAAGGAAATAAACTTATTTTTGTGTTTTTGAATTTCAAAGAAATTTGAAGTGAAGAAGAAATTTTTTTATTATAATAAAGAAAAATTAGTTTTCTTTTTGAATGTGTTCAAGATTACATACGAAAAGTAAGTTACTGTTTTATTATAGTTTAGTAAGTACTTTAGGCAACTGCAAAATATGAACTCACCGAATGTCGAAATTCTGGCGCTTAAATTAGAGACTCACTAATAACTATGCAATAAAACCAGGCAGAACAATATCTTTCGCCTAAAATGAATCATTTTAAAGTGACATTTGTCGTACGTGATGTATAAAAGTGACAATCGATTGACGCTTGATGCCTTGCTACAGAAATCCACTGATGCAGTTTTAAATTGCGATTTCGACGATGGCACAGATTTTTCCAAAATCGATTAATTCCACTGAATTACATACAAAATACATATTAATAAAATTAAAATCACATTTAAATTACATTTGGCTTTATTACCAATTTTTACCAACAAACTTTCAGAATTATTAATTATAATAATTATGGAAAATATTTTTTCAGGTTGATAAAGTAAAATCAAAAGTAATTAAAATAAAATCAAGTTAAATTTTGTTAATTTAATATTATGAACATTTTATGTAACTTTTTATATTTTTTATTTATTATAATTAATTAACTCTTTGTTGTTAATTTGTAATGAATTGAATTAGTTAATCCTTTAGATTGAAATTGGGTTAAAATAATGCAATTTATTTATTTTTAAAAGTTCAAAATGAATCTTTTTTTAAAGGTTCGAAAATATTTTTCGACCTCACTTTTTACTACTAGCAAATATTCAAATTATTTTAAATTAATATAAACTATTATTGTTAAAATCACATTCATTATTTTGAAATGAATAAATCATTATACTCAATTATTATTTCAAAATACATAGTTTCTGATTAATGTATTTAATCTTGTGTTTCATATTTCAATGAAATTCAACCTTTCATATAAAATAGTCAAATATAAACTGTGTGACATATGTACAGTTTGATGAAGCTGATTTTCACCAACGATTATGTACATTTCATTAGTTTATATGTATAGATCCTTTACTGAAAATTTAAGAAAAACAATAGTAATAATGAGTTCAATAATAAATTTCGTAATTATGATTATCCCTTAAGGGATTGCAATACTGTGAACGCGAGGCTCTAAAAAACAATGTGAATATTGGGAATTAATTCAGAAAAAGCAAATACGATTTTATTCAGTTTCAGCAGATTCCAACATCACTGGTTTTTATTCGAAATATAACCCTTTTCTTGTTCTTGCATTTTTTTAAGTGTACGAGCCTTTTCAACAATGCATATTATGCGCACAAATAAAGGATTTGAAGAAATTCTACAATAGTTGATCTGACACAAAAATGAAAATATTTTAATTACTTTTTATTAAAAATTATCTCGAATTTAGAGACGTGAATTTTTGTACATCAATTTTAAGACTTGGAACTAGGCATTTCTTAAAGCAAACAAAAAAATCAAATTTAAATAACTTCACAGCAACTCAACCCCTTAACTTTGGAAAATGCTGAATATTTAGAAAAAATGTGTACCACATACCTGGAGCTATACATACGTATAGATTTTTAAAGGCTCTTAAATATAGTACAAAAATAAATTCCAAATAATACGTGAGTAGGTGGTTTACTATCATTTATAATATCTTGTATATAAAACTATTGCAAAGTGATTAATAGAATTCAATTAACAATACGACGAGCACAGATTTATTTTGGATTAACGTGCCCAATGGAGAGTAAATACGGTATAGAGTGAATCCAAAAATTGTATAGGTATGCGAAAAAAGAACCATTTAGAATTCAACGGCACAAATCATACAAGTGATTTTTGCTGACACAATTTCATTGTCACGTACAACAGAAATTGAGGATATCTATTTGGGTGTCTCTATTTTCTTGAATATAATTTTTTCCCACGATATCAAAAACTATAAAAACTTATACAAAGAAATCAAATTCATATATATAACACAAACTGAATTTAATATCTGAGAAAAAAAAGGTGACCTACGCCACTTTTAATGGTACTCGTTAAATCATCGAGTAATCTTTTACGTTCATTACAAAAACTTCTCTCAAATAAAAAAAAAAAAACAACATAACATAAGAAAAACATATATGAAAGATAAGCAAAGATAAGCATTTTCTTTACTTATATATTCTATTTTCCTTCATATACATAAATAGTTGTTTGTACCGTGTAGTTCTAGATGGGTTGTGTATGGGTACCAGGTCATCGTTAGTGGTTTGATATTCTTACACTTAAAGCACATATATTTATATATAGGAAAAGAGAACGCCCCCACAAATTGCTATTGTCAACTTTTTGGAGACTTTTTTTTTTCCGTCGGAAAAAGCCTAGTAATGGTTGACATTAAACAGAGATTGTGGTAAATAATTTATCACCGCATTCCATTTATTAAATGTTTGTCATCGTGATATGGTTCTACGTTGTCAAATGTAATGAGGGTGGAATATATGTTTTTGGATGGGGATTTCGATTCATATCTTGAAATCGTGAAAGGATAAACTAAAAAGAAGGGAAAAAGAAAAACAAATTCAGTATATGTGAATATTTCGGTTCTACATTCTTTTGGTCCAGAGGAGAGGTGATATATATGCATAGCATGAAAAACTTTCTACATATTGTAATATTTATATAGGTATATAAAGCAAGTGTACCAATTATCGACCTAGTTGATGTATACATTTATATAGATAATAAGGACAGGATATACTTATACTAAGAGTTTAGATACAGCTCATATCAACGCCCTACGCAATTTTAGATCATCCATTAAAGTTTTAAGTGAACATAATATTATTAAAAAAAACTATATTTCAAAGCATTCATCTCGTAAAGAAAATGAGCTTACATTTTCCTTATAAATATGCCATAAAATCTAAGAAATGTGAATTAAGTTTCCTTATAGTTAAACTGTCGATAATTGGAACGCTTATCTTATACAAATACAATATATAATATCTTGAAGTGTAACCAAGTAAGAACTTGAAACTTTTCGTTGAATAACATATTATATACTTATGTAGAAACGTAGACATTTGTACAAACAATGTCTTTAATCTTGAATGGGTTTTTCTTGCCTTTTATTTAAAGAAAAAATAAAATAAAAAAAAAATAAAGCACCAAAAGATCCTTTATAACAAAACCATGAACTACGATATTCTATTGGACGGTCTACTAGGCTCTCTTATATATTTTATAGAAACTTTAACATATAGAATTGGTGTCATACAAAACTTTATAGGAATTTGACCTTTTTTTTCTCATTTTAGATTTCTTGTTTTTATTTGGAAAATAAAGAAAACGAAAAGAAATTCAGTTCCTTTTTTTTCTTTCTTATCCTTTGTATGTTAAAAAATAGAAGAATATTAAATTGTGATAGTTGACCTTACAATTTAACACATTCATAAAAGGATATAATTTAAGTTTTGATATCCTTTTAAAACTTAGTTTTATATACATATTTACATATCTATAGAAAATCAAAGTTTACATATTATAAAATTTTATATTAATTACATGATGTGCTTTTGTTAGACATGTCGTCCTTTTTTTGGGGTAAACCTCGAAAATGTACGAAAATTTATGAGTATTTAGTTATTGAAAAACTTAAGGAAAATTATAAAAGTTTCATTAAATTCTGTCATTTATGATAAACTTTAATAATTTTATATTAATTTTTAAGAGCTGTTAAAATTTACATATACCTGAAGATTTATATATTTAACATTTTAATAATAATAATATAATATCTGCAAAAACTATCTGCAAAAAAAAAAAAATGAAAAAATTAACAGAAAATCATAAAATTATATGACTTTAGAATTTTGATTGGAAATATCGTTATTTTGGTAAATGAATATTTATATACTTCGAATTCATTAATATTACCCAACGGAAAACTTTCATTTTAAAATCTCATTAAAGTTTTGTTGCATTCTGTAGTTGCCAAAATTTTATAATTAGTAAAGTTCATATTGTTGGAGAGAACGACGACCAAATGTAGATCATCAATTAATTCATATTATGGAGAATTTACACCAATTATAGTTAACTTATACAATATTATAAAATATGATATTCGACTGTTTTGAATGTAATCAAGAATATATTCATATATGTATATATATTGTATAAGACGAAATAAACTTTAGGACGTATTCCAAATTCTATTGTAAAATGTAGTATATCATGTTCTTATATACAAATTGTGTTTGGTATAATAAAATCATAAGAATTTCTCTCTTAAATCTTGTAACTATGTACTGTCTACCAAATATGTTATCAAATCGATAAAATATCTAATTAAATATAATTATAAAAGCAGAGAACTTAATTATATTATGTCAGGCAAAATTAATACTTCTCCATTAAACCATATTAAATATTCATATATATAAGGGCTTAGACGGAGAATATCAAAAATATATATTATTTCTGTAATGGTCAGACTTAAATAATTCATAAGATTTTTGAAAATAGCATATTGTATCCTGCATCATTTTCTTTGAACTTAATTAATAATTACAACATTTCACTAAAAAATCGACATAAAATCATTTGATACCCTATCAAAATCTTTCTAAAGTTGGATGGGCAGCATTTATTTCTTTAATTTATGTTCTTATATCTCTGGATTTCGAAAGTAGGTACCATTGAGTTTATTTGATGGAACTGCAGTCATATTTTTTGAGTTTAAAAAAATTGAAAATTCTTTTTTTAGAGATATAGTCAAGTTGAAACAAATAATATTTTGCGAGGAGGCTAAAAATTTGCGCCATCTATTATCTGGTAAATAGTATTAATAATTGTCGTTAAGTTAGACAGCGATATTATATATTCCTTAAATAAGCTCTTATAAAATGTATGGTAACTGTGTTTATTTTTCCCAAAAAAACAAAGCTTTTGTATGGATTCTTTCGTTTCGCTTGAAGCCTATGTTATGATTTAAAAATAAATTAAAATTTTCATTTTAAAAACTTTGTTTTTTTTTTTTCAAAAATCCGCCTTAAACAAAATTTTTGTAAAGGACTTTTATAAGCAAAATAAAATTTATTATTTCATTTTTATTAATAAAATCAATCGATTTTCATCACCTTTCTATATAAATATATATACATTGTTTTTGTTAGTGATGTTAACACCTGAAGCTTAATTAGACTTAATTACTTTTTGTAAACGAGTTCATAAAATTTCCAAAAAACCAATTTATCTATACTGTTTAAAGTACACACACACACAGTAAAAAGACTCCCGGGTATATGTAACAAGGCCAAAAAAAAAATATATAAGAAAAGGTAATCATCACTTTCTTCGAAAAAAAAAAGTCTACTCAAAATTAACGAATAAATTTCCAGTAATATATTTATACTCTTAAAATTTCCATTACTGGCAGTAATTTATTCGAAAATTGTAGAAGTAAGGTGAACATGGGAAAAAAAAAATATACACAGAAGAGGTGATTTTTATGATCATCAATAACAATCAACATAGAAGTTTTCCTCTTTAGTTTGTTTTCTTCTTTTCATCGACTAAAAATCTTAACGGGAAAAACCTTGTGTTCGCATAAGATGGAAAAAATTTCGAAGTAAATAATTTTCTTCTATTTCCCATTTTGTATACTATTTATATTTCGAGTGTATTTTCGAGGGCTCAAAGTGGTTTTATTTTTGAAAATAATTGGAAAAAATGCTTTCATTTGCCATAAAGTTACAACCACAATATTTTAACTGAAAAGAAATCTCGGTTTCATGATCAAATCAGCAATCTCTATTTAGTTAGTAAGTTTACTTCTAAAATTAGTACAATTTGAAATTAGTACATCCAATTAGATACGATATTTTAATTTAAAAAAAGTGTTAATTGCATTATAAATTTCTAACATATTTACACTTGGAAGTAGTATTTATAATTTAATATAGTTCTTGGTTTTATAGAATAAATAGATTTTTAGTATTAAATACTAAAACTGAATTTAATACATTTACATATTTCTCTTTATAATTAAATTTTGTTTCATCAAAACTGCGAAATATTACCCGGCGAGATAGTAATATTATATGATAGAAAGAATATATTTCGGTTTAGATTTTAGGCATAAAAGGAATTATCTATCCAACGCGCTATACGAATTTAAAATTTTGGAAAGAACATATGTTGAAATAATTTTGAAAGTTTTACGTAAAAAATATGGATTATCATAAAAAGTTCGAAGGATGATGACAGACAGTAGAGAGCCTGGGGTGCAGATCTACACAAATGAATCCCCACTACAATGTAGAACAGGCGGGAAGAACAGTCATACTACTCGGTAGCAATAAAACAGTTTCTCAAGTGGAATTATTTTCTATTTTAACCGATGTCTACTACTGTATTGCAAGTGGCTTAAATCTTAAATTCATCCTGACTCAGACAGTCAGGCGATTATTAGAGCACTCAACTGAAAAACCGTTTCATCGTGTTTAGGGGAAGAGTGCCTCTGCATCATGAACATATTGGATATCAGTTGCATGGGTAGCTGCTCACTCGTGTATTCTGTGGCTGGGAGTCGAACAAGTGGTGCCTGATCGGAAGAAAATGAATCAGAAGAATACTTTTTGCGTGAATGCCTGGCCTTTTCTAGAACAAGACTTGCTACCCTAGGCACGTGCACTCAGGGGCCGCTCCTGATTGCAATACAATCCTATTGGAAATAAGAAGTAGGGCAGGATATATATATATAATATCACCACGTCATCTCATCAATGGATTAAACAGTAGCCTTAGAGCGAATTCGAATTATGCAATTGAAATTGACTTTTGTATTCTAGAAAAATGGATCCAAATTGATTATTAAATAATATTTCGTTTCACTTTGAAAGAACGAAAAAAAAAAATTGATTGTACATTTCTGGTAAATGATATTAGAATCAATTGCATTCAATTTCAAAATGGTAAAGATATGAAAAAAAAAACTATATAAAGTTTTTTTGGAAAAATCAAGGAATTGAAGCATAAAAATCGATTTGAAAAACTGAACAATAACTATGTATTGTATATAAGTTTTTTTTTGTATACTATAGATTCTATAGTATAGAAGATGATTGCAAAACGAATGGAATAGAGTAAAATATAAACGTTGCTCAATTTACAAACATATCACATTTTTTTTTATTGTCTATTGTATTTGTTTTTACTCCGATAGAGCTTTCATTCATGTAAAAAACATTTTTTTTTTTTTTTGACGAAAAGTTACCTTTTCCGAAACAGTGATTTAAGAACCATCCCAAAATCCTTTTTTTTTTTGAGAAAAGGAAAAAACAACAATCACAAAAATAACAAAACAATTTTATATTATTTACCTCCAAGATTCATCCAAATATCCACTTAATATGTGTGCACTGGAATATATCTATATACTGTTTACAATTTAGCCATTATTTTCTTTACATTGTATATGCAGGATTTTCATCAGAAAATAACTTACTCTATACTCATGTTTGTATACAAAATGTGTACCAAAAATCTAGGTTTCCCGAGACTATGACATTTCTATCCGTTCTAATATATAACTGATTTTCAGAAAATTGTTAGGAAAACAGTCACACTGATATAAAATCGAATTTAAAAAATTTAAATGTAACAAAATTTCCATCTACCATCTCATATGGAATAAGGAAAGTATAAGCATATAAACAAAGTAACTAAAGGAATCTCTGCCAATATGATAAAACCCTTTTCATTGCGATATATATATATATTTTTTCCTTACATTACATCTTACTTCACTTGAAGAAGACGCGAAATTTTCGTTATATTCTTTAGAAAGGCAGGAAATTCATAAAACCAGTGAAAGAATAAATTTACATTTTACTCCATCCAATTTACTTCGTATTGATTTCGATCAAGAAGCCTCAGTTTACGAAATTTTCACCCTGGTTTTTATAACACAAAAACCGTCTGATATATATATGCCATCCCATTATCATCCTATAATGTCTACCTTGAACTTAAAACTTTTCCGATTTGCAACCACAAAAAACAAACAAAAATCTTTTCAACGCGAAATATCGATGTGTGAAAAAATGTTCCATGTGTGTATTCATATGTAAATGATATGAATTCAAAATAAAAGTAAATACACTCGAAACAAACACCGAAAAAAAAAAAGTTTTCGGAAAATTTTTATTTTGCTTAACAGCCAAAAAAAACAGAAATATTCGGTTCATCGATCCCCTTTTAGGATGTATTCCAGAATCCTGATTTTAAGAATGATTATGAAATGAACTGGAAATTTGATAAAGAATCAAAACAAATAAAAAATTCATAAATAAATGAGAAAAAAGTAAAATTGTTTAAAAGTTTCCTGGAAAAAAAAAACGCCCATGTTTTTATCCAGGAAAAACTGTTTATTTGAGATTATACAAGTAGTTTTAACAGAACCAAATAGAACCAAAGCTTTGTGTTCAAAGCTAGATTTTGATGAATCTTTAATCAGAAGTAAGAATTTTATATCTCGAACAAATTATAATATCTAATTTGGTTGAAATTTGATGAATTTATTGCTCTGTGAATAGTTCCAATATAAAATGCAGTGATTTACAACAGGAACAGTAATTACTAACAAATTCACTTATTACTATCAAATTGCTCTGATATTTCTGAGTGTAAACACACTTCAAACAATCACTTTCAAAATCTCTTTGATAATCACTTTGAACCAATTACTTGTGAAGCTCAACTTGAACTGTGGGTCTAGCGTTTGATGAGTTAGCTTATATATAACTGCATTGAAACGTTCTAAAATTTACTTAAATTCGAATGGGCAACATTTCTAGAACTTAATTGCATTCAAAACGGAATCAGGTATCTAGAACTGTCATACCGAAATGTTAGTGATTATTCCCTTATTCTCTTTCTGTTTTGTGTTTTCAGGAAAATTTCCAGATTCTCTTTTAGAAATATGCTGCAATATGAAATATAAAAACCAAAACATCTTCTACCTGTTCATAGATGTGTAGTAACATTATTCTATATACATATACATCATACCGACCTAAATAGGAAAAGAGGTTCGTACTCACTGCAGTACGTATAGACATATGAAAAAAGCCTACTTCTAGTGTAAAGTCATTGATGAATTTAAATCGCGAATCGATTTTATTAGAAGTCCATCCAATTTTGGGTTGCAAAAAAGACCGTATAAACTTTTATATATTCACAGGAATTTAATTAAATTTGCCCTTTGGCTAAAAGCAAACAGCAAACAAAAAAAAAATTGTAAAGCAAAGATATTTTATTATAAATTACTGGAATTGTTTATACTTGTACTTGACAATAATAAGTTCATAGGACTTTTAATAAAACTTGTAGAAGTCATTACCAAAGAATTGATTATTTTATATGGTTTTGTGAAAAAGTTGTTGTTGCTCTTTCAGAGATAATACCCGTAAACGATGTAAAACCCAAATACCAGTAGTCGTAAATACTACACATTTTCCGTCTAAGCTGCACTGCTGGTATGGAATAAATTCATCAAATAAATAACTTTTAAAAATATGTATGTTGGCTTTTTTATTTTTTAAAAAAAAAAACCATTTAATATGATATTTCAGAGAAATATCTTCTTTTTACAAATATTAATTAATTAAATTAATTGTATTTCAAAAATTACATGAATTTCTTTCATGTTTTTTGTTTTTTTTTTTTGAAAATTCCAATTTAATATATTTCGAATCGAATTGATTAAATAAAATTCCAATAAATCTTGAAATTTTATAAAAAACCAAATGCAATAAAATAAAAATTTAACAAATTTATAAAAACCCAATTAAATTAGTATAAATAAACAATTCCACAATAATTTATATAATGATGAAAAGAATTTTTTGTTAAGTTAACTTGGATCTGAATTCGGAACGCCAACAAAAATAACCGAAACATTATTTTGAAAGGAAATTCTTAGAAGTATATTTGGTCATCTGAACAAAAAGGGTGAATAATTAATAACGAAATATACATATTAACAAAACGATAAATTGCTTTTATAAGATAACCGTTCCCCTTGAAAGCTTAAAGAAAACTGATGGCGCCGCTAATCAAGTGTCTCGGTGCAAGTAGCCAAAATGACAAAAATAGGAATTTCCACTCAAGCATGGGCTATTCCCACATCTGGATCATCAGGTAGAACAGAAGAATGGGCAAGGAATATTTCGGCCCATTAGGGCATTAATGACGTTAAAAATAAAAGTGTTGCTAATCAAGTGTCTGCGAGTGTATATTAACAAAACAAAGAGGTACACTGTAGAAAAGAATTTGGACGTCAACCAGTTATGCCTGAAAATTAGGCTCTAGCACATATAAAATTCGAAATTAGAAACAATTACAATAATTTAGATAGGAGTTCGATGCATTTAGTAGGTATAATCATGAATTTGGAATTTAAATCTAAAATTTTATCAAACTTAGAAAGAACATCCATAAAACTTAGTTCTCTAAAAATATATGACTGAACCTCAAGTTTTTCTGTAGGTATAGCCACGAAAATCAAATTGATACAACTTCACTACCTGGGAAACATCAAGCGAACAGTGTTCCAGTAAAAATGATATTAGAAACATACCATATAGATAATAATGGAAATTCCGAACTTCTTCGATAAAGATATGGAGTTTTAAATCTTGCCAAACCTTGAGAAACTTCACATCAAATAAAAATGATATCTTACCAAGTCTTTTAATTGTCTTATTAAATTGTCGACGAATCATTTCAAGTCTAATTAAAATTAAATGAAAGCTTTTAAAAAACGAACGAATAACAATTTTTTCTAGACTTCTTAAAAAAGATTTTCTTCGTAGAATTCTTCACAAAAGAAAAAAAAAGAAGAAAAACCTCAACATTGAGTGTTATTCTTAAAACGATTTCGGTTTATAAAAAAAAGAAAAGAAAAGTACAAACAATTTTTCGTATTTTACCACGAGGAAATTTATTTCCTTTGCAAAAAAAAAGAAAAAAGAAAAACCCCCAGAAAGAAATGGAGATCTATAAGAAAAAGAGATACACGTGTCTTCGCTAGATAATGTCAATTTCCTTTATTTTCCTTTTCTTATGAATTTTTAGAAAAATTTCTTTAGATTTTCTTGTTGTTTCTTCACTAGGATTGCAAAAGATGTATTATTCGATGTACACGTATAAGCACCTGTGACTTTTATTACCTGTAATATAGAACGCAATGAGCACGTTTTTGATTTATTCTATCATATATTCCTAAGGTATGAAGCGGTTGGTTGGAAAAAAAAAACTTTCATAATATTCAAAAGAATAATGATATAAAATGAATTCGAATATATATTTTCTCCAGGAACTAAACAACTACATACATATGTACACTTTTTTTTCCTATTTTTTTTGGATAACAAACAATAAGGATTTAAGATAACACGTTTCAATTTAATTTTGTGAATATGAATGGCCAACATGCATGCCGGTAAAGATGTATCAATTTATTTGTAAATCTAATTCCTGGATCAATACTTTCATGACATTTCCATTTTTATATATAATGTGAGACAATTTAAAAAAAAACATCCAAAAAAACAGGACAAATAATTTTATCATTATTGACGTTAACAGTTTGGAATATAAATGGACATCACTTTGACTACAATCGAAGGTGATACTAATTCCTACATATATATATATATTTATGGTTTGATCACAAAAGCTATAAGATATATTCCAAAATGGATATATTAAGTCAATTCAAAAGACTATTAACTTCTGAAATCTGAAAATGTATTGATTTGATTTGTATTGACCCAGTCCGGATAGTATTTCCGATCAGATTCACCAAACACATTATGGATGTTCTTCTTCTCATAGAAAAAAGAAAATTCAACTAAAAAGTAAAATAATCGAATGATACCTCAACAATCCTTAAAAAGTCCTATACCCTGATTTTCATTCAAATCAAATATAAAATGATTTACCACCCAAAATAATATAATTTTATTTAGGTCTATGTCTTTTCATTCTCTATTTATCTCGTTTTATTTTTTTTTTTTTTGTGGGTGGTTTATTTCTTAGATTTATTTGGATCAATTATGTTAATGGTTAACCAAGGCACAAGAAAAAAAAAACATATTCTATTTATATATATTTGTGTGAAATTGTAATTGTGGTTGTTTCTTAAGCTTGATATCCATGAATATACTTTATTGAGGCTTCTTGAATAAGCGATTTCTTATCAACAAATTGATGCTCTGACATAAAATCCTTAGTATTGTAAATATTATAATAAATTTATACATGTGTAAATGAATAAATATATATATATATATATATATAGATGAATAGATTATATTATTTTCTTAGCGCGATTGTCAGTCAGGAATTGACATATTTCTTGATTCTATATATTCAAAAGATTTATGCAGATGATTTAGTATAATATAAATAATATAATATAGAAGGAGTGAAAAGAAAAAAAATGTGTAGAAAACGAAATTCTTCATCAAATTCAACCACAAAAGCCTCATTAGTCTTCTGATTGGGTTCTCATGAATAAGAAACGAACACAAACAAAAAAAAAATGTATTTATTATGTTGAATTTTATACCGATTTCCCTATTTTCGTTATTCTATCGAATTTAATGATGATGAACAGAAATTTATTTAAAAATTATTGGATAATCACGAAAACATTAAAGAACATATTTTATTTTGAAAGAAAATTTTCAAAAAATTTATTCCTAATTTTTACACGTCCTAGAAATATGCAAATATATTTAAATCGTTAAATTGGTTTAATGAAATTTTAAACTAGTTCTGAATAT
Organism: Xylophagus ater; assembly: GCA_963422695.1. Classification (NCBI taxonomy): domain Eukaryota; kingdom Metazoa; phylum Arthropoda; class Insecta; order Diptera; family Xylophagidae; genus Xylophagus; species Xylophagus ater. Next base: position 1,650,006 of record OY730478.1, read on the forward strand.
TAATTAAACTTATGAAAAGTAATTTAAATGAAAATTTATTTATTTTTAAACTTCAGAATTATTATGAAATAATTAAACCTAAATAGTTACAAATTTTGACTTATTTAGTTTAAATGATAAATATAATGAAATTAAGTATAATTTCTAAACCAAAAATGTTTAAGGTCTAAAAAGATGCGTCCATATTATGGGCATGCAAGCGTTTTCTTTCTTCGTTCCCCTTTCTTGGCACAAATATATAAAAAACGTATAATTAAAGAATGATGAACATATATTCCACATTTCATTAAAATCGAGAACGTGTTTTTGAGTAGATGATATATCTATTGACGCTCTAAGGATCTACTACTTGAAGACAGTTCATCGATAATTATTTCTATGTGTTGCAAATGTATTACGAAACTATTTACACTCTTTCGAATACAATCATAGAATTAAAATATCGATTTCTATTATACTCATAAATTAGCGGCGTTGCTTAAAATATACCCATTTTAAACTTTTATTAATTTCAAAAACTTAAAGAGTATTTTAAAATGTATTTAATTATATCTGTGTTATATAAACACACTTCTGAAAACTCCTTTATTAGAGCAAGTACTCTTCTACAAAAAAAAAAGAAAAGAATTTAAATTTTTTAAATATTTTCCATTCTTTGTTTTTTTTTTCCTTTTCTTGCAGTATAAAAACTTCCAAGAAATTTACTCTCAATCAAAATCTTATTCTTTTTTTCCACAATTTGAAAAAGCAAAAAAAACGGAGACAAAATCTCAAGTCGCTTCTTAATATTTAAAGATTAAAATGAGGTTAATGAGCTTTTCTACACTATATGCAGCAAAATAAAAAGCTTACTACAAGTTTTAAATAGATAAGAAAGCAAAAAAAAAAAAAAATACTAAAATCAGGTTAAGTTTGGCTCTAAGAAAATTACAAAAGTTATATGGCAACCAATAAGGAAATGTTTTTGATATACTTTTTGAAATTATTTTCTTGTGAAGTTTCATTTCCGTATTAATTCTAAAATAAGAATTATAATAATTTTCCTTAAAGTTCATTGCTCTAAAATATTTCCATTACTTTGAAAACAGACATTGAATGGCAGTCAATTCAAAAAAAAAACCTTTTTATCTTCAAATATGTTCAGTAAAATCTTATTCAATTTCTTAGTCTATATATGGATAAGAAAAACAAAAAACTCAATTCATTCATTCCAAAAGAGTTATAATTAAACGTATGTACATATTAAGTACACATTTTCAGGCAACAAATATATATAGGAGTATTTGAGTGTACGTAAAAGTACGGAAAATCCTTATAAGAAAAAACTTATTTACGTTATATGACTTTAGATTACTCCATGACATAAGAACCATCCAAGAAACTTAGTCTATTATGAATGTACTTTAACTTGAGTTCTAATAGAAAATTTGTAATAGATTGAAGATGGAAGATTTATAACGAAATACGTATTCAATTCTTACAAGAGGATCGGTTAGTAACTTTTCAACGATGACACAGTTTTTAACAGTGAAAGTCGATACAAGTTTTAGTCTACATTTTTCTTTTGAAAAATAAATCAATAAAAATATCTTCTTTTCAAATTCAGATCGTAAGAAGTTTTCATAAAATTCTATTTCATAATTCAATTTTAAAATTAGGACTTTTTTTCTTTAAGAAAATTTTCCTATAAAACTTTTAATTAGAAATATTTTTATACTCAAATCTAGAAAAAAAACCTTTGAATGAATTTATTTTCGAATATTTATAATAAATATAATAATCCTAATTGAATTTTATTTCATTTGGTTTCATATTTTTATGGATTTTGGAGATTTTTTCCAGACAACAAGCTTTTCATTTGATGAAATATTTGAATAGATTTACTCTCAATTAAGAATTTTTAATCAAAACAAAAAAAAAGAAATATACGATAATAACGATTTTTCGATTTAAACAATACAAAACATCCACGAAACAAGCACATATCCAGCAAATCTGCTGTACTATATATAATCATTTCGTTACCATGTTTTTTTTTACTTTTAATGGCAAACAATTTCTCAACCTTTGAAAAATCCTGAATATGTCATCGAAATTTTTTATAATCTGAAATCCTTCTACTTCAAAATTTTGCATGGATAAACGAAATTTTTGAATGCACAAAAACTCCAATGATGTATGACATATCAATTTTTCTTTCAGGTACAATATACTATATCCTTGCAATTGACTGAATGACTACAAAAAAAAAAGTGATTTTTCATCGAAAATTATGTCATCCTAGTGATATTGAAAGGGGTTTGTAGAATATTACTCCAATATAAATACTTCTTATCACACAGGCACATATGAAAATATAGTATATATTATAAGGGATTCTCGATAAGAGGGTAACATATGTGTAATGTATAGTGGAAGTGATAGTTTTTTTTCCCCATTCGTACGTATTAAGGTTACTGCACCTAAGAGTGTTAGAAAACCTCAACAATATTCATATTGTAAGTAGAACAATTATTGAAGGATCTCTATTGTCTCGACATTCTTCTTCTACTATAAATGAATTGCTTAAATTATTATGTAAGCGATTTTTAAAGTTAAAAATTTTAGATATTCTACTTGTTAGATCCAAACTAAAATAAACTAGGTAACGAGCACATCAATAATGTATAAATCATGTAAATTAATAAGTTTTTTGCTAGTCACATTTTATGAAAGAATAGAGAACTTTTCAATCATTACAGTCTAACGAAAAACTAAGTATAAAAAAAAGTGTCTGTCCTCATGCCCACCGCCCACACAAAATCAAAGTTAATCTAAAAATCTAACCCACTTAAATTAAAATCCCATTGGATTTTTCTTTTTTTCTGGATTTCATTCATTTTCTCTACAAAACACACATTCATTGTGAATTAACACTTTGTCCTTTTTATTATAATTTCTTCTTTTCTATTTTATTTATTTTTTTTTTTCGGGTACAATAAAAACTTTTGTAATTGTATTAAAAATCATCCCACAAAATCATTGCCGAATGCGGGATTATAAGGTCTCGTAAAACTTTCAGAGTTCCTTTTTGTACAATTGGGAATTCTCTAAAATAGAACTTTAAAATTTTGATAACTTTTAATTGAGTTATAATCAAAAGCTTTTCTTGCTTATTAAACAAATACTATAACCCCGAAAAAAGAAAGAATATTTTTCAAAGTTAGATCGTCATACGGTCTTCATTGTACATATTTATTTATAAAAGAAAAATTTGAAAAGAAATTAACAAAATATTCAAGAATTTCAAGGATTTTATTATTGATGAACCTTTAGATGAGAAAATTTTTAAGAACTCTCATCAAACATTAGGCAGAGCTCTACACTACAGCCGCCATCCCACCTAGCAGCAACTTAAAGATAATCGTTTGACTACTTGATGGTATTTATTTTATGCAATTTTATTTACACTTTTTTAAAAAACAAAAACAAAATATACAATTATGAAGCAGTGGAAAATAATTAAATTTCCTTTTCAAATTCATTTAGAACAGCTTAGAATTAATAACTGACTTGTTGCACTTCATTTAATACGATAGTCTTTATCATCATGTTGATTTGAAACTTTGCGAAGCTAATTTTATGAAATTAACATATAAATCAGGAGTCGACAACATATTTTACTAGAAGGGCATATTTCAGAAATGTGGGAGTTCGTCGAACACCGCGAGATGTAATATTTAAACATGAAAATATTAATGAAACATAAACTTGTAATAGTCACTAGAAGAACTAATTGTTTTGAATTGTTTCGCATCGCGTTGCCGATCCCTGATATAATATGATTGAAAAGTAAATGAAAACTTCAAAATGAAATCTACTTCATTTTTCCACATCCAGAAATATTATAAAATTCGCTTATACCATCATTGTTAAACGTATATTACCGACAAGTTTGAATATGAATATCGGAATATTTTTTCAATGTCCCTATCATATAAAGAAAATACACAGCTAACGCGTGTACAAGAAGTAAGCTTGGGAAAAGTTTAATTTATTTGTGAATTAATAAAAATATCTGATATATCAAATCACCCAAATTTCTCAGACAATATGGAATCAATTTATCATTTGATTATATAAGGTCTGTTTTATTTGACATACTCTACCCTGGAGCAGTGTAACTGGCAAATAAAACGATAAGGAGTAAGAGAAAGCTTTAATTCGAATGTTTGTAGCGCTGCTTAGCAACCATATTGTAATGATATGAGAAGCTTTTAGCTAATACACTTTTTATGGTAGAAAACTGAACTAATTCGGGTGTAATAGTTACACTTGCTCTAAAAGTAGTGTAGGATTTGCACTTTTGTTGTTTTTGTTTACAATATGAAAATTTGCTCTACCCCAGAGCAAGTAGCAAATAGAACAGACCTAATGTAACTTTATATCAAATTTGAATAAAATTAAGTAAGCTATTTTGGAGTGCATTCAAAAAATTGGCAACACGAGCATAAAATAACTCATTCCAGTTTGGCATTTTCGGCCAAAATCCAATCAGTTCATCAATATATTGGAAAATACCATTATTTTCCATGTAATTGAAACTTGAAAAAATACCGAACAAAATTTACATCGTTGTATCGTGATGTCAATTGTACAATGCGAAATGAGGAAATTCATTATAATCCTGACTTAGCAAATTTACACTGACACAAGGTTTTATTCCCGTTAATTGGGGTACAAAGAAAAATCTGAAAATTATTCCATAAATACTCAGAATTATTCAATAATTGCATTTATGAAGTGGATATATCCGTTCGAGTACCAACGACCGACCAAATTAAAAAGCTATATAGAGATCGGAATAATATCTTCAGTCATGTAGAAATTTTCGGAATTAAATACTTCAGAATATTATAGTTTTGTGAACATGTTTCATACTCGAGTATTCGAGAGAAAAATTCATTAAAAAATTTTCATTTTTATTTTTATTTCTAGGATTTCAAATAAACAATTGAGTTTTTCCATAGCCAAGATTTTCTTAAAATGAATTTTTTCTATTTCCTTTTTTTTTGATAATAATTTCAATTTGCTCACATGATATTATATTTTATATAAGTTAATTAATTTTGAACACGAAACTCTATTATGTGAAAACTTTTTACTAAGTACACATATTTATTTTCTAGCTTCGGACTTTTCATACAATATAATTTTCTTAAAACTAAACATAAAATCTCCAAAAAATTTAAAACTTATAACTTATAAACCGCAGATAAGACAAATTGTTTTGAATAATTTATGGAGAAAGCTTTTCTGTTTAGATTTTATATTCTCTACAATACATATTATTCCGAAAATGTTAATATAATCTAAAAGAGTAAGTTTACGCGAAATGGAAATTAATTAAAGTTTATTAATCAAACACAAGAAGGAGTTTTTTTTTTTGTGTGTTTTTCACTTTTAATTATTCAAATGAAATGAAAATTTCGTTTGGTCTCATTAAAATTTTCATTTGCATAATAAAATTTAAAATTTATTTTTTTAAAAAAAAAAACATATATTTCCCACCATCAGACCATGGCTGTTGTATTTGTCGAAGGACGAGAAGTGTGCACCCGTATATTAGCAAAAGTTCGTCGACAACTTTTAAACTGGAAAAATCAGATTGACTTTTAAATCTAATTTGTGGATTTATAAATTTACCATAAATTTTAAGACTTAATCGTTGACTAAATCATAAGTTTGTGATTGACATTTTTATTTAGAATTATTTTTAAAATGTATAAAAAAAATTTTAATAAATATTATGATGTTAATTAATATTGATAAGAATACAAGAGATATAGACCAATTTTAGATTTTCCGTTTTGTCATATGTTTACTCATAAGTTTTGTATTGCAGTTTTTATATGTTTAAAACATACTGATTGATTTGTTTACACTTATCTGAAACAACGAAAAATAATAATTTATTTAATTATTCCTTCTCAAAACATTAGTCAAATGAAAAAGGAAGCAGTGTTAACTTGGAAAAACGCATTTGCTTTCTCATATGTCTTGTTATACGAACATTTTCGCCCGAAAATAAGAAAGCATCTGACAAAACAGATAAGCTCCACTTAAACTTATCAGGAATAAGTTTTTTATTCGAAGGAGGTGTGTTTATCACAATTGGAAGAAATGATGATATTGTATATCATTAAATATTATCTAATACGCTAAAAGTAAAGGTTGTATGCTGTTAATTGGAGTTCTGGAATTGTCTCTCAATTGTCTAGAATCTAGATTCTTCATCTGTTCACCGTGTTTGTCAATTTTCTCAGTATAGAATTTTCTTGTTTCTTCTAAATTAAATTCATTTCATTTCTTTGATACTTAATCAAATGTGCCCCAAGAAAGTTTTAAGCATATATCTGTTACGTCAATTTACACTATAGAACACTGTATTTTATTGTTTTGTTGTTAATTAAATTTTTCTCACGTAAAAAATTATTGTAAAAATCGAAATAATCGATGAATTTCCAAATTCCTAAGGGTTTTTCGTAATTCGTTGAATTATTTTTGATTGATCCGATTTTAGATTAGATCAAAATTTACTGATTTCCATTAAAATTTTCTTTTATTTTTTAAACAATTTAAATATTTCTTTTTTTTTTGTTTTTTCTTTTACATTTTTATACGAAATACTTTAATGGCTAACAATAATGTAAACACATTAAAAAGCGAAAGAAAAATTTAACAACAAAACGAAAAAAAAACAGAAAGATATTACAAATATTTCGCGATGAGCCTCTAGAAATGGGTACTTTCACACAGTGAAGACGATAAAATAAGAACAGAAAATAGTCCTCAAAATATATATATATATATATTATTAAACAAAAGGCAAAAAAAGAAAAAAGAAAATCGCACGACGGTGATAATATTTGTGGTGATGGTAATTTGCTTTGTGTACACAACATTTTAAGAAAATTTTATTCAAAAGTCGACCTCCTAATTTTATAGCTCGATAAAGACAGAAAATTTTCCGCATAAATTGGAAAATTCTCATTAAGCACTCGTAACAGTCCGCAATTTTTATGACTCTATGTCGTTTCTTTCCCGCCTGTGCAATAAAATTAATGAAGGACATAAAAGTGGGAAATAATTTCATTATAGCCGTGAGGGTAAAATATTTCCTCAAAGAAATATACAAGCTGAACAAGAAAATCTTCTTTTCGTCGAAAAAAAAAATAGAATCCCTGTTATGGTGGGCCTTTCTTTGTGGAAATCAATTCAAATATTTTCTTTTTTTTTTTTTGTTCTTTGAGATGCTATTTGTGTGCTCTAAGAAAAATGAATGAATAAGTAAAAGTTATCATACTATACAATACAACAAAAAGTTAAAGTACAATAATTTTCGGTTTCATTTTCACCAAAAAAGCTGGATTTTATGAAATATTTTTAACACGTATCGTATTAAGAATTTTTTATTTGATCCTAAGAGAAGAAATCCCGGACAAATAACAATAATAATAGCGTACAATTTTTCTAAGGATAATCATTATTACCTACTTAGCTTTTTCTTAAGAAAAATTACCTTCAATTTTTGCCAAATGAAATAGATACATTGTTTGTTGCCTTACTTACGAGACAACAAATACAAATAAATTTCTAAAATAATAATTAAATAATTAAATTAAGTCTATCAAATTTATTAATTCTAATTTTGAAATTTTCGCACATTTTATTCGGTCCATCTATTTGCTAGTCTAGTTGATCTTTTGCTGAAATTTACCATGTTTTTCGATTTATTTAATTATTATAAAAGAAGAATTTGTAGGTCATTCAATTAATCATATCCTATTTGAATGATCGTTAATTTAAATAAGTATAACTAACAAAAATTTTAATTTCAAATCATTAAAAATATTTAAACTAGTAATTAATAAAGAAAAAAAATTAATTATTACATAATATTCAAAGGACTAAGATTAAGGAAAACATATTAGAAAAATTAATGAAAAGGATGCAATTGCAAAATGTCTATATACATATAATCCCATGCCACGTGAGCAGCCTGATGTCCAGTGGTGTTGTTCTAGGTAAAGTTCAAGAAGAATACATAAAAAAAGCTTTAAGATGCATAATCGTTTTGCACGTTAATAATTTTATAAGAAAAAATTCTGACGGACCTCAGCTGAATAGGTGGGCTCTTACTAAGTTAGTGGTACTAGTATGTGTTGTACCCAGTTGAAAGTGTTTCTTTATTTTTAGGGTTACTGGTAAATTAAATCAAAATTTAATATTATTATTTCAAAGTTTAATTTAAAATAAAGAAACAAAATGAAGGGCATACAATTAATAATAGAAAAGTTATTTCTACATAATAAAATTTTCAATTCTGTCACAATTGTTGAAATATAATTAAGTTTCTGTAAATTAATTAATTTCAACTTTTTTTCAAAAAAATACTTTTTAAAAGGAAAATTTTATTGCTTTTAAATTGTGATTGATTCACAAAGGAAGACTATTATTAATTATTATTAAACTTAAAATTAATCAAGTCCAAAATGGAAATGGAAATTATTCAACGATTTTCAAAATTGTATTTATTACATTTAAATATAAATTTAGGTCGAATTCTTTCAAATATAATAATGTTAAAAATTCAGTAGAATTCTTTTGTTGAATATATCTTTTTTTTTCATTATCACGGAAATACGTTCCTCCAAAATATTTTATAAACATATAGTAATTGAAAATTGGAGTACAGCCGAATTTTATTGAAATCGGTATAGAAGTTTTTAAAATACATCGGAAAAACTTTATGAACTGGCTTGTTTTCTCTTACGACTATTTTTTTCTCCACCATACTTGGACTGATTTTAACTGAAATTTAACTTAGTAACTTAGTAAGTTAAATTGCTCAACAAATTTTGAAATTAAATCCGGAAAACCACATAATTAAAAACGACGAAACTTTCTGGTCAATCTTGTTTTTTATTTATAATTTTACTCCCCCTTGACAGACTTTGCTGAAATACAATATCAAATCAAGCTAAGGGAGAACCAACTGCATTGAAAATTTCATCAAAATCGGATAACGCGTTTTTGGGCTATCTTGTACACGGACAGACGGACATGCAGAAATCGATATAACTTGAAACCTTTCTACGATATTTATTTCGATGTGTTAGAAATGTAGTGACGAAATAAATATACCTTTTTGGTAGTATCTACCATAGGGGATAAAAATTAAAACGAATACCAAGTATGCTCTCAAAACTGATAAATTACTGATTATAATAGTATTAAATTGCTTGTAAAAATATTTTAATGATAAATTTTATTGTAAAAATATACGCAATTTTAATAAATATGTATTTTTTCCGGTCCTATTTTTACAACGAGTAATATTCCATTGCAATTTTTTTTTTTCTTTTCAAGTACATTATATTCGGGGCCTCAAGAGATTGAGACATTTTGATGTATGGACATCCAGAAATATTCTATTTGATGCAAATGATTTCATATTTTCAATACACAAAATCTGCTTTCGCTTAAAAATTTCCCATGAGTTTAAAATATGTAGCCCCAATATTAACAAAGAACGTGGAAATAAATTCAGATGCATTTTCCTCGTTGTATTTTTATCCTTAAAATTTATACCACCCAATATCATAATTTATATACGATGGTTGTTCAAAAAGTAAATTTTTCAGGATAATGATTAACCTACTGCTAAGGACCGCGATATTGCGATATTGTAGTATAATAATTATAGTCGTCCGAATTTACTGCCATAAGATCTGAAAATTTTAGTGATACATATTATCAATAGAACAAATTTAATAAAAAATTAAAATTAAATTTAAAATTAAGTTTACTTTTGGAATACACCTCGTATATATTAAAAGTCTTTAGAGAAAACCATAAATCGTTTTGTAGCTCATTTTTCATCGAAACGTGGAACATACTTGTACATTAATGGATTCAACCTCTTTTGCAAAGGCAATAGTATAATCCCGCCCAAAAGATTTAAGGAAAAAGTTTTCATATATACATATAGTATCGTGTTTAAATAATGTGCAATGTTAAAGGTGAATAAAATTTTCTATTCAAAAATTACAAATCAGAAACGAAACTAAAAATGTTTTAAAAACTGGGAAACGTCGTAATATCTGAATTTTTTGAATCTTGAAAATTCGTTATAGTTATCATAATCATTTTTAATTTTTTTTGAGAATTGTCCATATTCATCACCTTGGAAATTCTTTACATACTGTGGAAAGCTTCTACATACCTTTAAGAATATTTAAAGTCCTATTTCATAAAAAAAATTGTGAAGTTTGGTTGCTGTACCATAAAGTACACATTGAGAGAATTGAAAATCTTCAGCGTAGATTCATTCGCTTTATTCTTAGAGGTCTTCCTTGGAGCAATGCTATCACAATCTTCTTCCTTACCGCAATCATCTGAAATTGATTAACCTTCAAACTTTGCAGAAACGCCGTGAAATAGCTGACATAGTCTTCATTCATAAAATTCTTGTGAGTGTGTCATTGAGTCTTCGAGCATTCTAAAACGCATAAAATTAAAAATTAACGCATACTTTTTTAGAAGTGTAAGCCTATTCATGATCGACTATCATCGTACTGACTATGGCAAGTTTAAATCAGTTACAAGAATGTTACAGAGTGTAAATAACGACTCTGCACACTTTGACTTCTAGCTGACCAAGAAAAAAAGAATCTTCTGATTAATGATCTGCTGTATTATCGTACATGTAACTATTCCGTATAACCTTTCCTGTGTCAAATGATTTAAAGAAGGAATTTGTTTCTCGTATTCGATCCCTGCAACACTGATATCTGTAAAAACATGGCGAATTGGAAAAATACAAAGACAATTTTTAATATTTTAATTTTTATACATATTTATATATATATATATAAACTTTACAAAAGACCAAACAATAATAAAATATTTCTTTTTTATAAACTAAAAGTTCCAAAATACTGGAGGAAAATTAATAATAATAATATCTATGCAAATGTAAAAAGGACATAAATATTTTTTTTTAAAAAAATGTTGAACTATTTCGGATTTTTTCTTTTTCAATCAAAATTTAATCACAATTGGTTTTTTATTAAAAAGTGATACATTAAGTATAAAATAGCAAGCAATTCATTCCCTAATTATTTAATTGAAAAAAAAAAAACTTTTAAATATCATAAATTGTGATGATTTTTATTAATTTTTTTTTTTCTGATATTTTTAATTCAGTTTTTGTACGAATGAATAGAATTAGTTTTAAAATTAAGGAAGAATTTTTTGTTATTCCTGAAAATAATTCTAATAATTAAAATTAGAATTTTTATAAAATGTTTCTTTAAAAAAAAAAATGTTTCTTTTCAGTTCAATAAAATGAGATTTCTTCGTTTTGTATTTTTTAATCAATTCGGAAATATTTCAGATAAGTTTTCTGTCTTTAGTACTTCTTCTTTCTCTTTTTTCTCCTTTTCTTTTCCTTTTTCCAATTGTAAAAAATTTTGATCTTGTGATGGACATTCAAAATGTACACAATGGAAAATCTATTAAATAAAAACCAGAAATAAGAGAAAAACAAAATGGATTTTTTCCTTTTAAAAATATTCACCTCATTAGCGGTATTATGTGTTCCAACAATTTTTATGAAAACAATTGGACGTGGTGTAAATGAGAAATTTTGCCAAGATCTTGCAGTTTCTTTTCGTTTATCAACAACCATTTCCCAGTCTCTTTGATTTGTTGATGTTTCAATATAAAACCCGTACGTTCGTTCATCACAATCCCATAGTAATAAACGTATTGATCCAATATAATATGGTTGACCTACAGAAACAACAAAATTATATAATGGTAATTAATTACAAAATTTCAATATTATACCAAGTCGAACTAATATCACTCCGCTTCCGAGCTGATGACAAGTATAACCGGAATCCCAATCATAATTATTAAAATCACCATTCAATAGTGCATTACGTGTTCTACTGACTCCTTCCAATACTGTGGCACTCATTTCAACTGTTGCGACGTTATATGTTGGCGCCACAAATCCGTTCACTAATTTTGGTATGTTGTCTGTATACATTGCTTCCAAAGCAACAACATGAAAAACCTGATAAATAAAAATTAGACATGTAAGATATATAATTATTTATATTACCTTATTGACTGTATTCTGAGTTCCGACCAATTTTATATATCGTACAGCTCTTGATGGAAAATACAAATATTGCCATGATCGACAATGATATTCGGTATGATCAACCACCCTATCCCATTGTGTTTGATTGACTGAAACCTCAATAAAATACGAATAGCATCTCTGATCTCTGTCCCATAATAAAATTTTTATATGATTTATAATATTTATTGAACCCAATTCCACAACAATTCCTAAGCCTTCTAATCCTTCAGTAATCGAATGACGTGTGTATCCTAAGAAAATCAAAATGATGAAAAATAATAATTTCAAATTGCTCTTCAAACCTCTTTCCATATCATATGATGATGTATCACCATCTAAAAGTGCTGATCTCCATTCTCCTTGAATTGTTCTTGATCCGAATTTTAATGCAGCAACATTTTCTTCAGGCCCTTTAATTTGAAAATTTTATTAAACTTGATCATTTAGAAAGAAAATCTCTTACATAGAGCACCACGATATGGTAAATATTTTGATACTGTTTTCTCTTCAATTGCATCCAATAATTTGTTTGGATCTAAAATTCCTGATAGTCGCACAACTTTCAATAACTGTTCGAGGTTCATTAGAGGCAATCGTACATAAGAAACAACTGACTGCAAAAGTAAAAAATTTAAGTACGAAATTAGTTTGTAAATTATTTTTAGGTTTACCTCAATATCAATATTCGAATTGTGCTTACACCAATCACTTACTGCTACGAATATTTGAACCTCTGGCGCAAAAAAAGAATCCCGACGTAATATTTCCTCAAGCGAGTCCTATTTTAAAAAGATTCAAAAATATTTTTCATTCAATTAAAGGAAAAGAAAGTATTACTTTGGATAAATGTTTAAAAGTTTCATGGACCAATATATCAGGAGCATTACGGTCCATAAATGTGTAACAAACACTTGTTAAAGCTTCTAAATTATATAATCTGAAACAGAAAATAAGAAGTCACAAAGGCATTTTATGAAACTCAAGAAATTCTAATACCTGGCTGTATCCAAAATTGCACAAACATTATTTAATGATAAAATTTGTCTTAAGTACTCTGAAATAGCCAATTCCAATTCTGTAAAACCATATTGGTTCGCTAAACCTAAAGTATCCAAAATAGTTTCTTCTTTCATTTGTGTTAAAGACATGTGTCCTGTGCCAAGAAAAATTATTTTAATTAAAAAATTTTAATGAGAAACCAAAAATCTCTACCAGAATAAATATAACGGAGAAGAGCTTTGAATGCTTCCGCTGGAATTTTTAATTGGATTTCTTTTTGTGTTGATTCTGATAGTCCACCATATAGTAGAGCACGAAAATATTCGCTACGCGCTGCTAGAATGACGCGATGTGCCGGAAATTGTAAATTTTCAACAATAAATGTAACATCAGAATAATCCTCAGACATACATAACTGAGCCATTTGATCAGAAAAAAGTTCTACAGAAAAAAAAAAAAAAACAATTGCAATTCATTATCAGACAAATTTGGAATGTTCTAGTAAAAAATTAGGAGGCTATTTTTTATTCGACAAACAACAAAGATAAAAGTTTTTATTTTCTAACCTGTTAACTCAATTTCACCTGTATGACTTTTTGGGCTGATTCCTGACATCTTGTGACTTTGACTACTCATTTCTGAAAAAGAGGCCTTAGGGGCCGAAGCCTTCTAATTTTATTTATACTTCCGTTAGACTGTTTTCCTAACAAAAAAAAAAAGGATGTGAGGTTTTAGTGGATGAAAATTTGTTTGTTTTCCTAATAAAAACAAAAAAGTAAGACTTTGGTTGACGGAAATTTGTTTACTTGTTTTCACTGCTGAGGCAATGCTTCAGGTACAAAATGTTGAAATAACACCCCGGAATATACTTTTATATTTGTAACTCACCTGGAGAATATAAAACATTAAATATTATATACAAATACTTTAAAACTTTTTAATAATTACTTACTTGCAACAAAATAAATATTCTTCTTCAAGATTACATCTAGCAAAATGAAAAAGCCTATTTGACGTTTTCAGGTCTTTCTTTTTTATTCCGTCAATAAAATTTATTTCGTTTACATACGCTCGGAAACTGACTTACATGCTTTGCAAATTTGTAAATGTTTCCAAATTATAAAAAATTACGATTTAAAAATCACTAAAAATTCTTCGGCAAATTGAGAATTGTTTTGACATTCTTATAAATTCGCAGGGTTGGGTAAACTATTTGTTTGATTTTTGCCATCTAGTAGCCAATACAGTTTGGACGCAAACCTTTCGGTTGAGAAATTATCTAATTTTTAAATAAAGTATTAGAACTTCTTATTTTTGCCGCAGATTCTTATAACAGAGCTGTGTTCGGTTTTTGTTTTGATATTTTTGTTTTAAAACGCTTAAACAAAATTTAAAAACTTATTCGAAAATAAAAACAATAAAACTGCAAAATTAATTTTAATTGTTTTTCATCTAAATGTCAAATGGTCGGAGTTAACTAAATAGTTAAATATATTTAAGTTTCAAGCTAGGCAAATTAATAGGCCGCCATTTTGTTATTTTGAATATCAGTATTTATTAAATAATATGTTTATAAACTTTATGGAGTTGTTAAAGCTTGAATAAAAAATTTCAATTTTAGTTGAATCGTTAAAGACGATTTTTAAGTAAAAAATTAATTCTGGTCTGATCGTCAAACGTTTTTTTCGCATGGCATCTAAGAGCAATTGCTTTATGTTCAAGGAAATTAAAATTTAATTCCTTAATTTTCCTGAAGATAAATAAATGGTTATATAATGGTTATTGCTTAAAGTAATCAGAAAACCTTAAAGTTTTAATTATTTATTGAATTTATAAGGGAACTATTTTTAAACTAACAAAATTGATGTGAAAAATTATTGTAAATAATTACTAACTGAAATTTCTTCAACAAAATTTGGCATTGATAATTTCACATTGCATAACTGCATCGCTCCTAAGAGTCCGATCTGAAAACTATCGTAATTATCATTTGTTCGAAAACAAATTCCAATGTCTTCAATAAAAACGGGTTGATCGAATTTCACAATAAAATAACGAACTGTCCAATTATTACTCAACGTTAATGGTATTTTTAATTGTAAATTTTCATTTTCCAAAATTTGATTCAGAAACATCATATTTTTATCGCTAATTTGATTTAATAAAATTTCATTTGGTAAATATTGAACGTGGTTAAAATTGCCACAAATTAATTCACAGGATTTGTCTTTATTTAAATTGTACAATTTTAAAATACACTCAATATCGCCACAATTCGAATTAATTACTTTTGTTACATACGAAAATATTATAGCATTTTCGATGAAAAAATTCGTTGCAAACAAACGAAACATTTCATTATATCTGATAATTTGTAAACAGGACCCATTAAAAACTGCATCTTCAAAATAATATTTACAATACCCAAACAATGGAACAGATGGTTGAATTGCTTGTTTGAATAAATTGAAAAATTTCGTATTCGAACGTAAACCGTATTCGAATGTGTACTTTCCAGATCCTAAACAGAAGTCCGTATAAAATGGTAAAGTTTGAATCGAATGTGTTGAGAGATTTGGCCATAGTAATTTCCAAAAATGTGAATTCCGTATTAAAAATAGTTTGTTAACTATTTCAAGTCCATCAAAAGAATTAATATCCATATTTTTTAATAATCCAATTGACTCAAATGTCCAACCCGGTGCAAATATTCCAACTGAGAAATTATATTTAGTAATATTTCTTAAAGTTTTATAACTTTGCATTCGTCCAGTTTGTCCACGTCCAAAAACATCCAAACCGAAAAATATTTTCGATAATTTAATTTTCGATGAATTTGCAAAATTAACAGTTTTTCTTAATTGCAATTCGTTCCAATTGTAATTAATAAAGATTCCATCGCATAATTCAAGGAAATCAACGTTATTCGAGTTCAGTTCGTTTTGCCATCTTACACTGCCGTTTTGGATTACGCTGTCATACCAAATTACAACACCATTAGGTATATTTTCATGAATTTTTTGAGTTAAAGATCTAATAAAATACCTAAGAAAAAAACGATTTATTTATTATTATTTTAACGAATAATTACATACTTTAATAATGGAACTTTAGATCTTTCGACATCTCGTTCGATATTTAAAAACCATCCATCGAAACAAAAATGTTGACAAATTCTTAAAAGTGCATCTGCAATGGAAAATGCAGATTCGTAGGATTTGAGAACCTCTTGAAATAATGAAGTACCCGATAAATGTTCAACTAAATACGTTCCTAAACAAAATTGATTTCTTATAACAAAAAACTTAACAAAAAAAACTACTAACCAAGAATACGTACGCCATTTAAATGTGCAGCATTTATCCAACCGGAAGGCGGTATTGAAACGTAATTGTGAGTGAAATAACAAAAATAATCAATTCCTGACCAATGATAAAATCTGTAGTCATCCCATTTCTTACCGGACGAATAATATCTATTCACAAAGAAAATTTTGCATAACTGAGATTTTAGTTTTAACCATTACAAAACTTTTACTTATCAACTCGATAATTATTCATCATATCATGACAGACTAAAACTTCATTTCGATCTTCATTAATTTCACCATAATTTTCTATATTATTGAATTCAGATACGAAATAGCGTGATTTTCCGCGCTTATTTATTGGTGAAATTAAATTTCTCCATGAAATTAGAAGACTTCTAATATTGAACTGAAGTAGATCTTCATTATTCTTAATTGGATGCGCCTCTAAAATATCTTCCAATTGCATATTTTCTTTTATTATAGAATATTAAAACTGCATTCAAAGTGATTCAATTTCGAAATAAAACTAAATTAAAATTAGAATTAATAAAAAAAATTCTATTTGTTTTATGGACACATTGTTAAAATAGGAAATGCAGTTTTATCATGAATTCAAAATGCGGTAACAATTATTATATCGGAATTTATATGTTGTGTTTGGTCATGGCTATTTTTATGATTTGTGGTCGAATATAATTGTTTTAATTGAACGTTTGCAATAATGCATACATTACATGAATATTGAAGTGTCACGTTCAAGATAATTCTAAACAAACGACAAAACTTTCTGGTCACCTTAGTTTTTGCTTAAAAACTTCGCTCCAGTTCGGTTGATTTTACTGAAATTCAATACCAAATCCACTTAAGGAATAATCAACTAACATTGTAAATTTCATCAAAATTGAATACCACATTTTTGAGTTATCTTCTACGCGGGCTGACATAAATCGATATATAGTATTTGTAAAAAAGACGGTAAATACATGCATTTTTATGAATTTTTAGCATAATAAACTTTTTTCCTCCTTTTAAGTTTATGTGAAAAAGAAAACATGTCAAAATCACATGAAATTTTTAAAATGTTCAAATGTAGATGGCCCTGTAAACAGTGTGAAGCAACAACTTCTTCACAATTTCATTTGATAATTAAAACAATAATGATGCTTGAAATAGATACTTAAAATTGATCATTATTACGTAAATAAAGGTCATTATCGAGTTTTAATGACCGATTTGGCAATAATGATCATTAAAATCGGAGTCTAGGATATTATTTTGAATCAAGTTTTGAAAAAATTACTACAGTGAAAATCTGTCGCCCTACAGGGTTCTACTGGAGGCTAAAGATATATGGTAACAATAAAAAGTAAAAATATTTTTAATAATTGATTTTATTTATATGTATTTTTTTTATAATTTTTGTTTTATCTTCTTTTTTTTAACAAATTTACAACCATTTTTAGAACATTTTGCATATGTTTCGCTTTGGGAATGATAGAATTGTATTTCTTCTGTATTTTTAATGTTTTTCTGTTGTTTTTAATTATTTCTTTAGTATCCCAAAGGTGATTTGATCTATTTCGTTAGTTTTAAACAAAAAAATTTAATTTAACTTTCAAATAAACCGAAATATTTGGAATAATTTTCAATAAAAACGAATATTTATTCTTTTAAAAATTATAATTAATATTAATTTAAATAAATCAATTAAAAATAGGATAAAATCAGATAAAATTTGAAATTATTTTTATGTTTATGTTGCTTTTTTGGATGGTGAAATTTTTAACTTTTCGTTTTTAATATTTTCCTTTTTAAGTATTTGAAATGATTATTAATTTTATTAATTGATTTTCGCTACTATTTTCTATTTATTAATGCGACTTGTATTTTTTATTCGATTATTGATTTTTTTTTTCATTGTTTTTAATTTAATTAATTTTTTTTTGATAAAATGTTTTTAGTTTCTTTCTTTTTTTTTTTTCTTTCAAAACGATTTTCTACAAGTTTTAGATTTTTTCTTTTTAAATTTTAACAATTTTTTTTTTTAATTTAATAATTTTTAAGTGTTTTGTTATTTTTTTTTTTTTTAATTAGAAAATTTTTTTAGTTTATTTATTAAACTCTTTATTATATTAAATATAATATTTTGTTTTAAATAAATAATTTTGTTTTAAATGCTTTACGATTCTTTTAAATATCGTTCTTTTGATTAAAGATTTTAATCGAATACGATCAAACGAATAACGATTTTTGTTTGTTTAAATATTTTACTAAATTTTAAAATTTTCATATTTTTTCACGTGAATTCGATTATAACATTTTTTTTAGAAATGAATTTTTAAAATTTTTAAGAAATATGTTTCAAATTTTTTTTATATTATAAATTTTATTCCGAAATTATTTAAAAAAAAAAATAAGAAATCGAAACTTAAAAAATTTTATCAATTTTTTTTTTTTATATAAGCTTTTTAAGCAGTTTAATAATTTCTTTTTAATTTCTTTTTAATTTCTTTCTAATTTTTAAGTTTTATAGCGTCTTTTTTTTTTAATATTTGGTTTTTAAGCATTTAAATTTGATTTATTTTATTGTGTTTATTTGTGAGGATTTTTATTTAATTAATTTTAAATAAAAAAATCATCAGTAATCATTTAGTTCCTAATTTATTAATTTTTTTTCTATTAATTTATTTACAAGATTTTAGTTAGCGTTATTTTTTTTTTTGAAAATTTCTGTTTTAATTTATTAAATAAAAAAAAATTTACAAATTTTCGGTAATTTTGTTTTTGGTTTTAATCATTTTCCTTTTAATTAATTAATTAATTATTTTAGATATATTTGCTTTACTCATTTTCTAATCGTGGTGAGTTTCTTTACAATCCACCACGATCATTTTTCTATGATTAATAAGTTAATAAATTTTGAAATTATTTAAATAAGAAATTTTTATTTTTACAAAAGAGCAAGGGCGAATGAATTTTTTTTAAAAATTAAAATTAGATGCCATATTAAAATTATGATTTCAAATTAAGAACATGAAAATGGTGCAGAATTAGGCCAAAATCGGTTAATTTTTATCATATTGAGATAGTTTTGGACATTTAAATGGAGAGTTATTTGAAGACTTTCGTTTAGACGTTTTGTGGCGCTTATAAATTCACAAATTTTCTGAAAGTAATTAACATATAACTCTCCAATAACGGACCAAACACCTTATATACCAATGTGCTTTTAAATTAAACCGTTTCGATATAAAAAGAAACAGAATTGTATTATTGCCAACTTTTCTGCCGCAACCTATATTTTAATATCTGATTTTAATGCGATAGCAAACAAAACTTTCTTAAATTCACAGGCACTAATGAGAATATCAATCGGGTCATTTAGTTTGCCAAACCGCAGCCGCTAACCTTAATCACGGTTCCGTACCAAAATTATATTAGAATTCTGTGCGACTGAAATTGCTGTGGTTATGCCAAAGATGATGTCATATAAAGATATCTACTAAAGAACAGATTTTGGTGACCACTTTTAGTAAGCTCTCTTAAAAATATGGGTTTAATGTCAACTGTACAGCTTGGCATGTTTTGTAGATTTGTTTGAAAATACCAAATGCAATTACTGCGTACACATAACATTTTTAAAGATCAATTTGGAATAGAATGCCATTTAAATTTTTTCAATACTTACCAAATTAAATTGGATTCAACAAAATTAAAGAATGAGTATTTGAAATTTCATTACAATCCTCAAAGAAGTTCTTAAGATAAAAAGAAATCTCAGATGTCATTAATCTCTCGCGATATCCTTTTCGGATCAAAGTATTATGTAAAGTTTTTTTTGACACAGACAAACAGACGGATGAACTGGCGTTTTCCAAAAATAAAATTCTCAAACTCAGGGGACGTCAAAACGTAGAGATCAATTAAAATCTGTAGGTCGCAATTTTTACCCACAAAGCTTTATTCCTATGGGAAGAAAGTAAAATGCCAAGTTACATGTGACATTGGGCGCACATTAGATGTTTTAAAAATTTAAGCTCTGGTCACTTTATTTGTTCGGCGGGATTTCACCTATGACATTCTAATAATTTCGGTTAAGTGAACGAAATGTACCTTGGCAAACTCTCTTCTATCTACATAGTGCAGCGGTAAAATAAATGAATTATCGAATCGAAAACTTTTAAATTAATTTGTTATAAAATATATTTAAAAATTTTTTTTAATGTGAATAATTTTTTTATTCTTTTCATTTTTCGCGATAAAATTCGGATATAACTAATCAACTAGCATTTTCGAGAACTGTTTTCTTGCTATTATAATTTATAGAACTATTTATTTTCCTTTTATTTAATTATATAATATTATTTATATTATTATCGTTACTATTAGTATTATTATAATTATTATAATAAATAATTTTTCGTTATTTTTTTATAATGATTTTCATAAGAAGTGCATTTTGGTATGCCTGAATTGTTTTGCTTTTCAAATATATTGTATAATTGGGAATTTATTTTTAAACGTTTTCGTATAATTAATAATTTGTTAGTTAATTAAATATATCTGTGTATGTGTGGTATATGTTTTTATAGATTAAGTAAAGTTTTTTTTTTTTTTATTTAATTGATTTTTTATTTTAATTTTAGCATCACTATTTAAATTATTGCCATTGAATTTGAAAAAAAATTTTAATTTTCTTTCTTGAGCTTAATTTTATTTCAATTTTGGTTTTTTTTTTTTAAGAAGCATTTATATAGGAATTTTAATAAATTCAAATTTTAATAGAATTTAATTAACAGACTATATTTGATTTTAGTTTTATGTCGCTTTTTAATTTAATAAATACCGATATGATAGGGTTTTTTTCTTTTGTAATTTTCATTTAACTAAATTCTTTGGTATTTTTTGTTTTAATGAATATTTTAATGCATTTTTTATTACCGCATGAAGAAGATAAGTTTCTTTTATATTAAATATTTTTTTTTTTTGTTTAAATATGTTAAAGTGAGGCGAAGGAATGTGTGTTTATATTGTTTTCTGTTTTTTTGTGAAAATATAAAAAATTAAAAACAAGAAAATTATATATTAGTATATTTTCCAGACGAATACTAATTTATAAATGATATTAGTAAAAAGAAGAAAATTTGTAAAAATGGAGTTCACAAGATTGTCATTAATTTTTTAAGGGATTATAAATTCGAAACCGAAACTAATAAACTATAATTTTTTTGACTAGAATTCTGTGTTTTACTTCTTTTTAAATATGTTTACAAATATTTTTACCATAATTTTCTTTTTTCTTTAATTTAATTTATATTTTATTTTAATAAATGAATTTTCCAAAAAAAAAAATATTTTCCTGCTATTCTGTTTTTTAATTTACACAAAACAAAAATAAAAAAATTTTTGTATGGAATTTTTGTAAATTTGAATATTTTTCTTTTTATAATTTTCAAAATTATTTAAAATTTGATTAAAATATTTCTTATTTTTTTTTTTTTGTTTTTATAAATTGAAACCATTTTCAATTTTACCCTTTTCTGTTTTAATAAGTTTTCATTTAGTTTTTTTTATGTTTTTAGAGTTTAATTTAATTTTTTCTATACTTTTTTTTGAACTTATATGTTTTTATATTTTAATTTTTTTTTTTTAACTAAAATCGAAATTTTATAAAGTTTTTTTCATCAGTAATGCGGCAGTTTATTGGATTAAATATTTTCTCGTTCTTTTTTAAGGTAAAGATTTTTGTTTTTAAATACACTAAAAAAAGAAATGCATAAACAAAATTAAAAAAAAAAATGTTTTAAATCTAATAATTAAATATTTCTTTTGCATATTTTTTTTTTATTGGTATTTCCTTTTCATGTTTCTTAAATTATTGTAGTTTTAATAATAATAATTAGGAAGACCTTCAACAGTGTTGTTTTATTTTACTTATTTTTTAAAAATTACTTTTTTTTCTAGATTTTTTATTTATTTTTATTTTTTTATTCGTTTCGAATTTTTAAAAAAAATTATAATAGTTTTCGTTTTTTGAAATTTGAAATTAATATTGATATATCTACACTTAAAAACAATTTTAAATTAATTATATTTAAATAATAGTTTACTACTTTTTAAGCTTGTATATATTTTTCTTTTTCTTAATTCTGTTTTTTTCTTCAATTATCTTTTAAAATGTCAATATGACATATAACAGTTTGATTTTACTTAAATTTATAATTAATTTTGCTTTTTTTTATTGTTTTAAATAAAAATTTCTTTTCTTTTGTTTTTAAAGCAATTCATATGTATTTTTTTCTGTTTTTATTTAATCAATTATTATTTATTAGTATTTAACTATATTTTGGTTGTTTTTCTTGAAATTTTTTTTTAACCAAAAAATTTAAATTTTCTAATTTTTATAAATTTTTTAGTGTATTTTTTTTTCTTTTCTTGTTAATTTCTTAAATTTTTACGTATAACTTTAACAAACAACAATTTTCTTATTAAAAAAATGTTTTCTTTATTTTTTTTTTGTTTATGAAAATTATCAAATCCCGTTTTTTGAAGTTGATTTTGTATTTAAATAAGTTTTTTTTTTCTTGTTTTTGGAACTTTTATGATTTAAAAAATATTTTATATAAATTAATTTTCAAAAATTTTTTTTAATTTTATAATATTTTGATGAATAAGTATTTTTAGTGCTTCATTTTTAAATTTGTTTTTATTAATTTTTTTTTTTTTTTCGTTTAGGTTTTTTAATATTTATAAATTTTATGCTTTTTTTTTCTATTTAGTTAATAATTTTTCAAATTTATTATTATTTTAATTTAATTTGATTTCATTTTAATAATTTCTTTTAGTTTAATTTTAATTCTTTCTTTTTTAAATTGAATTTTTAAGGATAAAATTTTGAATTGAATTTTTTTTAGATCAAAGAAAATTTTAAGGATTTTAAAATAAAATGAAAATACATTTAACTGCTCACAGTTGATTTTCAAGTAGTTATAGCAATTCAATGGGTTCGAATCCATGATTATTTCAGAAGCACAATTCGAAATTGGTATTTTTATTTTTAGCTTGTAAATAAAATGAAACAGGATTTTTTTTTTGTTAAAAATTTTGAAATAAAAAAAAGTTTTAGTGCTTCTTTTAAATATATTTTTGTAAAATTTACAATATTGCCATTATTTTAAATAAATTAGAAATAACAAACAAAACCAATTCTTTTCTTATTAATTATGATATAAAAATTTGTTACATTTTGAACGCGTTTTTTATTAATTTTTATGTAATTTTTTTTTTTTTTTGAATTATTATAATTTTGTTTTAAATTCTTTTATTTGTATATGCTATAAAACTAGTTTTTTTTTATGGTTTTATTTTTTTCGATAATTATTTCATTTAACATTTTAGTTGTTTAGTTTTTTATTACAACGTTTTCTTTTTTTATTCATAAAAAAAATAATAATAATAATTACTAAAAAAATGTTCTTTTTTCAATTTGTTTTTTATCACAGCTCTTACGTGACATTTACATTATTTTAATTTTTCATTTTAATTTATTTATTTTAACACTAATATTTGTTTTTTTAACGAATTTTTTTATTTATTTAAAAATAAAATTAAAGAATTTAGAAATTTAGAAATTAAAAATAAATATTTTGATTTTTTCCAATTAGTAATTTTAAAATTTAAAATACATTAAATTATTTAACTTAAAAATATAGTTTTGATTTAAATTTTAATTTAACATTTCTTTTTTGTTAATGTAAACGTCATGCAATAACATTTTTTTTTTTGTTTTTTAAGTTTTTACTAATAATAAATATCATCGATTGCACTTTTTTTTTTCTTTCGAATGCATTTTATTAAAATATTTTTCTTTTTCGTTTTAATTGTCTTTTTTTAAATATTTAAATTTTTCTTCTTAACATAAATAATAATTTAATAGTTTTATTTTCTCGAATAATTTTCTCCTAATCGCAATTGTTTTAAATCATATTTTTGTTTTTCTTTTTTTTTGATATTTTCGAAAAAATTTTAATACGAAATAATATTAAATTTAGTACAAAAAAATATTAAATTAAAAAGTATTAATTTCAATTTAATTCATTTAAAGTTTTTTTTTTTTTTAATTTGATTTTTATTTTTGCATTCATGTAAACGATATTTAATGATTTTTAATAAAAATTGTGGGAGCATATTTTTTTGAGACTGGGTACCCAAAAAATATTTTACAATTTACGTCGGTCGACATTCTAATTTGGTTTGGTTTTGAGAGTGACAGTTGCGCAGTGAAAGGATGTCAAATTTAAACATTCCAGCCAAAGTCACGCATTTTTATAATTAACATCTCAAAATGACTACTCTTTAGTTCGAATGACCAACCTGATGAGTGACGAATTGCATGCCGATCTCAATGCCTATGTGAATAACCAGAAAAGCTACTTCTGAGATACAACGAATCTTAAATTAATACACCAACAACTTGAATATAGTACATCTACTCAGAGTGACAATTTGGGCTTGATGTATCATGGTATTTTTTCCGAAGATGCTGCTGAATATGTTGTTTCATTCAATGACAATCGCTGCCAAATCCCTGAATCTTTAAAACATACCGACAAATATTTGGTTCTATTCTATGATTTTCTATGTTATTTTTATGTTATGTACTTTGACGTTATTAACATAACAGGAAATTGCCTTGTAGTGTATACCAATTTAACGAAAAATAGTATTTTATGTGAAATTTGTTGTAACATAACATAAAATATGAATGCAGAATATACCCTATTATTTGTTTTATATAACATATATTAAAGGAATTTTTTGAAATAGAAGTTTTAAAATAAATTTGTGGCCAACCTGTATATTATTAATTAAAGTTTTAACGAGATTTTAATGTTTATTTTGTGAAAAATCCAATTTTAATAATACTCGTAATTCAAAATGGTTTTACATAAATTAAAATATGAAAAACTATTTGATATAAAACAATTTAAATAAAACACTTTTTTCCAAGTTCGTAGGCTAAAATTGTTCGGTGTGAATTCAATTTCATTATAATTTATAATGCATATGCAATAACAATTTATAAAAGTGAATAAATTACATAAATTCACATATATTGTATATAAGAAGTTTATGATTAAAAAAAATGATATTCATAAATTGATTAAAATATTTAAATAAATTATTTCAAATTAGTTTTAAGAGGTTTTCATTTTTTTTTTCTGAAAAAAATGTTTACTCAAGTTAATTTTTTTTTTTTTTTGATATAGTAAATAAATTAAATAAATTAAATTAATCAATTATCTGTTAAGCATCTTGATTTGGAATTCATTATTTTAATAATATTGTTTACGACTAATCATATGAATTCATCAATATTTACTTTCATAATTGATTAAAAGGGTTGGTTGGCCCAATCCATTTATAACATTATCCAAATTAAACCAATTAAAATAATTGAATAGAATATAATAATAGAATATTTACTATTTCAAAACGAAATATATGTATGTCAATGATCTCACTGTTTAATGAACATAATTAGTCCTCTGTTGAATGTTATTAGTGTTTAATTAGTATATTTTAATTTGTTAAAAGAAATACGAGTCCAACTGAAAGTAGAAGAATTATTACCTTCTAATTTGTTTATTAATTAATGATTTGCAGAATTCTCAGAGGTATATTTTATGAAAGATTCATTCCACAAGTATTTATATGTGATTCTGAAAGGTGATGCATGTCCAGAGAACATGAAAAACAATTGTAATATATGGAATTGAAGGGAAGACAGATTTATGGCTCAGTAAAAAAAAAAAATGTAGAACTAAGTGATACAAATATGAGCTGAAAATTGATATCACGAAACCAATGAGACTTCCAGATATAGGCATGACGACCCAAACATACATATATACAGTACTAACACGTTTCAAATCTCTTTGTAGATAGAAGTAGACGTGTTTCTTTCTTCAAATTTTTTCGTTTAATAGTTGTTTAAGTTTTTCGTGCCCTCTCATTTAACACGTTACCACCGTCTGTATATTGGCCTAATGAAATTTATCAAAATATGATTCTTACAATGAAAATGATATTTAACATAAAAGAATTCCAAATTCTTTTATTAATGGCAATGCTGATGGCAAACAATTTAAAATAGTCATTAATCAGACCTAAAACGAAGGAAAACGTCCTCAAACACTGTCAAAACTATTATTGACCACGCCTCCAAGTATGCAAAGTCATTTTGATTTCCGCCAACCGTGCGTGCACTGTGTGAATCAACTGACTAGAGACGATAAAACTTATCCAAAACTGGTGGCAGTCCTAAGACGGCATGACAACATGTTTCCTCGTTTAAAGGCTGCTTTAGAAGATATAGTTGGACTTGTGAACAGGCAAAAACTTGGCACCTAATGGATCCTTGGCACATTCAGGCATAAACTCAAAATGTCTGCCAGGTCCACAATACACTATTACGCGTACTGAAGAATAAGGATATTGGGAAAACATTATGCAAAAATAAAAATCATAAACTTAAATTATTTTCGAGTCATTATTTCATTGAATTTTGCTAAAAAAACAATAATTATTAGTAAATTTTGTTTTTATTTTTGTTATACTTTATTTTTAATATTTGGTTTTCTAAAATTTATTTTTAATTGTTTATATTATCCTTTTTGAATATGTTTTTTTTTATTGTAATAATAACGAGTGTTTTTAATTTTATTTTTTTCCTGTGATGTGAAAGGTGATTAAATACGTTTTTTTTTCTGCTAAATATAATTTTTTTGTCAGGTATAAATATTTTTTTATTTTTAATAACTTTTATTGAGAATATTTTATTTTTTATTTTTCATTTTTCACTTCTATATTTTTTTTCTTCTTTTTCTATTTTTTGTTTTGGATTTTTTTGTTTGTTTTTAATTAATTTTTTAATTAATTTTTTTTTTATAATGATAATGAATTAAATTAAATTATATAAAATTCAGTTCAGTAATTAATTTACTTTAAAGAAATGAAAAAAAATATGAATTTTATTTTCAAAAAAAAAGAAAATTAAACTTATTTTTTGTTGTTGATTTTTTTTTTTTTAATTTTCTAAAATATAAATTTTCTTTTCATAATTTTTAACTTTAAATTTAACAAAAAAAAAAAAAAATTTTTCAACAATTTTAATTCGAATAAATGAGAAATTATTTTCAAACTTAATTTTCCAAAAAGTATTTTTCCTTTTTCTTTTTTTTCTGTTTTTTTTTTCTTTTTTTTTTTTCCTTTTTGTTAATTTAATTAATTAGTTTTTTTTGTTTGGTAAATTTGTTTAATTATTGTAATGATAATTAAACAAATAACAGGATATATAATACGTTTGATATAACCTTGTGGTTGTTACGACACAATAAAATGTGGTGCCGAAAATAATACAGCAAGTGTTGCAATTATTGTGAATAGCGTGAAAATGATAAGGCACAAACGGTCAACTACCATTGCTGCAAATTTCCAATCACGTGTAACATCAGTATTTTCATCTTCCTTTTTTAACTGAAATAATTAATAATAAGAAATAAATTAAAATTCATTATACAATATTAGATGGATCAAAAAAATCGTTGCACTTTTCTTTTTGGTCTTTGGAAATGAAAGGCGAATTTTTCACAGATAACAAAAACTTTATAAAACAATATATTATTCATTTTGATCGATAATCTTTTGCTATTCTTCTTGCAGAGCCATTATCCTGTCACTGTAAAATTTTCAGTGAAAAACACAGACAAATCATTTTCACAGACTTCTTTGAACTCAAATTTACACTATTAAGGAAGTTCTGCAGAGACGAAAACAAATGGTAGGCTAATAGTGCAAGACCCAGACTATACGATGGGTGCAGTTCCCAGACAAACTGTCTAAATTTTTTAAGAGTGATAAAACTTGCATATGATATAGCGTTTATCATGATGAAACACAAAACTATTGCTATTGACCAATTCTGGATACTTCTGTTTCCATGGTTTGAAACACTTGATTTCGATATGTTCAAATTCTGTGTAATCTCTTCGATCTTTTGTCGTCATTAACAAAACGCAATGATTTTTTTGGCAGATCCAACAATTTTCATGCCAAATAAATATAAGAAATGAATTTAATTATCTTAAAATTTAGTACAACTGCATTTTCAATCAGTTAAAAAGATTTGCAATAATTTTCTACGGAAACGGAAAAATGAATAAAAAATTTTGAATGCGGATTTTTAGATATTCTTGTAGTTTACAAACTTCCGAAACGCATGCTTTTGCATAAGATTCAAGGAAAAATGTTTAGAAAACTTATTTCATTAAAAATGTTGGTTTTTGAATATAAATTTAAAAATTCCCAGAAGAAATCTCATAAAATCGAAAATATTATTGTTTAATTTTGTTTGAAAACAATATTCAAAATGCAATTTATAAGATTTCAATATTGAAATTTATCTTTAATAAATCAAAGTCAATGAAAAAAAAAATGTATAAAACGTAATATATTACCTGATCTGTAATCCATCGTAACTCCTTTAATATAAGAGCTAATTCATATTCAGCCGATGAACTTAAACAGGTGTGCGAAATCGCTTCGTGCATTCTAGTATCGACAGGACCTACACTTCCTTCGTCACCTTGTCTGATTAAGTACAAAATAATAAAAAAAAAAGGAATTTATGATATGGTTTTTTTTTTGTCTTCTCACGGACGTGTTATCCAAAATAATATTTTACGATATATGGCGACAGTAAGACGATATGATATAAATAACAAACAAAGCATGCATATGCATAAACATTATAAATTTTCATTTTTATCGTATGCACAGACAAACCTTTTTAAAACGAAACCTAAGAAGACAACTTATCGAATAAGGAATACTTTTCTGGGATCTTATTCGTGGGTTCACCCATATCACTTTCAGACGCATAAATCGATTTTAATAACATTTGGTACAGTTTACTTGCATTTTCAATAGGGGTCGCAAGGGGGAGGAAATATTAAAACTTCCCTAATTTGGAAAATACTAATCGGATTTTCATGAAATTCGGAATGTACATTCTGGATAGGCCAACTGAAAATAAAGAATATGTCTCAATTCTGTGGAGGTTGCGAGGGAGCTAAAATATAGAAACCCCAACAAACTTTCATCATCAAGGGACATGTAGAATCCTGGGACCCCGAGCAACACCTGGAAATTCAGCTAGTAATTCTTTCCTTCAGACGTCTGAAAAGTGTATATCTAGTATCTAAGATGGAAAGTATGTTCGATCTCTTCAGGTTCTGTCTTCGCAGGTTTGACTGTAGTATATGTGCAAAGAAATTTTGTCTTATATCCATAACTTTTAACATACGTTTAAGATTAGTTTAAAACAAGAACGTGTTCAATTAAAAAAAAAAAAGGTATTTCGTTTATTCTTTTAAAAAGCGACAATAAAATCCATATTTTAGGAAAAGAAACTTGAATAACAATAAAATATGAATTCAAGAGACTCTCATAAGATTCGTTTCAAGTGAATTATTATTTTTTCTGTTTTAAACATATCGGTATAAAATCTATATATACGTAGAAAACTAAAGGCATTTTCTTTTATAGAAGTGGTTTTTATACATACTACAACAATTGGGATTAGTAAAATTTCAAATAGAATAATCTCTCTGGAGTTTTCCTTTCTTTTATTCAATGTGAAATTTTCCGAATATTTATATCATATCGTCTATATATATAATATCCATATATATCTAGAAAATAATGGGTGAAAGTGTAAGATTTATTACCTGTAAACTGTACGATAATACGTTGGCTGGTGTGGTAGAGTAGCACTAGTGCAACGATGATTACATCGAAAATCATCATCGATGTCTAAAACATTCGCTAAAAGTGATTTTGATGACCTGGAGAAAAAAAAGACATGAAATAAAAAGCACAGAACGAAGAAAATAGAATTCCATATAAATGGAATTTTCAAACTTTGTATAAATATAAGAGATCTGGAAAGTAAAAATAATGTTTAAAAACTCTAACAAAACAGAATGATATATGGCCCTAGAGTAAGGAGTGAATGAAAATTGTTGATATAGTTATATGGATATATGAATACATGGGGTATAGTAGAGGAGATGATGAGGACTTGATTTATGAACTATAACGAACCTAAATTCTATACAAATATATATATATATAGATATATTCTTTTAAGAATACAATCGTTTATCTACAATTCGTATTATATAGTATACGATTATATATATACCTTTCTTTCAATTCAACATTTTGCATTTGTTGTTTTTTTTCTGCTGATGATGAGCTTGGTGGTGGTGGGCAATCATAGCTCTCTTGACCTGGTCGAGTCATTCGTAGAATACATGGTAGCCAGTATAAGAACACAACTCGTATCTAATGGAATTCAAGATTAGGTCTTAAGAACTTAAGTACATATATGAAATAAAGTTATATATTTTTATATACAATATATATGAAAAAACTATCAGTGAAAACAGATTTTGATATATACACTCATAAAATATTATTAGATTATAAATAATGGAAAATGAAAATATTATCATTATACAATGTTATTATGTAATATATATTTACTTACCCATTCAGACATTTCGTGCGTGTCTGGATTTCTATGATGATAATTTAATATAAGAATAGTTGACACAACCGATGAGGCCACCATGAACATTATACAATTGAAATAAGTTCCTAGAAAATATGAGATTAAAATGAGAAAAGTTTCTACTATATTTTGATTTAATATTATAGTTGGAGGATTTTGTAATTTGAGATATAAGAAAAAACGCATTATTAAGGAAATTGCTGTTTTTATCTTAAAATATCTTTCATACTCGTATATTATTTTGTTGAGAGAAATTTTTATTATTAATGTGAAAGAAAAGGAATTATATTACCATTACCAGAAATTCACTTGAATATTATAGGAAAATTTAATTTAATAACAGAAATATAAAATATTAAATTTATCGGAAAAGAATGTCATAGATTTGCTGGCGTATTCGGAAATTGTAACCGTTTTAACTATTTTTCTGTCCCATTACTGCCATAAGGTATTAAAAGATCGACAAAAAGTTCTGATATTCCCGACTCAATCGTGAAGATACAGGCAATTTGACCTTGAACCTACAGAGCAGTTACAGAGGCATATGATTTCAGAATACCAATTTAGGCATTGAACGAATCCAGAGTGAATTTACAGCCTTGATTGTTTTTTTAAAAAAGAATATTATTTCCATTTTGGCTTGTAATATAGTCTCCCTCAATTAATAACATTAATACTTTTTGTAGAATTACTCGTATATGATCCTTTCTAATAAGAATACCAATTATATGTCATCAGTAAAAACTCATATCATACATACAATAAAGACATTCTTTTGCGATACATCTAATATACTGAAACATGACTTAAAATAATGGTCGTAAAGTCTTTAATTAAATTAATGTGAAACTATCAAAATATTAGTTAAAATATCGTTAAAAATTCAAATACTCAAATAGTTTGGAGTGAAGGAAAATTTCTATAATATTCGATTTTAAAGTTTCCAATTTTGAATCGGAAAATTAATAGAAAACTTTCTTTGTATTAGTAATATAATTGCATAATACTATGCTCATATATATTTCAAAAGGTAAAGTTTAAAGTAGTTTAAATAAACATGCATATGTATATATATATCCTTTCTAACATTTGAATTTCCTAGGAAAATATCGTGGCAATAATATATTTGAAATGAAATGAAGCCGAAATTTAAACCCATAATTGAGATTGAGTTTCCATATCCTTAGGGTTTTAATCGATTGTACGATAAAACAAAAAGTGGTTTATCAAAATTCAATACAGTCTATTTGAAAATGAGACGTTGATATCGTAATGAATAATCAAAGAAACATGATTTTCGAGAGAATTTCTGCTTTTCTTCCTTTTTTTTTAAAGGTATATATAAAGTTAGCACCAATTCAGGTGAAAATGATTAAATGTTGACAAGTAGTAAATGTAGTTTTGATATCAAGATAATGTTTGATATGGATTTGAAGTGCTCTTGAAAGTTTGATTAACGATTCTGCTTCTCGTTTTCTTGTTTAAATAAAACTTTCTAAGATAACTTTGTGTTACTAATCGAATTCAGTATAAATTCTTGGAAATATTTACTTTGTTTATAAGTTTAAAAGAAGTTTTTGATAAAAATTTTGTTTAATAAAGTTTTATATAATAGACAAATTTTGTAGCAGCCTCTCTCAAACCTATACTTAAATATTACATTTTATTTGGCAACTTTACGAGAATATATAGCCTGAGAATAATTATCAAAATATTTAAAGACCTGTTTATTTGACTTCTTTGCTTTTATACTTAAACTTAACTAAAACTAATTACTGCAGAAAAAATTATAATTTGAATATATTTTGGGTAAACTGAAACAAAATACTTGTATAGCAATGAGTGTACACCCACATTAGTTGGATACCATAAATGTCTGACTACCAGACTTGATGTAAATTATTTCAACATACATTTTTATATAGAAATTGTGCCACCAAGATTTAAACTACGTATATATAAAAAAAATACGAGTAGTATAGAATAGTCTTCGACATAGTTCAACCTTTTCAGGAATTTTCTTTTTAAAATAAAGAAGTACATAGATGTCGCATAGACTCATTAAAATGTTGTATTTATGCATTTCTAGTACAGTAACATAAGAAGAAATTACTATATAGGATGGTAATAATGATAATGTACCGGGTAAATGGACATAAAATTCAAATAATTTCTAAAGATTTTTGATTTAATGAGGACATAACTTTTAAATATTTGAATAAATTAAATATTTTTAGTTGAGTGGAAAATTATGAAAACCATATTAAATTAATGAAAAATCCACAGAAATTTTGAACATAAAAAAAAATATATTATACTAGATTTAATTTTGATTGCGGCGTTGATTATAAATTTATATTTTGTGAAATTCGAAGAAACTTTGGATTGTTTAAAATAAAGAAGATTATGATTTTATGATATTTAAATGTTGCATAAATAAATAGGATAGAATAGAATTTAGCTAGATTTAAAAAAAAACAAGCAAAATTTTAAAACGTTTTTATATTCTACAGTAGAATAGCAAAGGTATTGAATTCATATTTAGAACAACCTTTAAATTTGGTTCTATTAAATCGCTTTGATATTTCACAGTGTAAATGCATGGCAAATAATCACTGTTCAAAATCTCTTTGATAATCACTGTTCAAGTTGTTAATTTGAACTGATTCTGTTTCTGCGGCGTTATATACCAATCATGGAAACATTCTAGAACTTGCTTACATTTTCTAAAGCTAACTTAAGTCTTATATTTCTAGAAGCAGCATGGAAACATATTCCCCGAACTGTCAAACCGAAATGTGATTATTTGTGTTGTGTTTACTTAGAATATTTCTTGGGTTTTTCTAGAACCACGAAATATTGTAATTAATTTCTCTTTAATTAATTATATTTGTTTCGTGTTTTTAAGGAAAGTTCTCAATTTTCTTTTATTCCTTCAAATATAGTGCAGTATTAATGCTAGGAATATCGCGTCAATATTTGATTGCAGCTGGAAATTCTTGAGTATATGCCGATTTTAATTTTCTGTAGGTTTTATGAATAATTCATTGTTAAAACGAGAGATTCCCAAGCATTGTATATTGTATTATAAACCTGCGGCTAGATTTTGTAATATAAAAAGTTTATGCTATTATGCTATTTATTTTAATTCGTATTTATTTTGAAAAACGATTTATATATTTGTAAATTCATGGTTATGACACCGAATTTTAATTTTCGAATATAATTTTTTTGATTTTTGAATGTGCAAAAGAATATAGAAAAGCTGTATTAAAACTTTGTTTAATTATAAAACACTATATTAAGTTTAAATATTTTCAGATTTTTATCGATTTATAGGTTTTATTTTGTAAGCTTTTTAATATGGCTATTTTTAAAAATTTCATCAAAAATTTTCAATTCATTCTTACCTAAAAGAGGCACAGCGTCTGATGTGGCCGGCATTGTTTCAGCGACCATATTTAGGAAGACGGTTAGAGACAAAAGAATTGTAACTCCTGTAAGAAAAGAAAATATTATAATTAAGTAAGAATAAAATATAAAAAAATTAACTAATTGAAAGATGAATTCATAAAAAACAAGTAAATCTTGTTTAATTAGCAAAGAAATATACAATATCTTCTCCTCCGGTTTTACATATACCGTGGCATACCGGTCATCCTAAAAATATTTTATAATTTAACATGCAAATACTTTTAACATTCATTCATCATTTCCGAAATGAAAAGGAGACGTTTTTTTAAGGATGCTAATCATACCATAAAATTCTTGTATTTTTTAAGCATCATGAAAATTTCCGACTTCATGGGATATCCATATTTCAGGTTTGTGAATATTATACAAAAAAAAAAAAGGAAAAAACTTCATCCTCTGGAACTTATTCTACCGTTCATTCCGCTATGTAAATATCCAACTAGCATATATGAACACCTACAAAAGGATATTCTTTCTTCCATGAAGAGTTTAACATATTAGAAATTCTCTTTTATGTATTAAAAAATATTTTTCTACCTAAAGCAAATAAAATTCTAAAAATTTCGTAACTAAAATGTAAAAGTTTTCTAAAAAAAGGGGGGAGAAAGAACACATTCGGAATTCATTGTTTCCATTTTTTAAAACTTTCTTTTCATCCGAAATTTATGAAAATGTACGTCCGAAAGTATTTTCTTAAAATTCTAAACGATTTCTGATTAAATTTAAATTTTCTTTTTGCAATTATAAAATATTAAAAAAGGATTTTCTAAAAAAATCGATATTAAAAGCATGGGAAAAGAATTTGCATTAAGGATTATGATATTTTCTTTAGAAATTTCATGCCAAAAATGAATAAAATCGGATCTCAGGTGCAGGATCCAAAATGCATACATAAAGGATTGTCAGGTATGATAAATTTTGAACGTGATATGCATCAGACAAGTAATTTAGTTCGTATTCGATTTTTTTTTTGCATGAACTGGATACAAAAAGCAAGAACTTGATATTAAAATTCATGAAGGAAATATGTTAACAGTCTTCACATATTCATGGACCACAAATTTTCTCATTTCTAAATGCATAAGTTTTTATCAGGTCTCTTTTTATATTTTTGGATTCATATAGAAACTGCCAAATATCATAAATCTAAACCAAATGAATTTTGTTTTTGTGTCACATGAAGATTGAAAAAATCTGTTAAAAATTTTAAATACGTTTTTGAGTTACGACATTTCATGATGTTCTGTAAAGCTTTTCTTGTTTCAAATACAATAAGTTCAACCACATTTTCCGGATATTCTCAACAGACTCGTATATATACATATATTGTGTTCATTAAGGCATGGAATTCTTGTAACTGGATTACAATATATTTCGTCCAAATCGATGATAGATTTTATGAATGTACTAAAAAATGTTGATTATCCCCTTTTACTTTCCAGACAAAACGAATGTTTTGAGGGAAATGTATTACATTTGTGAGAAAACCTAACTTTTTTCTAGAAGGGGTAGAAAGATGAAAATAAGTGCAAAACCGTTTCATCAAATATAATTAGCTTGATGTATACTTCATAGAAGCCAAACTACTGCACTGAATTCGACGAAATTCATGAAATAATTGGACTTAAGTCAAGTCTGGCACCGAATTCTGATGGAGACGGTACAGATGCGGGATGAGAAGTCTAAACGAGAACACTGACATATTCAGAGACATTGTCAGGAAAGTACCATACCGGTCAGGCCGGAATAGGAAAAAGTGTAAATTCACTGCTATGGTTTGCTTTGCTCATCTTTTATATTGTGGAACATATTTTGGAAGGAAACAAAATTTTATTGTTGAAAACAATTTTCAAAAGATTAAATTAAATCTTTCAACGAATCCAATTTGCATTTGTATAAATTGTTATTAATTTTAGGAAATATCGATCGATATGTATTAATAAATAGTTTTATATGAATTTTCAATTATTCGATTGAATTGTTTCAGATTGGAAATATGTCGGTCAGGCATTGGGCTTATAACTTATATAATTCCATCGTTACCAATGTCCAGAATGGGAATAAAGTTTTATGATATAGACTTTGTCAAAATGAATTTCAATTCTAAATTTTTAGTTTCAAACAGGATATCGAATAATCTGATTAATGACTTCCAATTTTAATCTGATATAATTTAAGTATTAAGAAAATTTCCATAAATTTTATACAAAAATATATTATTCGTTGGTTTTGTTGTAATTTATGTAATGTATGATTAACAATTTACATAGAGTCAACCCGATTTTGCATGAAATGCATGCATCCCATTTTGATGATCATTTACCACATTACAGATTAGATTTTGGTTTCTCTTATGTCTCATATGCTAAACATACACACAAATACATTATCATTTAATTAATGTTTTTGTATAGATACTCTGATAGGAGTAACATGTTGGGTAATTGGTCATTCTGATTGGTAAAGCTAATATTAGACTTCCGATTAAATGAAATAATGGGTATTTGCCTCTTTAATATGTGCTTAATAAAATGTTTACAAACAATCCAAAAATTAGTACAAATTTCCTCAAAACGAAAAAAGAAACAACAACAACAACAAACGAGAAGATGTTTAATGATTTCCTTTCATTATTTTGTTTATAACAGAAATGTATACTAACTAGTTATATACTAGTATATTTACACTAACAATATAATTTAATAATTTAGTAGCAATTTTACAACTTACCGAGTGAAAGTTTTTCACCAGAGTCTGGTGGCAGTGTAAATCCTAGGAGTGCCATTGAGGCAATTAAAACGCATGGTACAATCAAATTGAAAAAATAGTAAAGAGTTTTGCGACGAATTAATATCGCAAATGTTATATCGATATATGGTTCTGGACAGCAATTATAATAGATTTCATTACGTTTACCAGGAACACCTATAATAACAAATAGCAATTATATAAAATGTATTATTAGAAAATTACCATGATTTTGTATTATTTTACCTAAAAGCTCCCATTCACCATTTGTTATAAAACTGCTAATATCTCCGCCAGATTCATCTTGAAGTTGTAAATCCAACTGAAATAAAATAAAAAAGAAAATGTATTTTGTTTAGTTGGCAGATAAAACTCAACTTTAATGAAATCGTTAAAGACATTTTTTAAATACAACTCATTTAAAAATACTATGACCTATAAATTATGTTTATGCCCAATATGGTAAGTACTACTTGGGGGCATATTGGTTTTATCACTACATTTGTAAGGCATAGAAAATATCAAAGTTATATAGATTGTTACATATTCGTCATTCTGTCAACAAGATAACTTAAAACGCGTTATCCGATTTTGATGAAATTTACAATGTGAGTTGGTTTCTTCCTTAACTTGATTTATTATTGTATTTTAGCAAAATCGGAAAAGAGGGGGCGACATTTTAAAAGAAAAACCTGGGTGTCCACAAAGTTTTATCGTTTTTTTAAACGCTTTTTTTTAACTTACTTGCAAAATTTACGAAGAAATTTTTATTACATACAAATTCTTTAAAGTTATAAAAATTACTATAATAGTACTTTCTATTTTAGTTGCGTGACGAATTGAATTTGTACAGTGTATTTTTTTTAAACGCTTGATTCATATCTTCAACAAAGTTTACAAAACAAAAAGCCTGACTTGTAGGTGGTACTTCAAGAGAGCTTTGCTGTCGTAGAATTATGTACCTAATTAGTGCAAGCGAAATCTTTTTGAAGAGAACTAACAACTAAGGCTAAGACTAACTATGAGAAAACAACAAATAAACAAGGAAAACAACCATCAATTTATTCGTTATTATACGTGCTCATTTCCAAGTGTAATATGTGAATAGAAAAGAAGACGATTTTTAATATACATAAAGTTGTTTTACTTTCAATATAATTAAGATGCTTTCCACTACTAAAAATTTTCACCTTTGCTATTGTATAACATCTGCAAATATGCTTTTATAGTTATTCTTCGTTATTTTTATGATTTGGAAGGAAACCTCTGTAAAACTGGTAGTACATATTGTAAATAGTGTATATAGTATTTAGAAAAATATTTAATCTTAGTCTAATTTTTAAATAAATCGGAAATTAAGGATATATGAGAAATGTTTTAGGAGTTGAATTATAAATTTGTTAACTGTGAGTGCCATTTCTACCATAAGGCATTAAAAACTCCGAAATCAAAATATAGGCCGATTTACTAATTTTCTCTTAAACATTTTTTTAAAGCATTTTTTACCATTCGTTTATGCAATTTTTGCAAATATCTGCATTAGAAAATTATAATATATATAGACCCATCCAACAAGAATATTCTAGTCATCATTGTATCCATATATGTATATTAAGGAATAGAGATTATGGTTATGATATTTATACAAACATTATGCTATTGCCACGTCAAATCGGATTGTGCCACTAAGCACACAAATTAATTGGCTAATGACGATGATGACTAAAAGGTAAATTCTATTTAGCTTATTTCTTTTTTTCTCCATATAATCGC
This sequence comes from Xylophagus ater, assembly GCA_963422695.1. Classification (NCBI taxonomy): domain Eukaryota; kingdom Metazoa; phylum Arthropoda; class Insecta; order Diptera; family Xylophagidae; genus Xylophagus; species Xylophagus ater. The sequence goes on from OY730478.1 coordinate 1,689,147, forward strand.
TATTACCAGTACTGATATTTCTTTCTGTATTTTTTTTAGAATTCTATACATTGAAAATGAAAATTATGATACAAAAATTTTCTATAAAAACTGAACATAATATTGGAATGACTGAAAGGCACGCGGTTTTGCAGATATATTGTATGACAGGAAACTCTATAAAATAAAATTTTCTATTGAAAATGTGAAAAAAATATCCTTTTATTATTATCCTATATATTTATTCATATATAGAGAATAGATAGCGTATATTATGAGGATTTTTTTTTTTCTTTTTCCAGAACATGAATATTATTATTATTATTATTATGTGAAATGATATCGTTTACTTTCACATTTCAAATAAAGATTATATGTCATCATTCCTTTAAAACTGGTATGAGATATATAAACGGATACAATTTATAGATGAGTATAGACAAACATATATATATGAATGTTCATCAGGTTGATACGGATATGAATCTCATTTCTAATGGATGAACTGCAAAACCAAAAATTCGGTCGATACACAATATACATCAGGAAATATATAAATGAAAAATGAAATAGGATAAGAATATGACCTGTATAATACGTACATGATGTATTTGTTTTGGTAATTTCAATTTTGTTGATATTGTACATTGTTGCACATCGGAGATAGTTCATGTGCTTTAAAACAGTCCAAAACAAAATTGATCTGGATTAAATTGTAAAACAAAAAATTACATTACTATCATCCATAAACGAATAATTAGTTTAATATCAAAGTTTAGAATTGTTATATAATCGTTCATAAACATGATTAGAAATTATTCATAAAATTACCTCAGATAAATGAATAATTGATATTCAATGTTGATAGTGTTAAAATCGGATAAGAATTTCAATATGGTTTCTCTTAAAAACCAAAATAAAGTGCATTTCTAAATCAGTTTTGGGATAATAACAATAAAATATTATATAAATACTATAATAACAATAATTTGTTTGAGTACAATAAAATTTGAGCTTCAAAATTATACAAGCCTGTTCATAAAATTGTTTTTAATATACTTTGAAAACTAATACACCAATTTGAATAAAATTTGCAAAATAAATTTATGCTATTACAGTCTAGGTTGCCTGGGAATTAGAGAAAATTTTGAAAAGCAGAAACAAAGTTATGAAGAAAAAGCTTTGGTTCTGATTGTTTTTCTGTCCCATTTCTGCTATAAGGCATCAAAAAATCTGCTATATGCCGATTTTCAGTTACTATATGCTTTTAATTTAATATAAAATATTTTAAAGTCCTATACCATAATATGTAGAAATATATTGAGTAAGTGCAGTTAAGAAATGATTTATTTACACGAAGATAAATTCGACAAGAAAATATTTCAATTTAAAGAAAAAGCAAAGAACAATCATTTAAAAATTTTCATCATTATTCAAAAGGAAATCAATCCTTTATATTAAAAATATGGAATTATGAATATGTATGTAATCAAAGCGAACTGTATATGTAGAACATCGATTAGAATATTTTATTTTCGAGAAAGAAATGTGTAATGGTACCATTTTTGGGGGAAAAGATTATTTTTGGTTTAAGAAATCACCCGAGGGATTTTTCTTAGGAATTGTATCACTGCCGCAAGCATTCACATAATTCAATTTCAGGTATGTTCGCTATTACTCTATAAATTATGTACAACTAAGTATATTCGGGTTTTGTAAGATTCCAACTAAATATTTATATACGTATGTAACAATATATGTTAGATACATATTCTGTACTGGATCACATGTATTTAATGTAAATATACATATTTTCTGTTTATATACGATGGATGTTAAATGAAAAAGAAAAAGAAGCTGATTTTGTTTTATATTAATAAAACAAAAATTTATATTGATATTATATTAGCCAACCATTAACGTATAAACAAAAATAATTTCGATATGAAAATATTTTCCATATATCATTTTGTTCATATTTCCATTTTCCTTTGAGGAAAAACTTTAAAATAAATGGTTTTAGCTTGCTGCAAGAAATAAAATAACATACTGACTGCATCAGCAGAAGCTAATTTGGGTCAATTTTTGACATATATTAAATTCAACCCTAATGTTAGTATACATAGTTAGAATTTGTGTTTCTAGGATAGATTTTGTATGTTATCCAAAACCAACTAGAACTATGTACACAAGAACTATCGAAGTACTGTGCTACTTTCATATGTATATTCTGCAATAACAACAAAAATGCATATATTCGAAACTTCGAAAATCTTGTTTTCTTCGGGCTATTCCATGCGGTAATGAAGTTGGATCATGAAAGAAACTCTGTACCAGCTCTAGCTAAGAATAAAGTAGCTACATATTTTTACAGTAGACGTGATCTTCAAATAGTTTTCCAGAAATTATTATTATTTTTTTCTTTAATCTAGTAGGATTTAAGTATATGCTATAAAATACTTATTGCATATAGTGAAAGTTGAAGAAAAACTAGAAGTCACATTTAAGAACGTGATATGATTTTATTTTCAATGATGGGTGGTCTTTTTTTATCGTAAGGACATTGGTCATTACTGTACTTGTTCAATCTTATTCATTTTGGATTATATGAATTTTTCAATTCAATATTTTAATAAAAATCGAATTAAAAGGATTTTCACGAAAACTTTTTATAAGAGCTCTCGAATTACTTAAGTTCGAAATATATTACTTTTTAATTACCCATCATTAACGCGATACTACAGAAAATGTGCTAAAATGTAATTTCTTTTTTAAATTCCAATTTTCACAAATTATCTATAAATGAAAATAGTAGTATCTGCTTTTAGCTTTTATTTTAATCTGCAATTTTATTAGATTTCGCGGATCATTGAACCGTATTGTAAAACGATAGAATATCAGCCAGTATGTATTTTCCTTTTTTTTTTTTTGCTACCACATGCAAAATTCATTAATTAAATTGTTTGCAAAATGTGTTCAGAATGAATATTAGAAGTGGAAATTTCTCTAAATGGGTTGTCATCTAGAAACTACACAAAAATAAAGTACAATTTTGAAAAATATAAAATAAAAATTCACATATATTTGTCATGGTTCAGAGAAAAAGGCAAGCGTTTGTAAACGGAATTTATATGCGAGCTTAAAAGCGTTTTTTTTTTTGGAATCGTTGAAATCATAAATCAAATTATTTCAAGATGATTTATTGTAAATGACGCAATGATAAAGTTTATTAGAATGAATTTAAAGATAATTGTTAAACGATGAAATTGCAAAAAATTTTGTATTAAAATGTTTTGAGAGCTTTAAAATAATAGAAATTATTATTTCTTTAACGTTTCGAAAGACGAAGAACATGATATCGGTTCTTCTCGAGGGTTTTTTTTAGATTTCAAACATGTACAATAGATTCCATTTTAGATGGATATGAATGGAAATTACTTTTAGGTATTTCTTGAAAATTGACAATATCCTTAACAATTTGTATTTATTGCATAAAAATCCTTATTCTTCTAATATTACTAAACAGATTGTTTTGTAAAAAATCAAGGATAATCTTTAGAATTTTACATTTCTTTACACTATTATTAATTATAAGAAAATAAAAGAAAATTATTTTTACTCAACTTAACTTTCAATTCTTTGCAAATCACAATCAAATTCAATTTCAAACTTCAGATTTCTTTTTCTCTCGGCAAAGAAAAGAATTTAACTATGTATACTTGTACTTCTATAAAAATAAGAACTTCTACAAAAACTTTTTCGACAAAACATCTTCAAATATAATATGCCATAGTAATCATGGTTACTTCTACTTGTATACTATCTAATGACGATGATATCCGTTTTTGGATAAGATTCTTCTATTCTATTATTAAAGGTAATTGGTATCCTTATGCCGTTTAGAGTTGAAACACAGTAACGAAAAATCTATCGGAACTATGTACAATATACTTGAAATCTCTAACTGGGTACGTGTTCAGGCTTTCGAAACTTTATGACTTGGTTCATACAACGAATGTACATATGTGTATGTAACTAACCATAAAAATAAAATAAACACCTTAAGCTTTTTTGCTCTATAGCTGAAGTTCGGATAGGAAATTTTTTAAAATGTGTTGTTGATAATTTTACTGAATGAAAATTCCGATATCTTGTTACATATAGTACAACAATAAAAAAAGCCATACATATTAATGTGAGAAGCAATTTTCTCTGTTTTAAATTTTAAATTGTTAATTTATGAATTTTGGGATCTATTTGAAAGAATTTTCAAACTAAACTTTGAAAATAATATTGTATAAATCAGAACCCAATGATTTAATGGTGAAAACTGCATGAAAACCAAAAATCGACCTAATATATCATATAGAAGAGTACTCTTATAAATATTTCTTTGCTACAATATATACCATACTTGCCAAAACTATGATTCGCGAGCCAAATGTTGCTCTGTTACGTCATTAATGCGGCTCAAGCCAGCGTCGTAAAAATTTCGTTTTTTTTTAAAGAAATAATCTTTGGAATGGGTTAATTTTTCCTGTGTAAGATTACTTCCTTCATTCTAATGATCGTGCTATAACTTATGCCTAACAAAGGAACATTTAACTGAGCTTATTCGTATGGTACTAACGAGTTATGAGCCAGATTTTCAACGGTTCGCGTCCAAGATACAAATGCCTACAACAATTGCAGTAAAGTATAAATATTTTCTACAAGTATTTTTAATGTATTTTTTAAAAATAAATTATAAATCAAAATAAAAAGCGTGTAATTTAAATATTTCATAATTAAAACATTTGTCTAACTGCAGCTCTCGAAATTTTGAATTTAGGATTTTCACCTCTTGTAGGAATAAAATCTGGCCATCCAGGATATATACTATAGTGATAGTCAAATATCATTGAGAATTATTTTACATCAACAAAATAGTGAATCACATCTGTGAACATGAGAGATATTATATTTATTTTTTCCATTTTCATTCTAATAGGAATATATTTTATTTTCTTTGGGTTACTGCAAGAAAGCCAGATGCTGGACACTCTTGCTAAGATCTATGATTCTTAAAAAGGACGGTAACAATAATATATATTTTTTTTCTATCCATGCTCTTTTATAACCACAGAATTGTACTCGATATGGATATGTGTAGAATGTTCAATATGCACATAATAGTTAGGTATCTGCAACATACGGCTACTTAAATAGTTGATATATTGTGTATAGAAGAAAATTGTTCATATATACTTCACCCCGAATTATGTTAAAGTACTGAACATAAATCATAAACCGTACGTGATTAGATGATATCTATATAGATTTTCTTTTATTTTTCTTAGTTTAACTTTTATATACTATATATACTTTCTTATTTTCAAACTGAATTCTTTATATAGTTGTATTATGATCTTTTGCTTACTTACTTGTATCAACTTAATTTCGTGTTTACAACTAGATTTTTGTGTTCTCTTTTTTTTTCTTTCCTGAAACATTAATATACAACTGGTACTCGTTGGATACCCAATTTTCTATTAGAAAATGTTCTTATATATATACTAAATATATTTATATGAACAATAACCGAATATTACATATTGATATGAATGTATTTTATGCTTAGTTTATCATATAATATCTTCTTCATGCCACAATAACCATTTCTAAAATCAAATTTTGGTTTCGTGTTAAGAATATTCTATATATTCTTTTCATTCAATATGAAAAAAAAAAAAAAACTAGACATATCATAAAATAGATCTTATAAAATGGATGTCTTGTAGATGCCCACAAAAATTAGAACCATTAAATTCATTAAAGCTGATTAATTGTCTCAAGGCAAATTTATAAGCTAATTTCCTAAATAGAAAAAAAATAATAAGAATTCATATTTTGCATACAAAACGCAATTTGGTTTCGAATAAAATTCAGTTAGAGTTAATAGATTTGACGAAAAGGAGACTGGGAGGAACGTGACATGTCCAGAAACAAATGTCCTTTCTTCAAATTTTGGATAATATCAAACCCACGCATTATACTTTGAATTAAAGAGTTTGTCGTAAAATAAATTTCCACAAATCTGAAGTGATAATATGTTGAGAATATGATTCAAAAAAAAAGAAAAACTAAAAGAATTTAAAATTAATAGAGTTCATGTTTTATTTAAATAAAAAATAAAATTCAAAAGCTTCTAAGCTTCTAGAATAATTTTAATAACAAAATTTTTTCGAATCATGAGTTTTCTGGTAAGCATATTAGAAAAACTTCCTCTTTTTTTTTAAGATTTTCAACAGACAAATTGTCTAATTAATTTGACAGAATTTAGTGACAAGATTTTCTTCATCATGATGGACAATTTTCCACAAGCTAAACGTGGAAAAAACATAGATTTTCAAATTCGTTCTGAAAAATAGAAATCGCAAACATTTAAAAATTTCGCTATATTACAAAACCTAGAAAGAAATCATACCGAAACTCGAAGCTATTATATAAGATAAAAGATTCAAATAAAAAGAAACATGAATTTGTGCCAGGAAATTAGTGGCATCTCATTTCTCATATCTGTTATATTTATAGCAGGACCAGGCCATATACAAATCGTGATCCTCAAACCATTTCAGAAATTAGCTCAACCATAACGAATTTTGTATATGCTTTTAATTTAAAAAGATTTTTGTCTTTCTTATTTATTGTTATTTGCTGTTTATTTTTTGTCATAAATTAGTGGACACATCGTCGTCTACTTAATTCTTTTGTATCATCACTTAATTTTTGGTGTTTTTTTTTTTGTTACTATTTAACATAACATAACAGCGAACAATTAAACAAAATCCTTGTATATAAACCATCGTATGAAAGTTTCATAATGACTAAAAAAAATATGAAATACAATAGTTGCATTACTAGAATACTGTTTAACGATCCGATTTCAGTTCATCTACTAACGTCGACAAAATGCTAAAATCTCGGATGTCAGATACTTACTTCCGACCAAAAATTTGAAGTCCTTTTTTTATGAATCTTCTTCCTCGTTTAGAATGGTTTGTTCTCTTTAGTACACTTTCTATTATACGAATATGAGTTGACATATTTTATGAAGAACCAAAGAAACCAAAACTAAGAAGAAATAGTTTCCAAAGGCAATGATTTTTCTATCGAAATTTTGTGGTAAAATCCTAGCAATAGGACATCAAATCCATCCAATTTCTGGATTTGAAACTTGATATTTCTCAATTTCAAGCAAAATTCTTTACATCCTAAATTCAACATATGAAAATACGTATAGAGATAGTTATTTCTATTTAGAATGGAACAACTATAAAAATAATGAAAGATTACATTTTTTCAAATGAAAATTCGAAAGGAATTTAGTATACCTGATTTAGACTGTGTGACTTCCATGAAAGCATTCTGAAGATTCCTCTATTCAAGAAGAACATGAGAGCTATGCTATGAGAATTCTTCTTCATCTTGTTTTTATTCATCAGCTTGTAAATAAGGTATTTTCATTCGCATTTTCTTTTTTTCTAATATTGTATTTTGTATGGCATATATTTTATTTGAAAATCCAAAAAAAAAAAAAGGAAACAAATAAGAAAAGAAAGTCAATGAATATCCTAGACACAAACAACAAATAACAACAAAAGGAGTGAATTTGATGGAATTTTAGTGTTTGAAGAAAAAAACACAATAAAAAAAGAAAAGAAAACTGAAAATTTCTACATAAAAATAAAAAGAAAATTTTCGTCTGGATAAGATTGACTGTGGAAAATGTTTTCATATAAAGAAAGTGTGATTTAAAAATGTATTTATTTTATGCCAGTTTTTTCCAAGATGTTGGATTCCAACAAAAAAATACAAACACAAATACAATAAAACACCTAGAAATGGAATTCATACAAAAATATGTAGAAAACAAGAAAAAAATTCCTGATAGAAGTAATTTGGTTCATTCCCAAGATGATAAACTGGAGGCGTCTTATGTCCTATTTTGAAATGAATATAGAAGAAAAAACCAACAATGTCTGACTGTTTTATTCCTTTTTTTTTCGCCTGGATTGGACACAAAACAAAAACTATGAAATTACTAAAGAAACGCGTACAATAAGGTTTTTTGTATGATAATTGCAACCAAAAAATGTTTCTTCTTTTACACCGAATTTTCATTCCTTTGGAGCCTTTATAAGATTCTATATCTCGAAATAGAAATGGAAATAAGTTCTTGTGGTGCTTTTTTTTTTGTTTTTTTTTTTTCTTATTTTAATAGATGTTTTGTAATAATATTTGAAATAGATTTCTTTGTCGCTTTTGTTCAATAGAAAACAAAAGCATATAAAAGTTTGCTACTTTTAGACTTTTATTAAGTCTTTCAAAGCTGCGGCATTAGAATTGTTATTATTCCTTCTTTTTGCATATACAAATGTTTTTGTATTATTTTTATGATTGTGCTTTTGGGTTTCTTTTCCGCCATCGTGTTTTATATTTGTTCAGTTGGTTTTATAGTTTGATTTTCCATATGCCATTTGAAAATTTCCATTTAAAATTGAAAAAAAAGATGTGAATGAACTTTTCTTGTCGAACGTGACATTTTATATTTTCCATAAAAACTTACCACAATTTTCATGATAATTTAGTCAAAATAAAATGTAAAAACATATAATATAATATTTATCATTTTATTATTGATATTTTATAAAATTCTTTTCTCGACAGAATTAAAAAATTAATATTCTATTAATAGGTCTGTTTTATTTTCCACTTGCTCTGGGGTAGAGCAAATTTTTACATTGAAAACAAAAACAACAAAAGACCAAATCCTACACTACTTACAGAGCAGGTGTAAGATATTGCACCCGAATTAGTTCAGTTTTCTACCATACAAAGTGTATTAGCTAAAACTTTCTCATTTAATTACAATATGGTTGCTAAGCAGCGCTACAAACATTTGAATTAAAGCTTTTTCCTACTCCTGCTCGTTTTATTTGCCAGTTACCATGCTCCGGGGCAGGGTATTGCAAATAAAACAGACCTAATGATTGAAGTCTCCTGAATTTTATGTATTTGAATGATATCTTGATATAATACATGGGCAAGTTAATAGTGTACACCCTGTTAGCATAAAAATTAGTAGCCATCAACAAAAGGATAACAAGGAATCATGTTTACAAACAGAAAATCTGTGCCATATTAGAATACTGTGCATTTGATCATTCTATTCTATGTTTCACCATTATGAAGACATTTCTATAGACATCACGTTGATAGAATTGGAGAAGTTCAGAAAAGACTTTTGCATTCCACATTAAACCACCTGCCTTGGAATGACAAAAAGCGATCACGAAGGCTTGTTCATTTTTGCCTATACCTAAATAAAGAACAGTCGAGATGAAATAAATTTGTTTGAACGATCTTAAAATTACCATTCTTCAATGTTATTTTCCTGTCAAATGTTAGACTTTTGTTTCAATCGAATTCGTGCCATATATCTTTAATTTCTTGTCAATAAATTCTCATAGACATTCCATAATATCTGAAAGTTATATTAATCATTTCCTCCAATCATAAGGTTTACGTTGAAATATAATTGGAGCTTTCTTTTTCTCATTAAATAAAACATTAATTATGTTCTTAATACGAAGTAATACCCTATTTATTATATTTTATTTCATCTAATTTTTAAATATTACAAAACTGCTGAAAATAAAACAAATCCGTAAGAATTCGAGTTTTAATGAACTCCTTAACAAAAACTAATTATTACAAGCTTTACAATAAGCTTAAATAGAAAATGTATTTCTCTTTAGGTTACGATTTTTACACTACAACTTTTCGTTTAGTTTCACTACAGTTCTTATTGAAAAATCCGATAGTTTTAGATGATTTTGTACAAAAGAAATATCCAAAATATAGAAATAAAATCAGAACAACTAAAAATTGAAGACATTTCCTTTTTTAAAAAATTCTTTAATCAAGAGAAAAATTATATTTTATATAAAATAATTTTCATAGCGACATATTTTCATCTTAACGGTTACAATTAATATATTTCGTTCGATTTTAAGATTTGTTAGAATTTTCTGTTTTCCTTTTATTTGTCCTAGATTTCAATGAAAATTCATTTCTACATAAAAAAATCTGAGAGGAAAAACAAGAAAATTTTCATCATAAGGAATTGTTTTCTAGTACAAATTATAACAATTCTCCAAGATTTCTTGAATACTCGCCAAGAAAAAGAACCACATAGTACAATATTTAATGCAAGTGTACGTTGCTGTGCATATATAGTGTTCTTCTGGAACAAGACAAATTTTAAGGCAACAAAATATAATATAAGCCATTTGTCATGTTTGAAGGACTATAGCAGTTTTTTTATTGTTTTTTTTACAATTGTGGGATCCGAAAGTATTTAGATGGACGCCAAAAAAAAAACTAATTTCGATGAGTGGAATTTATGATATCGATTCTAATCGTAACATTTTTTTTTAAAACTAGAAATGTATTTTGAAATTTGATTTATTTTATATTGAAAACTAATAAAGTAGAGTTAAAAATAAACAATGTTAATATTAAGCATAAATAAACTGAACAAGAAAATTTTTTTAAAAAAATTTTAATATTGAAACTCAAAATCCTACATTTTCTTATTCGCAAACTTGTAAAAAGAAAAAAATTAAGAACATTGATAAAAATTACTCTTTTTTATTTAATTTTCCCAAGTTGGTCATTTAATTAGATATTTTTGATTTCTCCCAAGACATTACCACAGGGGTCCTTATTCCATTCTCTATTTTTTTTTTCAAATCTGGAAATTTCTTTACTTATTCTTTCAGAATGTAAACAAATGTTGATTTTTTCTTTTGATTATATTTTTTTTTCCAAAATGTCACGTTCGAAAAGAAAAGTCATTACAATCAGTGAAATTACTTTGTCGAAACACACAATGAGGAAATAATAGGTAAGGTCTACTGAAATATGCCGATTGTTAGAAGAAAAAGGAAAATACTGTCAATCTCAAGAAAAAGTCATATTGAACTGTGAATATATCCCAAAGGACTAGGATTACACGTAAAAGAAGAAAAAGTGCTAAAGTATTTTTTTATTTTTCTTTTTTTTTGTGTGTGAAATCCTAAAATAGTAAATATCCTGCTGAAGTTTGTTGAACAGAAATTGAATTGAAAAAATATAACATGAAAAACAATTACGAAAGTATCATCCTGAAGAAAAGTTGATGTGCTTTAATTTTCTTTTTGCCTATCTTGTTTTCCAATAAGGAAGAACTCTTTTAGAAGAATAATGGTAAGAAAATGAAGATTTTCGTTTTCTTTGGTTTCTTTTTCATTTTCTCAATTTTTATAGCTTTTTCTGTTTGTCATCTCGCAGCTTATATATTTAGGTTTCTTATGAAATTCTTTGAGTTCCTTCATACGATATTTCATAGCATATAACATATAACTGCTTTTGTAGACATATATATGAACTTTGGAAAAAAGGTCTCAAGAAAAGTTTCATACAGTTTTGTCGCATATCGTTTCTCAGATTTAATGTAGTTGCTGTTCTTCTTTCCATTTGCTGTATATTTAACTTTCATGTTTGTTATTATTAAGTTTTTTTTTAATCAAAGCATATCTCTAAGATCATCATTCATTCATCTAGTCAAAACAGCCTGAAATATTATTTTATTTTGATTCAGCATGAGATATCTTGCAGATGGATTTATAAGGAAATATATATGGTGCAACTATCTAAGTAAAAAAACGATTTTCAGGAGAACAATTTTAAGGTTTCGAAGTATGAAAAAAGACTGATTTCGTTTTTGAAGATACCCCAAAAAAGAATTGCTTGAGATTTAAAATGTAGGATAAAAAAAAAATTGCAAAGAACTAAGAACTAGAAACGAGGTAAACCAAACCAGTTAACCTTCCTTCCATCAAGTGTGGTTGCTATTTTCTTAAAGAATTCATACTGTAGTATTAAATAGAGTATGTTCTATTTAGAATAGATATATGAAATGAAGAAATCACATCAAAATTACAAATCAAAAATGAAAAAAAATCGCATATATTCCTGGTAAAAGCTCAAATTTTAGAAAAAGCTAGTTTTTAAAATTATTAAGGCGAATATGTTCCTTTTTAGTTTTAGAAAATGGCTAAAAGCAATTAATTATTTTTCATGTTTCATTTTATTTTGACAAAATACGATTTTATTCAAAATTTTCTCATAGAAATTATAAAAAGGTCTTAAATTAATCTTTTTAACGTTTATCCTACTTTTCTATTCCTGAATTTCAATAAATAACAATGTTTTGTATTTTCTGTAAGAACATCCCAGAAAGGAAATGGATTTTGAAATTTTCTCATTTTTTGTGTTTGTAGGTATATCACAATTCCTGTTCAAAAGGTTCCCAGATTTCCTCTTCTCGTTTTTCTTGTTGAATTTGCACATACCACTGAATTTTATCGCACTCTATCCATTTATTGTGAGATTTCTGGAAATTCTATATCCTTTAAAAGATCATTTAATATTTTTGTCGCTTTTTGTATATGCAAGCAAAATTTTACACTAGAAAAACAAAATTTGAAAAATATTCGTATTGGTGAACTTTGATAAGAGATTTTTTTTTTTTTAAAAAGGGACCAAATGTAAAGACTGACTTGGTTTTCGGTGAGAAAATATATAAATCTAGATTATAATAACTTGAATTCTGGGCATTTCTTATCAGCTATTTATCGCATAAACAAATCCCATAACTTTTCAATTGTCAACAATAAAGTGTCTACAAAAGGGCTCTCTACAAAAGGACTCTACAACAAATATCGATGACATGTTTTTTTTGTAGGGCAAATTTTAGATTTGTGTTCAGGGTTTAATGGAAGAATTGAATTAGAGGACTACAAAGATAGATCGAATCTGGTTGGTGTTCAAAGTATTACTGAAAAATATGAGAAGAATTTAGTGTTAAGTTGTGTTAGATGAAGAATGAAAGTACTAATAATGTGCACTATTATACGGTAAACTGATTTCAGGAGGTTCGGTTTTCATTGAAAAAATTAGTGGTCATTTTCTTTGAACCAGTTAGGTCTAACTTTTTGTCACACTTTCGAGAAATTTTTGAAGGAAACGAAGTAGGAAAATGATTGAATCACTTACTTTAATGTTCGCTATTTAAGATACAAAGATAAACGATATTTTATTGTGTACACTTTGTATTGTCCAACAAACTCCATTACAAAGGTTTTTTGTACGGTGGGAAGCTATACCAACAAAATGATAAAACGTTATTTATAATAGTACTAAAAGGGATTCAGTTTAAAGAATGAAAATTTGGAATGGGTTAAACAAATACTATTAAACATTTATTGTTTGATCAACTTTTGCCAATTCCAACCAATTTTGTTAAACATTTTTACTATTTTTTTGTTTCCTGTGCTAGAGCTTCGTTAACCGCTAATGCACACATCTCACTTTGTTAGAAATGACAAGAAGGATATACAAAATAAGGAATCCAAATGATTTATACATATAAACAAATATATGTCATCGACTAAAAGCGCTGGGCATTGTGTACAATGTTTAAATTTGCTACTTTGACTGTAACATATACAATTATGAAGAAAAATCATGAAAATCTATGAGTCATGACATTAAAAACTAGTAGAACCCATATGTCGCAAGGATTCACCCACTTTTCTTAAAAAGCGAGTTTTAATAATAATACTCAAATCTGTATGTGTAGAATGAAAATAATGTGAAAATATCTAGGAAAAAATGGGAAATATGAGTGTAATATTGAGAAAAATGCGACATTTGAATTGTGCATTGCAAAATGAAAAGGAGAACTGAAGAAATATTATGTTGGTTGACTGCAATGAAATCAGAGTTTTTATTATTTCGATAATAGCACTATGCAGCAGGCCACCTACACATTCCCTAAGGATATTTGAATGCACGAAAAAAAAACGGTTATTATATACCGTTTTTCGTTATATAACTTGAATAAGCACCGTGGAAATTTCATAATATATATATATCACTGAAATCATTTCCATTTTCAATGACCAGGAACAGGAAAAAGGATGTCACTTGGAATTGATGAAAAAGCATAATATATGTTGTATATATATATTTACTGCAACAACTCATTTTGTATGCATAAAATTCTGGAATGAATTAGTCGAGGTTGATAATATATAAACATTAATTTTTTTTTAAAAATATAATAACGCTTTATAATGCAATCCTTCCTGTAATAGTTTTTATAGTCCTTGGTATCATCATTTTAGATTATTGAAAATATCCCTTTTTAAATGGCTTTCAGAATATTAAAAAGGATTTTCTTCTTTTGAAATCAATAAAAATTCGTATAATATTATCTTAAATTACAAATACTTGTATTTCGGTACAAAATATAAAGAGATGAAATTACATTTTAATATGAAAATGATACAAGCCAAATCTTTTGCAATAGCTTTATAATAAATTGCTATCAGTAAGGTTATCGTTCCATTTATGAATATAGAAATTTACTTGTAGAAAAAGTCGGGAATATATTAAAATACAAAACAAGAGGGTTGATGTATCTTTGTTTAAAATTGCATAAAATCAAGTTATCGATGCGGAAATAAAATTTCCCTTCATTTCCTTCGTAATCCAACAAGTATTCTATTCATCTCTATGTTATCACATCTCAACCAATCTTTTGGCTTTCTTGGCAAAAACTATAATAATCATTTGGGAACATCCTTACCAGAATTTTTGATATTATGCAGCGAAATTTTGTTTTTTTTTTTGTTTTTTTATAATGTTTTGCATAGAATTTTCTCAAATGGAAAAATGATTATCAACCAGATGGAAATTTAATTTTAATGATATCACGACAAAATCTTTATTAATTTTTATTTTCCATAAAAAATAGAACAAAACAAAAATTATTATTATATACAAAAAAAAGAAACTGAATTATAAATTATGAACTTTTGATAATTAATTCTTGAAAAGGAAACAATTTAAAACTGATTTGGGTAAAAAAAAAATTTTTTGAAGGTATAATTAATCAAGAATTTCCTTTTTAAATTGGAACTAATTGAAAAGAAAACGATTTTCTATGATATCTATTGTATTTATCTTATTTTCCAAATGAAGAACTTCCGATTCCTATTTATTTAGAAGCAAAGAAAAAAAAAATACTTATCCTGCACTTCATTTCATATTAATTAGGGTTGAAACTTATTTTTCAATTAGGTTTTGAATTCAGTACTAAGAAAGATTTTGATAGAATGAACAATAATTACATTCAGAATAATTGATTTTAAAGTCGTACACCATCGTATGCAACTATAGAATGCATCTGGAATTCATTTTATTAAGATATATTAGATTTTAAATCAAAATAAAAAAGTACATTAATAATATCTTCTATACATTCCAGTTTGGCGAATTCAATCATCGAACAACATTAATTTCCTTTATTTAAACGCTTATCTTTTTTATGTATGCCTGAAAATAGGCAATTAATAATTTCTTGATCAAACTCTTTATATTTCTCAAAATTTGTTTGCCTGAAGCACAGATTCGAATCCCAGCTTATACCAATATACTTTTAATATTACTTTTATCATAGATAAAAAATAAAATATATTTCAAAATATACCCTTTTACCTTCGATTATTGATGGACTTTTACCTAGTTTAGATAAAATTTCTAGAACAATGATAAAAGCAATGACCGTAACATAGAATTTTCAAATTCAAAACCATCTTAAATGTCTAAATCACAAATTATCTTCTTATGTAACTCTTAGGAAATGTCTTCAGAAGTTAGTTTATGCAAGTGATTGCAATAGAATTTCCGTCCAATCACATACAAAAAGAATTTTCTGAATTTAATTTCGTTTTGATATTTGGAAAAAAGAAACCAAGAAAGAAAATCCGAATAAGTTGAATTTCTTTTCTTTGATAGAATTCATATAAACATACTGGAATATATAATAGTTAGTTTCGGTTGTCAAGTTCAAATTGTTGGAAGATAAATTGAATTTCTAATAAAAAAAAAAAAAAAATCAAAGGACTATATAAAAGTATTATCAAAATTCAATAGTAGTAGTATATGGAAAGTTTGGTTTTCATTTTTTTTTCCTCCTTCTGTTTTTTTCTTTTTGTTTTTAAAAAGCAAAAAAAAAAAGAAAATTCATTCGGAAACTTTTCCATTTAATATGAAATTTTCAGTTTGACAATATTTCAGTTTAAGAAAAGTTTAAAAAATGAAAATGAAAAATCTTTCATCCAGAGATTCACTTGGTTTAATATATTAAATTTACATTTGACTAGTTTATACGTAATGGAAAATCATATATACATATATATATATAAATGGAAATATAGAGTATAAATATTCAATTATCTTTAAAATCAAATAATAGGGAAATATTATTCAAATAAAGATATTTTTGCATTTGAAGAAAAACCAATTAACAAAGTGAAAATCGTATTATATAAAAGCATATAATGTCCATATTGAAATGAAGAAAACTTTTGAACTATTCTCTCTCCTGACTAAATCAATATTTCAGCATTTCAAAATAATTTGAAAATTTTACTTTTTTCTTTTTTTTCCTCAATATGACAACTGATGTATAAAAAATTGATCTAAAAAAAAAAATAGAAAATAAGCTTACCTATAGCAATTCTACGAGTATCTATAAGCCGAAAATTTCATACTAATTTCATTCGAAATTAATCTAAACATTATTCAATTATAACAATCGAATAGAATGAAGACTTATAGGTAAAAAGGTTGATTCAATCTTCTACTTTTCAGCTTTTAACTGTGATTCACAAGGGATTTGATAGATGATTTAAAGGTCATCAAAAAGGCTTATACGTCTGCTGTGAACTGACAATCTCATCTAACAATTTATCGACAAGAGTTTGGTGTTGTTTTTTCTAAGTAGAAAGATTACGTCTCCCTTTTCAAGAATATTGATAAGATTAGATATATTTTCATCATCTTCATGTTCATTTATAGGAATAACACTCAAGAAAAAAGCTTTTAAGCTATATATAAGATCGAAAAGACATTAAAAATTATGGTTGGAATTCTTTTTTTTTTTCGAATTTTTTAAAATGTTTTTGATCGATTTTATTTTTCTAGTTATGACCATATGTAATATTTTTATTGCAAATAAAAACAAAATCAAAAATGACAACCAAACAAAATAATTTTCTTGGAGCGTGTGATACTTTCCTGTCCGCCTGAAAGTAGGCAATTTATAATTTTTTGATTAAAATTTATATATTTTTTATCGTTCATTCTATAAAGAGTGACTAAATATATATAATTTTATCATATTATTATGTTCCGTCATTACTGACAGCCTTTGAATTGAATTAATTGCTTTATTCTAATTAAATTTATTTTATTATAAATAATTAAATTTGCCGAAGATAGAAATTCAAATAATTTGAAATTTTATTCTAATCTCAGATTAACATATTTTATAATTGTGACTAAAACTATGGCTATACAAAGACACTCGAAAATACAATAATTATTACCATAATATTAATAAAACATAGAATAAATTCCAACGACTAAAAATTACTAGCAAACAAAATAGATATTTTTTCGGATGAAATAAACTTCACATTCACAATTATCGCGTATTTCAAATTGCCAAGCAATGAAATGTGTTTATACTTACTTGCAAAACATTTAATAAATTAGATTATTTCTGGCCCCAAAATAGGTACCACACGTATGTAGTGTCGAACACTAATAGTATGCAGTCACATTTAACACTTTTGAAATTAAATTTGTTGCCAAAAACACCGAAATAAAATACACCCACAATACAAGTTATGTTCCACTACGACTACACAATAAAAGTACATAATATAAAAATATTTTCCATTTTTAAATTGTTTATACTTGTGTATACTTGTGTATACTTGTATTTAATTCCATCGTTTTATCAGAGATGCAAACCAGATAAAGTTTTGAGGTTAGTTCTGTTTTGGTTCAGAACTGAAAATCGTTTTTTCATTTATTTTGGTTGAGGTTTTGATTTCAAAACAATTAAAATATTTTCATAAAATAAATTGAATTCTAATAAAAAGCCTACAATAAGTAGAGTTCTTATATTGGATTCTGATCTGGTCATATTTACAGTTCGCAAACTATGATACCTCATTAATAGAACTTGTAGAAAAGATTCTGTGTTATATAAAAATGCATGTATTTACAGTCATTTTCGTAAATCCTATTAATGAGATAACATACTTTGCAAGCTGGAGATGTGACCAAAAATTAAAACACATTAAAAACTTTGTTGAGTGCACTCTGTGGTTCTACTCAAAATGAAATAAAATAAATTCTTGATTGCAAACTGTGGTTAAGGGAATTAACAGTCCAAAAAGTCAACCTAGCTTTGTGTGTATATCAAATAACTCTGAAAAATGTCTATTTTCATTACAAATTCAAAATTATTATTTTACAGTTTTCCTTCGGTTCATAAATTATTACAATTAAAAGTTTCACTGATTCGGTTCAAGACCAGTTTACATCTCTGCTTTTCTTTATAAAACATTTACAATTTTCTAAAGATATAATTGATATAACGTTTTTTCTTATTCGTTATTCTAAGGTCCTCCCAAATAGTACCAATTTTGGTCATAAATTATTCTAACTTCTGAACACTTGACAATTATTTTATTTATATTTATTTTTGGTTAATTATTCGGAAGTGTTTTACGAAATTAATTAACAAACGAAAATTTTCAAACCATTTTCAGAGACAAGAAAAGAATGGCATGCAATTTGTATATCCTTGGAATGTGCATAATATGTACTCACTCAAGGATATCTGGGTATTCAGCTACGTTGCATATAGTTATTATGTTTGGAAGGATAGAAAATTCTTTCGTCAGATGAAATTTGGGAGGAATCAAGAAGAATAACAAATTTTATAAATTCACAATTTTAGTTAGTTTCAATATAAAAGTTATAAAATACAATTACGTAATCTGGATTATACGAATGTCCAGTCTGGTAGTCCCGCTTGCTTGGGACGTGAGATTTCATCCACCAGATGTTTTTGTATTTTGAATCTCTTTGAGTATCTAATACAAATGATACTACAAATTGAGATTATGATTACAATTTAAAAAAAACCAGCATAAAATAAAGGAAATTATGCAGAGTGCTTCCACCAGTATGTAGAATAAGAATAATTTTCGACTATATAGTATTTAAGCGAAATACATATAGTAACGTAAAATTGTCATTAAGCTGATTTCTAGATGCCCTATGGTAGAAAGTTCGTAGTTAACAAATCTATAGTTCAATGAATTAACTCTGAGAAAAAGCATCAAAACTACTAATACTTCAAGGTTTTTTCTCCATGACATGGTTTCCTCCTTTTCAAAGTCGATTTAATTCAGGTAGGCTGAGGCGTAATACCATAAAAATATTTTGCAAATTGTATTGAAGCCGGTATATTAGTTCTTAAAATATGTCGGAAAACTTTATGAACAGGTTTACTTTCTCCTACAACTATTTCCTTCTCTACTATCCTCTGACCTACCATAGGGCATAAATATTGGATATCTCCAACAAGAAACTTATATTATTCTGATAAATAGACTCCACACATACACATTTTAGTTATGAATAACTAATTTGATTAAAACTTTATTGATACAAATTACCATTTTGTCTTCACCAATCATATAACTAAGAAAACTATAATAGAACTATTTTAAATCTGTTTAATTTTATCTTTTGCTTGTGGAAAAATATTTTGAAAATTTTAAACTTTTAGAATTTTTGTTTAAAATGATTAAACAAATGTTTATTTTGATAAAGATATAAATCAGAAAACAAGAAACATACAATTGTATAGAAACTTAATATTTACAAAAGTATTTGAAATCAAAAATTATAAAACTTTAGAACTATTTCAGAATCATTTGTTTAAATCAGTTTCGGATAGAAATATTATAGTCCTCTTGCATGTTAGTATATTCTTATCTCTATAAACTATTCGGTTTTGTACATTTTTGAATTCAACAAAAATCGATCCTAAAATCGATTAATCCATTTGAATGCTTCTTTTTTTTTTGTTGGTCAGAAAACATATATTGAAAATAACATACTATAATACTATAATACATGTTATCAAGTCACCTGCGTTTTTCAAAAATTTCGATAAACAAAACAAGAATTATTCATAGTTTTTCAACTGTTTTCGGCCTTCTGTATAGACTTGGGATGAGTATGATGGAGTTATACCTACAAACTATAAAGTTCGAGCATTATTGATACCGTTGTTGATTATGTTTTGAAAACACCAACGAAATATTTTCATTACCACATCCTTCCATTTGCCACAAATGATATCATTCGGTGGTGTCATCTTCTCGTTCTGCAAAATATTTCTTGTTTACAGATTTTACAATGCCAACAACATTAACTATAATAATGAAAAAGAATTCGTTCCCAACATGGTTTGTACATCATGCATATTCGGTTGTCATATGCACCATTTTCAAATATTGTAGTAAAATACAATATTTATTAATATTTATGAATTCAATAAAATTTTCACTTATTCCGTTTTTCCAATAACTTTTATATTTATGAAATAACAATTTGTATTCACTTCTTTTATACTTTTATACTATGACACAAACAGAAAGGCAGAAAGAGACTGAGCTCTACGTAAATAAATAGTTTTCATATATTTAAGTGTTTAAGGGCACTACTTTGTCTTTGTCTTTGTTTAAAAATATCATAATATTTCAGTTTATGTCGAAATCCAGAAATTTGTAAATTGAATAGATAAAAAGGACGAATTCTTGCAGGCATTTCTAATCCTCTGACGAAAGAGTTGTTAAAATGCGCAAATTTTCCGGAAACAAATTATTATAATGTTCGTTTCTGGATGCAGATACAGGCCAAACACCTTACAAAAGCATATTGCCGGTTCCCTTACTCAAGATATTTGAAAATTTAACCGTTTTCTATGTATTGTAAGTTAATACGAATTCCAAACTTTAATTCTTTACTGTGAAAATCTGGCAAAGACAAGTTGGCAGTTTATAAACTGTTGCCTCGGATACTCTAAATAGGCTTTTCTTCAAACTTTAGCTTCTCTTCATTTCGCAGTAATTATGAAAAAAAACGAACTCAAGTAACAATGAGTTGAAATTTTCACATCATATTTGGAATACGCTTGTTTATAAATTGAACCTCAATATAAGTTCGTATAGACTCTGGTTTTCCAGAAAAAAATACAAAGGATTATTTTAATTCACGAAAATAGGAAAATTTTCACGCCTGGTTACCCTTAAATTGTTGAAAACTTAAATATTTGCCTAAATTTGATGAAAAACTTAATTTTTATTTGTTTCTTTTCTCAACAATGTAGATTAGAATTTCATAGTTATATTATTGACATTCAACAGTAGTCCTTGATTTCATTAATGACTTGTACAAAATTTTAGTTGTCTAATTAAGGTATGTATTGTAGAACTATACAGAAAACTAAATTTCTGTTAAATTTATGTTTATTAAAAACATTAATGAAAATATTAAAGGTAAAATTATGCAAGAAATGCATTGTAATTTATTTTAGTAAATATACAAAAACAGCACTTCTCATTATTGTCCCAAAAGGTATCATAGTTTTATAAGCAATGCAGTTCCTTGGAGTGTGGTACACCATTTGAATAACAACAGAGAGAAAATGCAAAACAAATATTGCTGGTACAACAACTTACAGTCAATAGCTGTATGAATCCTTGTAGATGTATATAAATTATATAGTTCCCATATTAATTTCAACTACATATACGTGTATATAATGCTTTTTTGTAACAGATT
Source organism: Xylophagus ater (assembly GCA_963422695.1). NCBI lineage: Eukaryota > Metazoa > Arthropoda > Insecta > Diptera > Xylophagidae > Xylophagus > Xylophagus ater. Next base: position 1,710,999 of record OY730478.1, read on the forward strand.
TAAACATAAATTTTAGTTTTGTGTAATATTGTAGATGCCAGCATAACACTTGTGCTTTTATATTCGTTTAAAAAAAAATATATATATAGAAAGCTTTTAATATGGATATGTACTTATACATAACGTTTCGTATTATTATGTAGATCGTATATTTTCTTGAATTGAAAGGAATAGAAAACAGGACGAAATTCTTCTGAATTCTCTGGAGAAGTACTTATTCACTTATTTTGTTTGGGTGAGTTCTAGGTGGGTATTTTAGTCCCAACATTTAACAAGTTAAGTAAATATGTATGGAGATAAGTTGTATAAACTTATTTTGTATATAATTTAAAAATATTAACCCTTTTTTTGTTGTTGTTGCTGTGGAAAATGTGAAGATAACGAAAAATGAAGTGACAGGACATATCTTAAGGGTGTTATTAGTCTATTTACATTCCATCCTTTTTTTTTATGCTGAACTTCTTTTCATATAGGAATTTGAAATATTTTCATATTATAAAGAAAACTTACTTAGTTTATTCACATATTCTTTCTTAAAAGTCTTCGAAAAATTAAATTAAATAACTTAATAATTGCTATTACAAGGTGAACAAAAATCAAATTTACAATTTACATTTCAAATAATTTCTGTAATAAGTACAAGACAATAAATATTTTCATATAAGTGCAATTTTTTGTAAAATATAATGTCAGACCAATAGTCGATTCTAGCTGTGCCACAAAATACAAGCAATGTTTGTCACACAAACATTCCTTGGAAAAATCTACATAAATTTCAGGCAATATTCCAAATATTGCTGCTCGAATATCGTTCTTTTGTTGTTCAATATCGAAATTGACTATTTACCTTGGCATAGACACGTCCAGAGGGAATTTCTTAACAGAAATTGAAGTATGTACCACTGTGAACCGACGTTAGGAATAACATTGATAAATAGGTTTCTGCCATGGTAGTCGGTTTTTCAGCGTGTATAAGAAAATTCCCACATCTACACTGCTCAACTCTTAAATATGAACTATCGCAATTCACTAAACCTAAATGTCGGTTGATATAAATTCCAAAGTTAATTTTAAACCTCCTAGTATTATAATACAGCAAAATTTATAACTGCTATTAATATTCAAAATGTAAATTACTGAATTTTTTGTCGATGGAAAAACTGCAGCAATTTGATTAGAAAATCTCTCGTTTTTAATTTAAAAACGATGAATTTTAATGTTTTTTCATTTGGTTTTTTAAATCCGGTGACACTGATTGTATTTAATTACAATATTATATGCAAAAAACAATATATGAAATAAACAAAATGCAAATGGAATTTTATTTGATTTTTTGTATATCGATTAAAAAATAGAATTTACAATCACTTTAATGAATTCGTTGCAGTAGTAGTGTTCATCTTTTTTCTGCAAGTTCTTTTGATGACATTAATATGACAATGGCAAGGCACAACTATATTCTGCAAATCTATATATGCTGTGCCATCTATAACATACCTGTTCCAATATTTCTGATACTATTTTTTTGTACATAAATATTCCTTCATCATCATTCTCCATTTCGATGCATTTTGATGTTGACGATGAAATTCATCATCAGCAATTCTGACATTTAGGCCATTTGTCATCAGCATTAGTGAAGACCAAGTTATGTCAGAATTGGTGTCTTCTCCCAACTACTTGTCACTCTTTTATCATTATTATTATTATCTTTATTTTTTGTTCTGAATAAATCTATATATTTTATCCATTTTTATTTTTTCAGCAAATAGAAATAGAATTTACTTTCTATTTTAGGTCAATGCTTTTACTATATATTGTACCTTTCCTGTTTTTTTTTTATTTTTCATTTTCCATAAAAACCAACTTAATTCTACACCCCAAAGGTAAAAAGTTTTTGCTTCCATTAATTTCGTATTATTCTATTCTTTTTCAGAATTATAGAAATTTTTTACTGCATTGCATACTATTTACCTGTTGAATGACGGAATTTTTAAAAGAAAAGTGAAATGTGAAAATTTATTTGCTTTTCTTGATTGATTTAAAAAAGAAGATCATGAAGGAAATATATTTGAGATGGAAAACTACAAGGACGAGTATTATTTGGGATTTTGAATAAAAAGTATTCCTATCGAATAAATATTTATATTTATATTTATATCGTTTTTACAATTTAAATTTTGTAATCTTTGTAAAACATTAGAACCTCGAGGTTCGCCCCTAAATCCGCTTACCGTGTGTTACTGTTTTGGTTATTATTTTTTGGTATTTATCTGAAAAGAAAGTACGGTGATGTACAAAATCTGGGATTTTATTTGATCTTAGAAACCTCTTGACCAAATGTAATGACTTAGAACATTGATTGCTTAAACAATTTTGTTAAAACTAATTTATATTGGTGAGAATCAAAAGAGAAATATCATCAAAAAAAAGTTCAAAAAAAACTTAATACCGACTAAATTTTAATTTTAATTTGTTCTTAATTTTACATACGACAGTCAAACTATTAAACCAGGAAATTAGATTTCATGGTTTATCTTGTAGGAGTACATTTGTATATCGCTACAAAATTTCGTCCAAAAAGGACATGGAAAATTGTTTGATCAATATAATTATTTATACTTTTCCCTGATTTAAATGGAGGGAAACATCCCCCTCTCAAGTCTATTGGCAGGATATTTATTTTTTTTTTTTTTTTGTTTAATTTTTAAATGATAGTAAATTTATATGATGATGAAAAAAACAAGAATTATGTTGTAAGACGAATAAAAAACCCTGAAAGAAACTTGAATTTTATTTGCATTCATTTCGTGCCAAGAGTTTGAAATTCAAATGTAATTTAAAATGGAAAAATGTTTATAACAAACAAGCTTAAAAAATATATATTAAATTTATTCCTTTCAAAAGTAATATGTAAATGATTGCTGAACACTCTACTTAAGGAAGATCCGTGAAGTCTACACAAAGTATTAAAGAACATTCACCTTTTTAGTTTGTTATTCCTATTAGTGAGAATGTACTTATGTCATTTGGTTCAACAATTATTTTATGGCATAAAATTTATGTGTTTCAAACGTCTTCTACAACTTTAGGGCAGTTTCATTTACGACTATAGAAGATATCAATATAGAAATAATGCGTTAGAGTTTCTTTACTTTTCCAAATCTAATATTTTTTGTTTATTTGTATGTCCTATGAAAGATACTACTAGAAGGTATATTAATTTTCATCTTTAACTCAATTTAGTTTTGCATTTCAGAAAAATCGGTTCAGGTCAAGCGAAGATATAAGCAAAATCCAGGATGACCACCGTGTTTTAGATTTTTTGGATTTAATTGAACAATTTCTGCAGCCATTTCATTTAAACTAATTACATAGGTTGCTTACATAAATAGTAATATCATCTATTAAATTTCAACAATATCAATAAGGATAGTAGAGAAATAATTGTAGAAAAAAAGTATATTTATAAAATTTTCTTGATGTACTTCAAAAACTTATAGACTGGTTTTAATAAAATTTGCATATTAGATTTATACTATTAGGGCCAAAATTTGAAGAATGGAAAGAAAGTTATCCAGAAAATACAACGAAATATTATTAGTTTTGGTTCTTTCTTTCTTAGACTTAATTCATTGAAGTTTGTTACTTACGAGTCTCATTTTTACCATAGAACATCAAAAATCAATTGTAGGTCGACTTTAAGTTTGCATATGTTTTTAAAACATTTTAAAACTAAAAGAAAATGTTCATATGACTTGTGACTTTAAAAGCAGTAACCTTCTATCGTACTTAAGGAAAGGGTATAGTAATTTAAAAATTTCGAATCATAATAAGTACTTCTAAGATTTAAGATATCTCACGTTACAAGAGAAATATAGCTGCTTCCTTCATATTGAATTTATATTCTACCAAAAATTCAATTTGCTTGTTCAAAATTTAAAATTTATATCAGATTATGGTTTGCCTTTTTCCCATAATCTTATATTTCCATAATCTTGATTTCCGTGTTCAGGAAGCATTTTTTTTCTTGATATACGAGTATTTTTAATAAAATTTCTTTTGGTTATGGTTTAAGAATTTCTCGTGCGATACAAGAATTCTTTGAAATTTTATTAACAAGAGAAAAATTTTTTTTTATTCTAATGGATTTTATTGTCACAAGAAGGATAATGTCAAGAGATCTTTTTTTTTTTACTATGAATTAGAGTCAATAGAAATAGTAAATTAACATGAATTTATATGAATTCAATTTTCATAGAATTTTCATCATATTTTGGCAACAAATTTAGGTCATAAATTGTTTTAAATGAATTTTAAATTTTATAAATTTTGTATAAAAAAATTGTTATTTATTATTAAGAACACACTCAATTAGGTTTTTCTTTTATTTTCAAAGAAATTTATAAATTTCATGTTTTCTTTAAGAAAATAAGACAATAAAATCATTTTGTACTAACCTGAAATCCATCGTACGTCCATGAACCAAATTTCATTTCGCATCGTTGATCATCGAATGGGAACCATGTAATGTCAATTTTGCATGTTGATTTAAATATTCCGGGTGGAACATATAAACATGATCCATTATTTCGGACGACAACATTTGTTGGATAAGTTCCATCGAATCCCTCGTCAGCACTGTAAAAATAAATTTACCATGTAGTCATATATGTATGTGGAAAAATAAAGATGTACGAAAAAAAAAATTTAAGTAATACACATATGATGGACATTCAGAAGGACAAAACGTAAGAATAAAAGATTTATGTAGTTTTTGTTATACAAGTATTTATTCCCTTATTTTTCTTTCAATCTGGCATATTCTACATTATTTAAGGGGTTCTATCCAGTCAAAAGCTTGAAAAATATGTGAATATTTTATAATTTTTTTTAAGAATTAACTTCCACACATCAAGTGAAAACGGCTACCCAAATCAAAACCATGTTAGATGTAATTCTCTGTACTGTTGTTTAAAACAGTTCACATATTGATTAACGAATTTAAATATAGATGAATAAGCGATTCATACCGCATTTGAGAAATTATGGAGAAATGCTGAAAATCGTTCTGGCCAATCCCTGATTCTTTCAATTTAATTTAGCTTAAACATCCTTAAAAGTCTATATATGATGTTCCATAAATTTAAACAGAAAAAAGGAAAGTGACCCCTTATAAATGTTTCCTAGTAGTTATTCAAGAAATATGCATAAATATGCTTCTATAAATATCGATTCTTCCATTCTAGTTATGCGAATTATCAAAATACATACAAAAGATTCATGCGTTAAAGCTGATGCCATCTGAAGAATATTATGCAAGAGATCTAGTACATAACATATATGTATATATATATGATATACAATATGATATCGTAAAATAGGTGAAAGCATATAATTTTGCTGACCAACTGGTTAAACCCCTCCATTTATCCTTTTATTTATTTTTTTACTTTCTGCTCCTTGAAGCTCTTATTCTCATCAGGAAATGGACAATTTTTCCTGAAAAAAACGAATTCATTTTTCTCTCCATTATTATGCTTGCAGGACACAAAAATATTCAGGACACAAATGATAAGGGATTCAATGTTTTATTTTTTATTTTTTTTTTTTTGTGATATACGATATACGGTAATATTTTGTACGTTGTAATTTTTACACGAATTTATATAGATGACAAAAGGGACGAATATGAATTCATTTTGTATATTTTTTTTTTCTTCCTTTTTTTCGTTTTTTGAATGACGATTGCTTTTTATCCCATAATAACCATGTAATATAGTTTTTGTCTTATTTTATGGTTGGATACAATGCTCTTAGCTAGGATTCTTTTTGAATAATGAACCAAAAAACAAACAAAAAATGAATTGCTTTGAAAGCCAACTCAGCTTTTACTTACAAGAAAAAAAAAATCTTTTAAAAAATGAATTCTCAAAACAATATTATTTGAAAAACTACCCTTTAGTGGACATGAGTTATTCTAGCTCCTTTTTCCTTTTTTTTTGAGATATCGCGAAGAGAATGAGGTCCGGGAAGTTTAGTTTTTGTGATTTATTGAAGATTTTCTGGGTGAATAATGAGCTAACATTTTGTAAAACTTTTAAGCTTTGTATTTTATTACAAAAGAATTGTACTCTTTTCCTAACGCCTGTCAGAAGTTTGTACTTATTATGGGAAATAACGATATCTTAACTAAATAGTTTTTTTTTTTTATTGATATTTCCTTTTATACCAAATATAGTAACTCGTTTAAGTATATATATATAGTAATGAAATAACGCCTTTAATTGTACGATAAAGAAAGAGTTAAAATAAATGTTTTTGAAGTTTATCAAAAATTGGATATAATCAATCACAAACATTTAGCAAATAAAAAAAAAATCGAAAGAAATTCTTTAATTTGATGAAAGCCTGATAATAAAAGCTTTCAAATAAGGATGCATTATAAATGTTCGTTATATTGAATAGCACTTAGAAAAATGCATTTTAAATTCATCACTTTTTAGCATTTCAATTATGAAAACTTTATAAAAATAGACTATTAAATATTAGAGTTTGAATTTTTTTTCTAAATTCAAAAACTAATGCTTTTTAAGCGAGTATAGTAGAAAACTAATATTTACTAATTTTTATTGAAGATTACTCAAAAACAAGAAAATTATACATTTCCACCGGAAATTTTTTATTGTAATCTTCATACAAAATTGTGCCTTTATTAAGGAAATACGTTATCCGAAATAATATTCGAATTACTCGATAAATATAAAAAAACATCAAACTTTTGCTATGTTACTATCCGAAGTTTAAGCCCGATGGACCTGATTTTAAAACTGTTTCCGCTTGGCAAAAATCGCTTTCATCAATTCTTGCTCAAATCATTCATAATTTTAATTATGGAGTACAGATCTGAAAATTTGGAATAAATTTCTCGTAAATTGAAGTTAACATCAAATAAATCCTGATACAAAATTTCATAAAAATTGCTTGAAAATTTAATTCAGCAAACCACCACCTTCTGCAAGGACGTATTCTTCCTCATATCCTGGGGGAGAAATAACAGGTATGTATTCTTCCTACATACGGCCAACAAATTCGCCAGAGTTAAAATCAGAAACGTCCTTATGCTTAACGCAAGAAAATTATATTGGTTGCCAATTTATTAAAAATCATGCTTAAAGAAGCATAAAACTATAAAAAATATAACTCCTTCATTTTTTCTGACATGGTTTAAATAAATAAATTTGCAAATTTTTACCCAAAAATTATTCACGAATTATTATGTCAGAAAGATAAAATTTAATGTTTTTTTCCCAATTTCTAATAAATCAATCAAAAAAATATCTTTTTTTCTTCGTTTTTAGTAATAACAAAAATATAGACAGAAGAAAAAAGAATGTTAAAATATCTTGTGAACATATTTTTAGTTATAAATCATTTGTTGTTTTCATTTTGAGGGTGTGGTGGACCCGGCAATATAAAATCATATTCATCCCAAAAGAAAAAATGAAAACCGTTTCCTTTTGGTTAGAACGTCGAATATATTCAAGAAAACTACAAGAAAATAATATTATAGCAAGTTTTCCATATGAAATTAGACAAGAAAATGGAAACTCATTTAAAATGGTTTAAAGTGTTTATGTCCATTTTCATCTGACATAAGCAATTATTTTCAACATTCATCATTGACTCTTTTATTGAAATTGGACTAGGCTTGGAAGCCATTTTGAACATTCAAGTTATCATTAATAAAACAACCAAAAAAACTGAACTGATTTTTAACATCCAGAAGAAGAAACTTAACATATAAGAAGATCTTCTTCAAAGTACATATAGATGTATATCGACATATCCAAAAATGAATGGGAAAAAATAAAATGGGCTTAGTAGTTTGTCATAAACAGGATCATAATAAATTGTTTTATTTGTATTTATGTGAATTTCTGGTGGAATGGGTTATTATTTATGATACTACGATTCTGGTTGTCTATTTTTTCAGAGTTCGTATGTATTTGAAGAGTCCTCTATCAGTATATACATGAAAATGCTGGCGAATGATGTTTTCTTTGGCAGGCAATTTACTGATTGTTATTGGAATCTACAAAATTTTCATTCACATAAGAAACGTGAATTTTTCTTTCTCATATACAATATTATGAGAAAATCATGAAATAAATTCTACATAACGTTCTATTAATTGGATTTTCTATACCGATTCGTCTTCATCAAATAAATTTGTTTTGAAACACTGTAAAAATTCACATACAACATGCGACATAAAAGCATATTTTTTGACTGCTATCAAATTTTTAGTATTTTCACCAGCGTAGAACTACGTACACTACATTACTTGACTACAGTCTACATAAACGTAGGTTTACATTAAGGACCTGTTTATTTGTATAACTATAATTTAACTGTACTACCCGGCCCTCACGCTCGTACAAAATGATCAGAATCAAGGTACGTAGGTCTACTGTATTTAGGCGAGCGCACGAAGTTGTAGCTGCCCTTTAATTCTACACTAGTCAGAATCTATAGCGTACGTAATTTTACGAAATACACTATAGTAAGTTTTAAAAATGCATACATGTATTTTTTTGAAATTACCCAAATAGTTTCTTCGGATAAAGTTTTTAAATCAAAAACATTATTCACTCGGAAGAATTATGTTCAGTGAAATAAAGAATTCATGTTCTAAAAACAATATCAGGGAATAAAAGAAATCTACTCGTTTACATAGTCAACTATGTATGTACATAACTGATGACACCCTATTAACATTGGTTTGAAATCTGAGGGATTTGAAAATGTAGGCGAAATGTATAAAAAAACAAAGAAATGTTGAAAATTTCAAAAATAATGGAGTACGTTGGACTAAAAAGACACATAATAATAGAGTATATCCGAAAATGTCAAGGTCTTTCTGTCCAACCTCTCTGGAGGAAGACATTTGTTTTTTTTTTTTTTTTATAGGAACACAAAACCTTTTCAAAGTAGGAAAAAGGCATTTGTACACACAAAAATTTTATTGCACATTTTCATATATTTATTTTAATAAAAATAAAAAATTCCACTACCTAACTTGTGTGTGGGTCGAGAAAGATCCTTACTTTGTAATATACATTTTTTTTTTTCCATATGAAATCTACAAAATATATATAAAATTCCACTTTCAAAAGATAAAAGTTGATTTACCTTTCCTTTCATGTGGATTCCATCCATTGTTTTGTTTTTCTTTTTATAGTATTTTGTACTTTACCATAAAGTTACCAACCATTCAGTTCAACATTGCTGGATGGAAGATGGACGAAATTCACATGAAATATATTTTTAACATCGAGATTAATTAACTCATACCGTTTTGACATTGACCTAGTTAAAAATTAAAGCATCAGGTACTATATAATAAAAATCGCATTTCTCCTGAAGGAAAATTTCATTTAGATTAAAAAAAAAAAAGAGAAAAACTTCCCTGAATCTGTGAATGTGGATCACAGAAACATATTTTTATAATTTTGAAAAATTATCAACGAAAATATTTAAAAGGGCTCTAAATTTCATTCAAACCATTTGTTTTTTTTTTAAATAGCAATCTTTTTAAGCTTCATTGCTTTTCTGTTTCAATATGCTCCTTTAATAAAAAATTAAAAAAATACACTGACATTGTCTACACTAGACGCATACTTTCTTAATTGTATATATCAAAATAATAAAAGTAAAAGAAAAGTCGTATATATTAAAATCCTTTTTTTTAGCTTTCTTATTCGTAAAGTGTCTGGACATATTTTATTTCCCTTTTTTCATACTAATTGACAAATGGAAAGCTCAGACATGTGTTTCTAATTGTAATGGCTGTGGAACTTAAAGAACTACCAAAATCTCGAAGACGAAAAAAAATACACTAACACACAAAGCTTTATTCTCATTAAGTGGGAAAGCGAAAAGAAGCAACCTAAATAATTAAGTGAACTGCAAACAACACTAATGAATAAACTAAATAACATTTTGTCTATTCAAATTACGAGAAACTGTACACCATGATGGTAATAATGTATCAAATCGTAAAACAAGAAAAAAAAATTAGAAAATAAATAAATAAATACAAAAAGAATCCATCGAAAGCGTTGAGAATGTAAAGAATCCATTAAAAACACCCGAAAAGTTTTTAATGCTTTCAAGTTTATTAAAATTCGCAAGAACCAAATATTTCGGGAAGAAGAGAGTCCCTATTAAACACACAACAAATAAAAAAAAAATGAAGAAAAATAAAATCCGGAAAAAGGATAATCAAAATGGTAGATTAATTTTTTTTTCGCTTTATACACTATTCTTTTTATTACGAACTTTTTTCATTAATTAAAACCCACTAATTATGCTGTGATGACACTTGAGAATTGACTTGGGTCCAAACTGATGAGAATATGGTTGGTTTTTTTTTTTGTTTTCACAAAAAATCTGAAGAGGATACTCTTATTGGATAAAAAAAAAGAACTGGAAAAAATCCTGCCTGACAAAGGCTACATAATCTTCTTACGTTTATTTATACGAAAAGAAAATTTTTAAGGTAAATATTTAATAAATTGAATAGGATTACAATTTATATTTTGTTTTTTGAAATTTTTATTAAACAACTTTATTTAATTATTTAAAATTTTTGTAAACAAATATTAATTTCTAAGACTCTAATAATATAATACTGTAAATATAAATACTAAGAAATGTTTTTGCGTTTTCTTGTCATTTTGAGTAGAATTTATTTTAGAAGATTATTTTAAATTTTTGATATTTATTTACATACCTATTATACATAAGAACGTCTGGCTTCCATAATCGATGCGGTGGTATTCGTAAGTCTCGTACACCGCCATATTCACTTGAATTCCAACGAAGATTCATATCATTCCATTCCTGTAAAATGTATGAAAATAAAAATGAAATTAGTATCAATTAAAATCATTTCAAATTCAATTTTCAGGACGTTTTGTTTTATTAAGACATTTTGAATTGAAATCAAACAAATATTTGATTTTCATATTATAAAATATAAAATCATTTTACAGAATCGATTAAAAGAATTTATAATAGTATAAAAAGAAAAATCTAATTGTAATGTGTTCGTAAATTGTCTCAAACTTTATATTGCCTCTAAAATCTTCATCAAAGAAATTCAAATTGAATCAAAAATAAGGATTTTCAAAATAATTGTTGCACCATAGTGTTCCTTCCTTCAAAATTAACTTTTTTGATTTTAGAAAATTTTTAAAAACTGCGCAAAAAACTTCTTTCTTTTTTTTTGGTTTTCTCAACATATTACAAAATCGGAAAGAACTGGCTTTGATCCTGCTATACCCATTACCCCATCTCATAAATTTCAATTTTCCTAAATTGGATATCATTTCGAAGAAACATTTTCACATGAACTGCATAGCAACCATAAAATTACTGCAGTAACTAAAATTAACAAACTTTCCACGAAACTATTATTTCCATCTTTTATATAAATCCATTCAAGTCCTGGTTTTCTTTTTTTTCATTCCTCCCACAACGTTTTCCGTTCGCTATTTTTGGCAAATAAAATTTTCAAAACTTTTGGATAGAAATTTAATACCTCACACCCAACACGGTTCTCATTTCCACCAAATATAGCAACATAACTACATTATTGGCCTATAGAACTTTGTTCTTCCCTAAAAGAACATTTACATTATTAAAACTCTTTATTTTGTTCTTTCTGCAACATATTTTGGTAAAAAGTACTTTTTTCAAGCCAATATAGAAAAATCTATGTATTTCAAAATAATGAAATTCATGATAAATAAAAAACCATCCTTAATTGAATAAGAAACTAGAGTAATTGTGGTGAAACTAATTCAATTCTTTTAAAATTGACTGCCCACTATCACAATACAAAACTAAGATTGTTATATACAAGTACTACATATTTAACTATATTAGGACTCAAAATATATGTGAATGTTAAGGCAAAATTAGGGATGAATGATAAATTTCTGAAACTTATATGTATGTGAAAAATAGTTTTTCTTTTGAAGGATATGACAACAAATCACCGAAAACGTTGAACTATTTGTTTGGGTGGAAAATTATATAATTAAATGTTGTTAAACTGGAAAGTTTTTCTATTTGTTGAGTTGAAAATAAGAGATATATGAGAAAATTTTTGATAAATGTTGTCTGAAAAATTGAGTTCATTATTTTGTCATGCGTACAGAAGTTAATGAAAAATTAAGGAGTTATACCCGGTCATAATTTTAAAACTAAAGTTTTCTCAATATTTTAATAGATTTATCTTTTAGGAAAAATTGAAATCAATATACATATATAGTATACTAAAGCTGGTTGAACTTGCTGATACTATCAAGGTTTGAACGGAGCCAATATGTCATCAATATTGTCTTAAAAGAATTTCGAATGTTGACATATTTTGCATGACTTTTGGTTGGATATAATCCCTTAAGAAACCAATGGAATCTAATACGAAATTTCTTACGAATAATACAGGATCAGAATAGTCAGTATATCTGGAAGATTGATGAAGAAACTTATTAGAGTAACATTACATTTGTAAATAGTTTGTCAGAAATCACTTAAATTCCAATAAAATCTAGATACACTTACAAAATTTAATTTCAAATAAGACAAGATTAAAATTAATGATAATTCAAATTGTTGTCAAAATAAATATATAGAAAGAGATTGGTGAGAACAAGTTGAAAATTAAAAGATACAAGTGTAGTACTGTCTTAATCTTCATTAAAGTGCTCATTAAATTATTTTGTAGCTTAATTAAATTTTTTATTTTCTTCAATTGAATGCGATTTGAATGGATTTTCTATAAATGAAACTGGAGAACATTTATGTTTGCACATAAATGCAGACAAATTCAAATAAAGACACAATTCTTTTCAATTTGGAAATTTAATTATATTCAATTATTCAATCTCTTTAGTAAAGATAGCTTTTCTTTTTTTGTTTTCCAGAGAAATTAGGATTGAGCAATTTAAAATTAATTCTTAAAAAAGAAAACAATAAAATTGGATTTATACGAATTACATAGCCTTTTTTGAGTTTAACAAAAGTTTTCAGTCCGCCTGTTGTAATTCTCATTTATAAAGAATACATGTACTAGACAATAAAAAGTCGAGTACTTCACTTCTTGTGAACATTATCAACAAATACACTTAAGGAATATAAAACTAATATGTCAAAAAAGAAAATTGACTCCTACGAATTAAATGTCATCATTATAAATATCTATTTTCGATACATTTCACTCTCGAATATATTACATGTAATATTTTCGATGATGAACATTCGAAACATTCGATAACAATCTAAGGATACAGAACATATCCGACCGGATATTCACATAGTTTTCAAAGAAAATAAGAAGAAACTCATTCAGACGTCTTGGAATGTTGTTACTCAAGTGGATATATTTTATATCAAATATCTTCGAAAGTACTATCATTCCTCAGTGTATACGGCAATAATAAACCCGAATTCAATCTGAATAGTTCAAAATTTTTGTTTGTATATTTATATATGTATATGTAAAATGAATAGAATCAAAATGTAAAGGCTAATCTCATCACCTATCACATATAGGGACTGACTTCTAATACTTTATAATACCGATCCAATTGATAAATCCACTTTCAAGATGATTGTACAGATTATATTCGAGAACGATGGAAGAAATAAAGATTACTGAAGATGTTTTGCTTTTCTTTTCTTTTTCTTTTTTGATTATCGGTTTTATGATTTTCTTTTTCTACATAGACTAAGAGTTTTTCATGTACCTTCAAGAAGATATAGCAACAGGTTAAACATACTCACTTGAGACTATATAATAAGTGCAATGGATTGTTGTAAAGTTAAATTTAATTTCAATTTTTATTTTCTTGATATGTCAAGGGAATCTTTGAGAATAATTGAAAATTATATTTTAAATTGGAAAATAATGGAAATATAAGCTTTTTGAAATTATTTTTAAATCTTTGGTTTTAGTTCGACAATCATATTTTCCCCATAATAAAACAAACATAAACAAATTATTGAAATAAAATATAATCTTAATTTTCTGATTTGCATTCAAACAGTCTCACTTGATAGTGTGAATATTATAGCACACTGAATAATGATATATATTTGTCGGAAATAAAGGGACTAAATCCATTATGTTTATCATTACTCTTCAATAATCCGAACAGATTCGAAATAAAATATTATGAATATTATTGGAAATAATATTATTTCATCAAACTATCAGTCTATATGACGCCATCATGTCACAAATCAATAGAGTATCTGAAAATATTATATACTGGAGATCCAGCCAAAGCTTTCACAGTCACTCATATCATGAAATGATTTGAATTTCAATTCCATTCATATATTTCCGTTTCTAGAAATAAAATCGTAACCATATTTAGTATTTCCATTATTACATTAGGATCAATAGGAGCAACAAAAAAATACGAATTTATAACTATCGAATATCGAGTTTATTATGTAAATGTATTTCTGGTCTTCTAATCAATTAAGCATTACCAAATTCACAAAATATATATCATATACTCTATAATCAGGAATCAAATATTGATATCTGCCCTATAAACAAATTGAATCATTCAAACAAATCCATAATTCCAAATTTTCTTTTGACCCTTCATAGCAGATTCTTTTATGTACTATACAAAGTTACCCAAATCATGTTTTTCCATCCAGTACATAGTTGTTTCATATGTCCTTCGGGATAAAATTTACCAATCATAATAATTTAAAATTATTTACCAAAAATTTTGGAGCAAGAAACCTTTAATGAATTGACAAAACCCCGCCAATATTTATTCAAGTTATAATGTAATAACACTTTATGTACACCCTATTAAATGGAAATTTTTGATGATATTGGTGAATTTGAATTCATACAAAAACTATTATTCGAGAACAAAAATTAAAAACTATCGAGAATTTTGGAATTTTGGATAAGTTTGTCGTTTCAATGAAAATCTTATTGTCTAAATTGTCCGACAATTTTCTATTGGAATTTATTACATTGCAAATCGAATAAAAACACTTTATTTGACCGGATTTCATTTTATATTGGATTTTGAAATTAAATTTTCCAGTTATTTGCATCTCTCTTGATAAAACTTTTCTAAAATACAAATCCTAGAAAATATCGAAAGACCATCGATATTAATTTAGATAGGATTGAAAAATTTAGCTCTTGTTCTGGAAAATTTATGAAACTCTTTTTTTATTTGAAATTAAATTTTCAAAATAAATTTTCGATATAGAATTTTTCAGAATTCGATTTTGATAAGCTAGAACAATTGATTATATTAAGGGATTATAGTCGGTCAGCATTTTCAAAGACATAATTTTTTACACGTTTTTATAGCCCCTAATCTTGCTGCAATATTCTAAGGCAAATTAGATGTAAGATTTCAAGAAATTTCCGAATTTACGCCATATCAAAGAATTCAGTTTGACAAAAAGATCGCGAATATTGACCTATTTTTCAAAACTTTGAACGGCTAGAATTCCTTAGAATAAAATTTTATAGCATTAAGAGATTTATGGTAATAAAAGTTTCTATAACCTTTTCGTTACTATTGAAAACAATTAATACTGCCTTTCCTATTATTCTCAATCACACGTGAAAACTCTATTAAACTGATTTATTTTAATTTAATTTTTTTGGATAAAGATTTATTTTATAAAGAAATTTTCAATTTATTCAATTTTCCGATTAATCTGTACGTAAGTATTTTATTTTTTCAACTCAATTTCGTTCAACATTTAATATTATATTATTATACCAGAATGAATTCAAGTTATTAGAATCATTTTTCTTTATGAAACAATTAGTTTTGATTTGTCCTATAATCTTTCTCTCGGCGTTCTTTCAGTGTGGCCTTCCGTTTCTGCATCCTAAAGACCAAAAGAAACGAAAGAAAAGCAAATAAAAGTTCTTCAAGGGACATGAAATTACTTTTTCCATGAAATTGAACAAAATTCTCATTAACTATATATATAGGATATTGGATATATAAGTTTTAAGAGTTCAATTCAGTATAAAATCTGGTGAAGCCTTGTGCAGCAATGGTGAAGAACAAATAAGTAAAAACAAAGAAAAAAATGTCTTAAATAAAGTTTAAAAAAAATCTGAGAAGTTGGGATATTCCATGGAACAATTGTATCCAGAGGGAATTCTAACTAATAACACATTGCATGTTATTGCCCTCCCAAAACAAAAAGAAAAAAAAAACACGACATAAAGTAACAAACAATTTATTCAAAAATAATGTCCAAAATCGTTTAGAAAAAATAAAGCTTAAGTTGATTTCTTAAAGAGAATTTAATTTCTTCTAATTGACAGGACCTAAATTCGTATTCAGATGGATTCTACGGTACACTGCCATACTGCCAACGCATATACTGGTGGAAGAATGATTTCTTAGATTTAAATTAGCAAAATGAACCAAGACTAGACTTAACTTTATGGTATTTACATGATCTACTTGAAATCGTCGACTTCAATCCAAAGATCGACTTCAAGCATCTGTCAATTCTGGACACAGACAGATGAACGGACATTTTCTTAGAATATATTTTATGAATTCAAGGAACCTAATAACGTGAATATCCTACAAATACTGGAATTCGAAAGTTTTTGCCATCACAAGGCTTTATTCCCATTCTATGGAAAGAAAAAGCTCTGAAAAATAAATTAAAATGTTTGAAATCGTTTGTTTTTTAAATCCAATATTTTCTAAAATCTTTTCACATTTAGTGTGTGACATTTTAATAAGTTTGAAATTAATTACACTTTAATTAGAAATCAAAATAGGAGGACGACAAAAAAAGAAAAGTATAAAATGAAAAGAGAATCAGTCTTATTTGATTTTCCATCATGGACATATAGAAAATGTCATTTGAGATTTAAATTTGAAATGGGATCTCGATTCGAAAAGTAACTGTCACTGGAATTATATATAAAACAAACAAAACAAAAAAAAAGAATATCTATATAATTAGATTTTGATTTTATTGTGTTTCCTTTACCTTGAAATTTAATGTCTTTTAGATAAAATTCCTTTTACAAAATGTTTTCCTTTAAATAGGCAAGGCTTACTATCTTCAATTATTTATCATGACACATTGTAAGAATTTTAAGAATCAAATATCAAGAGAGTTCTATTTGCCTTTTCCCATAAAATCCTTTCACACTAAAGGATTATTGGATTTGAAGAGGATCGCTTGAGTTTCACGTTGGTTTTTTCTTTTTTTTTTTTCATTCCTTATTTTAGAGTTTGATTAAATTTTACATGCTTTTATAAGAAGTATATATATATGCAAAGTGTTCAATTCAGAACTTTTCAATCTACACACGACCACCCACATGATTTTACAGAAAACCAATATAGTTCTTGACTCAAACAAAAGTTTCAATATGAAGGTTATTAAAATTCGGTGTCTAGAGAATTTGCATTTTTATTTTTTAACTTACCAATTTCAACCAAATGTTTGTGATCAGCAACTGATTCTTCTCGTCCTGAAAATAAACGAAAAGAATACATTAAAATATATGACCTATAAATGAGTGTCGTAAAATGGAGTGTAATCGTTTTTTCTACACTGTAAGAAAAACAGTGGAATATCTATATTACTATAACTTTACAATCTTACATTGCGAAAGGAATATTTCTAGTATAAAATAATGTAGCTAGAATAAGAATTGTCTAGCTCTAGCAGATATTATAATGGACAAACATTCTATCAGAGATTGAGAATGTCTTCCATGTATGGTTATTCAATTAGCGTAATGTAACTTAAAAATGGATTTGAAAAAACCAAAGTATGATATCAATGAATTCTTTTTGTTATCTAGAACCTTTCCCATTTGGCCGATGATTATTCGATCCTGGAACCATCACAACCACCACGCCATGTACTGCAATTATACTCTATTGTTATTTGTAAAAATCTAAAGTCTTTAGAAATGTGTCAAACTTTTATTCATGAGAATTTAAAGAGTGCAATTATTAGTTAGGTAATTTCACTACTCTAATTGCGCGATAATTGCGATTCATTTAATTCAAAGTGAAGTTTCCAGTAGCGTTTACAAACTCAAACCAACCACTCTCTGTGCTATAAATATAAAACCAAATCAAATGTTACCACATTAGTTATTCCACATTTATATACATTTTTAAGCGGTTTTAATTAAATATTAGTATTTTTCTTTTTTAATAAATTCTCATAAAATGTAAAAAAAAATTTAATTTAAAAACCACGGAAATAAAAAACCAAACAAATTCTTTATCAATTATTTATTTATCTTCTTTTATTTTTTTTCAATATAATAAAATTCTGTACAAATTATTTAATTAAAATAATTGAAAATCAATTAAATCTGGGTTGCTGGATTAATGAATTTGAAGATGTTTTGAAATGTTATACAAGTCGAGAATTGATTGCATTTAGAAATATTTTCTCTTGATCTGACTTTGAAACGTTTTAATGAATGGTTTTGATGGACGAAATGAATGAATTGCGGAAATTTCACTTTGATTTCAATTTGAAAGAAAATATAAAGGGTGTCTTCATAATAGCGCCAGATTTAAAAGTCGTGCTATTTTCGTTTCATTAAGTTTACAGTACTGAAATCTTTACATCTGTCATCTACCATTGTTGCTGTTAATAGTCATGGAACTCTGCACGAAGGAACGACATTATTATTGACAGTTTGTCAAGTTTCGAGCGCCTACTGTTGTCAAAAAGACAAAATTCCATAAAATTCAAATTGTACGTTTCTTTTGGAGCATTCTTTATTTAATTAATTATTAAATTCCCTATCGAATGAGGTATAATTCATATCTGTAGGACCCAGAATACCTGACATATACGTATACCTTCATACAAGAGAATTCTTGTGCTTCCTGTCCTAAAAAGGAATAAAAAGGAAAACGGTGAATGGAATTTAATTCCTTATTAAATTGATCGTCGAATGAGGTATGGGTCGTCTTTATAAGATGCAGAATACCCGAGATATACACAAACTTCAGTTACGCAAATCAAATCTTGCACTTTTAGTTGGGACACCCTATATGTATTGTATATTTTTTTTTGTATTAAAATAAAATGATTTCTTTTAGAAAATTTTCTAATGAAAGAAAATCATTTTTCATTTTCAAAATAATTATTTTCTATTTGCATGAAAGTATATAAAAGTATATCTTTGATATCCTTTTTCATATCACAATTATTGCTAAAAATTTAAATTTTCATTATAATTTTCATATCATCAAAATAAATATTTAAATAAAAGCAGATTTTTTCACGTGATTAAAAAGAAAAACGTTTGAGTTTTTATTGCAATTAAAGGAGAAAATTAGAAATGCAATATCAAAAGAAAATATAAAAGAAAATATGAAATAAAATTATGTTTACGGTAAGAAAATTGTCTATGAACTTTCTGTATAACTGGAAAATTTGTTCTTAAGGGGTGCCTCACTGTAAATATTCATTTTTTTTATTGTACATATGTCTATGGAACCACATCTTAAGAATTATATCTACAACGGTATAGATCAATGTTTCCCAACCTTTTTTGTGGCAAGCCCCACCTTAGCCACCTTTTTGTGCCACGCCCCACCTTAGCCTTTCTAAAATTCTTATGCCAACCCCCCCCCACCTATGTAAAATACATAATTTTTAATATTAAAAAATTGAATTGTTCACTTAAGAAACTAAATTTGGCACCGAAATCTAGTATTGCATTTAAATGGCCCGGAGCGAAAGAGTTAAACTCGTGTCATGTCCATTTTCGAATTGCCCCCCTTAACAATCAAATTGCCCACCTGTGGGGCGTGGGCCCCACGTTGGGAAACACTGGTATAGATGTTACAGCCAGATAAGCGACTTGAGGTCCGAATGCAAATTCATATACAGCCAAAACTACTTAGCTTTAAGGATCTATCGAATTTTGTTATTTCAAGTAATCGAAACGAGCTCTGTTGGCAGCTATCAACTGCCTCATTTTTACAGCACTGCTGAAGGCATATCTTATTTACGTGAATATAAAATTGGATAACAACATTTTTTGTATATTCTCAATTTATAGTACTGTAAAGCTCAAAAACTATTTGTTGTATAAAATTCCTTAGAAAAATCCATAAATGTTATGCATTCCTCTGACTAACTATTTGACAGTTAAGTACCCTTAAAAAAGTATAATATTTACAAAATTTTCCCTTTGATAAAGAATATCAACAAAATCAGAGCTCAAAAGTTCAGAAATGTTTGATTTTTAAAACTAACTAACGAAAAAAGAAGAACCATTTAAAATAAATTGAAACTAAAATTAAAGATTTGCGAAGTTTCTGTTAGCAAATTTATGAGATTTATCTTTTTAAGGAGTTGTGACGAAGTAGTTAGTTTTTTTTTGGAAAGGAAAAGTTGAATGAAACTTTTCCGGTTTACACATTTCACTTACCTTGATTTATAGACCGCAATTTGTCATGACCTTTGTAAGATTCCTACCCTTGATAAAAGTGTTTCATTGACACTTCTTCTTTTTTTTTGTATATGGCCAGAATGAGAATTATTCGGATTGAAAATGGAGAAATTTTTTGAAGAAGGTACAGGATATTTAATCCTACTTTATAAAAACATTGCGATCCAACGAAGGAATCTTCATTCTGATATCGTTACGGCAATCTAATTCCGTTTTATTATATATTTATATATATATATTTTTTTTTCCTTTATTGTCATTCTACCGGGTTTAATGAAAACTTCTTTTGAAAAATATTTAAAAAGTTCTTTTGTTTTATGAAATTTCCATTTCATAGCATCCCTTTTCGAAAATTCTTCTGCCGTATCCATTCTCATGGGAAACTAAATATATAAAAAGTAAAAGTGAATTTAGGGATTCGCTATATTTCTGAAAAAGACAACCTAAGAATATCTCAGTTGAATTATTGTTTATTTCGCTGAAACAATTTGTTTGTTGACTATAAGTTTAGAAATTTCGTAAAGCCATATGAATTAGGAAGCGTTGATGGGTTGAAGAAGATCGAAATTGTGATGGTATACTATATATAGAAGAAGAAGGCTTTATGTTCGGTTGGCGGTGGTAGATTTAAATTACAATTACGTGATAAAAAATATAAAAAGGGAGCATAATAAAATGGGCTTTTAGATGATTTACAAAATAGATTTTTATTATTATTATTTTCTTTTTTGTTGCTCCCATTTTTTAAAGTCTAACACAAATTTTCATTTTCAAAAATTTTTTTACATCCATTTAACTTTATTCTTTTTACTAAATATGCAAATTAATTTTTACCATCAATTTAAATATGCTAAGATTTTCTGATTTAATTTTTCTTGGGGGCAAGAAGAAAAAGCTTTTATTATTAAAATATTCAATTGGTATTTTAGTTCATTTAAAAATACAAAATTATAATATTTCGCAGACAAAAACATAAACTAACTTAAAATAGGCTCATTGCCTCTTTTTCAAATATTATATTATAGAAATGAGACTCATAGTTAACAAATTTGTAGTTCTATGAATTAACTTGAGCGAAAAAACTACACCCAACTCTTTATTTACTTGCTGTTTTTTACATGAATATCTGGGGAACGTATTTACTGTGTAAAAAAAAGAGTTGGGCATGCTATAACAATATTTTTTATAATTTCTCTGCCATTTACTACCCTTAGACAATTCTGGGATAGTTATATCTCAGAATTACAAATGTAGGGATAAAATGAATATTCCCTTTGGTACACGACCATAAGGTAATAAACATGGTATGAATTATGTTGAAAATGTTTATATACAAAGTTTATTTATTATCATTTTTATAGAGTGAAATGGGAAACATTTTTTATTAAATAAATTAAAAAGTATATATTTAAACATCATAAATTCCCTTGGTTAAAATTCAAATTCCATGCACCAGAAATACTCCTATAATATTAAGACATCAAAATTTTTCTCGTTATTTCAATATAATGACAAGAAAATCATTAAGTATATTCTTTCTTTTTTTTGCGTAAATTTCATGATAAACATATATAATAATTTTAAGAATTATTCAAAAGATTACCTCAAAAAAGAGCTAAACAAATCCTTTTTCAATCTCTTTAGTTCCTCTTAAATACATAAAAAGCGAGTAAATTTTTGTAAAAAAAAAAAAAGGATTCTTTTCAATATGTTCACGTTTAAAAAAAAAAAAGAAGATATTCTAACAAAACCCTAACGAAAGAAAAACTGAGATGATATGTAACGAAATCATCTGTTCGTCGTTATCCTTGTCATCCACATTAAGCAGATATACTTATATAAATATATATATATATATATCCTTTTTGGTCTTCTCTATACAAAGTGGAAAACCAGAGAACATAACGAGGTAGGAGGACAGGAACACGAATTTTACTATACTTCAGAGATACATGATATAGTGTACTAACTATACTTATATCTCTGTTGCATTATATATAATACTAGTTTCGGTTTGATTTTCCTTTTTACAGTGAATTTGAAATAAAACTGCACCCCAGCACAGATTAAAAACCCTTGGAGCCTTTTTTTCGCTTTTGTCTTGTGTACTCAGCTCATTAAAGTCACTGCAAAAAAAAGGTATTTTAGTTATTTGTGCTTGATGATAGAAAAATAAAAAGACGAAAAGTGGATATACGAGTGTATATACAAGTATAGAATGAAAGTATATGACATATGAATTGAGTCCTACATAGAATAAAATATAAAAATACATCCTTCAATATATATCTATATATATATATATTATATCATTTGAAAAAAGAATATGTATACATTAGGTGTGTGAATTAGTTTTTTCGATTTTTGTCGGTAAAAATACACGTTTATTTAACAACTACCATATACAATACTTTGATTTCAATCAAAGTATGCTCAATCTGAAGCTACAACCTTCGCCCATCTTTTAGGTAATTACCAAATTCCGTTCGTGTTTCGAGGCAATCTAGCCATCGAGCCGATTTCGCCAACGATGTTGCATCGACCGAAACAAATGGTAATCAGAGGGAGCAATGTCTGGTGAATACAGCGAGTGGGGTAGCATTTCACAGCCAATCGCTTCCAACATTTCCTGGACCGGTTTAGCAATATGTGGCCTAACTTAATCATACTACAAAATCACTTCACCGAGTATACGAGCCCATTCTAATCGTTTTTCCTTTAAAGGGCGATTCAATTTGATCAATTGTTATCTGTAACGATCAACAGAGACTGTTTCACACGTATTTCATATAGTATGACGTACGTTATCTAATGTAAAATCGTAAAAACTTATTCACAGAACTAATATATAGATAGACAGGGAGTGGAATACAATGTCACTTCAACAGGATTCTGTACTATACGGGTAGAGATTTAACCCAGTTTTTCTTTGAAAAATCAAAACGAGGAATATAATGTATTGTGTTGAAGGCTGCCTTTTGCCTATATAAATTCTTCTGTTCGTAGGCTGTTTGATATTTTGTTAGGGAATAGTTTTTTTCTTTTTTTTTTGTTTTATATAAAACTATATTAATTCCTCCATTTTGTTTCATATAAGAATGAAAAATAACAAAAATTTATTAGTAATAATAATACTAAATACAAATAATATCAAACAAATAAATTTATTATTGGATATTGAAAATTTTTTATTCAAAGTTTATGTATTTCTAATTATAATAATGAAAGTAAACTTTTTCTAGAATAAATTGTTTTAAAATACCTTTTTTTATATAGGTTTTTGTATTAATTAATAATAATTAATAGGTTTTATGTGTAAACTGTTAATTTGCAATATAATGATGTTCATTATTTCTTTCAATAGCAGTCCTTCTGTCTTTTCAAGGGGAGCCAATATACTGGTTGGGGCCACTGAAGGACTGAATGGTTTGAAAAATTCATAACTTTATTTTCTTTCTTTTTTTGCAGGTTAGCCTGTGAATAAGAGCAAATTTGAAAAAGTAAAACCAAAGTTATGCAGAAAAACCGTTGAAATATCATTAGTTTTGGCTGTTTTTCTGTCCCAGCGCTATCATAAGACAGCAATGATTTTATCCATAACACTTTTTAATCTATGGCTAAACCTTTAATCAAAATTTAATTAAAAAATTATTTTCTCACCTTTTTTTTTGTACTAAAAATAAGAACCACATATGGCGGGAATTTCAAAAAAAAAAACATCGAATAAATTTTTCACACAAATTTATGTCAGATAGAATATAAAAAGAAAATCGCTTAACGATTTTTCTTCTGTCCTTGTGTGTGTGTGTGTGTGTGTATTCATTTGACAATTCTTTCAGAAAGTAACTTCGCTGAGTAACTTTAAACTTTTCCATTATTTTATATAAAAATAAATTAATAATAAATTTTTTTTAAAAGGAATTTTTGTCGTGGTTTTTGGTACCGACGTTGCCTGCTTTTTACTCTCATTATTATTCCTGCCGCTGCTTTTTTTTCTTGGTTTTTTTGTCTTTTGTATCATTAAATTTAGATTCTACCAAGTTTTGTTCCGAAGGGTATTAAAACATTCATGTTTATGAAATCACACGTGCTATAAGGTTGATAAAAGTGAAACTGAAGTCTCGTAGAGAAACGAAATTCTACTGTAAGAAAATTTTGTGTACAAAAAGAAACACAACATAGAATTTAAAGTCATGGTTCAATATTTTAAGATCAACCGAGAAAAAAATAGGAGTTCGTATATGAAAAATTCGAAATAGTATATAAGGAACATTCATATATAGAGTAAGATTGGGGTTAGCTGGATTTAGTTTTCTTGTAGTATTGAAAAACCTTTTGTTTGATGAGCCTAATGAGTCAGAAGATATTGAAACTCTAAAGGCCAATCTCCACACAGCCGACATCCTATTCTGACGAGAAGAATCAGAAATGTAAAAAGAGATGGACTTTTGCAATTTACGCTAGGATTGATCGAATAAAAACATCAGGGTCTCTCCCCACACAATTTATAATATTATGGGAAAATTATGAACATTCCCTTCCATTTTATAGGAAAATGTAGTACCAAATTGTGTTTTCAGACTTTATCATAAGGCTTAAATTCCTATCACAACTAAAAACAAGCTGTAATGCAAAACGACGAGACTTCTATACGTATGTTCAAATCAAGTTACCTTCCGAAAGGCTTTCTAAAAGAAAGCTATATGAATATGGAAATTCAGAGTGTACGTAGTCCTTAGTTAATCACAACATTTGTTGTGATATACAGACAGACAGACATTGGATAAAAATGATTGCAAACCATTTAGAATTTTATAAAACGTGAAGATTTGAAAAACAAATTTTTTTTATTTTTTATATACTTCGTATAGAAGTTAAAAATTTAACTTGCGTAAACCATAAAAATCAATTCGTCATAGAAAAACTTCCTATAAGAAAATTTAGTAGTGTGCAACGATATGATTATTGTGAGAGTATGCAAATGCAGATGAAAACCCATAAATCAGATGAATAAGTTTATCTGCGTTTGAGGGGAATCATCTGGCAGATGAAGAATCAGATGGGGAATTTTGAACTGCAGAAGACGACAAAATTCGTAGGATGATTGTTTCTCCCTTTCTGTTTAACTAAATTTTGCAGAATAGGATGTCGGCTGTGTGGAGATTGGCCTTAAGGGAGTAGTTAAAGGAGGATCATAAGAATGTGTTCAACCTATTTTGTTTTTTATATTTGTTTTTATAATTTCAATTATGAAAAATATTTTCCTTGATTAGCTCTTTTTAAATTTTCATTCATTCCAATGAAGAGGTGTCTATTTTTTGCTTTCCTGGAACATTTTTCGTTTTCTTTTTTTAACCCGAAGTTGAGAACTAGTAAAAGAAAAACACACTCTATTTTCAAAAAAGATACCATTTACCCAGCTTTACCCTATTACATTTTTCATATTTTATGGAAATTTA
Organism: Xylophagus ater; assembly: GCA_963422695.1. Lineage (NCBI taxonomy): Eukaryota > Metazoa > Arthropoda > Insecta > Diptera > Xylophagidae > Xylophagus > Xylophagus ater. The sequence goes on from OY730478.1 coordinate 1,737,006, forward strand.
TATTTTTCTTTTGGCGCAGACAAAATTTATTTTGAATTTTTCTAAAGTCAAATACATAAATAAAGACGAAATTGTTGTCTATCTAAAAAGAAAAATTTTAATAAAGGAAAAAGTTTAAATTATTTTTAAATTAATATTTAAAAAAAAAAAAAAAAAATACATTTTCCTGAAAAATTTTCATATTTTATCAATCAAATTTTGACAGAGAAAAATTATTATTATCAATCGAAAATTTTCTTTTATAAGAATATAAACTTTGAAGGAAGTCACCATCTTTTTTTTTTTGTTTTTTTGTTTTTCTATAATGCAAATATTTCAACAGGTATCAGGTTTTTTTTCCAAGTAGCTTATTTCCCAATACCTTTGAGGAAATAAATCACCATCTCGTTTCATTCATTTTACATCGTTTACATGACATGGATCACCCTCAACCCACTTTCATCCATAATTTCGACTTTATGGTATAAAGAAACGCAATTTGGTTTAACACAGCGTGAAATCTTGTTCATGGGTAATCATGTAAAATGAGTTATATAACAGTTAGCTTTAGATATTAACAAGTCGGATGCCATGCTATCAATGTTCACACTAAACGTCAGTAAAATAACTTATGTTCATCATCAGCGATGGAAGAATGAAAATGCCATTTCTTGATTGATGCATTTTTATATAATATTTACTAAGGCAGCATTCGAAATATACTATATATGAATACTTATTTAGGACATATATTTTTTCAACATTTTTCATAATACATATGTTATGTTGATTTATACAGCTCGACACTTCTAATGAAATAGTTCATTCATTGGTTTGTATTAAACACCCAATCCTTGCAATTGCAGAATATTAATACGATTGTGCTCGGAATAGTATATATATACATGCAAAAGAAATTTCAAATCCCCAGCGGTTATTAATAATAACAGCTCAAATCAAGCCCCGAACAAGAAATTAATATATTAAATCATGTGTTGGTCAAATATGGCATTAAGAATTATTCGAGTATAATAGTTTTTTTTAGGTCATTCTCCCCGTTGTCAGTCCTGTGGAAACTGATTTTAAATAACTCGGCAGACCACAAAGAACCTGTATTAATGTTTAGATGCATCTTGTCCAAAATAAACGGTTCATCAATGGCACCATTAAAAATTTCATGAACGAAGGCAACTTCAGCCTCTTCTCGCCGCTTTTCCAAAGAAAGTAAGCTTAACAATTTTAGCCTATCCTTGTAAGCCGGGAACAAGTCATGGCCAGTTCCATAAAGCGAAGCAACAAATCTACGTTGTAAAACTTTATGTCACTATGTCAAACAGTTCTTAATATTATATTAGTATATTATTTAATTTTTTATTTGAATGGTTAATTCCCTCTAATCAAGCAATAAGAAATTTTTTTTTTGGTCAATTCGATATGAGCCTAAATTCGTTTTCCTCAAAATACATATCTATATACATATTTCAATATGTATGTGATTTTCATCGCGATTTATTACGAAGAATGTAAAATAACAGGCGTTAATCTTAAGTATATTGTCCTCGTTCTCGTCTTAATCATTTCAAATTAATTTCTCTGCATCATGGTATCCAATCCACATGTAAACATGATAAAGAATTCATTGAGAATCATAAAGGAAAATCTTATCACATAGAATTCCTTCGTTTCACTATAGATGTTTGGATGGGTGTTTTTGGTATTCAATCTATTCATACTATGGGGCTCAAAAGAAAATCGTTCAGTTTCCGAAGAACGAATATTATTACTAAATTCTGTCGTTTTTCTTGAGTCTACTACGATGGTATCCGGAATTCCTGGTATTATATAATATAATACCTGTTGGTTAAATTCAAAAATAGATGTTTATGCTTAACATCATACTGAGTTGGCTTTTTCATGTTAAAGGAAAGTGGTTTTGTGTGATTTTTTTTTTTTTTTTTTGCAAACATTTTCTTTTGTTTTAAATCGAAAAATAAAAAAATGAATCAATTTACAGAAAACAATTTTTTCTTTTTACCTTAAGCGATTTTCAGTAGGTTTTTCGTAGAAATTTACTTATCCAAAAGATACATCAATGTATGTTAAACGGAATGTATTGAATTGAGGTAGATGAGTTTTTATATAGCTTTTGATGGTTTTTATTTTGGTGAAAATAATAAAAGACTTTGTAAGTCAAATAAAATACCTTTAGCGGTTACTGTGGTTTTTTTCTTCTTTTCTATTATTGACAAAAAATGTAAATAAAAAACAATTTTCATGTTCTATAAAATTGCTATTAAATGGAATTAATCAAAGGAATAACAACTATATAACAGAATTTACAGATTAAACCATATTCTACATCAACTAAAATCATTAAAAAAGTTGTCAGACCCCATAAAATAATCAAATATTTCCCTAAAAAGGTTCTATGACTTTTTCCATGCAAACCATTTGTATATGAATTTTCAATTTTCTCGATAACTAGAAGTTATATATTTTTTTCTTATATCTCTACGATTATATCAACTGATAATAAATATTTTCAAGAAACATATTTTCAAATAACATAACCAGTAGAAAATAAATTGAACCGAACATTTAAACGTTTTCTTTTTATTTTCGATTTTTTTGTTTGAACCTTTAAGAAAAGTGCTTACAAAATTAGAAAATACTACTGACATTCATTTCACCCATATATCGTCATATATCTTAATACCATCATCTATTTAGTGGAGTTATAATTCGCCATCTCAGAAACTTCACCCACCCATATCTCTGACACATATTAAATTCAGCCTTCCTTCCTGTACCCAATTTTATATATATGAACATATGAGTATCTTTTATCAAATTAATCTCGTTTCCATTTTATCCACATTTTCCATTTTATTTTCCGTATAGTGTTAGTAGATTTCCCATTTTTAAACACAACCCGATTCTTAAACATATTCTTTTCGGTACACTTAAATTGAGTTTTAGGCTTTTGTGGCGAAGATATAAGAAGAAGAAAAGTCGTTCACTCTTTTTGTGTAGGGATTCTGCTGTTACATTTTTATACTATCCATGGTCGTATTTCTATATATATACATATGTATATATATCGTAGTGAAGTTTTTTAGACACATATGTATATATGTCTATAAATGAACTTAAAAAAAAACTGTTGGTTTCATAGATGAAATGAAGACAACGAATTCTTTATAGTGGTTTTACTCGTATCATAAAGATATAACTATAGGCATATATTCTAGTGAAAAAAAAGAAGGAAACATACTCAACATACCATAAGGAAATGTTAAAAGTTCACGAATACAAAACGATGTAAATTGCTTTCGTATTCAAAACCAGAATCTGATAATTTGTATCAATTTTTCGTGATTCTGTATAGTAAAACTTACTTCGAAAAAAAAAAAAAAATTGAAATGGGAAAACTCTTTCTTTTCTTTAAATATTTTCGGTTTTATAGGATATTTTATTTTTGTTTGGTTTCGAAAAATAATACATATTCTAGAAAATAACCTTTTTTGGGCTGGAATTTCATTCGAAATGAAAATTTCTCAAAAATAAACATTTGTTAAAAGAAATAATTTAAATTATATTTTTTTTTAATAAAAATTATCATCAGTTCGGAAATTCAAAAAAAAAAGAAAAATAATAAATGATTGATACAATTCATAAGAAAAACTCATTTACCCTCTTTTTTTAACATAAATTAGGTTTTCATTATTTTTCCTGATTTTTTATTCATGATAAATAATTTCAACGAAAAAAAATGATTTAAAAGGAAAACCCAAGTGATGCGAATAAAAATGTCTTCTTTTGGGTATCATTTATTTGATTAAGAGTATGTCCTATAAATTGTGGAACAAAATTTCAAAAATTAACTACAAACTTTGAGTGTTCAAAAACTACAAATGTAAACACCAGTTGTATTGACACCGGAGATTCATCATGCCAACATATAACTTCATTGCTTGCCCTCTGGACAGAAATACCTATAATTCCGATGAGGCACTTTTTTGTATAATATACCCAAAAAAATTTTTTAAAAAAATTCCAAAAATTTATCATATTTTTAGCGTTTCACTTAGGGTTCACCATTTAACTTCAAAATAATTCAATTTCAAATTCTTTTCAATATATAATTATTTAAAGGTTTTCCTCAATATCATAATTTATCATCGTTTTTCGAATTTTCAATTGCACTTGAAAATGTGTTGAAAATATATTGAAAATATAAAATGGAGGAAAAGAAAGAAAATGATTATCCCAGTCAGGATATACCCTAAAGCCCAGTCGCGTTTTCATCTTATTTAATGATGGGTAATTTTTTACATTGAGAGTTTATTACCCAACTTTAGAACACCATTTCTCACTCTGCTTCCTGGTCTATATAGAAAACTAAAGGTCGAATAGGTAAAAACGAAGATAAATGACATGATCATAGCCCATAATATTTGTATTATGTTAGTCAAGAATATCCTTATTTTTGTGATGATGAGATATGCTTAAAAAGTATTCTCAAGGGATTTTCTACAACATTGAAGATGAAAACTTTATAAAAACAGTTGAATTTTAATGTCTTACAAAATGTTCATGCTTTTTTTTATGATTCTTTGAATCAAACTGTAAGAAATTAAATAAATAAATTTAGAAATTCATAAAATTATAATTTATTTTGTTATAAAAAGGAAAATAAATAATAATTTTTTTTAAGAAAAAACTTTTTTATTAATGAAGAATGAGGAATATTTATAAGAAAATATTTGACAGGGCTTCACTTTTTCTAGACGTGCCAATGAATAAGTTCATTTAAATAAAGATATACATACATATATATGCAAAAATTAAACTATTGGATCGGAAAAGAAGAAGGGAAAATCAATAAAATGTTGTGCATGCCTGCAGTTGTATACAAGCCGATGAACCTGTTTCTTAGCTTATATTAAAGGTGTTATAACCGGTCAATTACCTGAAAAGTAGGTAAATATATATGTATATAATGAAAATCGAACCAGTCCGATTGTATCTTAATTGATGTTTATTTTGGCACGGACGACTTGAGTTTAAAAACTCCGCCGATAATGTCCATGTGATGAAACAGAATGAAATATGTATGTACTAAGCTCATACTATCTTTAAAATATTAAACCTTTTCTAAGCATCAGTTGGAGATTTTAGTAATTAATTGGTCCATTTTTAAATTATTGAAGTACATCCAAAGTTTTTATATAAATTTAACCAATATAGAATATAAAGTCCTACGAATCAGTACAATGACATCACAAATTTTATTCATTTCAGACTTTTCTGTTGATAAATTTCTATTGTTTTACTTAAATTATATATTATTCAGTTTTCTTCTTAACCACATTTTATATAACTTTATTCGAATTAATCCTATCTCATTCAGTGAGAATACGCATCTATAGAAATTATGGAAATTTCTTTCCTTTATATAAAATTATCTTGCACACAAATTATTGAAGGATTATCTCTCGACAGAGGCAAAGAGTTTCTTCTACATTAAATCTTAACTAAAAAAAGAAGTTTTTATTTTAATTTCAAAACAAAAAAGTTTTCGATTACGTCTTGTTAGCGGAACAAAGATTTTCCTTTCATTTATTTTTATGGAATTTTGTTAAAGTTGAAGGATTTTTCGTATTTTTCTGGATTTTCTTCCATTCCAGTTATACGGCTACAATATTTTACAAAGGTATATGAGTCAATAAAGCCATTATATTATTGTCCACATATATAATCCATATTAATGCAGAAAATAGAATAAATCCAGAAACTTTCAAGTTGATAATAAAATTAAGTTAGTAAAGCTTTGTTGTTTTTTTTCTTCGACATAGAAGAAGAAGATGATGAAAGCTTATGTTACTTTTTAAGTCTGGATAAAAAAGTTTTTCACTTTATTAATTTTTGCAAGAAAATTTCAGAATATTTTCTCATTTAATATGAATGCATATACAAAGTATTTCGTTTAATATTCATAAAGAATATTGTCTTTAAATTAAATCTATAATAAGAATTAATATGAAATTGGTGTCCCCAAGTATTTTAATGGAAAATTTCGGTAATTCCTTTCGTCTAGAGTATTTTACGCGGTTCTTCATGGACAATAATTTTCTCCTATTTTCTTTAGAATTCCCATTTCCAAAGTTCTCAAATTTATGTACCTGAGAATCTTTTGGGTACCTTGCTTTTTACCCAATTCTTTTTATAACTTCAGCTTAATTACATTCCAATATAAAAGGGATTTTTTGGCAAAGAAAAGGTAGAAATTTTCATGAGCTTTTTATATTCATATTAATTACTTCTTTTTCTTTTAATTAGTTGTAATAGAAGAGAAAATTTTCAGAAATATATTTTAAGGACTTGAATTCTATACAAAAGAAAATATCTACAACCCAACTTTCTTAGACGAATTATTAGAATAATGTTGGTGACATAAATGAACCTTAAGGTTTTCTGCCAAAATCTAATTTAATAACTTATTTTTGTACCAAATTTTAAAAGAATTGAGTCAGCCGTTTTCACTTGCTATCGAGCATGAAAAAAGTGACCACACACAATCACACATTCAGACATCATTGTGGAAAGAACTAGTTCGTATTCAGAGTACTTCAAAATTCAAAACACGTATTTACGTTGAGAATCAGATGCCTAATTTTTGGAAATCTTATACTTTAGTCGAATTCCAATAAAGTAAAAAAATGATATCAAAAGTTAATAAGAAAACTCAAATTTTATTTTCACCATTCAAATATAAGTCTCCGCACATGGATAAACACGAGGGGAATATAAAAAAAAGGACTTTTAATAGAAATTAGAAGCTGTGGCAATTGTAATAATTAAGATTTGATCGTTTTCTTTTGAATGAAATTTATATAATAGTCAAAATAATTGATTTCTGGTTCATATTGTCATAAGTATATTTTGAGTTTTTCAATTAATATGATTAAAATAAACCAGAAAGTTTTTAGGGAAACCAATTTTCTAGAATTTTATGTCAGTTATGAAAATAAATTATGTTTTGTAATGGTTTTATGTGTTTCGAAAATTTTTTTATAACTTTATTGTTTAAATAATGATGCCGTAAAATTTGCTTCAAAAATTATTTTTGAAATTCTTATCAAATCAATTTCACCCTAAAATTATTACTACACAAATTCCATTCAAATATTTGGGAAAAAAAATATATTTTTCAAGTAATTACTTATTGGCAAAAATTCTACATCTGGATCAAATGGGACAAAAATTTGAATTTAGGTTTAAATGACTTCAGTTATCACTTTTCCGTTAGCATACCCAGAATGTACATTCCAAGTTTCATGAAAATCTCCTTATTACTGACCGAATTAGGAAAGTTCTTATATTCTCCTCCATCTCTCGCAATCCCCATTCAAAAATCCAAGTACCCTAAACTCTAAGTTGGAATGAAATCCACATCAAATTTTATGAATTAGAATTGAGTAACTTGGACGAGTTTTATCTTTCTATTATATAAAAAAATAGTTTCACCGGGCCAACAAAAAAATTCAATTCATTCATTTTTAATTGCATATATAGGAACTAAAATCGATTTTTATAGAGATACCCTAGAAATTCCGAAATCACCAGAAATTACTAATAAATTAGAATAGCAAATATTTCATGCAAAAATATAATAAGAAACTTTATCCATTCACCAAAAACAAAACCGAAGAATTTTTTCGTTTTGCGTGGAAGAACTGCATTCAACTGCATTTTTCATAATGCAGTTACTATTAAAATTCTGCTAGAATACAAACTTTTTTCCAGCAATTTTATTATTCTGAGAAAACAAAACAAAAACATTTATTTTAAATCAAACAAACAAGATTTTGTATTTCTTACATTGAAATAGTTTGAAAAATGATGTTGGTAAAAAGCACCTGGATTTTGAAAACATTGATTCAAAAGTTCGGTAAAAGTTTAACTTTTAGTGAGTTAAAGTATTAAAATTGCAAACAAATTATTCAAAATAAAAAAAAAATCCGATTCTATCCCACCTACAACTGATTTTACAATACTTTCATGGGACCTCTGTTTTTTCCATCAGAAGAAAATATACAAGAGTGTATAAAATAACAATATAGTATAAGATTATTGTCGAAGGACCATCTCTACCGAAATTCAAATCAAATATACTCGTATAAAGAATCGTAACAGAAATTACATCACGGGTCTTGTAGAAAAACTTTTTATGTGCTATTTTTAGTGAAGGGTTCCAGTGGGTGGTCCTTAGTAAACAATACAAATTCAGTATAAAGGAATAACAATTGTAATGAAATTGTTTTAAAATAATTCATGGAAATTACCTTAGAAACGTATTTTGCGCTGATTTTTCATTCATTTCTTGTGTAGATTTTTTCTATCTGTATTTAGTTAAATTGAAAATGTTTTTCAACAAAACAGAAGTTTCAAAACTATTTTCATATTTATAACAAAACGGAAATTAAACTTTTTCTTCAAAATAGTGTAATGAAATCCGATTAAACTTTTATGTTTTTCTGTTTTATTAACAATGTTTCAATATTAAAAAATTAGAAAATATGCAATATTCAGATCCGTATTTGCATTAAAAAAAAACCTTTATCCCTATTTTTATTGAACTACTCTAGAACCACAAAATTATTATAGGCAGGCATTTGTAAAGTGTGCAATGAAGTTTTGCCTCCACTGAAATAACAAAATGGAACAAATGGTTATCTACGTAGTCAGTCCGAAAGCTTGTCAGCCTAACACATAGATCGACTATGCAGAGCAATTAAAAACTTTGAAAAATCATCTTAAAACAATTAGAAATATGATAACTAACTTCAATTTCTATACAAAATGATAATTATATTAAAAATCAATACGCAAAACATACAAAAAAAAGGAACTAAATGAAAATCTTCAGAATGTAGTAATTTGTTTAAGCATTTTCCAATTTGTAGAAGACTTCATTAGTTTCTTAAATATGAGTATATAGTGTCTTTGATAATTATCGCAACAAACAAAACTCACTAATTTTCATTGATTTTCATTCACTAATTATACATTCTCATGTATTTCAAATCGAATCAACTACGTGTCTACCATTTTTTCTACTTATACGAACATTACCCATAGACTTCCATGTACAATAAAGGTTCTACAACGAAAAAAAAAAAATAGTAGAATGTGGCTTGGAAAATTGAGTTAAGTTTAAGTTTTGAGTTAAGTTGTTAGAATGCCTGCAGTCATAGTCTGAGTGTTTTTCTTAGCATTCATATTTTAACAAGTTACATAGCACTAAAGTCATTTGCATGCAAGGAAAACAAGCAATTAAGTCTTAGAATTCCAAGTAAAAGTAATATTCTTATAAAAAGAACTGTATATAAAGGATAGAAAATATTATGATGGGTCGGAATATGAATAAGTATTATGAGGAAAAGCTATTTTATACTGTTTTTTAGTATTATTATATGAAATGTTCGCCATAAGCGAATATACTTCTTGAATTGTAAATATGATCTGGTAGGAAGAAATTATATTATTTTTTTTTCTTTTTCTTTTCTACCATGGAATTATTTCATACAATTGGAATGGATATAAAAGAATAATTTTTGCCAACAAATTTTTGTACGTTTCATTACAACCCACTCGTGATTTTGTTTACCAAACATAAATTCAAAATACGATAAAATATGTAGCCAAAGTTATTGCTTTCAATTTTTATGGCAAGTACAGAAGATCTCGTTCCATTTCGTTGCAGATGAATCTCGATATACGTGTTATACCAAAGCCATACATATATATATATGTATATACATCTCAAGAACTTAGTAAGATTCTAACGTTTAATACAAAGTCATAAAAAGATAACCCTTATTTTACATTCATCCATAATATTATCTTTTCGTTTAGCTCGTACACAACCCAAACCACCCATTGAATTATTTTTAATGTTGTCAAAAATTAATGTGGTTTTACAAGGCGATGTTTATCCATAAACGTATTTTGTTTTATACGAAGCTTTTGGAGTATTCATTAGGTGCGTTTTTTTTCACATTGCTCTGCTTCGGATCAAAGCAGAATGTGAAAAAAACGATCAAAGAGTTAGAGCAACAAAAAACTTAGATATTGGTAGCATATATTCAAAGAACATGCTAGAAATTGTTTGGTCCCAGTAAAAGTTGGTGTATATTGTTGTTGTATTCAATGTAAAATTTTGTTCTGGTCTGGAGCAACTCGTAAAAAAAACGCATCTATTGTGTTCTTCAGTTCAGAACTCAACTAAAATAAAATACAAACCCCATTTTTTTTTGTTTTATATGGCAAATTACGAACTCCCAAAAAACAAATGTAAAAAAATATTTTACTTAAAATATATTTTCACTATTTTCTCAAGCATTTTAATTGACCATAATTTGTGTACATCAGTTATTTATTTGGCATTAATTGTTCATTAATTTTAAACATCTTTTCATGTCGTTCATTCTTATAATCAATATTTTTAATTGTAGATTGTTTCTTTCTGTACTAAATAGAACCATCACAGTTTCATTTTAACATCATTCAAATGATATGCAAAATAAAATAAATATAAACGTTGTTAATTCAGGTAGGGAACGTTGGAAAAATGTATTCATTAAATAATTAAAAAATAAAATAAATAAATGGTTTTATTTACACAATCGACTTCAACCGAGTCTTTATAATACACGTGTTAACTTTTATGTTTATGCAAGCTCCTGTGAGCTTATTAATCAACCGAAACAAGTTGAGCTGAATACGGAGCATCAGGAATAAAAAATTCGGAAATGGAGCGAAAAAAATATAAAACCGTTCTTAGCTCGGTCAATAGTGGGTGAATTTTCATGATATTTGTAATGTACCATATATCTTGGACATGCCAAAGCCAACTTAAAAGACAGAACCTGTCTCCACTTGCTCGTGGGTGCACGACGAGATTCAAAGAAATATAAGAAGAAAAGTACATGGAGTATCTCAGGTTCCAGGCTTCAGGCACAAAATGCCAAAGAGGTTGTGTGTTGGTCAAAAGGGTCCGAAACGTGAAAGGGAACAATTTCCAATATAAACATTTTTAAGTACAAATTTTGTATATGCAATCTGAATATTGTTTGACAAGAATTAATGACAAATGGACAAAATTAATTATGAAAATACATAGACCCTTTTCTTCGAAATAATAAATATCTTTTTCTTTTTCAACATTATAGTTACAAACATTTTATGAATTTTTGTTAGAATTAAAATTTCCACTAAAAATGAAAAACTTAATCAATAAATAACGAAAAATATATTCTGTTTTTTACTATGGTTTTCATTTGGACAAGAAAATAGAAAAACACATTAAAAAACAAATCCCATTTATTTTGTTGTGATTTTCACGTCAGTGACCTTTTTATGTGATAATGAAGACTGTTTATTATGTTTTTGGTACTTTAATTTCTGGGTCCCTCAAGCGATATGCTGGTAGTTTTTTCACTTTTTTCACAAGTATATTTGTCTATATACCATATACAATTGCCTAAATTGTCTGACTTCTAACTTGCCTATAAATATATACATATATATTGTCCGTTCACGTATATGTTTCCAATGTCAAGAATTTCTTGTGTGTTTTATTTGATTTGATTACAAAAGCCATTTACAGTCATAATGTTGAAGGTTTTAGTAATAACCAACCATCGTTTCTTGGTGACTGTTGAGAGTTACCCCTTAATGTCTATTTCCACCATTCACTTTCCATTTAATCAGTCATCATCACCCAAGAAAATCATTTCCCAACCACATTTTACTTTTGCTTATTATATTGGATAAAAGTTTTTTTTTTCTTTTCCTTTCCCTTTTTCTTATTTTTAGGGTTTTCCACTATATTATCTTTTTCTTATTCGTTTTCTTCCTTAAGTGCCATAGGCACACAAAAAAAAAGAAGATAAAATTAGATGATAGTCGATGGAAGCCAAATGTTTGGGATGCGATGAAAATGAAGGATGCATAAAATAAAAAGGGAAACTTGTGCGGATATTATAATATGGTTGTTGTTTTTCTTGAATCCTACTTCTTTAATGGCATTTGAGTGTTGATAAAGCGTTGAGATTTTAGTTGGAGAAAAAAGAAATTAGAAACGTTTATATCTTGGATATATAACGAATCAATGTGAATTAATGATAATGAAGAGAAACCACAAAAATTTTATTGACAAAACCTGCGGAAAAGACATTTTCACATACTCTGATTAAAATGATCGATTTCCGGTGAAATAATAAAATATTTTTGGTGCTACAGAAAAAATGCTTTTTTATTAATATTGATTTTTGAATATTTTGATTGGTCAATACATGAATTCAGCATTGATTTATTTGTACAAAAAATATAAAATGATTATTAATTGTTTATACCAACAAAAAAAAAGTTTAAATACGGATTTTCCAAAGTTTATTTAAACATGAAAAAATCCATAAATAATAAAAACTAGGACAATTTACTTGGAAAATAAAAAGTTTGTCTTTACTTAAAAGTGTTGCAATAATAAATAGAAATACTGGCATTATAAAATGAAAAACTGCAACAAACCAAACCTTTATTACCTACTTTCTCCCAACAACACGAAATTGGAAAATCCATTTCACTAGAGATTAAATGCGTGTGCGTGCGCAATTTCTAAAGCACTTTGGAATATTTTTCAATTTCTACTACAAATCCAAAAACAAACCAAAAGTATGAACGTTTTCATTTTGATGAAAATTCTTCTTTCATTTTCTTCTGATAAATGTGTCTCCAAAGAGCATACTAAAAATGAATAAATTGTCAACCGAATTGTAATATACCACTGTCGAAAAGTTTGTGTTTAGAATATGATATATTAAGAGTTAAAGTTTATTCTCATATGACCACTCGAATTGTACACGAAAAAATACACATCTTAGAAATTTTTTTTGGGGCCAACATAAAGAACTAAGAATATGTCACAATGAAATAATTCTTTTAGGATAAGGATATATCGTAAAATTTTTATAGACGAACAATATAAAGAAATTGTATAAATTTCCGATTAAAAATTGAATTTTTAATAATATACAACAATGAAGAAAGAAAAAAGCGAAGAGACATTTCTTCGTATATAGAATACAAAATTTATAAAGGATTTATCCTTCAGCAAATAAAATAAATAAAGGACATTTTTGATACATTACTTTGTGACAAAGACAAATGGACGACAGATTTGAATTGATGTTAAATATTGTTGTTTGGCCCAAGATCTTAGGGAAATTTTCTAATAGAAATTTGAAAGACGTTATACTCATCGGTATTATGTGAATATGTAACATCTTATAATAAATAAGTCAAGCAAACCTATATCGTTTCAAAAATCACAAATGAATTATGAAATTAAGAATAAATGTTTTTATTCAAATTTTCTTTTATTATTTCTCAAAAACCAGGGACAAATACTTTAATCAGTCTAAACTTTTGTTAAATATATAATTACTAATTGCTTTCCTTAGACTTTTATAAACTTAGAATGATTTACAATTGTACACTTCTGTTGTGCACTAAAGCATACCCACTGCAACAAACCGAACCGGAAATAGACCGATATATAAGAGTAAAACTAATATCTTGGCTCCACATAAACCCTCTTTATCGCTATATCTTATATCATGTTGCTAATCCAAAAATTGTTCAGGTATAATAATGAAATGAAACAAGAAGAAAACTTGCAAAATAACCTCATAAGTCACTATCATACGAACCTACATAAAACCCCAAGAGAATTCCTTTCAAACGAAGGGCTGAATATACATAATATAGAATTTTCGAAAAAAAACAAGAACTTATAGTAGTAAATTCTATATATACTTATATATTCCTTTGGCTCTATCGTATTTCAATTCTGCCAAGAATTCAAAGTGTAATTGCGTGTACTACCCCTTCTTTACCATTTGTTACCCGCAATCTAATATAGATCTTTCCTGTGAATATTGTTTGAGAAGCCCAACTATTTATGTAAGTTCAGCAATAAGTCAATTTGGGGGATGTAAAGCGTATACACAAGCTTCTACATAAAAAGGTAAATCGAAGATATGGTATATTATTTCGCATACACATATATTATGGAATATATATATGAAATTCCCTCATCATAAATCTACAAACTATTTCAATTGGCCCATTATCATAAAAGCACTGTAGTAGGTATAAAGTACGACATTCTCTGACAATATATTTTATTATGATATGGCATTTGGCTTGATATAATCCTTATTGTAATTGGTATCCGTCCCACTCCACATCATTATCACAGTAGATATAATTATTGTTCATGTAATATGATCACATAAATGACATCTGCAAAAACATTAAATGTACATGAGATTATTCAGAGCAAGTTTTCTTGACCTCTGCAACTATTCATGTATAGAAAATATTTTCTTTTCCTTTTTTTTGGGTCACACCATCATAAATTCAATTTTATCAATTCTCAGATTGTAAAAAAGAAAAGTTAATTCCCATTTCTATTATCTGGTTTCAGGGTGAACTAACCAATAAAAGATTTTCTATCCAGACATTTCAAAACCAAATACAGACTTTTCTGGAAATTTCCAATTTCACTAGAAACGTTTATTGTTAGAGGATGAGTAAGAAATTTCAAATTTTTCGATCTAAAAGGAAAGGACAAACTGGATTTTAAAGTTACTGAAAACGTTGTCTTTCAGTAAACTGTGTCTTGATTATCTATGACAGAACAAATTTACTGACCGTAAAAGATTCCTGTTACAGTCTTTGAAAATATAATATGAAGGAATTTTGGAAAACTATATTGTTAGTTATGATTTAAAAATGTATAGAGGAAGTCGTTCAATTTTAGTACTATGCCTAGGTTTTGTGACATCACATTTTTTTATCACGATTATTTGGAATTCATCTCACGTTCGACTTACGTAATCATGGGTAAGTTAAAAGCGAAAGTCTTTTTCAAAAAAAAAAAAACTTATAGAAATTTCATGTACGTAAATTATCTGGAAAATAAGATAAAACTTCTAAATTAAAATTTGTTTGTGAAAATTGTAAAATTTTGATTTGGCTAAAGAAGTATTTAGACGATATTACAAATTGCCTTGCGGGATACTTTCAGTAAATCTATTGAAGAGAAAGTGAAATGTTTATGTCGCTTACATAGTGTAAAAATTAAAGGCAGCTTTTATTTCTCATCAAATTTGAATGTGACTGAAAACAAAATGTTATCAAAACTGAACTTTCCTAAATTAAAAAACTCTCCAGGGGCCAACATTTTAATATTTTTCCATTCAAATCAAATATGCCCAGAAGCAAAAATTTCAAGAACGAAACCGTAAACCGTACCAAAAGAAATTTCGTCAGAAATGTAACGAAATAACGAAAAAAAGGAAATATTTGTCGCTACGTTATATCGTAACGTTACTAATATCTTTTCAAATTTCATTTTTCGTACCGTATAACGTTATACAGTGAAAAGTTATGGTATTTCGTTATAGCATTACGTTGGAAAACCGTTATGACAACACTGCTTTTAAATGAAAATTTTCCAGAGAAGAAAATAAAATTTTCAATTTCCTGAAAAGGAAAACAAATAAAAACTGAAAATATTGTAAAGCCTTGTTTCATATCCTAAAAAATGAAGAAGACTTTTTCATTATTTGTTAAATAGAAATTATTTGAACACGACATAATACACAGAGTTTTATTACTATATAAAAATCGTAAACATGTTGGGTGCTTTTATCCTTCATACTTGAGATAAAAAGATAACTAATGATGAAAAACTTTTAATGACATTCACTTTAATGTTTATAAAAGCAAAATCAAAAATGGAATAAAACTTTATATATGGCTATAATCTGATATTAAATGAAATTAAAAACTTTCAACATCAACAGATAATTTATGTCTAGACAAATACAATTTTTTAAAAGGCCTATAAATTATTTTTCCATTTATCTAAAAAATCATATTCAAAGCAATTTATCTAAAATGATTTAAAATTCTAAACAAAATTCTTTTTAATTATAAATTTAGCACTTAAATTTTAATAGCTATAAATATGAGTTAATAGCGAGTTAAAGAAACATTATAGAATAAGATAGAACTAACTTACTGAAGAAGACTTTTAATACAATAATAAATGAGAATAGATAAAATTCTCTTAATCAGAGAAAAAGACAAAAAACCAAGAAAAATATCAGGTTTAGTTTGATAAAATCATGGGGAAAAGTATCAAACAACTAATTACTAAACATCATTAATTGATACACTGGAGGAATACTTTCTTAAATTAGCAAAAACCATCAATACTTTTATTGATCAAATAATTTTCCATGATCCTTTTTGGATACAATTTTCTTACAATATATAAATGTGTGGAAGAAAAATCAAGTGTATTAATTTCAGTTGAATTAGAAATTTTTTAGTCGGCATTAGTACTTTGTGATTCTTTTTACAGTGTCCTTTCACGATCTTCAGCTACTTAAGTCATATAAGGAATCAATATTTGAAATTGTATAATAATCTGTTAGGAGTTTTCTAACATAAAATTAAACTTCAGATTTCATAGCGTATCGATACCAAATACAACAAGGATGCATTTATCTAAATTACCGAATAATTTCCGAAAGAATAATATCAAAGCGAGAGGAATTGTGTAACCTAACTTTTCTCACAGATAAACAGCCAGAAAGACAGATGAACGAACAAACGTGCCTTTTGAATTCAAAGACCTCAAAATGCGAAGTATCATTAAAATCTCAAGATGGCATTTTTTGACAATTTAAAAGCTTTATTCCTATTCTTATTTACTAAATAATCATATTTTAATATAATAATAATTTATTTTTTTCTTTTCTTAAAGACGTAAAATTGATGTTCGTTGGACATAAAATTATCGTCTTCAAAACAAAAAAAAACTTATGTTTCATCCTAACGCCAACATCTTTTTAAAACATAATAAATTTAAAGGATTAAACAAGAAAAAAAAAAGAATAAAAATTAAATAAAATTACCCAAAACCATTTTTTTTTTTCTTTGACTTAAGGAAATATTTATATATATATATATACAGTTTGTATACACAATCAAGGCACATAGAAAAACATATAAAACAACATATCCTTAACATCAAATTTTTGGGTAATGAATTTCGTTAAGGTTTGAACAACACTTGTTCCAGGAGACACGATTAGTAGTGTGACAGAAAGATATAATAAATGTAAACTGTTTAATAGTATGAGGTACAAACATTACACACCTTTTTCAAAATTTAATTACATTCGTGTAATTTGTTTATTCTTGATATTAAAGTGGAATGCTAAGGAAACCCATAAAGATAAGGTTCCCAGGGGTTATGTACAGAATTGTTGTTGGCGCGTTTCAATTAACATTGTACTATAGTATATATATATATATATAATATGGTGTATGTCTTATCTTGCATTTCGGAGTTTACTTAACAGAATCTCTGTTTTATTATTACAATTTTTTTTTCTGTTTTCTGAAGGATATTATACTATATATACGTACTATATAAGGATTAATATTGTGTACGCACTTTTAATCTTGCAAATAGATTCATTTTTCTTCTTTTTTTTTTTTAAACCGTTACAAGAAAAGTCTTAACAATATTAATAAAGACAGAATTATTTAATTAATGCATTACCAAAAATACGTAATAAATTATTCATAATTTAATATAAAAGAAAACCAATAAATTAAGTATTAAGCAGTTTACTTACCACATCAATAATTTGCATTAAAGTTAATCCAAAACTAAGTTGTAATGGATCGGATTCATTAACAACCGGTCGTTCTAGAACATTATAATTATCTAACAGATGATGAAGTAAACGTTTCTCGTGAGGACCAGCTGAACATGCTAGAAAAAAAAATGTATAAATAATTATTAAATATATATTTTATTAGTTAGAAAAAATATTTAGTACACACGAGATTCATTCTAAATAAAGCCAATTTATAAAGAAACAGAGAAATGTAGAAATTGTTAGGATTTGAAAACGAGACCTGTCTCTCATTCGCTAACAAAGTGAAACATCGAAAGTCACTATATTAATTCGGTTTCTTCTTCTTTTTTAACTAATAAACTTTATAGATTTTTATTAACCCAAACAGCACATTTAACATATATAAGACTTAACGACGCTTTATAGTTGCACCGAAGTAGTTAGGACCTGTTTACGTCAAATGCGCTGCTTCGGAATTAAACAATACAGTTGTAGACCTCATTACACTTTTTTTTAAAAAATTTTATATACAAAATATTGGCAAAAAACGATCGAAACCTTCGCTATTACTGGTACTTGTTTGCCCTACGATCCATTTAAAGCTAATTATTGTATTTGTATACAAGCCTAGAACCTAAAATTTCAATAAAATATTTTTTTTAAATAAATTAAGTTCACACCATATAGTATTATTCTATGTTATATGTTTAAAATGTTAACGCATAGTATAACAGAAAATAATTATAATAAAAGGATTTTTAGTATCGGAATCAAAAAAAGAAATGAATTTCTGAAAATCCCATTTGAATTTTTAGATAACCCATAGAGACATACCGTTTCCACTTATATATATCTTCAATAGAACGATATAAAACCTGACCGGCTTTAGCATATATATATATATATAAATTATTGTAAATATTATAAATTATAAATGATGTAAATTCATTCATGTCATGGTCAAAGGTCAACCGAAAAATACATTTCAGGTATGAAACTATAATCTTATTCTATAGTTTAATGGTTTCCATTTTCCCCATTAAGAAAAAGGGTCCGTTTTTAGTGTTAAGTATATTTGGACTTATATGATTGGATCTAATTCTAATACAAACTGGTATATGGATTGGTTATATGATATTTATATATACGTTTTCTGTTTACCAAGGATCTAATGGAATTCATGTTTATATTGGGTTTTGTCTTGTCCCAAAATACAAACTCTATATAATATATGTTCTGTAACCTTATTTATAACCTATTCATACAAATTTCATGTCGGCTTTCGACTATATACAGATCAATGATTTCAATCAAGTACAACAAAAAAAAAAAAAAAACCATTTCAATATGGTTAAAAGTATTAGAAAAGTTATTCTATAATTTTCTAAACAACTTCCAGTGAACTGAACATGAGTTGAAAAGAATTTAAGATGTTGTTAAGATCTCCTCTCTTCTAATAAAGAAAATATTTCAACTTATGAAGTGGTTAATTATCTACAAAGACATAATAAATTAAGAATGTTTTTCATGAAAATTTTATTTATAATAGAATTATTAAACTTTTAAGTGCAGAAAAAGTTTTTATGTAAAATATTAAATAAAGTCACAATATAAAATTGTTAATCAAAAAGCTCACGTTTTTTTTTTTTTCAATATTATTTTCATGATAATATACAATTGTAAAAAGTTCCGTGTGAACTTTCAATATTTACCAAAAATTTAATAATAAAAATCGTTAAAATAAGTCTTCTCCTTTTCATATCAAAAATGTATTTATGGAAGAAAAAAAAATGTTTTCTTTATATGAAACAACAATACAGTATTGTGAAAGAAAACAAAAGGGTTTCGGATTTCGACGAGTAAAGAAAGGAAAATCATCTAGAAAATCTTACCAGAAATTATTATCCGCATATAACCAAAAAACAGCCAGAACCATATCTTCCTATATAAAGCTTCCTCTTTTCTTCCATTCAAATATATAATCTAACACATTTATATGTAATTCAAAAAATATTGTAGGTTTACTTCTTATTTTCTTTTTTTTTTTTTGTTAAGGTGCCAGACTTTATATGTTGTCAAGGGATTTTTCCCTTTTTCTTATATTTCAGGGAAATTCCGTTTATTTTATCCGATTGATCTGTCTCATATGATATTTTTAGTATACGTTGTAAATTTCGAAACTGAAGATAGGTCGGAAGAATCATAAAGAAATATACATATATATATATATATATAGAAGCAACAAAAAAAAAATCATCAATTGCACAATTTTATTGTAATCGTATCATAAAAATGTCAATTCCAAATGTGATGACTTTTATATCGATAAAGAAAGAACGTGAACTAGAGCTTAGTGAAAAAAGCATAAGAAAAATGAACCCTTAAAGGATGGATACCTTTTCGTGCTTCCTATATCTCACCTACAAATAAAATGGGGAAAAACTTAAAATATATATTTATATATATATATATATTGTATAAGGATGGATATTTTGAAATTTCTGTTGTTTTTCTTGAAGAAAAATCAATCATCCAAATAGATAATCCATGTTCATTTCCTGCCAGCTTGTCTTTATTATCTGAAATGTTACCCAATCCGTCTATTTCTTCTCCAAAGTCGACAAAAGAAAAAAAAAATATATATATATATATAATAGAGAGATATTCGCGTGATTATATGATTTCATATTTTTCTTGTTCTTCCTGTTTTCTTTGCTTTAAGGGTTTTAAGGGTGAATCTCGACACGGACAAGTGTAGTGCCTTAATATAAAAATCCCTTTTCATTGAATTTGAACGTGTACTAGATTTATCTACGAAAGGTTAAGATGTTGTTTTATGATCGTAAAGGATTTATAAGTTATTAACGATTGTATATTTATTTTTTTTTTTTTATATATTTTATTGAATATCGTTTGATTTGACTGAGTATATTGCGTCAGAAACAGATGATATGTGTTTCCAAAATTATTACGATGATATATTAAATATAATAAGAAATTCAAAAATCTTATTTTATAATAATAAGAAAAAAGTAGTTATAGTACTGGAATTTATCACTTTATGTAAATTCAAATTTATAAACATAGTAGAATATTTTTTTATTATAATCATTCTATATGAAAAACTGTTTACATTATTATACAATGAATATATATCAAAACTATTATTAAAATGTTATTAAAAGAATTTTTATCTTTCATTTTAAAAATACATTATTTTAACGTTTTTTTTTTTTTTCATATTTCACCTGGTTGGTGAGTGTAATTAGCATATCACCTTCTTCCACCTCATTTATAATGGTATTAAATTCCAAATAAGATCGTGAAGAAATCCAAAACGGGAAAGGTATTCAATAACAAAAGAAAAAGTTCACCCAACTTTTTGGATAACACCACAAACTTCATTACTTTGTGGTTTGGATGAAAAACAAACAAAAAAAAAAAAAATAATACTTTATAGAAAAGTGTAAAAACTCCTAAAAGGTTTTTAACACCACTCTATAAAGTATTATTTTTATCTTATTTTTTTGTATTTAAGTTTCAACATTGAAATATATTCTAATAATTTTTTAAAGCTAAAAAGGACGGTATTATGTTAGTTGTTTTATTGCGACATATGAGATTGAAAAAAATTAATATAAGATTTTTATCTCATTCCCATATATGCTATGCTTGGAAGTGGAAACATTCTACTTAAACTTTACTTACTAAATGAAAGCATTAATAAACAAAATTGAAACAGAAGAGAATCCTTAAATTTTCCAACAAGAAACCCTTTATCCACAAAAATGCACTGTTGTGTGTACTTTATGGTCTCTGAAAGGGTCATCGGCCAATTTTTCTGCGAGAATAAAGGCAATGCGACATTTCTGATGTCTTCAACAATGTGCCGCGCCAACATGTGGAAATATTGATTTATTAGTACAATATATTAAGTTTGCAAAAATGTAATGTTACTTTAGCTGCTCATGCAATTTAACACTATTAAACTTCTTTCAAAAAGTTTTCGTCAGCAAAATCACACATATGCTATCTTTTGGTGATTTTGTTGACGGCAGGCAAGTGAGCAGTTATACGAGGAATTAAAGTCACAATAATCTATAAAAAATATCACCTAAAATTGCATATAAACTTAGTCGTGGCGGACATTTGAGAAAGAATTTTTAAAAATTTACCTTTGATTAAAAAATAATATCCCGAAACCCATTTTTTTTTTTTTTTTTTTATAAATATTGCTTAA
This sequence comes from Xylophagus ater, assembly GCA_963422695.1. Lineage (NCBI taxonomy): Eukaryota > Metazoa > Arthropoda > Insecta > Diptera > Xylophagidae > Xylophagus > Xylophagus ater. The sequence goes on from OY730478.1 coordinate 1,759,020, forward strand.
TGCAACAACAGTCATTGTATAAGAGTTCTTTCAAATGTCTTTTGCTCAAACCAAAATCAAACACCTTAGCGTTATCATTAGCTGACCTCAGCATTCGGGAAACCGGTTCGTTTCTACCGTAATCAGTTTTATGGTAACTAACTTTGAATATTTCCACGGATCTTAAGGACCGTGTATTAGTGTTAAAATGCATTTTGTCCAATAGCACCATTAATGGTTTGGCTAACGAAAACCACATCCGCTACTAGGCGTCGCCTTTCTAAGGACTTTAAGCCTATCAATTTTAATCTATCAAGGTATGGTGGTAATCGAAAGGGGTCATTCCACGGAAGATTACGTAATGCAAAGCGTACGAACCTACGTTGAACAGACTCCAATCGGTTTGTTTAAGCTAACCCTATATAACTTGGAAAAATAATCATCTGTAAATTCTCACGAAATAATTATTATTTGTAACCAAAATATCGATCTGAAATAATCTAAAACAAAATTCATTTGAAGTTTTATCCTGAAATCCTGATACCATCAAATGAAAAAAAAAAAAAAAAGGAAAAGGATCTAATTTATTTTATTCTATTTAGATAACCAGATTTTTATTTCTTTTTTAGTGACAATATTATATTATTAAGTTAGCCTTTTAGTTACAATCCAAAATGTCTGCATATGGCATCTAGTCGAACATATATTCTTAATATCAATTTTTCATCGAACCATTAATCCTTTAGGTTTTCATAACATCATCCCCATTAATCGTTATTATATATCACATTCTTATTATCTTTTTTTTCTGTTCCTATATATACCATATATAGTACATCGAAATTGATAAGAATTTGGTTTCAACATTAAAGAGAACGATTGTATATAAAGCGTCCTCATTTACTATTTCTCTTGATCCATTATGGGATAAGGTAATTGAGAATCGGCTAAGCTATTAGATGTTCATTTGTTGTTGCCCCCTTCAATCCGGAATAATCCCAAAACATACCTAATAATATTCTTCTTCTTGAACCTAATTTTATCATCTGTAGTAGCCTTAATGCTGTAAAAATAAAGGGAAAATGGATATATATGGGATGAGTTTTAAATATAGGTTTGTGATACAAAATTTATGTATTCGGTTTTATAAGAATTCTCTGGCCAGTAAAGAAGTTAGATTTTCCTTCGTGTACATATTATTTTACATTTATATAAAACATCGTTTTGTGTCCTACCATAATTGTAGGTTGATATAACATAACTTTTCCGTATACGATATTTCTTTCTACGTATTTTTTTTTTCTTCTCTCTAAATATGTATATAGGTCTATATTATATGATCTCAACTTAAATTGAGGTTATATTTTCCATTTCATAAATATGCATAATTAAAACGATAAATTTTTGGACTAAATAGTTTTTTTTCTAGTCATAATGGACAATTATGCAAAATAGTTAATCAAGATTTTTGTTCAAGTGAACTCAACCTCATGACCTGTGAAGAAGGATTCTAGATATTTTATTCCATATATGTACATAATTGCTGAGAAGATGAAAGATAATTGAACTTTTAAAGATGACCATATATACGGGATGTGATAGAGTCAACATATTCCCAGCCAAAATGATTAATGTTCTTACAAAGCTTTTTTAGTAGTAAAATATTATTAGTAATGTTGAATTTAAAATTTCAAAAAAATTGTTGAATCTATAAAATTTTGTAAATATAAATATATCCTAAACTTTACGGATTCGATACCTGCTGATTCCGTTTTTGGTCTAATAATTTACAGCAAAATTAACTAAAAATGCCCTGTTTTTATCTCGATTTTACGTCCAATTCGTTAGCAGTTACTTAGATCCAATCGCTAAACAAAGTAACTTCCACGAGTGTTTTCCAATTAAGGACAAGAAAATACCACTTACATGCTTATTCTGGCATTGTGACAGTTTTGCGGTCAGAAATATTTATGACAATAATATTCTGACTGAAATTATGACTGCTACGAAAATTCGTATTCTGGCGAACGGGTCATAATATGTCCAAAATATGAATTTATAACACTTTAAAACTGGTATAATTTGAGCGAGCTTTCGTGGTTATTTGAAAAATAGTCTCGAAAATGTTTGTATGGGTTTGAAATTTTTCTTTCGGTGTAAAATTATTTGTGTGTTGAAGAGAATGGTGGAAATTATTCCATATTTATCAATTGAATCACTCAGAGAACCCATATAAAATTCCGTTGTGATGTAAAATATTGTCGGTCAGAACTTATGATATTTTTTTATGACAGTTGTTAGTTATGAGCGCGCCAGAATACCAAATAGTATTAAAAAAAAAGTTATGACAATGACGTCATTTTATGCCAGTCAGAACTTGTTATGACTGCGTTCAGAATAAGGGGGTTAGTTTCGAAATTCCGACTTAAATGCAAACTAAATTTCTAATTGGGAATAGAAATATTATACTAATGAATTGACAGATCGACGTGGAACTTTAAACGTATTCATATGATAGTAGTATCATAATAAACACATTAAAATGACAACACTATCAACGACATCTATTATCAGGCCGACAACTTTTTGGTACATCTTGTTTACGTGTCTGTGACTCATATTCAAGTATTGATTAAAACTACTCTTATAGTTCTATAACGATTTTAAATTGCATATTAACATAGGGTATTCTATTTAAACAGAACTTATACTTAATTCTTGCAAAAATATAAATATGTATGTTCAAAACTTAGAACAAAAAAATGAAAAACTGATTAAATTTCTTTCGAATTCCATTGATAATGTTTTTAACACTATATCGTATAAAATGCAAATAAATTTATGTGAATTTGAACTGTTATAAGAAAATTTCCCAGTGCCTATTCTAAATATTACCTTCACCTTTTTATCACATCCTTTCTACCTTGTTTTCTTCAATTTATGTCGGAATTTAAATTGAATAGTAAATAAACTTGTGTTTATGCCGGAGACGAATATTTTTATTCGCATGTATTATGGCAGACCAAAAATAGATTTCCATATTTTCTTTTTGGTATGATTTCGAAGAAAAAAAAATACTATTCCACATACCAGGTTATATGTATCTAAACTGGGTGGTAGGTGAATTAGTTGATACTTGAGAATAGTAATCCCTTAAAGCATATTCGAGGTGAACAGGTTCCATAAAACTTTTGCATTATTCCTAACAGAAAAAAAAAAGAAAAAAGAAAAAACGGCGACTTAACCTATTTCATCTATGTATATGTAAATTCAGAAAGTGTTACTTGGTTAGACAAGATTTTGTTATTTAATACTGTTGATATGTATTGATAACTTATATTCGTAAATCTTTTCAATACTTTTAAGAAATAGAATTTGTTTTGAATATTTTCGCAGAAAAATTTCAAAACATATTTACAAAAAAATAAAAACTGTTCAAGGCTTGACTCTCTCATATGTTGTTGAAGAAAACATGTGCGGCCAATCATTCTCAATCAACTTTTTCATTCAAAATTTAGTTTCTCTTATCCTTCATTATCGATTGAAAAACATTTCGAAAAACACGGGCTTCCCTTAGCCTTTTTTTCCTGTATAAAATGTAGTATATTAATTAGAAAATTTTGTTTGGGAGAATTTTCCTTTTCACTAATTTCATACGTAAAAACGTCTAAAAATTAATTTCATATTTGGTTTTTTTTTACTATGTACCCAATTTGTTGAGGAAAAGTGTATACACTAATGAGGAATTGTGTCAGTACACAATATATATCCTTAAAAATTGTTTACATTAAAAAAAAAAATCCTTTTAAACTTAAGTGAAGCATGAAATTGATTTTTACGACAACTTTAAGAATAAAGTGTGAATTTTATTTAACAAACATTTTAAGACACAAAAAATGAAAAAAGACATTAAATAGGTTTTGTGTAAGAAAATTTCTAAAATATAAAAATAAATAAAATATATCGTATACTGGAATTTTTTTTTTTTTTTTTTGGGTCTAATTTGGGTAGTATAATAATTTTTCATGATCCTTTATTATTCCATCTATATGAACTTTTAAGAGAAAAGTATTATCCATGGACGTCCGTTCAGAAAAATAGTTAAAATTTGCCAAAAATTTATAAAATTTAGTTACTAAAATCAATCTAATAGCAGATTATGTATGTAAGTTACCTATTCTTAAGAATCAGAGCCAAGTGATAACTTACGCGGCGTAAAAATTGAGTTCGAAAACTTTTAATATAAAATTTTGGTTTTTTTTTTTCAATTTCACATTCACCAAAATTTTTCACCTGATAATATAATATAATTTAATTTGCGGTCAGTGGCCTCAAAGAAACATAAAAAAAAGTTTATCAAAAAAGGTCAAAAACTGAAACTTGTAGCAGAAAAAGGTCAATTGAAGATACTTTATTTTCTGGCTTTAAAGTGGTTACATCATATCTATAAAATTGTCGAGCTTTTAACTCATATAAAAAGGATATATGAACAAATAAAAGACCGTGTATACTTGTATATATGTTGTAATGTTCACTGACCTTTAAATATTTACATTTTATGTGGTCGAAAGCTGAAATAAAAATGATACAAAAGAGTGTACCATAATGGGATGTAAATGGATGAGTCCGTTTTCAACTAACATTACATATCATATATAGAATACGTATTTTCTTCCTTTTCTCTTCCTGAGACCATTTCAAAACATCAATAATATTGGAATATAATAACTCTTATATGAGGATAAACTTTTAAAATTTCCAATAATGATTCTATAGAATATTTCTCTGTTTCAGTTTTTATGCAACTTTTAGCATATATAAATAAAATAGATATTTTTATTTTTGTCTGGATAGATTTTTCCATTATTATTACCAAAACCAAAAGCAATCCAACATCAATACAAATCGAGACCATATTGGACAACTTTTTTTTTATGTCATTTCGTTTCGCTAGAATTTTTGGCATTTATTTGGGCTTGCGCTTCTAAACAAGACTATTTAAAGAGAAGATGTTAAAATGAAAGCAAATTATTTTTTATATAGGTTCTATACTGGGTGTCCCACATTCACAACATCTAAAATCATTTTGGTGGACCAACAAAATTAGAATAATTTTTTAAATAAATCCTTGATCCTTGTTTAGTTACTAGTTACTAGTTAGTATCTACATTGCCAGATGAAAGATAAGACTTTTCAAATTCAAATGTTTGTTTTCAAAAATAATTTTTCGCTCATCTAGCTTTTTTTTCTGGATGATTTACATCTAAAGACTGGACACCCAGTACACTTAAAAAAAAAAAAAAGATATACTACTAGCCCAATTCATTTTTGTATTTTATCCTTTTAAGGATATAATGTTCTTTGTCACCCTTAAAAATTCATTTTCCAGAAACAAGAAATAGATAATATGGGAAATAAGAATAAATGAACCTAAAGGAAAGGCTCAATATAAGGCACATATTATAATATATATATATATATATAATAAAATATATTATAGTATACCAAATTGTCTAGGTTTGTAAGAGAATTTCGGTTGTGATCCTATATTTTCTCTATAATAATATTAAATTGGATTTCCTGTAAATAAATACAGACAATCTCTTATCTAGATTTAAGTTCGGTTGTAATATTAGAATTGATAGTACTGGTCATAAGGTTTTGCCAGAACATGACCATTGTTGTCGTTCTTATCTAGTTTCAACAATCCACAGTTTTCATTTCTATATATGTTTCCTACGTATGTACAAATTATATATACCTATATATTTAAGTATCCTAACCTCCATTTCCATTTCCTTTTGGTTTGTTTTTTTTTTTTTTTTTGTCTTCATGTTTACTGCTATTAGTTATGGAAAATAGCATTTTCCCATCACTTTCAGTCGTCTTTCGCAAATAAAATAATAATAAAGTAGATTCACTGATACGATATATGAGATGATATCTAAAATGTTCTGTAGGAGAATTGTTATTTCTTTTGATTTCTTTATATAAAAAAAAAAAATAAAATAAATTTTGAATGTAGGACCATTATTACATCCTCGTGTAGACATTGTAATTGAATGCATTTGTCGAGTTTTAGTTTAGTTAACATTGTAGGTGTGTTATATCTTCTTAGACAAATAATATTATAGCCTAATAAATTTGGATATACTTAAGCCAATATAGTTTCAGACGGAAAAATAGACAACAAGGAAAAGGAATAAAATATGTTTATTTTTTTTGGTTCAAGATTTCTTGTATTTTATAACTTATATGTTACAAGTACTACTTTCAAGAAATTCTGGAATGAGGAACATTGATGTACATATTTTCAATTCTGTTGGAAATGCAAATTCAGGATAAAAGATGAAAGTACAATTTGCATATAAATATTTGACTAACATGAAAATTTAACAAGTATACATGCTTCGATGATTGTTTAGTTTCAAATTTTGAACACTATTGCTGTATTTTTTCAAGAATTTCTATTAGCCACTATTTCACATTCTTAAAAAAAAACGATTTTTCTAATCTATGGTTTTATAACTTTTGGTTTCGAGTATTGGTACCACGGAAATTACTAGATGGAACTCCAGTCATCTTTTTTAAGGTTAAAAATATTAAAAAAATTTTTTTTAGACAAATAATGAAATGAAAATGAATAATATTTTACGAGACGGCTATCTGAAATATATTTTTAAACAAATAAAACAAAAAGGAATAAAAATAATCCAAAAAAAATCGGACCAAAATCAGGTAAGATTCAAAATTTTCTGTTAATTTCAAAACTTTAATAAACAAACAAAAGTTTTGATTTATGCCATCTGTTATTTAGTAGATAGGTACTAAGTAACGTCGTTAAATTAGACACGGCTACTATACATTCCTTAAATAAGCGCGTATAAAATGTTTGTATCCGTGCTTATTTTTCCCAAAGAAACACAGCTTATATTTGAATAACATAAAATCAGTTGTTATGTTCTTCGATATTTGCTCCCAATATCCATATTTTTATACTGAATCCATGAAAAATGCTTTAAAAACTTTACATAATTTTTGATTTTAACAACATCTTAAAATGTCTGATGAATTTCCTTAGAAAATCTAAAAATATACTTTTTCTTCCAGTTCATTTATAGAGAGTGATGGTAAATGATTTACATAATAACGTTAAAAAGGCCACAGTAATTAATCTTAAGAAGCCTGTAAGTACGAGTATAATAGGTTAAAATCATTTTCAAGTAATTTCTTCTAACTTGTTTGGCTTTTTGACTGTTCTTCATGGTCCATAGTCAAAATCTATATTTTCGGTTTTTGTGTTTTTTTTTTTTTTACTAATTTTTAGTACTTATTATTTATGAAATTAAAAAACCATGAAGATTTAAGAACACGAAAAATGAATTATCACGAAATACCAAAAAAACACATTGCCAGTCGACGTCCCCCATCCACCTGGAAAAAAAAACTGGGAAAATTTTATGTTTTTCTGACTGTACCCATTTTCTTTACTAAATCGCTACAACAGATAAAAAATGTATTAAGATATACATATGTAATTTTTTAGGTCTTAACTAAGTTAAATAAATTAATTAATTCTCTTATTTTGATTTACTCTCATTGAATTTGTATGTATTTCCAGAGCTTTAAAAGTAATTTTCACATGAGCTACACTGAAATTAGCTAAATAAGCTTTAAGGTATAAATGATATGGGAATTCCTATAGTAAAAGAAAATCAGGGAAAAAAACGTGTTCTTTTTTTTCCTAACTGAAAGTCCTTACTACTTTTTCTGTAAAATTCAGTCTCGTTAAATTACATCTAGAATCTCATTTCATCTCTTGCGCAAATACAATACATACACATGTACCCAAATGTACATAGTTAAAAAAAGGAAGATACGCATTTTCATTTCACATTCTTGAAAATCTCATTCTTACTTTATATCTTTTTATTTAAAAAAAAAAAAAAAATCAAATACTTTCTGGAATTGAATAGGATGAGGTGGCCTTATTTTGACTACAAGTATGTACTATAATGTGAATGGGCTTAAATAGAAATAATAATACTTACACAAGTATAGAAATTCTGTTTTTCTACACCTATATAAGGAAAAACAAGACAAAATATCAGCCTAAAATTTAAGGATTTAATCAAATTTACTTCATGTATTCGGTTAGACTGGTTTACATCTCCAGTAAACATGTTCTGCGTAAACTTGAATTCCATAAAAAAAAATATTATCGACGAATCTATATTAGTTCGTGTCTTGCATATATATGTAAATATGTATATATATATATATAGTTAGACGTACATTTTCGTGGGTATAATGTCGACCTCATCCTTGTTCTGACATGGATGTTTACAATGTCATCGTTTGGTTCGTGTTATTTTCTTCAATTTTATCTTTCAACATTCTCTGAAGCCGGAAGAAAAAAGGTGTCAAAACCTTGACAATTACACAAGGTGGCCATTGCTATTTCCGGTAAAGAACAAAAAAAAAAAAAAACATCAAGGAATAAATATCTTTTTACCACCGAAAAAACAAATTCAAAATGTTGTACATAGCACGTGTACAACCATAATCTAATGGAATTTTGTTAGATACAAGTTAGTATTGGTTATGGTATCCCGAAATATACCGGCAAAATATAATTTTGATAAAATATAAAATTTAAAATGGAGATGGAATGTTTTCTACATACTATAACATAATATAGGCAGAAAAAAAGGAAATATAAGTATTTTCATGTTGGTGGAATTTTCACGTACTGTTTTTTTCTTGTTGTAATCACCTTTAAACAAAAGGTTTACTGAAGACTATAAAATTGTATATCAATTGTTGAATATATATAAAAGAGAATACCAATGGTAATGACTTCTAGACAGGATTCTTATAAATTTGTCGAAACGAATATGTTGAATATATTTCTAAAAAAAATATGTTTCAAATCTTCATTTGATGAACTCAAGGTATTAGGTACGTACTAGGACACAATTTTACGAAAACATTTTTTTATCGAAAATAGAGAATAATATCAAAAATGTTTTAACCCAAAGTAGACCTAGTAGATTCGAAAGGTTGCCAAAGTTATTGAGGTTTGAATGGATCGCAGTTTTAAACAAAACAAAATCGATACAAAATCATGGCATACTATTGCCATTAAATAAAAAAAAAATATGTTAATTATTAAGAATAAGAAGACCGTTTAACATCATAAGAAAACCTAAGAGAAATAGGCCTGGAGGAGGTATTGTAGAATGGGAAGTTAACCTAACTATTGCATCAAAGAAAAAGGGGGTACCATAGATCTTAAGGTCGCAGTACAGGAACACCCTAAAATAAGATTTAAAATCTATCATAAGAAAAGGGAACTTCAGAATAATAGCGAAAACTTATACCAGATTTGAATATTTTGAAGTCAATTTTTTTCTTTACTTAGTATGTGGCTATAGTGACACAAATTTTGTCGTAGAAAATTTTAAAATATTGACCTAGTTTTCAAGGATTTTAACGGGTATAAACCTTAAATTCTGTTGTTTCATTTTAATATAAAAACTTGAATTTTTTGATGGATTTCCTATTATTTTTATTCCATGCAGACATTTTGATGAAATTAAATAAATTCAAAAGATTTGATTGATTTTCCAAATCAATCTTAATTAATTTTAATTTGTGCCTATAATAAGTCGTAATAAATCATTTCATTTCAATAAATTTTCTCATAGCGTACAATTCAAATAATTTAATTCGAATTAATATAGCTTTTCCAAATTATTAAAAACTTATAAACAAGCTAAATTGTAGATGAAGCATGTACTATGAGGAATGAATGTCCTTAATTATACATATTGCATTTATGCCCTATAGTAGGTACTACCAGAGAGTTTATCAGTAGTGTCACTACATTTGTAGCACATAGAAATATAACCGATTAATTTCTTGAACCGTAACATATATATTATATCTATATTTTATTTTAGTGCACAAACATGTGAGAACTGATTCACTTAAGAAAAAAGATATCCCATTAGGACAAAAAAAACTTTCTTTTTTTTTACTTAAAAAAAAAGGAAAGAAATATTTTTCTTGTTTTTAAGTTATATGTTTTAAGCGCTTTATATCCCAAAGGCACTTTAACTGCTTATCGAAACCCTTTTTTACGCTGTTTAACTTCAATACATTCATCCATACCGTCCTTCTTTCATATAGTCCTTTCCCACATCAACTTATATCAACAATGTGAAATAAGAAAAGAATTGTCCTCTAATGTAGTGTTATGGTTAGCCCAAGTGAAATTTTTATTTTTTTTTTTTGTGATTGTCGTCAAAATGTCCCACTTTATATACACCATAAAAATCTTGCCAATCTTTCTCATTCCATCTAACGCAGCATGCATTTAATATTCTTTATCTAACTTGTGGTTCAAAACCATCACTTTTATGATTCTTTATGGACCATGTATTCCTATATATAAAACGTTTTTATTATGATGTGCAGTCTAGTATGAATTCGGAATACTTCAATCAGAAATTATAAACGAAATTTTAAGATGAAAATTTAGGTTGGGATTTATATCCGACATGTTCTCAGATGCGAGAAACTAGATGGCATTATCAAAGTTGACATAGTTTTGTCGTACCAAATACTGTTCATTAATAGCGTACGAAAAACTGATGCGGAATTTTTTCGCACGATATTAAGACTTTACTATTACAAGACACAGAAAAATCGGAAAACTTTTATCTAGTTCTGGCAACTGAATTTTTTGTTGTAATAACTGAATTTTAGTTGTGGGATATGAAAACGCAGTTGTGACAACTAAATTTCAGTTGTTGAAACTACACAACTAAAATTCAGTTGTCAGAACTAGCCAAAAGCTTTGTGATTTTTCTGTGTGAACATGTTTTTTTTAAACAAGGAATGTATAGAAATTTAGTTTAAAATTAAGATAATTCATTGTCCTTTCAGCAAGCTCTTTACATTTACATTTACATTTTACACAGTATTTTCAGAAACCCAATCTACCGTGTAAACCGAATGTTAGGGGGTGACTATTTTATAATTCTTATAAACAGAGACTAAATTATTTTATATCTTTGCAATATAAACAAACAAATCCCTTTTTCTTTATTAGACAATAATTTTATGTAGGCCAGTTTTCGATACCCTTCGAAGATTTATAATCCCATTCTTATATCCTTTGTTCGATTGCTAAAACCAATAGATTTATTAAGAGGAATACCAAATTTTAGTTTCCATTTTGTTTTTAAATAAAATCATCCTCTCGAAGAATTTAAGAATTTTCTCACCCATCTAAACTATAATATTGTCATTTTGAAATTCCTTTAAAAACGATTTATTAAAATTATGAAAGATTTTCACATGAAAATTTGTTTTTCACAAAAATATCTATAAAATCACAGCACAGCATTGAAGTTTTGGAAAAAAGGTTCACAAAGGGTCGAGTATTTCCCTACCCGATCTACCGATTATTAATGACGATATAACCTATGATCGAATTGCTTTTTAAAACTCATAAAATTTTCAGAAAATCCAAAGACTTATGAGCAAACAATAATATGAAAGTTTTCCAAACAAAACATAAAATTTTTGTTTGACATTTTAGTCATCGAATAATTTATAATTATTCTGAATATTCGAAAATGCTTAGTTTTAAGAATTTTCAAATATTTCAACGAGTTTTTTTTTTTGAGCTGTTGTGTTAATAAATTTCATAACAATAAAATTTTCTCCCAAAAATTTCTTTATTATCCCACAATGAAAATTTTCTAATCGAAAAAGTTTAATATGAAAATATACATAAATTTTAATAATTTCAATTTAAAAACTTATTTCGAAAATTTCTTATTTATAAACTCTTCAGTTTTATTGAAATCATAACAAATAAAATTTTCAGATTAGCTTATATGAAAATTTCCAAATTGAAACTTTTTGAAAATTGATACTTAAGCAGAAAAGGGAAACTTTCATCTTTTAAACTAATCAAATATTAGTTTTAACTTTAAATCTTTCAGGTTCCTAAACCTCTCATTCAAAATTTATGACTTCTACAATTTAAAGATCAAAATCAATATAAAAAACATATAGTAACTTAAAATCGGCCTATACCCGATTTTTTGATGCCCTATGGTAGAAATAGGACAGAAAAACAGTCAAATCTAAGAGTATTTCAAGGTTTTTTCCTCATAACTTTGTTTCCTCTTTCCAAAATTTCCTCTAATTCGCAGGTAACCTAGACCCTAATAGGATAAATCCAATCCGCCATGAACTTTCTACTTAACTCAATATTTTAAGGTTTTTCTCTCCATAACTTCATTTCTTCATTCTCAAATTTGCCCAAATTCACAGGTAGGCTGGAGTCTAATAGCATAAACACGTTTCGTTAATTTGATTCAAATCGGTATATAAATTTTTAAAATACATTAGAAAAACTTATTTTAGGCTAGAACTATTTCTTTCTCCACTATCCTTAGACCGATGTGACTGAAATTTTATATAGTATCGTCTATTTATATAGTTAATCTGTATAATTAATTTAAACAAAATCGATTAACAAATTTTCCAATTACATCCGAAAAACCATAACCAAAAAAACGACAAAACTTTCTGGTCACTTTTGTTTTTCCGTTATAACTTTGCTGATCGATTTTGCTCAAATGCAATACCAAACGCAGTTAAGGAATAAGCAATTTACATTCGAAATTTCAACAAAATCGGATAACGCGTTTTTGAGTTATCTTTTCCACAGACGGACGATCGGACGGACGGACATGCATAAATCGATATAACTTTTGATTCCCTACACAACCATACTCTTGAAATTTTTCTCCGATTATTATTTCTATGTGTTACACACTTAGTGACAAAACTAATATACCCTCTGGTAGTACCTACCATAGGGCATAAAAAATGGTATGGCATGAACCTTTTTTAGATGTATTATTGGCCCAAAGTTATTATTTCCAGTTTAGTACTATCATTCCAGTAAAAAAAGCAGTTAATTCGCTATTATCGTGCCAAAATTGGAGGACCTCAAAGCATTTATCTCCGTTAAAAGCCTATAACGAATTTTTGCACGATTACACTTACTTTCTAGTAATTTAGTTAAAGTTTAGCAAAAGTTTAAAATCTCACAATTTATAATACAAGTTTTTAAAATGAAGATATTTTGAACAAAAATTCGAAAATATATTTTCATCACTAAATCAAAGTTCATTCTCCCACAAAAGACTAATATTTGGAAAAGGTATAAAAAGAAATTGATAGGATAACTGTTTCTAAGTTCTACTGGAAAACTCAATTGTGGCTTCTTGACTAGAACTTTCAAAAATCCTTTGAATATTCATCATTCGCAATCATCGAATGATCTTTGGGGCTTGAGAAAGTTCAGTATATTTTCCTTCTTATTTCGATGATAGTATTTTTCTTTAAGATTTTCTTCAATATTTATTTATTCAATTTTCTCGGTTTGTGTGTGTGTGTGTGTGTGTGTGTGTGTGTGTGTGTGTGTGTGTGTGTGTGTATCTGTATTAACATTTTCCAAAGATAAAATCACGGGAAATCGCTTTTCCATGAATGTAAATTTATTTTTCGATTCAGTTCCGAATTTTTAATATCACACTCTCAAAGTTCGGAAAAGTGATAGACAAGCAAATAATTTTCCACGATTTTGTTTTCGTTTTTTTTTTTTTTTGATAAATATTGACTTTAAAATGAAAATCAGATGAGAAAATAGAACAAGGAAAACTTTTAGAGATTTGAAGAACAAAAAAAAAAACAATAAATGTGAAAGATTTTAATCGTTTCTTTATTTTCTTTTTCTTTCGATTATTTGTTTTTTGAAATTGCATTGATTTTGTATAATTTATTGGATTTATTGTTTTGTTTAATTACGTAAAAAAATTGTTGATTTTGAAATTATGAGAGACGAAGAAAATGTGAAATTGCCAAGCCTCCTCATTAGTAATGAGCTCTATCATTTGAATAGGGACACGAAGGAAACGTGGTTAGCCATACTATATATTCGAAATTTTGTTCTTTCAGCCATGTACAATGTTCTTCTTACTATTTTTATTATAGCCCAGTCAATGGGTACTTTTATCTTGCAAAAGGTATAGGAAACTTTATATTTGGCATGATTGTTCAGTTAGGTGAGTTATTGAAAATTCCAAGTTTTCGACCTTGGGGGGTGCCGCTCGCACCCCACACCGGGTTAAAGGGGTGGAAAATCGCTTTTTCGCGATTATCTCGTTACTGGTGTGAGATACGATAATTGAGGTTGCTTAACACATTTTTTTTAAAGTTTATAGTTTTGAAGCTACAGTGCGTAGAAAGTGAGCATTTCATCAAATTCTTGGAAAATTTTATTTCTGAACGAAATTTCTCGCTGTTTATTAATTTTTTACTCTTATACTTTACCCCTTTGCACACCACCGTAGAGGCAGAGTAATAGGGCGCATTTTTTCATCGCGGTATCCCCAGTAGGCATAATCCACGAAGCATTCATCATCTTGTTGAAGATAATTAATGATTTAACTGCTTCAAGCTTCTTGTATTCAGTGAAGTTCTGGAACAGCTAATGTTGAAGAATATTGTTCGTCAGAGATTGTGGACTCTCCCTGAGAATTTTCCTCTTGCTCTTCAGGATCATAACCATAATCATCTGGCATTTGTAAAGCCAAAAATTGGTTGATTTCAGGTGGTTCCCCAGCAATCGGGTATTATTTCCGGAATATTATTACACTAAATTCCTGTGCAAGTGGCGCATATAATCGAACGTTTCAAGCCTGCGTTTCTACAACAACATATTGTCCCATTTCCTTTTTTACATTTATATGAAATGCCTTTTAATAGAACTTCGGGTGCAGGATCGTTCATCATAAGTATTGGAGTAAGGCCAAATTTACTACTTATCCATCCCCAATCAGCTGCATTCTTATATTTGTTGTACCATAATTGAACTTGATGGTAGGTCCGTAAAGAATGATATCGTGCAGCATCGCTTTCAGGAGGGAAAGAGATCTATGTACATTTATTTATTGTTTAGGATTTAATAAAATTTAATAAATTTTCAGAGCCCAATTTAGGGCGAGTTTTCGAAAATATTTCAAATCAAAACATTTTCTATTTTTGGTGCATGTAATAACTCGAACGAACGCAAATAATCAAGATTCGGTTTCAAATTTTATTTTGAAAAAATTTGGTTTTTTTTTATTTCTTTGTGAAAAATTATTTGAAAAAAAAAAAAAATTAAAAAAAAATGTCTCGAAAACAATATTGGACACATCTCATCCTTACACTAGTCGCAAGTTAACTATCGTTGGGAGTAGATGTGTCGTTTTTTAAGGGAGTTTTTTTTAAGTGAGTTTTTTTATGAGTGATTTTCGAGTAATTTTTCTTTATTCGAAATAATTTTTTTGAGTGAGTTTTTTATGAGTTTTTTTTTTTTAAACAAAGAATTCTGGAGTGGAATTGTCAATGAATTGTGATTGCTGGGCTATCGATCGGGTATAAAGAATTAGAAATGATTGAAAATATTTAATTTTTTCCTATTTTTATTGCTGATACGAAATAAGTCATTTTTATAGGACGGTTTCCTGATGTACGACGAAAAAATCAGCCATTATTTAACACGACGTCCTTGGGATTCTGCCTCAAAGAAGCAACCCTAACACTTCAATAAAAAAAGCTTCATATTTTAAAACTATCTGGTATTCCTTATTACCTTATTTCTTTGGTTCTAAACGAAGTAAGCTACAAATATGTTATAAATTATTTTATCTTCATTGATTTCTACTAAACCATACAATTCCAACTATATTTTTAAACCATACAGATTTAATTATTTGAATACACAACGCCTGAAACACGTACAATATAGTAATTTTATTTTTTTCTTAACATAAATATAAGTATGTTTTTTTCTCATTTGTAAACTTTCTAAAATATATAGAACTCGGATTACCAGAAATATTATCTTAATTTTCAGTTCTCAAACAAAATTTTAAAAATCCTGAAAAAAGGATGAAGAAAAATTTATATTTTCGTTCGTAGATAAAATTTCTATTTAACAATTCGTTAACATCTGTAAATATTCACACATGTATTTCACAGATCCGACGAGCGTTATGTGTGCACAAGAATCTAAGGAAATGATTTGGTCCAGAATTTTCTGAAGGATTTACCGGATTTTTATTACACAAGTAGAGAGTTTTATGATTAGACATATGAAAATGAATAAATGTAAACAAAAGAAAAGAAG
Source organism: Xylophagus ater (assembly GCA_963422695.1). NCBI lineage: Eukaryota > Metazoa > Arthropoda > Insecta > Diptera > Xylophagidae > Xylophagus > Xylophagus ater. Next base: position 1,775,266 of record OY730478.1, read on the forward strand.
GATTTTATAAGATTTAAAAAAAAATGTTAAAAGGATTCAAACAGTTTTTAAGAAAATAATTTCAAAACAAAAAAAGAAAACTCTGGAACTAATGCATTTTCACAACCAAAAAAAAAGTTATTTCAATTGAAAGGAAATGCAACTAAAACCCCTTTTTTTTATATAAAAAGAAAGATCCTTTCTTGTATATGCGGGCACAATATGTAACTCTAGTTTGTAGATTGCTACATAAATGTATTTGCAGAGACATTATAATGTCAACGTTCGTATAACAGTTAGGGAGAAAAAATTGTGGTGCCTAAGTAGTTTCTAAGAGGCCTTCATATGTTTCTTCTTCATATATTCTCTCCACTTGTAGAACATCTATATACACTTCGTAGTTCTAGTTTTCAGAACAAAAAACAAACGTTAACTAAACTAAAAATATTTACTATGTATATGCGGATATATACGTATGATATTTGAAAAATTGTATGGTTGAAACATTTAAGGTACATAAGTTTTCAAGAATAGTGAAATCTGAAATTTATGAAGTTTGTTGTAAAAGAAAAAATGATAATAAAATACACAACGCGATTATTCTAAAGGACTTCATAGGTTTTTTTTTACTTCCGCATTAAGATTAAATAAGTATAAAATAACATATATAAGGGACACTCTATTCATTGAGAGACTGCGCATGAAAACACCCAAAAGTTCAACTTATTATAAAACCTATTGCAGAGTATATTTAACATAAAATTCAGTCACCCTGATTTTCAATATAGGACTAATTTTTCCGCATATCTCCTCTGCTGGACCCGCTAACATATACATTTTATTATAATATAATATTTAAGTTATATCGACCGTCCGTCCGTCCTTGTACAAGATAACTCAAAAACGCCTTGTGCAATTTTGATGAAATTTATAACGTCAGTTGGTTATTCTTTAACTCAATTTGGTATTCCATTTCAACCAAAAATGGGCCGAGGTGGAGGTAAGTTATAAAGCAAAAACTAGTTGACCAGAAAGTTTTATCGTATTTTTTTGGTTTTCCCATTTAATTGGAAATTTTGTACACCAATTTTATTGAAATTTTGTCCATACGTTGACTACATAAATAGGCGTCGTTTATTAATTCACGCATCTCATGTTGGACTGCTATGAAATGTTGGTTTTGAGCATTTCAGTTTTTATTAATTAAAAATGTAGAAATTATTCAATGATTATTTAATGAATTTTAATTTTTGTTGGATTCAATTTAAAATAAATGAATTTTCATAAAAATTAATATTTTATGTGCAAATCAATAACGTGAAGTTTTTCAATGGAAATTCCAAAATTATAAAAAATATTAAATCATATTTTGCATATGGAAATATGTGAACGAATTATATAAAAAAAAAAAAAACTAATAAATATTTAATGAAAAAACATCAAGAGATAAATAACTTAATTAAATTGGTTTATTTGTTTTTAATTTTTAATATCTTTAATATCGTTTCTTTCGATATTATTTGTGAACAAATCAAAAAAAAAAAAAAACTTTTCTTCGTTTTCAATAAAATTTCCAACAATCTTATTTACAAAAACGAAAATTCATTTTCATTTTTCCTATTTACAGGATGAAAATCAATTTATTCTTTTCCGTTTGGTGATGTTTTCTTGAGATTGCTTCCTTTAAGGATTTCTTTAAAAAGAAAAAAATTCCCTTAAAGTGTCAATTTACAATTTCAATGAAACCAAACTCCATATTTTCTTCAAAACATGTACAAAAAAAATACACCCATTTCGGTTGCCCGTTGTATTTCAGTATATCAATATTTTGACAAACGAAAAAGTACTAAAAGTACTAAAAGTACTAACAAAATAATGCTTTTTTCGAATTTTTCTTTTCTTTGATATTGAAATGAACTCATTTTTTTAAAATTTAATTCTAATTTTTGATTCATATAGTTTTCTTTATGAGAAATATCTATTTCTTTCTGATTTTTCTAATTTACAATTACTGTGTTCCTAGAACACATGACATAATCTTAGATCGAGATTATTTACGATAAATACAGATAGAATTGTTTGATAGCGGAGTTATATATGCATAATAACCACAATTTTCAAAGCTTTCGAACATAGAAACTTTACCACACTCAATGAGAAAACTGGGAAAACGACTAACCGTTGCTACTAAAATAATGTTGCAGTACTTATAATTTAAAATTTGAAAACTGTCAGCAAAATTTTAGATAGAAGTTACATCCATTTAGGAGTCAAAATCATATCTTAGGAAAGACGTCCATTAAATTTAGTTCTCTAAAAATATGAATCGGATCACTATGGTAAGTTTCTTATTTGAGTGCAAAATGAGACTACTTTTTTGTATCTTCAAATTCAATAAAATATTCAAAAAAAAAATATTCTTCAAAATCAATTTTACAGAAGATGCAATTTAACCAATCCATCCGATCGATACAAAAATTATGAAATTGATAAGATTTAACATTTAAAGTCTCCAGTAATATTTCAAATTGATAATTCTTAAGGAAACTAATTTCATTATTGTTTAATTTACTTCTCTCAAAATTTAATAAATGAAAAGCACAAATTTAAATCCAATAAGAATTTTGTAACAAATTTAATGGAAATGGACGAAAAACAGAAGAAGTGAGAAGAGATGTTACTAATCTGTTCAAATCTGTATATTAGGAAAATCCAATTTGTTTTAATAATATAAGCTAAAGTATCTATCGTCTTGGTTATTTCATCTTGAAATTTGATTAAATCAATTAAAAGTGTCTTGTTCTAAAGCTTTCAATTGTGTTTGAAGTTTGACATTTCTCCTTTAAGATCTTTTGAAGATACGATATAGATCTATTCATCTATGAATATAATTTTATTTATCTATAACTAATCTAATTTGATTATTCGTAACAAATTTCCTTCTGTTTTTACATAATTGTGTACAAATAAAAGGTAAAAAAAGGGTGTTCAATAGATTAAACTCAAAATTATATAAAATTTATTTTATCTTTTTATAGAAAAACTTTTATAACTGAAGTGTCAATAAAAATCAAAAATATAGATAAGAATAGTATATGTGTGTATATGACTAAATGCTTAAAGTACGGATAAGAAAAGAGTTCTTAAATATTGGAGTATGCTTATATTATACTCGGATGTACTATATGATAAGAAAAATCATAAAAACATAAATCATGTACATAGCAGAAATGCAGTCGTCCCAAAGTGTATTGGAAAATAATATCTTTAGTTTGTGTGACTTGAGAACATTTCATCGATTGAATTTTTTTCAAAATGTTAATATATAATTGAGAATAAATTCAGGAAGTCGTTGGCATATCCAAAATTATATAATGACGTTCAAAATCGATTTCCTGAGGTGTAAATCCATCATTATTAGAAAATTTAAATTAAATTTATTTCGGTCCAGTAAATTAATGATTTTAGAAAATTTTGTGTTTATACTAGAAAAATTTCCATTTGAAAAGAGTGAATTTACGAAATGCAAATAAATTCTAAACGACTAATATGACCAATGAATCTTCTCCCTTCATATATTTTCTGATAACGGGCAATTTTTAGGTCGTAGTAGACTACTTACTGTCTAGTAATAGCATGTTCAACAGCCTGAAGAAAATACTAGAGCTAGTAAAAGTTTACCCTTGTTCTTTCTGATTTTGCCTGGTAGCTTAATTATCAGAAAATTCTTTTTGATGAGAACAAATGACAACTCTTTAGGCGAATCATTGATAATTGAAACACCGTTTTCTCATTAGGTAAAATAAAAACCAATTATTATCAAAATACGTTATCTATATAATGTAGTGTCTACACATGACTTTTTCAGTTAGCGAAACTGTTCTGTTTGGTAAATGTCCTGTGTAGGCCACACATTTGATGGACATAAATTTCTATTGTTAAGCCGCTTAAGGCCAATCTCCACACAGCCGACATCCTATTCTGACGAGAAAAATCAGAAAAGTAGAAAGAGATGGACTTTTGCAATTTACGCTAGGATTGATCGAATAAAATCATCAGGGTCCCCACACAATTTTTAATATTATGGGAAATTTAAGAACATTCCCTTTCATTTTATAGGAAAATGTAGTACCAAATTATGTTTTCAGACTTTATCATAAGGCTTAAATTCCTATCACATCTAAAAACAAGCTGTAATGCAAAACGACGAAACTTCTATACGTATGTTCAAATCACGTTACCTTCCGAAAGCCCTTCTAAAAGAAAGCTGTATGAATATGGGAATTCAGAGTGTACGTGGTCCTTAGTTAATCACAACATTTGTTGTGATATACAGACAGACAGACATTGGATAAAAATGATTGCAAACCATTTAGAATCTTATAAAACGTGGAGATTTGCAAAACAAATTTTTTTATTTTTTATATACTTCGTATAGAAGTTAAAAATTTAACTTGCGTAACCATAAAAATCCATTCGTCATAGAAAAACTTCCTATAAGAAAATTTGGTAGTGTGTGACGATATCGTGTATTATTATTGTGAGAGTATGCAAATGCAGATGAAAACCCATAAATCAGATGAACAAGTTTATCTGCGTTTGAGGGGAATCATCTGGCAGATGAAGTATCAGATGGGGAAATTTCAACTGCAGACGACAAAATTCGTAGGATGATTGTTTCTCTCTTTCTGTTTAACTAAATTTTGCATAAGTGCATCCCTTACTTTTATCAGAATAGGATGTCGGCTGTGTGTAGATTGGCCTTTACGGCACGTTTTAAATCAATTGCTTGTTTTTGTTTCTCGCTCAATGAAATCGTTCCAAATTGACAACATAATATGCCCAGAAAAGAATTTCTAAAATAAAAATTGCGTCCGTTTGACATTTTGATTAACATCAAATAGTATGTAAGAGTATATCAAAACCATTTGCTAAGTAGTTTCCAAATGGGTTCTTTTTCTTACAGTAATAAGATTTAAAATATCCTAATTTTCCCTAACAAATTTTGTTCTTCAGGCACCTGCATATTTTGTAACTACTGCTTTACGGAGTATACTGAACGTATTTGTTTTTTTCAATTCCTGAAACGTAGTTTTTCCTCTTGATCGATATTGTATTTTCTTTTACCTTTAATTATATTAAATAGAATCACTTTTGATTGATTCGATCAAATCAAGAGAGTAAAAAAAAAAACTGTACTATCAAATAGATTGCACTGAATGCTGTAACAAAAATTCAATATAATGTTGTTTTTGCAGTGAAGGATGTTCAATCTTTTTCTCAAAATAAAATATGCCATTCGTATTGAAATAGCTTCTCAAATCAAAATGATGTCATTTACTTAAACTTTTAGATATCTCGACAGTTTTATTCTATTTGTGTGTGTGTGTGTGTACTGTTTTAGTTCCCTTTTTCCTTAATATTTTGGTGTACATGAATTTGTTGGAAAATGTTTACCACTTAAATATCTCGAACTAACATTCTAATCAATCAACTTAGAAAATGGTATGCTCTATATCCTAAAACAAAAATCTTTGGAATTTGTCTTCTCCATATACAATGCAACGTCCTTTCTATCTATTCAACAAGCAAAAGTTCCATGTTTTTGAGATGTTAACTATATATATATATATAGGTATATTTAACATCTGTGTTTAAATTTGAAAAAGAACTTCTTGTTATTGTCTTGTCTATCAATCTTAAAGTATTCACATCGATCAGACAACCATTTTAAAAGACATAACTGATGTTAAAAATACTATTACATTTCTTAAAATCGAGTTTATATTGTACTATATTAGTTTTTACTATACAATTTTTTTGCTTTAGTTCTTAGCCTCAATTAAATAATACTACACATTCATATTACTTGTTTATGTTAAAAACAAGGTAATGCATAAAAATATTCCCCAAACAGATATAATTTTACCAATCTCTTACATATTTTTACCTTTCCCAAATTACCACATAGGTATTTATATATATATATATATAAAATTCTTTCCTTTTTCCCTTTTTTCTTTTTAAATATTATGCTAACAAATCGAGATTTTGGTATTTGAGATTATATAATCTTTAGTTTCATATCAATACAATACCCGACAGATCAAATGATTTTCCTTTGGTATGCCATAAGTCTGTAGCATTCCAGATGAGAAAATACTTTGAAAAATTCATTTGATTTTTGTTTACTTGTTGATGTTATTTCATTACAGATTTTCACATTCCTATAAATGCACTTACGTTTTCCTCTTTCGATTAGTTTTATATGAATTAATTTTTAAACAAGAAAAATATCCAATAATAATGAATATGTCAATAAAAAAAAAAAGAAAATAACTAAAATACAAAGAAGAAAAAAAATATGGATACAATAAATGGTATATAAAAGGAGTCCTTCAGTAAAAGCTATTTAATAGCATCCCAAAGGTTGTTATCATAAAAAAACATAACCATAGGGAAAATCCGGAGAAAAAAATACACAAATTCTATTTAACTACAAAAATACCTACGCACTTTGAGAAGGTCCTACGGAAGCAAAAAAAAAAAAAAAAGGATAAGCTCTACATACATAAGTATTGCTCAAATGTACTTTGTTGGGTATAATATGAATGGGAAAACATTTTTTTATATTACTGCCGCTCATCATTTGATATTATCATTGTAAGAACTGTCTAAACAACCGTACCTGAAATATTATTGTGATGTAGAAATGATAATTTTTAATTAAAAATTTAATATTATATCTGAATTCATCAAAGAAAAAATATTAACACTTCGGGTTAATTAACGCTGCCAACCATGGTGGTTCCCTATATTCCCTATATTAATCTCAGAAAACGATCAAAAAAGACATTTGATTTTAACTACTTTTAAACTACAGAAATAGCAAAAATGTATGCTCTGAGACATCGATTCTTAAACTATAAGTCGCGAAAATCCAAGTCAACACTTGAATTTCAGTTTATATGTTATTTCACAAACGCAGAATATTGTTACGTCGTTATTCGTTATAAATAATAACACTTTTTAATACCTGGGGTCGTGCAAAATCTAGTGATGAAAAATGGGGTCATGAGTGAAAAAAGTGTAAAAACCCATGCTCTGAGATGCTATGAACAAGTGAGATTCCTCTGAAATCCGATATTAGAAGTTGAGAGTGTGAAAACGAAACTTGAATTATTTCGTAATAAAAAGAAACTTTAATTTCTATTTTATTTTGTATTTTTTATTTTATCAAGAAATATGTTCGTTAAACTTTAAAACTTTATTTAGAAAACTTTTTCTTAAGATTTTAATAAAGAAATATAACCCATTCAGTACCATGCTTGAAAAGTTTTCTTTTTCTAGTTCAAGGTTGATATTATTGGGTCAAAATTCGTTTTAAACTATATCCAAATAATTAGTAGAATCAAAATACATACAAGAAAAAAACATAACCCTTTTAAAAACCTTGAAATTGAATTATAAGGATGCTAAAATTATAGACAAAAATTCGAATAAACGCTGAAAATATACTACAACCGAGAATATTCTATTATATGGCATATATATAAGTCCATCGACCGTCATAAGAGTTTATTTTTCATAAAGTTCATCGCCATAGAAGATTTATCGCCCATTAAACAATCGGCATTTTTACCCATATTTGAAAATACTACCCTTCGCCATTTTCATTGTGCTAAACCACTTATTTGTAACATATTCAAGAAAACTACAAAATACTGTTGATATTTTCATTATATTATAGCACCACATTCACTAAACATATTCTCGAAGATATACAAGGTATCTCAAATAATAACTAGTAAAACTTGACAAAATATGGCGGTTTTTAATTATAGAAACTATTCTATCTACTAGGTAAAATTAGTTTTCCTTGTTTTATATAATTTTAATTTTTCGTTATTATTAAAAACTTCATATTGGCTGATGTGGTATTTGTTCATGAGATTTTTAATGGTGCCATCGATGCTTCCTCTATTTTAGACAAAATCCACCTTAATACAAATATTTGTTCCTTAAGATCTGTGGAGTTGTTTAAAATCAATTTTCACCGAACTAACTAGAACCAATTTCTAGAATGTTATGCGAGGTAAATTCAAATGTACAAGTTTTTGACTTTTTCCTCAGCAAGGCAAGCTGAAAAAGCTTTTATATATAATTATTAGCCTCCTTTTTAAACTAACTTTTATGTGACTGCCTTCCCTTTTCTTTTCTCTGTTGAACCCAAATTATAGAATGCAAAATTTGAAAGAAAATTAATGTCATAAATTGTTTTCAAATTTCTTTGATGAATAATCATACTTTAACACGACAGACATGTTATAAAGATACACATTAAAATGTTGAAACACCTTGTATATAAGACTATATGGTATATACGGAAAATTCTTAAGAAAAACACTGAAAAAACAAAATAAAGTGGAACATTCACCCTTTTAATATAGAAAAAACATGATTATAAAAGCAAGGACTAAATTTCGTCTAAAAGATAATCTTGGTTTTTGTTTGTATGTGGAAAGGCCAAGATAGGATTTACGAAATGAATCAAGGATACATGTTTAGAAAAGCATCCAGCTCAGGCATACGTTCAATAATTGTAAAAATTTATATATGAAATAGGTTTCTCTTACCTGGTAAATAGATTAAAAGTCCTAATCCGAATGCAGTCCAGAATGCAATTGGTGTCGGCGCATGCAGATAACTCATAATTGCAAGTAATAAGTGCATTATTTTATTCTATTACTTTTCTCTTTAATTAGTAATTTTAGTCGCTTAATTTTTATATGCGGATGTGTGTGTGTGTGCATATATGAAATAAATAAATTCGGTGAATTTGAATTTGCAATTTAATGCAATTTTATTTATATATGTATATTTTTTTAAATTTCTTATTCAATATAATATATACGAAGGAAAGAGTCGATACCAAAAAGAAAAAAAAAAATTCTTGGAATCAGGAAAGAATTGAGATTTTTTCAAAAATTTAGATATATATATAGTATATAATATTAGTAGGTTTAATTTGTTGTCTGCACACCATCATTATTCACCTATTTCGGAAATTCCTTCCCTTTTGTTGAATGAACATGTTTATTAAAGTAATTTTTAATAATTGCTACTGATAATGATTTTGAACGTATTATTCTATTTTTATTATTATTATTATTATTATTATTATTATTATTATTATAATTATTATCGATTATTTTATTAATATTAATACTAGATCGTACACACACACACATAATACTATCACAATTAGTAATTAAAATCGAAATTAAAATGATTTTATTTATAATTTTGGTGTTATTAGTTGCAGGTATTATTTTGATAGGACTAATCGTAGTTAAAATAGTAGTAATACCAACAAAAATAATTTTTCTCATTAACATAAATAATAAGGTAACAAAATTTTGGGCGATGACCATTGAACTTTAAAAAAATACAAAAATAAAATTAAATTCATTTTATCATTGTAAAAATCCATTATGATTCTTTTTCTGTGTATTTTGTGGTGTCAGAAGTGGGATATTTTTTTATTTTTTTTTTAAACTATGTTTATTTATTTTTGAATTATTTATAATTAATTTTAATAGAAGTGTTATTTAAACACTAAAATATTTATTTATTTTCTCTTTTTTTTTTAATTGTTATATGTTTTTATTAATATTTGTATTTATTTTTTGGTTTATTTTTGTTTGATTAAATTAAAAAGAATTCAAATTATAAGTGCACACTTTATAAAAAAAAAAAACAAAGAAAGAACAAAATTATTCACTAGACGCGACTACTTTTTTGAGTTTTCCAATAGAGGAAAATTAAATCGAGGAAATGAACCAACAATTTTTGAATACGTTTCTTGATAACTAAACGTTTTTTTATTTATGCTTATCGTTTCTTTTATAATTCATGGCATTTTCTTTAACATTTTCATTTCTTTCGAATGTGAAATATATTAAACTAATAAAGGAAAACCATGTAAATGAGCAAAAAATACGCGAAAAAAACCGCACAATTTGATTTTCAATATAATTTAAGCGTTTGTATTTTGATGATTTTATAATTTTATTTGGTGTTTTTCATATTTTGATGATTTTTATTAAAAATAAAATTAACCAAAAAACTAAAAAAATTAAAAAACAAAAATAAATAAAAAGTAATTAATTAAGTTTTAAGTACATATTTGAGTATGTTTTGTGTTTTAATGTTTTATTTAATAGAGCTTTTTTTTAGAATTTATATTTTATTTACTTATTTAGTTTCAATGTTTTATTTAATATAAATTTATTTATTTATTTTTATTTTTATTTTGTTTTATTTATGTTCATTTTAAATATATTTTTTTCATGAATGTCACATTATTCTGTTTGATTTGTTAAAACCTAAAATATTTAAAATATTTTTTAATTAATTTTCGTTTTTTTTTTTAAGAAATATGAATTTTATTTTAAAATTAATGTAAAAATGATTATTTGTGTAAAGAAAAAGTGTTGTTTATTTAAAACATAAAAGAAAAAACTGACCTAATATTTTTGTGTGTTTTTCTCTATATATGTGTTTTTTGTTATAATTGAATTGTTTTCTAACATTTGTAGTGTTTTTTATTTGAATGGAAAATGTATTTTTGATTTAAAAAGAAAACACACTAACACAAAAATATAAATAATAACAAAAATTTGTTTTTTTGCGTGTTGTTTAAAGAAAAATAAATTTCAACAAATTTTAAAAAGAAAACATAAGTAATTTTTTTTAAGTGTTAAAAAAAAAATTAATCTCTCTCTCTCCAGCCAAAAATTCAATTTGGGCTTTTAACTATATAATTTCTTTATAATTTTTAACAAATTTAATAAGCGTTTTAATTAAATTTCTAATTTTATATTTTTGTTCGGCCATTCTTTATTATTTTATATTATTTTTCTTTTGTTTTAATTGTTTATATTTTCGGTTCTATCGAAGAACACACACAATTATATATTATAAAGTGCAAGTTCCTTTTTCTAATCCATTTTAATGCAGATTACTTTTTAATTTAAGAAAAAACAAGAAATCACACAATTAGTTCACTTAATAAATTTATAATTTATACAAAACAAAAGTTAATTTTTAAAATCACATTATACCAAAAAAAAAAAGACTTTATTTTTTAATTAAAACGAATCCGAATTAATCGTTTAGATATTAATGAAAATTAAAAATATACCTAAAAGAAATAAATCAAAAGAAAATAATATAAAAATTGTATTAAAATTTTTTTTTATTAAACTCTTAACACAAAAATCCACCAAAAAAAAATTGTATAAAAATAATTTAATTAAAATTCAGGATAAATCAAAAGAATTTATCACAGGAAATTATGAGACATAATTTTTGTAATTATTACTGTACTTTTGGTTATTTCACGACTGATAAAAAACAGATAAAAATTTTGTAATATTATGAAAATGGAAAATTATATTCTATATAGGATAGAAAAATCATAATTTGTGTTCCGAAGAAAAAATATGAAAAGCAGATAAAACTGATAATTTTCTTTTATAATAATTTTTGAAATTAACTTTTTTCACTATTTTAGAAAACTAATAAAACAAATTTAATGATTTCAAAAAAAAAAAAAATAGGAAGTTAATAATGAATAATAAGAATAAAATGTTGGTATTTAGATAAAAATTCGAGAGAATATGACCCGACACGATCAAGCCAACGTTCTGTACTGAACAAAATCACAAGAAATATATTAAATAAGTATTTTCCAAAAAAAAAAGAAAATGCATATTGGAAAATAAACACTATGAAAAAAGAAAACAGGAAAAGAGAAAAGAAAATTCAAGAAAATAAAGAGCGATATAAGAGCGTTTTCCATTATTTATTATATATATATATATGTTTTTTTTCTTTCTTAAGTATCGCAAAATTCAAATTAAAAAGGATTTGCTTTCCAAAATTTTTACCATTATTTGAATTTATTGTGAAACTTTACTAAATACACTCAAAAAAAGTTCTTATAATCACACAACAACAAAAATTATCTTCTCTGTTTTGATTGTTTTTTTTTAAGGATACACATATATATATGCATATACCTAAATTCCTGGATACGTTATCATTCATGGACCAGAAAAGAAAATACAGGAAAAATTAACTATAGTCTAACTGCCTTTAGATGCAGTCGTTTGCGTGCGCAATTTGCAAATATTACCCGCGGTATATTTTGTGAGAGGAATCGAAATTTAGAACTCTTTCTCTTCTAAAGTAAAGCACATGTTTTCAAATAATTCTATATTTCCAAAAAAACCAAAAAAAAAAAAAAAAATAGCTTTTTCCAGCATCCTTCATCCTTTTAAAGATTCCTGAGAATTCTGTGTCTATAATATGTATGTATGCACTGAACATATTTCAATGTCGTTCATCTTGATAGTATTAGAAATAAGTATCAGGAATATATTATTACTTCCTTATGTTTACATTTTCTAGGCGACAAAAAAAAAAAAAAAACTGAAGAAAATTCCAATTTTCCCAATATTACTAATACAAAAAATAACAATATTCCAATGTAAGAAGAAGATCTTGCTCATATATGTAAATGTAAAATGAAATAATTTTCACTATAATAAAATTTAGTTCATCATATTTGTTTTATGTTTGATATGTTGTGTCTTCATGAAACTTTTATTCTTTAACATGTAAAATAATCTCTAAAAAAAATTTCTTTTACAAAATTTTCCACATTTCCTTGTTCCTTTTGTACAAGTAAAATTTTTTCTCTCTTTTCATTGATAAAATTTTGCCTTTTAAATGCTATTATGTAATAGTTAATAGTGTAGTTTTTCCTTCCTTCTTTTTTCTTTATTTTTACATATACGAATATGTATGACAAAACTTACGAAAATTTGTTACATACATGAAGAAAAAGTGCAAAAATGCATTCATGTAATAACTTAGTGTTTTTGTAATTATTTATAACAATGGGAAACAAAAATTATGAAAACAACATTTTCCTTTTGTAAATAAACTTCCTTAAAAAAAAATGGGTAATTTAAAGAAAATTTCAACATTTTCCATACTTTTACAAAAAATGAATTAAATGCATTTGGATTGAAAGGAAAAATTAATTGAAAAATGACGAAATTAAATTAAGAATACTTCAAAGTGAAATTTCTGGAACAAGAAATAGAACTACTTAAAAATCTTGTTGAAACTTTTAATTGTTGCGAAACAATTCGTTCAGTAAATTTTCACAAATTTAAATTATATTATTATAATTAAAATAAAACCCATTTAGCTCATGTGCCACAAATGGTAGTAGCATAGTACCAACACTTTTATATAACCCAGAAATACTTTCTGATGCCATTGTCGTACAATAACAATCGACAACTTCATAACTGGTTCAAATGGGTACAAATGAATAACCAATATATATTGTAATTATCAATAATTGCCTTGCAATTTCAATCACGTGAATTAGCACGTTTTTGTTCTTCTGTTTCATCGTAATAACATACGAATTGAGATTCCTTTTACAATATGACTGAGAAAAGAAAAACAATCTGAATATATCTTATGTTATTTCTAATGAAACGCTTGTGCCAACTAATGTCCAAACTGGTAATATATTGCCTGCTTTGTGTTGTCGTGAAATCCATAATAGAAAACTTTGAAGACTTTAGAAGAAATATATTTGGTTCATCACTGCCAATATCACCAAAGGTATAAATGAGTAAAGATATGTAAAATGCTAAAGAACTTTTATTAAACATGAGTTAATTCTTTGAATACAGATTCATAGGAAAAGTGGTTATCTTATTTATGACAAAATTGAAGTATTTTTCTGCATTTTACTAATTTTGTAATTAATAAAATAGAATTTAAATATTTAAAAATATTGTTTTTGATGAAATAAAAGTATAATTTGAAAATACGACCATAAAGAACAGCACTAACACTTCAATTTAAAAACTTAATTTTTTAAAACTACTTATTTTGTCTTCTTTTGATATCATTAATTATATTCAATCTTATGGCAGGAGCTTTAAGGTCCTTAAAGCTTTTCCAATAAGATCTACTGTAATTTACTCAGATTATATAAAAGCTTTTTTAAACTTTCGACGTCTTCTTGAAACTACTTGAAACTGTTATACAATCCCATATTTTCAAAATAAATAAGTGAATACATAAACCACTTTCAAAAAGCTTTCCATTGACAGTTTCTGAAATTCTTTTCTTTTCCTAGAAAAATATTTACCAATTTTACGAATTTAAATTATAATAATATTTAACATAGATAAAAAAAATTAATCATGAACTGAAATTTTTCGAATTTATTTTTAAATTCGCTAATAAATTTTGTAATATATCGTTTTTTTCTTAAACTTGTCTAGATAACTTCCGATATATATTTTCCATATAACGTAATGATATGGGGTCTACAAATTGCATATATTTAGGCATACTTATTTTTCGAAAGAAATTTGGCATATTTAGTTTTTATGAGATTTATTTTTCACAATTATAATATAAAAGATAATTATAAAGCTGTGATCAGAATAAGAGCATAAGAAAATACTACGGGTCAGAAAACATACCGCAACGCACATCCTGAAACTGTAAGAAAAGGTACAAATTTGAAAGAACTTTTCCTCTAAGGAAGACATCTTGGCTTTTCTTTTAAAACATGGTTTCTGGCTTATATGAAATTTAGTATTGAATGGAATACCATACCACAAGAACATCACCTGAAACGCATGTATTCTTAAAGGTTCAATAAAAAGGCAAGTCTTATATCTTCAAAAGAATATCCCAATATTGTAATAACAGAAAAGAATAAGAAAAAATGTGTAACGCGTAAATAAGATAAAATAATTAAGAAAATATGGTAAAACTTAAACCCAATCAATTTTTAAATATTTCACAACATAACACTGGATAAAGATTAAAAATAATACAGTCTTAATAATGAAATCCCCCTCAAAAAGAAAATACACAGATTGCACATAATTCATACCATTACACCTCAAGTGGCCTTGCATAAGATCTACTTTTATGTTGCATAGAATCTTTTTCCATATTTATTCTTCATTTGAATTCCATCAGAAGTTTTTTCATAAAGAATTTTTCATTCGAATATGGATCCCACATCAATTATATTAATTCCATACAAAATGTTACATATGTTTATTCTATTTTAAATTAGTTCAAGATTTTCTGATCATCATTATTTAAATATGGAAACATTTTCCAGGCCATAGAATTTCTTATCTTCTTCCACTAATTATGTTTTGCGATTTTCTTATGCTTTTCGAAGTATTAAATCTTACCAGAGATGAACTTTAAACCGTCCTACAAGTAGTAAAATGTTCGATTATATTATAACTATAATCATCATCCCTTTTGGGAACTGGACCTCCTCTGGATCTGTATATTATAAATCTCGAAAGATATTTTTATAAGAAAATACATTTCAAGTGGTCGAGACTTTGGGCATTATATTTTGGTTTGTTCTTTCCACAATGATTATTTATTATTCATTTTTTTTTTTTGTTCAGTTTACTCTTGTAATTTATTAATTGCTTAATATGCCCATTTCCTTCCTAATGGATGTTATGATTTGATCGACTCTGGTCAGTCAACTGGCAACTGTTTATTTTGTAGGTTCATCTAAACATTAGTTTTTTGTTGCATCTAGGAATTATCAAAAGTGTCTGGTGACCTTACAGAGTATCAAGAAAATATATATATAAGTAATTAAAAATACAAAATATTCGAGCACCAAGTGAAATTACATCCATAATTAGCTAAAAGATGTCAAATGAAGAACGAAAATCACGATTATCGGTCGTCAAATTTTTAGAATTGGTAAATTCTTTTCGATATTTTGAATTTATAAATCTTTATTTATAATTTGGTAGGCATTTGCGATCGCTTGTTTGGTTCTACATTATTATAGTTACAATGATGGTGATGTTGTAACATCATTTCTTACGACAGGAACATTTACTGGATTTATTCTAATTGTTTTGGGAGTTTTTGCTGGTTTGTATTTAAAATTTCACTACCAATAAATAATATTTAATTATTTCGATTTATAGGTGTTTTAATGAAATCACCGATTAATAGAAGAATTGATATATTCTTTAGTTGTGTCGGATGCAGTTTATTTATTACGTCAGGAGTTCTACAAATTGAGGCATGGGAATATTCATTTCGAACACGTACACGTGATTTAGCTATTATTAAAGCTTCATTGGCGATAATAAATGGTGTTATGTTTGGTTTCGATGCAATATTTACATTTCGCGATAAATAATTGAAATTCTTTAATAATATAAATTAATTTAAAAAACAAAAAAAAAACATAATAATGAGAAAATTTTGTTCGGGCAATAAAACAAATAAACATAATATTGAAATTTAAAGAAAAGAAAAGAAAATTTTTTACAAATTTATTTTTAGTGTGTACAAAAGAAAAATAAAAATTTTATAACATTAAAAAAAAAGTTTTCTCATATTTCTAGAAGTGCAATTTTAAGCGTGTGTCCTTTAAAAAACTTCCAAAATATTTTCGAAATTATAATCAAATGGAAAATACAATTCGATTGTGTTTAACAACTTCAAAAATAAACATTTTCTTTTATATTCCATTCAAATACCAAGAAATTTCAAGGTAATAAGATTGAGTAATAAAAAGAAACTATACATATATAAATACCGCCAGTCAAAACATATAATATAACTATAGTACCTTAGTTAGTCATAATTTACGACTTACTAAAGTAACTGGATGCTTTCATACCGAAATACCGAATAACCTTCTTAGGCCAATTTCATTCCAAAGAATTTATGGTAAACGTGTATCCACCAAAATAGAACATTACTAGTGGCAATCAATGGTGAAATAACTCACCGATGATAATTTATAGTAATAAAATTTCATAACAACTTGCTTCTAAAGTACTAGTACTTGTTAATTGTTTTAATTTTTAAATAATTTTTGGAAGAAATGCGGCTTTAATCTTTAATGTGTCGATCATCATTTATTTTTCAATATAAAACCGACAAAAAAAGCATTGTATGAACGCTAAAGAAAGGAGCTTATTCTCCAACCGACTCCGACTTTACGCGGTATGGATTTATTTTCTTAATTTACGGACAAAACAAACGTTTAGCTGTAAAGTATTAAATTCGTGCGAAAACCCAACTTTTTCTCTAGAATTGGTAGAAAGATAAAAATAAGTTTAAAATTCGTTTCATCAAAGATAATTAACCCCATGTCCATCCGTCTGTTTGTCCGGTTTTTTAAATCGTTAACAAAATTTAAACGGATTGTCCGATTTTCATGAAACTTTCACAGTTTGGGTGTTGCACCAAATATTAGATGATATTAGTTTTTGGGTGAAATTTGTATATGGCAACACTATTTCGTAAACCTTCTTTTCTCAAAAATTGACAAAATTTTGTGTGATAGAGAACTGGGTGGATTTCATACAGTTTATGTAGTTGACCATAACTTTAAGAAAAAAACACTTCCAAAGACATTTCAGAACGACAATATTAAAAAAGAGACGAAAAGCATATTGTATTTCATTCAGAGCAGTTCATTTTAAAAAATAACATATTGCGAAAAATCGCTGATTGTGAAGAACAGATAAAATTCACAGTTCTTTTGAAAGACCAACAACAATCTGTTTCGGTTCTTTAAAAATTACAATTTAAATCAAGGGTGTCCAACCTTTTTGTTTCCCTGAGCCGCATTGGAAGAAGACATGGTGTTTTGGGCCGCAAGTATATTACTATGTATAAATCCATATTATAAAATTAATGTGATACTTGGCATTGAAATTGAGAAACTAAAGTGTCAATATCTGGTTCGATTGGCGTGTTTTGCAATTCTCAGGTAGTTCTCAAGGTGTGCATCCAATATGTTGATTCTAATTTTACACTTAGTATGTTTCATTCTTCACTTAAGCCACCAGGTGACAAACAACAGAACAGTGTAGCTGAGCGAGCAACGCAAACAGAAAGAGAATTTACTACATAGCGAAAGAGCTTTCTGTTCTGGTCCTGTTTCTGTTGTTTGTCACTTGGCAGCTTTAGCACGAGAGCGCACACAACACACAAATCATTCCTCAGAAAAATGGACATGCTTCAGTAACTTTGAATATTTTCGAGCCACATTGATACTTGCTTTGGGCCGCAGTTTGGACAGCCTTGGTTTAAATCATACCTATAACGCGCTACTGGCTGTAGAATAGCAATTTTGACTTTTCGCGTTACAATGGCATTGATAAAACTTTTATCGACATCGAAAAAATAATTTATCGGTACGGTTCGAGAATAAAGCCGTAAATCAAAATTGCAAAAAAAAAGTCTACTCTCAAAACATCCTGTTTGTAGTCTTATGATTAATTAAATAGGCATGAAAGCGTGACATGACATTAAGTTTTTATTTTTAATTTGCTACAACAAACAAAATTCCATTTGATAATATTTATTATTATTAATAATATTTTCTTCTTTTGCAATTATCAATTTTTATGAATTTACTTTATTTATTGTGATTTGCGACAAAAATATGCAACAAAAAGATAAGCCTCCACCAAACCAAGTAACCACAAATTTAAAACAATTTTCAAATTTCATTTAAATTGTGTTCCATCATTATCAAACAAAAGCAAAATTTTCAGCGAATACTTTTGTGCAAGAGATATTAAACCCGAAATGATGTCACATGTCATATTTTTCTAGATAAACCGCGCATGACCTAATTACTTAAATGCATCAAACTAGATTTAAATTGAATAAGAATTCTTCTCACAGAAAAAAAAAACAAACAAACTTTTTGCCTTGCAATTCATATTGATGTATTCTTTTGTATTTAATAAAAATTAAAATTAAACTAATTAAATTTACAAAAGTATTTCGTCTTACCGTATTGGATTCGAAAATTTTTTGAATACAAACTAATGGCAATGGAAATTATTACAATGTCAGCGAATTTTTTTTTTTTTTTGTTTTTGACCATCAGGAACGAAAACAATTATCAACAAGCTATAGTGCAAAACTACTATTGAATCATCTATACATATGTCCAAATCAATTTACTATTTAAAAAACTTTCTAAAAAAAACATATAGTAACTTAAAATCGGCATATAACTGATTTTTTGATGCCCTATGGTAGAAATGGGGCAGAAAAACAATGAAATCTAACAGTATTTCAAGGTTTTTTCTTCATAACTTTGTTTCTTCTTTTCAAAATTTCCTCTAATTCGCAGGTAACCTAAGCCCTAATAGGATAAATCTAATCTGCAAATTTTATTCAAATCAGTATGTTAGTTTTTAAAGTACATCAAAAAAACTTTATGGACAAACTTATTTTCTCCTAAGATTATTTCTTTCTCCACTATCCTCGGACCGATTTTGCTGAAATTTAATTTGGTATCGTCTATTTATGTATTTAATCAATATAATTAATTTAAACAAAATTGATTCACAAATTTTCCAGTTAAATCCGAAAAACTATATAAAAAAAACGACAAAACTTTCTGGTCACCCTAGTTTTTGCTTAATAACTTCCCTCCCCATCGGTCGATTTTGCTGGAATGCAATACCAAACGCAGTTAAGGAATAAGCAATTTACATTCTAAATTTCATCAAAATCGGATAACGTGTTTTCGAGTTATCTTGTACACGGACGGACGGACGGACGGGCATGCAAAAATCGATATAACTTTTGACTCCCTGCACAACCATACCCTTGAAATCTTTCTGCGATGATTATTTCTATGCGTTACACACTTAGTGACAAAACTAATATACCCTCTGATAGTACCTACCATAGGGCATAAAAACTATAAGATATGAAAATGCAACGTTAAACTTTGCTTAATCCTAATACGGAATTATCAGAAAATTGCATTAAAATCGGAGCTATCAAGTAGCTACCCTATTTAATGTTAAAAATTAATTAATTAAAATTATCCTTGAAAATTTACTTCTGCCAAAATGATTTCCTTATGCAAGACCAATATCCTTCTTTAGAAGGATGTACTCGACGTACAGCCAACGAAGTCGCCAAATTAATAATTTTTTATCATGATTCTTGTAACTTATGTATACACTTTGTATAGAAGTTAAAAAGGAAAAATATTACACGTGTTTCCCATAATGTTTCCCGCATTCGTGGTATATTCACGAATATTCATTCTATTGGTCATATTATTTATTGAACAAAAAAAAAAACAGTTTTTTGAGTAAATCTGAAATTCCAGAACATTCTACTTTATTCGATGAATTTTATTACAAAAATTACAAAAACCTCTTTCTCCTTCGTGAAAATACGTTTTATCTTCAAAAATTGCTTCTAGAACAATTGCATCTCACCCCCAAAATGTCTACAGTCGATTGTAAAATTATTGCATGCTATAAACCATTTATGCCTGGGTGCCTATTCTCGAACTAAATTTAGTTTAATGTTATACCATAGATTATTATACCTAGATGTCCAAGTCAAATGAACAGCGTGATGTTCAGTGTTGTTGTTGTAGGTGAACTTAAAGAAGAATGGATGAAAAGAAGTTTAATGTGAAAGAAAGAGAAGAATCTATATTGTACCGGGATATCACTGTACAAAAAGAATCAGTTGAATGCACAGTCGTTGGAAATCTTTATTATTAGTCTATGGTTATACGGAACTATGCTAAATCAATTTGAGTTTTACAAAATCAGTATTTCGGTCGGTATCTGAATCAATGCAATACGAAAACCACTTAACTCGGTTTAACCAGCCAAAAATGAATTCTTGGCTATGGAAATGTGGTTTTTAAATTCAGTACAAGAAGATTTTCAAAAGTCTGGAATTCAAATAATGAATTCTGTTTTTACCTACAACAAGGCTGTTCAACCCGCGGCCCAAAGCAATTATCAATCCGGCCCGAAAATATTTCAAGTTACTGAAGCATGCCCATTTTTCTGAGGAATTATTTATATGTTGTGTGCGCTTTCGTACTAAAGCTGCCAGTGACAAACAACAGAAACATGAACAGAACAGAAAGCTCTTTCGTTCTGTAGTAAATTCTTTTTCTGTTTGCGTTACTCGCTCAGCTACACTGTTCTGTTGTTTGTCACCTGGTGGCTTAAGTGAAGAAGGAAACATAATAAGTGTAAAATTAGTTAAACTGTTTTGTACCATAGTTTGTCACCTGGCGGCTTACGTGATGTTAAATGAATTTCATGTTCATGTTTTTATAATGACACAATTCATAAACTAATAAATTTTAAATTACTTAAACATGAAAACTGTATATTTTACGTTCTTTTTTCGCTCATCAGCTATAGTAATATACTTGCGGTCCAAAACACAATTTCTTCTTTCAATGTGGCCCAGGGAAACAAAAAGGTTGGACACCCTTGACCTACAAGTTGTATATTAAGAATAATAACCCTTTAATAACCCTTTTCATTTTCACATGAAAACTTATAACTTCAAGGATTTAACAACCAGTTATGAAAAAATTTGCAATAAAATATTCACCATAGTCGAGCTTCCTGATTTTATACCTCACCTCTTTCGTATACGAAACTATTGCTACGAGAATTGTGTCATATTCTCGTAGCAATAGTTTTGTATACAAAAACCGGTATGAATACCGGAAAGATACGAAACGACTTGAATATTATGAAAACTCGATTAAGTTCGAGAATAAGCCTCCTAAGGAAAACTCCACTCTCATGCTAGTTTCGATTTGTTTATTAACGTTCTTCTTTAAAACACGCGCCGAATTTCAAAAGAAATATTCATTCGTGACAAGACACTAATGTCCTTCCTACACGCAGGTACGCACGTGCAATGCTATTTGGAAAGAGAAAAAAACTCTCATGCGACTTGTTGAAAGACGCCAAGACACTACACCAAAAAAAAAATAAAAAAACCTAGGAATCGGAAAAAAGTGGGAAATAAAAGAAATTGTTTGGGTTTACTAAATTCGTATTAAACGCGTATCACACTTAATTTTCAGTAAACAGAAAGCTTCCGACTTGTTCAGTTCAGTTTTTTGCGAAAAAAAAGAAGAAATAAGTTTTATTTAAACAAATTATTTTATAATAATAAAAAAAAAAGTATTGAAGTGAGATAATTTTAATAAAAAATTTTTTAATAAAATAAAAAATTAAAATGGCTATTAATAAATTATCAATAGTTAAATTTTTGGAATTGGTGAGTGTGATTTCTTTTCGGTTAAAATAAACATATTTTTCAGTAATTTTTATTTTATAAATTTCGCCGATCTCTAAATATTAAAATTGTGATTACTTTTTTGTTTATAAATAATTCAAAATATTGAAGCATATTGTTTGTCGTGAAAGAGTGACATCATCGTTAAAGTTCCCACGCCATTTCCGTGATTTTCTTCTGGTATTGTTTTGTTAGAAATAGTATGACGCCATTTGGTGAGGCCATTGAATTTTTCATATCCCCTCGCCCATTCTTTTTTTTGTATACTTTTCGATGCGAAGAAAACTAAGGCTGTTAAGATTTGAAATTTTGAAAAAAAAAAGCAAAAGTGAAAGGTATAGTAGTAGTACAGTGATTTCTAAAAAAAATGGATAGTAAATGTTTTAACATCATCATTAGTGTGCATTCCCAGACCCAACAATTATAAACATTTCCTATTTATAAATAGTTTCTTTATTTTTATGCTATTACTAGTAAATTAATGCATGCTCGTTGCGCTACGCCCTGCTCGGTAGTCCAACTTAAGAATTTATTCTGACTAGCTGTAAATATATGACAATAATTTTGGGTCGGGGAATGTACATCAGACCCCAAAAATTTCCTTTTGAGTTATATTAAAAATTCAAAATAATCAATAAATTAAGTCTAAAAATATTCATAACAAAATATAAAAGAAAATTTTCCATTGAAAATTATTCTTGGAAATGAGCTGTGTAGACCCAAAGAAACAAAATGTTTTTGATTATAAAGAAACGTGCCAACCATATTCACTCACACCCATATTCAACAGGATGTAAAACGCCGAAATTATAAAAATAAACTAAATCCAAAATATTACCTCATAACGATGAAACACAAAAAACCGCCAACATAATCATATTAATGTTTGAATAATATGAGGGTAACTGGAACATGGTGATAACCAACGTTATATAACCCAGTAGAAAAGGTCGTCCATCCTACGGAACGTATCATTACTTTCCTTCATATCCCATTGTGAGGAAGGCATTCTAATAATTTTCGATTCTTTTTCAGGAAATCTGATTAATTTTGGGCATATTTTTTAAAACAGGAATAAAAATCGAAGTCACTTCATGTATTATTGTTGTTCATTAGTCACTTCAACCTTAAATAACTAAACTTAAATCAGTGTTACTCTATTATATTTCCTTTATTTATTTCAAACAAAAGATCACTTAACTTAAAAGATGTATTATAACTTCTTAATTAAAAAGTAGAAAAGCCTTCAAAATTAACCTTTGCTGTTTTGATGCTGAATTTTTCTTTTGCAACAATTTTTAATTGTATATTTGATTTTTTCGCGGAACATTTGAAGTGGCTTCACCGAGCCACCAGTATTTTGCGGGGCACGTATTAAAAACCACGTATCTAGATGGTTAATCGACAAGTGACATGACTGATAATGAGGTCGATAAACATAATAGGTCTGTTTTTTTGCCACTTGCTCTGGAGTAGATCAAATCTTTACATTGAAAACAAAAACAACAAAAGACCAAATCATACACTACATTCAGACCAGGTGGAACTATTACCCCCGAATTAGTTCAGTTTTCTACCATAAGAAGTGTATTAGCTAAAAGTTTCTCATTTAATTACAATATGGTTGCTAAGCAGCGCTACAAACATTTGAATTAAAGCTTTCTCCTACTTCTACTCGTTTTATTTGCCACTTACCCTGCTCCGGTGTAGGGTATGGCAAATAAAACAGACCTAATATAGATGTTTGTATCCATAAATGAAAAAATTTTAAAACAAATATCATTATTCAAAAATTGGTGTTTTTAAAAACATTTTTAAGGTATTGCCACTTGAAAGTGATTCATAAATTTAAAAATATTTTGGCAGCAAGTACTGTCCAAGCTAGCATTGAATATCTATCGTCCCCACGTTTCTTCCACTATACGTAACAAACTAGTGAGTACCAACTACTGAAAATGTTTACTATGGTTTAACTCAAAATTTTTAGAAATTTATTTTTGATAAAGTCAATACTGTACTATATTTCCAGTACTACATGTTCAATAACTTTCACTTCTTCTTGATGGTTCGAATTTCCTGCTGGGAAAAAAGAAATGTTCTCCATTTAAAATGTGAAAACAAGGTGTGTGATTCTTTGAATAAAATACAACTAAAATCATCGTGTTGTATATTTAATATAAGAAAAACACTATCAGGACAACGAAAAAAAATGGTCATGAAAACAGGATGGAACATAAAACCGGTTACCATTGAATTTACTTTTATTTCACGTTTCGAACTTGTAAATCGCTTTTACGTTATTTTTATTTTTGTCGAAAAGTAAAAGAAGAGAGTTAATTTTGTAATACACCTATACCTCGCTATACGGCCGCTCTTTATACGGCATTTCCCGGCCCTTTTTAATTATGGCAGTTTTTCGATTTAAGGTCCTCAATTTTTCGTTATATGGCCAAAAAATTGCTGTGCATACTGTTAGCGACCTTCTGTTTAGAGTTTCAGCTTCTCGCTCTAGGCAGCACTACTATAAAAAAATAATTGATTCGTTATACAGCTCTTCGCTTTACGGCCAACTTTTCCGGAACGTATCTAAGCCGTAAAGCGAGGTATGGGTGTATTATATAATTCCTATTTTTAGTGTCGGCGGGCTTTATAACGAGTCAATAAAATTTCATTAGTAACGAAAAGAAAATGCAATGTCATAAAACTCAATTGTCTTTAGAAACTGTTCCCTAATGTTTTATTCTGAGTCGTTATTTTCTACTAATTCAGGTGAAAAGTTTAAACACGAAGACAATAACTTTACTTTACTAATAAGTCATTAAATTTTGTTTACGTGTTTTTTTTAAAATATAATTTACGCCTCGAAAATTATCGTTTTTTTCTCTGCTATTTATGGAATTTTAAAAATAATGAATTAATCACTAATAACAAAGTTTACACGTTTTTAAAGAAAAGAATATGTATTTGTCATTCGTTGTTATCACATTTCTTATCAAATTATTTCTCTTCCAATTTCTCAAAACAGAATTTTTTCGCTTTTTAAATATAAATTAAACATTCATAATCGATTGATTGTTATCAAACCGATTAACTTCTCTATTACTAGTCGTTATTATTTCAAGAATTCATTCTAAGTTACTCATTTTTGCATGTTAAGAATCGATTAAGTATTTAATTATCGCGATATCTGATTATCTGATTGTTTTAAGATATGATTTCCGAAGGTAAAAAGACACATAAAGAATAAAAGGTGAATAAAATCGTATCAAATTTAATCAAGAGAGAAAGTTTTGAATTATTTGCAGTACCTATGTTAGATACTACCAGAGGGAGGGTATATTAGGTTTAGCACTACACTTGTAACGCATAGAAATAAAAGAGGTTTACATGCTTATTCTGGCATTGTGACAGTTTTGCGGTCAGAAATATTTATGACAATAATATTCTGACTGAAATTATGACTGCTACGAAAATTCGTATTCTGGCGAACGGGTCATAATATGTCCAAAATATGAATTTATAACACTTTAAAGCTGGTATAATTTGAGCGAGCTTTCGTGGTTATTTGAGAAATACTCTCGAAAATGTTTGCATGGGTTTGAAATTTTTCTATCGGTGTAAAATTATTTGTGTGTTGAAAAGAATGGTGGAAATTATTCCATATTTATCAATTGAATCACTCTGAGAACCCATATAAAATTCCGTTGTGATGTAAAATATTGTCGGTCAGAACTTATGATATTTTTTTATGACAGTTGTTAGTTATGAGCGCGCCAGAATACCAAATAGTATTAAAAAAAAGTTATGACAATGACGTCATTTTATGCCAGTCAGAACTTGTTATGACTGCGTTCAGAATAAGGGGGTTAAGGGTTTTTAAACTGATCGCTGATTTTTATGGTACTACTTATTCTAAAGCTAAACAGAAATTTATGTTTTTCTTACCATAATCACAGTTAGTAGTAGTAGTTAGTTTACATAAATTGTTGGAAAATTTTTCTAATTAGTAATAAATAATTTTCAAATAGTAAATAATTATTCTGATCTCATCTGCCAACACAAAAAAAAAATGTTATTATTTAATAAATTTTGTTTACTTTAGTTTAAAATCGATGACTGCATAAGCTTCTTTTGTAATCATTACTATTATTTATGAGATCCAACAAGGTTGGTCATATTATTTTCATATAAACTTGATTTTTACATTGCCACAATCTTACTGAAATTATGTACTGTTGATATTATATTCATTTGAAATTGGATATGTTTTTTTTTTTTTTTTATAAAACATAAAAGAGAATCATATTTTTTTATTATTATTTAGTATGAATTACCAATTTTCTAAGATTGTAGTTAATCTCGTTTTGTAGTAGTTTGCAAGTATACTTGAAATTAATTTTTTAAAAAATCTTATTTCAAAGTTATTTATATACCATAAAGATTAAAAAATTGCGAGAAAATGTGTGACTAACCAAATGTTTCTTGGTTCGTTAGTTAATGCGTTTTTAAAAAATTTTTTAATTTCTATACAAAGTATACAAGCTACTGAAATCATTATCGATGTTACAAATCTTCACGTTTTAGAAGATTCTAAATCCAATGTCTGTCTGTCTGTCTGTAGTACGCAAGATTGCGACCGTATTTTTGAAGCAATTTGAACGAAAATTGGTAGGAACGGTTTTTTTCACATGAGAACCATTCTATAAGAGCCGATCGGACTAAAACTTTTTTAAATTACAGGGTAACGTTATTTATTTACCAATTTCAATGAGCAGGATATATACACAGGATATTTTTCAATAAAATAACAATTGTATCCAAAAATCAATTGAGTCACAACGGATAACTGTCAAACAAAGTTCGAGTTTCTTGTATGAAATGAAAAGATTTCCGAAGTTTCCTTTCATTATTATCTTCATAAATTTTAGTTTGTATAACTGACAAACGTGTTACCCGATTTTACTGAAATTTGGTGAGTTCGTTGGCTGTACGTAGGTTAAGATATCCGCTGTTTCTCGCCAGGATCTAAGGAAGGATACGGGACTTGTAGAACGAAATTATTTTGGCAGGAGTAGATTTTTAAGGAATATTTATGAAATCTTGCATCAGGATTCAAAACAGGATATCAAGTTAAAAACTTGGTTTCGAAGTAATTTTCAAAAAAAATTGTATTAAGGTTAACTTGATAGGGTATTAAGTAAAAGATTAAGCAACATTACAAGAAAGGACGAAAAGGGTGGAAAAGACTGGCGCTGAATTTCTATATTTTATAGTTGTTTTAAACATTTTTTAAAAAGTAAAATTATTTGGATATATGTATGGAAGTTTCAGTAGTGGTTTTGCACTAAAGCTTGTTTTGGTTTGAATTTTTTTTTTTTATTGGAAAGAAATGCCCAATTTACATCATGGAGGCATGCAAAATAAACTAGCGATGTGAGTGAGATATAAACGATAAACAATCTCACTCACATTATTTGTAAATTTTGCATACACTTCGGTGATGTAAATTGGGCTAAAAGCTTCATTATAATTCACCTTCTACTACTACCATTAACCTTCAAAAATTTACAAAAATAACAATACAAATTATGTAATATTACTTTTCTAGTTAATTGGATATATTTATGAATGAAATTTATTTAGCAAGACTTTTCTTTAACATGACATTATTTTATATTTTTGAAACATGATAACATTTTTCTTGATATATTTTTTTTTTTTACTTAAACAATTGCAAAATTCATATTAATTTGTATAAAATCATGAGTAAATCACACTAACTCAAAATAGCTTAAACAAGGTTAAGCTTTCGGTAATAAATGCGTTTATATTAAGATGATCTCATTCTCATTGAATTTGTGACTTGATTAATTTTGATTAGCATTCATGGATGACGATATTATAATATTGTTTCATCAATTTTTATGAAATTTTTATTTTGGATAGTACAAAGTTTTATTGGCATAAACGTCACAAAATTTACATTTCTTAAAACACGTTTTAAAAGATGTCAAATTTTTATTGTATTCAAAATTTCTGATTGAATTTTTCAATCAATTATTATGTTGACATAAATAGATGATACTATGCCCAAACTTGGTAAAATCGATCCAAGGATAATGAAGAAACATATAATTGTATTTGACCATAAAGTTTGGCTATTTTTTTTCTGTTTAGTATTCCAGATCTGCTTCAATCAAAACTTTATTGGTGATTTGAATAATATAATAGGTCTATGATATTAGTACCCTGGCTATCTAGACTGGCTAATTAGACCGAATTCGAAGAAACTTTGAAATATTATTAGTTTTGTTGTTTTCTTTTCAGAGTTAATTAATTAAACTATACATTTGTTAACGAATCGCATTTCTATCATAAGTTTCTAGGTATTATTTTACGTCGATTTATTTTCCAGGACATAATAAGTCTGTTTTATTTGCCATACCCTACACCGGAGCAGGGTAAGTGGCAAATAAAACGAGCAGGAGTAGGAAAAAGCTTTAATTCAAATGTTTGTAGCGCTGCTTAGCAACCATGTTGTAATTAAATGAAAAACTTTTAGCTAATACACTTTTTATGGTAAAAAACTGAACTAATTTCGGTGTGAGAGCTGCCCCTGGTCTGAAAGTAGTGTTGGATTTGCACTTTTGTTGTTTTTGTTTTCAATGTAAAAATTTGCTCTACCCCAGAGCAAGTGGCAAATAAAACAGACCTGATATTATTTTATTTAAAAAAAACTGCAAATTAAAAATTATATTTTACTTGAATTTTTAGGCTGTCACCATAATATGTTTCGGTCTCCATTACAAATCACTTACTTGCGCTTTAAATGAACCCGCCAAGGATTTGTTGATATCCGGTACATTCGTTGGATATGTTATTATTTTAATAGCATTATTTGCAGGTAATTTATATTGTAATTAGAAAAAAAAACTCTTATAATATAACTGTAATTTGTTTCTTATTTTAGGATATATTATGAACACACCAATTAATAAGCGTCTGGACATTTTCTTCAGTCTTATCGGTTGTGCACTTTTCATTGCATCCGGTTCCCTTATTATTGATGCTTATAAGAATCGTTGGAACAGTGACGGCAAGGATTTACACATGGCAAAAGGATCGTTTGCAATTATCAATGGAATTTTATTCCTCATTGATGTTGGATTAACATTCCGAGATTAAAGAATTCAATACTAAATAATTTTGAATTAATAATATTTAATCTGTTTTTTTTTTTCTTATTATAATATTAATTTATATTTTTCAAATAAAATCAAAAAACGAATTATAAGCATTTATTTTTATTTTACAAAAAAGAAAATGATATTATCATAAAAGTCGATGTAAATTTTTCATTTTTATTTTATCAATTCGATTAAAAAAAAAAAGAAGAAATTTTTCGATTTTTCTATGACATATTAAAATTAAATATCAAAAAAAGATACCAAATCTAAAATAAAATAAACTTCTCTTGGCAAAATTGATTTGCAAAGAATTACTATTGAATATTTTAAAATGTAAAATTCTATCAAAGAAAAGTTATGAGAATATTTAAAGAAAATACAAAATATAGTTGCACTTAATTTAAAAGGAAAATGTCTATTAGAGACGAAAGAATTTATAAATCATTCACAGGAATTTAATGTTCATATAATATGTATGTATATTTTTTATACAATTTTTTTTTTTTATTAAAAAACTTGAAAGAAAACCTTTTATATATATATATGTTATAAAAATAAATATATTTTAAAGTAATTTTATACAAATATTTATATAAAACCAAATAAGATAAATTACTATTATATATATATGTATATACGTAGGCAGTCTGAAAACTTCTCCGCCTAAGACATAAATGGCGTTAGAAACTGTCAAACCATACTTGTATTAAAAAGGGGCAGCTCTAATGTAAACCGATATGAAATTTAATTTTGAACTGTTAAATTAGTATTGATGTGCTTGGATCCATAACTACATTCCAAAGAGAAAAGAAAAATCAAAATAATAAATTGAAGCCGAAGGATGTGCACCAAAGAGAAGGCAAAGACAGTTCCATCAGCCAGCAGGAAAGGTTATGGCAACAATTACAAAGATGTTTTGTTGATCGATTATCTTCAGAAACTTAAAACAATTACCTCTGAATATTATTGTACCCTTTTAGACCTATTGGATACAAAAATTCGCTTTAAAGAATAAATACATTGAAGTTTCAAAAGGATTATACTGAAAAATAAAACATACTTTGCGGCGGAGAAAATTTCAGGACTGCCCTCGTATATTCTTCCTTTTTAAATAATCTACTTTTTGAAAATATAAATATATTAAATATATAAATTCTTTCCTTTTTTTTTTTTTATATAAAATGTACACAATTTTTTGATGAATTTTAAAAGTCTATATATTTTTCTGAATTACAAACAAAAATAGTCTTAAGTATTAAATATTTAGCTTTTTTATTTTAAAAAGGAAAAAGCTAAATAAAAATTGTATTTGAAATTGCTTTAATAAAATGTCAATAATTTTAATGTAAATTTATTTTTAATCTTTCTACATATTCGCAAGACACTTAATTATTTTAAATATAGCTCTGCTAAATTATATGAAAATTGAAATTAGGACAATTTAAAACAAATCCGAAAAATATTTAACCCGAAAATTTTTTATAAAAAACATGCGCAAACGTCACATGTGCTCAAAAAAGCTAGTTGCAACGCAAATGATTGCAAATAAGCAACTAGTTTAGAGATTATGCTTAGTTCTCAAAGGAAAAGGAAGAGTATTGTTTTTTTTTTTAATTTGTCAAAAAATGAAGCATAAGATGGTGATTATAGTGATTCTTTAACGTATCTTTATTATTTTATTAAATTATAGGAATGAAAGGCAATGATTCTGACAAGAATTTGCTCGCATGTTTAACGTCAAACAAGCAAATAAGTATGCATTTATGAGCAACCTCATATTGTAAGAGTCCTTTTTGCGCTCTTGGTTTCATATAACGTCGAACGTATCTTTCACGTTATTAGACAGTCCTACTGTATTTGAATTATCTTCAAAAAATACACAATTACTACACAAAATTCGTTTTAATTCCGAAAATCAAATAAAATTATAATATGTACAAAGTCAACGACCTCTTAATCTTTAACTAGCATAACAAGTTTCAGCAACTAAGCGTACATAAAAACTTAATTTTTATCGAAAAAAAAATCATATTTTGGAAATATTTAATACGAGGATTTTTAAATTGACCCTTGAGAATAAAAGGGAGAAGAGATGATTTCAATTCAAATTCCCATCGCTACATTACTACAATTATAACAAGACAAATGATTCGAAAGGCCCATACAAATGGGGGTGAAAACAACCAACAAATTTATACAACATATAATAAAATTATTAGTTTTCTGAATTTATTTCATGCAAGTTGTTCTACCAATTTTGATTTATTTAATTATAAATTTACATATAGGTGGAACCGCGATATTAAATCAAATATAAAATAGAAATGATCAGAATTTGATCTCATTCCATCTATTACCTCAAACTTTATCACTCACCGATAAAATACATATATTTAGACAAATGTATATACTTTAAGTGTTTAATGGTTATATTTTCTAGAATATAGAATATACATATGTATGCAATGATAACCCACAATAAACAGTGTTGCACAACAAAAAACCCTTAACAATATTATATACATATTATCAAAAGTGGAAGCGCCCATATACTAATACTAAAAAAAAAATAAAAATAAGAAATGGAAAAATGAAAACTACCCGGAACAACAAAACCGGCCTGGAAGTGCAAAGAACCCGGCAAAAAGGTGTATTTTGTAGTGAATTCGAAACGAAAGAAAATACTAGTGAATTTATTAAGCCGGGTTAACAATTTGCATTAATTTCGAATAATTAATTGCGAAATTTGTTTTTATAAAAAAACGCATGCGTATTTTAACAACTTGGGAAAAATATTTAAGAAAATTCAGTTTTATATTTTTCTAATTTTAAAGGAAAAAGTTTTAATGAAAATTGCACATAATCGATGGAAAATTCAATTTTAACTATTCCCGAATATATAATATATTTTCAATTTTTTTGGACAAAAACTGTATAAAAAAAGAAATAAAACCCATTTCGAAATAACTGAATTAATTGGAAATTTTCGAATATCAAGATTAAAAGCAAATTTTACATTCCCTGGAATCTTGGGAAAATTCATTCATTCAAGAAAAAGCTCATGCGCAAAATTAAAATGTGTCGGGAAAATCGATCCTTACTGAATTCGAAACTCAGCTGTTATCTCTTTTACACTTAAAACATAATATATATTTTTTCATTTAGCAGATTTTTCCAATATAAATATATATACCAACCTCACCACCCACTTTCTATATACAAATAATTGTTTTTTTTAACCATTTTTTCCAACACGACCAAATTTTTTTTTTTACTGTTCTTACTAGGAAAACACTAACTTTTCATGTTCACACATTTGCAATATTTCTCTAATACTGACAAAAAAATAAAATTTTTTCATCGGAAAATTCATTATGCTTTTTTTTTTATTGTATTTATGTATTTAGAATGGTAGGAAAATTCGCTATTATATTATGGGTGTGTGCGAGAGGTGCTAGAGAAAAGGAGTAAATTTCCAATGAACGAAAGAAGAAGACAAGAAAATTTTTCTTATACTATTTGGGGAAAAACAAGAAATAAAACTAAAAAAAAAATAAAGCTCGATGAAAATCCTGAAAATATAGAAGTTTAAATTCTGTTCTAGACACACAATATACATTAGAACTTGAGTTTTTCGGCCTCTCTGTTGTGTAAAAATCCATATCAATTGACAAATTTTTTCTGTTAAACAAAAAAAAAAAGAAGTGATTAACAAAAATTATTTAAAGTAATAATTAATTAAAATAATAAATATTAGTTTGTCAAAAGAGTTAAAAAAAACATAATGCAAAAAGAATTCGCCGAATAGTAAAAGAAATTTTTAATTTAAAGAAAATTAATTTAAAATCTTTTTTTTTTTTTTTTTGAAAAACATAGAAAAAAATTTCATTTAGCAAATTTTCCGGGACGAAAAAATTTTACAGTATAGAAATTGAATTTTCTCTTGCTATCTCGTTCAAATTTTATATTGTGTGAGTGTATATAGTGTGTGTGTGTGTGCGTGTGTATGTGTGTTGAAAAAGTTGAATGAAAAGGTGGGCTTTTAGAAGAAGAAATTCCGATTTTGTTCACAAAAGTTCAGTTTTTCCTTTTTGGTACTTCAGTTTTATTTTCAATGTGCGTCAAATAGAAAAAAAGAATTTTTTTTTTGTGATTAAAATAATTTTCTTTTTAGAATTTTTTTTTTTTTTAAATTCATAAAGAAGAAAAAACCGAAGAAAAATACCCAAAAATATCTTCCAAAATATAAATAAAAATTTAATGATTTTGATTTGTGAAATAATTTTTGAAAATTGTTCTATTAAATAATTAAGAAAATACTATTTTTTCTATACAACCAAACAAAAAAAAAAACAAGCCAGAAAGAAAAACAGGAAAATTTTCTTTCATTTGATCGCCCAAAAACGAAGAAATTTTCCCAAATCCAAATCTACACACACACACCTAAACACAATTTTCAAACGCTTGATAAGGCTGCATTCGAAAAAGAACACCATCTGTAGTGGCACAACAGAAATATAAATTTTCATGCTTTTTAATTCTACAAAAACAAAAAAATAAAGAAAATTTTGTTTTAATTCCCAAAAAATTAGTAATAATTTATCAACTAAATATAATTAATAATAATAAAAATAAAAGCAACAAAAGAAGTGAGAAAATTTGATATTAATATACAAAAAAAAAAAGAAAAAATATATTAATAAATAATTTAAAGTGTAATGAAAAATTTTATAAGAAAAAATTAATAAAATAAAATACAAAAATTTTTAATAAAAAACAAAGTTTTTTATTTTGGAATAAGAATATTTTTAAATTTAAAAACAACAAAATAATCGAATATCCCACATTTTATGGATTTATATTTAATAAATTTTAAACTAATTTTTAAAATTTAAGTAAAATAGTAATTTTCTAAAATTAAAAGTGACATTTTTATAAAGAAAATCCAAATAAAGAAGTAGGAAATCGCAAAAAGATTGAATTAAAATCAATAACAAGAAGAGAATAAAAACAGTATAAATATTTCTTATAGAATCGGTAAGTTTTTCACACTTAGCGGAAAAATAGTAAATTATTTCAAAAAAGAAAAATAGGAAAAAATGCTAGAAAAATAGTATTCGATTCCAGCCCCACCCTGTTAATATAATTTAACATTTTCTTACATTTCGAAAATGTTATAAATCTTATTTTTATTATCATTTTATTAGTAGTTTTCTTTATATTCGAGAAGAGAATTTTCATGGAAAACAGTAGTAAAATTTATGAAGCAAAAGAAAATCTAAACATTTTATTCCCGGTGTTGCCATTTATAGAAATAGCTGGAAAATCTCTTTGCGCGGTTCTGTTTTTCGTATGAAATTTTCATTAAAAGTTATTTCAATTTAACTCGAAGATACCAGAAGCGATTTTAAAGACTAATAAAAATAATTTACAAAAAAAAGGGAACGGTTTTATTGTCCATATAAATAAATGAATTTATTAAAATTCACCCAACTACAAGGAATTAAAAGGCAACTTAATTTTTTTATTCTACAATATCTATTGATTAATTCCGAACGTGCAGAATGATTTGTTCCGATAGCTTCAAAAAAAGCTTATAACCGAAATACTATAAAGCCGGTATAAAAATGAAAGCAAACAATTAAAATTTGTTTGTCAAAATACTTTTAACTCTCTCAAGCTTCTTTGAACTTTTCCATTTCCTTAATATGTATATTTTTTCGCTGAAATATTGAAGATTTAATCAAATCAAAAATAAATATATATTTTCCAACCAATAGAAAAACATTTTCTTTTAACCAAAATTCAAGATTTATTGATATTTAGACAGTGTGTCCTTTTGAAGCTTGGATTTAAACCCTTTCACAAAATTTGCATACTGTTTACATAATATTTTGCGAAAAACGAAAAAAAAAATCCAAATATTTATATTGGCTAACTTGAAAAATTTCATAATGGATTGTTCAACATGAATTGAGATTTTAATTACATTTTTAATTAAATAAAATCCCTGAAAAAGTTTTATAATTTTCTTTCTTTTGCTAAAAATATGGGGATAAAATATACTTAATGAATCCGAAATCACCGAGGTCAGGGTTCGAAACTTAAGCCTTTTCAGTTACTAGAATCAATAGTTCTAAACTCACGAAACCAACCATCTTTTCATTTGTCCCATTTATATTAATTAAAAATTATTTCAACCATACAAATGCTAATTATTTCCATAATGATTACAAAACTCCTGCAAACTATAACTAATCCGCTAATGATTGAATTAGAAGCAAAAATAATCTATCTACAAATGGATAAACCCTTAAATTATCTTCTTTTTGTTAAACTCATTAAAAATATACCCAAATTTAAATATATATGTTTGTTTCAGCTCATTCAAAAATCAGATGGATCTCAAGGATGTATTTAATGCAAAAATCTCCCTTTTTGTCATTTCTCAATCGTATTTTTAAAGTATTAAGAACTTCAGTAATGAAAATCTCTGGCAATTTGTATACGATTATGTGCTTGTATTCATTCATTCAAACGTCTTATTTAATAACTATAAAAAGTGTCTCTAACAAAGCGGAATTTAAGTTAAAGATGTAATTTTCCTTTTGTATCTATTTATCATTTGAAAGATGAGGAAATTTATGAATATCATAAAATAAATATCCGCAGAGATAAAAAAGCTGATAAAACATTATCGTTTTTGAGTAAAAATGAAATATAGTTTTACAATAAAGAAACAGAAATCCTAAAAAAAATAAAAATACATAAACGTAGAAATTCGAAATTTTTCTTAACGTTATTGATTTTTTTTTTCGCAAAACTATGAGAACATACCAACGCGAAAAACCATATCAGCCTCAATGGACTCTCAAACTCTTACTCCGGAATGATCCACACCGTTATACGAATGAAGGGATCAAAAAAAAACTTGGCTCTAACAATACGGTACACCAATTTTTATACATAAAATACTTCCAAAAAAGAAAAAGCAAAACCAAGCATTTTCCGAATTCAAATACAACTAAACATTTTTCATTTTCTTTTGGTATAGGACACATTATTATAAAAATGTGTATGTTGTACCAGTTGAACCATATTCCTATCAAACCAAAAGAACTTATCCAATCTAATAGGAACCCGGCCTAATGCAACCCGGCGAAATTAGTTGTTAAATTTTCTTTATATCAAAATATAATATACGGGCCCATTTGCATTGCCCCTCTTCTGGAAAAAAAAACTGAAATATCTTCACATTCATCCCGTTTTTCACTCATACACACATTCTCACTAGAATTACAAATCTACGAGCATCCTTTATTTGTTTTCTAATACAAGCACAAATGAAAATTCAGAATGAAAATTCTTCGGATTTAGTATTACCAGATATAAATTGTATTCTTGTAAAAAAAATGTATGACTTTATAGAAAATACGAATGCAAAGATTTTCTCATTTTGCATCGGAATTTCATAATTAAATTTTAATAAAATGAAAATAAAGAAAACCGTTTTTCTTTTGCTTATACTCACAAACAGTTTTCCTAGAATTGAGTTTTATAAAAAATACAAAAATTAGAAGAACTTAATTGGATAAATGATTATTTAATCATTTATGTTTATGAAAATCGCCTAACTTTCTTATACACAATATTTAAAATTAATTTTCTCATAAAAAAAAACAATAGAAGAAAATATGAACGTAAAATCATCCACTTTCGGTTTATCGTTTCTTTCCAAAGACTAAGATATAAGTATCAAATTTCATCAAAATCAGTGCACCATAATTCTCCACTTGTAATGCCCACTAGTTATCAAACACTCCATAAAAGGAATTAGAAAAACCGTGTTTCTTTTATTAATAGTTACGATTTGAATATCCTGTTTTAAGTAAGTAAGTAAGTAGTTAAGTATAAGAAAGTAAAGAAAAAAAAGTTATAAGACTTTTAAAAATCAAATTGGTTGATATTTCAATTAGAATTTGGTTAAAAATAAAAAACCATTATAAATTTGGAAATAATTTCAATAAATAATTAATTGAGAACATACTACGATAGAAGCAGTTGTCGGTC
Organism: Xylophagus ater; assembly: GCA_963422695.1. Lineage (NCBI taxonomy): Eukaryota > Metazoa > Arthropoda > Insecta > Diptera > Xylophagidae > Xylophagus > Xylophagus ater. Next base: position 1,812,735 of record OY730478.1, read on the forward strand.
CTATATGTATAACAGGGGCGGCCAACTCCACTAAATATATGAACCACTATTTTTCTTAAAAATTAATATAAGAAATTGGCTACAGAGTTTATTCCATTTAATTTAGTGTATTTAAGGCAGTTTTGAAAATATGCCTAATATGATATCACGCAAGTAGTATTATAGAATTGGCTAAATTGGATGGCAATGTAAAATTTTCATTTCAATTCTAATATGAAAGGTTGAGGTACACCTTTATTGATCCTAAATGTTATAATACGCTTTCACACTTGCCTTGGTTCCTGTGTCCAGATTGATTAATTACATAATTTTATTAGGTTGCATTTGTAAATGTTGGAAACATGATAGTCAAACAATTTAAACACACACCTTTTTGACCAAAATCGATTCAACCCTATAAATATTGATTCGTCGCCTTTAATAAAATATTTTTATTTAGGAAATTAGATTTAAGTGGTAGCCAATTCGACGGAAAACAGAAATTTCATTCATTTTTTGTCTATGATTTTTACCTAATTATTTTCAAATCAATTTCAGTATTGAAGAAAAAATAGGGGATAATGCACAACCCTTTATATTAATCCAGTTTGTTAAATCGATTTGGTCAATTGGTTCTTGATTTTGTTTTTTACTATTTGTATGTTTTTCTTAGTATTTTTTTATTATCATTATATCGAAATAACGTTCTTTCGTGCAAGACCTTTAGTTTTGATTGTTGATAAAATTTAAAAATTCTACTTGATTGCATTTATGAAAAATAATAATTATGAAGAAATTTAAATTTATGGGGAAATTTATGAGCAACGTTTGGACATTTATACCTTTTTGTAGTCATTGACTACTATTAGTTAATTAAAATCTTAACACCAACCACATTTCCAAACCCCTGGAAATAAATAACGTTATAATGGACTTAAACGTAAAAAAATACAATCAAGACATAATTTTCCCTAAAGTCATATATTTTTAGGCTCTAACTCTTTGTACTTTAGAAATAATATAAACACCTGCTAAATGTATTTCATTACTAATTACTAAATTAGCTATATAACTGAAATATTAAGTGAACAATCCAAAAAATGCACCCTTATGAAAGAAACGATATAATAACTTGTTTTTATCCATGAAATTGCCTACCAAGAATATTTATACAACATAACACTTTAAGCAATAATGATATATAACACTCCTTTTTGGTGTCACATACATATACTGAAAGGAATATGTTACTTCTTGCTTTCCATAATTTTTCTCCCCTAAAAAATAAAAAGAAAGAAAATATCGCGAAAATGGGTCTATCTATACTCATACCGTTTTCATTTAAGAATTTTCTTGCGCAATTTACTCCGATATGATATTGCCTAGAAAGTGTAACAACGTTTGAAAACAGCATTTAAAGATATTCAGCTAATATTAAACAAAACCTTCACGGATACAGCTCCGCAGGGACACATATTGGACCTCATTCTCACATTACCATATTTTCCAATATATTTTTTTATGGATTATGTTATATTTTTTTTTTCGGTTGCTCCAAAATAAAAGATAACCTTTATCAAATATTTTTGGACATTTTTATTATAAATAAAGATAACATTTATTCTGGGTTTTCATTTCAAGGATTCTTAGCGAAAAAATAAAATTTCAGGAATGAAATTAGGTTTACTCTGTCTTCCTTGTTGTGTTGTGTACTCAACGATGGAGGTTATAAAATGTTTCTTCTTTCGTTGAGATTTAAATTGATCCCTCTCTCTTTTTTTTTGGGGGTTATGATTATATTTGTTTAACAATCGAAGGAGGAAGGATCTTTTGTTTCCGATTCGTATATTTTTTTTGTATTCTGTTAGGTTATATGACAACTAACTTATGGGATTTAGAACATAAAGATTATTACAGACTATTGTCAACAATTTTTATGCTATATTAAATCCAAATTTATTGAAATTTATATCTTTAGAAAAATAACAAGAAGAAAATGTTTGAATTGAGTTCGCAATTAAGATTTTATTATAAAGAAAACAAAATTTTATTTGTATAACTGAATTGGTTTTAAATATTTTGTTATACAACATTTTTGAAAACTAATTACCAATTTTTTCTTGTAAAGATGGTAGAATTATAAATTATAGAAAAAAAAACAGATGTAGCATCAACAAAGTCGGTGGTTGGACCTGATTCTCCTGAATATAAGAACGAGAGCTCTTATCAAATTGAGCCACCAATTCACAATATTCCCGATGGCCTCATTATGTTAATTGAATATTATTTAAATCACAATTGTTGAAACTCCTTTAAACTTCAGATCAGATTTTGATAAATCACGAAAGTTCATATTAAAATAACATTTCTAATTTGTTTTTCTTTTACTTTTTCAGAAAATTGCTTATCGAAACACCAATTTGCTTTTTATTGCAAAGAATAGGAATAAAAAGATAAAAATATTTTTTTTTTTATATAGTTTAAAAATTTAAAAAGAAATTAAATTATAAAACATAAAAAAAATCTCGCGTACCTTACTGAAGGACAATCAAACAACTTCACCTTTTCACGAAACAAAAAGAAAATAAATAAAACAAACAAACATAAATAAAAAGGATCTCTTAAAGGTGGTTCAGTTCGCGTGACAACAAATAAAAGCACTTAAATAAAGCAAAAAAAAGTCCAAATTAATTGTTATTATTATTATTAAAAATCAAATCAGAATTACGTCCTCAAAGGCCAAAAACAAAATGATTACAAACGGTTTGGAAAATAGTCAGCAGAACGGTCGTGCTGGATCAATAAGTAGCGGTCAAGATGACGTTAAAACTAATCTAATAGTGAATTATCTTCCACAAACTATGACCCAAGAAGAGGTCAAATCATTATTTTGTAGTATTGGAGAAGTGGAAAGTTGTAAATTGATTCGGGACAAGGTCACTGGTGAGCTTTAATTTCCATAAATTATTAGAAAATCATTTTTACTAGTCATTTTATATAACTAGAGTGTGCACTGTGCCATTATTAACTTAAAAAGATAATATTGCATAGTTTTAGGAAAAGTATAAAATAAATAAAATACACTAAATAGTTTATTAGTGCCATCATCCTTTATATAAACAATATTTTAGTAGTTGCAGAGTTCCAATGGAACTGAAATTAGAAATTGGTTATTCCTAAAAAAATATAATTATTTTTTTTTTCCCCCGTTCATATCTTATAGGTCAAAGTTTAGGCTACGGGTTTGTCAATTATCAAAGAGCTGAAGATGCTGACAAAGCAGTCAGTACATTTAATGGTTTACGTTTACAAAATAAGACAATAAAAGTATCATTTGCACGTCCGAGTTCGGATGCAATTAAGGGTGCTAATCTATATGTATCGGGTTTATCAAAAAGTATGACACAACAAGATTTAGAGGGTTTATTTTGTTCGTTTGGGCAAATAATCACATCCAGAATATTATGTGATAATATAACTGGTCTATCAAAAGGTGTCGGTTTTATACGTTTTGATCAACGTTCCGAAGCTGAACGTGCTATACAACAATTGAATAGTACTACACCAAAAGGTGCTAGTGAACCTATCACAGTGAAATTCGCAAATAATCCAAGTAATAATTTAAATAAAAGTCTACCACCGTTGGCGGCATATCTAACACCACAATCGAATAGACGTTTTCCTGGGCCAATACATCATCCAACTGGACGGTTCAGGTGAACCATTTTCTATAATTGAAACAATTTGGCTAAAACGATTTGCATTTATTTTGTTTGTTTGTTTTTTTTTTTTTTATGGTTCAAAATTTTTATTTGTTTTAATTTTTAATTTTGTATTTTTCGATTTTTTTTTTTTTTTGTGTTGTGTTTTTTCTCATTTTATTCCACAGATTTTCACCATTGACCGGTGATTTACTAGGTAATGCTATTTTACCAACGAATGCTATCAACGGTTCCGGATGGTGTATATTCGTATATAATTTAGCACCAGAAACTGAGGAGAACGTTTTATGGCAACTATTTGGACCATTTGGTGCCGTTCAAAGTGTTAAAGTTATTAAAGATTTACAAACAAACAAATGTAAAGGTTTTGGTTTTGTTACAATGACCAATTATGATGAGGCTGTTGTTGCTATTCAATCATTGAATGGTTATACACTTGGTAATCGAGTTTTACAAGTTAGCTTTAAAACAAACAATACAAAGAATAAAACAAATTGAAATGATAAAGAAACACAACTTGAATTAAGGAAGAGATTTCTTTTTATAAAGAATTAATTAATTAATAATCAATTAAATTAAATAAAAAAAAAATGATTATCCGTTTCTTAAAAGTGATCTTTCATAAAATATCAAAAGATTTTTTTTCTTTTTCCTTTTTTTATTTTATAGTTTGTTTTCAAAACTTTACGAAAAGTTTCTATAAACTTTAAATACATTTCCTTTTTATTATTATTATTTAATTTAAATTATATAATTTTCAGCTCAATAAATATTTTATTTATTTTTAAAATATTTTAAATTTCATAACTATAAAGAAAAGAAAAAAAATAAAGGTGCTATAAAAGAGAAAACTTTCTATATTTTGTCTCGAGGAAACTTTTGTCTCCGAAAATTTAATAAAATTAAGAGGAAACAATCCCTCCCCAAAATGTATTTTAATTTTTCGCAAAAAAAAAAAAAAAATTGTTTGATCACTTTTAATAAAAAATATAAATTATTTAAACAAATATTATTAATTAATTAAGAAAATATTTAGAATCTTTTAAATTGTTTAAGGGGTTACATAACAGTGAGATTAATTTAAGGCTTTTTTTCTTATGAAAACACATCCAAAAAAATGTTGGTTTTTATGTTTTTTTAGTAGTTAAATAAAAAACAAGAGGGCTATACGTTATACGAAGTTTGTAATGAGGTATATCCTATATAAAACAGACTGCAATCCGATGAATAATGCCCAAAATACATCGATTTTTTAAACAAAATACTATACTGCAATATTTAGTAGCTTTATAACTTGTCAATCCTCTAAATATTGGGACATGAGAGTTTTTGCAAAATAAAACTTAAGTTTTAAACTATTTTTCTGCAATAAAAACTATGATTTTTTCTTAATTTCTCACTTATGAAACCCCTTAATTATTAATGGACTCTATTTCGCAATATTTATATTTTAATTTTGTATTTATAAATTCGTTTTCTTTTTTTTGTTTTTTAACTCATATAAATTTCATTAAACATATTAAATATAATTAATTACAAAGAAGCTAAAAATTTTCATTTTGCATTGATTTTTTTTTCATTCGTGATAATTATTATTAAAAATATTAATCATTTTCTCATAAATAAAATATATTATTATTATTATTATTATTAATATTATTATTAATATTATTCTAATAAGTTTAGTAAAAAAATAACAAAAAAAAGAAGACAAAATAAAATAATTTATAATAATTAATAATATTTATGCCGTTTATTAAAAGAATTAGTAATAAATAAAACTACATCCACAATAATGAAAAAATAAATAAAAAATAAAAATAAAAATAGTATATAAAAATAAATTAAATGTGATGTTCTTAAATTAAATTATTTCTAATTATTTTTAATTGATTTTAATTAATTTAATTAATTGTATTTAATAACTAGCTTCGTAATTTCATTCACTATTTTAATATAATATATTCAATTCTTTTAAACTATATTTAAACTTTTTAATTTTATTTTACAAAATACTCTAAAAAAATTTTTTAAGAATTTTAAAAACAAAAACAACAAATTCACGCACATTTCTATATATTTACTTTAATTCTAATTAATTTTAATGTATATTTTTTAAATAAGTTTTTTTTATTTATTTAAATGTTAAAAACAAAAAACAATAAACATAAGAAATCTCTTTATTTTTTCGCGCTAAATAAATTTGTATGTCTTTTTTATTTCAAAACCAAAAACCTAAAAATATTTAAAACAAGTATACTAAAAGTAATGAAATTGTTTTTTGAAATTAATTTCTGTCTAAAAAAAAAAAAAAATATTTATAAAATTCAGTGTTAAAATACTTTTAAAAATAAAACAAGAAAACAAAATAAAAATAATTAACATTTTACCGAACGGATGAGACTGGTTTAGTAGGTAAAATATTATTAAAAAAAGAAAAAAAACAATACCAAATGTAATTCAATTGTAAAATGGTGATAAATATTAAAAACAAAAACTACAACTAATTAAAAAATATTAAAAATAAATGCAAAGAAAGGAACTGTATAAAAAAAATCTTTTTTTAAGAAATTGAATCGAAAACAGATATATTTAAACTGACAAAAACCCAAATAAATAAGAAAATTAGAAATTTTTTTTAAGGAAATTTTTACAACACAAAATTTTTAAAACATAATTTGAACGATTTTAAAAATCAATTCCCAAATTTTCCCAATACTTTTTGAGGAACATGGAAAAAAAAACCCGAATGATATTTTATTTTTAATATTTTTTAAATTTCTTTATTTAATTTAAATTATCAAATGTTTTTTTTTTTTTTTTTGCAAAGTAAAATAAAAATAAAATAATTGTGAAATTAAAAGTAAGTAAAACATAAAATTGTGAAGAAGAAAAATGAAACTAAATAAATTTTTAGTGAAAGGTAAAAAGGGAAAAATTTTAAAAAATTTTAAAAATTTGGGGGATAAAATTAATTAAATAAAAGAAATTTTTAATGAAATTTACACTTTTAAGTTAATATAATTAATATCAAATTTAAGGGATATAAAATATCTGGTTTTTAGGTGAAATTTACATGACAAAAAAAAAACGCTAATAACATTTATAAAGAAATTTTTATGAAGCATAAAAACAAAAAAAGCAACAACTAAAACAAATTGTGAGACTATACAAAAAAATAAAAAATAAGAAAATAAGAAAATTATGTAAATGTTTAGAAACGAAACAAAAAAAAAACACTTTTTTAAGTAAGATAAAAAAAGGAAACATAAAATGAAACCGAAGGTTTTTTTTTATGTAAAACTTTAGGTGTAAATTTTTATAAAATTTTCATTTTTAAATATTTAATTTTTTAACGAACGAAAAAATAAAAAATTTAAATGTTTATCAACCTGTTTTTTTTCATTTGAATCGTTTATTTTGGGAAATGTGATTGGAAATTATTTTTATTCAAAAAATTTTTATTACATTTTCTTTGATTGCATTCGATTTGTTATGTGTGAAAAACGCAACAAAAATACGATGTAAAATTTGTTTCGGTAGTATTCAGTATGGTTACTTATTTGTAACCGTCTCAGTTAACGATCGCTAACATTTTGGAATAATTTAATCCAGTGCAAAATTTTATAGATGGCATCATTGCATTACTATAATTACTATTAATTTAAATTAATTTGAAAAATAAAAAATTAAATTAAATAAAAATTCTTAACAATCACATTTGCTAATCGTTTCAATATAAAACACCAAAAAACAATTTTTTTATATATTAAAAACTTTGATACAAGCGAAACTAAACAATAAAAATAAAATTAATTAATCTAAGTAATTAAATATTAAAATATTAATAAAATTAAAAAAAAAAAAAAAAACAAAAAACAAAAACTAAACAGTATTCATGAAGGGCAAAAAAAAACGATTTAAAATAATTAAAAAAAATCATTATCATAAATTAATCCTAAGAAAAGAATTAAAAATTTATTAACTTAAAAAATTCTTTCTGTTTTAACTAATTTTTTTTTGTTTTTTCTTAATTTATTTAAATTTAAAAAAAAAAAATATTTTAAATTAATTTCAAAAACAATATTATTAATTAAAAATCTAAAATAAATTGCACGTTTTATGATATTAAAAATAATTTAAAAAGAAAATTACAAAAAAAAGAAAAAAATTTTTATTAGATTTAAATTTTAGTAAAGTGCAACAAAATTTTTAAGAAAAAAAACTATGAAAATAAATTAAATCTAGTCGTATTTATTATTATTACTATTATTATTATTATATTTATTATTATTATTATTAAAAAATGGGAATTAATTGCAAAAAGAACAACAAAAAAGACAAGCATGCAAAAATATAATAATAAATATAATAATAATAAAAATTAGCGCAAATTTACATGAAAAATAACTAAGAAGAACAAACGAAAAAACTAATAAGAAATTCTATGTTTTTTTTTTAAGCAAAATTCTATGTTAATTAATTTTTAATTTCTACTAAATCCAAAAAAAACCAAAGCAAACTATTCACACTACACAAATTTTCTTTTTCTTAACTAAAAAACTCTATTTCTAAAAAAAAAAAAATGTATTACAAAATTTAATTAATTAATAAATAAGAAAAGGTAAAGTTTAATTAGATGTGCTTTTTCACCGTTTTTTTTCTGTTTCTTTTTTTTTTCTTTGTAAATAAGAACAAAAATAATTAATTAATACTAAAAAAAAAATATTTTTAATCCATTTTAAATTATTGTGATTTTTGGAGAATAAATTAAAAACAATTAAATAAAACTTTTTTCTAAATGTTAGTTTGTTTACTCATTTGTTTTCTATTTGGTAGTAATTATTGTAAGTTGAAAAATTTAAAACAAAAAAAAAAAACATAAAATTTAAATTTTTGATTCCAAATTTTAGATTAATTAATATTAATTAAATTAATTTTTAATATATTTGTTTGTGTTCTTCAAGAAAAAAAAAGAGAAATTCTTTAAATTCATTAAAAAAAAAAGAAATACATTAACTAAATTAAAAAAAAAAGAAAACACACATTTTTTATTATCATACAAAATAGGAAGATTTATGATCAAAATTTGATGATGGTTAGGCCTGGATATGAGACACAGATGGAAAAAGTATAGTCCTTCTTTAAGTCAGACGAAAAAACAAATAGGATTTTATTAATGATAATTATAAAATTAAAGAAACTGTGAAAATGAAATGTTAAAAAAAAAATGAATGAAAATATATTTAATTAAAAAAAAAAAAAGAGGAAACAATTTTCTACAAGAAACAAAAAAAAAATATATATTGTAACATTTTTATATGAATTATAAAGAAAATGAAAATGACTGAAATTATGAAAAATATGAAAAATATTATAACTGCAATATTATATAATATTATATAATTTTTTTCGATGCAGAGAATTGCAATTGTATGAGAAATTATTAGTAATAAAAATTGGAATACAATTTTAAATAAACAACAATAAAAAAAAAAAATGAAAAATAAAATGTATATAATAAGGAAATTTTAAGATTGTTTTCTTGGAAACTAAAAAAAAAAAAATATTGTATAATTTAAGTTACAAAAAAACACAATTTTCGGTATCAGCGAAATTGAAGAAACTAACGAATTCTTCAGAAAATTCACATTTTCTATTTATAGGATTCTTATTTTCCTTATTATTTTTCCAAAAACTGTATTAATATTAAAATCATTAAAAATATAGTTATGTCGAGTTTTTTTTTGTAAGTTCCATGTCATATCTTAAATAATTTTTGATGATTAAAAAAAAAAAGATGTTCTTCAATAAAATTTGTTTTTATATATATATCAAAATCAATTTCTTTCTTTATATATTTAAAACATCATTAAATTCTATTTAAAATCATTTTCTTTCTTGTTCGTTTTTCTTTCTTAACAACAACCAAAATGTTTTTTTATCAAAAATAATATTAAACAAAATCGCCCACCGTTGCTCAAAGATTCCTTAAAGTTTTTTTTTTCCTACTAAATGATCTGAATAAAAATAGAGCGAATTTTAAAAATAAATTTCCAATTAAATTTTCAATAATTCCTGTTTTGAAATGAGGCCAAAAATTTGAAAAATTACAATTCAATACTTGCAAATTTAATTAGCTATCCCAAAATCTTAGATTCAAGCCGACTCAAAACGTTAAATCAAATTACGGCATTGGTTAATTGAATTTTTTTTGAATTCGCAAGTAAATATATTTAAAAGATATATTTAAAATCAGAAACTATGCCAAGAATTTTTTAAGACAAACTATTTAAGAACTCAACAAAAATATTTTCATAAAAGTATCAGAATAAAAAAAAAACGAATCCAAATTAATAATAAATTTAAAAACAAAAACTTGCAACGAATCATAAAAATCGTAGAAAATCATTTTTAAAAAAAAAAACTAAAAAAAAGCTAAAAAAAAACTTTACAAAAGAATTGACAAAAACTTAAAACAATGAACCATTTTTTTTTCTTTTACCTTGTACATAAATAAATTTAACTAATTAATTATTTAACATAAAGTACAGGGTGATCATTAAAAATACTACAATTATGAAAATTTTTCAAAACAAAAAAAAAACAATAATGATTTCAATCTAAAAAAAGAAGAAAAAAAAAACCATACACTCACTCAAAAACCTAAATAATTATGAAAATTTATAAAAAATATTTAAAAAAAAAAAACAAGTATTTTCTAAAAAATTATATTAAATAATTTTATTTAAAATATAAAAAAAAAGAAAAAATAAAGAACGTGAAAAGCAATATTAAAATATTAAAATTTAAATTAAAAAAAAAAAAAAAAGAATTAATTACCTTTTTTTTAAAAAAAAAAATTGAATAAAACGTATTAAATTGCCCTGTATTGCAAAATGAAAGAATAATAATTAAAATAGCTAAAAAAAAAAAGGAAGCAAAAAAAAACTTTAATTAAAAAATAACAATAAATTAAAACAATTATCTAATTATTTAATGTTAAATGTCTCTCATGTTATAATTGTCACTACAAGAAAAAAAAAAAAAACTAAATTATTAATTAATATTTATATATATGAAATATTTAAAAAAAAAAAAACATAAAAAATTAAACCAGAATTAAATTTAATAAAATTTTCAATTTTTAAACAAGAAAAAAAATTAACATAATAATTTTTAAAGTTAGTCAACGTTTCCTAAATCAACAACATTTTTTAAATAATTAAAAGATAAATAAGAAAAAAAAAACATTAAATATAAAATTATTTAAAAAAAAAAAAAATTTATTCATTTTAAAATTTATTAATTATTGTCTATTTGTATACTTAAAGAAAAAAAAACAGCTCTTCAACCGTTTCATTAAAATTGCATTCACATTGATTTCTTGAACACAGCAGTGCTGTTCTCTTTTTCATATTATATATTTAATAACTGGCCTAAAAATTAAATTAATCAAAAACAAGATAAAATTAATTATTTTATTTATATTAATTTCATTGCAATAACTATTTCAGTTTTCGGTTAAAAATTTAGGACCTGTGCCAATTCTTAGTTTATTTTTATAATAAATTTCTTAACAACTCTTTTATAGAGTTTTATTTAGTTGGAATTAGGACCTTATTGTAGTAATTTATTTAATTTTTTCAATTACTGCCAACATTTTGTCTACTTTATTTAGACTTTTTTATTGCTTATTGTGTGGTGTACACTATCGTTAAATCAAAACACTTAACAACATACATTGAAAACGGATTAAATGCTTTAAAAGTTAAAAGACAACTCCAATAACAACTGGCAGTAATTGAAAAGGTGTTTAAATTACTACAATAAGGTCCTTATTTCAACTAAATAAAATTTATATAAAAATTTATCGAAAGGACACAAAATCAGTTATATTAAAAGATCTACTTCAAGACGACTTCAATCCAAAAATCTTCCATGTATACCCAGATCGACTTCAGTCAGACTTTAGTCGATCAGATCACTAAAATTTTTCTGATTGACTTGAAATTTGCATGTAAACCCTGGATCGACTTCGAATCGATTTGAAAATTTAAAATTGAGTATGATTTGAGCTGATTTGAAGTCGATTTCAAGTCAATCTTTCAATTTGGTAAAACTATAAAAACTTCGAATTGAGTTACTAGTCGATTTTAAGTCTATTTTGAAGTCGCCATCTAAACATCATAATTGTATCACAAAGTCTACGTCGCAATACTGCTACTCGTGACTTTTTTTCAGCAATCATCTTTGGAAGCATTTCGTTAATTTTCGAAATTTCTTTCAAAATTCAGAGATACATAAATATTTGATTAAAGAAAGTTTTCATTACTTTTTTTTAAACCTTTTTTTGCAAAAGAAAATAATAAATAAGAATTTGTGCACAGAAGAAAAAAATATCAAGAATTTAAAAGAAAACAAAAATCATGAGTGTTTCAGTTCCTGTACAAAAACCAATAAAAACTACAATTAAAAAACATTTACCCAAATAATTAATTAAATTTTTATTGTGATTTAATAAGAATTGCACAACATCCCTCCATTTCATAAATAAAAAACAAAAAGAAAATATTAATTTTTTTAAAAATTACAAACAAGTCTATCCAAAAACAAAAAGAAAAAGGTTTTTATTTTAAAAATGCAAAATAATTTAAATCGATTAATTAAAAGAAAGTATTATTGAAATGTTTTAATTAGTAAAAAAAAAAACAAAAATAAAATCTATATTATTTTAAAAATACTAAAAAAAAAACATAAAAATATTAAAAACTACCAACATTTTTATATCAAAAAAAATAAAAGAAGAGGAAATTAAATTTAATAGAATTATTATTAAAGATTTTTTTTAAAAAAAAAAAAGCAAAAACAAATAAGATCTAAAAGAAAATAATAAGAAAATACATCATCTATAATTTTCGTTTTAAGAAGGATTTTGAAACGACGCGCAATGAAAATATAATTTCAAATTAATTTTAAATTTTTAATAAAAATAAGGAAAATTTAAATGAAATGAAAATCGATTAAAAATTTAAATGAAAAACAAAAAGAAAATATTTGTACTTTTTCATGTTGAAAATTGATACGATAGAAGTATATAAAAAAAAAAAGAAAAAGAAAAATAAATAAAACAAAAGAAAATAAATAAGAAAATTTTATAATATTCTTGTGTTCAAATGGAAAATCCTTTTTTTAAACATAAATTTTATACAGTTTTATTTGAAATGTCCTTTTCCTTTTCAATTTACTTAAAATAATAACTTCAGCGGAAAAAAACTAAAATGTATAGAATTTTATGCTAGTTTTTCTTAAAGGTCCGTAATGCTAAGTTGTTTAAGAGGTTGGCAGCGGCTAAGGCATCCGATTTGGGAAGTATCAAATCTACAAAAAAAAATATTACTACCCAATTGATTTCTAGAAAAATATTCCAGACGGAAAGGGAAAACCTTCGGAAAACTTAAGCAAAGACTACTATGAGAATCGCCCTCTTAATATTTTAGATAATAAAACTAAGGGCGTTTAATATATACATTGCCCAAGGCCTCAGGATTCCAAAACGCGCTATTGGCAGCTAGCACCCTATAACTTGTAAAATTTATGCAAAATAAAAAACCAACATTTTTGTTACTATTTATGATAATAATTTGGCAATGAGGGGGTGCCTGTGAAATCTTGCATGTATAATTTCAAGTCGATGGATGTTTGAGAATGCCCCAATTTTTAAAACTACAGTTTCGAGAAAAACGAGTTTAAAGTTTCAATATATAAGGTAAAATAGTACTATGCGACGAGTGTTCTTACTAAAACTAGTTTCCTTGAGTTTTAAGTTTGAATTTATAAGGTAAAATGGTATGAATATGGTGATGTGGTATAATATCTTAATTTTGCACTTTATAATAAACATAGGTAAGTACGGGAGCATATTGACGGATTTAGGCAGCCATCTAGGGTCATCTAGAATAGAAAAAATTATATTCTAAAACTTATAAATGTTTAATAAAATGCAATAAATTCATAATAATATTTACATAATTTACTACATATTTTTTTTTCAAATATAATGCGCCCCAACGCGATGTCTCGGATAAAGTCTTCAATGAAAAAACTATACCAGAACCCGTTTTATAACGCTACCCTTAAAACTTAGGTTAGCCCCGGCATAGGTTCTATATATTATTTATTTTATCTTCTCTAGCATTCTATCATATGCTCAAACCATTGTTACATCCTCTATCAAACTTCCAAAGGACATGTATATTTTGACCTAACTAATCCTAGACACAATTCGAATGTGTAGGAATTTTTTTTACACATTTTATCGCATTGAAACGAGGAAGAGCATGCGTCCCTTTTTCATGTACCAAAAAAGACAAAAACAAAATAATAATAATCGATTTTCCGATTATATTTTCATCCAAATAAAATCTTTCAGTACCAATATTAGTGTCCATATAAAATTTAATTGGTAAACAAAATAATTGCTATTTCGTTCCTTAAAATATATTATTAAAAAAAGGAATAGATTTAATAGAATCAAAGAATAGTGTAAATTAAATTGTTTAAATTATTGTTTAGCTAATTAAGTGGAAATATTAAAGAAAAAACTGCCTAGATAAAAGTGTTATATCCTAGTTGAATTTTTTTTTTTCGTTGTCTTCTTAAATGAATCAATTTGAAGGCGTTTCCCAATCAGGAAGAAAATTCTTTGGAAATTCTTTAAACTAAATTCATTTTGTTTTTATTTTTGGTTTTTCATTTTAGTGAAATAAAATCAAATGAAAAATGGAAAATTCTAATGGAATATAACGAAAAATCAATTTCTTTGATAATAAAAAAAAAGGAATACTAAAATAATTCGAAAATGGATAAATTTGTATGTATTGTTGGATTCTTTCTGATTTTTGTAGCGACTTTTGATTTCGGTAAGTTTTTATAATAATACGACTGAAAAAAAAAAAAAATTTTTTATTTATTAAATTAAAGATATTTAATTGTTGGGGAAAAGTGAAGAGTTAATTTTAACAGACTTTAAATTCCTAAATACCAAAGAATCCTATGATGTATCAATCTCGTAGTACCAGTGTCGTAGCTACCGTTGGGCAGCTGTAGTGAAATGCTCCAGGCGAGCGAACCATGGAGCGCAAAATTAGATAGGGTGAAATAAAAATTTGTGACAACTTTTGTATCGAAAAATTAATTAATCAATTAACTATTAGATTTGAATCCATTCGACAACTATGTACACTTTTTAAATATTTATCACCTGCATCTCTCGTCGCGTCGCCTGATAAAAGTATTCTGGAAGGATCAGAATTGTTACAATCAGCATAGCTAGCCCACCGATATTTCACCTAGTGACCTCAAATGCTGCGATATAAGATTAAGATTAAGAATAAGTTTTAAAGTGTTCTTGTACTGAGACCTTTAAGATTTATTGTACCCCCTCTTCTTCAGTGCAGTAGCTAAGTCAGCTTCCCATTCTAAATCTCAACGAAGAAATGTTCTAAGGAGAATTAAATTTTTTTTTTCCATTTTCTTTTAGTCAAATCATCAGAAGATGAGGAACGTTTGGTGCGAGATCTTTTTCGTGGATACAACAAACTTATTCGTCCAGTACAGAATATGACTCAAAAAGTTGATGTTCGTTTCGGTTTAGCTTTTGTCCAATTAATTAATGTGGTAAGAAAAATTCGTCTACAATTTTTTAATTTATTAAAATTAATTCATATAATTTCTAAAGAACGAAAAAAATCAAATTATGAAATCAAATGTTTGGCTTCGACTTGTTTGGAGCGATTATCAATTGCAATGGGATGAAGCAGATTATGGTGGTATTGGAGTATTACGACTTCCTCCTGACAAAGTTTGGAAACCTGATATTGTCTTATTTAATAAGTATATAAATAAATATCTTTTTATTTAAATCGAAACAATTATTTGTGCAATTTTTTTCAGTGCTGATGGTAATTATGAAGTTCGATATAAATCGAACGTTTTAATTTATCCAAATGGTGAAGTCTTATGGGTGCCACCGGCTATTTATCAAAGTTCTTGTACAATAGATGTAACATATTTTCCATTCGATCAACAAACCTGCATTATGAAATTTGGTTCATGGACATTTAATGGTGATCAAGTATCATTGGCATTATATAATAATAAAAATTTTGTTGATTTATCCGATTATTGGAAATCTGGTACATGGGATATTATTGAAGTTCCAGCATATTTAAATGTTTACGAAGGAAATGCTAATCATCCAACAGAAACGGATATCACATTTTATATAATAATTCGTCGTAAAACATTATTTTATACAGTCAATTTAATTCTTCCAACGGTTTTAATTTCATTCCTTTGTGTACTTGTATTTTATTTACCAGCTGAAGCCGGTGAAAAGGTAATATATTTTAATTAAAACAATATTAATTAAATTAAAGTAATTTCTCCACATATAGGTAACATTGGGTATTAGCATTTTACTTTCATTGGTTGTGTTCCTGTTGCTTGTATCGAAAATTCTACCGCCAACATCACTTGTACTTCCACTTATTGCCAAATATTTACTATTTACTTTCATCATGAATACTGTATCAATTTTAGTAACTGTTATTATTATTAATTGGAACTTTAGGGGGCCAAGAACACATCGAATGCCGATGTGGATACGTTCGGTATTTCTTCATTATTTACCAGCAATGTTATTAATGAAACGTCCACGTAAAACTCGTCTACGATGGATGATGGAAATGCCTGGTATGAGTGTACCGCCACATCCACATCCATCATATGGTTCACCAACTGAAATTCCTAAGCACATAAGGTATGAGGAATGGTATGAACAAACAGAATTTTTTTTAAATTTTATATTTATAATTAAAAGGGATATATTAAAGTAAAGAGAAGAAAAAAAAAACACAAACTTAAGTATATCTTTTTTGATTGAATTAATTTATTTAAGGACATAATATTTTTTTTAAAAAAATTAATATATTTCAGTGCAATTGGTGCTAAACAATCGAAAATGGAAGTAATGGAACTATCCGATTTACATCATCCAAATTGTAAAATAAATCGAAAAATTAATAGTGGAGCTGATTTGGGTGGTGTTGGTGATCCATGCCGACGAGAAAGTGAAAGTTCCGATTCGATATTATTATCGCCAGAAGCAAGTAAAGCTACCGAAGCTGTTGAATTTATAGCAGAACATCTTCGTAACGAAGATCTTTATATTCAAGTATAAATTTTCAATTTTTATTTTAATTTATTTAAAAATTCAAAATTTTTTTTTCTAGACACGTGAAGATTGGAAATATGTGGCTATGGTTATTGATCGTCTTCAACTTTATATTTTCTTTATTGTAACAACAGCCGGTACCGTCGGTATATTAATGGATGCTCCACATATCTTCGAATATGTCGATCAAGATCGAATTATAGAAATTTATCGTGGCAAATAAATTAAAAAAATATATATAAAAAAGAAAATATACATTTTTCTTTAAAAAAAAAATAAAAAAAAAATGTTAACAAATATTTATAATAATAATAACAATAATAAAAACACGAAATTAAATAAATAATAAAATTAAATTAAGTGAAAAAAAAATATTAAATTTGCTCAGAGCTTATAGATTTTGAAATGATTTGTAGTTCATAAAAGGCAAGTAATTACAATAATTTTGTTTTAAAATTACATATTTTTAAAAAAAATTGTAATAAGTTTTGCCAGCGACGTGGCGTCATTAGATTGCAATGCATCCCTACAGATTTAAATTTATATTTATATTTATCATTTTTCATATTTAAATTTTATTTTTCTATCCCTTTACAAAATACCCACGACACGCCACTGGATATTGCTCAACTAATTTTAAATTTGTTAGAATATATTGTATTTAAAAACAATAAAAAAAAATCGGACTAAATAATGGTTTCTTAATTAAAAAGAACAAAATAAAATATATAAACGAATCTTTTTCTTTTTTGAATAATTTAGACTACATTAAAATTTTTGTTTTATAGATTTTTGAAACTATACAAATATTTTGTATTTTATATTTAATATTTTGAAACGAATTTATTTTAAAAGAAATTGATTTTCTTAAAACCAAATTATAAATGATATTTCCAAATTTCTTCCTATAAAAATTTTCATTCGTCACATCAGGGACAACTATTATATTTAATCTTTGATTCTTCCATTTTATAAAATTATTATTATTATTGCTTAGATAATTTATTAGAAAAATTATGAATTCAAAGATATTTAATTAGCAGTAGAAACTTTGTATTCAAACTGGCCATCAAAAGAACTATTCACTAGCTATACAAGACCCCGAAAATATAACACCAACTTAATAATGAACACATTTTATATTATCATAAGTAAGTTGACAAGATTTTGGACAAGAACAAAAGAACGCGAATAAAAAGCAACAAATTCTATATCATAATACAAAATGTATAATATAACTATTATATAAAACAATATTGCTGGATTCGTCCCCGGGCAAACTGAAATTAATTTGAATAAGCTTCAAAGTTTATGTAAAAGAAATGAATTCTTTTTCAAAACTAAAATTTAGCTCAATCTAGCTCAATTTATCTTTTGTCGAGATTAATAGGATTGTTAAAGAAGGAGGAAGTATTCATGAACATTATTTATTTGAGGGACGGCTATATCAAGAGCTCTGAATATTATTGATACTAATAAATTTCCAAATCTTCCAATTATGATATGTATGACTATGAAAAAAACATTAAAAAATGTACATAACGAGGCCAAATAGTTGAAATAGAGAATTGTCTTCCATGAACAAGGAGACGTCTGGTCGTCTTTTCATAAGGATAGAACTAGAACTATGCCCAGTCTATCATGGTTATATGGTTAGAAATTACCCCAATAATTTTTTACAATATCAACAAAAAAAAGCGTAATTACAATTAATTAAAAAAATTTTGAATTTCGTAATACGTTATAAAGAACAAAAATATTTAAATAATAATTTGAATGAACTCGAAATTCTAGTAAAAAGAAAAATTTTTAAACAAAATAATTAATATTCAAAAAAATAATTATAAGAATACAATATTAGCTAAATAATTAAAAAAAAGCTGATTTGTTGTTTTCTTAATTTTGTACTTTTCTTAATTATAAAAATAAAAATAAAAGAAAAAAAAAAGAAAACAATAATATATAAAAATATAGCGAAAAAAAAATTAACTAAAAAATAAATTGTTAAAATTTAAATTATAATAAATAAAAGCTAACTTTGAAATAAAGTTAATTTTAATTTATGACAAAAATAAAAAAAAAACTATAGTTGTTAAAAAAAAATTAAATTTTTTAAATAAAATAAACAAACAAATGAAAAAATTTAATTTTAAAATCGAAATTTTCAAAATATGGAATTGTAAAGTTTAAGTTTAAATATGTAGTCAATGAATATCATTTAAAAAGAATTCAATAAAATAATTAATGAACGAATAATTTTTCTTAAAATTCCATTAAAAAATTATGTATTCTTTTTTTTTACTCTGTTTGGCATAAATCTAGAATAGGGCCTTAAAAAACTGCCATATCATAGAGTGAGTATTAATAAAGAGTTCCAATGACTATGCATTCAACTGATTCTTCCCTTTCTTCAAATTCAAGCTCTTTTCATGTAACCCACCTTCAATTTCACAACAGATTCACTGAAGATCACACTGCCCAAGGGGCTTGGACATCTAGGTGTACTAGTCTATGGCTATAGGTACATTTTAAAAATACTAAATGTATGCCCTAGCCTAGAGGGTATATTAGTTTTGTCACTAAGTGTGTAACACATCGAAATAATCATCATAGAAAAGTTTCAAGGGTATGGTTGTGTAGAGAATCAAAAGTTATATCGATTTCTGCATGTCCATCTATCCATCTGTGTACAAAATAACTCAAAAACGCGTTATCCGATTTCATTGAAATTTAGAATGTCAGTTGGTTATTCCTGGATTTGATATTGCCTTTTCAACAAAATCGACCGAGAGGAAGCGACGTTATTGAGCAAAAACCAGTGTGACCACAAAGTTTTGTCGTTTTTTTTTATTATGGTTTTTCGAATTTAATTGAAAAATTTGTAAAGCAATTTTGTTTAAATTAAATACATAAATAGACGATACCATCTTAAATTTCAGTAAAATCGGTCCAAGGATAGTGGAGAAAGGAAAAATCCTATGAGAAAATAAAACTGTTCATGAAGTTTTTTTGATGTACTTTATAAAAACTAATACACGGATTTGAATAAAATTTGCAGATTAGATTTATGCTATCAGGAGATCTAGGTTACCTGCAAATTAGAGGAAATTTTGAAAAGAGGAAACAAAGTTATGAAGTATTGTATTTACTAGTTATCTTTCGAAGGCTTTCCAAGCTTTCACCTAATAAAATTAAAGGACAAAAAACTTAACAAAACAACAAATTCAATTATGGGACACATTTTCTACTGTGAGAATAACAAAATTCCAATGTGACTTGACTTCACTAGTGAAGTGAAGTCCGGAATAAAGGATTGTATTTTACAAAAATAAGATACACCATGTTATAATTTTGAAATTTCTTGTATCTATATTTTGTTTTATGTTTTCTTATTTATTATCTTTTTTTATTTAATGAACACTGTTTTACAGTTTTTCCAAATAATATTCCGTTTACTTGATTCAAATCTTACTTAAATCTTTAAATTATGTTAGTTTATTGAATATAATTAAGAGAATAGATGTGAAAACTCGTTTGTAATTCTATTTAATTAGTTTTATTTTATTATTTTTTATATAAATATCAATTTTTTTTGTTTTTTGTTTTATAAAATATATCAGACTAAAAGGAGAAATTATTTTTAATATAATTACTTGTTAAAATCTAATAATTAAATATGTTTCTTTTTTTTTCATACGTGAAAAAGAATATTTCATTAAATTTTTATAAAAATTTTATTTCATTTTTTAAAATTTCACTCTCATTCAAACCAAAAAAAAAATATATATAAAAATTTCCTTAAAAAAGAAAACTCATTTTTTTATTTTTAATCAAAAAATATTGTTTTTTTTTGGGTTATTTTGTATTTTTTCTTTTCCAGAAAATTTTGAATTTGAACTAAACTTATTTAAATTGTACGTCTTTCTATTTTTCTTGCTAATATTTTGTGTTTTAAGTTTAAAAAATATTGTTTTGGAAATATGATAAAAATATAATTTTAATAATTTTCTATTTAAAATATGAACAATAATTGCATTAATTCTTTGTATTGCAACTGAAGTACGAATGTAACGATATTAATATTTTTTCTTTTTCTTCTATATTTCCTTGCTTTGATGTTTAGGTTTTAAAGATAAAATTCTCGGATCCCGCCACAAATTATCTGCATTTTTATCTTCTCTATAGTTTCTATTCTTGGGCATTAGTAGGAAAACGCAGTACATGCAATTGGTGAT
The DNA here is from genome assembly GCA_963422695.1 of Xylophagus ater. Taxonomy (NCBI): domain Eukaryota; kingdom Metazoa; phylum Arthropoda; class Insecta; order Diptera; family Xylophagidae; genus Xylophagus; species Xylophagus ater. The sequence continues at coordinate 1,833,908 of OY730478.1, forward strand.
ATCATTAGTCTTAAGTAGAGTATGGTTGATTAATTGGTTTCCGAGGTAAGTGATTAATTAATTAATTGTTGATTTTAAACTGATTAATTGATTTCTAATATAATAGCCAAGCATCACGTAAAAATAACAATTTAAAAAGAGTATAAATTAATAAATTAGTAAGTTAGTCTTTTTATTTTTTTCTTTTTTTTCCCCAACTGAATTTTAATTATTTGCCTCTGTCTTTTGGAATTCTATCTAATACAATTTGTATAAGGATTTTAATCCTTTTTTGTATATCTTTAATATCTTTAATAATTAAATAAATTAAAAAAATAAATATTTGGCCATTTTTAAATTAAGTTTAATTGATTGTCTGTGGAAATATATATTTCAATGAAACTAATTTTATACTAAAGACACATTAGAAGCAAAAATGTACGATTCTCATTTTAATCGAAAATCGTGAGATAATGTACATTAGAGTGCCGCTAATGTGTCTTTAAATTATTTTCATCGAATTAAATTGATTATAGTAGAAGAGAAAAAGAAAAAAAATTATTGGATATGTTAGAGAAAAAAAGGCAAAAAAATACTAGAAAAATTAATTTTTATTGAAATACGTTTTTTTTTTTTAAATTTTCTTAAGAAAAAAATTAAGTTGTTTGAATAATAATTTTTTAAAAAAAAAACCATTCAGTCACAATACAAGATTTCGGTTTTTTTCTTTTTATTTTCGATATTTATTATAATTATTAATTATTAATTTAATTGCATCCTAAGATTATTTATTTAAATTTATTTACAATGTCAGGATTTGAATTACTTATTTTTATATTTAAAATCCAACTATTAGAATATTTACTGAAAACGACTCAAATTATGTCATTTAAAAAAAAAAAAACAAAAAAAAAAGAAAAATAAAAATAAAAAAAAACTTATAAATTGTTTTTTTCTTTTACCTATAATACTAATGATAAAAATATAATAATAGTAATCTTTTTTTATTTCATTACTGAACCCAAAAATAAATGTTTAAAGTTGAAAGTTAAATTGTTTAATTTGTTGGAATACTTGGAAACATTTAGAGTTCGCTATTTTCTAACGCATTCCATTCAATCTTATTATTGTATATATTTTTTATTTTTTATATTTTTTTTTAGAGTTCTTAAAATCGATATTTTATATATTTAAAATAATAATTGTGTTAACATACTTATGGGATGAAAGAAACAAAATACACGAAATATGAACTATAAAACAAATTTTTACTAAAATTCTAATATATATAAATATATATATATATATATATAATTCTATGAAACCCAAGGATTTAACGTATTTTTAATACGTTTTTGGGAGTGGTTCACTCTTAAAATGTATAATATTATAATTATTTATGATTATTTAGATTATAAATTGATTTTGTATCTAAAAATTAAATGTTTTCGCACTTTTTTGTTTAATATTTTTTTATTTTAAAAACGATAGTCTTCTGTAGCCATATGAATAGCCCAACGGAATTTCTCTCTTTGTGTTTTATTGAATATTTTTTCAATTGGAACACCGTATTTTTTACACCTAGAAAAAAAAAATTTTGTTTTTTTTTTATTCTGTTTTGTATAAATATTATATTAAAATGAATAATTACCATGCAACTGATATTCTTGGATCTAAATAATTTAATTTAGATGTACCCAATGCAATTGTTTTATTTTCATCTCGATCAGTTTCTTGTAATTCTAATTTCTTTAATTGATCTTTTAATCTTTCTAATTGCTTTTTCTTTTTATCACAAATTATTTTCTCTTTAACGGATCCTCTTTTTGCAGCTCTTTGTAAATCCTAAAAAGACAATATTTTTTTTAAACTTAAAAAATACAAAACAAAATATTCACACAACTTACGTGAAGTTCACTTTCGATATCATCAACCATTTCACGTTTCTGTCGAATCTTTTCTTTTAAATTTTCCATACTTTTTTCATGACCCTTTGGTACTGACCGTTGATGGTTACATAAAACAGCTACAGCACGATTGGCTCTATTGTATGCTAGCAATTTTTCAGGTATGGATGCATCCGGATCAGTTAATAGATCCAATTGATTTTGCAAAGTTATTGAAGCGTTATATGTACGAAATACTTTTGCCGTTAATCCTTAATTGCAAAACATTATTATTTATGATATTGTTTTCAATAAAAACAAAAAAAAATTTCAACTTACCGTCCATTAAATCTCTTAAGTGCTCATTCAATACAGATGTGTTCAAACGATCGAATAGATCATCGCCTTCTTTCTTATTTTCCATAAATAATTCTAAATTTTTAAAAACTCTTTTCTCTACTTCAACTTCGTTATAATAACGAATTGAATCTTTACCAAGGAAATCAAATACAACCACGTTCTCTCTACCATTTAATGCTTTATGAAGAGAAACATGTTCAACACGCAGTGAACAACAACCAACAGTATCTGCTTGATCTTCATCCTTTTCATTGCCTGCTCTTAGCGCTAATCTATCGATAAAATAAAGAGCCACACCCCTTTGGCGTATTCGCATTTCTTTTGATTTCCACTCATCTCTATAAGTAGCACGAATTTTTTCAATATGTTTTTCAAGACGTCTGGCAGTCTCATATTTTTGGAAATCCTTTTCACCTTTTAATTTTGAACTTGGATTCAACATAATATACTTGACTTGCCCTTGTACATTTTCAGTCCAAGACGCTAACCAAGTAACACTATTATCATGGCGTACTTCTCGCCATTTATGACCTTTTGGTGGTACCGGAATTTTACTATCTTTCGAACAATTAATTAATACATCTTCCGGCAATAAACGACGTTTTACTAAACCCATTTTTGGATGTTCACCTCGACCTCTAAATAAACCAGGCGGTTCTAGTTTAAAATTACCAATTCTTTCTTTATGCCCATCAATTACACAAAAACCATATTCTTGAATGAGTTTCTCGTTGGCCTCTTTCAATGCTAATTTTTCTTCTTTAGATCGATTTTTATTTTTTTCCGCCACTGAGAGAAAATAGTTATGCATATTAGTAAAATTGCACTTTTTTATATCTTTGATAATGTCTTTCTCTTTCGATGTCATAGTTTTACGCCAGTCTTTAAAAAAATTATCATTGAATACTTTTTTTGTTACGTAGTCATGATTTAACATTTTCGAATAGAAACATGCTATTTCTTCTGAGTCTTGAGACAATTTCATTTCTTTCCCGTCATAATAAAATTTTACATTTTGTGGGATTGGTTCATATGGCGGAGCAAAAACTGGTCCTTTATGTTCTAGGAAATGCCATTTTGCACCATCGTCTTTTTTTTCTTCTTCCCACCTATTAAAAAAAAAAGAAACAAATATAAAATAAGTTGAAAAAGATCAATTTTTGTGCCATGAAAAAGTTCACTTTAAGGTTATGCGATTTGGAACATTGCAATATAAATTGGTTGCATAATAAAAATTATCATATTTATTAAATATAATAGATACCAATCTACTATTTTTAAGGAAGGAAATCATAATTACTGCATTTCAATCTTCCGCGAAAGAAAGAAATTAGAAACTGATAACCTTCTCCTACCCACATGTCAAATCTGCCATTTTTTTACACCAAATGTCAACTACAACGCCATCTCTATGTGAAATTTGGCGAAAGTAATAACTGTTTTTAGTAATCCGACATACTTTTGAAATATGCCAATTGAAAAGAAAAAAAATTCTACATCACAAAATGATTTAATACGCCGGCCGGTATTTGAATTATTTGAGTTACTGAAGTAATACAACAAATGCGAGAAACTAGAAAACTTTTTAAACAAATTCACGCTTCTTTTCACATACCATCTCCAAACTTCTTGATTTTCCTCTTCTTTTTTCTTACGCCCCCCTTTAGTGGGTGACTCTTCCGCGTCGACCTGCTGTTCCTTCTGAAATTCGCAAAACAAAACAAAAAAAAGAAAAGAAAGTTAACATTTTTTTCTGGCTAGTTTCATTTTCAGTTATAATATTTACTTTCTCTTTCTTAATCTTCTTTTTCGGCTTCTCTTCCGAATAATCTTCTTCATGTCCCCGTTTCTTCTTCTTTTCTTTCTTCTCTTTTTTCACGGTCTTAACTTTTTTCCTTGCCACCAATGGAGTATCATCGTCATCACTATCTTCAACTACTTGAATTTTACGTTTTGCCTAAGAAAATGAAATTTAAAATATAAACAAAATTTGATGAATATTTAAAAAAAAACCCTTACCAATGGAATATCTTCATCATCTTCTTCACATTCCTCTTCTTCAACTTTTGTTATATTCACAGCACTCACTTCTTTACTTTCATCGCTCAGTTCAGCCTTAATATCAAACGGTGGTTCATCTTCACGAAATTGAGACATCGAATAATCACAGGAACTAGCTTGTGAAGAATTCATAAAAAATTCATCTTTAACGTGCGGTTTTGCTGTATACATTCCATTTTCATATCTTTCTAGTTTAACAATTGGTTTAAGCATGATATTATCATTCTTCATGTTAAAGCCACTGCAGGATTGATCGTAGTCATTTCGAGGAATTTCATTTTCTTTTTCCTCTTTAACAATTTCATTGACTTCAACGATTGTCTCATCAATTTTAACATCATTACTAATTTTGTTGCCATCTGTAAGATCAATATCTTTTTTTCGATCTTTATCCTTGTCACGATCCCGATGACGATCTTTATCTTTAGAGGAGGACGATGATGAATGTTTATCTTTAGGTCTTGATGATGAACTGCTGGAATGTTTATCTTTACTTGATGAACTTTTATGACGATCACGATCCTTATCTTTGTCTCGATTTGATGATGATCCCGATTTCTCCTTGTCACGATGCGAACTACTACTACTACTTTTGTGGTCCTTTTTTCGATCGCGATCCTTATCATTATCTCGATCACGCTTATCATGATCTCGACTACTTTTCTCTTTACTGCGTTCTTTATCTTTATTCTTGTCACGTTCTTTATCCTTATCCTTATCACGTTCTTTATCCTTATCCTTATCACGTTCTTTATCCTTATCCTTATCACGTTCTTTATCCTTATCCTTATCGCGTTCTTTATCTTTAACCTTATCGCGTTCTTTATCTTTATTCCGTTCTTTATCTTTGTCACGTTCCTCACGTGATTTTTCTTTGTCTCTATCTTTATCACGCGATTCTTTATCTTTGCTCCTTTCTTTATCCTTTTCTCTTTCCTTATCTTTATCACGTGATGATTTATGCGAAGATGATGATGATTTATGTTTGTCTTTATCCCTATCCTTATCTCTATGTTTATCTTTACTGCTACTTGATGAGCTTTTATGTTTGTCTGAATCTTTGTCACTATAAACATTTCGAATAAGTTCAAATCATGTAATATATAATTATTTCCAAAAAAAAAAAGAAACCTTACCGATTACTACTACTGCTACTTTTTGAACTTTTATAATCTTTCTCTCTATCTCTATGTTTATCCTTACTTGATGATTTGTGCTTACTACTGCTACTAACATGACCATTGCTCATTCCATTTACACGTTCAACTTGTTGATCGCCATTCAAAGGTTTTGCTTCCTACAAAACAAATCAAAATAGATACATGAGATGAGTTAAAATTTGAAATTACGTTTGAAAAAGATAATATGGTAAATATCTTTAAATATGGAAATTGATATTAGGCTGGGGTAATCATTTTTGTTTAATATTTTTGGTGAATTTATGAAATTTTGAACAGGCAAAGAAATTCCAGGAGTAAACTCAGAATAGGTATTAACTTTAAATTGATTTTTGCAATTATTAGTTTTTAAAGTGTATTTTTATGATTATTCAAAAAATCATAAAAAATTAGTGGATTTTATTGAAAATTTTATTAAAAACAATTTAAAGCCGATGGGAATGGCGTCCGAACTTTGTCGAATAGAATTTAATTATATTTTTTCGAAGCACCTTTAATCTACGCATTTGATTTCTATTCGACTGGTGAATATTAAGGCTTTTCTAGGAAAATTTTCCTGAAAAATTATAAGACGAAATATAGAAATCCTTTAAGGATTATTAATAAGATAAAAACACTTTAGGTCTTTTTGTTTTCGCCGTGAAAATAAATTTAGAAATCAATTTCGTAGAAATTTTCTTAAAGGCTAATTATAGCAAATTCTTTAAACAAAAAAAGGAAAAATATATTTTCTTCATATATGATATCAAATTGCATATCAAATTCCAGAATGAAGTAGAACGGATCTAAGGCATTGTGATAAGAACAAAAAGAAGTAAAAAAAAAAAAAGAGTAAATACTAATTTCTTCATTGAACATTTTTACCTTGGCGAATTAAAAAAAAAATAATTTAGTAACAAAAACATGTTATCAAAAAAAAAATTTTTTTTTTTTTAATTTAATTATATAATAAAAAATAAAGGAAAATTTTTCTTACTTAAAAAAAAAAAAAAAAGTCTGAACATTACAACCATCTACAAAAAAAAAAAAAAAAATCACATGTATTTTAATTACAAAAAGAAAAAAAAAAAGATATTTTTAAAAGCAAGTTTATCATAAATTTCTTTCAAGAAAATAGTTTTTTTTTATAAAATATAAAAAACTGTAAATTTAATGGAGAATATTTTAAAGTAAAAAAAAATCCAAAAAAGTGTTCATCGTTTCTTTGAAATCAGGAAAAAAAAACGAGCGACGTGTTCAAAAAAAAAAAAATGTGAAATTTTTATGAACACTTTTTTTCCCTATATATTACTTGCAAGGCATGGGACTTAGTCGCCATTTTTAGAAAAAATTAAAAAGTAAACTCATATTAATTAAACATAATTTATGGAAATTTTTACATGAATCTGTTCAGCAAGTGATTTTATATCAATTTATTATACTTACAATTGCACTGCCCTCAGCAGTTTCTGGATTTTCGACACTCATTGTTCACGAACAATGTGAAAAATTTTCTAAGTCCCCGAAAAAAAACTTGTCTTCTTGTTGAAGATTTTTTTCTTCTCGGTGTTTTGCACTCTCCAAAATGATTTCAACTTTTTGTGTCGACAAAAGAATTATTTCGAATTATTTTTTTGGTTTCCCTTTGAAAACTGATTAATTAGTGTTGTAGATTTTAAAAAAAAAAAATATAAACTTTTTATTACAAGAAAAGACTTTCAAGCACTAAAAAAGAACGGCCAGATCAGTAGACAAACGACACAGAAGTTGAAATAAAGCCAACCCGATATAATGGCGAAAATTTATAAGTCCTCGGCAATGCGATACTATACTTTATAATACGTTTCACAGTATATATGCGATGTACATAAAATTTCGTCTATCACCTCGTGAATGCGATGTTAGCCATTATTTCGAAGAAATGCATGAACGCATGGTTATGATTGTATTCGTGGATGTCATTAAAAATAGCTCGTGCGTGAATAGAAAATGTTCATGTAGTTGTGATTTTGGTGAATGACATTTTATCTATTCATGTGTTTTGCTTGCCTATTTTCGTTTCTTTTGCCTTTTACACAATAATAGTTTTTTTTTCTTTGATTGGACAACCTGTTGTTTACAATTGTTAAAACTTTTTTGGCACAAAATATTATCTTTTAATAGCAAGAACTACACAATTTGATTGCATACAAAATTCAAAACAACTAATATTAACACTATTTTCTTTTAATTGATGATTTCTTTATATATTTGTATTTATTTTGTCAAAAATTGCGCATGGTTCTAATGACATAAAATGTTTTCTATTCGCATTCACATCGGGCAATATTCATTTCGGACAAATAAGGAATTTTCACGTAGAAATTGCAAATATTTTTATAAAAAAAATAAAATATTAATAGTGTACTTGAAATTTATTTAAATCACGATTATTTATTGTATTTAAATAATAATAATTTATCAAATAAATAAAAATAAAATTATGTCCTTCAAAATACTGGTTCAAAATACGTTCACTTGACAACTTAATTGTTTCAATTCGTTCTTTTTTAAGGAAAACACATTTTTTATATATTTAAAATACACGAAATATTATTTAATTAATTAAAACAAAAATAAACATATTTATTTATATTTATATTTTGTATTTATTTATTTATTATTTAAATATAATGAAATTGAATAAAATGCATATACATTTTTTATTTATAATTAATTGTTTTAAAAACATGATTAGTTCATTTTCCTATCATCTAAATTTAATTTACCTTGCCTTTCTTGATTCAACACAATATTAATTTTCTCTGAAATGTAATTCAAAAAATTTAAATACACAATTTATTAAAATTTAATTTCAAAAAGAAAAGTAAGGTTATAACGCACATTATTTAATTCAATTGGAAACCATTATGAATACTAAAGGTTTATGCAGTTGCTAAATATGGTGGAAGAGAAAATGTTATTTTTTTAAAATTTGATTTTAATTTTCAGCATAACTTTGAAGCTTGTTTGCTATTTTTAAGAAAGTATTGTCCACGTTTGATAATATTTATCACATATTAAAAAATGATTTTCAGATTTTTCCCCTTTTTTACCTTAGGGCATAAAAATGAAGTCATCTAAAAAAAACTACAACCTCGCCCGGCCGGGGTGGTTACAATCCGTAAAAAAAAACAAAACAATTAAACTACAATTATAATAATTGAACTATAATTACCAGATACATTATACTAGATTACATTATTTTGAAATGAGAGCTTTTATTGACCCGCGAAAAATGATAACAGTTTTGAAAATCAAAATAAAACTTAAATAATTTAAACTAAATACAATACTTATTGAATTATATCACCCTGTTGTTGACATGAAATGCGCTTATCTATTATTAATAAAGATTTATAAATAATTTCAGTCTAAGTTCTTTACTTTTTTTGAATACACCGCAAAATGTTTATCGCAATAGTTTCATTAATTTTATTACTAATTGTTTCGTATTTAATAATATATATAATAAATCAATATAAAATACTTCAATATCTTTCAAGAAAATATAGAATTCCACCATATCACTTTATAATTGGACATCTTTTAAGTGTAAAAAATTTAAGTGCTTCCGGTAAAAAAAAAAAGAAAATTCCAAAATTTAATATTATTAATTATTATTATTTTATAAAAGGCATTTTTTCGGTTTTAACAAATTTCACGAAGGATTTTGGACGCCATGTTCTTCTTGTTGGAGTTTTTTATAAATCGTTTTTATTATTAAGTTCACCAACTGATATTGAAATTTTATTTGCAAAACCAAATAAAAAGGCATCAAAAAAATCCGATGATTATAATTTATTAGAACCTTGGCTGGGTACCGGCTTATTAACGTCTAATGGTGAAAAATGGTTTCAAAGACGTAAAATCATTACTCCTGTATTTCATTTTACTAGTTTAGAACCGCACATTCGAGTTTTCGTTGATCAATCAAATATTTTAGTTGAAAAAATGAAATTAAAATGCAATAAAAATGATTTCAATATTTATAATGATATCACATTATTCGCTCTTGATGTAATTTGTGGTGAGAATATTTTCTGTTAAAATATTAAATTAATTAAATTATAATTTTATTAATTCCAGAAACAACAATGGGAACTATTATAAATGCACAATCAAAACCGAATTCAGAATATGTATTAGCAATTAAAGAGTATACGCTATTAATTTATATTATAATCATTTATACATTAGATCTGTATTCTACTTAATTGCAGAATGTCGTTACTTTTGCATTATCAAAGTTTTAGTATATTTAAATATCTACCAAGTTTATATAAATTCACAAAAGGAGGAATTCGTCAAAGGGAATTATTAAAAATTCTACATTCATTCACTATTGATGTTATAACTAAACGACGAAATCAAATTTTAAATAATTACGAAAATATTCAGAATAATCATAAATTCTTTTTAGATATTCTTTTGACAGCAACTATTAATGGTAACTCATTAACAAATGAAGATATTCGTGAAGAAGTTGACACTTTTATGTTTGAGGTACACGGATATTATTATGTTGTTGATATTTTTATTAACTTTCTTTCTACTTTCATTATAAAGGGACATGATACCACAACTTCAGGAATATCATTCACCATATATTTTCTATCAAAATATCAAAATATCCAAGAGAAAGTTTATCGGGAATGTGTTGAAGTGTTTTCTAATAATGATGATAGAACTGATTTTACTCATCAAAATTTGAATAAACTCAAATATTTGGAAACAGTAATTAAGGAGTCACTTCGTCTGATGCCGCCAGTACCATTTATTGGTAGAAAACTTACAAAACCGGTTGAAATTGGTGATTAAACAAATAATTACACTCACATCTTAATACAATCTTGTATTTTTAGATAACATTAAAATCCCAGCCAATATAAACGTTATAATTCCAATTTATGCTTTACACCGTGATCCGGAATTCTTTCCAGATCCCGATACTTTTCAACCAGACCGTTTTGATTTAAAAAATCAAACTGATCATCCATTCGCTTATATTCCATTTAGTGCCGGAGAAAGAAATTGTATTGGACAAAAATTTGCAATGCTCGAAATGAAAACAGTTATAGCGAAATTGATTATGAATTTTAAAATATTTGAATCGATTAATCAAGATCCATTAATGCTACAAGCTGATCTAATATTAAAATCAGCGAATGGAATAAAAATTCGTTTAGAGAACCGATCAAATTGAATTTAAATAAAAAAAAAAACCAAAAATTTCAAGGCGAATGAAATTAATCTGGATATCAAGAAAATGTAGGCTTTTTAGTTAAAAATAAAAAATAATCTATACTTATTTTTTTTTGATTTAGACTTATTCACTTTTAAGTTCACACGTATTACCGAATACCGAAAATTATATTTTACTTCTTTTTTAAAACTTTTTTTTTTTAATAAATAACAAATAGCAATTTCATTTTTTCATAAAAATGTTGTATTAAATTTAAAATTAAATATTTTCAATATTTAAAACATTTGAAAGGTTCTGAAATCAAAGTAAACATTTGTAATTTTCAATTATAGTTCAGTGCCGCGTTTTCTCATTCTCAACTAGTTCAGTGCAATAAAACACACTAACACAAACGCTAAACTGTTTTTCGTCGGTTATGATTTGATTTAGTTAAGTTTGACTTTTTGAGTTTTTATTTTCAGATTTATTTTTGCGATAAATATTAGTTTAATTAGTTTAATTTTATTTATAATAATGGCATCAAGCGATGGTGCAGTAAAAATTGCAGTTCGTGAGAGACCAATTCCGAATTTGAGTGATGAAAATATTGAAAGTGTTGTAGCTTATCATTCGCCAAATGTAATTTCATTTTTAATATTATGTCAAATGTGAATAAAAATAATAGCTATTTGGTTTTTCTTCATTTTATAATAGATTTTAATTGTTGATGAGCGACCCTTTGCTTTTGATTATACTATTGATCCGGATGTAACACAAGAGAATGTATTTCAAGATTTGGTTAAACCGCTAGTTGAGAAAACAGTACAAGGTTTTCATTCAACAGTATTGGCATACGGACAAACTGGCACTGGAAAGACCTATACAATGGGGCTACATTCGGATGTATAAAAAAGAAAATCTTAAATCTAAAAGAATTTTGATTTTGTAAATGCCGCCTTTTTTTCATTCTTCCAGATTGTGGATGACAGATCTGCTGGAATTGTTCCGCGAGCACTAATAGAAATTTTCAATTTAACACAAGAGCATAATACTGAAGATATTTATACAACAATATCAATTTCATTTATTGAAATATATAACGAAAAAGTCTACGATCTACTTGTTGAAAATAATTCGGAACCAATTAATATAAAAGGTAAGTTTGAAAATCATATTTTTGTCTTTAAATAAAACTTCAAAAAGCTTCCGCCATAAAACTTGTTCTAAGGTAATTTATTTAATGGAATATTTTGTTTAAATTTCCAAATAATTATTTCTATTAAAAAAGAAATTGTTGATACTATATTTCCGAAAATGATTGTTACCTGAATGTGTTCTTGTAAAGTGTTAATATCCAAATCATTTTCATGTTTTTGTAATTTTACATATCTAAATTGATAACACAATAAATTACATATATATTTTGTTGTTGTTAAGTAATAAGAATACTTATAACTCCTTGAATGAGTGTAATCAAGCCATTTTTGAAAGAAACCAACTTCATACAAATATGAATTAATATTTCTTTCATTTGCTTGCAAAACCTTCCACACCAATCGTAGCGAAACTTTTTCATTTAGAATTCCAATCGAATTTATTTTTAAATGTTCTCTAAAAAGAAATTTTTATATAATTACGATTACAAAAAAAGAGATGAATTTTTACGCAGCTTTTTCACATTCCATCATACAAATTCGTGTCTCAAAAATTCCATTTAATATTTCATTGAAACATTTCAAACCAACTCCGTATTCTCTCGCTTTCGGAATATAATTTTCATTTATATTACATATTTTCGGATCAATTGATGGAATTGTTTTAATAAAAATCAATCGATTGATCATAACTGAAGTGACGAAAAATATTCCAACTGTAACAAAAAGATATAGGGCTCCGAGAATAAATCTAAAAAAAAAAAAAAAAACCAAATTCATTTTCCTGGTTTTGTAATTTAACACTGAAACTCTGTGAAACGACATTTCATAAAAGAATTTGTTGCTTAAAAGTGATAAAATTTGAGGTGATCACAATTAAAGAATTCCACTGCAAATTTTATTATTTTATTCCGGAACTGGAATAAATAAACGATTGAAATCTCACCTGTCTACCATTCTTTTGCTTACAAATGGAACCGAAGAGCCCACATGAACTTGAATAGCATGCGAAAAAGCCTTTCCTAATGCTTGAATCATGTCCAATTTACAACTGTTTTTTTTATGTTTTTATAAATTTTGTAATTGTATTTGATTAAAAATGAAATATTACCGAATTCTAAAAATTATTAAATGATACATAAATGTAGTCGACATCGGAACAAAAAGTGATCCAACTGAATCGATATTGTTATCCACAAATTTTGCTGGAATAGTTTCCTGACAAGCATATAAAAAGCAATAATCTTTAAGAATTGGCCAAATATAAAATGCAGACATGTCTGTAAAAAAGAAAAAAAAAAAAAAGAAATTAGAGAAATAATTAAAAAAAAAAAAAAATTATGCGCTGCGGACAGGATTCGAACCTGTGCGGGTAGAACCCAATGGATTTCAAGTCCATCTCCTTAACCACTCGGACACCGCAGCCGATGAAATTCATTCGTCGTAATTTGTATAGAATGTTTCGAACAGTTTTAAAACTGTTCTAATATTTTATAATACTTATAAAAGAATCGAAAAAATCGAAGAAAATTTCCACGTTTCAGAGAAAATTCTAAATCGTTTCCAAGCACTCGATCCAATGTTTATTTGTGTGTATGCAAAAGTAGTATTTTTGAAAAGATTTGAATGAAAATTTATAAAAATAGTTTTTTTTCCACAGCCAGAACCCAGAACCATTCCAAAATATCATAAGTTGGTTTCTGTCGGTCTAAAACTTCGGGCAGATGCGAAACAAAGGTTCAGTTTTTTGTGTTTTTAAATTACTGGATGCTGTAACGTTATTTATGGAACGTCTTGTCAGTTTTATTCAAAAAAGCCCCGTCTATTGCTCCATATAAAGTAGCAGTAAATTCAAATTAGGTGATTGGAACAAACATAAGTGGCCGGACCATACGTAGAAGATGCACCGAAGCCGGATTAAAGACCGACGGTTGTCCGAAATGTTACATTCATTTTTGACGCAAAGAAATTACATCGTCTCAATTTATTTTTTTCTTTTCTTTTTTTAAACTAGGGCGCTCCGCTCCCTGCTCGGTTCGCTCACCAACCCCCGTGTGTATAAACAACAACCAAAATACTAAACCAATTAAAAAAATGTATCAAGGACACTATTCAATAAGCTTTTGTTTTTTTTAGCGGTATAATAAGATTTTCTTTTCGTCTCAGTTTTTCAAGATGCTAAATTTTCTATTCTTCGTTTTGAATTTGTGAGTTATATTTATTTTTCTGAAATTATTTCTTTGGATATATTCGCCTCAAAATATGCATATAATTAATTCTTTCACTTGCGGAGAAAAACTATTTTATATAATAGAAGGATTTATTTTGTGAAATAGAAACCAATATGAGCTTTTTGTATTTAGTTAAAAAATTTATATTACTTTTTTTTATCACATTTATACAAAATTATTTACCTGTTGAATTCGATGTGCTTAAATTGTAGTTTTGAATTTTTATATTAAAAACTTGTCCAAAAGAATTTACAGTAGAAATTGTTGTTTCACTTAAATTCGTATCAATTTGATTGCGAAACATTTTCATTGGAACTGATTTAAAATAAAGAAAAACGAAATATATATTTCTTCGATTTATAATTATGTACTATCAAAATAAATTACATTAAATATTTAAATATTATCTTTTCAATTAAATGTAGTAGTAATGTTCTTTTTTTTTTCTTTTCATTTCTTAGGACATAAATTTTCTGGTGGAATGAAAAAAATTATATACAATAATGATGATGGTTTTAATATATTAAAACAGGGTAATAAAAATCGACATGTTCGTCCAACAAAAATGAATACACAAAGTTCAAGATCTCATGCAATATTCACAATTCATGTAACAACAAGAACACCCACGAAACAAACAAATTCATTATTACATCTTGTCGATTTGGCTGGTTCGGAAGGGGTTCGCAGGACCGGACATCAAGGTGTCGCATTAATTGAAGGTGTACATATTAATCAAGGTTTATTATCAATCGGAAAAGTTCTACAAGCATTAGGTTCTGGCGGAAAAGTAATCCCTTATCGTGATAGTGTTTTAAGTTTAGTTTTACAAGGTAAGTAAATTCTTTTGAGTCAATTTTTTTTTTTTTTCGTGAAATTTCATTTTTTCTAATCCAATATTAGATTCTTTAAATAGTAATTCATATTTAATGTTAGTGGCTTGTATTAGTCCGCAACGTGAAGACTTAAGTGAAACCTTGTCAACTTTACGTTTTGCACAGAATGCAAAATCATTAAAAAATGCACCACAAATAAATTCGATATTATTGGAATTAAAGGTAAGCATATGAAAACAATTATATATTTTTTTTTTATATATTATTTATGATATTATTGTTATAAATTAAAAAACAAATACCATAAAAGAAAGAACAAACTTATTAGGGGGTGCACAGAAAATGTTGGGCTTTTCTTTTGGTGAAAATTTAGTTTATTTACAAATTAATTGAAAAAAATATTATTATTTATTACCTTTTCCCATTTATTAGATAACTTGCAATCTGAATTGCAATAGAAAATTGACGATTTTGAGTTTTTTTTTTTTTTTTAAATATATCCATAGTCTACTGAATCTCGTACAACATCTGTAATACGTTTTTTATATGCGTCTGCTGTAGTTTCCGCAATAAATTTCTTTTCTATGTCTACACCGCCATCCGTAACTTTTTCTGATAATTCATCTAAATTTGGAATATCTTCAGGATTACCCGTGAACGCCGGTAATAACATAATAGCCATTGTTACACCAAATCGACCATATTTTTTTAATTGGTCATTGAAATTTTTTCTAGAAAATAGTTTTTCTGGATCAGATCCCAATCTATAAAATGCATTTTTTACGTTTATAATTAATTTTAAATGTCATATTTTTTAATTGATTAATTTGATTACCCTAAATCAAATTTGCGACATCAAAAAGATGAAAACAAATTTTTCGATTCAAGTAATATTTAATTATTTTTACCTAGTTAGCATATTTGAAAGTTCTTCATAATAAACATTCAATAGATCCTCATAACGTCGGCTTCGTAATTCGTGTGTCGTACAACAGAATATATAATACATTATATCTAAAACTGGTGAAGCATATCGTGCAATTTGCCAGTCCAGTAAACGACATTCAACAGGACGATTATTCTAAAAAAAATTTTATTGTTAATTATCAAGCTTCTTTATACCTATAAATAATCTTTTACCTCATATCTATAAAGAATATTATTATTCCAACAATCACCGTGGCAAATAACCGCATAAGGTTCTGTTTTTGCTTCATCAACTAATTCCTTCAAAATTTCCATATACTCCTTTCCGTCAAGCATTTTTTCGAGTTTTTCTTTATAAAATTGCAAATCTTTTGTATCCAGCGCATCACATGCTCTTTGAGTTATAAACCTCATATATTCGATAAAGTCATCATTAGTTTGAGATGCTATAATATCAGTCATATTTTTATATGGTTTAATCTTTTCTGGATTTTGATCCTAAACGGATTTACAAAAATTATTTATCAATAATTTGAATATTTCAAATATTTATACTTTCAAAGCAAACGATATAGCATGTAATTTCCCTAACGCTTTCATTACAAGGCTGCAATGATTAAAATCGAGTTCATAAAGTCGATTGAACATTTTAAAATTGTCTTCTCGTAAGTCCCTTAAAAATATTCCTTCAAAACCGTCGTCAGTTAATGTTCCCAAACATTCAGGGACTTCAAAAAATCCACCTTCAATTGGTATAATACCTTTTTCTTTTTGATAATTCATAAGCATCGGAATAATTTCATCATATACTAAAGCTTCGCGCATAAAAGATGGTCTTGCAAAAAATCGTTCCCGTCGTGCCAAATTTTGTGGTGAACTTTTAATTATTATGCACAATTTTTTGCCAGTTTTTCCATTTTGTTCGCAATCATTATCATCGTACGCTACAGTTGCTCGATAAATCACTCCGATATAGTTATCACCTTTATTTGAGCCACTTCCAATCTTTATTGTAAATTTATTGTGATTTATATTGTTTTTAATAATTTTATTTAACATATTTTTTAAGTTAACATTTGGTAACTCAGTGAAATTCTCTTGGTCACACATTTTCCTAGTTTATTTTCTAAAAAATATAAAAGTTATGATAAAAATTATTTAAATTGTTTAATTGTATGTATTAAAAAGATCAGGTTACAGCTCTAACTGGAACTTACGAATTCCGCACTTCAACTATCAGGCTGCATTTTTTACTTGCACTTTATAATAGAATTTATGTACCTATTTATCTAATCTTAGAAAAATGGCGGAAACTTTATTAAAATATAATTTATTGTGCAATATTTCACTGCTATAATTCAAAATCATTGCATTAAATCAGTGTTGGCATAACGTTATTGTAACGTATCGCTATAACAAAATACCACAATTTTTCACTGTAACAATGATACATTTTTAAAAACACTAGTAACGTTACAATTCAGTACATTCCGGTAAAATTTTTGTTATTGTATAAAGGAACAAATAGGTTACAATATAATGTATTAGAAGACATTACTCGGTATGCTCCAACGGTTTGAAAATCTAAGAAAAACTATATTATAGGACACTCTCCTTTTAATTTCCAACCCGAAAAGTTAATAAGAATAAATTCAGCCAATGTACAAGAGTTTCATCGAATCTTTTTAAGCAACATTTTTTGATTTGTTTGAATTAGTACCAAGTTAACACAGAAACAAAATATTAGAAAATTTTACAACGGAATGGAACAAAAAAAAAAAAAATTCCGAAAACGTAACGAAAACTCATTTGTCACTGGAAAGAAATGAATACAGTTATCATTTTTTTCCGGTTTGCCAACACTGCATTAACTACATTTCTGTACATGACCGTGATTTTCAAATATACTCCCCCCCACCTATTTAAGTTATTGGATTTTTTAACAGTCCTGCTAGTGATCCACATAAGAAGTTTCACTGTATTATTTTTCATTGAAATTTAATCTTAAGTACTTAGAGCTTAGAATATTCATTAACTCGTTTTCTATTCAAATATATAGCATCATTGTATGAATTAATAAATTTAATTGAATTTTATTTTATTCGTAAAAGTCAGTAATTTCTGTTCTGAAGCGCTTAAATAATATGTATTAAGTACAAATTCCAACAATTTTGTTCGATAGCGTGCATTTTCATTTAATAAATCATTTGCATTCTAATGGCCAGTTTTTCAGTGAACTTTGGGATTAAAATATTTTGGGTTTTACAGTTCGAGTTTAACCTGTGTAGCCCGATTAAAATTCAGTTTAACTTAATCGGCCGATCTACAAAGATTAAACGATTATTTTTTCGGCTCTTTCTGCATAACTTTGTTTCTTATTTTTGAAATTTTGTTCTAATTCGCAGATAGGCTCTAATACAGTGTTTCCCAACGTGGGGCCCACGCCCCACAGGTGGGGGGGGCAATTTGATTGTTAAGGGGGACAATTCGAAAATGGACATGACACGAGTTTAACCCTTTCGCTCCGAGCCATTTAAATGCAATGCTAGATTTCGGTGCCAAATTTAGTTTCTTAAGTGAGCAATTCAATTTTTTAATATTAAAAATTATGTATGTTACATAGGGGGGAATTTTAGAAAGGTTAAGGTGGGGTATGGCACAAAAAACTTGGCTAAGATGGGGCATGGCACAAAAAAGGTTGGGGAACACTGCTCTAATAGCATAAATCTATTCTGACAATTTTATTCAAATCCGGTGCATTAGTTTTTAAAATCAAAACACTTTATTAACAGGCTTATTTTCTCTTACGACTATTTCTTTCCCCATTATCCTTGTACCGATTTTATTGAAATTTAGAACAATATCTCCTATTTATATAGTCAACGTATGAAAATAATTTCAATAAAATTGGTGTATAAACTTTCCGATTTAATCCGAAAAACCATAAAAAAGTGACTAAATTTTCTGATCACCCTGATTTTTGCGTAGTAGCAGTATCGCGCAAAGGACTGTCCTATTGTTGCTAAACCAAGCAATATTTAAAAAATAGAATATCACAACACAAATATAGTTATAACATATGAAATATTAATAAAATGGAACAAACGGCACTTGCAGAACAACATTTCAATACTCACCATAACTTTGACTACTGGATATCGAACAAAACTTCATAAAGCGAAGAATTGGAGAAATGTTCTACATATAATTAAGTGATAACACCATGAATTTTAGAACCGATTCACAAGATTTAAGTGCCATATATTGTGGTCTAATACAAAATTATAAAACCCTTTGTTGAGATTTAACAGCGTTACAATTCGCAGTAGTTGGACGAATCTGAACGACACTCATTATGGCAATTGCATGAATTATTCTAACCAAAGTTTTTGATTGTCATTGCGATCGTGTTCTTGCCAATTTAATAATGAAATTTTTGTGCAACTATATTTAAAAGTTATAATTTTAATTAATATGATTATTATTAGTATGTTTACAAAATTACGTAGAGTTTCCTAACACATAAGACGAGGTAAAAAATGTTCTAACAATTGTTTTGTAACATTACAACAATTTATATTGTTCCTTTTGTTAGCCCTTAGGAAGTTTGGAATACAAACGAAACGTTGGCGAAGTTTTAAACTTTAATTTTATTTTGATTTGTCCATTATCCGCTGCATCAAAATTATTAAAAACAAACATTTTTGGTTGCTATTAGAAATATTATGTACACTTATAAAATTATAATTTACATTTTGTAATACATTATTGTTTTTTTAAAATATTTCATTCAGATTTAGTAGAATTCGAATTATTTATAGATATCCATACTTTACTGAATCTCGTACAACATCTGTAATACGTTTTTTATATGCGTCTACTGTACTTTCCCCATTAAATTGATTTTCCATGTCTACACTGCCATCCGAAAATTTTTCTGCTAATTCATCTAAATCTGGAATATCTTCAATTGTACTCGTTAACGCTGGTAATACTATAATAGCCATTGTTACACCAAATCGACCATATTTTCTTAATTGCTCATTGAAATTTTTTCTAGAGAATAGTTTTTCTGGATCAGATCCCAATCTATAAAATGCATTTTTTTATGTTTAAATTTAATTTTAAATGTGGTATTTTTTAATTGATTTATTTGATTAGCCTAAATCAAATTTGCGACATCAAACGGATGAAAACAAATTTTTCGATTCAAGTAATATTTAATTCTTTTTACCTAGTTAGCATTTTTGAAAATTCTTCATAATAAACATTCAAGAGATCCTCATAATGTCGGCTTCGTAATTCGTGTGTCGTACAACAAAATATATAATACATTATATCTAAAACTGGTGAAGCATATCGTGCAATTTGCCAGTCAAGTAAACGACATTCAACAGGACGATCATTCTAAAAATTGTTTATTGTTAATTATCAAACTTTTTTTATACTTATGATGTTTTACCTCATATCTATAAAGAATATTATTATTCCAACAATCACCATGACAAATAACCGCATAAGGTTCTGATTTTTCTCCATCAACTAATTCAATCATAATGTCCACATAGTGTCTTCCGTCAAGCATTTTTTCAAGTTTTCCTTTATAAAATTGCAAATCTTCTGTATCCAGCGCATCACATGTTCTTTTAGTTAAAAAAGTCATATATTCTAATAAGCCATCATTAGTTCGAGTTGCTAAAATATCAGTCATACTTTTATATGGTTTAATCTTTTCTGGATTTTGATCCTAAAAGCAATTTGCAAAATTATTATTCAATAATTTGAATATTTCAAATGTTTATACTTTCAAAGCAAACGATATAGCATGTAATTTCCCTAACGCTTTCATTACAAGGCTGCAATGATTAAAATCGAGTTCATCAAGTCGATTGAACATTTTAAAATTGTCGTCTCGTAAGTCTTTTAAAAATATTCCTTCAAAACCGTCGTCAGTTAATGTTCCCAAACATTCGGGGACTTCATAAAATCCACCTTCTTTAGGTATTATTCCTTTTTCCTTTTGGTAATTCATAAACATCGGAATAATTTCATCATACGCTAAAGCTTCGCGCATAAAAGATGGTCTTGCAAAAAATTGTTCTCGTCGTGCTAAATTTTGTGGTGGAATCTTTATTATTATGCTCAACTTTTTGCCATTTTTTCCATTTTGTTCGCAATCATTATCATCGTACGCTACAGTTGCTCGATAAATCACTCCAATATAGTTATCACCTTTATTTGAGCCACTTTCAATCTTTATTGTAAATTTACTGTGATTTATATTGTTTTTAATAATTTTATTTAACATATTTTTTAAGTTAACATTTGGTAACTCAATGGAATTCTCTTGGTCACACATTTTCCTGGTTTATTTTCTAGAAAATAAAAGAGTTATGATAAAAATTCTTTCAATTATATAATTTTAAAGTGGATTCAATAGGATTTTATTTGCGTATTATAACAGTTGTATTACTCAGTTTTAGACATAATTGCAGTAGAAGGTCTACATTTTATTATAATAAATACAATTTCACTCGAAAATGGCATAAAAATAAATCAAAACCAATATGAAAATGGACAATCTGTAAAAACCATATTTCATAAGATTGTCGATATTTTCAGCCGTTATAATCATCCATCAGAGCCTGCAATTAAAAATTTAGTGGAAAAATTTGAGTCTACTGGTTCTGTACAGCACGTAGAAACAACAACACGTGCTTGTTGTCGTCCAACTGAAAATATTTATGCTGAAGTGTTGAAGAGTACCCAAATTTATCGATTCCACGACAGTCTCAACAATTCGATTTGTCCACAACCGCTACATGGCGTTGGACTTTTTTTTGTGGGGCTACGTGAAAGATGAGATTTATAAGAATAATCCAACTACAATTGCAGAACTCGAAATCAATATCGAACGTGTAATTTGTGAGATAGATTCTACAATTATGCAGAAATTTGATTTCCATTCATAAATTGTAGAGTTTCTACAACATATTTCAATACAGTAATTCAGAACTTTTCATCCAAAATGTGTGTTTAATGTAAAATTGAAAAAAAAAGTTCTTATTGAAAAACCCTCTATATGCAATATTAAATAGAAAATATCAAGTTACAACTTTAATTGGAACTAGCAAATTCCGCATTTCAACTACCATACTAAAGTTTTTTACTTGCACTTTATAATAGAACGCACGTATTTCTACAATAATCTTTAAAAAATGACGGAAACTTTAAGAAAATCTTATTTATTGTGCAATATTCTATTTCTATAATTCAAAAGCATTGCATTAAATTTAAATCAGTGTTGGCATAACGTTATTGTAACGTAACGCTATAATAAAATACTACTATTTTCACTCTAACGTTATACAGTAACATTAATGAAATTTTAAAAATACTAGTAACGTTACAACTCAGTGAATTTTTTTTTTGTTTCTTAAACTCGAATGGTTTGAGAAAAAAACTATATAGGACACTCTCCCTTTAAACCTTAGTTATGTTCACGAAACGGCTACGGAATGGCGACGGAACGACGAAAACAAATACATATACATAAATACGTCAACATAACTACATCGCATATCGTTCCCGTCGCCGTTCCGTAGCCGTTTCGTGAACATAACTAAGGCTTTAATTTTCAATCCGTAGAGTTAATAAAAAAAAATATTAAATCATTTATAATGAATGAATTCAGCCAATGTACAAGAGTATCATCCGAATCTTTTGTTTTGGTTAACACACAACAAAAACTTAAAAAATTTTACAACGGAATGGAACAAAAAAATATTACCGAAAACGTAACGAAAAATCATTTGTCATTGGAACGAAATGAATATCGTTACCATTTTTTTTCCGGTTTGCCAACACTGGCATTAAATACATTTCTGTGCATGACCGTGATTTTCAAAAAAAGTGAAACTACTAATTTAACTCCCTCCACCACTTATTTAAGTTATTCGATTTTTTAAGACTTTATTATTTTTAATTGAAATATAATCTTAAGTACTTAGAGCTTAGAATAGATTATTAACTTGATTGAGATTGTCAACTTGAGATTGAAGAGACACCTATTTCTCTCTCTTTTATACAAATTATTAACTAATAAGTATAGTATTGGCAACAAATAATTTATTAATAAGTTTTTCTTCTAATCACGAAAATAAGTCACTATTTTTTCTAAAATTTCACGAAAAACTAAAAATTATTGAGAAGTTTAAGAATTCTTTATTATTTTTAACTTAAAAGATTGTGCTTAATATACGCATCTAAAAGAAATACTACAGTCCGCTAATTATAATTGGTCACAGAAAATATCTTTTTTTTTTCGTAATAAATAAATTTGGACATTAAGTATGAAGGGCTGAAAGTATAACAATCTCTGAAAATTAATTTGAACTAAAAATAAAATCTCATAATTAGGCAACCTTTTTTTTAAATTAAGATATCATAAGTCAAGTTATAAGTGTAGTAATAAAATTGTAGTGTAATATGCGTTCGCCGTCCAAACATACTGACACCAAAAACATAACACATGCCCCAGCGAGATTTCAAATAATCTTTTGAGTACGTTTCGACGGGCTTATTACACAACAAAATGCTAGTCATCAAACTTGTTTTTTATTATTTAAACTTGACAATTGCGTATTGATTTAGATATAAAATATAAATTGAAGTAATTTAAATAATTCTTTAAATTAATAAATTTTACACAATTCAATTTTTAATATCATTTAAAAAATAACTCTTCAACTACCAACTCTTTTTTTTTTAACATACATTAACTTGCTTTTTTTTCAAAACTACGAATTTCGAAATTTTTTCACTTTAAAAATATTATTCAAAATTTTTTCCAGTAAACGTAAGCTTCCGAATCGGTCCAGTCAAAACTGTAAACTGAACACTAAACGTTTTCGCGCCCACAATATAACTTATTTTTTTATCAATTATCTTAATTGTATAGTATTGTACACATTTTGTTTTTAATCATAAATTTAAAGATCGCATACATATTCATATTGATATCAATTGATATGTTTACTTCGGTTACCTAAAACGTACCTAACCCCACGACTCCATTGGACTTATTTCGAGACATATTTTCAGTCGGACTGACAAAAAAAGTCCAAATTTTAGAGTCTCCACAAGACTTTTTTTTCAGTCTGACTGAAAATATGTCTTGAAATAAGTCCAATGGAGTCGTGTGGTAACTAACAATATTTAGGTAGGTAAAGTTTAAGTAAAAAATCGTTTCAGTTTACATCGTGTTACCTAAATTTGATGTTTTGTTTTTGAAATTAAAGATTATGTAGTAAAATCCATGTGCTATTCAAATCTGGAAAAATTATAAAATAAAATAGAAATATCAATTTGCAGTTGGCCCCTGAAGAATCCACATCTATAAATCGTCTTCCAATTTCTTGTTTCCCCAAATATTCTCTTCAGCATTAATTTTAATATTGGGTGAAGGAAGAAGCTACGTTTACCATTTATCATTTATCAGGTATCTCCTACTAATTGATTCTCAGAACAAGTGATAATTCGAAGGAGTCATGTCTAAGAATAAGCCACAAAGGGTAGATGTTTCTATCTCAAACTTGCCATCAGCAGGAGTGGAATCGTGTAATTCGATTGCTACTAATTCAACTAGAAAAAGCTTTGTCATTTGTATATTTTTTTGATACGATTTCAATCAAATCGAGTTACATGATTCCACTCAAGTTTTTATTCAAAGCAGCATGAGGCAAGCGGTGTCGTGAAGCAACACCATGGTAAAATAAATTGGTTTTAAATATAATTTTCAATGAATTTTAGAGCCCAAGACAATCTTGTACACTTATTAATATTATAATTTACATTTTGTAATACATTATTGTTTTTTTTTTTAAATATTTCATTCACATTTAGTAGAATTCTGATTATTTATAGATATCCATACTTTACTGAATCTCGTACAACATCTCTTATACGTTTTTTATATGCGTCTACTGTACTTTCCGCAGTAAATTCATTTGCCATATCTACACTGCCGTCTATTAATTTTTCAGATAATTCATCTAAATCTGGAATATCTTCAGCATTGCTCGTTAGCATTGGTAATAACATAATAGCCATTGTTACACCAAATCGACCATATTTTTTTAATTGCTCATTGAAATTTTTTCTAGAGAATAGTTTTTCTGGATCAGATCCCAATCTATAAAATGCATTTTTTTATGTTTAAATTTAATTTTAAATGTGGTATTTTTTAATTCATTTATTTTATTAGCCTAAATCAAATTTGCGACATTAAAAGGATGAAAACAAACTTTTTGATTCAAGTAATATTTAATTATTTTTACCTAGTTAGCATTTTTGAAAGTTCTTCATAATAAACATTCAATAGATTCTCATAATGTTGGCTTCGTAATTCGTGTGTCGTACAACAAAATATATAATACATTATATCTAAAACTGGTGAAGCATATCGTGCAATTTGCCAGTCAAGTAAACGACATTCAACAGGACGATCATTCTAAAAATTGTTTATTGTTAATTATCAAACTTTTTTTATACTTATGATGTTTTACCTCATATCTATAAAGAATATTATTATTCCAACAATCACCGTGGCAAATAACCGCATAAGGTTCTGTTTTTTCTCCATCAACTAATTCCTTAAAAATTTCCATATACTCCTTTCCGTCAAGCATTTCTTCGAGTTTTTCTTTATAAAATTGCAAATCTTTTGTATCCAGCGCATCACATGCTCTTTTAGTTAAAAAAGTCAAATACTGGATTAAACCATCATCATTAGTTCGGGATCCTAAAATATCAATCATATTTTTATAGGGTTTAATCTTTTCTGGATTTTGATCCTAAAAGGAATTTGCAAAAATTATTAATCAATAATTTGAATATTCCAAACATTCATACTTTCAAAGCAAATGATATAGCATGTAATTTCCCTAACGCTTTCATTACAAGGCTGCAATGATTAAAATCGAGTTCATCAAGTCGATTGAACATTTTAAAATTGTCGTCTCGTAAGTCTTTTAAAAATATTCCTTCAAAACCGTCGTCAGTTAATGTTCCCAAACATTCGGAGACTTCATAAAATCCACCTTCAATTGGTATTATTCCTTTTTCCTTTTGGTAATTCATAAACATCGGAATAATTTCATCATACGCTAAAGCTTCGCGCATAAAACATGGTCTTGCAAAAAATTGTTCTCGTCGTGCTAAATTTTGTGGTGGAATTTTTATTATTATGCTCAACTTTTTGCCATTTTTTCCATTTTGTTCGCAATCATTATCATCGTACGTTACAGTTGCTCGATAAATCACTCCGATATAGTTATCACCTTTATTTGAGCCACTTTCAATCTTTATTGTAAATTTACTGTGATTTATATTGTTTTTAATAATTTTATTTAACATATTTTTTAAGTTAACATTTGGTAACTCAATGGAATTCTCTTGGTCACACATTTTCCTGGTTTATTTTCTAGAAAATAAAAAAGTTATGATAAAAATTCTTTACATTATATAATTCTAAGAGGTTTTTTAAGAAGAACTTTTTTTCAATAGGATTGTATTTGCTTATGATAAGAGTTGTGTCGTTCAGTTTTATGACATAATTGCAGTAGAAGGTCTACATTTTATTTACGAAATGAATGTCGTTACTAGTTTTTCAGGTACGCCAACACTGCATTAAATACCTTTCTGTGCATGATCGTGATTTTTAAACATAGTGGAAACTTTTAAGTTGGCTTTTAAGTCTTGCTAGTGATCAACATCAGAAGCTTTCACTGTATTATTTTTCATTGAAGTATAATCTTAGGTACTTATAATATTCATTAAATCGTTTTCTATCCAAATATAACATTCTATGAATTAATAATTTTAATTGAATTTTATTTTATTCGTAAAAATTAGTAATTTCTATTTTAATAATAAGTATTAAATAAAAATTCCAAGAATGTTGTTCTATAGCTTGAATTTTCTTTTAATATATCATTTGCATTCTAAATGTTATAAAATTGAAAATTTCAAGTCTAAACATACGTATTTTGAATTTAAACAAGTAATAAATATATATGCATTTTTGTTTATTAATAAACAATTTTATTGTTAATAAAAAATTAGAACACAAATAAATATGTGCTGATTGACCTCAATATGATTAAAGAGGATATTTCAATTGTATTCATAATTTATTGGAAGTGTTAATGTATGAAATGAAATAGAATAGTACCTAATCAGGAATAATTCTGTCAGCTTGGATTAAATTTCAAAAATTAATCAGTAATAATAAATTAGTATAAATGTACATATATAATGTTTCCGAATTCGAAAGTATCATTAAATCTCTATTATGAAAAGCTACCCAACATTAATCAATATACTCGTAAATGTGGCTGGAAAATAGGCTTAAGTCGTTTGTTTTAAAATTTGATAGAACACCAATTTTTTTTGTTACCTAACAAAATTTGTTCTTTACCTAATTTGACTTAGTTAAACAATTAGTATTTTTTGATTAGTCGTAGCACTAGTCAAAACAGTCCGTCAACATTAATTAAACAACTAGTAAAAGACTCCAAAAATCAAAATCGGACAGAAAATAAGAAATTGACCACCCGCTGTCCGTTATGTGTTTTGTAAAATACTTAAGCTACACTATCACATTATCAGTTTTTGAATAGCAATGATGTCACCGAAGTCTAATACCAAAGATCTAAAAGAAATACAGTCCGTAATTAAATGGTCCAAGAAAAATATTTAGTATCTCCGAATTCTTGTAAGTCAAATAATTGGAAGTTCTTATAGTATGAACTCAATCCTTAATTATGGTATAATTTTTTTCGTAATAAATAAAATTGGACATTAAGTATGAAGAGGCCTCAAGGTATTACAATCTCTGAAAATCTCGTAAGTCGAGTTATAAGTGTAGTAATGAAACTTTTCTTTAATTATTTAAACTAATAAATTTTACACAATTCAATTTTTAATATCACTTAAAAAACAACTCTAAAGGAGCAACTCTTTTTTTTTTTTAACATACATTAACTTGTTTCGAAATTTTTTTACTTTAAAAATTTTATTCAAAATTTTCTTCATTAAACTTAAGCTTCCGAACAGATCCAGTCAAAAATGTAAACTGAACACAAAACGTTTTCGTGCCCACAATATAACTTATGTTTTGATCAATTATCTAAATTGTATATTATAGTACACATTTTTTTTTTAAATCAAACATTTAAAAATTACATACATTTTCGAATTGTTATCTAATAGATTTGTTTGTTGTCTATCATTTAATGACTATACAAACAATCGTTTGTATAAACAATAGTAAAGAAAAAAAGCATGACGATTCGATGCCCGCAAATACTAGAAATACTAATTTTTTGAAAGACTTAATTTCCAAATACAATCAACTTTAATTAATACCCGAAAAAGAAAAAAGCTTATCAAAAACAGGGCGTTCCTATGAAGGGTTATCATTGGAAACGTATCAATAAATCGTCTTCCAATTTGTTGTTTCCAAATATTCAGTATTAATTTTAATATTGGGTGGGCGGAAAAAAGTTTCTCCATAATTTAAATGATATTTATTAAATCAAATATATGCCATTTTGTTTGTCCACCTTTTGTCATTTTTTAAGCAAGACCATAATCCCGTCATTGTAAAACTTTTCTGATTTCTGAGCGAAAAACTGCGCCAAGTGATTTTCAGAGACTTCTTTTGAAATCAACTTTACACCATGAAGTGAGTTGTGAAGTGACTGAAACGAAAGGTACTTCGATGGTGCAATGTTAGGACCATAGGGTGGGTGCATCAAAACTCCCCAGTCAAGCACTCTCAATTTGTATGGACCAAAAATGCATGAGGTCTAGCAAAGTTTCACCTTGCTTGGATCACGATCTTTTTCGTACATTATTGTCTTACGTGTAGCCGTTTCACAAATGGTTCGATTCCATAGACTTTTTCTGTGATTGATCGACCAGAGCGACATGCATCTTTGACTTCAAAATTTTCAGATTGAAAACTCTTTAACAAATTTTGTGCCACACGTACTGATACTGTATCATGTCTATAAACATAACAATTTTTTTTTATCAGCCTGAGTCGCATTCTTCCCTTTTTTGTAATGGAATTTCAAAATATATCGAATTTCTTCTTTTCTTTCACTAATTTTCAAGACGCAGTACGTTTTCACTGAACAAACATATATATTACAACTTTTTTTTTTTAAAAATATTCTGTGATAAGTCACCTAATTCCGACTAATATAACCAGAGTTATGCGGTCCTAACCATCTACCACGAGAATACCAACAAACTTTTTCCCTTCACCCAATATTATGTGAAAGTGCTTAGTCACTTTAAATACGTGGGTTTTCAATAGAAACTTTTTATTTTGACAACATTTTTGATCACATTTTTGCATAATTGTAGTTCTATCTTTTGTGGAAAGCACAAGTCGTCGACATCCATATCATCAAAAAGGGCCATAAAAAATTTGTTTATAATGTCTCTATAGCGCACTTCATTGACAGTAACAGCTACATCAGCTTTATTTTCGAAAAAGTACGGTTCAATGATGCCGCCAGCCCATAAAGCACATTAAACAGTGATATTCAGTAATAGTAATTGTTCAGTAATTGCTCTTGGCTTTTCAGAAACCTAAATGTGACAATTTTGTTTATTAACGTAGCTATTTAAATGAAAATGAGCTTCATCAGAAAAGATGATTTTTTCTGAAAAGCCAGCATCATGTTCAATGATCCGATTAGTGAATTGTCAATGTTCTTGCACTAGTTGGACCTTATAAGGCTTTAGAAGTCCTTTCGCAAAATACACCATATGGTGCTTGTAGACAAGCCTAATTTTTGGGAACGTTCCAGACTCTGATGGACGATTATAGTGACCGAAAATATTCACGATTTTACGACGAAATGTGATTTTCACAGATTGGTTATTTTCATAATGGTTTTGAATTATCTTTATGCGATTTTCGAGCAAAATTGAATTCATTATAGTAAAATGTAGACCTTCTACGGCAATTTTGTCAAAAAACTGAATGACACGGCTTTTATCAAAAGCAAATAAAGCCCTAATGAAGTAAAAGTTCTTATTGAAAAACCCTTTATTTTGGATTATTCTATAAAGATGGGAACCATTCTGTATTAAATTCATATTTTGTTATTATGGACATCATTTTAACTTACAAACAGCCTTGAACATTCATATTTGATGTATGATTACATTTAAACGTATAGAGTGTTATTTAATTTGTTTTTTAATCGTTTATTAATTACGTATGAGTATTTCATAATTCCGAATACTTGCTTTTGTATTTTAAATTGTAAACACAAAAGAATGATATGCTATTTTTTTTTTTAATAATAAATAATAATTAACACACATGCTATAATAATGCCCTATGGTAGGTGCCTACCATTTGGGTATTCAAAATTTGTGGTCCGAATTCAATGAAATTCTCTAATAGTTTAGGTGTTTCAACTTATCTAAAAAGCCGATTGGATTCATGAAAACCAAACTAATGGTCCGAATTCGACGAAATTCACACACTTGAAATAATCGGATTTAAAGAAGGTTTAGCACCGAATTCTGATGGAGACGGGGCGGATGCGAAGCGAGAGGGATGAACTGGGGTAGTGAGGAAGCACAGCCGCAAAAGCGGAGCGGCACAAGAATTAAGCGGGTTTTTTTAAAGAGAGCGAAGTGGAACATTCAACAATGACATTGTCGGTAAAGTTCCATAGCGATCAGACCGGAATACTGTAAACTGTAAACTCACTGCTATGATTAGCTTTGCTAATTTTTTGTTTCTTAATTAAATAGAAAAACAAAAGAAATAGAACATTATCTTATCACTAATTATGTAGTAGTATTCAATAGTAAATAATAACGGGCGACAGATAGAGAATTCATATATAATATGTATATTTTCTTTTTAGTTCATTCCATATTGACTATTTGATATAATCATGGGAAAATAAAACTAACTACTTATTATTTTATCAAAAAAATATTATTATATTATTATATACATATTCTTAGAAAGAATCTTATTCTTAGAAAATTGTGATCAAATTTTATCTTCATTTTTTCGTGTTATCATGTTATTATTGTAAGAATCCGGATTAGGAATTTAAAATTTTTAATATCTTAATTACACTGCACTTTAGTTTTTACTACATGTTGTCAATAGATCCTCAAATTACAAGGTTTTCTTAATAAAGGTTAGTATACACTTTAAGCGAAACGAAATTTCTCATACAAATTTAACGTTTGCGAAAGCCAAACGAAAAGTTTCGTCCATGATTTCGTTTTGCCAGTATGCAGTTCACCAGCGAAATTTTCATATTGAGATAGAAGGCGTGATCAAACTGTGTCAAGTTTTTCGTTCTAAATAAATGTTTTGATAATTTAATTCTGAGCGAAAAAGTGTTAAGATTTCGTTTCGCGCGAAGTGCATACTATACTTATACTTATACATTTTTGTTATTATATAACTAGTGGCGACTTATGACTATTTACGGAGCTGTGACTAATTCTATATTTGTCCTAAAATAAGAAGGGTATTCAATTTCTTAATATTAAATACAAATGCATGAAGAGTTTCACCCTAAAAGTATTGCAATTCAAGCATTAATCGAGTTTTATGTGTTCGCGGTTCTTCAAAAATCGATTCTATAATAGTCTAGATACAAGCGTTAATGAAAGTCCGCAGTGGATTGTCTGTCCTACGCTTTTCAGAACAAATAATGTAAAACATTCTGTCCACACTTCTAACAAA
The DNA here is from genome assembly GCA_963422695.1 of Xylophagus ater. Classification (NCBI taxonomy): domain Eukaryota; kingdom Metazoa; phylum Arthropoda; class Insecta; order Diptera; family Xylophagidae; genus Xylophagus; species Xylophagus ater. Next base: position 1,865,528 of record OY730478.1, read on the forward strand.
TATTTGTGAATGAAAGTTATGAACCAACCTAACGTTATCGAAAATAATACAAAAAATTCGCAATGAAAAATAAAACTCTTTTAATAGCCTTCTATATCACATCATTCATGAATATTGTATTCTCTATTATTGTTAATTGATAATTGATCCAAAATTTAATGAATGACGGCATAACGGCCTTTTATTTCATTTATTTTCATACTCCATTTAACCCCTTGGCTTACGATTTATTTTTAAAGAAGTTTGCGCGTGCAGACTACTTAATTTTACCACAACTCTGTGCGCCAACTTTTCAGTTTTAAGGGTTTCAGTTTTTTTATAGATTTGTTTTTCGAATTGGCAACATTTTTTCCAGCGGTATCCAGTAAGCTAAACCTTTTCGAAATCAACTTCTTACTTACTTTCGAACAAATTTTCTTTTAAGACGAAATTAAATCTAACACTTAATTATATGAAATTTATAATTTTTCAATTATTTCTTGTGTAATTTACTCATTAAATAATTTTATAATTTTGTTTCTTCTTTTATAAAGCTTTTTATGATATAATATCCAATTTCGTGTCTGAAATTTTTATTTGTCCTTCAAAATACGAACTTATTTAATAATTTACAAAAATTCAAATATTTCCCAGAGTAATTAACTTAACTTAGTAAACAAATTTTATAATTTGTAGTTATAATTAAATAATTAATATAAACTATTACATACATTTTTATTACTTTTTACAAGACCAAAAAAATTCAAATTTATTTTTAGAAAAAAGTAAAAACACCATCAAAAATTTATTCAACACCGACACCACGAAAAACTATTCTCATTAATAAAACTTTACAAAGTTTAAGTCAAAAGAAAAACTCATATCGGAATGCCACATTTTGTAGTCCAAATAAAATGAGAAAAATTGAATCGAATCGACTAAATCGAACCGATATTGGATATACACCAAATGATAAATTTAAGTAAGTTCATTCATACTAAACTTCTACTAAATAGAAGTAAATTAATTATTATTATTTTAAAGAAATTGTACATCATCTATTAAGAAGAGTTTTACATCGACTATTCGAAAAATATCAAAGAATAGTATTATGTCAGTTAAAGATCCTAATAAAACTTTTGATTCACGAGAATCTGTAATGAGTTTTAATGTATCAACTTCTACCGGAATCGATGTACCAGTTGTTCAAAATTCGTATGTATTATCATCAAATTATTATAATATTAGGTCTGTGAATAAGTTTTTACTATTTTACATTAGATGACGTAAGTCATATTATATGTAAGACGTGAGAACTGGCATTAAATGTACTTGAAAGGTCTTATGACAAGCTTCAAATATATAATATTTGATTAAATATCATAGATTTTTATTCGACTGAAAATGAAAGGTTACATGCTAAATAAACTGTATTTGCGGGAAGCTTTACTTTTCTGATTTAACTTGAAGGAAAATGCAATTGAAGCTCATCGATGGGAGGAAAGTGCTGATGGTGAAAGTTTCCATCAATTTCAACTTGTGAATTTTGGTTTGGACGATTCAAAAATGCAAAGCTGAATATCCATCCAAAAGAAGGTATTTGGTGGGACCATGAGCTTATGGAAATGGGCGAAAGAGTCTCTGTTGATCGCTACAGACAACCACTGATCAAATTGAATCGCGCTTTAAAGGAAAACCGACCAGAATGGGCTCGCCACATGTTGTTAAACTGGTTCAGAAAAAGTTGGAAGCGCTTGGCTGGGATATGCTACCCCACCATAAGTTGCTCCCTCTGATTACTATTTGTTTCGATCGATGCAACGTGGCCTTACTGATTCACACATGCTCAATCTTGAAGAACTGCGAAAATGGCTCGATGATTGGATTGCCTCGAAGGACGAACAATTTTTTCAACACGAAATACCGTAAATTGCCTGAAAGATGGACGAAGGTAGTAGCTTCAGATAGAGCATACTTTAAATGAAATTAAAATATATTATAGTTGTTAAAACTTATTCACACTCCTAATATACATATAATATTGGTGTTCGTTTAATTACAATCATAATTTTAGTTATAGTCCAATAGTTCGACGTTGTTTAGTAGAATTTGAAACAACAATGGAGAATAAGATGAAAAATATGTTTGATAAATTAAAATCAATTAATTCTAATGAAAACGGAAAGGAAGAAATTAAAGAAAATACAAATTTGACCAGGTAAAAATAAATGTTTGGTAGAAAAGTATATATAAATTCATTAAATTTATTATTTTTATTTATGTATATAGTTTGAATAACATTAAAGATGAATTAAAAACGTTTTTACGAGATGAAATTTTAACTTTAACATCTCAAAGATTAAATGAAAGAGAATTTAATGATGATAGCGCTGAAAAACTAGATAATATACGATGCCAACTAGTATAAATAAATATTTTTTTTTTATAATATTGATTTAGTAATATTAATAATGTTTTTTTTAATTTGTAGTTTTCCGAAAATAATATTGAAAACGAAGATGATAATATGTTTGATGAAGAACTCGAACTTAATCAGAATAGTACTAAAAGTTCTCCATTAAAATCATTGGAGAATCTTATTCCAACGGGTTATAATGATGATATTTTTAAAATCCCATATCTACCCATAAATAATTCAAAGAAATCAGTTTTGGTTAATAATTCTCTACAAGATTTAACAAATAGTCACATAGATCAAGAAAATATAACAATATTACCAAATCTTAGAAGATCTTTAAGGTTATCGAGATCAAATTCGATTAATACTGAATTCCCTAGTCGAAGAAATTCTACAAGATATTCATTAGCAACAAAAAATACTAAAAATACTCGTCCTTCTATACGATTAGAAAATAAAGTTAATCGTGTTGAAGTTGAAAATAAAGCTAAACCAGAAAAAAGAATGTCAAAAGGTAAATTATAGAATTTGGGGTAAACTTTAAAGAAATTAATAATTATAATTATTTCACAGCTCCAACTGATATTACAGTAATTGCAAATTATTTTAATAGTTCGAAGAAAAAAAATAGCCCTCGTAAAAAATCAATAAAAGTTGCTAGAACTGAACATAAAAAAGGTGTTTTACATTTATTAAATACTGGAAATATTAAAGAATTACAAATTTTACCACAAATAGGCTTAAAAATGGCGTATTTAATAATTACGCACAGGTACCAGTCGCGAACATTTTTTTCTGTTTATTAAATTTTATTAATTTTTTCTTTTTTTTTCCAGAACATTAAATGGTAAATTTAAAAATTTCGAACAATTATCGAAATTACCCATTTGGAGAGGCAAAGCATGGGAACGTTTTAAACAAGTCAATAATATTGATTAAAATCAATAATTTTTAGTACTTTAGAACAACTTATCAGTTTTAAAATTAAATTTATATTTTATAATGATCTATTTTTAATTAGGTATATTTGTATTATTTTAAAATTTGTATCTGCCTAAAATTAATAACATAAAATCATAATTTTTCACATGCTTACAATTTTTACCTTCTATACATATAAATTACTGGAATCATGATACAAATCTCCACGTTTTAGAAGATTCTAAATAGTTTGCAATTATTTTTATTTAATGTCCTGTCTGTCCGTACCTCTGTGGTAGATAGGATTATGGCTGTATTTTTGAAGGACTTAAGAACAGAAATTGGTAGGAGCGATTTTTTCCACATGAGAATCATTCTATCAGTTGTTGGGTTCGATCAGACTAAAACTTCATTTAGCTGCCGAACAAAAATTTGGCTTCTCGTGTTTTGAAATTATAGGATATTGTAACGTTATTTATGGACCGATTTTAATGCAATTTCGTACAGAATATATTTTTTTAAAGCTACGATTTAGATTTCTAGAAGAATCCAATAAGTTGTCGATGTTGTTTCCTGTTACACCCAGAACTAAGCACTTCATTTTGCTTTTTAATTCAAAAGAATTTTGTTTCCAATTCGAAAAGGACTTAAAATTAGAAATTGAAAAGATGCAGTTTTTCCCCTCCAAAATTGACATTTCGTTTTTAAAGAAATGCTTCGTATACACATATCGTAAAAACGGGTGTTGCTCTATCCTGTTCTCTTTAATCAAAGTCATCTTTAGGTTCAAATTGTAACTAACTTCATTTTGAGGAGATTTTTAAATTTTTTAAAAATATTAAAAAATAACAAACAATGATGAATAGAATTAATAATAAAAATGTATTTCCTATGCATTTAATGACAAAAAGTTCTATTAAGTAATTAAAAGTTGTTTGGTATTTTTGCTTCCTCCATTTTCCAAGACGCGAACCATTTTGAACAACCCATGTGAAAATACCATTGATGACTATTCTACGATTTTCTATATTATTTTATGTTATGTTACTTTGACGTTATTTATAAAATTGTTGATAACATTTTTTCAAAACTCATATTCTGGAAAAGTCCTTTTATGGCTTAATTTATGTTTCGAAACATAATAGAATTTCTCAAATTTCTAGTAAAAAAAGCAACAAGCTAAATTTTAGCTTGTTGCTTTTTTTTATTTGGAAGAATATTTTTGTTTATAAACAAACTTAATAAATTATATAAAATAACTTCTTAAGCAAAGATTACTGTGACAAAATTTTTAAGTTTTTAATCCCAATGTACTAGAAATTGATGAAATTCTATTACGTTTTCGAAACGCAAAATACATCATAAAAGGATTTTAACAGAATGCGAAATTTGAAAAAAAATGTTATGAACAATTTTTTAAATAACTTCAAACTAACATATAACATAAAATAACATAAGAAATCGTAGAATAGCCCCAATATATCTCAACATTTTTTTTTTAACTATAAACAAGTTTCAAACGAAACAAAATGGAAGGCTGATTAAAACAGAATTGGAATATACATGCCGCAGCGAGCGTCACTGTCACAGGCTACGTAAAAATTGAAAAAGTATTTTCAATGCTTGTGTTATATTCCAATAATTTAGTAGCTAAACGATTTTAGAATTATAATAAAAACAAAGATTTTAGAACAAATTAAAAAATAAGATAAATAAACCATAAAACCATAAAATATTCTATTTCGTTATAGCCGTTACGTTACAATACCATTCTGCTAACACTGATAAAAACGGTTGTTTTTTTGTTAATTATCAATTAGGAGTCTTTTATCAATTATAAAAATGTCTTTCTTCTTTTCAGTGAAATGAGTTTTTTTTTTATTTTTTCCTAAGTTGTTGAGCTGAGTTGAAAGTTCCAAATTAGGTGTAAATTTTATAGATAATAATTTGTCAGGGCGTTATGATTGAGTTGCATACAAATTTAATGAATTTTAAGTAATCCATCAAATTAATCCATATGAGGATAATCTTTTCTTTTTTCTTTTTTTTAAACTAATTTGTGGTATTTCCAGGTGTGCAACAACAAAATCACATGTTTAATCAATTTTAATTATGGAAACGTATATTATTTACAAATTCCTGATAGGAAATATAAAAATGAATAAAAATTTTTCACTTTTTAAATTATATGAATAAATATAGTTCCATTTAGTGTTTGATTTATTATCAAATGCAAGTTTACAAAGAAAATTAGAGAATTTATGTTTGTTCCAATCATTTTTACCTAATATTGAATAAATAAGAAATAATAATTAATTTTGTTAAGCTAAGTACAAAGAATATATTGCTTTTAAAACTTTATGAAGTGCAAATTGGTACCAATTCGTGATATTATATTGAACTTATCGAAATCTTATACAGAATTTATACAATATATATTGTATTTACTAATTTGTTTTTATTAACACTCAACTTATGGAAAATTCCCAAATCAACAGATCCACAGATCTACACAAAGCATATCGTAAAACTGGGTCTTTCTTTGAAATAGTTAGATCCCTGCTTGTGTAATATTCGATTAAGAGGAATCGAAAATGATTTTTAAGTCTAACTATAATATTGAAATAGATAGAAATAAGTAGAAATACATTTTAACTAAGTACATCTATATAAAATTATTATTGGAAATCTTATCACATAATTCATATGTTGGTTTGTTGCGAGCCGAAACTAGGAAAATTAAACGTAGAATGATGGATTTTAGTAGATCGGATTTAGATAAAGTCACCTTAATACATATAGATGATCCAACAAACAAAGTTAAAAAGCTTTAGTATAAAAAATTTCAAATTTTCAAATATGAAAATCAATTTTCAGAGGTGTATATATGAATTTTGTATGCTTGGTTATGATCCCTACAGCATTACAGAGTTGTTGTGAATACAAAAATTGAATATCTGCATAGTTCAGCGTTCCCTGCAAAAGCGTGAATCTAATAGAATTTCGCGATAAATAGAAGTATAGTAAGCTCACAAAAAGTATTCAAGTTAAACAATTTCTTGTTGTTGGGTATGGCGTTTTTTTTTTGGACCTTATATATTCAACCCACATATAAAATGTGTAAATTAAGATTAAATCTAGGACTTAAATACGAGACGTAGATTTTATGGAGCAAGGCAATTTTTCAATACTTTGATCAAATATAATAAATTTAAAAAATTTTAATATTACACTTAACTCGTTGTTTTGCTCATTAATTGTTTAAGATTTTTTATTTTTTTATCAGAAAAAGCGGTGAAAAATGCAAAACAGTTTGTGGTGCTAAATCTTTTTGAGTGACATTCTAAGCTAAGTTGTTATGGCGCCTTACTAAAGTTCTATTACGTACAGTTAAAAAAAAAATTATTATTTTTGATATGGATACAAACGTTTAAACTCGTGAAAGTTATTTCAGGGAATTAAGTTAATATTTGCAATATATGTAATACATAGTAATAGTACTCTATATAAGAAAATAGTCGACTTGATCACAAGGCGTTTCATAAAAATAACATATTATTACCGGCATTTTCATTATGTAAATAAATGTGATCAAAATATTCGTCTAATTTTTGATATCATGATGAGTTTACCCATGAAACTTATTTTTGTAACTAAAAGAAATGTAATTTTTGCACTTCATTTAGTTAAACAAAAAGTTTTATCTTAGAAATTATGAAAAACCTCATCATGACGTATCCATATTTAATTTTCAAAATGTTTTAACAATTTCATTAGAATTCCAGAGACAAACTATTTTGAAACAATGTCTAGTCAGAGTGGGTGCTTACTTCAATGGACGTCAAAAACACATTCACTTTTCGATGAAACTCCAGAATCAAATAAAGATAAATTTGGAATATAATTTACACCATTTTGGATGCAATCCAGTGTTCTTTAACAGAAACGTTCGAATTGTTGCAACTTCATAACACTTTACTCTTTGAATTTGTATATAACATGAATCAACTAGCAACGATAGTCCATCTTAGAAGCGGTTACAAATCCATTAATGGACGTGAACTATTTGATGATCTTTGTGCTTTGTAAAATTTGTTCAAAAAAGATCAACTCAGCCAACAATCTCTTCGGCATACTTATGGTAAATTTCTCTATGTTAGAAAACTTCCTTTTCCGAATTTTTTGGTTTCCATCAGAATATTATTGAAGATTCCCATGTTGGTAAAAAAAAAGTTCCAAATTTAAAAGCTCATTTGAATTAATTTTTCAATGCCTCTTACAGAAATGTCCAAATTTTATTCGGCAATTATAACCAAAGACCTTATAGCCTTATCCAACACAGTTCGTATAACAATTTTCATTCAAATTATCGAAAATATTTTAAGGAAATTCTTATTTTGTTATTGATTCATTAAATGAGGTCTCTGAACCTTCTCTACGAAATATCAAATTTTGATCAATAAACCTTGAAAACCGATTGAATAATTTATTGACAAAGGCCATGATAATTTTGTTTATATTCTAGAATGCAAATTATTATTTACAAATTTGTGTACAGATACATCTATGTGTATACTGACCTTAGTAGGCTGACCGCTGACCACAAGAAAGTATAAACACACTCGAAATACAGTAAAGAAAATTTATCAAACGAAAACCATGTTCATACTTGTATATTAAAAAGAGTCGTTCTTGCGAATTTTACTGCAGAATTCCAATAAGTTTTATATTAGAAAGTTGAAGGGCTCACCTTTCGGGAAACCGCATTTTTGATGATCCAAAAGAAATTTTGTTGTATTTTCATCAAACTAATGATGATACAGTTCAAACCATATTTAACTGTAATAAATAATATTCAAGTCAATAAAATATAAAAATATTATTAAAATTTATTCAAAACATAATCTAGTTTAAGCTAAATCAATTTCTTATTAGTTGTTATTATAGGGTAGAGAAGGTAGGGCGAATGGTTATAGTTGTGTAGGGAATCAAAAGTTATGTCAATTTCTGCATGTCCGTCCGTCCATGTACAAGATAACTCGAAAACGCGTTATACGATTTTGATAAAATTTATAATGTAAGTTGGTTATTCTATAACTGGATTTGATGTTGCATTTGAGCAAAACCGACCGACCAACCGAGTGGGAGCGTGACCAAAAAGTTTTGTCCTTTTTAATCGTTTTCTATGGTTTTTCAGATTTAATTGGAAAATTTATGAAGCAATTTATAAGACCTAATATTTTCTAAACCTTTCTATTCTTCAAATTGATTCAACTTGGAAGATTTTATAGATGTTTTCCGGGAAGCAATTAATCTCGTAAATCGGAGTACCATTGATATCAAATATTGTGTTAAAAAAAAAGGAGGAAGAAAAAAACTTTGTTTTGGAAATTTTTCAAAAATTCATATGACTAATATATATTTCCAAGAAATCCAAGAAAACATTTATATACTGGGTGGCCCATAAGTTTGTTCACATATTTAAAATTATTTAAAATTAAATCAAAGAAACAATTTTTCAGGATAAATCCATGACTCACGTCTACGTTAAATTTCTTGTCTAAACTCAAAATTGAAGGACTTGGTTCGAACATTTAGATTCACCATAGACATTTAGTTTTGAGCGGATAATTTGCAATTTGATATTTTATAAAACGTAAAAAGTTTCTTGAAGTATATATTTTGAATTTAAGATGGAATTGAGAAGAAGGTGTATAATACCAGTAAATTTAAATCGTGTGTTTTTTTTTTTTTAATGGACTAACTATATAGCTCCAATAATTGGTAGATGTTTATAAAACATATTTAAATTAAATTTCCTGTGTATTTAAAACATTGAAGAAAAAAAAAAGACTGGTTTCTTTAAAAGACGATTTTTTTTCCTTGGTTTGTTATTCACATTCAATTAATTAATAATTTTAATAAACATTTCTTACTTAGTATTTATTATTTCATTTGTTTCTTTGTTTTTTTTTTTTCTTGTTGTCATGTTTTTTGTACTTTGTTAAAAAAAGAAATAAAAAAGTATGTTAATTTTAAATGGCGAAAATGTTTTCAAATATTCAAATAGAAAAATAAGTTAAACTCCGCAAAAGTAGGTTCATCTTGTTTTGTGGAATAAATTTTAGAATTTTCATGGTAGGTACTACCACAAGGTATATTAGTTTTATCCCTAAGTGTGGAACGCATTGAGGCTATAGGTGTGTAGAGAATCAAAAGTTATATCAATTTATGCATATCCATTCGTGTACAGAATAATTCAAAATCGTTTTGGGCAGATTTTCACTTTTTTTCATTTTCCTGAAAATTTAATTTTAATGAGTTGTACCCCTTGAGAAGCCACGATTCTCTATGTCAAAGTCAAGGGCAGTTTAAGGTTCAAGAAGTCCAAAAGCCCTCCGCATATAAAATTGTATGCCCTAAAATTTAGATATTTTTAACTTTCTAAACTTACATGAATGGGGAAAATTGGGCGCCTTAATGCATATGTTTTTCTTGCCGTGGAGCACAATTCCTCCTTTTTGTTTTCGAGTAACAAACAAAATCTAAGAAATCTCATAAAAAATTGCATTATAGACCATGAATGAAAGAATATAAGATTACACCGTGCGCATGTCGGCCATTTTGAATATTTATTTTCATATTTTTATGACATCATATGTGACCCCTTTTCATATATATAATTGTGATTTTTCACACAAAACAATGTATTTCGGGTCTTGAATGACGTACATAGGTTCGCAGAAAAAATCAATTTGAAATATGGGAAAACGTAATATAAGTATATATTTTTTCATTCATGATTATAGACTGTTGAAATATATTTGGTTTTTTCCCTATTTTTTGTGTAACATACAGAAAAGTACTGGATATATATTTATATATATATATATATAAAAATAATATAATTTTTTTTTTTTAGAAAATAGTTTTGCCCCACTCTATAAAATTAAACAGCTCACACATAGGTTAGAGAAGAAAATCATCACACAAGATCTTGTGCCGGCACTGTGTTCAGTCGACATGAAATAGTGTATATGCCTTCTTACAATATAAAAAATATAATTTTAAACAGGTTGCAAAAAAAATTAAACAGGTACGAGAGACTAAAACACATCAAAACATATTCATGCATAACTTCAAAAATTCCGTGAATATATATATATATATATACAAGGTTGTTTTGAACCATTGCTGGTTATAATTTATATCGCAATATTTTTTTTATATTAATAAATATAATATTGTTCTTTTTTTGTTATATATTTCTATTTTTCTTCTTCGAATTTTATCTTTTTTAGAATATAATTCATGTTATATTAATTTTTTTTCGTATTTATTGATGACTGCTGCTGCTGCTTGGGGAAACAAAATAATGTTGGTAAACCACCGACGAACGAGTATTAATAATAATAATATCGACTTTCGCTTTTGATTCTAGTACAAACTGGAACAGAGCAGTTCAGTTTGGAAATTACTGGAATAATTTTTATAGTTAAAAACTCTTGACTGTTTTTCCCATTTATTTAATTTCAATATTTAAATTTCAATATAGCTCAAGAATTTTAAGTTTAAATTAAGTTATGTGTTTTTTTTCTTTTGTTGTTGTTTTTATTAAAATCCCACAAATGAAATTATCACGTTTTTTTTTTTTCTGATTTTTCAAGTTTCATTCTAGTAAAGATGATTCTAGATTCGTCATTTTTTTATTAAGTAGTCTCAGTTGATAATAATCATAATCAAATATGGTTCATTTATTTATTTTTTAGCACCGTTTTAAAACAAAAAAACAATTAAAATTTTATCTTTACTGGTTATAATAAATTCTATATTATGAATTTTATATGACGAAGAGATCTAGGTAAACAGCAGCAGCAGCAGCACAGCCACTGTGAAAAACATCTATAAAATTATTTACTTTTTTTTTTTTTTACATAAAATATGAAAAACAAAAAAAAAAAGCTCAAAACTTGTCTTTACTAATTATTGCGTACACGGCTCATAATATATCCCCATCACTAACACATTAACGTCATATCATATCGCATATCTGATAAAAAAAAAAAAAAAAAAAAGTTTTTCTACAGGTATACTACCTCAATAAATAGGAGCCTGACGACAATTCCAAAAATTATCATATATATATATATACATATGTGTTTATGGTTGTCGTTTTTCTTTTTTTTTTTTTTTTTGCATTTGTACCATAATGAAATACATATACCTGCATAAGGTAAAAATTTTTTTTTTAATATATATGATGGAAGTTTTTCAGGGCGCAATTCAAACTGGGCTTATTTATCGAGCGGGGAACACAACATTACTCGCGCGCAGCTTTTTTCACGGAATAATACTTTTGATTCGTATAAAATAATTTTTTTTTTCTTTTCAGTTAATGTGTTTTTCTCTATATCAGGTTTTATATAGAGTGAAGATTTTTTGAAAACGTTTTTCTTTTAATATTCAGTTCGAAATTGGAAGTGCATTTTTTCGCTTAAAATAATTAGAAAATCACGAAAAAAACGTTTTTTGCAATTTTTAATAGCAACAAAATTTCTTTTTCGTTTGTGTGTAAAATTATAAAATCAAAATTGGATACTATTAATTATAAAGTTAATTTTAAAAAACGTAAAAAAAGAGGTTATTTGAAATTTTTTGGAAATGTAAACTATTCGCTAAAAAAAAATCTCTTAAAACAATTTTGACTATTATTGACTTGTATCGAATATAAATAAATTATATTAAATAAAAAAAAAAAAAAACTATATATTGGATTATAATAAAAAAAAAAAAAGAAAAAAATTTTATTAAAAAAAAAAAACATTTGTGTTCGACATTTTTTTTTTTCTCATATATAATAAAATTAAAACATTTAAACTCAAGGTAAGTAGGAAGTTTAATTACATATAATTTTTATCATAACATGTATTTTATTATGTTATCATGAACCAAGTAAGAAAAATTAAGACGAACATTTTTTGAACAACTCAATTAAAAAAATGTTCGAGCATCCAAGAAAAAAAAAGCTTAAATATCGTGCCTCATTTATTCATTAATAATATTAAAAAATATCCTAAATCAAATTCGCCTAATTTAGTTTTTGTTACGAAAAACTAAGTACAATCCGCTAAAAATTTAGTTTTATTTTCTAAGAGTGTTCATAAATATTTTTTACCTTACACAAAATTTTATAATACACCCAACTCTTTTTTTTAAACGCTTTTTTTTTACACGAATTTCAAGTTAAACGGTTCAAAAAATTCATTTGCTCCACAATTTTAAAGTCATTGTCTTATAATTATGTACGTGTGACCATGTGGTGGTCTAGTATAAATTGCAGTCTTTGGTACGAATGTTTAAAAAAAAATTCACGTTTTTAACACACTTCAAGAATTAGACAGAACTGCGCAGTAGTTATTGGGGAATCCCCATGTAAAATACGTGTTCGGTATATACAGAAAAATCTTATCGTAAGTTGACAATATTTGGAGTCCTTTAGTATAAAAGCTCAGTTATCGTCGCATATAATTAGTTTCTTATTAAATTTCGGAAATTAAAGTACACCCAACACTTCTATAATACGGTTTCCTACAACACCGTTTCGTTCTAACACAGAACAAGAAAAATTACGGGAGCGCTTCTTCCCGTTTTCTCTCTCCGTAGGAACCTATCCACCATGTTATCTAGGAGGGTTCAGTTGTACACTGACGTGCCATTATTAATTTAAATCCAAAACTCCGTAGGTTATCGACCAATTTTTATAGTAAGTATGTCAATCGTTTTGCCATTGGAGTTTCCTTGATCAATGAAATTGAGCAAGTTGGACTTTAATTTTATAATTGAACTTGTATTTTATAATTTTTAAACATTTTTAATATGAATATTGGGCTTTCAATCGAGTTTATATCGAATAATTTCTAGAACTCGTAATAACCATCTTTAGCGGTATTAATTAATTGACTAAAGTTAAAGATTCTATTGGAAAAATGTATAACACAAAAGAGCTAAGTAAGACAATACTAATAAAATATGTCTAAACCCTTAACTTACTTTTAAAGTTTAGTACATATACTAAAATCTATAATATTTATACTTTCGACGAATCATATTCATGTCACTTAATATAAGATTAACTTAATTACATACAATTTATATAAATCCTATACAATTTGATTTTAGACTCACTCAACATCAGTTTCTCAAATTTGCTTCCTAAATTCATTCTGAGTGTGCAAAACGATTTGATTATAATTTTTATTTATCTCATCGAATCTTCTTTGGTTACCCAAAATAAGAAAAACAATTTAGTTGCCGTAACACGTCTAGAACTGAAAGTTCAATGGCCAAAGAACAAATCTTAAAGATTGTTAAATTTAAAAATAATTCAAATTTATTATATAGTATCTCAAGTTACCTATATCTCGACGGTTAAAATTTTCTTATAAATCCGGGATTGGTATATCGCAGTCAGATCTTTTAATTTTAATCGATTTCAAACTTTTATATATAGGGGAGCTTTCATTAAATCATGGTTTCTTGCTTGTCTGATATTAAACATGCAACCAGATTGTCAGCAAAATCATATAATTTTATTTCTTCCTTATTTTTAGCAAATATTTAAATGCATATTTGCGTTCATTTGATTTGTAAATTGCTTATTTAACACTTGTACATGTGTTTTCATCAAAACATGTAATAAACAAAATAGTGCATAGTTTACTTAATTAAAAGTTTCATGTTTATATCATGACTAATTGAAGTTTAAGAATAAGTTTTATGTTTTTCAAGAAAAGAATACCATAACGAGATTATATAAGAACCTTTTGAGTAGATTTATAATGAAATGATGGCGAATTTATGCGAATATTATATATGAAGCATATGAATTATGGACCAGAATAATCATGTTTCCCGATGAAGTCCTTTTCAGAACCTTTAGACTCATAAAAGTTTCTATCCATCTATAATATTTCTAACAAAGCAATACCATTGGTTTTCTTCTCAGATCTTTCTTTGGAAACATTTTGCACCCGTTACGTTAGAAACATTTAAAAGTCGCATTCTTTAGAAACAAAACTAATATCAAAACTATAAATTATATTATGAAATAGTATTTAAAAATAAATTAATTCAATTAAAAACATATAGTAACATAAAATCCGCCTCTATAATTAACAAATCTATAGTTCAATGAATTACCTCTGAGAAAAAACCACCAAAGCGCTAATAACATTTATTGGTTTTTTCTCCATAACTTTGTTTTCTCTTTTCTTTTTCCAATTCGCTCTAATTCAGAGCTAGCCTGGGGCCTAATAATATATACAAAAATATCGTCTGCTAATTTTATTGAAATCGGTATATTAATTTTTAAAGAACATTGAAAAAACTTTATAAACAGAATTTGTTTTTCCTACAACTATTTCTTTCTCCCACGATGCTTAGACCGATTTTACTGAAATTTAACAAAATACCCATGTAAATAATTTAAACAAAATCGTTTCACAAATTTTGCAATTAAATTCGAACAACGACAAAAATTTCTGTGCACCCAGGACTCGTATTTGGTTTTCCAACTCGATCTCGATTTCTGCTGTGAAATACATACTAAATATGATATCGACAAAGTCTTTAAAGGCTTCTTGTCGACCGATCGATCAAGTCGAGAAACTAAATACGGGCCCCGGTTTTTGCTTTGTAACTTTGCTCAAAAAGTAATATAATTGCGTAATTTCAAAAACAAAATTTTGTCTTGGAAATTAATCACGAACAATGCGAAAATTTTTCTTAGCTTCCGGAAAAGTTTATCAGTAAGGTTTAATGATTGCTTTCAAATTGTTTTTGTGGAAGGCGACAACAATTTCCTGTTGAGTAGTATGTAAACCACTTGACAAAAATGTTGTACAATTATTAGACATTTTTCGCAGGTAAACAACCTATGTGTACAAATTATTAACATTAATCAAGAGTTCTCAATTTAGAACGTTTTCTTTTCTTAAACAAAATTTAGAATTTCATCACTTTTTTTGCTATTTTTTATATTGATGCAAACTGTTATAAAAAGGGAAAACTTCTGGACTTTTAGATATTCTAAAGATTATATAACTTCCATTATAAACTAGTATTTCGAGACCAACTAAATCTTCCAAAGAGTCTAGAATGCTGCAGTAACAAAATCGCAAATACCTATTGTTAAATTTTTACTAATAAATAAATAATAATAAATAATAATGCCATTTTCAGGCATGCAAATTATTTCAAATTATGTTTTTTTTTTTTTCTTTTGAAAGAACATTTAAATACCGAAGATATTATGAAAATTTTCCATGACGATAAAACGATAAGTTTACTCACAAAAATATCAAGGTTACTGTTGAATAACTTTTCAAATGGGTTGCAATACAATTACAGAATTTTTAAACTTCTCAATTTGTTTATTTCCTAAGTTTTCCGATGGAAATTTATGTAGGGTAACTCCATTTGTTCTAATAACTACTGTTTCTAAAATTCTCGAAATTTCTAACTAGAAAGTTAGTCTAAAATACTTTAGATACTATAAAACATCAGTTATTGAAGTATGGGTCACGACCCCAAAGCGAAATGCTGAGATCGCGAAAATTAAAGTCAAATACTTGAATTTCAGTTTATATATTATTTCACAGACGCACAATATTGTTACATCGTAATTCGTTATAAATAAGAAAACGTTTTATTTTTTCATATTTAATATTTGGGGTCGCGAAAAAACTAGTGATGAAAAATTGGGTCGTAAATGAAAAAAGTTTAAGAACTGATGCTATAAAAACATATAAAAACTAAAGAATTCCTAAATAAAATCACCAATAAATATAAAAAAGAAAAAATAAGTACGAAAACAGAGTTGAAATTAATCCAACTGCAGAAATTGTATACAATATCAAATATGGTCCTAAGGCATAAAAACATCTTAGTAAAAAAATGTTCAGTAGAATAATTTCAAGTTTACAAAACATGATCACGTCCGAGTTAAATTTCTTAGCACTTAACCAAAAAGAACGTATGAGTTAAATTCCTTAGCATATACTTGTATACCCAAAAAGAAGAACTTAGGATTACAGTGATAGTACCTGGTAGTAACCTGATTGCAAGGATACCACAATAGCTGAGAAGTTTTCGACTTAGATGGTTACGTCCTAAAATCCATCTATAATTTGTATAAGATACGGATTACAGCTCCAAAACAGTTGATAATCAGCCTATAAACTGAGTTTGAATTAACTTCTTTCTTTTTACGAGATGGAAAGCTTTATCTAGAGAAGAGTTTCATTATAATTTTGATTGAAGTTATAGAAAAGAAAGTATACCCGAAAAAAATATACTCAAAGTAAGTTTTCCTGGAAATCAAACTAATCTTCCATAAACATAATATCTTTGTATACTAAATTATTTTGAACCCACAAAAGGGTAAGAAATAGAAACAAGAAAATGGTCATTTTAAATTCCATTCACTTCAAAACATATTGAATATGTATTTTATATTTTTTTTTTTTTTTGCAATACTTACCTAATTATAGGTATTGTAAAGTTATATAGAGAAAATGGAGAAAATTAACAATATGCATGTTAATTTTAAATGCTTTGTAATATAATAATGAAATTTAATGTGTTTTCAAATAATATCTATTGGTATAGGTTTAGAAACAATTGAACTACATTAACGTACAGAAACATATGTACATATATATGTTATGTATGCTGGCTTAATAATATGTTATATTATATTTTTTTAATCTTATAATTATTGTTTTTAAGAAAAATCCGGATAAGTCATCATCATATATTATTTTAAATATTTTTTTTATTTTTTTCTGTTTCAACAAAAATGTGACTTTCAAAGTCACTTAGTTCAAATATCGTAAAAATACGTAAACTTTTAGGCTCATATAAAAAGCCTGCATATGGTTGATGTTGTCGTACCAACTTATACGTACTCGTATATCTTGTTCCGTGAATTTGCGTAATTTGAATTTGAATCGTTTACGTTTTTTACTGTTGATTATGTTTTTAAACGTATGAAATTATATTGTTAAGTATTTTTTATTTAGATAGCTGTTTTTTTTTTCTTTTCTTTTTTTTTTTGTTTTTGATAGAAAGGATAGCATGTGTGTTTAATGATAATGTTTACTTAAAGTCTTAATTTTTGTCGTCAACTTAAATTCAAATTTCACTTTTTCAAGGTGTTTTTTCTTTTTTTACTAAATATTTTAAATTACGGTTAAAACAAACGAACGAGTTTCTTAAAGTCACATGTATTTGGGATACAACTAAGTAATTAAAAAGTATACATATTAGTTCAGGTTCAAATTTTTTAACTTGACTTATGTTATGAATAAAACAAGTATCATAATTTATATATTGTGAAAATATTGAAATGTATGAAAATAGTATAATAACATTCGTTTCGTTCATTTGTTTTTGTTTATGGTCTTTAATAACCAATTCTAATAATATTGAAGGTATTTATAACGTTTAAATGATCTACTTGAAGTCGACTTCAATCGAAAAATCGTCCATTTAAACCTCGGCACAATATTTGGTTTCTCGTTTCGATGTTGTGAGATACAAAATTTCTATTATTTCGACTAAAATTTTCGATTCGATTGATCGAGAAACCAAATATGGGTTCTGTATCGACTTCAATCTGATTTGAGTCGATCCGATCACAAACATTTCTCTGATCGACTTGAAATTTGCATGTAGACCTGAATCGACTTCAAATCAACTTGAAAATTTAAAATGGAGTATGAACTAAGACGAAAAAGAACTTTAAACCGTCGATTAAATTGATTTTTTATGTACAAAGGAAATTTGCAATTCGCAATGAGGAAACAATTCGATATATTATTATTATTGATGTTGATTTGAAGTCGATTTCAAGTCAATTTTGGAGTAAACGCCATAACTTCTTCTTAGAGATCGAAAATCTGATACTTATCTCCATTTTAAACCAAAATGCAAAATCCAATCAGAATATATCATTTTATAATATTAGAATTTATTATTATCGTTCTCATAGAAACTCACAAAATGGTTCCATTCCGGTTTTCGTAGAAAACAGGATATTAAATATGTACATATCTAGAACTTTCTGCAACATTCAAACATAACATACTCAATACTAGCAAAGATAAAGATCTTGTGTTGTACTATTTTTAAAGATGAGCTTTTCAAAAATATTGTCTCGAACATAAAAAGCTTATCATTTTACGCTTGTTATCTATTTTTTTTTTTTTTTTTCTATTTAAAGAAATACATTCATTCAAATATTTCCATTATTCAGCGAAATCACGTTGATAAACAAAATGATTTTCCCAATGCAGGTTTTTATGAACTCATTAACTTCACATAATAAGTGACATTATCAAAAAAAAAAAAAAACAATCAAAATAAAATCAGACTTCCTATTTATATTTATAAAACTTAATCGATTTAGTTTATTTGTTTAAGAAAAATTCCAAACCTTGAAGAATTGATCAGATTTATTGTTGATTGTTTCTTTTTTATTTATTTTCCCCAACATATTAGTTGATTTGATTACAGCATATTTGAATCTTGAAGTTTATTTTTTTTATAGCTTAATTCCGTTCTTATTATGTTTCGTTTTATGATTAATCTTATGCCCCCGACTATGTTTTTATATAATATTTATAATCCTGATTTAATTTCTAGATTGGTTAATCTTCATTTTGAAAAATTTTATAGTCGAAATTAAGTAATACTTTTACTACCAAAATAACAATATGTTGAACCTACGTCATGTTGGTTACGTCCTTCTGTTTGGTAGGTTTTTGTATTTGAAGGAGAATTTATTTTGCATATCCAGATTAATTCATATAAAATCGCTAAATTGTGTAATTTTTTTTTTTTTTGTTGAAATAACAGATTTTCTTAAGCCCATATATTAAAAGAGTGTGAGGAAATTGTATTTTTGTAACTTTTAAAAAGTTTTTGTAAGTAGAATGTGATAGAAAGTCTTGTGCCTAGCATTTTAAAAAAAAACAAGTTGCCCCAATAAAAACTGTACATAAATAATTATGTTGTGAGCCCTTCGGCTTAGCTTTTTATATTAATAATTATATTCCGGTTTTTATAAAAATATTTTTATGAAATATTTTTATTTTGTCAATGTTCAAATAAAATATAATTTTTTATTAATATAAAATAAAATATTTTGTGCCCCTTTGACTTTGACTTAGAAGCTTAAATGTGATTGCAGAAAAACATCTCGTAAGTTTTTAGTATGTAAAAAGTTATGTCATAATTTTTTACTATTTAAGCAAAATAATTGATCACAAAAGAATTTGCAAGCTTTATTAAAATTTGCATACTACAAATCTCGTAAACCTGAAACAGTGCATCACATAAGTTGCGGCAATACCTATTTTATTATATGCACATATTTTAATTTCATTTTCTGCTTAGTTTCGATTAATTCGGTAATTTAGTTGTATATTTCAAATTTGGAGTCAATAAAAATTTCTGAACTTCGTTTATACAGGTCACATACAATGTTACAATGTTCAGCAAAGTTGTGGAGATTTCCATTGGGATTATTTCTGTCGAAGACCAAATAGCTCTATCTCTCACCGCTTTAGTGCGTCAATACAAATTTTTGAACTCCGTATTTAGGGTCACACACGATTACAATGTTCAGCGAAGTTGTGGAGGTTTACATGAGGATTATTCTTGTTGAAAACCATATAGTTCCGCCTCTCATCAGGACCAATTTAATCTCTTCGCTCGGGGTATTCCGGGGTAAATACTGGGCATTCTGAATAGCTCGACTTAAGACATGAAATTTATCTCCGGTGGTGTTACGGGGTAAATATAATAAAACAACACAGTGCTACGGTTGAGGATGGTTATTTTTAAGATCCATAATGTTACGATGTTAATATGCTACGCTCAAATTAATTTCGTTAATTTACAATGGTTTGTAAACAGAAATTTCTAGGAGCTCATCTTAGGATGGGTAACTCCCTAGTGTTAAAGTAAAAAAGATATTTAATAATTAAATATTTTATATACTCACGTTTATTTGCCTTGAAATATAACTGTTGTTTCAAATGTTTAATATTAATTCTTTCGAATAGTCACATAAAAAACAGGAAAATTGAATTTAGTTGCTTCGCCAACAACAACAAAACTAAACATAGCAAAAGTAGTCAATGTCAGCAGAAAATCTTGATAATAATAACAATGATAATATTCACATAATTTTCAATTACAATTATTTAATAAAAATTAACCTGTAAGAAAAAAAAAATATATTGTTTACAACAATGATAAAAAGTTCTTCTGCTTCCATTTTTTTTTTTTTTATGTTTATTGTTCTACTACTTATCTTGCGCATTTTGCGAAAAATTTAAATTAAAAATATTAAGAAAGTTGGCAAAAAATAAAAATTAACATAATAAGTATACGTACTTATGTTAAATATGTTCTAAAAACTAATTAACTATCGGTAGTTAGATTCAAATTATTTTAGGTAAAGAAAAAAAATAGCCGTAGTACCTAAATATAACGTTTTACCTAGCTTTAAATATTTAGGTGGATCTTATATGAATGTATATCTCTATCCGAAATTCACATTTTTTCATTATAATTATGTTATATTTCATTATAGTTAAAAAGAAAATAATATTTATATATAATAATATTATTTTTATTTTCTTTTAGAAATGACTGCTGGCTCAGGATACAAAAATGAAGGATATGATGGAGACATTCCTGTAAAGGTAATTTTAAATTAATTTTTTAAAAAAATTTTTTAAAACTACAAAATTCAAAATTTCCAATTATAATACACATAAATATATGCATAGAAATATTCAAATTTTTTTTAGAAAAGTTTCAACTTTGATATTTTAGCCGTTATTAAATCTTGTCCTAATAAAACGCCATTTTATAAAAAAAAAAAAAAATAATAAAACGTCGTTTCTTAATTGTTTTTTTTTTCTTCTTTTTTTTTTTCTAAATATGAATATATATAGAGTATAAATAAGCACAAAATCAATGACGTCTTATAATTTTCATTGGAATTTGTTAAAAACAAAAGAAAAAAAAAGAAAATATATAATATTAATATCCATTATTGGCGTCATAAATATGGATACGCGTATATACTTTCTTAGTTATTTACATTCGCCTATATCAAATTTACCTGTTATTCTTGATAGACGTGTTTTGCTGTTTTTTTTTTTTTTATATTTTTGTATTTTAAAATTAACAAAAAATGAAAAAAAAAAAAAACGTTTAACTATATCTACCAAGCGATTGTCCCGCATTCGCGAAAAACTTAGTGCATTTTATATATTTTCATATACATATATTTTCGATGTGTCCCATCGTTTGGAAAAATTATCATAATATATAGGTTTTGTATATGTATGCGTATGTGAGTTTGAATCTGCGACATCTATATTCCAACGGTGGATGCAGCAGCTTTAACTGGTTTAAACTAGTACTGCAAAAAATCTCTAGCCTCAAAGCTCTCTGGGCTATATAAAGCTGACTGCGCATTCATACAGTATATGCAACATTTTTTTTTTTTTTTTTTTTTTGATGATTTCAAATGAATTCGAAATTACGTACATTCAAGTCCAATAATATATTAACTATATCTCATCATCATTTGGCCATGTATGTAGGTGTAAACAAACCTTCATGCGTATATTTTCATTGTGAACGCAATTTACCTTGGGTGTTTCGTGGCACGTGATGTGAATGAACCATAATTCTTTTGATTTTCCTTGTATTTATTAAGGTAGAGGTAGCTTTTTTTAAACAAAACAAAATAAATTTTTAACAACTACCTTTACATTATTTATTACACTACTGCACATATATAAATCAATTGAATATTATTGTCGAATAATCCGTACCGTACATATGTGTAAGAGACGTTTTATATTAATATATATATTCGCTGTTATATACTATGAACAAGCGCCACGACGTTGTTGACTGGACGAAGTTGTTTTAACCGGATCATAATTAATTTTCTATAACAAATCTCTGAAGCGAATATATTTTCAGGTTGAATTAATTTATATCAATTAAACATAACTTGTGAATTTTTTAAATAAATATTTATATTTATTCTGATGCAATGTAAAACGTCATTCTAAATATTGATTAATTAAACTTAAATGCTAAATTTAAACTTTTCGAATTACATACATACTTAAAAATCTCTATCTAAAAAAGGAAATTTCCATCCCTTCATTAATGAAGCCGAATGAAAATTTAAATGTACTAGATTTTTTCTTCATGAAACTTAGTCTAAATTAGTTCCTTTTTAAACTAAGTATCTAAAAGGATCAATTGCTAATTAGGGATCGTTTCAAAAGTAATCAAAAGTATTTCTTTTTTATAAATATTTGAAATTTTTTTAATTATAAACAACACAATTTGACAAATTTTCTTTTTTCTTAACTTGAAAAATGAAATAATCCATATTACATTTTTCAATTCAAAACATTACCGATTTTATCTTCCATGTACGTGCATTTTTAATTTATATTTTAGCTTTTTTTTAACTTTGTATCTTTTTAATAATAATTTTGCTAATACGTATATTAAATTTTTGTCGCCTGAAACAAAAAAAAATCAACAAAAATATCTTTTAGATAATAATATTCAGATGTAACTAGTTATAATTTAGTGTGAAACTAGTTACTACCAATTAAAAGCAACTATAAACCGGAATTCTTTTTTTATATATACATATTGTTCAACGATTATGTTGTTCAGGAATGAAATACTACTCTGTAAATTTACTTATGTATTATATTTATGAAAAATCGTATGTGAACAAATTGTTTTCAGTTGAAAACATGTATTTTATCTACTTATATATACTTGTAATTACACATGTCCTTCAAAGGTGCATCTGCATTTCAAATAGGTAAGAAAGAGTATAAGAAAAACAAAAAAAAATACATAAATTGCAAAATTTTATAGTTTTGTTTTGTTTTGTTTTTTTTTCATATATCGTAATAAATACAAGTTTCTGATAATATAAACCACACCTAATAAAAAATGTCATAAATTTATGCTATTTTATCCCAAAATATTTAAATATTTCCGGTTTAGGATTTGCGCAGAAAATAAAAATCAAATTCTTTCATTTTGTACCAAAATTTTATCCATATATGTTTATTAAACTTATCGTAATAACAGGCTAAACGAATTGATACATATACAGTCGTAATAATGGTCGATACGGATTCTATATATCGCAGAACATGTTAAAATTTGCGGAATAAAATTAGGACATTTATGTAATTTTCAAAATAAAACCATTATAGTAACTGAAAATCGATCTATAGCTGATTATTTGATGCTTTATGGTAGAAATGGGACTAAATAACAGCCAAAAATTAATAAGATTTCAAGGTTTTTTTTCTGCATAACTTTGTGTCTTCTTTTTCAAATTTGCAGATATCCTTGACCCTAGTAGCGTAAATCTATTCTGAAAGTTTAATTCAATTCGGTTTATTAATTTTTAAAGTACATAGAAAAAAAACATTATGAACAGGTTTATTTTCTCCTATGACTACTTCTTTTTCCCATTATCCTTGTACCGATTTTATTGAAATTTAGAACAATATCGCAATATTTATGTAGTCAATATATTTAAATAATTTAAATTTTCTGATTAAATCGGAAAAAACATACATAAAAAGTACAAAACTTTCTGCTCCTCCTGATTTTTCTTTAATAACTTCGCTCTCCCTTGGTCGATTTTATTGAAATGCAATACAATTGTAGTACCTAGAATAGGGCATAAAAATAATAAAATATTACATATTTATAAACCATAATTTTTATATAGTTTTTAATTTTGTTTTTAATTTTTTTTTCTTAAATATAGCCACCAAAGGGATCAGAGGATACAGTTTCACTTAGAGAAAAGATTAAATTATCGCGAAAAGAAAAATGGAGGATTCTCAAAAATATACTTATCATTTCATTGGCATTTATGGTGCAATTTACAGCTTTCCAGGTAAACAGTAAACTTTAAACTAATGATATACGAAGTATTAATTAAAATTTCTCATTTTCATATAAAAAGGGTACTGCAAACCTTCAATCATCAATCAATGCTCAAGATGGCTTAGGAACAGTAAGTATTATATTTTCAGCATTTATTTATATATATATATATTTATTTGAAAGGCACATTCTCAATATTATAAACTTCGGGAACCTGTGTAAAAAAAAAATCAATTTTTTGATAGTTTTAGATGGGAATACTGAATTAAAAGTGGAATTCTAACACGGGTACTAAATTTTAGGAAGACATTTTACCGTGAGTAACTGAGTACATCTCCCTCAATGATCGTAACCTTATATGGCTTCTTTTAAAACGTATTTTCGATAAACTAAAGTTCCACACGCGTTTATTGGATTTGCATATTTTAAAGCTACCCAAAAATAATTTATTTCAAATAAATTAACCTGTTTCATTTCTAATAATAGATGCCTTTTCAATATTCATTTTTTTTTTTTTATAAAATCAAATACATTTTACTTAAATTTGAACAAATTATTCTAGGTATCACTTAGTGCAATTTATGCTGCTCTGGTTGTCTCCTGTATATTTCTTCCAACCTTAGTTATAAGGCGATTAACTGTGAAATGGACACTGGTATTAAGCATGCTTTGTTATGCACCTTATATTGCATTCCAACTTTATCCTAAGTACGTATTTTATCATATACAATATTAATTAAAATTCTAAATATTTAATTATTTC
Source organism: Xylophagus ater (assembly GCA_963422695.1). Taxonomy (NCBI): domain Eukaryota; kingdom Metazoa; phylum Arthropoda; class Insecta; order Diptera; family Xylophagidae; genus Xylophagus; species Xylophagus ater. The sequence goes on from OY730478.1 coordinate 1,890,646, forward strand.
TTACATAATTAATTTATATATATATTTTTTTTAGATTTTTTACCCTTGTACCAGCTGGAATATTAGTTGGTTTAGGAGCAGCCCCAATGTGGGCATCCAAAGCAACGTATTTAACTCAAGTTGGTCAAGTCTACGCCAAAATAACTGAACAGGCTGTCGATGCTATTATTGTTAGATTCTTTGGATTCTTTTTCTTAGCATGGCAAACAGCTGAACTTTGGGGAAATTTAATATCAAGTTTAGGTAAATATAAAAATTGTAATATTTTATATCAGTTATATAATAAAAAAAAAAAAAATTCAGTTATTTCTAGTGGTGCTCATGGTGGAGGCGGCGGCGATGTCAATGCATCAGTTGAAGGCGAATTTGAATCCTGCGGTGCAAATTTTTGTGTAATTGGTTCTAGTCACGGCAATTTAGAACGACCACCAGAGTCAGAAATTTTTGAAATTGCAATAATATACTTAGCTTGTATTATTGCAGCAGTTTTAATAATAGCCATTTTCTTGGATCCACTCTCAAGGTAATAATTACATGCAAATACAGCAGCAAATAATATTCTATTAAACCATAGAACATTTTCAAAATTCGTATCTTTTCCAAATGTTTTCACTGATTTCTTAAAAAGTTGAAAAGTAATAATTTGTATTTTGATCTCTGTTAAACTAATGATACCATTTATTTTTATGGAATGTAAACAGTAAATAATTGTAAAATTTTTATATTCTTTCCAGATATGGTGAAAAACGTAAAGGTTCACAATCAGCACAAGAATTAGCAGGAATTGAACTTCTAACGGCTACTTTCCATCAAATGAAGAAACCAAATCAACAACTATTGATACCTCTTACCGTATTTATTGGAATGGAACAGGCATTTATCGGTGCAGATTTTACTCAAGCGTATGTCTCGTGTGCGCTTGGCATACATCACATTGGATATGTTATGATTTGTTTTGGTGTTGTTAATGCTATTTGCTCAATTTTGTTTGGATCAGTTATGAAATATATTGGCAGAATTCCAATATTGGCATTAGGTGCTATTGTTCATGGAACTATTATTATTGTAATGTTATTCTGGATGCCACATCCGAACAGTCCGTTAATTTTCTTTGCAATGTCAGGACTTTGGGGCGTTGGAGATGCTGTTTGGCAAACTCAAATCAACGGTAATTAATTTATATAATTAATTCAGAGTTGAAAATATTTCTATATTTATTTATTTGATCATTATGACAGGTCTGTACGGTCTCCTATTCCGGCGAAATAAAGAAGCAGCATTTTCAAATTATCGTTTATGGGAATCTGCTGGATTCGTTATAGCTTATGCTTATGCCACAACACTTTGTGCTCGCATGAAACTTTATATTCTAGTTGCAGTACTTGTACTTGGTGTTTTAGGTTATATCGTCGTGGAAATTCGTTATAGGAGAAAGGTATATAATTTTTTTTTTTGATAATATTTTTCTTTGTGCACTTACAAAATTATTTTTAAACAGCAACGAAGACTTAAGGCTTTGGAAGAAAATCCGAAAAATGTTGAAGAGCCGAGAAATGATGCATTGGAAGAAACTGATGATGAAAAGGACGACCTCGAAGAAGATATCGTTATTACTCATCTATAAAAAGCCAATTTATATATACATATATATACAACTTTATTATAATAACCATAAATTGACGTACATTTTGTTCTTAGTTTTCTGTTTTGAATTCGCAAGATTAGGTTAATTTTTTTTTTTTAAAACATATACCTTGTTATAAACAATTTTATTATTTTATTTTTTCTAAATGTAAAATGTAAAAAAAATTTAATATGGTGAAATCTTTATTCTATATTTCTCTGTTGGCTGTAAAAAGTTTCAGTAGAGACTTTCTATTATTTATATCACATTACTTTTTGCTCAGTATTATACTTTTTAATAAGTAATATAGACCTCATTTGAAGTCAATCGCGAATAGCACACCCCATTAATTAGCTAGCCATATATTTATAGATAATAAGAAACATTGTATATTTCTATTCTGTATATGAAAATATTTATTTTAAGTAGAAATAATAAAATAAAAAAAAAATGAATATATATATTTCAAAAAATTTCGTTTTTTCTTACTTACCTGCTTTTCCTGCTAACTTTTGGAGTTAGAAAAAGTTGAGAAACTTCGATTTACTTATGTTTGCAGCCCATTTTATCTACTCATCCTTCTTTCCATTCAATGATAGTCGTTAAATCAAGAAAGATTTATAAAGTAGAAAAGAAAATTTGAAAATAAAATTAAAATGGAAAATTCAAAAAAAAATTTCAAATGTTATGATAAAATCAATGTTTAGAGATGATTTCGGAAACAATTTCTACCATTGGAGAAATTAAGAAAAGCTTTAAACAAATTTATACCAAATTTATTATATGTTCATAAGCACTTTAAAAATAAACCTAAAAAATATGACCGTTATAAATTCTGAGCCAATAAAAACTGATCAAGTTAACATCATTTTATAGTTTTCGATTTGAAATTTACCAAACTATGAAAGGAAAACTTCGATTTTTCTTTTGCTGGAGAACCAATTTGATTGAAATTTAATAAAATTATGAAATTATACGAAAAATAATCATATATTACATAATATATAGTAAAAAATGTAATATTTATATAAATGCATTAAAATTTATTGTTTATATTTTCTCGCTGCAAAATTTCAAAGTGAAATTTCCGACCATTTTTCTACTTTTAAACAGTGAAGACGCGAACCAAAAAAATTAATATTTGGTAAATTTTCATTTTTTCATACAAAATAAGTAATAAAAATACTAAAAAATATTTTCTTTCATCAATTTCATACAAATTTTCGCAACTAGCATTACCAAAATGAACTTTTTTTCATACAAAATCAATAATAAAATTTGAAAAATATTTTCTTTCGCAATACAATTTAAAATTTTACTTTTTAAAGAAAAGATCTATTACATTTTTTTTTCTCATTTGTCGATACTTTATTTTGCGGCTGTCCAGGTTTGCCAAAGCAAGTATATTTTTCGAGTTTATACTTATTTCATAGTGGAAGCAAAAGTAAAGGTAGAAGTAACTGTATTGAAAAATCGTCAACGAAAATAAATAGGTACGACGATTGTTCTGAGCGTAATTTCAACATTGACACACCTAGATTTATATTCAAACAAAGATTCATTTATTTGAGTTCAGAAAACGGTACATCGAAGAGAAATTAAATTGTTAGAAAGTATATTAATTTTTTGAAGTGCTCATCTTGGAACAATGTACTGTGAAACTTGGGTGGCGCCAGTGAATATTGCTGTTATTAAATATTGTAATATAAAATAATTTTTATTTTTAATTTAATTTTAAAATCGTATTTTTAAAGGGGGGAAGAGGAATGAAGAGCTCATTTTACCCCTAAATGATTCAATCAGCGTGACCCTAGATACAAATGAGGTTGAAAATATTTATTTTAAAATGTGATTCAAATATCTATAAGAATTTACATAATAAAAGAATGTTTTAAAATTCCATTTCCGGTAGCTGTGTGCAACAACTTCTGTAGCTAGTTGTGCTGATTTTAAAAAGAATCGAATGTGGCTAAATGGTGAAGAAGTAGAAATAGAGGGAAACAAGAGGCTTCAAAGGTGTTTGCAAGAAAGTAATTAAATTTCAAATTCAATTCAGATATTTAAAAAAAAAAACGCCACCTCTTTAGTTAAAATTCTTGCTGGTAAAAAACATGTCAGACGAGAAAACATAGACTGGAATATCCATATATGTTCGGAGAATAATTTTCCAACAGCCGCTGGTTTGGCATCAAGTGCGGCAGGTTATGCTTGCTTAGGTAATTCTTAATCATTATAATTTTGTTGAAGAAATTCATGTTTTCTTAAAGTATATGCACTGGCCTCTTTATATGGAGTTGCTGATGCAGAATTGTCCAGAATTGCTCGTCAAGGTAGTGGCTCTGCTTGTAGAAGCATGTATGGAGGATTCGTGCGTTGGATGAAAGGACAACTAGTAAGTGGAAATGACTCGATTGCTAGACAACTAGAAAAGTCTTTCCATTGGCCAGAATTACGCATATTAATACTTGTGGTTAATGATACGCGGAAGAAAACTAGTTCTTCTAAAGGCATGGAGAGGAGTGTACAAACTTCTGAACTACTAAAGTATCGTACAACAGTTTGTGTCCCAAAACAAGTTGTATTAATGGAAAAAGTTCGTCTATTATTATTTTGAAATGTTCAATTTCTATACTAAAAATATTTTAGGCTATTAGACAACGAAATTTTAGTAGTTTTGCAGAAATCACAATGAGAGACAGTAATCAATTTCATGCAGTCTGTCTAGATACGTATCCGCCTTGTGTCTACATGAATGATGTCTCTCAAGCAATTATAAATTTTGTACATAAGTACAATGAAGGTGGGAAAAAATTAAAAGTTGCTTATACATTTGATGCAGGACCAAATGCTTGTTTGTATACCCTCGATGATGATGCACCAAATGTACTATCTGCTATACAAAGTGCTTTCCCGACTTCTAATTCATCGGGTATCGAGATTAGAGGTATATCAGTTGATATTACAAAAGCCCAGCCATTGGTAATACAAATAGAAACGTTGATAAGATTTAAAATAAAATCTTCTTTTTTTTTTTTATATATAGTCTAGTATTTATGGTATAAATCCTCCTGAACCATTTGGTACAAATATGTTAAAATATATTATTTCTACCAGCGTCGGTGATGGACCAATGAAATTAAGTTCTGAATCATCCTTGTTAAATGAACATGGTTTGCCAGCAAATATGAAGGAAATAAGTAAGGACGTTTGAATTTTTCATTTTAAGATGTAAAAAAATTATTCCAAAATTAGTTTAAGTTAATAAAGCACACTTTTACCATGGAATTTAGTGTTTACATGTTTCCTACTTTATAATTTGATAAAACTTTTGCCTTTGAAAATAATGTCCAATATCTTTTCTAAAAAAAAAAAAAAAAGTATTGCGGCTCCTGTTCTCATAAAAAATGAGAAATTCATTAATAATTCTACATTTCTTTCGAAAAAAATAGCGTTCCAAAATCGATTGAAAAAATTAAACAACGAATATAAGAACTTACGGGGGTAATCAAAAGGAAACAAAAAAAAATGATTTACTTCAATATCCTTGTTTCCCTTTATTTGATTTGGAAACTTATATTAACAGCAAAAGCAAAACAAATTTTTAACTAATATTTATTTTCATTTTCGCCAATTTTACAATGGTAATATGTTGAATCCAATTAAGATGTGGGCGTTTGAGTTGATCCTGAAAATATAAGAAAATAATTTTTAAACATAACGCATTTAAAGTAGAAATAGGGAATCAAAACACTCGAAAAAAAAGGAAACAATTTTGTTAGTAATATCTCTCAAAAACGCAAACATTAGATAAAAAACTATTCTTTTGAGGGATAAAAACTCACAATATACTAAAGAACGTGATTTTTTTTTTTTTTGCTACTTTGACTTCAAATTACTTTTCATCTGGAATTTGTTGAAATTTAATAAAAGATAAAATAATAGTGAAAATTTTGTAGAAATAAAAATATATTTTTGATCATATTGAACTTACGCGCTGGTCTACCATCTGCCCAGGGAGTAAACTTTATATGTGATTCATTGCGTTTAGCAGCCTCAACTTTCAAATCAGATTTTAAAGCCTGTCGCAACACACGAGCAGCAATATTTGAATAATTGATGTAGCTAGAATGTTGAAGCTAATTAATTAGGTTTTTAATTATGGTCGAATTATTAACATAGTGCATATCCTACATACGAACATGTCAAATAATTACGTAACAAATATTTTTTTATCCCATTTTTTAAATAAAATTATCTACTTACGTTAAACCGGCAGCTCTCCAATTTACCATTTTTATTTATTTGTAATTTATAAAATTTCTTCAGAAAAATGGATTATAAACTCCAACTAAGGTAGTTGAAAAAATTTTACGTCAAAATCGGCGAAGATAAACTTAACTAAAAATTTTTAAAATGCATTGAACCATATTTTCAAAATGAATGTATACCCAATTTTCACATGTTGTTCTGACTACCGTTGCGTATAATTTTCGGAGTAAAATTAATTATAGTTATGGCGAAACGAAATTTTAATATACTCTCCAAAATTTCAAGTTAAAAATCTAATGTAGTATTAATTCTAATAATTAACATACATAACATTTATTTGAAAGCAAAAAACTTAGAAGCGTTTAATCAAACCAACTAGGAGTAACTCATACAATATTACGAGGAAAAAATATTTAATATTAATGCTAATAGTAACAGCAATAAAATATATGCACAAATGAACGAGAAACATTTAGTAACTGAAAATATGTATTTGAATTACTTTGATATTCCAATACGTTTGGTATTGCGTCATTATGTTTCAGCCTTTAGTCAATTTTATCAGTTGCATTTATTTAGCCATCAAGTACATCTCTGGCAAAGTGTAGCTGAAATTATTGATCGAGTAAACATTTTGAATTGTTGACAGACGTTCATTTTTTGTTCCGATGAAAAAATGAAGAAAAATGTTAAAAAATCATATTTTAGTGTAAGAAATGTTTCAATAATATTATCTTAAAGTAATTATAAAGTGAGTTAAAGAATAATCCGTATTAAAGAAAGTGATAAACTTTTAAAATCTTGAAAAATGAGCCTTATAGAGGCTTCAAAGTATGGTGAATATTTTCACGAACTTTACACAAACGGTTCAGCAAATAGGTAATTTACAGTTTTCCCTTTTTCATTTTATAAAAATTGCTAAATGTATATCTTAATTTTTTCGAACTAATTTTGGTATTGATTATTTTTATTAAATCTATTACGTTCTTAAAGTTTCTTAACTAAGTGGAATGGGGACTTAATTGAATTGGTTCTCTAGTTGTTTCTTTTGAACCAAAATAAGTTACCGGCTTATTAGAAAATAGAGTTGATACGTCCATTTAGTCCTTTCCGAAAAGGATTAAGATTCTATTGAAAATAGTATTTTTTCATAATCTTTACATTGGACGTAGTGGGATTTTTTTTTTCGTTACAATATTTCGAAGCTTATGTTATTCCATAAACTTACACAATATTTGATGTTATATTATTATTTGTATCCATCTAAATAAATAAGTAAATTAATTGGTAAAGAACTTGGTGGTACAATGGTGGATTATGAATAAAATTGGAACAGAACCATCTACCCAATATCGCAGCATAGTTCTACTAAATAATAAGTTTTTAATTCAAAATTTTGTGTAAGTGTCGTTTTTTTGCGAATAAATATGACTTCAAAATATCCGTTACTGCAAACTGGTTAAGTCGGCTCTATGGTAATCCTTCTCTGTTATCCTACACATATTTTCATTAAACTAAATTCTAAATAAAATTTTAAAAAATCAAATTGTTTTATATTTTATAGAAAAGTGCAAAAAAATAGGCGACTAAAGCAAAAAGCTAAAAAGAATGAAAAGAGGTATGAAAACGTACAACATGAACAGAACCAATATCCATCATATTCAGTTGCTCCAAATGCTTCGAAATTTGTAGTTTATTCAGCTATAAGATCGGCTGTTTTAGAAGCAGATGTAAAATTTTCATTATTTCAAGAAAATAATTTCAAAAAAAAAAAAATTTTGAATTGTTGTTTGGTTTGTGCAGCCTCTTGCAAAGCAAATCATTTAATGGAATGTGCATGTCATATAAATGATAAAAAGAATCGAGAAGAATATAATAGTGATAACGATTCAGAATCTGAAGAAATTACAGAAAATGAAAAAAAAATTGCTAAAGTATCACAAATTGTAGGTGCGGGTGTTAAAAGTTTATTCGAATTGATCGCTGATGCCAGAAACGTTCAACCTACTCTTTGTACAAAAGCATTGAAAGCTTTATTGGATGTTATACAAGGTTAATTATATCAAATTATCTAAAATCAATCTTTAGGATGTTATTTGATGTAAAATTATTTGTTTTTTAAAATCATTTAGTAATATTTTCGAATTTTTTTTGAAAAAGAAATAGCTCCCAAAAATATCATATATTTACAAGAAATATCTAAAAATGTATATAATATCTTAGGTCAACATCCTGAAAGTTTTAAATTTGAACCAGAGAGTCTTATAAATCCGTTATATGATTTACTGCTTGATTTATCTACATTACATGGCTCGATTACTAGTGGTGATAATTGGTCTTCAATCGCTTGCTCTGCACTTCTTGGACTTTGTATTGCTATTGGTGATACAGGAAAAATTTTGAAAGTTATTTCAGCACTTCTTATGTCTCCTACGCCGTTATCGTCGCAACTTATTCAAGTATTTCAACCAATATACATTAATTAATTTTATTTCTTACAACATTTTTAATAGCTTCCATTGGTACTGTCATCCTTACAAAGAACAGTTATATGCACCGCATTAAATAAACCGACAAAACCTAATTTGCACAGTCACGGTGTACCGAAAAATGCATTAATTGATCAGGTAAATGTTTTTCATTTATATAATCATATAAAATTGGTTTCAAATTTATATTTGTTCGATTCAAGTTTTCTTTAAGCATTGCGCTTTCGTCCTATAACAATTATAGCACACAGCCAGCTATAACTTCTGATGGGAAGTATCTTTATTTATTTATTTCTAATATTTTATACAAAATTGGGACAGGATTTAAGGGGACTTATAAAGGTCGTGTATATGCGATGAATAGTGATTTTGGAAAGGATAAAACTGGTTGGCTTGGTTTTGCAGGAGTATGTACATATTTTAAATTTGGATATATTTTTTTTTAAATTGCTTTGTTTTACAATATTAGGGAAATCTCTATTTTAAAAAATTATCAAGACGAAGTAATGAATCTATTTCAATCATCAGTCAAGAAACATTGTCTATAGTAGGCTCAATACAAATAAATCCGTTTTTATCGAAAGAGGGTCAAAATTTTGTATTATTTTCTGATGGAGATTCAATTAGTGCTATTTGTACAAATAAAGATGTAATTACGAAATATATTTAATGAAAATTTTTTATAAAGAAATTCGCATATATTTCAGGATTCCCTTATAGTAAAACAATTATATGGTACTGGATCGACACTGCTCGAGCTTCCTTTAAAGCTTGCACGTAAAAAATTCCGAACTCTTGGCTATGCAGCATTTGAAGATGAAGTTTTGAATCCAAATCAAATACAAAAGGTACAAATATAATGAAATTATATTTAAGATTTCGAATAATTTCTTAAATTAAAGATACAGTCATCATATAATTTATTTGAACCAAAATTGCCAAGTGATACTGAAATTCAAGGAATTTCTTGTGGTAAAGAGTTTGGCTTAATACGTGGTTCTAATGGAAAAGTTTATTTTTATGGAAAACCGGCTTCACTTGGACTAAAATCTATTGGGAAAATATCGACAATGAAAATGACTGAACTAATTATATCTAAAGCTGTTAATATTATTCAAGTGGCCATTGGCCATGATGGAATTCATGCATTATTGGTTAATGAAGATGGAACTGTGTACTTCACTGGTATATATACTGCTTGCTTTAATTTATTTAGCTAATATCTATATTACGCGATATTTCTATAAAATACAAGGTACTGCTAGGCGAGGCGAAGATGGAGACATTTCTAAAAATCGTCGACAACCAAAAGCAACAAAACCGAAAAAACTATCTAAAATAGATGGTCATGTTATTGTACATGCCGCTTGTAATAATGGAACGTCGGCATTTGTAACTAAAACAGGAAAACTAATTATGTTTGGAAAAGATACTGCTCATTGTGATAGTTTGGGAATTGTTACCGATTTGCTTGATCAACATATTATCAAAGTGTCTTTGGGTAAAGCACACTGCGTATCGTTAAATTCAAAAGGACAAATATACACTTTTGGTCTTAATAATAAAGGTCAATGTGGTAGAGTTTTTGTTAAAGAAAAGGAAGTTTCCGCAACTGAAATTACAGATATAAAATCTTCAGATCAAAAATCTAAATTGGATTTTTCTAATATGTGTGATTTTGACGAACATGTATTTGAACAAGAACAATGTCGGGTAAAAAACTTAAAATAAAAATTATTATTCTATTTATTTCAAATATGATATTTAGGTTTGTTCTGTTTGCAAAGAATGTACAGGTTATAATATGTCGTGTGTCTCGTCTTTATGTGCAACTATAGACGAACGAATTGCTGGAACGTGAGATAATTTTACAAATAAATGTTTTCGATTTTGTTTGATTTTATTTTATTTTTTATTTATAGTCTTTGTCCTTGTGGTCATGGGAATGCTGGATGTTCTAAATGCGGTGCATGTTCTGCTTGCATCTCATTGCAGGAAGGAGAAACAAACGGTAATAAAGATTTTATAGAATTCATAATTTTTCTTATGTATTTCGAAATAGATTCTAAAGATCCGAAGCAAATAAGCTTGTATAATCGGCAACGTTCAAAAAATTTAATTTTACGGCGAAAGGATAAAAAAACATCTGAAGAAAATAATCCTCCCTCTGATGTTGAACGTGACAGCCAACGAGTTGCTCCATTATCACCACAGAAAGTTCCGCTTGCAACGGCTAATCCAATTGTACAAATTGCTTGTGGTCTCCATCATACCGTGGTGTTAACATTAGCTGGAGAAGTTTTCACTTTTGGGAGCAATCAATATGGTCAGTTAGGATCAGGTGATTTGCAGCCTTTAATGGGTCCATTAAATGTTACTGTACAGGGTCATATAAGCCAAATTGCTGCTGGTAGTAATCATACAGTTTTACTTAATTCGAAAGGGATCGTTTATACATTTGGAAATTATCAAGTACAATTTGTTGAAATTTTTGCTTGTAGTTTTTTTTTTTTTTAATAATAAAGTTTTCCAGAAAGGACAATTAGGTCGTTTGCCAAATGATTTTCAGAAACATGCAAGTAACGATGATAGTGACATAGAAGATATTCAACTAAAAGATGGAAACTCAACCAATTCTAATCCGCAAATCCAAAAGTTTTTATGGAATTGCACTCCAGGGCCCGTTTTGTATATAAACTTTCTTATATTAATAAGAATAAATTATTAATTATTAATAATTAAAGTGGTTTAGGATCTAGTTTTGGTAAGAAAGCAACTTGGATTGGTGCAAGTGGTGATCAAACCTTCATTAAAATAGACGAATCCTTAATTACAACTCAAATGTTGTCAAAAATTAATGTAGTAGCTGACAAAAATACAATAAGTAAATTAATTTAACAGAGAATATATTTAATTGGTTTTCTATTATATGAATCTTTTTTAGTGCTCATTCCAAAAATACCATTGTCTTTTCATACTTTAACTATTAATCGACAAGATGGAAGTTGTGCTGCTCATTATGAAAATCAAGTTAATTTTGTGAAAATGATTCAAACAAACATAAATATGCCAGAAATAAATCAAAATACAATGACAAATAATTTCTTACCCAATCAGGATCAAATATCAAGAAATGTTGTAGAAAACCGTACTCCAATACTTGATTTTCAAGAGAACTATAATGTAGTAGACCAAAGAAAACGAAGGAAACAGGAGCACAAATCATTTATGGAGAAAATTGTGCCACAAATTGCTTTTGCATTAGATCCACATTTTGATGTATTATGGGTTTTTGATGGTGGTCTAAAATCTATCTTATGTTATAATGTTGTAGCAAGTGAAATACCAATAGAACATCCGGTAAGATGAAAAAAATAAAAATCAGAATCAATGTAATTTATTTATATGAAGTATCTCATTATGTTTTCATTATTCTAGGATTCATCAAATCTTCGCGCAATACTCTCTCCTGAATTATCATTGTCACAAAGGGGTGACAGAGAAATATCTCGAAGACAAGCTTCATTAAATTTACTCGCTTGTCTGGACATATTAACATCCACTCAAGATGCTATGTAAAATATAATTTGAATATTATTCGACCATATAAATAAAGACTTGGTTTCCTTTTAGTCCTGTATGTTTTGAGCAAGTTACTCCGCAACAACCAAGCCTAATAAAAGAGCCTCAGAAAAATGAATATCATATAGTTAATCGTTTTGAGAGTTTTGGAGGTGGATGGGGTTATTCTGGTCACAGTGTAGAAGCTATTCGTTTTATGGCTGATGGCGATATTTTAATCTGTACGATGTTATGAATTCTGTACATATTTATATAATTTTATTGAGTTTTGTAGGTGGTTTTGGAATGTTTGGCGGTCGAGGAGTATATTCTTGCAAATTGAAATTGTATGATATCGGCTTAGATGGTGGTGGATATGAAAAGGATGCTATATTATTATCTGAAACTAGAGATATTCCATATGAATGTCCAGCTCGAAGCAAATATCATGTTATGCTACCAAAACCAGTAGCTATAAATGCGGGTCGATGGTATTTAGTCTCGGCACGTATAGCAGGCCCAGCATCTGATTGCGGTTCATTAGGTCAAAAGACAATTACTACAGAGGACCAAATAGTATTTAGTTTTAAATCATCGAAAAAATCTAATAATGGAACAAACGTAAATTCAGGACAGATTCCATCAATTCTTTATCAACCTATAACGCAAGAAAGCCAAAAGCCAGTTCTTTTAAAAGATATCGATTTTGTTCATCAAATTTCAAAATCATTTGCAAATACTGTAACGAAGGAATGCTTTGATAGTCTTGTATCATTACTAAATTGGTCTTGGTCAACATTTAAAATAAATTTGAAAGAATCCCGAGATAAAACCAAGCAATTACAAATCAAAAATACACTTGAAAATTTGGTTTACGTAAATAAATCATGTGTAAGATTGTTGCGAAAATATATAAATGCTATTTATCCCCAAAAATTAAATAAAACTGCTACAGATAAATTTACTGACGTAAATACTCCGACTAGTAAGTTTAAAAACTTAAGAAAAAATTTTGTTATAAATTTGTTTTATCATTTCTTAAAGATAATCTTTCCAAAAATTTTACAAATGTACCCCAAGTGATTATAAGTTCATCGGAGATGACTAATGTAATAAGTAAGAAATGTAACATGGAAAGTATTCAATTAGCAGAGTGTATTGGCAATATACGAGCGCTTATTATACAAATTTTATGCGATGAAATTTTTAAAGATGCTACTTGTGAAGACGGTTCTCGTTAAATAATTTAAATTTAATTTTTTTAATTGTCTAGTTTTTCATTTTTAGATTTTGATATGATTTTAGGCATTCTTTCTGAATGCCATACAAGTTTAGTTGTATGTTTTGATGCATTTTTTCCCACCTCAACTTTGAAATGGAATTGTTTATGTAATATTCTTGCTCAAATGGATAAGGTATTTTCGGTTGAATTTACGAAATAAAAACGTCCTAATATGTTAATACACACAAAAATTATTGTAGGGTATTTTACATTGTCGTCTATTAAGTGCAATATTGGCTGGCTTATGTAATCCAGGTATAGAATTAAGAAGTACATTTTCTTTGCTCACTTGTGGAAATGAACGCCAATCAATTATAAGTCCAAGCGATAACTCTGGATTACCAATGCTCTCTAGTACTGAACATTATCAGTATCCTATTTTAGTAGAACAAATGTTATACCGAACACAGCAAGAGAAAATAGATTTTGCTAATAATTCTTGGACTTTTAAAGATGTTTTAGTACGACTATTAGATATAATAGCAAATCCAATTAAATTAAAAATAGAAAATATTTACAATCGATCTGGGAACTTTAATGAACTAAAATATGGAAAAGATTTAAATGAAGGATTTATAAATAATTGTTGTAATCTTCTGGCGCGAGTACTTTCTGAAATTGTTTATCAGACATCAATAGCAGATGTATATGCAAAATAAATTTCATTACTAATTTTAAGTTATATGATTGTTGAATTTTTTCAGAATGACATTACTTGCATACAACCAAAGAGTTTCCATTCTACTGGCAGCCGCTTTGCAAGATGTGATGTCAGTAGAACATGGAATACAGGCAATTTTGGTTCAGATGCAATAGCATTTACTGTTGATAGGCCGGGTATAGCAATAGCTGGGGCTATGATTTATTCAGGATCTGGAAATTATGAATATCAACTTGAACTTTTATATGATAATACAACTTATCCGCAGTCACATAAATGGGAAACCTTGGAATCAATATCTGGTTCTTACGATCAGGAAATAGTCCAAAATTATATGGCTGAAATTAAGTTTGATCGACCTATTCATATAAAGGTTTTTGAATAATTTATTAAAATTTTTGTTTATATTATAACAAGTTTACTGATTTGAACAAAAAATAGGAAAATGCAAGATATGCGCTTAGGCTTTGCTCACACGGTGCTCGCACGTGTTCCGGTGATTCCGGATTAGCATCAATTCGAGGGCCATGTGGAACTACATTTACATTTTTTCCATGTGATTTGAGTTTTAATGGAACAACGCCGGCAAGAGGACAAATACCATGTATCCTTTATTATAGGTAAACAATTTAGAACTTACGTTTTATAAAAGATAATGTGTGAATATTTTATAAAATTCTCTCATAGCACGCTTATTAAAAACGAAGGACACGTAACATTTTATACCAGTGAGTCGACAGCAAGAGATACTGCATTACAGGTTTGAGTTTCTAATTTATCTAATAAATACTATTTTGTATCAAAATAATAAATTTGCTTAAGCATTTTAAGCAGGCAAAATTACAATTTATCGATAAAAAAAACAATAATTCATATATCATTCAAACAATTCAATAATTTTGTTTTCTAGATTGCAACAGATATTACTAAAAAATGTACAGATCTTTTAATCCTTGCAAGGAATGTTCTTGCATCATCATCTTCACCTAGCGATAAGAGTCCAAATTCTTCAAATCACACCCAAATAATAGATTCCGAACATAATATAACACCAATTGAAGAACACTTAGATATTACCTGGACAAATAACTCCAGAAATTTAACCACCCAAGATGCAAATTTGTCTACTGCAAGAGATATTACAAAACGTATTGAATCATTTTCAAAGGGTATTATAGAAACTTTAAAATTTGATAAACGTTCAACCAATCCTTTTGATTTTGAAATTGAAATCGGTGCAACCGAAATACTTCCGAAAGATCTTATTGACGAAAATGATGTAAATGAGAAGAATTTTAGGAATGGAGACATTTCCAAATTGAATGGCAATGATAGAATTGATAATATAATAAAAAGTGATTCTGAAGAGAAAGTTCAATTAACAATTTTACAATTATTAGAACTATTCAATATGAGCTCATCTCATATGTTTCATACGTTGCTACCACTTGTATTTGCTCATATTGGTACTTTAGCTTGTAGTGATCCAAAGGTATATTGAAAATATGTTAATATACTTAGATTAGTACTAATGTCTTTCTCCATGTTATATAGAGCTCTGTACAAATTCTCAGTCTAATAAAAGAAATCTTGCCACATGTAGCAGCATTAAACCAGTTACATACGACTAAACAATATTCTAAGCAAAACCCATATCTCATGAAGGAAAATAATCTTCGGGATAATATAGAAGATATTGAAATGAATAATAAGAAAACTGATGAAATTGAACACAATGTTACCGATACGTGTACGACAAGCAATCATTATTGTGTTGTCGAAAGTGAACATCCATATAAGACTTCATCAATAAATACATATAAGTATGTTATCTATTATATTAAATGAACTATTAGAATTGAAATGAAAATTTTTATTATTTGTATAGAGTGGAATTTCCTCCCTGCGTTCAGTGGTTCACAGTTGAATTTGATAGCCAATCTGGAACAGCGCAAGCAGAAGATTATTTACTTCTTTCGATTCCAGTTTATCCATTATCCAATAAGTCTTTTGTAAACGAACATGATAGATGCGGCGATAATTTGGATAATATGGTTTCAAGTCGCGGAAGTTGCAAAAGTGCTTGTCTAGTAAGCAGTTGTTTAAATAAAATACCTGATGATAAAAAAGGATACAATGATAAGAGATCGGATTCGGAATGGATAGTTATAAAAAAATATAACACGTAACATTTTTTAATTCGAAATACATATATATATTTTACAATATTCCTCTTACTGTAATACAGACAATCCAATTGGTCACAAGTAGCATTAATTTTGCCAGGAAACAAATTGGAATTTTCATTAGAAACAGCTTCCTTTTATAATCGAGATCAAGATCAAGCCAATAAATATGGGTTTAAGTGTTTAGTAATCGGATACGATAATCCAATAGCGGTAAAAATTTTTGAAATAAATGTCTGATTGATTATTAAATATTATTTTTCTCAGATGAATAAAATAAATTCTTGTCTTATACAATTAGAGTATGAGCTTTCATACCTTGGAGGAATGTGCAGCGCTAACTTAATGAGAAAAGATTTAAATCTACCAGGTAATGTATATAAAAATGGATAATATAAGATATACAGGAATATAATTCACGAAAATTTCATTGCAGATGATAAATTTGTAGATGATTTATCCAGTATACAGGATACGTTGACGACACACGACGCTCTTTTGTCAAAGGGACTTGCGTTGTCTGAACCAATGCTAACAATAAATCAAGCGTTGGATTCATTTTTACCAGTCGGGTAAGCATGTTTAAATTCATTAATAATATTTACTTATTTATTAAATCAAAAAGTAAAAAAAAATATTCGCATATACAAATTGTACAAAGGAATGGTAAGAGCATTCCAAGAAATCCCCTAATTCGGTCAATAATAGGGAGATTTCCTGAAACATGCAATGTACATTCTGGATAGGGCAACTTAAAAGATAGTATACGTCTCCACACGATGGGAGATTCCGGGGGACAAAATAGAAAACCGTCAATAATAGGCAGATTTTCATGAAACTTGGAATGCTCATTCTAGATAGATCAACTTAAAAAAAGGATATGCCTCCCTCGGGAGGTTGCGGGGGCCGATATAGAAAAACGTCAATAATTCGGTCAGGTATGAGCTAGTATTTAATAAAGAATATTTAACTTTAAAAACAGACCTCACACTATTTTTTACATCAAGTTGAAGTATCTTGTAACTTGTTTTCTATTTTTAATTAGATAAAAGTATGTAGCCGAAACATTTTATATTTTACTTGTTGTCTCTACTTGCTAAAATAAAATCCTATTTCATATCAGTGATAAGTAGTCCAGCGTTTTCGATTTGTAAAATTATTTGCGTTTCCCTGTACGTAACTGATTCAGGAACTATAATCTTTTTATTTTGTTGCTTCTTTCTCTTTAAATAGTACCAAATAATAATAGCTATAATGATCGTTAAAATTAACAGCAAAAATATTGTTCCCATTGCTATATAAAGCCAATAAAATGTTTGAACACAACTTTCATTTACGATCTCTGATAATTGTGTTGATCTATGATCATTTAGTTTAAAATATATTTCATTAGCATATGTCTGAAAGAAATTGTTGCTTAATAGTTTTTTGCCAACATCACAACTAATAACAATTGAATATCGTAAGCTTTTAATATTCATTCGAAACTCCGGATTGAATGTTAAGTATGTTGGTAGTTCGCTTTCTTCTTGAATTGTATTATTTATAAGTTGAAATTCTAGATTTTCATTTCGTTTCCAATATGTAAAATATTCATTGCTTGGAATTATTTCTAAAAATCAAATATAATCAAATAAAACTATGCTTCTCGATTTGTGGAGAATTTACAATATTTTTTACCTTTAAAAATTGATGAATATATAATTCCAAAAATATTATTTTCTATGCGTATAATATCATTCACGCTAATATGGAAACATTCTCCATAAGCAGTCTCAAAATTATTATCAATCAAAAATAATTTAGATACATCTGGAATTATGTAAAATATGTTTATTAGGAATAGATTTGAAATATTTGTTTTTATTTTACATGTAAAATAAAAGGACTTTGTATGTAATGTTTGAAAAGTTGTATTTTGTATTTTTAAATGTTCCATTGTTTTGAGCTCATAAAATGCTCTTGATGGCAAATCTGAGAGTAGTTTGGAGTTAATTATTTCCATTTTTTCTAAATTAAATTTTTTAAATGCCTGTAAATATAGTTTTTTTTTTCGATAAACTAATAATTATTATAGATTTACTAAATTTTTACCTGTACTTCAATTTGATCAATAATAGTATTTTCAAATTTAATCAAACGTACACTATCTGATAGAGCTGTAAATGCAAATGGTTTTATAACTTGTATTATACAAAATTTAAATATGATATCCTCAATATTTCCAGTAAAAGTGAATGATTGTATTTCTGTGATGTTCGTCTAAAGGAAAATATTGTTTTGAGCACATTGGATTATTTGTATCCCAAAAATTTATATACATTTAGAAATTCTAAAATAAGTTGTCTGTTGCCGGAGACTTTCGGAAATGCTAAAGAGTTTTCTTGTAAAATTAGATGCTCCAAATTTTCAAATCTTACATATTGAAGTCCATTGATTTCATTTAGACAATTTCTTTCAATTGAAATTATTTTACAATTTTTTATTAGTATCTGAGGTATATTGCCAGTAATTTTTTTAAGTATCATATTCTAAAATTAAAAATATAAATTAGTTACTGTTAATAATTAAACTTTCAAAAGGCATCAGCATATAATATGTATGGTTAGTTAGTTTTCATAAAATAATTGATCTTACCTCATTAGAATATCCGCAATCGCAAATATATTCCCGATTATCATTATACATGCACGAAACTTCTTTATCATTACTATTTATTGTTAATGAATGTGTTATATTTAAGTTTCTGTAATGATCAGCTTTTATACATATTATGAAGTATACAATTCCGAAAAAATGCCACATTTTTCTTTGTTTATAAATAATACAGAAACTTTTCATAAAATAAAACTACCCAAAATGTATAAGAAATAACAATCCAGTAAAATTAGATCAACTAATATTTCACTTAATATTTTCTATTAATACTATCGAAATTATTGTACAAATAAGGTGAATTCAAAATGCTTACCTTTCAAAACTGTATCATATATTTATTAATAGTATAATTAGATAAGAAACTGTGGAAGTGTGAATTATTCAATAAAAAGCTATAATAATTATCCAAATAATACTACATTGATAAAATAACATCGATAACGAACGAAACACATAGATTTGTTAAAATGTATCCAGTGGGGCGTTATTGCCATCAGGCAAATTGAAAAAATGTACCATGTTATTTTCACGGCAAATTCTATCCTATTTGCTAAAGCAACCAATGATTTTGCGTCTGAAATCATAGCCTAAAATGTATAAGAATGAACAAATTGCTCTTGTTAGAAATTACTTTGTAGCAAACTGTTGTTTTTCTAATAATTAATAAATGGGAGAAAACTAAGAAATTATCTAAATATTTACAAAATTTGCTTTACACTAAGTTTAATTTTTTAATAGAAATCTACTGGGATAGTAATAAGTTTTTTCTAGATCTGATGCCCCCTAAAATTGGGTGCCCTGGGAAAATCTCGTATTTACCCACGGTGTAATATCCCGCTGAATGTATTAGAGTATCATGAATCATAAGCTGTTTTATCAGAACAGAATGAATAAGTTTGTTTTTTTTTTGTGCTTCTTTTCTGAGTACTACAAGAGGTAGGCAGATAATAACTTCTATATCATCCAACTAATAAAAGGCTAAGTTTTTGGACGACTAGATACATGCTGAACGTGATTTATTGGTTAAGGACAGGGATCTCTAGTGGCTAGGAGAATATTTAGTAGTGAATATGATAATAAGAACAATACAATAAGAAAATTACAATATACCCATATACATGAAGAATTCAAATCTACTTGAAGTAGATTCCAAGCATATCTATTCGCGAATTAACTTCAAGCTGACTCGAAAAAAATGTGCAAGTGGACTTCAAAAATTGCAATAATTGTTTCGCGTTTCCTTTTAAATGTTTTTGTATAAATCAATTTAAAGGTATCATTGTTAAGAAGAAATAAGAGAAATTTTTCTTTTTGCAGTAAACTAATTTACTCCCACTTCGATCTCATGGCAAGAAAAGAAATTAAACTGCAAAATTCTATGTTTTTGGTGTTATATATTTTACTAAAAAAATGGGATTTTGTTATTTTTCATTCTTAATAAGCAAATACGTAATTGTATAAATCTCATTTTTTTTTACTTGATGAAGAAAGATTTGTTGCATTTGTTAATTTATTAATCTTCATTTTCATCATTCGATGTGGATGGAGTTAATTGTTGTGTTACTGAATGTGGTGATATAATCTTAGGGCCGTTATCTGAAAATTTTAAAAAAAAAACTTCGTTTTAGTTTGCAGATATTTAAAATAATTACAGAGTAGATAATTTTATGTTCTAAGAATATATTTTATGTTTTGTAGATATTTTTTAATTACCTCTTTCAATTAATATTGGCTCAGTGTATAGATTAGTTTCATCATTTTTATCGGCTGGTAATGAATATTCATTAGTTAATAATGGTTGCTGGATGCTACTTGGCTCAGCATAAATATGATTTATATTTTTTTTGGTCATTGAAGCCTTATCATTATTTTTGAACGCAATAAGATTTGGAAGATGTGGTTCCGCATAAATTGGTTCTATATCTCCAGTAGTTGGTGCTAAATTTTTATATAAAATATCTGTAAATGCCACAAAGTCTTCACCAGAATTTTCACATTCTCCCAGTATTTGAACAATATCACCAATTGTTTTGACACGTTGCATCTCTGTTACGTTTTCTTGATGAAACAATATGTTCGTATTTGCCAATACCTTTTCATATATATCTGGAGGATATTTTCGTTTCATCATATTCAAAGTTTGATCTATTATTCGATGATCTTCATTTGAAAATTTTTTACAATTCTCTAAATTGGTATTATCGTTCACAATTATTGGAATATTTGGTGTATTAATTGGTTTTAATTTAAAATATCTATATATTACTGCTAATATAATTATTACTAATATGGCTATAATGCTTATGCCGACCACAATATAAATGAGTTTTGTATATTCTAATTTGGTAGCTATTGTTTCGGGTTCCAAAAATTCAACATCAAATGTTGTATAATTTATATTATTCATACAATCTAATTTCGGTTTTGAATGATCACATATTTCATATTCATATTTTCGTACATTAAATATGGTTGCGTTAAAACAATATTTCAAAGCATCATCAATTTTACAGTAACTCTCAGATTTCAAATCTCTTGACGATAATTTTGTCAACCAACTTATGTTGCAGGTACAATGGTGATAGAATGATATTTCTCGTATTATACAATAAGGACTCGTTAAGTTAAGGCTTCCTGATTTAGCATAAGTTATAAAATTTTTCTCAAAAATACAATATGGTGGTGTTTTCTTATTTATTTTGTTATCAAGCAACATATAATCGAAATCACCAAATTGATTTTGTGATATTGTTATATTACTCCAATCATTAATAGTAAGCCATTTATGGCCAACACGTTTAATACGATTATTGACAATTGAAACGTTAACTGCAGTCATATAAATTGCATTTTTCTGTATTGTGTCTATTCTGAAAAAATCGATATAAAAGTTTATTTGAAATTATCAGCGCTTAAAATTTAAGTTTTTTTATTACATATTCTTTGAAAATATAACTTCAGTTATTCCACTACCAGCAATTGCTTCACTTTCTATGACTCCAATTATTGCTCTGTGTATAATTAAATGATCACAAAAAACCTAACAAAAAAATCAAAAAGGCCATTTAAGTTTATATTTTATAAATATATTTAAAGAAACTATACCTTTTCAGTTATTGCTCTGCTTTTAAAGACATTTATTGAACATAACTCAAAAACTATAGAATTAATGTTATGAACATCAAAAGTTTCAGTATTAATGGTTCCAATAGTGCAATTAAAAAAGTTAATTTCTTTAATTGAAGCTCCAAAAGGATATAAATGACCAATATTGCATTTAACAATTTTCAACTGAAAGGATTCAATTTGTACTTTTTCCAAAAAGTTTTGTTTTTTTTTTTTGTATTTATTACCTTAGCTTTAGCAGTTTTTAATGCATGCTCATGTATTTTTAAATCCCTAATATTATTTAAATAACCATGAAAGCTGGTATTATGAAAAGCCTCGGAATGTATTATAACTTCTTGGCTATTCGAAATACTCAAGTTGAATTTCCCTAAAACAAATAAATATCTAATTAATATCTAATTGGGCATATTATCGCTTATCTCGAACGTATCTAAATTATGACATTTACCTAGAACGTAGTCTAAACGACATCTAACCGAAATCTAGCTATCTATGGTCGGGCGGGTAGTAGTGACATTCTAAATTTACTTAAATTATTTTCTTCTTTAAAAGAAAGTTCGATATTATAAGTAAATATAATTATTGTACTTATATATTCAAATTCTGAGCATAATTATAATTATTAATTTAATATTAATAACCAACTTATTGTTAATATTATGTAACAGTTTAGATAAATTAAAAATGGTGCTAGTATTTAAGTAGGAGTTAGGTGTCGTTCACATTGACGTAAATGCCATAATTTAGTTAGATTCAGGTAAGGCATGTAAAAATAACAAATTTTAATCCTTGTTATTATGAATTAGTAAGTATCCTACTACTAAAGAAAAACTGCCGTTTTTTTGAGAAATTTTAATGGCGTTTTCATTTCTCGAAAAAAACGCAGACAGTTCTCATCCCTAAAAAATAGGAAATGGTCATAAAAAAAGAATGCAAAAATTCTAAATTATATATAAATTTTCTTTATAGACTCACCATTAAATGCTTTAGAACCAAGTATTACTTTATGACAATTGTATATTTCAATATCAGGATCCCATGCATTGTTGCTATTGAAAGCATTTGATTTTATTTGAACTTCTTCAAAGCCATTTTCAGTTCCTTCAATTGAAATACGATTTAATTTATTATCAAAAAAAAAATTTTGTTCAATATGAAGTGTAGCCCCCCGGGCTAATCTAATTAACAATGATGTAGTGATTATAGGAACATATTTATTACTTCCAAAAATGTATGTCTGAAATCAGGTTAAAAATTTTATTTAAAAAAAAAAAACTGTGGCGAAACAAGTTTCTGATATATTATCAAATAAATAATTCCAAAGTATTCTGAAGGGGATTTTGTTTTGAAATTTTAGATATAAACACAAAAAAAAGTCTTCGGTGGAGTATCAGATTTTATATATAGCAAGACTATAGGATTATTCTGAGTATCCTTTGTTTTGCCCAGGTAGTATGTGACCAGTAAAGCTTACAATTAGGACAAATTTCCAGATCTGCCACTTTATAAAACACACTTTCTATCCTTTAACGTTTTCATATTTTTTTGCTTTAGTCTTCTTCAATGTTGATTATTATAACATATTGTGGCTTCAAAAGTAATGCATTCATTCGACAGCATCAGATATCGAAGGGGACTAAAAATATTAAATTCCTTTTCTTGTTCAGCAACAAATGGGAACAATTCAGTATCTGTCATTTGTTGTTGGTCACAGTTTAAAACCCACCCTAACTTTATTTATCAGAGTAAACATTTGGAAATAATCCTTACCTGATTTTGATTTAAAGAACAATTAGCTATTAAAGCAACGTTTTCGAAATTCGAATTACATTCACAATAGCTATTGCATATATTTTCCCTTAAATTACGTCGTTGTTTATTATTTGAAGAATATTCTTTCAACGATGATGTTAATAAAGAAAGATTTGGTGTAGGAATTGTAACAGAAATAAAATGATTTGTATTATTTAATGATGAATATGTATATGAATCAGTTCGATGGAAGTCCGAATAACAATAGCAATGGAATACATTTGCAATGAGTATTGTTATGATCAATAATAAATAATTATTTAATGACATAACTCTTAGTTTTAGAGAAAGCAAAAACAAGCCGGGAATCAATTTTTTTTTAAAATTTTCTTTTTTCATAAATGAAACATTACTTCACATTTTTATTCTTTGTTTTTTGTATGACACTTTATTAAATAATTAAATTTAAATTAATTCGATATCTTCTCTCACAACAAATCTATGTCATTGTATTATTTGCCCATTGTTTCGCGTTTTTCTTTTAAGAACTTAATACACTGATTCTTAGCAGAAAATTTATTATAAATATCAACTAAATTTAATCCGGCAAATCTTTTCATCTGATATATTCATAGTTATTGGTTAATAATATTTATAGAAAATGATGAAATAATAATCTTCACTGATAGAAAAATATTATAGAACAGGTTTTTTTTTATAAACTGTGAGTAATTTTATTTGAGCAAACACAAACTCAACCAAGCCATATCACTTGTTTAATTGCAATATAGATCTAACTATACGCCTAAATATATACACATCCTTTGTGTGCGTTTTTATTTGTCGAAAATATTAATTTGACTTAAGTGCAATTGACAGATACTTTGTTTACATGACGACTTGACTTTGATTTTGACTTTAGTTCAACTTGGAACTTAATGTTGGTTCTTAAACTTTACAAAATTTAAAGATTCACTTCAAATCGATTTCAATCAGCTACAATTAATTTGACAGTCGCTTGTAAACAGATTTGTTTTTACTAGGTTATGTTTCGCCTCTGTTCGTACTCTATTTTAAATTTTCAAGTCGATCTGAAATCAATCTGCGTTTACATGGAAAATTTCAAATCGATCAGATTGGTTCAACAGTCGTTTTCATTTAAACATGAAACAAAAGGATTCCATTTATAGAGATAACTTTTTGGTTTCCAAAAATTTTCTGCATTTTTTTGTTATTTCAATATCAGAATATTGAAATAGATTCTAAAATGAAGAAGAAATTCCTTAGATATACGGGTAAGCTAAATTTTACGATTAAAAAATTTAGAAAAAATTGTTAAGGGAGGAGAAAAAAATTAAGAAATTGTTTAAATAAAATCGATTATCAATAAACTAAATCGTTTTGTGTTTTATTTAATTATTTTACTTATTAATATTTTCTTAAATCTATTTTGTTAGTACATTTCCATAGTAAAATCGTATATTTCTTCATAATTTCGAAGATGATGTTTCAAAATGGGCGCTCATTCTCAAAAGCAATTGGCACTATCCACATCTCATAAAATCTATAATGTGCATTATGGAATTTCTATGCGCTTCCAAGTCGAATATATTGCAGTTTTTTATGTTCTGTTTTCAAACTCCTACAAAATAGCATAGGTGAAGGTGGCGAAATCCCAATTTCTGCATTGCTCTTAAATCTGGGAAAAAAATATACTATAGTTTGTTGTTGAATTGGGATAATTTTCCTTTTTAACAAGCATCAAAAGCTTATTTTGAAAAATAAGCAGTTCTTTTTTTCATATTTTCAACTAACTCGAACTTTGCTTGAACCTATTTCTTAAAAATGTTTTTTTTTTAGATCACAATCGAATGAACGACAATTTTTAAAAGATTTTATAAGTGGAGCCCCAGGTTCATCGGGAGCAAGGTTAGCAGCATGGTTACAACCAGAACCACGATTGGACCCAAATAAGTAATAAAATATATATTATTTTTGTTTGTTATTGCTTCAATTTATTTATAGATGCGAACTCAACCCTATTTGTGAACCCGTTAGATATGGATGGCCAACACAATTATCCGTAACAATACGTGACCAATACGGAGACATGGTGGTTGTTCCTGATTTGAAAGTTTGTTGATTCATTACAGAATATTTAGTGGATATCTTTTAAAATATATGTTTATATCATAGGTGGAAATAAAAGCAATACCATCTGGTGCAATAGTTAATAGCAATAAAAAATTGCATAGAATATCTTATTCAGATTCAAATATGTTAGGAGGTTTGTCTCCTCCTCCCCGATTGAACTATGAACCGACAACTAAAGAAAAAATGTGCTTTAAGGCAATCACTTTTATGAAAGTATGCTAAAATTTACATATCTATATTTTGAATATTGAATTTCTAATAAATATTTTTTATTGAACTATGATTAGCCATATAGCAATTACTCTTTCGAAGAGTTACGATTTTGTAGTCCAATACAAGCTCGGATCGCTGAAACTTTGTACGCACAAGATATGGAAGATGGAACATTTATTACATCATGGACACCAAATTTTGTTGGCAGTTTTTGTCTAACGGTTGTAATTGATGGTATTGCTCTGGAAGAAATCTTTCGGATTGAAGTTAAAGAAGGTGGTATTCCACCGCCCACACAAAAGTCATCTACAAAAAAAGCCCAGCCTCATAATAAATTAAGAAAATTTGTAACAAGAAATTCTGCAGGTTTAAGAATTCGATCACATCCTACTCTACAATCTGAACAAGTTGGAATTGTAAAAATGAATGGGATCATATCTTTTATTGATGAAGTAAATTTCGCTTTTTATTCTTGAATATAAAATTTTTATAACTAAAAATATTGGTAATCAATACATAGATTGAAAATGATGATGGTGTATGGGTTAGATTATCTACTGAATCGATTCGACAACACTGCACAGCTGGTTGGTATCCAACGGAAGCATGGTGTTTAGAGTATAATCAGCATTTGGGAAAAACACTTTTGCATCCTTTAGTAGAAACTCAAACGACGGTTAAAAATGCATCTACGAAGGGGGAAGAAAAGAAGTATATTATTCATTTATATTAATTATTCGTCTTATATAAATCAACAATAAATTTTAGCAATCCAGACGATAAAGATTCAAGTCAGTCACCAGACCTTCAACTTAAATCTAAATCCGAATCACCAAGTAAACGGGGTTTCGATTTCTCAATTGTCAAGGTAATTTGATCGTTTTTTCATATTTTATATAAACAAATGAAAATGTACAGTTTACACCACCTTTATCGATGGATTCCTCAAAATCTTCTACCAATCCCTTCATATTTTCATCAACAAAAAATGTAAAAATACAGAATGAGAGCCCTACCGAAAAGAAAGAAGAACCTTTCATCTCTTATGACCATAAAAGTGAAATAGAATTGAATAAACTATTGGATATTAACGTAACCGATTCATCTTATGAGGATCAACAACAATCATTAGTTCAAGAGAATTCTAATCAACCAAATATAGGTTCAACAATTGCCGGAGTAGTTGGTGGGGGTGCTAGTAAATTTCAAGCACTTCAGAAATGGTTTCGTGGTGATAGTTCTGATAGAAAAGATAGTTTAAAAAAGCGAAGGTATTTTTCTTTTGTAGCAATTTTTAACTGTGAAAAATATTAAACCTTTAATTTAGTGAAAATTTGGATGTTTCTTCCGCTTCCGTTCGTGATTTTGTTAAAAATTTCACTTCTCAAGAACTAAAAACTAATGGAAATAGTACGATTATGCCATCTGTTACTAGTTCCAGTCCAGTGATTATTCCCACTTGTAAGTTTTATATATTTATTATAAAATGAAATGTTTGAAAATTCTTTAAATTTTCCACAGCAAGATATTCAGACGAACATTCCATTCACAGTAATAGTTCCAAGTCAACAGAAACAACAGATACAACAATTCTGGTAAGTTCCTTTAGGAAGGGATCTAATTTAGTTGCCTAAATTCAAGCAGTATTAAGAAAACTTATATAATAAAATTTAAATATTTTTTTTGTACATTTTATAGGAAATGGCAAATAATGCAAATTTATCTGATTTCAATTCCACTAATATAAAGCTTGGTAATAGTTCAGTTAGTCCAGAACCCGTAACTATTATATCTTCGAGAAATAGTCCAAAAAAATTACGAAATACCTTAATGAGTTCACAAGGTAAAACCTAAACACTGTATAAATTGGATGCATTTTTTTTTTAAATTATATACTTTTAAGCTACAGACAACCTCAATGAAGAAATTTCCAATTTGAATGTGCAACTTGATCAGATTACAAATTTTCATTCTTCTCCACCAAATTTTTTTGAGCAAAATAATGCAACAAATGCACGTTAGTTTTAGTTTGTTATATCTGAGAGAAAAAGAAAAAAAAAATTTTATATATTACAGAAGGAAAGATTGATCCACCAAAACATGCAATACCACCATCTCTTGCTGAAAGTTTGCGGGCTGTTTTTGCGGCATTTCTTTGGCATGAGGGAATTGTGCATGATGCCATGGCATGCGCATCTTTTTTGAAGTTTCATCCTTCACTTCCAAAAGAAGGTGCTTTAGTTGTAACAAGAAGAGATACGAATGAAAGCAATATGAATCTCTCAAGGTGCGGTGTACATATCATATTTTCATTTTTGATAAATATAAATTTTGTAATATTTTTTCTTTTTTCATTTTAGAGAACAAAAGGCTCAACAAAGACATTCCGTAGAAGTTGCAAATGCTGGTAATTATTTGAACATAAGACCGTCTACTCTGGAAACGCTTACCAAATCAGGAAATTCTAGTATAAATAATAGACGTTATAGGAAAAATAATCTAGAAGTAGAAATGATAAATCTATTAATTTGAATTTATTTCTATATAAAATATATTTTACTCCTATTTTAGAATGATAATTCAGATAAACACAAATTGCAATCCCTTCCAGAAGTCATTGCAGTTTTACCACCAGCCTTGCGATGCCTGGTTTATTTATGGGAGCAATTATCTAATAATTGTATTAAAATAATTCAGTCAAGCTCTTTAGGATCACGAAAAAAGTATTAAATAAATACATATTAATTTTTTTTTTTTTTTTATTGATAAGAATTTTGATTTATAATTACAGTTCATCTGGTTTTCGTCATCATAATACTTCAAAAGAAAAATTGGATAATTTAGATAAAGATAATAAAATGCTTCGAAGAAAGAAAACAGATGATACATCCTGGTGTGAATTTTGTGATATATATTTACCTATTCCAGTAACTTATCATATGAGAACTATTCACTCAGGATGTGGAAAAGCTGCCAAAGGTATTTAATTATTAGTTTTTAACTAGCCACTTTTATTTCTTAACAATGTTAATACTTTGAATTTAATATGATATCTAGGAAAGGGTTACAATGCAGTTGGGATGTTTTGTGAGGGTTGGGCGGGCAATTGTGGTGAAGGTGGAAAAGGTGCGTCTAGTTGGTTTTTAATGTGTGATAGCTGCAGAGAAAAGTAAGTTACAATAAATTTATATATATTCTATGTTTTAATAAAATCTTGTTTTGTAAAAGATATATGTCTGCAAATAAAAAAGACAATGATAATGTTATTAACTCTGCAACTACAGCAATATCATCAAATGAAGCGAATCCTTTTGAAATGAAAACAGCTAGTCTCATTGCAAATTCTGAACTGTACACAATAATGAAGGAGAATGCAATTTTCTTATTAGAATTATCTTCAAGCACATCTAGTATTTTAACAAACCAAAAAAAATCACCTCAACAAATGCCAGTAGTTACCGAAGACCAATTAAATATGTTCACTGATTTGAATAGACCAAGTACTAGTCGTGGAGATACCATTTTAAATACGATTCGTACCGGTAGGGTCGGATTAAAAACAAATGGAAAATTCATTATATGTAAGAGCTTTGAATATATTATTAATGCGTGTTCGCTCAGCTAAAATATTTCATATTGTTCAAAAATAACTTCATTAAAAAAAAATTTTTTTTTCTCTTTCAAATTACGCAATTAAATATGTGATATGTGGACGTATTATCCAACGGAATATTTATAATAATGTTGTTCAAATACTAAATATAGCTTCTTCGACTCCTCATCGCAAAAGTTCTGTTTTACCATCATGCATTTCACCAGATTTAATATGGCAAGCTCCTGAAACGTTTTCTTGTCTTTATTCACTCGGAGCCTCCATGAATGATGATCTACCTTATGAGATTTTTGGTTTTAATTCAGCTGAAAATTGCTTTGAACGGGTAATTATTTTGATTTCCTTGTTCATACAAGATTTTATATATTCAATGAGATTTACAGCCAGTATCAGAAATGTCTTTTGATTCTTGTGACCAAAATAATCCAGAATTAATTGGAACATCAACTACTCATGCGTCAAATACTTTGTCTCGTTTTCATCGAAGTTTTTCAATGGAACAAGGTTGGGCTAATCAAAAGAACTTCCCTAAAAATTATGCTCAAATAGAAGATCAACATCATCAGAAAATTTTTATAAGAAGAAGAAATAATTCAACCAGTGACGGTAAAATCTTTTTTAATTTATTTTTAATGTAGTATTCTATTCTATTCTTGAAAATTATAGAAGGATCCTTGCTATTGTGTTATCCATCGGAAAATTTACGCAAATTGGTTCCGGAAAATATTTTAAGCACTTCTTGTATAGTTCAATCAACGGAAAAAATAGTATCTAACGAAAAGCAATCAGATAAAGCAAATGTTAATATTGAGTCCGAGGTCGAAGCTTTCATGTTAAAAACCCAACAAATAGAATTAGAATATGATAATAATATAGGCAAAAAATCACCAGTCCCAGATGTGGACAGTCTTCTTTTAAGACCAGCCATGGCATTTATAATAGAACAACATGATCTAGAAAAATTGCGATATTCAATGAAAAGATGTTTAAGAATTGCCACATGTCGACTATTTTCTCTTCAAGCATTTAATTGGCTTATAAAATCAGTTACACAAACTGTATGTCTTCATGATCTAATGTGGTGGTTTGTGTCGTCTTTAAGTACTTCTAATTTGGAAGATTTGCCAAAGGGTGAAGAACTTGCGTTAGAACATCCTGTTGCAGTAACACAAATGAGTGGAGAAATATCACAAGTTCTATCGCAAAGCTTACATACATTTCTGCAATCTATCGCAGATTTAACACTTTTATTGCCTGGTGGGTCATCATTACAAAGAATTGCTATACAATGTTTTGGAATCAAATTTCGTCAGGCAGATCATCAATTTCTTCATAGGTTATATTTTTCAAATTTTGATTTCAATAGCTAAATAATAATAAAAACAAATATTATGCTGTTTTAGTACTCATGTTTTTGGAAACATTTCAAAGATATTATCAAAATCTGATGAGCAAAATGAAGCAATGTTAATTTCATCGACAGCAGCCATGGTGGAATCTAATTCCCATACATTCAATCATAATATTGGAAATCAATCAAATAATGCCAAAATATCTAATTATATTGACTTAAATGGAATATTTGAAGTATATTTTGAAAAAAAAAAAAAATCTCCTAATCGTAGTTAAATTCTTGTTTTTCATATTAGATTACTGTTTCCTCAAGAGAAGCAATGGTCGACTCACTTACTGATAACTCGACCGAAACATTTTGGGAAAGTGATGAAGAAGATCGTAACAAATGCAAAGTAATCGAAATATCTCTCACAAAATTGAATTACGTATGCAAATCGATATTTGTACACATAGATAACAGTCGGGATATTCAAGTAAAATTTTAAAATTCTCTACATTTTATGTGAAGTTTATTTTTTCTTTTTTGTTATATAGAACAAGGTTTTGAATATGGTTTTTTTCGCTGGCTCCACACTTGGGGATATTAATTTAATCAAAGCTGTTGATATAGATTCAGAAGCATCAACATGGATATCAGCTAGAATTCCTGGTAAGTCAATTATTAACATAAATTATACTTTGTTATTATTATTATTATTATTCAGATGACTCTTATGCACATTTTCGACTTGAATTGAGAGGACCTGAAAATACATTGCGAGTACGCCAAATTAAACTTCTTGGTTTACCTATTACCAATGATGATTTAGTTAGCAGTAAACCAAATTTAAAAATAACAAATGCATTGCAAATACAGCAAAAAATGTGTGAGACTGAAACTTTGAGAGTATTTAGACTTATTACAGGACAAGTAAATATACTCTTTTTTTTTTTTATTTGTATTAATTTCATTATATTAATCATTTTTTTTTATAAATTGAAAAGGTTTTTGGCAAACTCATATCAACAACTGATGATTTATTAGGTGGAATTGAGAATTCGCATAATAATCCACTATTAATGGAAAACAGTGCAACTTCATTACTAGCTGATTCTTTAGATTTACGAGAGCATATGGTTGGAATTTTATTTAGCAGGAGCAAATTAAGTCATTTACAAAAACAAGTTATAGTTCATATTGTTCATGTTATCCGAAAAGAGACTCAACGATCTAAAGAAGAATGGGAAATATCGAATGCATCATCTTGCCCAAAAGATATCCAACATGCTAGTGATCATAAAAGTGACGCCAGCAGTGAACGATATAGAACAACAGATACGTACTGTTTTGAAATGCTCAGTATGGTACTGGCGCTTTCAGGAAGTGTTGTCGGAAGATCTTATTTATCTCATCAACATGGCTTATTGAAAGACCTTTTAAGTTTGTTACACACTGGAAGTGATCGTGTTCAAAGACAAGTAATCCTTACTTTCGTTGTGTATATTTGATATAATATTTAATGAAAATTATTTCTTCTTTTTCTTCTCTATAGGTTACAGCACTATTAAGAAGAATTCTACCTGAAATATCACCAGATAGTTTCGGTGATTTATTGGGAGTACAAAAAATGCCACAAACTGATTTTAATATAGTTAATCAAAGTGCTGGAGATTTTGATATGAATCGATTAGGAATTTTGGATATATTTTTGGCTGTAATAGCTAAGTCTTTGCAAGTACAAGTGAAAATAAAAACAACTACAAAAAAGAATTTAGATAAAACAAATAATATTGTAAGACTTGGTAATTGTATTGATTTTTTTGTTCATTTTTTGAAACCAGAAAAGCGATCTAATTCAACGCTAGATAATTCATTATCAAATGAATTTGATATTAAGACTAAAAAATTGAAAAACAATAATACCAAAAATTTAAATCAACGCTGGTTTTTAAAAGGTATGATTTCCATAAAACAAGCTGAAAGTATAATTTGCCTAATTCGAGATATGGCAAGTGTAAGTTTTCATCAAATTCTATATTTATGCAATAGTCTTTTAAGTTATATAAAGATTCAGTAGGGTGTTTGTGTTTCACATATATGTATGTGCTAAAGTACGGATACTATTTTATCCAAAAACTACCCACTCGGGCCGAACATGATCTGCCGGGCCTGTAGTTAATTATATTTTGGTTGAGGCTTCTAATTTTAATACTAATCCTATCGATTTTTCACAAGTTTTGTATTTGACTTCTCGAAACGAAAAATATGAAGAGAGCTTGAAAATAGGGATTTTTTAAAAGAAAAATTACTTCAGCTCAAATATATTGTGAAAAGACACACCCTACATCATTCAAAAGTATTTGAAAAAATTTCTAATGTTTTACCTAATTTTTTAGGGGAAATTAAGTGCAAAGTGGTCACTAGTGACAAAAGCCGCTATAGCTGAATCTATTTTAAATTTAACACGTCTTGATGAAGTCTTTAGAATTCCAGAAAATTGTATCAAAACTTCAACACTTTGGCTTGCCTTAGCTAGTTTATGTGTTCTAGATCAAGAACACGTTGAGAAGCTTTCATCGGGACAATGGTCAAAAGTTTCTGATACACGTCCATTATGTACAAATCATGATGATGGAGAAACATCTGCAATAATACAATGTGAAATTTGTGGATCTTTATGTGGAGATTGTGATCGGTATCTTCATTTGAATCGGAAAACAAAAAATCATAAAAGAACGGTAAAAATAAATCTATTGTGAAAAATCTATATGATATATCATAAAATATTCATTAAAACTATTAGGTTTGTAAAGAGGAGGAGGAAGCTATTCGTGTTGAATTACATGAAAGTTGCGGTAGAACTAAGCTATTTTGGTTATTAGCTTTGTCCGATTCGAGAACATTGAAAGGTATGGTGGAGTTCAGAGATGGCAGTAATACAATTACATCGGGACCACAAGATCCGATTGTTGGTAGATGTAGATTTTGTGGTGTAACTGGTAATTCGGGATTATTAGAAATTGGTAATGTTTGTGCCGATCCACAATGTCAGGAACATGCTGCAAATGCATGTCCAAAAATGAAATTATGCAATCATACATGCGGAGGTGTAGTAAATGAACAAAAATGTTTACCATGCCTACAAAACGTTTGTCACGATCGTGAAAACGAAAATGCTGAGAACTCGAAAGGACCGAAACTTACACAAGATGCTGATGATATGTGTATGATTTGTTTTGTAGAAGCTTTGTCATGTGCTCCTTCGATACAGGTATATTTTTGTTTTTTTTTCAAAAATTTGCAAAATTTTATATTGTTTTTTGTATATTCATTAGTTGGAATGTGGTCATGTATTCCACTATCATTGTTGTAGACTGGTATTAAAAAAACGTTGGTCAGGACCACGGATTATGTTTGGTTTTTCACTATGTCCTATTTGTAAGGTGCGTAATTTACTAATTATTTAAAATAAATAGAAAACACTCTGCTTTTATTCTAACTTATACGTTTTTTTATTTTCAGATGGATATTCAACATCCTCTCATGGGAGATATTTTGGAACCAATAAATGCTCTAAAAATGGATGTAAAGCGAAAAGCTTTAATGAGGTAAATTTAAAAGGTGATCTTTTGAATGTCTGGCAAGTATTATACGAGTTTATTTGCTTTATAGATTAAAATATGAAGGAGTAGTTAAGGCAGGTGATAATAAAGATATGTCGACATACGCAATGGATCGTTATGCATATTACGTTTGCTTCAAATGTGAAAAGGTTAGTTAAAGAATAACTATAATACAGTTTTAATTTGGTGGTTATTCAATTGTAGGCTTACTTTGGTGGCGAAGCACGTTGTGATGTTGAAATCGCTGAAAGTTTTAATCCTGAAGAACTTGTTTGTGGAGGTTGTAGTGATGTTGCTCGAGCTCAAATGTGTCAAAAGCATGGAACTGATTTTCTTGAATATAAATGTCGTTACTGTTGTTCAGTTGCAGTTTTCTTCTGTTTCGGAACAACACATTTCTGCGATACATGTCATGACGATTTTCAACGTTTAACAAATATACCCAGAAATAAACTTCCTCAATGTCCAGCTGGTCCAAAAGCAAAACAATTACTTGGTGAAGATTGTCCACTTCATATTGTTCATCCACCAACTGGAGAGGAATTTGCATTGGGTTGTGGTGTTTGCCGGAACGCTCAAACTTTTTAGATAATAACAAAAGTTTGAAAGATTTTATATTCTTAGTATTATTATGAAATTAATTATAATAAATATTAGGTTATAATCAAGCTATATATTAAGTTATTTATAATCAAGCTACGCTATTAGACTTATATTTTAAATTAGTAGTTAATAGGAATCTCAATGATTATTTTCGTTTGTATTAAGTGATTTACTATTTATCTATGTGTTTTAAATAATAAAAAAGTAATCCAATAATAAATTTGCGTAATTAATATTTGCTTGAATTTTAATAAAGATGGCGTTAGGAAGATAATATTGTTATCCCCAATCATAAAGTAAATACTTAGATAGAGGAGGATTATAGAGAAGCATTTTTTAAAGACGTTTGTGATTTCTAAGTGAATAATATAGAAAATGGAAAAGAAAAATGTGCCGTTTCGATCGGACAATTTATATAAATATACTAATTCAATCAGTGCAGACGGTTGGTTCCAAACTCTGGACGAGTCCATTTTTGAATTGCCCCCCTGTGGATGCGTAGGCCACACATTGGGAAACAATACTGGTTTTAAAAAGAAAAGACAAATAATTCGAATTATTACATTTAAATCAATAATAAGTATTTATTATTAAATATTTTCTGACAGGGGAAAGAACAATATATATATAGTTTGTGATTTGTGGAATTTTTGTAATTTCATAATGGCATTAATTATTTATGATGGCTAATTTTCCTTTTTGGTTAAATTTTTTTATTGACATTTTTATTAGCAATTGTTTATAATGAGCGTTTGGTTTTCACTGTTGAGCTTTCCCATAAGATCCATTCGGTGGACGATACAATGTTGGTAATGATAAAACCTGAGGTAAATTGAATGCAAATTTATATTTTCCAATATTTTTTGCCACATTATCAATTCGCGTTCCTTCACTAAGAAAAAAAAAAAAAAATTTAATAACTAAAATGCTATAAATGCTTTAACAAAGTAAAAACCTCCTCATAGTATTTAATACCATCTGTAGACTACTAGCAGGTAAATGGAATTCTCTTTGTAAAATTCTACATTGTTCTAATGTTACTGCCATACTTGTACGATCCTTAGCACTTTTACATGAAGTAAATCGAAGGCCAAACATTGATCTACATGCATCTTCCACTAAATGTAAAATTTTAACATTTTTTGATGAATTGGCACGAAGTTCTTTTTCTATTGTATTAAGACAATCTGCAACAGCTTCCATTGTATTATTATGTTCAGATCTATACGGTGTATCTGATACCGTGAAATTTAATTTCTTATATCGAATATGATATTGCTTCAGACGATCAAAATTATCCCAATTGGAACGATGTTGTTCTCGTGTATAACCCAAAGCTTCAGATAATGTTGCTTTTTCATTAATACCAATATTAAAAAATACTGGAGTAATTTTAAATTTTGTCGCTTCTTTCGACGTCATTATACAATAAACATTTTCTGGAACAGGTAATAGAACTGTAAGGGATTGCCTTGAACCCACTATACGTGGTAATGGAAGAATATTTGTTTCTCTAAAAAAAAAGAAGAAAAAAAATTAAAATTATTATCGTTTATAGATTTATATAAATTCTATTGCAAAGTATATACCTTTGAATATTACTTCTAATTAACGTAAAATTTACAGCTGAAAGATCCTCAATCGCTATACACATATCTCCCCACATATCTGTTTCTCTACCGTATAACGATAAAAGACCTTCAAAATACGCCAAAGGTCCTAATTGTGAAAGAATTTCTAAATAATTTTTTGTAATTGTAGTTCCCCATAATTTTGCCATTAAACCACTTATTAATGACGTTAACTAAAGGAACAAATGAAAAAAAAAATTCTTTTTAATATTGTCCAGCCTAAAACCTTTTCGATATTACAAAACATACCGCTTGTGAAAAACATACATCTCTTCGGTACATAACAGAAATATTTGCTGTAATTTTATTCATATCTTGTTGTAAACGTTGAACCGAATGTATTAATCTTGCAGTTTTTAATAATCCATCCAATGCTTGTCGCAACTTTCTCATTGATGGTCGAAGCTCTGATCCCCAATCAGAAGTAAATGATAAATCTAAACCTAAAATAGCACACATTAATTATATATAAACTTAAGTAAGTATATTTTATATTTACCATCTGTAAATTTATTGTTTCTAAGACAATTTGTTGTTTCTCCGACTGTTTGTGTTAAAACAATATTTAAATTTTTACTGGTGATATTAGATGACTGAACATTTTCATTGGAAGTATCTGGTTCTGGAGTATCCGTTACTTCTGAATTTTGTTTTTCAGTTTGTTGTTTCTTTTGATGATCGGAAGAATAATTTTTAAATCTTGATTTTAGTGCGGCATTCATTGGTTGACGTAATGAAACAGCGGCAGGTGTACTACATTGACCACATAAAAAATTAATTTTGCTCACAAGACATATAACACTGGCTTCAATATTTAGTTGAGTCAAATCAAGCGGTTCTGGTTCTTCTGTCGGTCGATAATAATTTGCAGAAGGACTTGAACTCATAACATTTGTATCCAAAAATCCACCATTATACCCAAGCATTATAGAACAATTTGTTGGAATATATCCGTTTTCATCAAACTCACAAAAATTATCTGAAAGTTCATTCTCATTTTTAGGTACATCACCTTCTAGTGCATTTGCATTGTGTTCATCTGTATTCACATTATCCAAACATGATTGACATTCATTTCTACCTTCTTCTAAACTGACACTGAAATGACTATCACTAAATTTAAGTCCATTTTCTTGTCCTGTAGTAGAATGTTTATATGTGGCTAAAAATTATTAAATCATATCGATAAATAATTTATGTATATTAACATATTTGTTTACGTACTAGGTGATTTGGTAGGTACAACTTTAGTTTTAGGCCATAAATCTAGTGGTCCTGCCAAGGGGGTTGCGAAATCCTCTAAATCTGGGGATTTCAAATTTAGGGTACCAAGTTGTTGTGTTATTTTTTTAAATGGAGAAAGAGGCTTTAAAAGAGACAGTATTTTTTTTTTAATCTATACTTAAGTTTCAATTTTATTAAAAAAAAAATACCTCAGTTCCATTATCTGGATCTTCTAATATTCTATGTTTTTCTATAAATTCAAAAGCTTCATACACCAAATTTGGTTCCCAAATATTAAATAAAGTTCGAATTTTTTTAATCATTTCATTACACAATGGCATCATTCCCTTAGTATTTTTTGATTTAGCTAAACATAAAAGTTGTGACATTATTTCAACTATTTCCTTTCGTAATTGTTTAATTGCTTGAACAGCATCATTAGCAGCTTGAACTTTACATTCGTTTTGATCAATTTTAGATGGTGAATGCTTCGTTTGTTGTAGAAGTCTATTTAACAAAAAAAAATCAAAAAATTATTCCATATTTAATTTGAAAACAAAAGAAATTTTAATTTACTTAATCAAACCACCAGTTTTACTTTTGCCACTATGTCTCGTAAATGCTCCAACTGTTATTATATCGAGTGCACCAGATCGTTTTAAAGTATCATTATGAGCCCACATTCGTTGCAAATGTAAGTTCACTGGAATAAATTCTAACGATTCGTCACTCTTCATTGACGATGACTTATAAAATGTATCTATAAAATAGTTTTTATTTTTATTGTTTTCAAAAAACAAAAAAATATTTCAAAAATAATTCAAAATTTACTATTATTTTTAATGTGATATTGAAGATTTTGCTTTGCCTGTGAATAATCATTAAGCAATTTTAAATGTTTATCTAATAAAGCTATCTGTTTGTTCCTCCAATCATCACCAAGTTCACCCATTCCAGAGATTTCTTGTAACAATTCTTTTTCACGCAATATCCAAATAGATCTTAAAAACATTTTCCAAAATATTTAAAATGCTAACATAAGATATATATTTGTATAATAAATTTTGTTACAATAATTGTTGAGGAATTAAGTAACATAATTGGCTTTCCATCATTAACTCCTGCACACTTATATCGCCACCTAATCCGGAATGTAATCTGTATGTATGAAACTGAATAACAAATATGAATGGAAAAAAATGTACGAGAAAATGATATGTAAGAACTTACACTTGCATTTGTGAAGATATATGATAATTTTAATTGTGGTGGAACAAAAAGTTTGATACCCAACGTAGGTGGTAGAGATTGTGATCGTCTATGTTTTTTTTGTTGTTCAACAATTTTAGCAGGAGATCTTGGAGTTTTTATACCCTGTTCTGGTATCCAAGATGTTATAGTTATAAAACCAGGACTACCATAAATTGATTTAAGTGGCATACGTAATCGTGTAGTATCCTTTCCATAAAAATATCGCTATTTATAAATATAATTTTGGAAAAAATCATTTTCCCCAAATACCTGTATAACGCCTAAAGAGATTTCAGCAGAACCCAATGGAACCGCAATTTTTAATAACTTTTCACGTACATCATATACTGTAAATCTTATCATAGATGATGCATTAAGACCGAAACTAAGTCGAAATATTATTGTGCATAAAAAATGTGGATTGGAAGACTGCTCGATCACTTCGGTTCGACCATATTTAATCCAACCGTGCCCAATTTGTTTCTCCACTTGAACAACAACTGAAGGATTTGGTGATCTACCATGACCATCACATAACAAATTATCACATGATATTGCCGATTCACAAATTGGAATTTCATTTATTTCTATGTGTGTTCGGGAAACATATTAGTACATATTTTGATTTATATTTTTAGATACATTACCTATTTTGTTAACAGTTTGGCCGCATATATCGTAATCATAAATACTATCTTGAGAGGTAGTAATTCCTTTTTTCTTTTGAATTTTCTGTCTTAAAGCTTTGAGCTTTAAATTAAGTTGAGAACAGCTAGCCATTTTTATTATTTCCACCCAATCATAGCGCTCAATTTCAGTATTTGTGGCTATTCGCTGATAAGCACCATCGTTAAACTCTTTAAAATAAATATAATATTAAAAGTAAGTTTAAATTAAAATATATATCTTGAAGAGTTTCTTGCAGACGCACCTATAACAAATCCAAATCCATCGAAATCTTTTTTTTGGTTACGTATCACAGTTAAACAATTTTCAAGTACAATTACACCCAATGGAGAGGAAAACTGATCTTCATTTTTGAGATAGAAAAGTAAATTACCTCGCAATTTACACCATCGCGGTAAACTCACTGAAATGATTGTATATTTGTTATAAATTAATATTTATAAATTTGAACATATTTTTTTTAGAAATGTATATATTTGAATGGTTTTTATCATAATCTGAGAACGTAATCAGGATGCTTTTCAAAGACTATTATGACATCCAATTAATAGCTTCCTTATAGAACATTAACATCAACTGCTTTCGTCCGTCATTTCCACTTAAAGTAGTTTTCTTCAGCTGAGCTACAAATTACGTTTGTGCCTTAAGATATACCTGTTTGTAGTATCCCAAAAAAATGAGGCATTCGTGATTTTCAATGATTCGATCAAGAAAAATACATGTTTTTTTGTTTCCGGGTATAATAAAATCCACTAAGGTTTGGTTACAATATTAACAATATTTGTGCCATAAGAAACATACAAGTCCATCAGAGATTGATGTAAGTCGTCCTAAAACGGTATATTATATAAATTTCTTACCTTCAGCCCGACGAAAAAATCCTTCCTGTTTTTCAGTTAAGTATAAGATGCCTTCTTTTTCAAATTTATTACTAGGTAATGAAGCTAATGCTACAAGTTCTTGCTTATTATATCTCATGGTAACTATGGATACAAAGAAATATTTCATCAAACCAACAAATTCATTGAATGATTTTTGTAATTATTAAAACAGAAATACTTGGGCAGAAAACCGAAAAAATTAAAAAACACAAACAAAAATGTATTCCATTCCATTTTGTAATTGATAAAAAGAAGACCCCAATAGTAGAATATTTATAATAAAAGATAAATGCATCGCAAAACGATATTAGATAAGGATCTGGTTAGATTCTATCTACATACCACTTAAATTTAATAACAATAATAACTCGAAAACTTCATTACTAAACTAAATTTTGACATTGGGTGCGTCCATGTTTCCAAACTGTCAAAATGCGTGCAAGGCGATAGAAGAGAAAAGGGCGAATAATACATCTGTTTCTAGAGATAAAGATATGGAGAAGAAATGAAACTGTTAAAACAAAATTGCACAACGTAATTTTCAAAAACTATACAATGCAGTAAAGTGGGAGAAACCAATATGTAGGGGCCACTATAAATTTGGAAGAAAATAAAACATGACTTCAACATTTATGATCATTTATGTTAAATCAATATTTATTTTATTGCATTACTATATTATTAGTCTGAAAAATACATGTGCAAATGAACGAAGGAAATCTTTGGATCATATTTCGTCGTCGAATAATACAAAACAAAGAAAGAAATCTTCCGTTTATTTCTCAAATATAACATTTATTTATCACAAATAATTATTAAATCAAAATAAAACGAAATACAAATATTGCTAATATTCAAAAAACAATAATAACAAATCGATATATAACATTGTTACCCATTAACAAATATTTTAAATCGTATTTCTCCGCTAAAACAACCTTCTCAACTCATCATCATTTCAATGTCGTATTCACTTGGAACTAAACCCATTTAAAATCGTTATATAACGGTAAAATAAAAAAATGACCAATTTTCATATGAAATCTTCATATTATCAGTCATTTTGTATGATTCCAATCAGTTAGTATTAATTAAAAGAAAAGATTTGCATTAATTCCTTCAAAGATTAGAATCTGTTCGTATTTAAACTAAAAACTTACTAACAATACATGGACTACTGTACTATATTCAAAGATATAAATGAATAAAGATGCGAAAAATTCTCAAAACTTTTATAATGAAAATGTGCAACATCAACATTATCTTATGACAAGGTGTTTTAAGAAATTTAAGCTCCTATAAAGAACTTTGCCATAGGATCTAATGTAATCTATTGATCAAATTTTCATTATAAAAACTTTTTGAATAGAGATACAAAAACAAATAAAGTATCTTTATTCATTTATATCTTTGGTATATCTATATCTATAATATCATTAATGAAAAAAATATTTCCAATTTGATTTACAGCAGAAAATTTTAATTGCTACAAAATAATTGTCGTGCTCGGTGGTTCTGCTTATGTTACTAAAAAGATACAAAACTACAAGTACGGGTACCTTATTTTCAAGTTTCCAGTTTCTTTTTATATAATGTAAAGGGATTGTACTTATCATTCTCATTGTCATTAGATTGCTATAAACACTAAGTAATCTACTGTGTATAAATTGTTTTCAGGTATTCAACTATACATTTTATACTTAAACATTTATTTCAGGAAAATTCGGATTTCTACTATACACGGCCAAAGATATATCCATATTAGGAAACTTCTACTCTTTGTATATGGTTAATCCATTTATATAGTCCAATCTATCTATTTTTGATTCGTTCACTGTTTTCTTATTTGATTAAAGCGCAATATCTATTTCATCAAAACGATCATTAAAAAGTGGATTTGGACAAAGCACCACATTTCTTCTTTTTATAGAATATTTCTTTTCTTTATTTGCAATCTCTTTTCGCGTTATAGGCCAAGATAATAATAGTTCTTGCTCTGCAGCCGAATCAATTTCAATATCACGACTATAAATACTGTTTTCATCCAAGGAAGAACATCTCCTTTGAGAAATCTCTGAACCGGTTGTTGAATAGCTACTAATTTCATTTTGATGGTGAGCATACCATTTATCACCTTCCACAATTATACTAGATGAAGAAAATTCTTTTCGCAAATTTTCTTTGGCTGATAAGTTTGGCAGAGAAGGATTCGTTATCGTCTCGATTTCATCTGATAATGCTTCCGTTATCAATATTTTAGGTGATTTCAATGATGAATTCAATACACTACTAGTATTACTATTACAACTATAACTACTGCTACTATCATTTCCTTTAATAGTGAATTTTTTGGATTTACCATTGTGATCTAAACGTAGAACTTTTTGCAATATCGGATTTACTGATGGAATATTAAATTTTGTATCAAATTGAAAAGAGTTCGTTTGTATCTCCGGAACTTCTACTTTCGCAGAATTTCTAACTGAATTATATAAAGTATGATCCTCATCGGTATTTGGAACTTGTAAAGTATTACAGCTGGCTGTATGTGTAATAATATCCTTCCTATGAGTTAAAGTCGAGGTTTCGAGATCAGTAAATTTTAAACTAATAGGCCGCCATGATAAATCCGATGCAACTTGTTTAATTCGTACTCTATTTGTATCACGATTAATGTCTATGAAACTCTCTGATAATTGACGTTGTAATAGCGGTCGAGTCAAGAAATCTAAATTAGACATAGAGGGCCGCCTGGAACCACATGTTGAAGGTGTCCGTGCTTGAATCTCATGATCAATTTCATTTTTTGTACGTTTTTTTCGCCAATAATTTTGAAAACTTTTTCGAATTGTTTTGCTTTTAAGACCATAGAGAATTCCATTTACAATTGTGGAACACGTTAATAGTACAACTGAAGTAATCACAACATACGAGTTCGGTTTATATTGATCAGGCACATTTCCACCATATATTGCTACTACTATACTATCCCAAAGGAATGATATATAATAGGGAAGATAAAGTACTACAAATGATCCAACTAATTGTAGAACACTTGAAATTGGACTTCTAGATCGAAATTTGGGCCCACCTGCACTTGGTGCTGTTATAGTAGGTACGAAAAATGGATTTCTCTGATGTGTTATTGTAACTTGTGCGGAGAGAGTAACTTCGTATATAGCTGCTGCAATTCGATGTCGGTGATATCGTGCTATCATTAAAACCTGTAAGCAAAATTATAAAAATATTATACAACTTTTTCTAGGCTCATTTTGTTAGTGAGAGATTGAGATATGAGAACATAAGTTATATTAAATTAACTTTCATGGCGAAATTAGGAGTAGTATTTTTGTCAATCTTATCCTACTCATATATATGGCTATTTCCATTCGAACTTACTTTTATATTGCAACCAACAATAACTAGTCCTGGAATCAGTAGCGTAGCTATAGTGAATATCACTGCGTACCATAATGAATTCGGCACTGCAAAATTGGGTAAACACGTACTTAGACTTGTGCTGAATTTGAATGGTGCTATCTTTATAAATGGCGGAATAGATAATAATAGTATTACTACCCATCCACTAAAAAGACCAATGGTAACCTAAAAAATATACAATTATTATAAATAAAACAAGCTCGTAAAATTATATTTTTACTATTTTTAAACAATTACTACTATATATGAAAAACAATGTGTTTGGTATGTGTTTTTGAGAAATTCCCTTGTTTCCAACTTAAAGGCGATTTATCTCTAAGCATAATGAACGAATTTTTCTTAAGAACGGTAGACTCATTTAACATTAAGGGATTTTAAGCTGAACATCTTTGTATATTTATTTTAAAAACAGTCAAAATTGATTAAACTAACCACACGACTCCATTGGACTTATTTCAAGACATAATTTCAGTCGGACTGAAAATTAGTCTAATGGAGACTCGAAAATTTGGACTTTTTTGTCAGTCCGACTGAAATTATGTATTGAAATAAGTCCAATGTAGTCGTGGGGTA
Organism: Xylophagus ater; assembly: GCA_963422695.1. NCBI lineage: Eukaryota > Metazoa > Arthropoda > Insecta > Diptera > Xylophagidae > Xylophagus > Xylophagus ater. The sequence goes on from OY730478.1 coordinate 1,935,487, forward strand.
AGGAAACTGTGTCCGGTATTATAACAAAAAACAAGTAATTTTATCGTTAGGCTTAAGTATATTTTAGTTTTATGTTTCTATTCCTCAACCGATTTAAACCAAATTTGGTATATGCGTATATAACGATTCAACTTAAAAAATGCAGTACTTTATGGAACTACACGTGTTCCAAATAAGAATCAATGTACATATTATTACTATATAAGTACATCATTTGGTAAATATCTAAATTACTTAAAAAAATGTGTTAGCGCACTTACTTTACGATTAGTAACAATAGCATTATAATGAAGTGGTGCTGATATTGCATAGAAGCGATCGCAATTTAGTCCGCATATTGCCCAAAGTGATAAGGGATGAAGAATGGTAAACAAAAATCCTTGCATTTCACATGCACTTTTAATAGAAGCAATCCAACTTCCCATATGAGCGATTAATGGAAATGAAAACACAAGAAATAATAATGATACCAATGTTTGCGTTATGCTAAGGTGAGCAAGCAAAATGTTATTCGGTGAAGGCTGAAATTTAAATTAAACGATATTTATTAGTATTATTATGTTAATTCCACAAATAATTACACAGATTTAAATGAAAAAAACTGAATCGAATACAATCAATATAAATAATAAACTATAAAAAGAAAAAAATTCTTACCTGTTTCATTAGAACCAGAACCAGAAGTATATAAACATTTATAGCAAATCCGATAAAAGAAACTGCTGCAAGTGGTACTCCCAAACTTAAGGGTAACATGATGTTATCCTACTTCTGAATTTTTAATATTGCTACGTGCTGTTAACTCCGTTCATTTTTAAGTTTATGTCTACAAATAAGGCTTCAAAAATTTGTTAGTTATAATATGTACTTACACAATGTCGATTTTATTTATGAAAGATGTTCTGTTTTTTGTATTTGAAAATACCTTCATATTTATCGTAATTTTTTTTAATTACAATCTCTATAAGATTATTACTTTACAAATCGAACTGATAGTAAGATGTAAATAGAGCTACAACATTTTTTTCGATAATAAATAATTCTTGCGAATTGGTAATACATAATAAAACATATTATTTCTAATAGAAAGTATTTTCTTTGGGAATCAATAGGTATATTACATAAGAATCCTCTAGGACAGGAGTAGTCAAACTTTTAGACATTGGGGGCGATTTTTTTGATGAAAGTATACATGAAGGCGACTACGTTTTCTAGAAAGTATTTTTTATAAGGGAATTTTAAGTACTCCCAAATATTTGTGACGTTTTTAGAAGATATTTACGTACTGATGACTGGGAATATAAAAACCTCACTAATTCTGCCAATAGTAGTTGGATTTTCAAGAAACTTGGAATGTACATTCTGAATAGACCAACTGAAAAAATAGAATATGTCTCGGTAGAAGCGGTAGGCCAAAATATAAAAAGTCAAAAATTTTTAATCATCAAGGGACATGTAGAATCCGGGGAACCTAAGCAACTTCGAGGAATTCTTCAACTAGTTACTTATAAATAATTATTGTCTCAGAATTGTTTTAAAATAAATTGGATGGAAATTTCAAAAAAAAAAATGCTTTTTACCCGTGTTTTCTGCAGAAAATAAGTTAATATTGAAAATGTTTTTAGAAAATCTATTATTTGCTGAGAATAATGTTTTTGTTATTTTTTTTTTTAATTTATCACTATTAATTTGTCAATGTTTACGTCACCTTCGCGGGTGGACTTCCGAAGGTCTTGCGGTTGACCGGGATCTAGGTCTTGGCCACCCCTGTTCTAGGATAATAAATTTATGTATTTCAATGTCTTTTATATTCTTTCTATACATATTATATTAATACATACTAACTTTGTAAAATTTATCATCTTTTCTTGTAAAGTTAAAAAGTTTTCTATAAAATTTCTTATGAATACATATTTCTTATTAACTAGCATATTTTAGAATTTTATTAAATAAAGTTTAATTGACATAGAATGCGAGTTGATTAAACACAAATTTTTTGTCATTGTTTATTAGTAGTCATTGAAAATCAATATCATAATTATCGCGACGCGATATAAATGTAAGAACATCACTTTGAAGACAAACGAAACGAAAACCTGCCCTTCAATAGTAATAAATAATATAAACACACGCAACGACAAACGCTATAATTTCTTCAAAAAAAACAAAAAAAAAAAAATGAAATAAAATATAAAATTGAATATCGATCCCTAGTCAAAAATTGAGTTCTTGTCTTATTTTAGTCTATTTTTATAGTTTCGTGTCATCCATATTGCTTTCCTACATTATATAAAAAGTAATATTTTGAAAAATTTTCAGGCCAATACTTATTGTGTGTGCATTTCTTGATAGGAAAAATATGGAACCTTTTTTTTTTTTTTTTTTGTATGAGCTTTCACCAACCAGTACCTTTTTCGGAACAACCAATAATATTAAATATATCATATAAACGAAAGTATTTACTAGTATTTAGTATTGTTACTAGTTAGATGTTAAATACTAATAACTATTTATGATAAAGATCAATATTTATGCCAAATTCTTTGAAATCGAGAAAAGCTATACAAACTTGATAAATAATAATGAATTACATTAATATTTCATTATATTAAATTGGAATAATTATATATATTGATTTTTATGAGTGATAGACATCCTTAGGTATCTAAAAAACCAAAAAAACAGAAAAAAAAAAAACAGATTCGATCACTTCTTGTTTGTGTGCTAAGAATAATTGAATTTTTCTGCCTTTCCATAGTTTTACGTGCTTACGAAAACATCCTTTATTGGATGCTTTTATTCGAAATTAGATTTAATACCGTAAACAAGGAAAACAAATAAACAAAATAGACAAGGTGGTTTGGGGACGGACCCAATACACAGGATACTGAAATTATTTTTATAAACATTTTCCATAAATAGGATGTTACACAAATCAAATTGTTTTATACATTTCACAATTCCATACTCTATAAGGTCTGAAATAACATAAAATGTTGATTCACAATGGTGAACATTTGTTTTTGTAAATGGGGACATCTTTCATCTAATTTGTTTAATTATTTACGAAAAAATTTAATTATTGGTTAATTTTACCTTAATTTCAAACTTGGCAATAAATTAGCAGCATCTAAACAAAATTATAGAATTCTCAAGAAATTAAATGAATAATAATTTTGTTTCAAAAAACATACAGTAACTGAAAATCGGCATGTAGCCGATTTTTCTTGCCTTATCGCAGAAATGGGACAGAAAAGCAACCAAAACTTGTACTATTTCAAGTGTTTTTCTGGATAACATTGGTATAACTTCTTCAAATTTGCTTCTCTAATTCGCAGATAGTCTAAGCCTAGCATAAATCTATTCTGAAAATTTTATTCAAATTGGTATATTCGTTTTTTAAAGTATATCCAAAGAGCTTTATAAACACGCTTATTTTTATTCACAATAAGGTATAAAAATCAAATTTAAAAACTTTCTCAAACAAATTTAATACAACCGAACTCTAAATTGAAAATTTGACCTAAAAGTTCGCATTTTTGATTCACCTGGTTTCTCGTTACGATGTTGTAAAATACCAAATTTCTATTATCTCGACAAGGACTTACTTTAAAGACTTAATTCAAATACAGCTCCTGATTATCTTCGGAAAATGTACCTTTTATAGATAGAAAAAAAAAAAAAGAACCCATATCAAATTTCACTAAAAATATTTTATCAATAACGACGCAATCGACGTGATTTGAATAAAAAATTTTTAACCGGAAGTTTTCATCCGACACACAAAACTCTCATCTTTTGATAGAATCATATTTTATGCCAGAAAAAGGATAAACCCAGATTGAATTCTATCCAAATTACTTTATATATTAAATAACGATGTAGTTTTATCAAAGATATTAATGAAGAGAAGATGTTGAAAGTGCAAAAAAAGGTTTCTATTTAATATAAGTAATTTATGTTAGGTCTTATGGAAAGAATTTTCACCTCCTAAAAAAAGTTCCTTCCATAAGGTATAATGTAATTTACTCATGTTAAATGAAAATTTTTTTTTAGAATTTTACATATCTTTACTAATTTATATCTTTGGTTTTATATTTTTTAAAGAAAAAACATATAGTTATAGTCACATATAGTTGTTAAAACGTTCTCGTTATAGATCCAAGCAGAATGACGGATCCACGACGAATTAAAATTTTAAATATATACCGTTTTCAATTAGACTACACAGAACGCCGTTGCGGACTATTGTTAATACAATCTGAAATCCGAAACCCATCGTAGATCCGTCATTCTGTTTCCCGCATAACAAATTAGCTAAACTATATTTTGGAATTTAGTAATTATCTCGGTTTTTCGGAGGATTAATTTTATTAGACTGTGATAAATATTTTTATGGAAATGAATTAATACCTTAATATTAGTGGTAAATTGTATAGTTTGGACTGCATTTTTTTAACGGATCAATTAACCTACATTTTGATAGTGGGAAAAATTTTTTTTTTATTACAAAACATATTTCTGAAATTAATTAATTCAGATACTTGAAATACCTATCAAGTAGAGTTTAACTGCAAATAAAAAATCTTTTGGTTATTCCTATATATATATATATAAATATATAAATATATGTTTATCGAGTTTTCCGCGTTTTAGATATTTAATTAGGAAAACATTAGAAAAATATATTTCAAGATTTTTTAATGATAAGAGCATATCTAAATTACTTTGAATACTAGAAAAAAATATTTATTACCTTACATATATAAGATATGAAATTAATGATTTTAAATACTTCCAAACATTTCTTAATGTTTTGCTTTTTTTTGTTTGGATAATTTGACTAGTTCACTTTAAAAACATAATTTTTATCAATTTTTAAAAACACTACGATTACAAACTTCTATGCTATTAGCATTTTATTAGTCACAATTCACTAACATTATTATTTATGGTACAAAATAAATGTTAACAAAAAAAAAAAAAAATAAAACCGTAAAAATTACAATATATTAAAATTTAAACTTAATAAATAAAAATTTTCATTTAAGACATTATAGTCCCCTTTTTTTACGACGAAGAAACAGGTCTCCAACTGACAACGTTTCCGTGTGTGTATTTTGAGAAATGGTCTCAATACGCCTTCAACTTGAATAAACTAAAATTTTAATGTTTTCCTTTTTCTTTTTTCTTTTTTTTTTGTTGCCATCCAATACGGCGCAGGTTATACTAGTGGGGTATTGGCAACATGTTGTTCCCCTTTTGAAAATACCAAAAAAAAAAATATGTATATTTTTCAAGTATATTTCTCAAAGCTATATAATTTTGTAAAGAACCACAGAGATCCGTTGGCTTTTCTTACAAACATATTTTTATACAATATAATCTGAAAAACAGTTCCCGCATATAAAATTCTAAATAAACGTAAAAATGTAAATTCAAAAAGATAAAAGGAAAAGTATTTACGTTGCTCATTACATGGGCTCCGTTTTTTAATATGAAATTTCTTGAAACAGGACATGGAATTATTCATTCATGCATTTTTTTAAAATTAAATGTTGAATATATTTTTTTTTTCTTTGAAAATATCTTTATTTGGAAATTATTATTATATATATAAAAATAACAGTTGGTTAAAAATTTACTTAGAAAAATGTTAAATTTTTAAAATAACACTAAGTGGAATGTGTTTATGTATTAGGTCTGTGAATAAGTTTTTTTTCGATATTTTTGGTAAAAATACACGTTTATTTAAGAAATATACAATATTTTAATTTCATTCAAAGTATACTCTATCTGAAGCTACACCATTCGCCCACCTTTCATGTAATTTACAAATTCCCTACCTGAAGAAATCCGAGACTTGGAAGCAATACAATCATGGATCCATTTTTTGAATGAAAAGTGATACACTGAAAATCAGACCTTTCATGGACCAGAATATATGGTAATGTGGAGGAGCTATGTCCGGTGAATAGGCTTTATTTTTCTGAGTTTAGGTTTCTCGAAATAGATCCACTTTTCATCTCCAGTAACAATTCGGTGTAGAAAAAACTCTGCAGTTAAGTGAAGCTTATCGCAAATGCTGTTTATTTGGCATGGAACCTTCCATTTTCAATCTACACTTGTTTACACTTTAACAAAATGTCCTATGATGTGTTTTAAACCTTGTCATAAAACTTTTCAAATACGTGTAATGCTGATTCACACGTACATATCTAATGTAAAATCGAAAAATTTTATTCACAGACCTAATATATACCTAATTGTATTAAAATTAGACGTTAACTAAACATATACATAGTTGCATGGTTATGACTTTAAATGCATACATTAATAAATTAATTTAAAAAAAGAAAAAAAACATCCGCATTTAATAGACTTAAAGGCACAGAAGACTTAAGGCCACATGATAAATTGAATTATATATTGATAGATATTATCACCAGTTTCGAGGTGGTTTATCTATCCACTGGAAATATTTGAAAAAATAAAAAATAATAAAATCTTCTTAAAAGAAAAAAAAATCACTTCACCTTTTGGTAGATGTGTTTCGAGTGTAAGGATTTTGAAGAATTTTCGGATGAGTTTCCATTACACGCAAAAGTAAGTTGTCTAAATAGTCTTCAAGTTCTTTGACACGTTGTTTTTCTATGAAAAGATCCCGTTCCAAACCATCAACAACTGAGATTACCTCCTAGATATTAAATTTTGGGTCATTATTTTCTATTTCAATATTGAAAAAAGCTTAACTATTTGAGAATTCCTTTATTTTGTAAATTTAAATAGTTTTTAAAATAATATTTTCAACAAAAAAAATTGATTTTTATAATATTTTTGTAAAGTTTAAATTTAATTACCTCGCGAGATTTTCCTTCATACTTTTGAAGTGTTGCTTGTGATATCCCACATCGTTCTTCATTTTGTTTTGGGAAATTATTTTCATGTCCAATAATAATTCTTTCACCAAATTGTTTTTGAATATCTTCTGATCCATCGTGCTTTTCTGTAAATTTAAAAACAATAAATACACAACTCATCAGAACTCATTATAAAACTGACCTCTACGAAAATATCTCAATCTACTAAAACGTTTTTTTTCAGACTTTTCCTGTTTTTCATTAAAATCTTTATTTTCTTTATTGTCGACTATACAAGAAAGAGTGTTACTTCTTGAAAGTGGTGTTGGTTTATCTTCTTTCAAAACCTCATCCCTTTTCTCTTTATCTTTAAGGAGAGGTGTAGTTGGTGCAGTAACAGGTTGCGGTATTTCAACTGAATTTTCCACAATCGGCTCTTCATGAATTTCTTTGGATGGTAACGAAATACGATTGCCTTCCAATGTTCGGTATTTCAATGAATCGTTACTACCTATATCTAAGTGTTTTCCATAGAGTTTTGCTTCCCATTCATCTACTTTTGGGTCCGTGGTGCTTCTAGGTGGTTTAGATGGAGGAAGTGTATTTGAACGAGACGCAAATTCCTCCTTTGATATGGAAAGTGGAGAAGGAACTCGTTGATGATGCACTCCTCGCATATTAAGTGAACTCCCAGAACTTTTATGTGACAAATTATCAAAAACAAATTCATCTTCATCTTCACTAATCACACCAGGATCAGCATCACCAATAGTTTGACCGATTCGTCTCTCATCAAAACTCTTAGGAGTTCCTATACTGACAAAACTACCAGTATATGAATCCGAGTCTAAATCTTTTCCTTTTGCGGACTTTCCGCTTTTGTGCATTTTCGATCCAAGAGACTTGGCAAATTTTTTTAATCGTTTCCTATTTTCCATGGTGCCTAAACTTAAAAGACTTCCTCCAACGGATGAAGCCAATTGACCAACGGAAGATTTATGATTTTGCTTTTTACTTAGATCGCCCATCGATCCTGACTTTACGACAAATAAAATTCGAATTTCCATCTCACCACGTTCCTTTTTCTTTTCTTTACCCGGTTTACTTTCAAGTTGATACCATTTCGATCTGGGTCGATCATAAACATCCATCTCATTTAGAGGAAGAGTGATTTGTCCCAAAAATTCATCTATTCCAAGATTATTTCGGTGTAGACATGTTAATACCAACTCAGCTCGATTACCTTTGTCCGGGATAGATCTAAATTATGTAAGATATTTTAGATGATCTTCAAAATATTTAAATTGTACTTACAGCTCACATTCTTCGTGCCACTCTACTATTTCTGTTGCTTTTTGTTTGATGGAAGTTTGATATTTCTCTTTTCCCAAACCAATTGTAACAAAACAATTATTTTTGCCATTTTTACCTTTCGTCAATAAACCTCGAGCTTTTTGAACTGAAAATTTTATAAATATAATTGATGACTACACACTTACTTCGCTCATGTGCTATAAATATATATTTTCTAAGTTATGAAAATTTAAATGTAGATTAGTTTTTTTTAGTTTTGGTTTTTTTATCAATTATTTGAAGTCAATTAAAATGTCGAGTATGTTCGTATAATACAATTAACACTGGAGTTGAACAAATTTCAGAAGTGACGTCAACTAGTTTAGTTTCACTGAAAACTGGACATGGAAAATTTCTATTTCTACTTAATTTTATGACTTTTGTGATTAACGGTATTGAAAAACAATATTACTATAATCTAATTTAATTTACCAGTCACTTGAATATGTGTTGGACTCCACATTTTGTGCTACAAAATGAACGAATAAATATTAAAATAAATATAAAAATGGCAAAAATACTAAATAAAAATATTTTAATGCTTTTAATGAATCAAATCTATTTGCTGAAAACTACTACACTGCACTACACTGTCACACTGTACTACACTGATTGAGCTGAGGCTGAACACAGAATATCACTTTTTTGAAAGGCTGAAACAGAAAGTTTGACGTCATATTAATAATGTTTTCCACATATTGAGAATGTAAAATGCCCATAGGATTAGTAGGTTCTGTACCTTATAACTATTAACGAGTATTAACGATTTTTTGATGCCCTATGGTAGAAATGGCACTCGTAGTTAACAAATCCTTATAGTTCAATAAATTAATTCTGCGAAAGAAGCACCAAAACTATTAATATTTTTTAGTTTTTCCTACATTAGTTTGTTTCGTCTTCTTCAAATTTGCTCTAATTCATAGGATAAATATCTTTTGCAAATTTTATTGAAATCGGTATATTAGTTTTTAAAATACATAGGAACAACTTTATGAACAGGCTTATTTTCCCCTACGACTATTTATTTCTCCACTATCCTTAGATCGATTTCACTGAAATTGAATTTGGTAAAGGTGAGTAAATAGATTATTTAAACAAAATTGTGTATTGAAAATTCTTTATTTATACCACAAATAATATAAAACACATAACATATTTCATGTTAATTGTAAGAATTCTTATCATATTATTGAATAGGGGATATAGGAATGATTATAGGCATTTGAGGCATCGATGTTCCTCCTACAACAGAATAATTGCCTATATCGGCTTGGAAAAGTATATCATTAATATAATGTTGGACCATGTTACGTGTATGTACATCATATTCTCTAAGTTTGTGACTAATATACTCTCCATAAATTGTGCAAACATCGCGTTCCACGTTTTCTGAAATCTCCGAAATTATGTCATCGGTTTCAGTTCGAGTAGATTGAGAAAGGTTGCTATCAGCCAAGTAATTTGGTTCCTCCATATTTGTAACCTAAAACTAAAAAGATAATTTCTTTTAAAAATAAAAAAAAAACGCAATACATTTAACTTAAAACTAATTTAACAACGTGGAATATTCTGTTACAGTTACCGAAATCGCAAGAGGAACGGTTGAACATTGCTAAAGATTTTGAAGAAAAATGGAATTTCCCACAATCCTGTGGCTCAATTGATGGTAAACATGTAGTACTACAGGCATCATTCGAGCCCGGCAGTGATTATTATAATTACAAATCTACATTTAGCATCGTTTTAATGGTGTTGTTAGGCGCAGACTATTGCTTCCAATTTGTCAGGGAAGAATATCAGATGATGGAGTTTTTCGAAATACAAAATTGTTTAAGAAGTTACAGGACAATAGTTTACATTTACCATCAGGAGACGCATTACAAGGAAGGGAAAAGGCTGATAAAAGTAATTAATAAACGAGATACTATTTAAATGAATTTTTAGTAATGAAAAAAGAAATTAATAATTTAGAATTCTTTGCCATTTTAGTCTTAATGCAGCATTTTCTTTGATTTCTTAAATAATTATGAAATTGACAAATACAAATTGAAAGTGATGTTTCCAAGCGACCAAGAGGTAATCACCTCTGCTCGTTTTTTTTTTGTGGGTATCGCCAGTAGCCAGTAAAATATTTTGTGAAATAAATACATAACATAAAAACTAACTAAAGATTAATAGAAATGGTAAATAGATTCATAAGAAAAACTATTACTACCAACTATTACTATTTTTATGTAAAAGTGAAATTATTCTTTTATTGTTATTTCTTAATTTTAGGGGACCACATCACTAATTCCATTTGAATTTGCGCAAGAATAAACATTTCAATTCTGTCCAGTCTATAAACGTTTTGTATTTAATAATATTAATACAGGTTTTCGGGCTGTAAATTGACAATGTCAACCGTATTTTTGATAACGTAAAGTCTATTTTTCACAAGTGAAAATGGACTTTATTAATCTTCGACAATTTCATTGTTTACAAATCTTCGAATACACTTTATCATTTTTTTTTATATACCTAAAATCCTGCACAATCCAATGGAATGATTATATTTTTTCCATTTTCAATTGCATTCATTACATATATAATTCTTGTTCGTTACATCCTTGGTCGTTGTCGCTTTTCAAATTCCTTCCACTTTGAAAACATATCGGATTAAGAAATGGTGAATATGGTCTACCAAGTTTTAGCTTATCCGCAGATCCACGACGCAAATAACTTTGGATAACTTCGTGAACTGTAGTTCTTCTTATGTTAGAAATACCGGAAGCACTATTTTGAGAAAGATAGGAATTGACAATTCGAGTGCAATCTTCATTGGTAACATTGTAAATTCGTGGCATTGTAGACAGAAATGATATATCCTTGTGTACAAATACTCACTATTTAAATTTTTAACTGGATAAAATTATATATTATGTAATAAAAATTTCACTTGGCCAAAATAGACTTTACATTTTCAAAAATAGAGACCCTGTAATATCGAATCCAAACAAAAAGGTCTTCTGAAGAGGAAGAATCCCTGATAAAAAAAATGAAATATAACACAACTTAGAGAGAAAAAAAAACAAAACTAATTTGATAGATAATTACAATATTGCACTATATTTCACAAACAAACGCAACAATATTATATAAAACACTTTATTCACTAACTACAATATTATTAGGCCACTTCTTACAGGTTTGATTTTCTACGAAGAAACTGATTTAATTTAGAACAAAAGCTGCCTTTTATATTAAATGTTATATATAAAAAAAAAAAAAATTATGAATAAAGTTTAATAAAGTTGAATAAAGAAATTCCTGGAAAAATCAAATTTTTTTTTACTTTGGTCCAAACAAAACCATAAAAAAATTTAATAGCGGAAAAACAGATAAGAAAATTCTCGCTTAAGATTACAAATTTTCAAATAAAAAAAATAGATTCCTCACCAAATCCATAAAAGATCCAATGAAAAAACATATAGTAATTGAAAATCGGCCTATAGTTGATTTTTAGATGCCCTATGGTAGAAACGGGAGAGAAAAACTGTCGAAACTAACATTATTTAAAGGTTTTTTCTTCATAACTTTGTTTCCTCTTTTCAAAACTTCCTCTAATTTGCAGGTAACCCAGACCCTAATAGCATAAATCTAATCTGCAAATTTTATTTAAATCGATGTATTAGTTTTTAAAGTATGTACATCAAAAAACTTTATGAACAGGCTTATTTTGTCTTAGGATTATATCTTTCTCCACTATCCTTTGGCCGATTTTACTGAAATTTAACATGGTATGGTCTATTTACGTTGTTAATCAATATAATTAATTTCAACAAAATTAGTTCACAAATTTTCTAATTAAATTCGAAAAACCATAAAGAAAAGCGAGTAAAACTTTACGGTCACCCTGGTTTTTCCTTAATAACTTCGCTCCCTTTCGGTCAATTTTGTTGAAATGCAAAATACCAAACCAAGTTAAGGAATAAGCAACTCACATTTTAAATTTCATCAAATTCGGATAACGCATTTTTGAGTTAATTTGTATACATAGGGCATAAATATATTTTCTTGGAATCATGTATGGTACATACATACATTTTTATACGGAAATGAATTATGAACAAAAAATAACGATTATTTGCAATAATTAAAAAAAGGTAATAAAGCATATGAGTTATGGATTTGTTTTTCAAAATTTAACTTAACTATTGATGTTTTTTTGGACACTTTATAATTAATAAAAAAAAAACTAATTGAATTTTTGGCCACGCCATTATTCATTTACGCATAATAATCATATATGTATGAAAAGAAAACAAATATAATTTTTTTGTTCGAAAATTTGGTCCAAAAATCATATAATTACATACTTTTATAGTACAAAATGATATTTGTTGGTTATGTTTTGCAAGAAATATTTGTTATTTATAATTGTTGTAAAATACTTGTTTGGTTAAAAAAATGACAACATATGTTTTAATTATTAATATTTTATTCAATTATAATATTTTTAATTTATTTTATTTAAATTTAAATTTCAATATTTAAAAATTTAGTGAATACGCAAACTATTTCCCTTCGAATAAATTTCCTTTTGGACCACAGCATTATTAAGTCAAATTTCCCTTTGAAACACAGTACATACACAAATACAATTCGATTGTTGTTCTTGGGTCCGGAAAATTATGCCAGACCTATATATTTTTTTATGATTAAACTGTGCGCGCTAAACAATATTTTAAATAAAATCTTTTGAATATGGCGACATCTTTAGGACCGAAAATTCCTACCATAAGCAAATTGTCATCAAAAATTATTCGTATTTTAGGCTGCAATCCTGGGCCAATGACTCTTCAAGGAACTAATACATATCTAATCGGAAATGGTCCAAAGTATGATTTATTTTATTTAACCAATTAATACTATATAACATTCGTTTTTAGACGTATACTAATTGATACTGGAGACTCGGAAATCCCGGAATATATTGAAAATTTAAAAACGGTCTTAGAAGCGGAAAAAGCATCAATATCGACAATTTTACTCACACATTGGCATCATGATCATGTTGGAGGAGTTAAAGATGTTTTAAAAGTTGCAAAGTTCAATGGTAATTAATTATAATAATATAGTAGTTTCTGTATTTTAAATTTAACTTGGAATTTGTATTACACGTAGAGTGCAAAGTTTGGAAATTTCCTCGTCTAGAGACGACAGAATCATGTCCGGAAATACCAGATCATATAGAAGTATTAAAAGTTAAAAATGGACAAGAATTCACCGTTGAAGGTGCCATGGTAAAAGCTGTACATACTCCAGGTCATACTACAGATCACATAATTCTTACAATGGAAGATAGCATATTTAGCGGAGATTGTATATTAGGTATAATTTCTCTTCTTTTATTAATTTCGAAATTAAATTACTTGCATTTATCCAAAAGGTGAGGGAACTGCAGTTTTTGAAGACCTGTCTGATTATATGAAAAGTTTAAATACCATTTTAGATGTAAAACCAAGCATGATATATCCCGGACATGGAAATATTATAAGTGTAAAATACTTAAAATATTTATTAGAAAATATAATAATTTAAAATGTACATCATTTTTTTAGGATCCAATTCCAAAGATTGAATTTTATATAAACCATCGCAATCAAAGAGAACAAGAAATATTAAATGTTTTGAAAACTAATATTGGTCAAAAATTCGTTGTTATAGATATAGTTAAAAGTGTTTATAAAGGGCTTCCTGAAGATTTATTGATGCCTGCTTCTGTTAATGTTACACATCACCTTCAGAAGTTAGCAAAAGAAGAATTAGTGCGTGAAATCGAAGAAAATGGAATTACCATGTGGACATACATGACTAAAAAACCATCTTTATAAATTCTATATACACTTTTGAGTTGAAACAATAAAAGTTTACATTACCAAACTATATTTTAAATTAATTCATTATTCAACTTTAAAATGTATTGTTGGATCATTGAAATTGTGAACATCATCAAACCATATGTCATCGTGTAAAGATTCCTTTAAATCATCTTCGAAAAATGTAGGATATGGTGGTGCAGTTTTGTGTTTCCTTAGTGGCAACAGACTATCATAAATATAAACTAATCCATTTGTTTCGCCAGCTATACAACTTCCTTGTACCCACATAACATTGTATTTAGTATTGATTCTCCAAATTCGTAAGCCTCTTAATATTCTCCAACGATTTCCCATATGACCAGGCAATTTTGTACCTGGCCACACTCGACCCTTTTCACCACCTCCTCCTATATTTCCAGGACGACGATGTGTTTTGGTTACACCATGAGAGCTGGGCATACCTTTAAATCCATGCCTTTTCACGACTCCTTGAAATCCGCGATCAACTCTATTAATATGTATTAATTAATTTCCAATTAAATTTTCCGTTCATATTTATATTTACGTTTTTCCTCTGACATCGACATGATCACCTACTCTAAAATGTGTCACATTTAAAGATGTTCCAGGTAATAAAGCGGCAGATGGAGAAATAAGAAAACGGCATATATGCTTTTTTGGCATAACTCCTGAATCCTTGAACAGGCCGCAATATTCTTTAGTTAAAAACGATGGATCAACACTTTCGGCTCCTACAAGAAGGCACCCATATTTTCCATTATTGGTAAAGTTAATTCTCTGACTAGGATTGTATTCTTCTGGTGAAGTATATTTGATCACATGATTATCAATTATCTGGAATTTTTGAATATGACAAGTTTTTAATGAATTTGATAAAAAAAAGATTCGTCTACTTGAAGTAAAGTTGTCCGAACTTTTGTTCCATCCTTTAACCATAGTGGATACTGTCCAATTTTACGAGCAATAACACCCGTGCGTCTAGATCCCGGTGACCATTCCGTTCTTTCGATTTCTTCGGACTTAACTAAACCAACTGCTGAATTGTTATAGGTTTGTATACCTTTCATAATTGCAGGAGGTCCAAATTTATCGTGAAGAACTTCCTTTAAAAATTCTTTATTTTCTGCAGATACGAAATCGTTATGGACCTACAAATGCAAACTATTGTGGTTTAACATAAAATCTTCAATATAATAATAATACCGTTCTGCTTTTTCTGACAAACCAAGTTGGATTCCTGATTCGAGGACGATGTAAATGACCTTTTCTTCTGACTTGGAGGATATCTAGTGCTCTAATAGTTACCAAATTTTAGATTGTGTTTTACATGTTTTAAAAATGTTACCTTAGTTTTGTAAAATCCAAAAATTTTAAATTTTTAATATTTCCGATTAAAGACATTTTCAAACTTATGTCAGCCAGAAAAAGTGAGGTTGTTTTTGAAATGCGGCTGCAACCTTAAGGCCTGGGCCAAAATTTTTTCTAAAACCGTTTTGATATATTTTAAAAACAATAAAACACAGACGAGCTTTTATAAGGCTTAATTAAGTTACTGAAATATTTTTATTTTTTTTTCTTTTCTGAACTTAAAATTGACTAAAAAAGGATGGTAACAAAACTAATTTATTGCTAAAAAAAAAAAAAAACTATGTGGGTTCAGCCTTACATGTATTGTAAACACGTTTAAATTCGATTTCAAGTATGCCTGTAAACTGGAAGAGAAATTGAATCCATTCATACCTCTAACTTTTTCTCCAAAGGTCGATCGATAAATGACAGTTTAAATTCAAATAAAGTCAATCTGTTAATCGGCGATCATTTAATTAAATCCAAGAACTGTAAAAACAAATAAAATGGACCAGTTACAAGAAGAAATTATACAAATTGACCAGCGTATAAAAAAATTAAGAACATGTTTAACATTTGTTATCAATGGATATGATTACTACCATAAAAATAATGAAGAAAAAATAGTAGCAGAAAAGGCTGAAATTATTGATGAGATTAAATCGAGCTGTCAAGATTTTATAATCAAATACGGAAATATTGTACGATGTTTAAAAGAGTCTCAAAAATTAATTAAATCAATTGATGAAGAAATAGAACAGATTCTACAAACGTAAGCCATTTGTTTCAATATGTATTGTTAAAGTATTTTTTATTTTAGAAATGTTTTTTTTTCTCTTACGAAAAGCTCAGAAAATATTTTAGGATAAAGTAATTTTATAAATATGATTTGTTTTTGTCTCTGTTATTATTATTTTCTGTAGAAATAAAAGGTCTGACCCAACAACAAAATTATTGTCATATATTTGGTACCAGCCAGTATAAATTCCTAAGTATGGCTAGGTAGCTGAGCGTAGCGCAGCGAGCATACATTAAGTCATGAATCGTCCGATATTGAACACTATTGATGGAAACTGCAACACCATCTTCATTTCCGAATAAATATGGGCAAATGATACTTCCAGACGATACACCCACCGCACCAAACAGTACACTTAAATGGGTGCAATTATTGTTGATGAACTGCTCTTGGATTCTCCGTAGCCCATATCCTGCAGTTAGTTCTTGTTTACAAAACCATTCAATTGAAAATGGACTTTATCGCTCATTATCAAATTGTGAATTAAATCTGCGTAGGTATTATGTACGGCGACAGGCGATATTACTCAAAAAGAAAGCAAATATTTTTAATGTTTCAAATAATATTATCAAATTAATTTTTTTACATTAAAGAAAAAAAAAGAAATAAGAATAGAGTAAAATAAAAAAATTGACAAAAACATAAACATCGACTTCTAAAATCATATGAAAGCAACGAGCGACAATCGCCTGTCGCCGTACAGAATGCCTACCCTGATTTTTCTTTTGCTTTTTGCCGGAAATGATTTTTTTTTCTTCGATTTCAAATTTCCCAAGCCTCCTTTACATAATCCTGAAATAAATTTAAAAAGAATTATACCTGATACTACAGGGTATGCCCTGTTGATTTGGAGTGTGAAAGGTGTTAAAAATTCCATACAAATTTCCATCTTGAAAATATAATTTTTATTTAATTTCACCATTACACAATCATCATGCTTTTATATACTAATAGATATATTTTATTATTATTTTTTTTTTTTGTCTAATTTTATTTACATTTCAATATGTCTGAATAGGTATATATATATATTTTGGGTATTTTTGTGCACACATTATTTTTTCTCATAGCGAATGTAAAATTGTCTCGTTTTTCATTTACAATTTTCTTCAAGAAATTTATTTTTTTACGGATTTTTTTTTTACCCAATACACATAATAAATATGTATATATATATATATATATATAAAGCATTTATGTATAGAACTGGAATAAAAAATCTACTTTTTTGTAACAAACTTTCCTAAACTTTTTTTTTTTTGTTTTTCTTTTTTCTTCATTTTTTTTATATATAATACTAATTAATTATAATTTTAATATTAAAAATTTTACTTTGAAGTTTTTTTGTTTTTCTGTTTTTTTTATTTAGAAAAAAATTGTTTTACTTAATAATTAAGATAGGTGAAATTTTCTAATTAATTATTATTTTTTTTTAACTGTTTTTCTTTTTAAAAAAATAAATGAATCACATTAAAAATTATTTCATTAAAAATTTCAATATATTTATTCAATTTGCTTTTTCACGTCATTTATTTATTTTACTTGTTTTTTTTTTTTTTTTTTTTTTTATATTTGACAGTTTTTAATTTTTAAAAAGTAATATAATATGAAATTTCATAAAAAATATATATTTATATATATTTATACGATTATAATTTACACTTATATTTAAATATTCTGGTATTTTTTTTTAATAGAAAAAAAAAAACGAATTTTATTTTAGTTCGTAAATTAAAAAAAAAAAAAAAACTTTTCCAATCATTAAATATTTTATATTAATATGTAAATTTTCAATCATTCATAATATTTTATATTATTTTACATACATACTGTTTTTTTTTTTTTTTTTTTACTTAATAATTTCGATATTACATTTACTAATTTTAAAATATTCTTTAGTATATGTATGTATGTAGTCTAGATAAAAAAATTTTTTTTTTTTTTTTAGAGAATTTTTAACGTTAAAAGAGAAAAAATCGAATTTAACCCATTAAACACCACAACAAAATGAAAACTACCGCGGATGAAAATTAAGATTTATTATTTTCCTAGAACAGGAAACGATAAAGAAATAAATAAACATAATAAGTCTATACCCATTAATGTAAGAATATAGATTACGATTCAAATTTGATTTGATCTGCGCACCCTACGTCACGCGAGACATGAAATACATTTGTTATTATGAAAAATCACGATTATTTATTTGAAAGGAAATCACACGTGATGCAATAAATGTATGGAAATACTTATGGGATCTATACCTATAAAACTGAAATTCTGTTTGTTTATTTGCACATATCGGTTCATATCGTACGATTTCGACGGTGATACTATCGTTTGATTAATATTTAGTTAAATATAAAAAAACAAAAGAAAACAAACAAATTTTCGAATATTTTATATACTGAAAAACAATGAATTCTATTATTACATTAAATCTAAATTTTAAACTAATATATAATTAAATACAATTTTCTAAAAAAGTTAGACTTCCCCAATGTCGATCAAGGGGCATGTAGAATTTCCCGGGGATCCCGAGCAACGTCGGGGAATTAAGCTAGTTCAAGATAATTCCGAGTTGTACTTGCAATATAACATAATCATTTATGAACAGTCTATTCTCCGTTCAAATTTTATGTTTTATTACATTATGTTTTATATGTTTATATAGGCTTCAGATATCGCTTAATTGCAAGCAGCAAAATATAGGGCAGCTTTTCTTCACATCACCTAGCGATATAAATACCACTATCAGAAGCCATAGCCCGAGCTAAACAACAAAGCAATTTTGCATCATAATCGAGTCTTAGGGTGAGGAAAATAAAAGCTGGTTAACGAAAAGTTAACAAAAAAAAGTTCAAATTTATAAATTGTGAATGATTTTAAAAAACTTTTTAGTTATTTTTTTAAATGGGCACGATCAGTGTTAATGGGTTAAATGACTACAAAATAAAGAAATTAAACATAAAGCAAACTTCTTACTTTCTCTTCTCTTAGTTACTTTCAATTAAACACGCCTTTAGTTCCTCCAAAACAGATCATATTTTATATTTCAATTTTAGATTGTTTTTTTAATGAAAATCTTACTACTCTATTTTGTCTATGATTTTTTTTCATTTTATAGCAAATGTAACATAAAAAAATTTTCATATTAAATGTTTGGAATAGTATAACATTTTTTACATAATATTATATTCTATTTAAATAAATAAATTAATAAAAAAAAAAGAAAAACTAATAATACAATTAATTTTATTTATTCATTTGTATAAACACAGGTACTCTATAGCTACAACGTAGGTACGTATTGTATTTTTTAAAAATTTTTTTAGTTGGCTTTTTATATGCATTTAAAATTACATATGTATTTTTAATTTCTTTTTTTTTTTTTAAAAAGCTTTAAAAATTGTAAATTTCGTACACCATTTTTTCTTTATTATATAATTAATAATAAATTAATAAAAAGAACATAAAATTATATTACAAGAAAATTTTTTTGTTTTTTCCTTTTTGGTTCATATTAGAGGGCATGGTTTGATTAATTAATTAATTGAGTAATCAAAATTTGTTCAATATTTTGATTATTCAATCAAAAATTGATTAATTGTTTCATTTAAGAGAAACAAAACAAAATAAATTTGGAGACAGAAATCCTATGAGAGTAGGAATACATTTTGAATAACTTAAATGCGAAATTTTAATATATACATATATATTTTTAAGTGAATATTTCCTCTTTTGTTTTTATTAAGCTTTTTATTTTTCTTTTATAGAAAAATTTAATCGTTATTTTTACATCAAACATTTTCACGCTTGACTATTATAATAGAAACCAATTAATCAGTTTAAAACCAACAATTAATCAATTAATCATTTACCTCGGAGACCAATTAATCAACCATGCCCTAAGCTCTCATATGAACGACCAAATTTAATTATTAATTTACAAACTTTGCAGAGCCCAAATTAATTCACATTTTTACATTTTTTTGTAGCCACATCATTATCCTGTTTCCGACTAGAATAATATATTGATTGGAACTGTTTGTTTTGTTTCGTACATGTTGTATGCTATTTATTAACAGAAATTTAAATGGACAATCAATTTTTTTGGTAACTTATAAGAGAGGACTAAATGTGTAATGTGTAAAAAAAAAATAAAATGTACATAGAGGAGGCGTATCACGTTTATCACGGATGTTAAGATATATTTTTTCATTTTGAGATATTGATCCACATTCTTTTGCCAGTGACAATTTTCTTTCTCATTCACAAAACTCAAATATAAGTAGCACCTTTTTTTTATTTTTATTTTTATGATTTCTTGTAGTATTTTAGTTTTAATAAAAGGTTTGGTTTATCAATGATTTAAAGCCATTTATCTATTATATTGTTAATAAATACATTTAGATTTTTAATATGCGATAATTTATGAAAAATTATTTTATCAATTTGATATGCAAAATTTTAGGGAATATTCTTTTATCTCATGTATTTTTTTTATATATTAATATTTTTTTTTACTTTAAATTTCTACATGTTTTATGATCTTTTTGATTTAAAAATAAATAAATAATTATAATAGTAATTTAAAAAAATTTGCACTTAAAACTTAATAACGATAGATGGTCAAATAATTGACTTTTTTTTTTTTTTGCTTATAACCAATCCAAGAAATTAAATAAAAAAATTCTTGATAATAAAAATGATAACGAAATAAATATAATATTTTTATAGTTCGATTATATTTCAATATTATTAATAAAGACTAGTCCTACACACCCCAAAATAATTAAATACCAGTTGAATATTCGAAAAAGTTAGGTACTAACCCAAAAGGAATTCTCATTTCTGGGAATAATGGGGATATATAGATTTGATTTTAAAAATATGCTAAAATAATTTTATCCCTATTATGAATGGCACGTCACTATGTGAAATCAAGTCACATTTGAATTTGTTGATATTACAATAAAGATAGATGAAAATGTGACTAATGTCACATTTCAAAGAATGTCACGGTGTTATGAGAGTGCAATTTGAAATTTTAAATCACGCAATTTTTTTAGGTGAAGTAATGGAAATTAACGAAAAACAATTAATAAATGAGCTAACTAAGTCCACTTTTTTTGATTTCGACTTACGACTAGCTCTGTAAAATGATTCCAATACAAATTGTACTACACTACAGTTCGAATATATTTAATTTTTTCTGTGTTTTTTTGATAGATAACTGACACGTTTTACCCAGCGCGGGTCATCAGTGACCAGTAAGCTGTTCGTTTATCTGACGGCGTGGGCCACCGGTGATAAGTTTCAAAATAGGATTAAAAATACTTGCAGTATTCAACATTTACGTAATTTTTAACTTGTATTTTTTAAAAATTTTAAATAATTTCCATTACACCATTCCAAACAAAAAAAAAAAAAACAAATTTGTTTAAAATGCTTTCCGTTTTAGTTTATTTTATTAATTTTTCAGATCTCTTATAACACAAAAATGATAAGACTAGTTTTGTGAACTATCAAAAACTTAAAGTATTTCCGTTTGGTTTCAATCGATTTTATATCAATATTTATTGTTTAGATTTTTCACATTCTGTTTTGGTATTTAATATTTTCCTTAAGCATTTATATAGTAAAAGGGTAGATAATAGGATCTATTCTGCGCCCGTATTTGGTTTCGCGACTAGGATATCAATATCTGTTGTGAAATACCAAATTTCTATTATATCGACAAAAACTTTAAAGGTTTTTTTGTCAATTCGATCAATCGAGTTGAGAAACCAAATACAGGATCTGCATTGATATTTTATGTTATGTTATGTTAAATTTCACATAAAATACTATTTTAATTCTTCAATTGGATGTCATTTCAAAAATGAAAATCAAAACAAATATTCAATTAGTTCCTCTAAAAAATATTTGAATGGCTTTGGAATATGTGTTTTTTTGTTCAAGTTTAATAAATATACAATTTCAATTTTTGCAAAAAGTTTCCTAATTGAAAACTTTATCCAGACATACATTTTGCTTGTTGCTTTTTTTTGTTGTGATTATTAATATTCTTGTTTATAACACACAAATTCTCAATTAATAAAATAAATTTTTAAGCAAAGCTCTTTCGATTACATTTTTAATTTCAATGTAGTAGAAATTGATGATATTCTATTACGTTTTCGTAACATAAAATAAAAGGATTTTTTTCTAGAATACGAAATTTGAGAAAATGTTATAAAAAATTTTATAAATAACTATCAAAATAACATAACATAAAATATCATAGAAAATCGTAGAATAGATCCCAAAATATTTTGAAAAATTAGTAAAATTCAAGTGAAGCAAAACAAAAATGAAAGATCTTTTCTTTTACAATTTGTTTAATTCATTTTCACATAAATAAATAAAAATTTTTCTTATTTTTTTTTTTTAAATATATTTACAAAAATTTTCAATTTTTAATCAATACAATTTTCTTTTAAAAATAATTTGAGCTATATTTATTATATATATATATATTATATACACATATGTAGAAAAATATTTTTGGCATGCCAAAAGAAATAAGATTTAAAAAGCAAAAAGAATATCGATTATTGATTATCAACATGTAATTTTTTTTTTTTTTTGGTTTTATTTTTTATAATAAATAAAATATTATTTTTTCAATATATTTTAATTAATTTAAGGGTTTTTATGTTTTTCGCATTTTAAGTCATTCATTATAACGAACAATAAAGTTGTTTAACGGTTCGAAAAATACCTTCTTTTCAATTGCATAATTAAAGTTTTGTCTTTATGATAATACTTTTAATATGTAGCTTGAATCAATCTATCTATAGGATTATAATTGCGAGTTATATAATATATTATACTGAAACTTTAACTACAAAAAAAGTACAAATTATCAAATGCCTAGTTGAGTCCATTCAGTCAAACCAACATACATTTATAATTTATCCTTTTTGAAACACATGATATCATTCTGTATAAAGGCAGGAAATTATATCCAATATATTTTACTAGTGGTCTTCACAAGACTTATTTTCAGTCGGACTGAAACGTAGCATTTGTACAAATAAATAAAGTCTGGATATCAAATATCCACCTAAAAATTTAATGTTTTCAAAATGGCGCCCGTAGACTAAAAATAAACCGTTTGAAGTTGTGAATGTTATTGAAAAATATTATATTTGAAGGTAGAAATCTAAGGAAAAGAATGCAGTTATTACGATTATAGTTTAGTTTGTTATACAGGCAATAAAACGGTTAATTGGTACCGTGTTATTGAAATTCGTGTTATTCGATATTGAAACGATTTTTAAATAACACGGTCTAAGAAAAAAAACCGTTTACGTGTATAATTAATAAATAACAAATCATTTTCGAATCTTAAAACTTAAAATGTGTTCGATCAACAAATTCATTTTATCGCAGTAGAATCGTGTAACCTGATTTCGATCAAATCGTAACGAAAAAGCATAGGAATTGCAATGCATTTTCGATACGAATTACTAGTAATTGAATTACACGATTCCACACCAGATTTACAAGGAATATTTTGTGCGGGTTCGGGAGGATTTTTTTTAGGTTGTTGTCGACTACTAATGTTCTATTTATATCAAATTTTTCAAATTTTTGTGTCGTAATTACATTTATTTGATTGGCAAATATTTTTACTTAAAACATATAATTCCATTTTTTAACTATTGAAAGCAGCACCTTCACTACCAACACTTTATTATCATTACTTTTAAATTGGAAGTTGAAGATATAGATTGGCGGAATAGATTTTGAAAATCCTTTAATTATGCGCGCATATATTTAAAATAAATATATATTTTTCTTTAAGGCTATTTATTCTAATGAATGCTTTTTTTTCTTTTATAAAAATCCAAAAAATATTTTATATTTTTTTTTTTTTTTTTTTTGTTAATTGATATAAATAATTATAATTAAAATTTCTCTATTTATATTTTTTCTAGTTTTTTTTTTTTTGGTATAAAAAAATTAAAATCTAATAAATTTAATTTATTCTTATTTATATATATTTATATATATATTCACAATAGACGCATTTTTCAAATCATTTATATTTCTTCTTTTTTTTGGTGGGCAACTCGCAAAATGTTCGCTTTTTGTAATTATTTTTTTTTAATGCCATTCGATATAAAAAAAAAAAAAAAAAATTGTTAAAAACAAAAAGAGGCTAAAAAAATCAATATCTAATATTGTAATTAAAAAAAAAAAAAAAAGTATTAATAATTACGCAATATAATTAAAAATCAAAAAAAAAGTTTTTTTTTTTTTTTTTTTAAATATATTCCTATATAAAAAAAAAAAAAGAAAGAAAAAAAAATTAATTTAATTAGCAACCAAAAGGTGCTGATATGGCCCTGTATTGGAATAGAATGAATTTAGTCCATCAATCAATTTTGAATCCGTAGGATTCGACGATGCTGCTGCCGAACTAGATGAGCTGATTTGTTGTGATGATGCTCCGTTTCCAATCACCGGTAAATTATTATTATTATTATTATTAACATTAGTACTGTTGCTGCTGTTATTGATGGTACTATTAATTGAATTATTATTGCTGTTAGCATTTGTTGTATTCACTGGAACATTATTAGATGTTGTTATACAGTTTGCTTGTGGTTGTTGTTGTTGTTGTTGTGGATTATTAAATCCAAAATATTGTGGTTCAATATATGATGAATATTTTGTAGTACCGCCACCACCGCCATTTGTATACAATCCATTCGTATCAGGATGAAAATTTGAATCGAAAACATTTCGCTGACATCCACCACCACCACCAGCACCACCAGCGCCGCCACCACCAAATTGAGTATACATACCAATACCAATATTTTGGAAATAAAATGGATCATTTTGTAAACCCAATGCCATAGAATTCGGTGATAATGATCGAGATGGTGATACTGGACCGATTGGTCCAAAATGACTATTATTTGGACCATGGGAATGATGCAATTGTTGTTGCATTGCTCTTTGTTTAATATAATTTGAGAATTCCGTTGGTGACATTCTGTAAGAGCTGTTTTTATACAATTAATTGTTTTTATTAATCTGTCCCTTTTTAATTATTATTCGAAAAAAACTTACCTATTTGCTCTTTTTGAGCTTGTTTTTAATTTTGTGCTACCAAATTTTGTTTGCGCAAATGTTGCCGTCGTAAATGTCAGTGGTGCTTGAGTTCGTGGCAAAAATGCCGGAGCTGGACTTGTTGGTAAATTTACTTTAAATGTTGGACTGGATGAAGATGTTGGAGATGAACCTTGTGGTGATGATTTTGGACTTAAAACAAGTCCACTCATACTAGAACTAACTGCATCTATCGGTTGAAAACATTGTGCTTCGGGATTAAAAGTTTTCGTTACTTCACGATCAGCTGAAAAGTCCTCATGACGATCATTATTTTCAGAAAACAATATCTATGAAATTAATTAAAAATAATAATATTAATTTGAGTTTAATATAAAAATAAAATATATAAAATATTGTATGCAATAATACCTTTACTGCACCTTTTTCACCTATACGATAGGACACTTCACCGGGATCTACCCAAACTGCAAGTTCGGATGGTAAATTTTCTAAAATATCACTAATTGGTACTCCACTTTCTCTGGCAGCCCGATCAAGTACAGGATCGACAGGATCTCCTGTCTTAATACAACGAAACGCTGAACCCTGGGGTTTTTTTTAAACAATTGAACATAATAAATATTATTTTAATACTTAAAACAAAATTAATTAATTACCTTAAAGGGTTTTTCAGGATACCAATGTCCTTGGAATTTTTCTTTTAACGCTTTTTCCAGTTCTTCCCCAAATAGATTTACCCGTCGTCTTGGCAGTTTATTGTAAAGGTATGATATGACAAAATTCAGTGCTACCTGAACTTCAATATGCATTTTAATATTGTGTAATTGATTTTAAGCGGTTGTTTTTATAATATTATTACAATTTATTACAAGTTTCAATTTTATCTGGGACCTGTAAATAAATGGAGAAAATTTTTTGAAATTTTAATTTAAACACAAACAATTAAGTATTCGATTTGAAACACATAATTTTGCATAGTATTTAATCGGTTTTCAAAATCTGAGATTTTCAAAGATGATATATTGGAATGCGGTTCACTAAAAATATGGAAAATATGATGATATGATATATATATAAACCCTATGACTACTTACATACTTGCCACGTAAACGTGTTAATTTAATGGAAAACTAGGTACTTAGTCGTTTCAGTCACTGTTTTTAATCGGATGGAAGCATTTTTACAAATATGTATATATTTTTTCAAAACCAAAAGAAAATCCTTTTCATTAAAAGCAAAAAAATAGAAAATACAATTTCATTTTTTTTTTGTAATTATGTATTTAGTATGTATTTTGCTGAATGGTACTCTGAGTGCCTATATGTGTAAAGAAAAAAAAAAAAAATGAACAACAATACGGCCCACATTTGGAGCACAACAAATCAAAAGAAAAAAAAAACTCAACCTAACCCAAAAGAAAAACATTGTGCACTCACACAGGTACACACAAAATGGGGTAAAGATCAATAAAGCTGGAACTGTTAACCTAGTTTTTCTTGGAAAGAAAAACTTTTCCTGCTGTAATATTATGGCCCACTGCCAGAAACATATACAAGCATAAATATTATGTAATAAAATCTCTCTCTCTCTCTGCCTACATAATAAGCTCATGTGCAAAGAAGAAAATGCATATACTCCCTGTATACAAATGCGTATTGTAGATTATTATTATTATTATTATTGTTGGTGGGGGAGAGATTGTATAATTTAATCGATAATTACGTGCCTAAAAAAAAATAAAGAAAAATGCAGGCCCATGTAATAACAATAGAGAAAAAAATATGCCCTTGCAATATAATATCAATACTATGCGGAAATCGGGTTAAAAGATAAATCAAAATCCAATGCATTTCTAGGTGTGTTGAGGATTATATATAAAAAAGAAAAGAAAGCATAAATATGTTCTTAATTTTCCCACCCCTTAACAAACTCCAAATGGGAATCAAATGCCCATCAATCCTTGAAAATATACGTCTCCTGAAATTTTTCTCTGATTTTTCTGTGGAGAAATTTATACGAATTTACGTCATCGGACAGGGTTTTGAGAATCTCGACCGACATATGACGGTAATACAAACACGTATAGTATAAGAACATCTTCAATACATAAATCTATTCTTTCTTTTTTTTTATATATAAATGTGTTCAAAACCAGAGGCATAAAAAAATCAATAAAATCTGGGGCAATACTGTTAACACTGCAAATTGACGTTACCAGAATTGTGTTAAAATTAAATACATGTAGTATAAATATACATAGTACGTAGATAGTACAAATGTATAAAAATATAACACTATTCATAATTTTGGCATGTTAGCTCTCTAAAAACCAGGACGAATTGATAATTTTAGGATGTAATTATGAAAAAAATGTAGTTCAAACACAATAAAATGATATATCCTTTAAGTTTTGCTAATTTTATAAAATCTAATAACGCTACTAGTATATTAGCTTAGTCTATTATATTCTAATTTCTAAGCACAAGGCCTGCCTAAATTGAAAAAATTGTATAATCAAAGCTTAAAATCTTTTTTTAAATACCCGTATATATAAATTTATTTTGTCCCCATTACGAAATTGAAGTTTAATATTGAAATTCGGTTATAACAAAAGTCCGTAGGCAGAGAAGGAATATATATTATGACGTTTACATGATCTACTTAAAGTCGACTTCAATACACAAAAATCGTCCATGTAAACCACCCAGATCGACGACCAATCCGACTTGAGTCGATTCGATAACAAACATTTTTCTAATCGACTTGAAATTTGCATGTAAACCCAGATCGACTTCAAATTTATGAACAGAGGTCAAACCTAATCTAGGAAATAAAAATTTTTTTGCACAAGCTTCTGTCAAACTGAATCTGATTTGAAGTCGATTTTAAGTCAATCTTTCAATCTGGTAAAGATTAACAAAAAACCCAGGCTGAGTTTCAAGTCGATCTCAAGTCAATTTTAAAGTCGCCATGTAAACGCCATAACAAAGAATAAAACAGCTACAACGCGGACGTGGACATTCGTAAACGAATTAAAAGAAAAAATTATTTTATATTGTTTTAATAGTGACAACATACATCCTCGCTCCGCTTTACTCCACTCGATAGTTCCATTGGTGACAAATGTACTACACGTTTTTAGTTTTGGAACGTAACAAAAATCCTTAAAGCCTATACTCACAATCAAATCTAGCATCCGTTTTTGGAATGACAAGCCATCGTTAATGTATGATTTGATCGTGTGTATAGAAAACTTAAAGGAAGACTTTACGAAAGTGCTGGGCATGCGGGAATTACGAAAAAACCTATTGGGTGCAAGTAATATGTCGGGTCAATATGGATCGTGTGGATGGAAAAATGCCATCAAATCTGTCTTTTACCAATAAAATCATTGAAATTTCAATATGAAATTGTCATTGGAATTTATTTAGAATACCGATAAAAAGGCGGATGAAAAGTTTGATCGTGCGTACGCAGAGAAATTTATTCTTCCAATCCTAGTTTGTCCTACAAAAACCGTTTGACCGTGAATAAAGAAACTTTTCAATTCAAAATAAATACGCAGGCAACCGAAATGATTACTAAAATGGTCGATTAGAATTCGTCTAAGATATAATTTCATTAAAAATCATTGTCAAATTTTGCTTGTGTGCTTAAAAATAGATATAAGAAATTTAAAAATAAAACAATACATATGTTCATGTGAAAATTTCAACATTTCTAGTATAAATTCTAAATTTTTTAAATTAGGTATAAATTTAGGTTTTTGTGTAATACTTTTCTAATGTTAAAAATATCCAAAAATGGAATATTTCTTTAATTTAAACTGCCTAAAATATGTACTAACTATCAAATGTATATTATAAAAATTCATATTTGTAAATATTTTTTAAAAATTTCGAAACAATGCGAATATTATGAAGTTTTTAAGACACATAAAATGAACATATTAAACATTTAACTAGTTATATATCTATCTACAATACCTAGAAGGTAATTTGGCGACCTAAATTTTATACATTCGTTGTGATTCTGCGCTCTTATCCGTCTCCTGAGAAACTTAAAATTGTTTTTATTGTAATATAAAGTATATTCGAGAAACGATTGATGTGATCAAGATTTTCTTTTTATTTTGAAATGCTCTATAAAAACGGACTAAACCTTAATGTGCATTCATATTCAAAGTGGCGGGGTCAAGTTCGTTTACAATATGCGCAAAGCCAATTTAATTGGTTCCATTTGAAATTCGATTGTTTGTTACATGGGAATTCTGTTCATGATATTAAAAAATTAATGATTAAAATTTGTTAATAGAGTACCTTCAAAATAAATATAGTATTTGTTAGAATTCAATATTGTAAAATAAACGTTTTAAAAAGTCATTCGAAAGATACGAGTTTAAAAATGTCCATTTTTAAAATGACGATAGAAACTTTTGATTTTCCTTTATTTATTAAATTAGTTTAATGTTTTTAAAGATATATTTAATATCAACAGAACTAATAATTTGAGTATGGACTTCCACAAGAATTGTAACAAAATTATTGATATAAATATTTTGAACTATTCTCATATAAAAGGGTATTAACTTCAGGTCAAATGTATAAAATAATTTTATTTATTTGTCATGAGTTTAATTCTAATAAAGATATAAAATTTCACGGTTTTTACAGTAAAAGATTGTTCTAATATTGTCTAAATTACAACAGAACTTAGGGAAATCGAACTTTTATAAATTGAATTTTTGTGTTCCTTGGTAGGTACACTATCAGAAGGTATATTAGTTTTGTCACTAAGTGTGTAATGCATAGAAATAATCATCGAAGAAGGATTTCAAGGCTAAAGATGTCTAGAGAATCAAAAGTTATATTGATTTATGCATGTTTGTCCGCCCATATACAAGATAACATAAAAACGCGACATCCGATTTTGATAAAATTGAAAATGTAAGATCATCCATTTCTTAACTTGATTTGTTATTACATTTCAGCTAAGTCGGCCGAGGGAAAGGAAGCGAAGTTATCAAGCAAAAACTAGGGTGGGTGACCAGAAAGTTTTGTGGTTTTTTTATGGTTTTTTTTGATTTTAATTGGAAAGTTTGTATATCAATTTTAATAAAATTATTTCTATCACATTGACTACATAAATAGGCAATATTGTGCTAAATTTCAATAAATACAGTACAAGGATAATAGAAAAAGAAATAGTCGTAGGAGAAAAAAAGCCTGTTCATAAATGGATGTACTTTAAAAACTAATAAACCGATTTGAATAAAATTTGCAGAATTTATGCTATTAGGGCCTAGGCTATCTGCAAATTTGGAATTTTTAAATCATTATTAGTTTTGACTGTTTTTCTAACCCATTTCTGCCATAAGGCATCAAAAAATCATTTACTACAAGTATATAGTATGTTGTTTTTGGAAATTATTAACCGAGATTATTTTGTATATGTTGAATTTTCTTTAACTAAAGAAACTAATTTTCTTGATAGTTTAGGATTCGTGTAATGAAAGTTTGACTAATTTTCACTAGGATTAGTTTAGTATCACTCAGAAAAAAAGATTCCAAAATAAAATTCTTACAGTAAACTCTTGAACAGTGTGGAATAACATTTATTAACTTCAAACCTAATTATCATCGAGATATTACAACATATACATATTATATTATAATTAAATTAAGAAAAGTATCATTAAAAGAAATGTGCTGTGAAAAATAGATTTTGTTGACATTTAATTGTGAACTGTTTTTTTTTGTAAGATCAAAATCTTATTTTATTTTATTTTAACAAATGTGGCAACTTTTATGTAGAAAATTACATGACTCAATATTATTTTTAAAAATCTATTTTTTGATGAAGTTTTTTTGTTTTTTTTTAAAAAAAAAAACTTACCGAGAAGAACGTTTCTTCGTTTAGGGGTTAAAAATTTATTTAAATTTCCAGTAGCCCAGAAATACACACGAAATTGCACTGCCACTGCACTTTTGTTTTTATAAATTTTTTCGTTGTAAAGCACGAACGATATATATATATATATTTTTTTATTTTTTTTTTTTTGTCGTAGAAAAACGAGAATATTTTTCTTCTTCTGTTTTATATAGGTGACCTAAAAAAAATTTTCAGGGTGGATCACAAAGTTTGAGTTGCACTCTAATTCGGTTCTTTCGATTAAAATACAGATTTTTTTTTATTAAGTAGATATATTATTATTATTATTATTATTATAACTAATTATTATATTATTTATTTAGAAAAAAAAACTCTTTTATCATCACTGTACACTTCTGATTCAATGCAAATATTTTAGCACGGGGAAATTAATTTGAATATATTTAAAAAAAAAAAAAAAAAAAGTTCTAGTATCTAATTGCATAAATTAGTACAAAATTTTTATTCGTTTTTCTTTTTGTTTTTTTATAAAACTATTTCGAATTGTCCATTATATATTTATTACTTTATTTCGTGTTCTATAAAAATCGGACTACTTGTTTTAAATACACAAAAAAAAAAGAAGATAATATAAATTAAAATTCGTTTAATATTTAAGAAAATTTTTCAAAATTATACATCATGTAATTCTTTTCCTTCACTCGAATTTTTACACTGCTGTATATTAAAGGGTGGCCACACAACTTCACCCACACCAAAACTAAATATACATATGTGTGTATATGAAAAATCGTTATATTCTCTTTCCCCAGTTTTTTCTTCAATTACCTTTAAAGGTCGGAAAATTTATAGATTTTCTTTTCTTGATTTCAAATTTAACAAAACGCACTTAAAATATATTAAATAACACTTGACAAAAAAAAAAAAAAACTAATTAAATGTTATATCACGAAATATTAAAGACATTTTTTTTATTATAGACGTACGTAAAAAAAAAAAAAACATAAAATTATTAACTAATTTATCACACTTTATTACCACGAAAGACTATTTTTTTATTTTATTAAAAAGAACAGCGCAAATAGTGTTTTCTTGATTAGAGATTACTTCTTTTTATTTTATATTATTATATTTTTAAAATTAAATCAGAGAAACTTCGTCTTTCTATGATGTTCTTGGAAAAAAGAATTTTTCTGCTGAATTTCAGCAATTTATGCTTATAATGAAATGAAAAGTCAGCTGACTTTTTCGACCCAACCAATGAGCTAATATATATGGAGAAGAAATGAAATGAATAAATCAAAGCAGGGAAAATTTTGAATAAATTTGCAGTCACAATCAAAAAATATTTAGAAACATAACAAAAAATTTCATATTAACTTTTACATCATCAGCATCAAAATCAGCTGCTTTAGATTTACTATCAAAAAAACTTATTTTTTTTTATTTTTCTTAGGTAGTGTCAAAAATCGTTACAATGCTACGAACTAACTACTAAACTAAAAAGAGTGGGGCGACATGAAACAAAACGAAAACATTCTGTCTGGTCCCTAAATTTTTGTGTTTGTTACAGCCCTGCATTTGTGACAAGAAGCCATAAGGATTTTTGCCGAGTCACAAAGTTGAAATTAGAAAACAAATTTAAGTTTAATTTTAAAAGAAATTAAGTGCACAGCATTAAATTGATTAAATATAACTTTATATATTTAAAATGACTACAGGAACAAAAACGGGCGATGGAATTAGAGAAAAAGCTCTGCAGGATTATCGAAAAAAATTGTTGGAACACAAAGAAGTTGAATCAAGATTAAAAGAAAGTAAGTTTTTCAAATTTTTAATTTTTTTTTTTGGCAAGTCATTATTTAAATTAACTTTTTTAATTCGATATTTTAGAAAGAGAAGAACTCAAGGAATTGACCAAACAATACGATAAATCTGAAAATGATTTGAAAGCTTTACAAAGTGTGGGCCAAATTGTAGGAGAAGTTTTAAAGCAGCTTACAGAAGATAAATGTGCGAACATTATAAAATTAACACTGAAAAAAAAAAACTTTATTAATTTCTTTTTCTGTTTTTCCAGTTATTGTCAAAGCAACTAATGGGCCACGATATGTAGTTGGATGTAGACGGCAATTGGATAAACTGAAATTAAAGTCTGGGACTAGAGTCGCCTTAGATATGACA
The DNA here is from genome assembly GCA_963422695.1 of Xylophagus ater. Lineage (NCBI taxonomy): Eukaryota > Metazoa > Arthropoda > Insecta > Diptera > Xylophagidae > Xylophagus > Xylophagus ater. Next base: position 1,968,942 of record OY730478.1, read on the forward strand.
ACTTTGACAATAATGCGTTATCTTCCACGAGAAGTTGATCCTTTGGTCTATAATATGTCGCATGAAGATCCTGGTGAAGTGAAATATTCGGCTATTGGTGGATTGTCAGAACAAATTCGCGAATTACGAGAAGTTATAGAATTACCATTACTAAATCCTGAACTATTTCTTCGTGTTGGTATTACACCACCGAAAGGATGTCTTCTTTACGGTCCCCCTGGTACAGGAAAAACATTGCTTGCACGAGCTGTAGCATCACAATTGGATGCAAACTTTCTTAAAGTTGTTTCAAGTGCTATCGTTGATAAGTATATAGGCGAAAGTGCAAGACTTATTAGGGAAATGTTTAATTATGCCAGAGATCATCAGCCATGTATTATATTTATGGATGAAATTGATGCAATAGGTTTGAACATTTCAAAAAAAGCAACGAAAATCCAAATAAATTATTTTATTCAAAAGGTGGTCGAAGATTTTCGGAAGGGACATCAGCAGATCGTGAAATTCAGCGTACTCTAATGGAACTTCTAAATCAAATGGACGGGTTTGATTCACTGGGACAAGTGAAAATGATAATGGCTACAAATCGTCCGGACACGTTAGATCCTGCTCTTTTACGGCCTGGTCGTTTAGATAGAAAAATTGAGATTCCTCTTCCAAATGAACAAGCTCGGTAATTATTACTTACTTTATATGAATTCAAAAAGAAGTAATGTTTTTTTTTAGTTTGGAGATTCTTAAAATTCATGCTGGTCCTATTGCGAAACACGGAGAAATCGATTATGAAGCTGTTGTTAAGCTTTCCGATAATTTTAATGGAGCAGATCTTCGAAATGTCTGTACAGAAGCTGGTCTTTTTGCTATTAGGTAATTTTTGAAATCAAAAATTCAAATTAAATATTAAAACAAAAATTTACCCAGAACCGAACGTGAATACGTCATACAAGAAGACTTCATGAAAGCAGTGCGAAAAGTTGCAGATAATAAGAAACTTGAAAGCAAATTGGATTATAAACCAATTTAATTGTGTAGAAGGAAAAAACAAACAATTATGAACATAAAATTATATTCTTTAATATTGAATTGAAATTAATTAAATTTTTTAGACTTATATTAACACAAGTTTTCGTCGGTTCGTATCTTTTTAGTTTTCGAGTATTCATCTTCAATTTTTTTCTTAAACCATGTCGAAACATCTTCCAAATTAGTTAATTCCGCATTTCCGAGGATATCTTCTATTATAGAATTTATGTGGTTGTTTTTTTCAATTCTATAAGTTCCATTGTCATTATTAATGATTTCACAATATAACTTATATTCAGCTAAAAGTATTAAAAATAATTTCTTATCACAATAACATAAGTTTATTAATTGTCTTGAAGGAAATGAAAATTTCGAGATTAGCTGCGATGTAAATAATTGCTTCTCTAAAAATTTCAATTCATAAATACACAAATTATCATTGTCTTGCGATAAAGTAACAGCTATATGGAAAATATACTCAGAAATCTTTTTAATTGCAAATTTAATTCCTGGTGCAAGGAGTGTAATTTCAAAAATACATTTTCCTTCTAAATATTGCCATATCTTGATTGTAGAATCTCCTGATAATGATATTAGGAACGTTTGTGAATCGATTGATAAGAATTTTACTCCAGATACATATTCTGTATGTCCAAGGCAATAACATTCGATTTCATAAGAATTTGGAAAATTTGTAATACGTATTTTTTCGTCACGATCCGATGTAACGATATATTTTTGATCAGGACTAAAAGATCCATCTAATATGATGCTAAGATGTCCCAATATCCATTTCCCAGAATTTTCAAGAGAAGAATCTATCTGACTACAATTGAATAGTTAAGAAATTTGAATTCAAACAATTATTACGATTATTTTACTTACGGGTTAAGAAACTCAGTGCAATCATAATCAAAGCAATCTCCAGATTTATCACATAATAAGAGATGTTTTGAATCTTTGGAAAAGGTTATGCAGCTACACGTTTTCGGGATTGGTTTGGTTGAAAGATGAATACATTTATCCGAATCAATTTTATATAAAATTAATAATTTCGAAGTAGACGTTGTTAAAGCCAAAATTTGTCCATTTGGTGAAATTGCTAAATTTTGTATTTGCCAAAAATTTTTTATAGACTCATCTTTTTTCACATCGTGCTCGGATATTATTAATTTTTTAGTTATAGAATTTGTATTCTCATCGAAAAAAATAATTTTATCATGTGCTCCCAATATAATTTCACTTTGATATGAAGTAATTTGTGTCATTTTATTTTTTTAGATATTGGATATTAATTTTTATGCAAAGATTTCTAATTATTTTTAAAATCTTTTGAGGTTAAAATCACATCAAATTACAATTGTCAAATTTCTTGGTTCCATTGAAATCGTGTTTAACCTCAACTCCTCCATGACATCTCAAATTTTGAATAATTGAAAAAGAAAATTTATTTTAAAAGCATTTTCTTTATTCCCATGAAAATTTCATTCTTGTAAATGCGACATTTTTAGAATTGTGCATTTTTTTTGCTTAATTCAATTCTGGATTTTTTCCCTTTTTTTTTTTAATATTACTATTTAAAGGAAAAAATGGTTCACATTTTATTTGGCATTAGAATTAAGGATACGTTTTCCCTGCTTTTTAGTTTATTTGTTCCTGCGAAAGTTTACGAAAGAATTTTTGCAAAAGCTGTATTAAAAATGTTAGCGATAGCGAGTGGAAGACAAAAGTCGGATCATCAATTTGTATAGGAAATGAGCAAGATTATCCTTCTGTTCAATATATGTAATCTGTTTCATTAAAAAGCTTTACTATGTGGATTACATTAGATATACGGGGCTAAGACCCCTGAATACATATAAAGAAATATATTTTGTTTATATTGGCATTTATTTCAAATACTAAATTACGTAATAACTTGGTCAAAACACATTTAATTCTTTTCATGTATAATTTAAAGCGAATAATTGTAATAGCATGATTTAAAGTTATCTTCGATTTTTCAATATAAAATTTGATTACTTGATGATACATTTTATGCAGCAAGTACTGATTGTTTCTGAGAGGAGCTGATTTTGTCGCCTAAACTTAATGCCATTCCCTAAAAAAAATGTATTAAAAAGAATATAAAATTTGAACTCGAAATTTTAAATGTTCAAATATTACCTGACTTTTGGCACGAATACGAATGTGACCTGTGACTTTCGAATCTGGATCATCCAATGGTTTTTCAATACTCAAATTTGCAAGAGCATTCTCACCAAATATTGACCTGTAATTATTTGATTTGCACATTCCGCAAGAATAGGCAAAAAATATTACACATCATGTTTTTAATTGTGAAATTCATAAGAACGTATGTTAATATTTACCTTGCATACATATTTGCTGCCATAAATCCACATTGGCCAGATAATGCCTTTTCGGGTGTAAGACACTTCATATTTGTACACTTAAGGAGATGTTTTAAATACTCATGTAAATCTGTGAATGTCGTGTTTACAGTTACCTGAATAAGTATGATAAAAAATTATTTATTCCCTTTTATATATATTTTAACTAACTAACTTTATTTTCCCATTCAAAATCTTGCCACATTTGACGAAATTCGCTATCTGTACAAGATGCAGGTATAATATAATCCATAATATCAATGTGAATGGTATTTAAGACGACAACATTAGATGTTATAGATGTATCATATACTGAAATAAAAATAGTCTTCCTTAGCAAACAAAAAAATTTCATCAAAATATAAAAATCAGATTTACCAATATTCCCAAAGATGATTCCATTCTCTGTTGATGAAACTTTAACATTAGCTTTAATATTACAAAAATCGTGGGGAGCTAGTAAAACTGGATGTGGTCTTTCAATTAATTTCAAATCACCCAATGTGGCTAGTTCCAAAGTACAATTTTGTAGTGTATCATCTGTTAAAAGAAATGTATTTTATTAAATTTCTATGCTTAGTATATATATATATTAAATATATACTTGTTTGATTAACAATGAGAACATCCAAAACAATATCATATTGGTTTACATTAACATATGCTTCAGCATATACTGGATCCGAAAATCCAGTTAATTGTGTAACTTTATTCAATTTATTATTTGAAGAACTACAATCTGATAAATTGGTTGATTTAGTTCCAGCTAGGGCTTGATTTAAACTAGATTCAAAAACGTTTTCACCCAATTGATTATCTCTTCCGGTTGATAATTGTGAAAATACAACTGGATCGTCCGGTTGGACTTTTGTTGAACTAGTTTTTTTTTCTTTTTGTATTTGAAGTTCCTCCTGCAAAAATAAATTACAATTACAGAAACAATTATTATTATTTTTTGTTTCAAATTTTACCTCATATTGTGCGTCCAACATTTTTCCAAGAGCTTCACGACAATAATGTTTAAAGATTTCTACAGTTTCTGGTGTACCTTCGCTTAATGTTTTCAAACATAGAAAGATTCTATCTGAATCATCATTTGTTATTGCTTTACTGGGAAATCCAGATTTACCCAAATGAATAATAGAACTCATAACGAGCATTGCTTGTGTACACATTCTATTTTGTTTATCCTAAAGGTAAAATATTTTAATTTTAAAATCGCAAAATATCAATAATAAAAATTCATACTGTATTTATTTCCAAATCTTTATAACGTAAAACAAGTTTCGTTAATGTTGCTGCAAGTGATGCTCCAATAAAAAAGTCACCGTCCATTAGATATTGACGAAGTGGTGGACGTTGGGCTTTTTTTGTAAAACTGAAAAAGAAAAAAATGTTTCTGCAAACAATTTCCAGAGTAAAAAAAAAAAAAACTATTCTTACGGTGCCAAAATAAATGCACTTTGTGTAGCATAAGTTCCATCTGATGTTATTTTATTATTTGAAATATTTTCTTTATTATTTTCGGTGGGCTTTTGTTCATCTTCTACTTGTTCACCAGTCAAAAGTTTCTGTTCAGCATCAACCATTGGAATTTCACCGAGAGTTTGATTAATAACTTCGATAACTTCCAAAATTTGATCATTATTTTCAACATATTCACCTAAAATCCAAACAGCAGCACGATGTACTTTTGATGATTTTATATCGGGGAAAGCTTCAATGAGTTTCTCAATAATTAAATTTCGTAATGAAGAAAATTTCTGAATTGCTTCTCGTATAAAAATTAGTACATCTGTTGCTGCTAGTTCATTAGTATCAGAAAGAAATTCAACAAGTACGGGTATAACAACAGCAGCAACATCAGGGAATTTTATTGAACAACTATGTAAAGTACGAACCAATAACTGACGATATTTTCCCGTATCTTCGTGTTCTACGTTGTGAGTTTTTGATACTTCTTTCTTTAGAACAAATACCATTTCTGTAATATTACGCATTGAAACCAAATCCATTGCAAGAGCCAATGTTTTTCGTCTTACTTCTATATCGGGAGATGATAGAACTCTTAAAATATCCATAACAAGATCTTGTAAAACACGTTCCATATTCTCATTTTCTTTCATCGCAATAAGTCGATCCAAGACAATGAGTTTAACATTGTTATCGCTCTCTTTTACTATCAATTCAATATAACAACTTGCGGCTGCTTTTATTGCAGTCGGTGCTGAAGACAATGTTATTAGAGTTCCGGCCGCTTCATACCGGACTGCGTTCGACGATGAATTTAGCAAATTATATATGCATCTAATAAAACGTGATCTTTCAACAGGATTCGCATGACAAACTTTGTAAATTAATTCCACTATAACTAATTGAAGAATATCTCCAAAATTGTTCACTTGATCCAGACATGATGCCAAATAATTGAGTGCACGTTCTTGATCAGCATGCAACAACATTAGAAATGCATTCCTTTTACAAGACATATCCTAATTTGAGATTTTTTATTATAAATATTAGTTGAAACCAAAATTTTGTATGGTACCTGCTGAGATTCTAGGAAATTTGCAATTAATTCGGGTCCGTCTGGTACAAGCCAATCGAAATTCTTATAGATCGTAAAAATAGCAAGTACTGCATTTCGTCTTACGTACGAATGACGATGATCAAGACATGCTCTAATAGCCGGCATTAGCGGTTCCAATAGTTCGGGTTCCTTTAATTTGCAGAGAAATCTTAAAGTCGATCCACGAACAAACTCATTTGGATGTTGCAGATCCTATAAATTTCTTGTTTATTTCTATAATCAAAATTCTAATTAAAATCTATCCACCTTTCTGTAAGCATCGCAAACTAAGATCATTTCCTGAAGAAGCTTTCCATCCGGCGATGTTTTCGGTACGATTTCCCAAAATACAAGAAGTAGTTTCTTCAATGTGTGATTTTGTAATGGAAGAATAAATCGAATAATTGTCATAAGAAGTCCCGATAAACGTTCGCCATTCAATAATAATTGAATAACTTTCTTTAGGGATTCAATTTTTAGATTTACATTGCCCTTTTCCAAATCTTGTTTCATTTGCATTTCATTAAATGGTTCCGTTTCTGGGCAATTTATGATGGTATAACACGGCCCGACAAGACTCATTTTAAAGTTTTTTCTTTATTTAATTCACGTTTGATATATAATTTTAATTTGGGTAATATTTCAATTTACAACACTATTTTGCTTTTTTTAACACATTTAACGATTGACGTGTCAATTAGATGAAAATCCAATTTGCTCAATATTCCATCTGGCGGATTTTTTACAAATTATACTTTAAATAAATTTCGGCCGGCAGGTTAAAGCCCAAGACAGAATTTTTTCGTTCATTGTTCATTGTGTGCACGTTTTTTTTTATTCACATTCCGATTTTAATGCTCATATATATATTCTCTCATTCATGTGCTACCCATAGCAGATTTCTATTTCAAATTTTGCTGTTTGTTGCAAGTTGACAACATGATCATGCTTATAATACAGTGCATGAACCTTGAAAATATGAATTTTTGTTTTTTGGGTTTTTTCGTTTTTTTGGTTTTGTTTGATGAATAAAATACATATAATTTCTTTGTTAAATTATAATTTTTTATTGCATTTTTTTAATTATTCTAAATAATATTTTAAAAAATTAACTATTACTAAAATAGAAGATGGTGTAATTTACCTAAAAACGATAAATTCGTATATTTAATGAAATTATTTCAGTTTATTTTCAAAAATTTCTTAGAAGAAAAATCCATTACGGTATTAAGAATATTTCAAATATTTTTGCTATAAAACGGTATGAGTTTTAATCAAAAATGAAATTCACTAAATTGTATACATTTTATTGGGGTCGTTATAAAGGCGCCAAATTATTCTTTTTTTAATAGGAAAGCAAGCAAACTTATTTTTCAAAATTTTGCTGTTGCTGTTGCTGTCGTTTAATGTGTTTCAAAAAGCAGCATTCACGACTTTCGCTGTTGCTGTTACTGCTTCAAACTGATTCAGAGTAATCAAAATTGTGGGTTAGTCGTGTTTCCAACTTTTTTTTTAACGCTTCAGATTGTTAAAAACAAGCATTTTCTCAAATATCAAACATGTCGCAGGATACGATTAAAAAGGTAAATTTTCTAAATATCTCAAATAATACTTTCGAATATGTTGGTATTATTCAACGTCATGGCTCACTAAACAATTTGGTTATGTTTGACCAAGAAAACCAATGCTGTTGATAAACCGGGTTGGTTATTCCATATTTCCCAATCCAGTTGGAATAAATTGTTTTGTGATGAATATTTGTGTTAAAGTTTCCTTTTCTTTTTGTTTTCAAGGTTCAAGACTATAAGGATACCCTAATTAAAAAAGCGGAAAACCTTATAGTTACTGGTTTCCCTGAGAAAATAGTCGAGTTGAATGAAATGCTGGCTACACCAATGTTTTCCGATCGAAATTTCGATGAGGTACATCAAGATCTAAACATTCCTGTTCCGGATGCAATTTCTCTTAATCATCATGATGATAATAATGATGAACAATTCGCGTAAGTACAACTATATGTAAAATGACAACAAAAAAAATGTCAAGCATTTTAACTAATTTAAAAAAAAAAAAAAAAATTTAAAAATGCAAACTACTTAAATATAATATCACTAATTTTGCATTTTCTTGAATATTCTCTTTTTGAAACTCTTCAAAGCAGCCCGCCCTCTGCGAAAAGAGCACGACAAGATATCTTTATACCAGGAACGAAAGTAATGGGACTACCAACAGGAACTGTTCCATGCAATGAGCCACTTTGTGAAATGATTAAAATTGTGAAACCAATCATTAGAACACTTGTCGAAGATTGTAAGTGCATTTTTCAATTTTTGATTTATTTGTGATCTAATTGTTTTGTGTTTGTTAGCGAACTTATTGAAAATGTGGATTTCTTTTATGATTCCGAAAATTGAGGATGGCAACAATTTTGGTGTTTCTATACAAGAGGATACATTAGCAGAAATCCAAGCTGTTGAATCAGAAGCTGCTGCATTTTTTGATCAAATTTCCAGATACTTTTTATCAAGGGCAAAAGTCGTCTCAAAAGTTGCAAAATATCCACATATTGATGATTATAGACGAGCTGTATTGGAGCTGGATGAAAAAGAATATCTTAGTTTATGGCTGGTTGTTTGCGAAGTTCGGAATCGTTATTCATCGCTACATGATATAGTTATTAAGAATTTGGAAAAATTAAAAAAACCTCGTTCTTCAAATGCTGAAAGTTTGTATTAAATATATTAACAGAAAAACGTACAAAAGTATTTCTTTTTTTATTTTTCAATTACTTTGAATCCATTTTTTTAATTTTTTTTGTGTGTATTTGTGACACATTTTCTGAATAGATTTTTAGGGCTTTTATTTTTGAAATACAAGAAACAATAAAGTTAAGAAAAATCTTTTCTTTTATAATATTGTAAGATCGAAAATATACGTATATGGCCTGTAGCAAGTTATACATAAAAAATTTTCTTATAAATTCAAAATCATACTTAATGAAATTATTGTATATCCATAAATGGGAATTTGTATTATATTTTTTGGTGAAGTTTGACTATCTTTTGATATTATCCTCGTTTTTCTCTTCGTTTAAGAAATTATATCCTTTGAAAGGCAGATTGAGATTTCCATAATAACATTCTAATTCTCTCCAATGATCTTTGCTTAAATTACGAATCATTGCGAGATATTCCAAAAATGATTTATATGATGTTAACATTTGATTTGGACATGTAAATCGATCTGACCAAGTTTTATCTCTAACCCATTGTCTTTCCATAGGCTCTTTAAGTTTTAGACGTTCCAACAAGTGAAATAGATTTTCCGAATTGTGTGAGTGCCAATATTTTGTTGTTACATATCTATAAAAAAAAAATTCGGGGAAAATAAGATGTTAAGAAAACTAAAAAAAAAAAAAAAAATGTATATATACGAAATTCCATCATCAAGCATTTTTTGTACTTCAGGATAATCCACAATTCTTTGAACTTCTTTACAATCTGAACACCTTCTCAATTCTACTAATTGCCATGGTGTCATCAGACCAAATCTTATACAATTTAGAAGTTCCATCAAGTATTCTTTTCTGTGCATCCAATTGTAATTTAACCAACGAACTGCTGCCATAAAAACCTAAAACGATTAGAAAATCCAAAAACTAGCGTAAACAAAAATACTATATATAAACTTATCGTACCTCAGTTTCAGAGTGTACACCAATAGAACTTGATCCCAAAAGTGTGCAAACTTCTTCAGAGTTCAATTCAAGAAATTCTTTAGATGCAACTAACGTAAGAAAGAACTTACAAATTCTCATTAACATAATTTTCTCTATAAGTTTGTCACCAAACTTTCGGGTTTCCAAATAAAGTAAAAATGCAGCGTCTTCAGAAAAGCGATCATCATCATCTAAACAAACCCAACATTGATTTATAAGTTCACTAATTTTCAAAAATTGAGCTGCATTTAACAATTCTAAGATTCCTTCTCGTTGAACTTTTGGTGACGGTGATATCATCCAATTATAGACCATAAAAAATGCTGTGGGAGTCACTCTATCAGCTGGTAATCCTATTAATTGTTCATTGGTAAGTTCTCTAAAAAATTCTGAATAACACTGAAGCACCATCATATGACAATTAAATAGGGTATCTTTAATTTGAATTTGAACATCTGTTTTATTGAAATTGTTTATCATATTTTCTAACAATTTATATAAGTTTGTTTTTTCAGGCTGTACTAATTCATTCCAATTGGAAATTTCTGTGCTATTAAAACCAATTTCATTAAGGGATTTTTCTTCAAAACAATCCCCCGACATATCGTTTTTGAAGATGTCTTTTCCAGATCTTGTTTTGCCTGTTTATTTTAAAGTAAATATAAATTTTATATAATTAACTAAAATTTTCAAAAAAGAAAAAGAGATTTCAAATTACCTATTAAATTTTCACAATTTCTTGATTCTATTGAACTTGAAGATTCTGAATTTTCACTAAAATTCGAACTTTTTTAAAGAAAAAAATTGTAAATTTAAACAAACTATTGATATCATTCGAAAATATATATTTTTACTTAAAATATTGAAGTCTACATTCACTTTGGCTGTCGCCTGAGGTAGAAAATTGTTCCTATAATGAAAATTCATTGTAAGAATAATCTTCATTGTTTTTAACTTGTTTTTTTTTTTTACCTTAGGTAATGATAGTCTCTTTTTCATAATATCCAAAAAAATAAATTAATTTTGATTATATCAATATTTCGTAGCTAATAATATGCAACTGAAATTTATTAGAAGATCTTTAAATAAAAGAAAAAACAAAAAATCAACGATTGCTTAAAATGTTATTTGTAAATATGAAAGTACTACAAAAACAAAAACAACGCCGCATCCTAGAACACGATTTCACTCTAACAGAACTGCGATTTTTAAATTTTGGAACCAAAATTCTATTCTTTGTGTCGTATAACACAAATTCATATAACACGGTATTCTTTAGGAACCGTGTTATACAGAACCGTGCCACAGAGAAATTAAACAGCCATAAAGTACCATTGCAGGACTGCCCAGAAATTCATCTCGTCATTAGGATCTGTAAAAAAGACTGTAAATGCAACTATGTATTTCTATATCACTCAGAGGTTTTTTTACAAATACTAAAAACAAGATATCTTGTTTACAGACTGAATCTTGAACCTGCTAATGAATACTTCAAGTTCCTACGCCATTATCCAAAAACTACTCTTTACAATATTAATATATATTTTAAATTAGTTCCTGATTCACATTAACAACTTGACTGATGTTCATTCGACAGGGGCCTGACGGCGGTAATATTGAAAAAATGCCGCAATTTCCTTGTTCTTTTACAGAAATCGTTAACATCGAGAGTATTTCCTAAAATCTGGAAAGATTCTTATATTGTTCCGATTCATAAAAAGGTTGGCTGAGGCGATATTGGCTAATACAGGGCAATCATAAGTTCGCCATAACTGGATTGCTACAAAGTATTATGTATACATGATAAGATACAAATTTCTAGATACAGACTATTCGATGAAAATTATTTTAATAGGTAAGAAGGTAATTCTAATTTCCTTACCCGCAAGGTTCTAAACAATCTTAGTTTCCATATGAATATGAGTATAAAACAAATACAAAAGTGTTCCCCTTTTCCATTATCAAATGAAATGATAACGCGCATGAATTCCCCAAAAATGGTATTCCCATACCAGTGGGGCGTGCAACTATATGTATTTCTCATTCAATACGTACTTATATAGGTATATATTTTATTTTATTACATCAGCAATTAAGAATTTTAATCATAATTGTACGATAAGGCAGGAGGCCCTTGAACGATATGGTGGGGCAATAAGTCTTATCAACAGCGCAATATACAATTCTCACGAAAATCGATTGTTCGTTCCGCATTTCATTATCATTGTACTGCTGTGATATCATACGATCCAAAAGTGCAATTTTCTAAATTTATATTTTTATATAATTAACGACAAACAACAAAATATGAGTTGTAATTATTATTTCAATCAAATTTGTACGGTAATTGTAATTTGGCAATTCCTTCGGATTACTTTACCATGGATTTATCGGACTTTTATTGGGCCGGCATATTTTGGACCACGAATCGATTTGAAAAAGATGGGTGAATGGGCATGTAAGTATATATATTCAATCAAATTTTTGTAATTCATATGCAAATCTATTTAATATTATATTTATTTTTGAATTTATACAGTAATTACGGGTGCAACCGATGGAATTGGAAAATCTTATGCTAAGGAGGTAACATTTTAATTTTTGAATTTAGTACAAGTAGTGTCCAAAATATTAAACAAAATCAATTGAAAATCGAAGGAAAATAGATTGTAGAAATGGAAACAGTGTGATTTTAAAAAGTGAACCAAAATTTATAGGGATTATTGATTCAAAACGTTTAGCCTCTCTAAATCATAATTTTTTTTTTCATGGAACTCATAAAATTTAGTAGTAATATGCAAAGATTTGAAATACTAGAAGTAAGGTGGTCATATATTTTTTTTTAAATAATAAAAGTGCTAATATTGCAAAATTTTATATAAAAAATATTCTTGAATTACTAAATACGATATCTAAACGCTATTAAAGGTTAATGGTATGTTAATTTTTTGTGTACTTTGCATTTCGGTTAAATTTATACACAAATTTGATTAAATTATTTTTAATTTCAATTCAAATTGAAAATTAATATCGAAAGTCTACTCAAAAACTTACATGTATATAAGTTATCTAACTTAAATTCTTCCTTAGCAATTTTTCATAGTGATATCTTGGAATGAGATATGAAATTTATTCATTTTATTTTATTTATTTACTAACCACCAAAGTCCAAGATTAGTGGTTAATCTTGGACTTTGATAGGTAGTATACAAGTTACACATTATAAAGATGAGATGATAATACCTATTATCTGTAATGCCTTATAATTGCCCTGTTTTCAAATAGCAAATTAGTGATGATGGTTCTCATTCAACATATTTTTCATTAATCTCAAAAGTTTGGTCAAGTTATGCTACTTTGTTGGCCTATTTAGTACAGACAAGTGTGAATGCAGATTTTTAATAGCTTCAGCCGTTTTTTTTTGGTATAAACTTTAACAAAAAGAATTAATTGACCATCATAAAGACTAAACATATTTTGTTTATGATTTATAGACTATATGTGAACTATGAAATCTTTTGCAAATTGGTTATCACCTAAGGTCCGTAACTCAAAAACGGATTAACCGATTTTGATGAAATTTATAGTGTTAGTTGATTTTTCCTTAATACGCTTTGGTATTGTATTTCAGCAAGGATCGATCAAGGAGGAGCGAAGTTATTGAAGAAATATTAAGTTGACCAGAAATTTTTGTCGTTTTTTTTCTTATCGGTTTGCGAATTTAAAATTTTTACAACAATCTGTTTTTTTTATATAAATATTCACATACGTTGATTACATAAATATATTAAATCTCAGTAAAATCAGTCCAAGAATATTGGAAAAAGAAATAGTCTTAGGAGAAAATAAGCTATCTCATGAATTGTTTTTGAGGCCCTTTAAAAATACCGATTTGAATAAAATTTTCAAATTGGATTTATGCTATTAGGACCCAGACTACCTGTGAATTGCAGGAAATTTAAAAAATAGGAAATAAAGTTATGCAGAAAAAATCTTCAAATGTTATTATTAGTCTTGGATGATTTTTTTGTTAAATACGAGTTCCATTTCTACCATAGAGCAATAGAAAGTTACTGCATGTTTTTTTTTGGATTTTTAGTTCTATTGATCGAATGTTATATGTTTAAATAGATGTAAAATATTTTCAGCTTGCCAAAGAAGGACTTAATTTAATATTAATAAGCAGATCCAGGGAAAAACTTCAAAAGGTCGCTAAAGAAATAGGTAAAATATTGAATCCTTATCTGATCTAAACATAAAATATGTTTTTTTTTTTTTTAGAAACAACATCAAATGTTAATATAAAAATTATAGATGTAGATTTTACGCATAACAAAGAAATTTATGAAAAAATTGATAAAGAAATTAGTGGATTAGAAATTGGAATTATAGTTAATAATGTTGGATTAAGCTATTCCTATCCTGAATATTTTCTATCTATTCCCAATTCTGATCAATTTTTTCAGGATATTGTCGCTTGCAATATTCATTCGGTGTTATATATGTGTAAACTTGTCATGCCCGGTATGGTAAAGAGGAAAAAAGGTGTCGTAATAAATATATCGTCGATTGCTGCCAAGATTCCGAATCCATTACTATCTGTTTACAGTGCAACTAAGGTGGGTAAATTTAAAAATTTTTTTTTGCTATAAATTAAAAATAAGAACAGCCTTATTCTTTAATCGTATGGATAAATTTGCTTATCGATGTCGATAGAAGTTTTGTGACTGCTATTTTGCAGCCCTGTGTACTTTTCCTAATTCCAACAGTCTTCCTAATGCCGACCTTCCTTATTTTTACCAATAACCGCCGGTTACGGATCTAAAAAGGTGAACACTAGTTGGAAAATATATACTGCAACTAGTATTGAACTTTTTTAAATCGTAATCATAACCAAACAGAGCTAGCTATTCATGAAAATAAGGGAGGTCAGAATTAGGACACTTCACGTTAATGAAATTTTTAATTTATATTAAAAAAGCGACTAAATGTCGCCGTCGATTGGAGAATAAGGCAGTAAATTTTATATTTTTAAGATACATTACTTTATAACAAAAATAAAAATTACAAACTTAACTTTTAGGCATTTATAGATAAATTTTCGGAAGATTTACGAACAGAATATAAACAGTACAATATTATTGTGCAATCGGTTCTACCTGGTCTAGTTGCAACAAATATGTCTAAACTGAAGAAGGCGACTTATACAGCTCCATATCCTGACACTTTTGTTAAATCAGCTTTAAAAACATTGGGAATAGCCAATCATACTAACGGTTATATACCGCATTCATTGATGCAAGGTCTTATTAATTTTATTCAGGAATTAGTTTGCACGTCGTTTGCCACAAATTTAGTGTTTAAGCATTTGCTAGCAGTGAGACATAAATCATTAAGAAAAGCTACATAATTTTAATTAAACATAAAGAAAAGCCAAAATAACAAACCAAAGAATAACGTTTTAAAGGACAAATTATTATTGTTATTGAAATTTCTTGTTTTTCATTTAATTTGTAATTCTAAAATTTAAATAAAACAAGTCTTATTAAATTATATCAAATATGTATTATTTTTCATTTCAACATTTTGTTACAAGGGCACTTTCAGGAACTATTTTTGCTACTTTCCTGGACTCTTTAACAAGTGTTGTAGGACACTGCATTTCGGTCCAACTTATAGGTACCATAGGAACGCCATGCTGTCCGCTTTCATTGGCCATTGCAACAACTACTCCCAACTCATTTTCATCTGTACTTAACTGATAACACGAAAGTTCAGTTTGCGGTAACTGAAATCGTTCAATTTTAGATTGAAAAGTATAAAAAGATGTCATGTGTACTTACAATTCTAGCTAATATAATATCTCCAGGCCGAAAACATTTGTACATTTCTACTCTGTCTTTTTCAGTTGCTCTTACATCTTCCTTTCTTAGAAGACCTCTATTTTAAGAATTTGTATATATTTGTTAAATGTATATTTACGAATATTTTAGGTAAAACTTGCCTGTAAGATCTGTTAAGAATATGATCCCCAATAGAAGTAATTGAGCATTTTGCAAATCTTTGATTAACCTGTGTTACTCTTGCAGTAACCACATCACCTGCTACGGGAACAATGGTCTGATTTCCAAAACATTTCACCTCAGCAAATCTAGACTATGTGAATAATAATTAAATCAAACAGTACAAAGAGGGATCGCTTCGTTAAACAAGCTGTATATTTCCTAATTACAATTTACCTTATCCTTTTCTCTAATGTGAACTGTGCCAGCAATACTAGCGTAAATATAACCTAATCTTTCATAGCAACCTTGTCCGGCGATTGTATTTTCATCTGCAAGCAATAGTCGTTGACCCGGTAAACATATTAAACTCGAATTTGATACATTATTTTGTTCTCCCATAATTATTATAGGCGCCTAAACTATAATTAGCTTTACATTAATTTATTTATCTTATATTAAAAACAAATTTTGAAATGTGATTCTAAAGAATTTTGACGTCTGCTTTCCGTTCTCACGGCAACCCTTGCAAACACAAATGTGAAGTTGCTACAAAATATTTCCCAAAATAATTTAGGCCTGCCATAGACATTCGTAATGTCATAAAATTTCCTAAACTTTTTCATATTTCGCTGTACCAATGTGTTTCTAACACACGATTTCTAAAATAAAATAATGTAAATTTTAAATGTTAACTGAGAAAAAACAAAGTTGAATTATTATACTTCACTGGTTGAACAGCATATTGGATAACCAATTGGAAATAATTATTCTAACAAATTTAAAAATTTGCCAATTGGCGCCATTTTGATCAATCCAATAAGAATGACATTGATCTTGTTTCTCTTTCACTCTTGCACACAATATTCAAGTCATGCGAACTGGATAAACACAGGAAACGCTTTCTAATTCAAAGAGAAAATATTTTATATTAAATACATATTCTTTATTGTAATTTAGTTACACTTATTAAATAGAGCAACAATATAAGGGAGAATTAGATTTGGCAAACCGTTTTTTGACTTATAAACTAATAACTTAAACATTGTGTCATAAATTAAATATAATAAATTCTAATGTCCATAAAATTTTTACAATTAATTCAAATTAAACTTAATCCGCTGTCTTTATTCGTTTCGTTGGACCTTCGCTCCCTTGAGAATTCGAGTCTTCCGAAAACGGCATGCTAGACACAAATTCGGTGGCACCTTGAGAATCGCTGACCATTGAAAAACCTATAATTGAAAGAACGAATGTTATTCGGCAAATTCTAAAAAGTAAAAAAATTAATTTCTCATACATGTATTCGAATCTTCTGCAGCTAGTCCAAAATTCTGGGTAACATGCCTTGAATCTTTTCGAGCATTTTCCTTTTCACCTTTCGATTTCTTTTTCTGTTCACTATTTGAAATCGGAACCCACTTGTATATTTTCATTGTTGTGTCCCCAATAGTCACCCATTTTTTCTCCCTATATTTAAAAAAAAAATATTAATTTATATTTTTTATACGTTTATTTTGCAAAAATTACCAATGTCTTACTTTATCCACGGCCTGCATTACCCTTTTAATATCATCTTTCGCTCTACTCCTTGTCTCAGCTCGAACAGAACGGGACATTTTCCAAAATTTATTAAATATGGTTTCTTTTAGGGATTTCTTTTGGAAAAATGTAAACACAAAAATGGCTGAAATTTGAGTGACAGCTTCTTCCATGTTTTCATTCTCAGCACGATACGGCCACCCTTCCACAAATTAGTATTGCCAGCGAACCTAACTCTTAGGGTCAAAATAGACAAGGAACTTATATGAAATTAACTATATGGTGTCAAATCACATTGGGTTATCTTTTTTCAAAGATGATAAATCTGGTTTCTTTCCTAAAATTACATGCGCTTCATGTCTATAGGAAAACATATAAAGGAATTTATCGAAAAGATGCTATTTGTTTAAATTACCAACATTTTACATTGGAGCCCTCATAGCTACACTGATTGTGTTTTTTTTTTGGAGATGTATTTAATAGATTTTTAGGTTACAATTTATTTAAATAACTTTTTCTAGATTGCAATTTTTTTTTAATAAAAAACAGTGAATTTCAAGTCGATTTCTAGTTGATTATTAAATCGCCATGTAATGTTATGGTATTGAATAATGAAGTTGGCAGCGATTATCTTGTTTAATATGGCCAAACTGAAATATGTACGACGGCCATGTTGATTTGATTATTGTGCAAGGCAAGGCTAAGAATTTCTCTGTTCCAAAACGAGAAAAATTGCAAGAAAATTTCAAGAATACGGGCGGATAATAAGTGTACAATTGAAATTAGAATGAAGGGCTAGTGATAAGGTGAAATAAAATAAAAAATTAAACAGATGTTGGTGAACATAACAACGGAAATAAGTTTGGTCTTCACAAGTTTTTGTCAAATCATATTTGAATTGGTATCAGATTGAAAATATAAGTCCAACTTTGTAGATAAACTTCGGATAAATATGGTTCAATAAGAAATCGTAAAAGTCTGTTTACTTGTTTGTGTGGCCAAAATAAAATTTAAAAAAAAATATACATTGTTATGTTGAGTGGTTAAACGGAAATCAATGGTGTGTGTGCGTGTGTATGTAAGAAAAATTTATTTATAAAGTGAAAATTGTAAGCAAAAGTTAAAGCGATAAAACATAAAGTTATTTTCTTGTCAATAAAGTTGAAAGTGAACGATGCCGAAATGCGATGTCAAAACACGATATATTCCTGCAACATTTGCCTGGACGCTTTTATTGGCAACAACTTTTCTTTTCTTCTACTACCCGTAAGTACACATAATTTACTTTGCAAGTGTTAAAAACCAAATACGAATTGACACTTTTCGCCTTGGTCACTAAATTCGAAATAGGGCCGTAGTCCTGTTTGAAAAAATGAGAAAAATCTGTCTTGAGTTTTAAATTCATCAATGAATCCTGTCCGAGTAGTAAGCACATCATGTTTTACCAGTTTCGTAAACTGTCCCACTATTAGAAATTGTGTGAAAATCGTCCAAAAAAAGAAGAATGTATTAAATTCCTATTGTAAAGAATTTTACAAGCAAGAAGTTCAAATGTTAATTGAAAAATATAGAAAAAAACAAATTAATTTATTCAAACCTTTTTTCTTGATATCTGCCTATTATCATAGTAAATAGTCTGGTTGATAAATTTTCATAAAGGCATATGGCAGGAAATGAATTTAGTTAAGTTTCAAATTTTTGTAATAAAAACTTAGTCAAGTTTTTAGCAAAAACTTTGAAAAGAATGTTTTATCCAACAGAAATTCCAAATAAAACATTCAATAAGAATAAAATTCAGAACATTAAGTATCTAGGCCCATATTTGTTTCTCGATTCGGTTGATCGAATCGACAAAAAGTCTTTAAAGTCTTTGTTGAGATAAAAGAAATTTGGTACTTCAACAACAGAAACGAGAAACTAAATATGGGTCCTTCTTTCAATAAACTGCAAAAAACAATACAGTCTCTCCTACAAGTAAGTGGGCGGATTCTTATCGTTAGATAAGAAATTAAAAGTGATTGAAGTAAATCGTGGAAAGAGGTGATACAACCTACCTCAACCTCTAGTGTTCTCAGTAGTTTCTAGCTTCTTAACTAAGGTACTCAATCAGTTGAAATTTTATGAATAAAAAGTAAATAATTTAAATACATTGGATCTTGTTTTTCATTTGGAAAAGAAAGAACTTCTGTTGTTTACCCGGGCACTACCCGCATTTCAATTTAGAAAATACGTAAAATTATTAAATGAATTCATTACTTTGTCACTTAGGCTAAAGAATTTCTCAAATCTATTTAGATCCATTTCATTCCATTCTAAAATTCATCCATAATTCCATAATAAATGCAGAAAGCCAGCCTGAAATAAACGTAAAGTATTATTTTTTGTTTTTAGATGCCGGTATTACATTCTTAATAATTTATGGGTTCCAGCTTATCAAGGTGTAATCACATTTTTTGTAATAGCTAATTTTACATTGGCAACTTTTATGGATCCAGGCGTTATACCAAAAGGTGTGTAACTTAACATAAAAGGAAAATGAAAATGATCTATTTTTTTTTTGTTTCATTAGCTCCCCCAGATGAAGATCGTGAAGAAGAATTTCGTGCACCGCTTTATAAAAATGCTGAAATCAATGGTATCACAGTAAGAATGAAATGGTGTGTAACTTGCAAATTTTATCGACCACCGAGATGTTCACATTGTTCAGTTTGTAATCATTGTATAGAAGTAAGAGTTTATCATATGACAATGGAGAGTATTTTATATATGTTTTTATTTCAGACATTCGATCACCATTGTCCGTGGGTGAATAATTGCATCGGGCGAAGAAATTATCGATTTTTCTTTTTTTTTCTAATATCACTATCAATACATATGTTAAGCATATTTTCATTATGCTTATTTTATGTTCTTAAACAGAAGAACAACATAACACAAACTGAGCCAATTGTGGCGTATCCTTTTCTTAAGCTTAACCAATTTTTTTTTGTAACAATATTTTATATTACAAAATTTTAATGCAAAAATAAATTTGAGATTTTCTTTAATCAAAAATAATCAAATTATTTATTAAAGGATTTGTTTAATGGGTATTGTAACAATACTTGCAATTCCAATATTTGGTTTAACTGGATTTCATATGGTGCTTGTATCCCGTGGTCGTACAACAAATGAACAGGTTACAGGTAAATTTAAAGGAGGTTATAATCCATTTTCACGTGGATGTTGGCATAATTGCTGTTACACACAATTTGGTCCACAATATCCAAGGTAATAAAAAAGATTTCTAACACTAAATGAAATTACATCATGGACATTTTCTTTAACAGTTTACTTAAACCACAAAAATATGCGACACGTCGATCATTGAAAGAGAATCAAGCAATTAGTACAATAGCTAGTGAACGAGATGGAACTGCTGTAGGGCGTCATCCGGGGGTACAAAATTCGACTGGAACACAACAAACTATGTACGATCGGGATAGACATACTCAGGTAAAAACATATACGGACCATGGAAATGGGTATGGGCAGCGGTCAGGCGGCACAACACACTATAGTAAGGTGGGTAAAATGTTGTTTGTATATATATCCAAGAAGAGAAGTATTTGGGGTTTATCGATATGTATTCTCTTGAAGTATTTCGATTATTATTTCATTAGTTTTGTTTTTTTTTTTTTTGCTTGATAACTTTAGTTTCTAATAGAACATTTTTTTTTTGCTATTTTAACAAAATTTTAGTAAATATTACCAAAAAGCATATAAATAGATTTTTTTCTATATTAAGTTTTGGTACTATTGAAAACTGACTAGCAAAAAATTGAACTCTTTAATGATTGGCACTTGCTCCGGAACAGAGCAGAATTTTATCAATGAGAACAATAACAAAACGGAACAAACTGTTTTGTTTTCCATATTAAAATATCTTTTTTTTTTTATATTGTAAGCTTTTTGATATTCGTATAGTTTCGAAATTTTAAAGTTTGCCCAAAATGATTTAAGCTTACCTAAGGCCTAAGTTATAGCACGATCATTACAATGAAGAAAATTGTGCAATAAGTGAGAACTGATCGTTTTTTCTGATTTGGCACGAAATTTAATATTCTCAATTTTGAGGATAAAGATCAACGAATGTTCAATGAAAGCAACAAATAGACAGATCTTCATTAGAACGAATGGAAATTGAAACACTTGTTGTTAAAATAGCTGATCGAGGAAAATATTTTTTATTATTGAAATTATAAAAACAATAAGATTTTTTATCTTGAATCTATTTATTAAATTATTTCCCATGCTTTATATTTTTCTTTTTTTTAAAGAAATAATCTTGGAAGAAGGTTAATTTTCCTTTGTAAAATTATTTCCTTCATTCTAATGATCGTGCTGTACCCTAGGCCTTATATATAACACTAACAAAAAAAATAATTATAATCTACAGTTTTCAGTCTACAATGAAGAGAATACAATTTCATTTCATAGAAATAATTTGTTTAACAAATTTTTCTTTCAACGGTATCTAGTCTGCATTCATATTTTATGTTATGTTATGTTAAATTTCACATAAAATACTATTATGGGTTAAATTGGTATTCTACAAGGCAAGGTTATGTTGTGTTATTTTCTTACGTTACACAGAGTAAAATTAAAAGGATCTAAATAGGTGTTGTTACAGTATTTTATGAACAATTTGAGAACATTTTTCAGAAATTTGAAGAACGTCAAAGTAACATAACATAAAATAACATAGAAAATCGTAGAATAGATTCCAATATCGCAAAATTTTAATCAGTTATAATTTAATGAGTGTGAAATAGCTTTTATTCAATATTGTTATGTATATACAATCATACAGTATACTAAACAGAGTTCTAAATATGTATTAATTTTTGGTCATAGCTCCAGTCTGCTGCCAAGCATGCCTTCTCGTTAATAGTATTTGTAAAAAAAGCCATACATGAATTTTAATATTATATAAAGTTTTTTTTTAACAAACACTATTAATGAGATGACATGTTTTGCAGACTGCAAATGTGACCAAATTAGAATCCAGAACTCTATTGTATGCTTCTTGGTACAATTTAACTTTAAAATTACCATCGTCCTATGAAAGATTTCCTAAAATCTCTTTCTGAAGTTCTCAAATTTGTTGCATGAAAAATCTTTTCAAAATGATTTGGACAATTGGATTTGATTTATTACTCAATTTTTGGTAAAGCATATATTTTTGTTGTTGAAAATATAGCAATTTTTCTAGACAAATGTTGGGAAAACCAACTAAATAATATTTTGTAGAAATATCAATTGTAGATAATTAAACAAGAGAAATTAGGTTTCTCTAAAACATTTTTTTTTTCTTAATTTGTATGAAAATGTTTGCGGTTTAAATTTTTTTCCAAACTAGATTTTAGTTTAAGATGGAAGCGCTTAATTTGAAATAGATTTTTACCTATGTGCTTTCGGTATTAAAGAATTATATTCCATACGCATGAACATACATAATATACTATTTTGTGGATTGGTTTGGCTCTTGTTTTTGTTTCCTTTTAATATATGAGTCGTTTATTTTAAAAGTGGCCTAAGTCCATTTTCTACGTTATTATCTTGTCATTTTTAAGAAAATTGTAACTAATATATTTAAAATCGCTTTATTTTGAAAGTTGCTTAAGTCTCATTTCTATCGAATTAGAGAGACTTTGGAGTTGTAGAAATGCCGGATACGATTTGCTTGAGAACTGAATCATATAAAATGTTCTATGTTCAAAACTCTGGATTTAGTAGTGCATCGGGGGAAACCGAGTGTTGACATGAATGTACAAAAAACCAGATCATTCCAGACGGTTCTTAAGAATTAGAAAAGTTATTTAATTAATTTTGAAAATGGCTTAAGTCTATTTATAGCCATTAAAAACGTATTACCAAAAATCGAACTATTGGATCTTTGATATTACTTTTTAAACAATGTTTATTCTAATTGGATTGGTAAATTATTAACTATAATACTAAAGGCAGACATAGAGTATGGATATCATGTGGTATACCACATGTCCTGATCTTAATTCCATGAAAACAAGATTGCTACGTAATCAGAATCATACTTTCTTATATCTTTTCTTCGTTTTGGTTGCTTTGAATTTGAGCTTGAAAGTCCGCTGTCTTTGATTTCGATTGTAGTCAGTGTCTTCTTTATCAAATACTTATCCTTTATACAGAGGCGATAAAATAGATGCCATATCAGTTACCGATATTTTTAAATTTATAAAATAAGCAAAGCCTTAAATATCTTGATTTTAAAATAAATGAACTTATGCGACTTTCAAAATAAACGACTCATATATAGTAAGTCAAATTCGTCTAAAATTTGAAGTTTCGTAAATATGTTAGTGGATTTGAACAAGGTTTTTCCTTTACAACATAAAAAAAAGAAATCATAAATAAATAGATTTAATTAATCTTAATAAACTAACCTTAGTAATAAAATAGTAACCCCAAATACCAATTACAAATTAATACCAATAAAGTTAGCTTTGCTTTCTTATTGAAAAAAAAATAATAATAATAATAATTAGCGCTTGTAAAATAAGCTTCTTGCTTTTCGTAAATAATCAGTCATAACATTGTCTACACTAAAAGAAAGCACCAAAGAAAGGTAAAAAAATATTTCTTATTTCTTTTATTTTATTTATTTCATATAAAATATTTATAAGACATTTGTTAAAATAATTGTTTTGTTTTTTTTTCTCTCCTCATTTTAAGTGTAATGTTTTAATTTTTTGTTAACATTGTATGTTGATTATATTTGTTAAATTTAAAAACATTTTGTAATTCCGTTGTAAAAGATTCTGATTCTAATCTCTATTGTAAAAATATTCATTTTTATGATCAACGTTCCTTCTAATTTTGTCATAATTGGGTCTATTCTGGATTCATATTTTATGTTATGTTATGTTAAATTTTATATAAAATACTATTTTTCGTTAAATTGCTGTTCTACAACGCAATTTTCTGTTATGTTGTGTTATTTTCTTACGTTACACAGGGTAAACTTAAAATGATCTAAATACAGTATTTTATTACCATTATACCATATACCTTCTTGAAGCAGAATGATTAATAATGAACCGATTATGTAAATAATATCTTTGTGTCTGTCTGTCATCATGAAAATATTTTAATACTCGCCTAAAAGTATGCAACTTTTTAATTTTCTGATACAAACATTTTCGAAACACATTAGAATTTCTGACATGGTAGACAATTTTATAATTCTTCTTCTTCTACTATACTATTAAAAAGAAGTGCAACTGCTTTCCAGTGTATTTTTCCTAAATAAATGTTTTCAGATTTTCGTCTACTCATCCTTTTTATTAATTCTATTTAACTTGAAATTTTTCACGCCACATTATATCAAAACGTAATATCCAGAAATAATAATTCTAATACTTTCCTACCAAACCAACTTTATCACACAATCTTATCCAAAGTTAAAATCAATTGAATATTTTATAGCATTTTGATCCTTGCCAATCAATTACGTTTTCATCTCGAAGATTATTCTTGAAATGTTGCATAAAAGTTTTAAAATATGATAGGCAGATACAAATTATGACGGGGCAGAAGGCAATTTGTTAGGAACGTTGCTTGTGATTAAAAAACATTTGCTATCTGGATAACCAAAACTTTAATTTTCTTCTTCTAGAATTTAATGAGATCAATATTTACGGACCGTTCCCCCGTGTATTCACCTCACAACTTTTTTTCAATCGATCCCCATCATATTTTTTCAGAATTTTAGAAATCAATTCTTCAAATCTTCTATGAGACAACTCGGTTTGGAAAATTGTGTAAAAAGTTCTTGAATAGTTTGCTCTATACCAGACAATTTTCAGCAACAATCCAAATGATATTTTATTTATAAAGATCTCCTTTAACGTTATTTTATATTTTATAGTAAATAGTGTAATATTTATACTGTAAAAAAAATGGGAATAATGTTTTTTGAAACGTTCCATTTGACTTAATATATCTTTAAAAGAATTCATTTCTATCCGTTCAACAGTTATCTCCTGGACGTGAATGTTCAGATACAGATATGGAACCACAGGCATCACAAAGTCAAGATTGTGAACCTACGCCACCATTACAACGGCATAATTCTACAAATTTTTATTTACCACCAATTGAAAATACACAAGGTAATATTGCAGGTGTTGTTGGCAATAGTAATAATGGTGGAGAATCACCAAGACACATGAGAATGTATCATCCAAGACATAGTCCGCATGCTCGTCAAAGGTGATTTTTTTTTTTTGTATATAACAGAAATTAATTAAATATAATGTGTTTAATTGTTTTACATTTATTAGAGGACTTGAACCAACAAGAGGTTATAATCCGGACATTTTATCACCAGATCATCCTAGTCAAAGTATAGGTCAAATCAATGGACAACGTAGTACTACATCCGCTACGCCAACAATGCAACAACGAATAAAAGCATTAGGAGTTGCTACACCATTGGCAATGGCTAGCCCAGTTAGAAGGTTTGTTTTTCATTTTATTTATATTTTATATCTTTTCTTTTTTAATTTTGATAGAAATTCTAAGTTACAACATTTCTTTACTAAAAATTATTATAAATTATGAATTTTTACCCATTTGCCATTTTATATTTTATTTCTTGTTGATTTTTTTTTTTGTTTCCTGAATGAAAAATGATTAATGGTGGAAAACCAGATGGACATAGCTGGGAATTTCTTCGATTGAAATTTTCCTTTTGCGGTAAATACTCATAAAGAAAAAGGAATCATTAAAATTTATATTGTTTTTCTTTTAATTTTTATATGGTGATTTTGTAAGTGTCATCTTCCCATATTTAAATTTCCATAATTTTGAGCTATTTTTAGTGAACTTTATAAGTAATTATACAAAACAAAAAAAAACATAAAAGTTTAGTATTAATGTTGTTGTTATTAATGAATGTGCGCATTTGTTTAGAAAAGTTTTTATATTATGTGTAAAGCTAGCTATATAGGAAGTGAAAATTTACTTCTGCCAAAATGATTTCCTTCTGCAGGACCCGTACCTTTCCTTAAATCCTGGCGATAATCCATGGACATTTTACCCTACGTACAGCCAACAAAGACGCCAAGTTTATCTAAAATCGGGTAATACGTTTCTCAGTTATCTGAACTATAATTTATGAAGATAATATGGAACGAAACTTCGGAAATCGTTTCATTTCATACAAAAAATATGAATTTAATGCTGATATTCTAACAAATTGTGTGACAGCCATAACAGACTCTATTTCTGCAGTTCATCTAAAGCAGATATTTCATGTTCAAACTCCAATTTTTCTTACATATTTTCATCTATCAGCTTCAAAAGACTATTATTTGCCAAAGACTTGACTTGAATTTCCAAATGAACTCTAGAACGACATTTCGCATGTCCCATCATAACTTTTAAATGCACCGAATCCAGATAATTAGAGTTGATTCGATAATGCATAATTTGATGACTATTATAAACCCATTATGCAATTACCCGGGTAATTCAGTAATCGAAAAATTAATTAAATTCTCGAGTATCCAGGTACTCTACATTGGAGTCTTATTTTGAGTTTCGTTTCCCATGAACGTTTGTTCATCAACGAATGAAATGTTTTGTGGTTAAAGAAATACTTAGTTTGAGTATCTTATATTTTCTCGCTATTATTAAATGGCTTACAACTAGTTCTGTAAATATTTGATGAATTTTCAATACATTTAAATATATAATAGATTATTAGCAATAAATTCCTTTTTAATTTTGAATTTATGCTTCGAAATTTTTGCTTATTTTGTATTTTTTTTTTTTTTGTGAGAATACAATTTTGCGTAGATTTAGATGTAATACAATTAAAAGGCAAAGAAGCTATTGTTCCATTTTGCGATCAAACCTATAGGTTCAAAAATCTTGACAGCCTTTCTACACAATAAACATGTTATTGCTCAAAATGTTTAATTTCATTTTTATTGAAATTATCTTACATACTTGTTAAAAATTGTTAATAAAAATATCAATTTTGTTAGATCAAATCCGGGTACACCAACTCAACCAAGACGACCAGATTTTATTGGCGTTGGTATAAATCAACAACAACAGCAATCGGGGTCACAAATTTATTATGAATTCCCATCAGGTCTTCCGCCTCAACATCCCCAAGCGCCAACAATTCAACAACAACAGCAAATGCCAACAATGATGCAGCATCACAATGGCATTCCAGCTAGGGGTATGATGGTACCAACAAATCAATATGGTAGCCCGCAGAGGCGATTCTTGTCGGAAGGTGAATTAGTCAGACAGGGCGGAAATGAATTATCATATGCTAGAACAAATAATACAGTCGATAATATAAGAGAATTAGCTGGTAGCCCACAACGTGGCGTATATATGTGGAAAGATACATCACCTGGATTTGCAAATGGAAATGGGACAGGTGGTGTTGTAGCACCAATAGGAAATCATCATCCATCACAATTTATGACAGGACAACAACATCCAATGATGTTGAATGCTCCACGAGCATCTACTAATATGGTGCCAGCACAAATAGATTATCAACAGCAATATCATCGTTCGAATCCAACAAGTCCTACAATTGTAACACAACAACAACA
This sequence comes from Xylophagus ater, assembly GCA_963422695.1. Taxonomy (NCBI): domain Eukaryota; kingdom Metazoa; phylum Arthropoda; class Insecta; order Diptera; family Xylophagidae; genus Xylophagus; species Xylophagus ater. The sequence continues at coordinate 1,996,853 of OY730478.1, forward strand.
GCAAATAACATCACAGCCATATATGATGCGTTATGGCAACAGTATAAATACTAGTGCACAGTCTCAACAAAATCAATTAGTTGGTAGCAATTCTATTGTTGGTACGAGTACTAGTAGCAGCAGTGGTTATCAACCGGCACTTCGTGGTGGAGTACCTGTTTTTCCACCATTACCACAAACATCACATCCATCGCCACAAATTAAACGAAAACAAACACCAACACGTCCAATATCATTTGTACGAGCTTTGGAAATGACTGATTCAATGGAAATGCAATCAATTGATCAACAGCAACAACAACAACAACAACAACAACAATCTAGAAATAATGGGCTCAATAGCGGCTCCAGTATATTAGGAGGGACCGTTAGTGGTGGTAATAATAGTAATATTGTTGTACCCAATAGTAATAATCAATTAGTTAATCAACAACAACAACAACAACAACAGCAACAACAGCGTTCGACAACACCGACACCAGATCGAGCTAGTGTTTATGATATGAATTATGAAATTTCTGTATAACCTTCTCCCAGGCAAGTACCCTCTTTCTCCCTTTTTGTGTCCTATTATTCTTAAGTATAAATCTTATCATATATTAAAAAAAATTAATATATGATAAAAAAAAGAAAAGAAGAAAAAAAAAAACAAATATTTATATCTAAATAGTTTTTTATACCAAAATTAAATTAATTAAATTTTATATAATTTAATTAACAAAAACATTTCAATTTCCTCAAATTAAAATAAATAAAAGAGAAAAAAAAAAAAAATTGTAAAAATATATCATTATTGTTGTCATAAGCCTTTTTCAAAGAATTTTTTTAATTTTTTTAATTTTTTTTTAATTTTTTTTTTATTGATAAATTATGTAATTTGTTTGTTTTTTATGTCTACTTGACTGATTTGTTAACTTGTTTTATTTTGAGGTGTGAAAAAGTTTGCTCTTATTTGTATAAATTTAGGAACTTTTTTTTATTTTATTTTTTTTTGGGGGGGGGGGAGCAATATTGCAGAACTACAAATTTTTAGGCAGTATTTTTAACATTAATTTTGATTATAAAATATGCAAATTTTGTACTAGATTGATATAAATTAGAATCATATTTATTTTATTCTAATTTTTTTTTTTTTATATGTGAAGTATGAACGATTTTTTCTTCTGCAAAATCAAAAATCAAATTGATTGCATTTTTTTGGTGCATTTACACACACACGCATGTAAATTCTTATTTTTGTTTCTTAATCTATATATGTTCTAGTACCTTCCAATTCAAACATCTTTTACTTTTATTTTTTATATGTTAAAATAGATAATTAATAAAAGAAAAAAAACGTAATATTTATTAAATCTGAGAGAAAAAAAAAGAAGAAAAAAATTTGTTACAAATAATGAAAGAAAAAAGAAAAAAACTGTTATAGTTTGATTGTCCATTAGTATAGGAGGGAGGAGTGTATTTTTAGTGTACCTACTGTGTGGAAAGTCTACGTAAAATTCCGCAGGTTTTTTTTTTTTTTTTCAGTACAATAAATGCAGCCAATTGCACATTTCTTTTTAGTTTTTTTTTTTTTTTTTTAAGAGATAACAGCAAATTACATTTAAGTTTAAAAATTGTACATTTTTTTATTTTGTTTGAAAATTATTTTTTTAAAACAATGCAATTTCTATAACTGAAAATTAAAAAAAAAAATAAAAAATAAACAAACATTAATTTAATTAAATTAAATTAAAATTATTAATACAAAATAAAAAAAAAAAATTTTTTTTAATATGAAAAAAAAAAAAAATAAACAAAGAAAATTAATTTTTAATATTAAGTAGATAGCATTTTAAATTATAAATAAATATATATATATATTTAATTAAAATAAAAAATTACAAAATACATGCATTCAAAATTTTTAATTAGTTAATTAATTATAATTGAATAAGTGTTTTTTGGTCCAACATTTGTCATGCAAAAGAGAACAGGAAGGAGAATTAAATTTTTTTTGTTATTTAATTTAAGAAAGAAAGCAAATTAAAATATATATATTAGTAAATTATTTTGTTTACATTTTGTAACAGAATATTGTTGCTTTTATAGTTTTTCATCATTTATTTTAAAAACTCTTTAACACACACAATTTTATTTTAGATAATTTTATAAAAAACATTTATTTAAAATATCATCGGCCTAATCAATAAAATCTAAGATGTTTCATCAGACGGCCCCAACATATCTGATCTTGGTGACGTTTTAAGTCTCAGTGCATGAAAATTGGGGAATGATTATAGATGGCTATGTCACCATACATGTTGGCCTATGTTGGAATATCTGAAAGGTATTTGCCTAATACATCAAATTTGGTAAATAATAAAGCTCAGAATTTGCGGAGGATTTGAATATCATGAAACATTTCTTCTAAATTAGTTAAATTTTTCACTGAATTTTTCCGGAAAAGATATGTTTTTTTTCACGTTCTTGCTACAACGTGATTTACAAAATCTTTCATAATGTGAAGCCACAAACTTACAGAGCAACTCAACAGGGTTTATTTCATCCTCGATTTTTAGTTGGCTAGCATAATTTTTAATGCATTATAATTTTTAGCTGGGCATTTTATGTCCAGACTTTTCGTTTGTGCAAAAATACCATTGATGAAGAAGCAACTAAATTTGTTGCCATATATTATTGCAACGGAAAATGTATTATGGTAGACAAAAATTCAATAAAGACGAAAACGAATATAATCGCAATAAAGTTTTTGTACTAATTTATGTCCAACTGAAAGAAATTTCAATTTTGTGAGTCTCCAAAATACTTTTGATAATCTGTAACTATGTTCATTTGTCTGTTTGTTTGTTCCCAATTGACTCGAAAACTACTGAACCTATTTTAATAAAATTTGGTACAATTTAGAGTATAGGGTACTTGGATTTTTCATATATGGAATATATAGAAAAACATCAAAAATTCGGTCAATAATAAACGGATTTTCATGTAAGTTGGGATATACATTCTGAATAGGGCAATTGAAAAGATATAATATGTTTCCACTGGGTGGGTGGTTCCGGAGGGCCAAAATAGAAAAATATCAATAATTCGATCAAATTGAAATTGAATTTACTTTCATATTCTCTAGGAATAATAAAGTCGTGGGTTCACCTGCTAGTTTTGAAATAAGTCATATGAAGTCGTGAATAAATTATTTACTTTTTTGAAAACTTTTGGTTGTTTTTCTTTCTCAACAAAACATACTAAAGGAAGTTTTGGTTTCTAAGGCTTTTCATCATGATGTTAGTCAGAAGTTCAAATGTGTACAAATAAATCAAAAAATAACAAAAAAAAAGTGTAATATTTGATTTTTATATAAAAAAATTGATGGTTTTCAAATTCTCTTCATTAATTCCATTCAAATGAATACCATCTTTTTCAATTATTAAATGTTTAATAATCCAAATATTTTCATTTATTTATTTGATTTAAAATTTCATTCATAATAAAAAGAAAAATTTGCAATGTGATATACTTTTTCCATATATAAAAAAATAAACACAACAAAAAAGAAAAGAAAATCTTTCATTTTCCAAAATGTTTTTATCTTGTGCCAAGAAGCTTTTTTTCTTTGTAAATAAAAACCTTTATATGTTTTCTTTCTTTTTCTTTTTTTTTTCTTTTAATTGTAACAAAAAAACATATTTTTAAAATTAGATTAAATAAACGACAATTTGTAAATATATAAAAAAAAGAAATCAAAAAAATCAAAATGTTATTTCATAATCGACATTTTTTAATTGTTTAATGTTGTTTAAACGTAAATAAAAAAAAATATATAATAACACTGTAATAACTAACAAAATATTTGAATAAAATAAATCTTTGTATAAGAAAAAGAAAAGGAACAAATTTCAGTATTTTTTGATTAAAAATTAAATCAAAAAAAAAATGGAAAAAATAGGAGGAAAACACAAAAAATTTAAAAACTTATATAAAATAATAAAAGATTTTTAAGAATTATTTTCTTGTTTAATAATAATTTTAATTATAGTTTTGTGAAAATTTAATTAATTACACAAAGTTTTAAATTTAAAAAAACAAAGAAAAATACATATTTAGTATAATTTTTCAGAGAGTCGAATCGAAATTTTTTTTTCGTTTCGGTTTACGGCAAGGGTGTCCCCAACCTTTTTGTTTCCCTGGGCCGCATTGGAAGAAGACATGGTGTTTTGGGCCACAAGTATATTACTACGTATAAATCCATATCATAAAATGAATGTGATACCTGGAATTGAAGTTGAGAAACTAAACCGTCAATATCTTATACGATTGACGAGCTTGCAATTCTCAAGCTGTTCTCAATGTGTTCATCCAACATGTTGGTTCTAATTTTACACTTAGGATGTTTCATTCTTCACTTAAGCCACCCAGGTGACAACAGAATAGTGTAGCTGAGCGAGCAACGCAAACAGAAAAAGAATTTGCTACATAACGAAAGAACTTTTTGTTCTGGTACTGTTTCTTTTGTTAGTCACTTGGCAGCAAACACACAAATCATTCCTCAGAGAAATAGACATGCTTCAGTAATTTTGAATATTTTCGGGCCGCATTGATACTTGCCTTGGGCCGCGAGTTGGACAGCCTTGGTTTACGGTTTCGTTCTTCAAGTTTTTTCTAGTTCGAATTACATTCTGTGATTCATAATTTCATAGGGAAATAGAAATCAAATATTATATAATTCATAAATAGAATCACAAAGAAAATAAACTCAGTTCTTCACTTGTATTTCGTTCAGACATCATTTTCGGTCTGCAAACAATTTATCTTGTTATTGGTATTTGTAAGAAATACTCTATGTGTTATAGAAATCCATGCATTTCTAATTTTTTTTTTTAGAAATACTAGCAATGAATTAAATTTCTTTGCAGAAATAAAATGTGATCAAGAAGAATTCCTTTTTGAATTTTATGCTTCTTGACAATGAAATGAAAGTCATGATATTACGATAAAATAAAGACTTTACGTGTTTTTTGAAGAACGAAATAATAACGAAAATAACCGAAATAAAGATTTCGCTTCGGTTACGATTACGATTATTGATTTTTCAAATTTTTCGGTTCGGTTACGGTTACGGTTTCGTTAAAAATTTCAGTTCATTTAGGTTTTTATTGTTCAGGTTCCGTTTCGATTCTCTGATATTTTTATTTTTATTTTTAATATTAGATCTGTGAGTGGTTTAAAAATGGAATTTAGTAATTAATAAAAATTAATTAGATATAATAAATATTTATCATAAGGCGAATTTAATCGATATAAACAATTCTACATACAAGCTAGAACGACACGATTTTTAAGCAGCTCAAGATATTATTTATTAATAATAATTTAATTAATTTGTCGTACACAAGATTTTGAGAAAACTAATTTTTAAATTACTTCATCCTTAAAGTTGTTATACCCGGCCCAAATCCTTATATCAATATTCAACAGCCCCAAGTTGTTCAAGTTGTGTTGAAGCCAAATTGGTTATATAAAATGCACTGCAATGTAAATTCTTTCATTCAAATCTTAATTTTTGCTTATATAAATTTTTTTTTCTGTTACCGAAAACAGTTCTGTTTGGCAAATGTCCTGTTTGTAGATCAGAATCACTCAAGTCGTTGGATTCAATTCAATTCTTAAATAGTTCAACATCACCAAAGTGGGTCGAAATGTTGCCTTTTTTATGTTTTTAATTACTCAATAAATATTGCATTGATAACATTTTTAATTTGATATGCCTCCCATAAAGTAATAAATATAATTTGAATTCATCAATCCTTTAAAATAAAAAAAAAATTAAATGTTTTATGTATCTTTTGTACAAAAAATTTATTACTTTTTTAAACGCTTAGTTATTAATATTTACAAAATTTATTAGTAACAAATTTTAATAATGTAAATACATGTAAAACAGATTTTCATAATTAATTAAGTATGTATATTTTTTTCCTTGGTGGTTTTCTTTGTTGTTTTATATCTTTATGTTTTTATTTATTCCATTTCAGATGTTTTTTTTTTTCATTTTTCTGAAATAATGTTTTAAATTAATTGTAAAAGAAAAGAAAAAAACAAACAAAATTGATATGCATTTAATGTGAAACGAAAAGTTTCGAGTAATTTGTTGTAAATACTTCATTTAAATAAAAAATTTAAAATAATATCAAAATAGACGAAATGAAAAATACAACAATTTTACATGAATTTCTAAATATTTAATTTAGTTTTTCTTTCATTTAAAATGTTTTTTATCCAATTAATAGTTGAAAATATAGAAAAAAGATGGCTCTACACATTCGTTGCAAAAAAAAAATCCCACATACATTCGCCTAAATATATGCAATTTGAAGAACGTGTCATAAATTATTGGACAAATGGAAAAAAAAAATATAAATAAAATTGGACGTTTTTGAAATAACCACAAAACACACAAAAATTTAATTATTTTATTTTCAAGTATTGATAGGTTCTCAACAAAATTTCGAAAAAAAAAAAACAAAACTAAAACGATAAATATTATTATTAATAAATTATTTCAAATTTGAAAATAAATTTTCAATATTTGATATTGAGAAAAAATTACTTTCAAATTTTCTAACAGATGTCGCTTTCAGATTCTGCGCAAAACGTCAAATTAGATTATTTATAGCACGTGTTTCCGCGAAAAATAATGTTTTTTGTTTGTGTAAGATTTTAGTGAATTTTTGGAAAATTAGCAGTGCGGAAGTGTTCTTCTACACGTTTGATCGGTATTCAATTTGAACAAACTAAATTAATAGTAGAAAAATGTTGGAAAATAAATGTGTACGATTCGGTTTCTATTTGTTTTGTACAATGATTATATCGGAAATTGCTTATAATATATTATTTAAAAAGAAAATTAAACGTTTTTCTGGTGAATTAAATAAAGTTATATTCACGAATAATTTGACGCAAATTTGTTGTAACGATAATCATACAATTAATTGTAATAATAAATTCTGTTTTCAAAGAAATATTTCGGAAATTGTGAATTTACTTAATAATGCAATTTATACAATTGATTTGTCGATGTACATTTTTACGTCTGTAGATTTATGTGAGGCTATTTTACGTGCCCAAAAACGTGGTATTAAAATTCGTGCGATATGTGATGAAACAATGACATCTTCTACTGGATCACAATTTTTAAGATTGAGTGAAGCAGGTAAATATAAATTTTAATTTTATGAATAAAAGTTTCTGAAAAAATGTGTTAAAACGTGATTTTTTTCATTCATGATTGGAATTAGTCGCTTTTTAACGGGATATAACCTAGAATATCTTATTTGTTTAAGAAACAAATATTAACAATTGTCTATTAGGGATGCCGATCTCAGATCGATATTTTCAATAATCGATTTTTTTTGTAGGAAGAAAATATCGATTTTGGAGTACCCGATTTTATAGTAAATTGTTTTTTTTTTGTTCATCTCTAACAATCTAAAATTCAAACAGGCCTATTCTGACGTTGTGACAGATTTTTAGTTATAACAAATTTGTTACAGTCAAATCTCCTATAACGTGGTGCTTTTACCATGCGGGGAGCGAAAATTACGACAGCTCTCCTATAACGCGGTCTTCTTATAACGCGTTTTTCCTACAAGAACATTCCAACAACTCATATGGCTTGAACATTTTATCTTATTGATGTGTTAAATTTTTGTAGTCGACATTTATGAGGTTTTCCCCTGTTTATCATCTCCAGTTATCAGGGAATTTCCCTAAAAATGAGCAAACAATTAAGCATTGCTCTCTTTTAATTTATTCTAAGATAAGAGATTGCAGTTTTTTTATAGATCTGAATGAGTCTGATTTATGTAAAATTTATTTATTTCTGAGATTCTATATAACTCGGGGAGACGAAAGTTTGTGGGGCAATTTTTTTTAACTACAGAAATAGGCGATAATGTGTTAAATTTCGTTGGAATTGATCAAAGGACACCGGAGAAATAAATATTTAGTTGTGTAGGAAAAAAATGAATTAACAGTTTAGAAATTAATGTATGTACATTAAATTCTCAATTTTTCTTCTCAACCATCAATATAGTAGCATGCAGGCGAAAATTAAATTCGAATTAATTTAGTTTTCATCCTAAATGTAGGCAATTTTTGGAAATTTTAATTTTAATTTTTAGAAGTTATTTTAATTTAAGATTGAAAATTTCTTTGGATTCTTTTTTGCAGATGTTTCAACACTATTTCAATCAAATGGTACTGGAATGTTAATGCATCATAAATTTTGCATAATTGATGGACCCAAGTCAATTAAAACACAATCCATTGTGAGGCAGAAACACAAGGAAAACAATAGTGTTATCCCGAACACTGGAGTGCTATTAAATGGATCTATGAATTGGACATTTCAGGTAAAATATATTCCGTCTTTTTTTACTTTTATAAAACTTTAATATAAATAAAATGAAGATCATAATTCAAAGTAAACTCATAAATTACAAAGATAGTTTAAAATTGCGATTTAAAATCTACTCTTTCTTTTGTTTTTTTATTCACTCTCAATTTCAGGCACTATCTGGTAATTGGGACAATATAATTATCACATCAAATACAAGTTTAATTAGTCAATTCGAAGATGAATTTGAACGAATGTGGTGCGATTTTAAAGACCCAAAAAATGGATAAAACAATTTAAGATTCAAGTAAGTAACATAAATAAAAGAAGAAAATTAGATTTTAATTGGATAAAATTATTAAAAATCTTAACTGTTTATGTATTTTCAAAATAAAAATTCTTTATCTTAATAATAATGAGTTACTGAATAGATAAAACACTCGTATAACGTTGTAGATTGGTGATATTCACAAAAAAAAACCATGTTAGATAAGGGAAAACGCTGTTATCATACAAGAGTTTCAGATTAGGCATTTGACCAAGCTTATTCTAACGAAATTTTAACATGTAATACGAATCTTATCTGCATTTTTATCTTCATTATAATCTCTTCAAAATAAATGTCATCCAACATCAATCCTCTTTCTTTTCTTTCGAATGCATTCAATTTTTCTCATAGATCTTATTATCTTTTCAAAATGATGTTCATTATAATTGTGAATGGAAAAAGAGAGAGTAGATATTTCTTTTTATCAATAATCCCACAAGCCTTATGTACAATTTTCAATATTTATATATCAATCACATCTTAAAATTGCAGCTTGCAAAATTTTAGCATCAAGAATTGTTCTTATTCAATATTGCTTTATTTTTTTTTTTTTGAATTCGGAAATCACAATATTCATATCCTAATGCAGGTAAATGTATCTTTAGTTTTTTCTTCTTCTCAAAAGTTATCAAACAAAAAAATGTTCCCTAATTCTGATCTGAGTTTTTCTGTGAATCGAAATACTTTTCCATTTTATACCATTTACCTGCATTTCCCTGTTAAAAAGGTACATCGAATCTTATGGTTTCTTACAATTCTAAGAAATTTTCCATTTTTTCTTTCCGGATCAAAAGATTTAAACCGATTCATTTGAAATTTGTATAGCCTTGTGCTATTTAAAGATTTTTGAAAAAAAGCGACATTTACTAATTGCAGAATTGAATCGGTGATGAAGGTAGTAAGTAAAGATCAGATAAAAAAGTATTGAGAATTGAAAATATACTAGGATTCTATATTCTTGGAGTTTCTATACAAATATATTTAGTGAAGATAGTTTTTTTTTTTTTTTTGGAAAAAGCAGGCAAATCGATGCCAAAGGCATTTAAAACGAAATGACACAAAAAAATGTCGATTTATTTGCCCAAAATCTTAGTAAAACGTTCTTTCGTTGCATGAAAAATCTTTTTAAAATGCTTAGAAAATGTTTCAAACTGTGTGGCAGGAATGTTTTTATGATTCTAATTTAGTGCGAAACACTTAGAGAAATTTCTATACATCTGTTCAAAACATTTAACTTCTAAAAATGTATCTAAAAAGAACTCTAAAATTATGAGAATTCAGTTCCAGTTCTTTTCGTTCTATTATGTTGTTCAATTTTTCCAGAAAATTGCTGCAAAACGAAGTTTTCATCTTGATATCCTGTTTTATTGTTTTCGTCCTTTTTCATACTATTTGATAATGGGTTTTCATCATTTGAATCCTGATACAAGATTTCATAAAAATTGCTTGAAAATGTGCCTCAGCCAAAAACGATTTCCTTACGTAAGAAGACCAGTATCCTTCCTTAGATCGTGGCGAAAAACAACAGAGAAATAACAGATAAACACAAAAAATCGAACTTTTGTTCGTCGGCAGTTATCCGAAAATATTAGTTAAATCGAACTTATTTTTTGATAGAATGGTTTTCATGTGGAAAAACCTGGTTGTACCAATTTTCGCTCAAATCCCTCCAAAAATATGACCGCAATCTTGCCTACCACAAACGGTCAGACATTGGATAAAAATGATTGCAAATGATTTAGAATCATCTAAAACTTGGAGATCATGATTCCAGGAACTTATATCATACTAATATTATAAAGAGAAAAGGTTTGTATGGATGTTTGACACGAATAAACTCAAAAACTACTGGACCGATTTTAAAAATTCTTTCACCATTAGAATGCTACATTATCCCTGAGTAACAAAGGCTATATTTATTACTAGAAGAAATTAGGGATCCCTACTAAAACTTAAATAATATAATCTATAGAAATATTATAAAGAGGAAAGATTTGTTCCGCATACATCTGTACCCAATGATCCTCACATTCATATCTGTCACGTCTAATATTCTCTGTAGTCTAACTTCATGCACAAAGACCCTTCTAATGTTTAAAAAATAAATCTGCACCCGTGCGAAACCGGGACGGGCCGCTAGTACTTTATATAGAAGTTAAAAATAATATTTGTTTAGGCTTGAAAAACAATTTAATCAGTGGTCAAAATATTGAGGTCTAAATTTTATTATTTTTCTTAAAGGAAACATTTGAAATATTTAGATGGCTAAGGTTTTGGGATAGTTTTTCCTCTCGTAGAAATGCCCTTTTCCTTTAAAGTTCAATTGAAACAGTGCAAGAGCTCCAATAAATATATATTCCGTGTAGTTCCCTACAAATTTTTTAAAACGCCAAAAAAGGATTCCCCAAACAGAATCCGTTATACTATATTTTAATATAGAAATATGTAGGTGCATAAATATATTACAATACTAATAATAAAATGATATCAAAACTTTGAATTTCTTTGGCATGAATACAAGTTGTAAATTGTTGTTTACCTCTCGAATTAAATATTATTTGGCGCTCGTTTTTATTTAATACAATTTCCAATACATTTTGGCGGCTAGTGCGTCACTGAATTTTTGTATCAATTTAGTTCCGAGAATTTTCGAGCAAATCTCTCTTGTAAGATAATTCTTCAAATCTTTTACTTTTTACTACCTTTCTCTCTATTTATATATATATAGCATAAACTCTTCTGCTGCTGCCCACAGCCTAAAAAAATGTGTGCTATATTTTGTTTTTATTGCACAGGCCCACAAAAAATGATAAAGAAATTCAATTTGTAAAATATTTAGGCATTTAAAGGCAAAAAAAATTGGTTGATGATGATGATGGCCTGTGATAGAAATGGGACTCCAATGAAAAAAAAAGAAGCAAACAACATTTAAAATTTAATGTTTTTTATTCTTTTTGTTTGAAATTTAATGAAGTTTTGTGGGAAAATGCTTTGAAGAAGAATAGGTCTCCCAATAAAGTATCTCTTGGTCTCGCGTAGGGATCACAATGGGCCCATAATGTGCCTGGTGTTGTACGTATTACCCCTACTCTATCTACCTACCTATTCTTTTTATTAAATTTTGTTTGATCTTTCTAGAATTTGCTTAACTTTAGAGGCTTTTGATAACGAACTTACATTTCTTTTCAAAATTCTATTTCAAATCTGTGAAAAAAACTACAAAACTTTATGTTCAAGTTATTTTGGAATCAATTTCTTAAGAAGCAAATTGCTTAGAACAGAATGTGGGTATTTTTGTTTTAGTGTTTTCAATATTTAGGATGACAAGAAATCGTTTGTGTACCTCTGAGGAATATGTTTTGCCATGAGTGAGTAACTGAATACCAACCAGTTTACTGATATGTATTATAATATTAATGCTTCACTAGCTTTACTTAAACATACTTACTAAATTGAAGCCTATATTCTAAATTTCATTAAAATCAGACAATTCGTTTTGGAATCGTTGTGTCTATTTTTGGGTAACAAAAATCTTGTATCCTTGGTCTTTCTCGATATGAAAAAGGTTCCGTATATCAGACAATAATGACGTGTTAATTGACACGGCGTGAAAACAGCAAAATAAATATTTTACCTGAAAGTTAAAAAAGAGTGAAACAAGTTTAATAGAAAATACATTAGAAACATGTTTCTTGGAATAATTATTTCTTTTTTTTTTTTTTTTTTTGATTACGATGGGATTAAGATTGTCACCATACATGCGAACCTTTTTTTGATATGGAGAAAGCATTGCCTTGGTGTACTACCTACCATAGGGTATGGACTTTTACGATTTTTACCTTCAATTAGATTTCCACATTACTAATATGATAGAAAAATTTTCTTAATCCGAAAAGTACAATAAATTTTTGGCGGGAAATTCAATAACAATTAATTTCTAATTAGTATTTCTTATATAATTTCAAATTACGTTCGTTTTTCTTATAAAATCGAATTTATCAAAATTGATAACTCCACGTGTAAACAGAGACTCATGTTGTTATCATCATTTTCAAATTACTTTATCAAAAAAAAAATTCAAATTTTCGTACTCATATTCGTATCCACAGCAGAACTTCGATGTGGCGGTGGCGGCGGCGGCGTCCTATTATCAAACACGAGCTCAAAAAACTGTAATAATAAAAAATACCACATATATAATAATTAGAGTGGGAAAAAGTCACCAGCAAAAAATTATCATATCAAAAAAAAAAAAAAAGCACACACGCAGTAGACCTTGAGCGATTAGCCAATTTCTAACTTTAAAATTTTTTTTCTTTCTGCGTTTTTGATTACATGTTATACTTTCTCTTCGCTGCCCCCCACCCACCCCCTTCGCCACACATTATTTGTGGTCCGCGGTCTTATAAACTACAAAAATCGTGCGAATAAAATTTATAAGATGTACCTATTTTTAAATTTTCTTATAATAACTGCTTCCCCTCGACTATAAAAAAAAATGAATTAAAAAAAAAAAAAAACTCATCGACGCATGTTTTCATATTTCTGTCACTTTCATTGTCAATCGCGTGATAAGAAATCGTCATTTTTTTTTTTCTTCAAATGTAGGTGAGATATATTTTTTTGTTTTTTTTTTTTGCCAATTTTCGCGGTTTTGATCATTAATTATTGATAATTTTTTTTCTTTCAAGATGCTGTTTTGTTAAACTTACGATTTTACGAATGTGATAATTTATTACAGGTGATTTACTATGCCCAGTTCTCCCCTTCACAATAATTCCATTTTTTTTTTTTTTATCAATTGTGTTCCATTCTTATTCTTCCAAAAATAAATAAAAAAATAAAGACCCCAAAATAAAACCTTGCACAGGGAAACATAAAAATCTAGTTTTAAATTCCGGAATGCTTTGCTATTTAAATTTTGTCACACGTGTAACACATTCTCATAAGGACAAGAGACCATAAACTTTCTGTTTTTGTGAGCATAGTATAAAAATTCGCTCAAAAACTTACACGCATCCTTTACACACACACACACACACACACACACACGCATCTAAAGATATATACTTTATGTTTATTTACTTCAAATTCGCCACGTTTTTATAGATACGTGTGTAGTAAAAAAAAGAGAAAAAAACAAAAGATTTACTAGAAAAATGGAGGTAAAAAATAAAAAACGTGAATACGATAAAATATTTGTTATGCGTATGCCCCACCTCCCCCCTTAAATGCAGCAATCATCAAACATGATAAAATTCATTTTAGGCGAAGTTGTGAAAAAATTTTTGATAAGAAAAGTAAATAGAAAATGTTTGCAAGTTTTTTTTTTTTTTTTTCATTTGGATATTTTTAGCATGTGTGCGTGCGTAGAAAATAAAAGAAAGAGGTGGAAATATTTTTTTTTGCTCATTAAAAAGTAGTGCCTAAAGATTTTCCGATTTTTAAATAATTCCATATTGTAAAAATGATAAAAAAAAATTTCTAATTTTTTATATTTATTAAAAAGTGTAACTAAATTTCGGTTTCATAGCATATTTATAAAGAAATTTTATAATTGAAATTATGGAACCGGTAACGCCTAAAGCGAGATAGAAGAATTCATGAAAACGAGGCGGCGGCGGCGGCGAGACGTGAGAATTTTTATGCCAACGTTTTTATTCCAACATTCCTGCAAAAAAAAATTTTTTTTGTGTATGTATGTATATATAAAAACACATTCACACATAAAAAGAATAGTATATAAAAAGTCGCGCGTGGCATGGCAGTGACGTTCCTTATATACCAGCGTTTGTTTTAATATCATCTTCTTTTTAGATTTTTGGATTTTTTGGAGACTAATTTGATTTTTAAAATACACTTCAGTCAATATCCCACAAAAACAAATGAATTTAAATCTAGATTTAATATCTATTCATCTAAAATACTTTTTTGCCTTTTTTTTCCCCCCAAAAATGATGTGGAATTTAAAAAATTCAAACACCGGTTTTTAATTTTTTTTTTTCGTTTTTTTTTAGTCTGGCTCTGTGCTGTCAATGATGAGAATACATTTGACCAAAAAAAATAGTAAAAAGTAGAATTTTTACCAAAGAGTTTAGTATTAGTGAAGTAAATAATAAAAATAATATAATAAATGAAATAGTGTTAGTGTAAATAAATATTTAAAAAAAAAAAAAAAAAAAAGTGATTATTTCTGGAAACACGGAATACATAAAGAAAGCCGAAAAATGAATATTAAAATGTCGAACGGAGTTGGAGTAATAAATGAAAATATACGTAGTAGTAAAAAAAAAAAAAACAAAAAATTTCCATGCTTGCCGGTTGCAGCACTACTTGTTTGTGAAAGAAGAAAATAGTTTTACTTTTCTTTTTTTTTGGGTGCGTGGTGCGGAGATGAAGAACGGTATTTGATGAAATGAAACGTCCTATATGTATATGCATATAGGAGGGTAGTGTATATAGAAGCTCTAATGTGTGTATGTAGTGATGTGATGATAATTTTCCTGTTTTTTTTTTTTTTATAGGAATTTGAATAGATTTGGTTCAGTCGGCATTTCTTTTCGTCAGTCGCTTTTCAGACCACGAGCAAAGCGTACGTGTTGCTTTTTTGAACTCTTATAAATTCTAAGCAATATTGTGTTCTTCTGTGCAAAAGAAAACAAAAAAAAGAAAAAGAATATTTTTTTTTTGTGTGGTGTGAATAAAATAAAGTGCATTTTTTTTTTCCTAGAAATTATTTTCATAATAGAAAATAATTAAAAAAAAATTTTGTGTTTTCAAAAGAAAAAAAAAAGGAGTTTTATTTTAAATTTTACTACAAAAGTGAAAAGGTTTATTATATAAAAAAAACAACAGAAAAAAAAAAACACCAAATAATAAAAAAAAAAACGGATTTTTTTCTAATTTTTTTTTTTAATTTAAATTTTTTTATTGTTAAAAAGTTTTTCAAGTAAATTTTTTCTTTGATTATTTTGCTGTGGGTGGTGTCATGCCTGCACCAGTTTACAATAATAATAAAAACAACAATTATAAACAAATAAATAAGAAACGATTTATAAAACGTAATAATTTGAATAAAAGTTTATCATTGGATAATAATAATTATTGTATTGAAAAAGTTCCAATAACAAAAAAAAATTACAAATATTTCACAAATAGAACGAATTTCTTTATTATTGATATTATTAAATATAAACAAAAACAAATTATTAATAAATTAATAAAATCAATAAAAAATAAAATAAAACAGAAAATATTTTGAAAAGTGTGTAAAATTTGGAAAAAAAAAGAAATATTTGAATTTTAAAAAAAAAGTTTTCTTTTTACAAAAAGTGAATTTTTTGTGTTCTTGCAAAAAACAAGAAGAAGAAGAAGAAAATCGTAACAAAAGTGCTATTTTTTTTTTTGGCTCGGTTTTTTTTTTATTTGAATTTTTGAACGAGTTTTCATTTATTTAAAAAAAAAAAAAAAGACACTCGGAAAAGGTTAATAATTTTAGCAGCCAGTGCAGTTTTTTTTTTTATTATTATAAAATCTGGATTTTTCGAATTAAATTTGGATCTTTTGTGTTTTTTTTTCTTTTTTTCTTTATAACTTTTGGGAGTTTTCTTCAATAGCTGGACTATTTTTCAGGTGAGTTGTGATTTTTATTTGAATTAAATTTAATATTTTGTGAAACGTAAAAAAAATTCTCAGAAATATTCTCGCTCGACAATTATTGTATTTCGGCCAAAAGAAAAAAAAAAAAATACTAAAAAAATACCCCAGCCGGCAAAAACATTTGAATCATGATTTCTTTCGATGACGAAATTCTTTTTCCCGGTAACTTCTAAATTCACACACACACGCATATAAATTCACTCATACATTCATATTGCCGGTGTAAATTTTCTGTTTCTCGCTCTTTCGATATGGATACAGAGAAATCGTTGTCAAATTACCTCTTTTTTTTTTTTTTTCTTTTTTTTTGGTCAAGGGAATGAAGGCTTTTTTTTTTTTTTTTAAATTTTATTATAATTACATATTTTCCTTGTTATGTACGTTGACTTGAAAAAAAAAAAAACAAAAAAAAAAATTAAGGCGGTGGCAAAATTTGCAAACATTAAAATTAAAAAAAAGACTTTTAAATTTTATTACATTTGACATGCATTTCAATCAATACATATGCATAAAAACAATGCGGCAAATAAATCTATATATATATACGTATGCAATATATATTTATACTAATAAAGATTGTAGGAAATGATAAGGGGAAGAGAGAGA
Source organism: Xylophagus ater (assembly GCA_963422695.1). Taxonomy (NCBI): domain Eukaryota; kingdom Metazoa; phylum Arthropoda; class Insecta; order Diptera; family Xylophagidae; genus Xylophagus; species Xylophagus ater. The sequence goes on from OY730478.1 coordinate 2,013,838, forward strand.
GAAATAAAATTTATAGTATTTTTTTTTCCCATATTAATAATAACAATAATAAAAAACCGGCCGGCGATAGCAGACGACGACGATTGCTGCTGACTAGAAATGGGTATGCTGCCATGCTGTCGCTTTGTCGTCGTCGTCGTCGGCGCTTACAGTGAGTAAAACAACTCGTAAAAAAAAATGCATTAAAGAAAAAAAAATACAACCGCATATTTTTACACAACGTGGCAAAAAAAAATTTTGCTCATTCATTTATTCAAAAAAAAAAAAAATTCAAAATGGATGCAATTTTATTCCGTTTACTATTTTAGATATTTATGTGTGCAGATCGACGATAATTTGATTAGCATATTTTTTTTTAATTCATAATTTTCTTTTAAAATTTAAAATTGATGACGTTGAATATCTTGTTTCGAAATACATACCCCACCACCACCACCACCCCATTAAAAAGATGCAATTAAGTTGCAATTGTATTTTTTTTGGCGCGGCATGTAATGCGAGACTAAAAAAAAAAAAAGCCTAATTACTAAATATTTCAACGGTTTATGAAATTCGAAATTATTTTATATTTACGCATTTATTTTTAGTTTTTTTTTTTTTTTTTTGGGTAGTTCAATAGAAATTTTACAATCTCTGGTGTATATGGACGACACAATAGTGTAAATGGTCATGTGGTGGAGCTTAAGATTTGTCCTGCTGCTTGTAGTATAGTAAGGCGCTCAATGAAACCGGTGTTCGTTCCATTGGTGTGGTGTGTAGTGGATACGTGCGCGGGATGGGAACTTAAACGTCTCTCAAACACCGTATTTTGTTGTTGTTGTGTCGTGTTCTAGTCTCTCTAAAAAAGGAGGTCAATAATTTTTTTTTTAACATTCATTTTCAACATTTTCCCTGGTTGACTGATTAGATACAATTATTTATTTATTTATTATTTTTTTTAATGTTGCATTCTCTCCATCCTTCTCTCTTATCTTTTTCCATAATCATTGTTGGGCGGGCGGCTTTTTAGTTATGAGATTTGTAATAAATAAAAACGTAAGCAGTTGTATGAGTCTTGAGAATAATTGGCTATTGTAAGTAATTTCGAAATATACTTTTTTTTTCTCTGATAAATTATGAATTTTACAATATATGTAAAATAAGTCACGATATGTGATATGATGTCGTCTAGTAAAATGTGTGATTTTCAATTTTCCCATGCAAGCAAAAAAACAAAAAAAAAAAAAACGAATGGAAAATAAAAGCGGGAAAAAGGTTAAGAGTAATTTTTTTTTTAATGCAAAATGTTTTTTTACTTGTTATAATTGTATTTATCACTTTTTATATGGCCTTATGGTAGGTAGTAGGTAGGTGGGGTATGTATAGTTTGGTCACTACATTTGTAACACATTGGAGAAGGGTTTCCAAGGTCTATAGATATGTAGAGAATCAAAAGATATGTCAATTTAACTCAAAAACGTGTTCTCCGATTTTGATGAAATTTACAATGTAAGTTCGTTATTCATTAACTCGATTTGGTATTCCATTTCAGTAAAATCGAGCAAGAGGGAGCGAAGTTATATACAAAAAACCAGGGTGATTAAAAAGTTTTGTCGTTTTTTTTAAAGGTTTTTCAGATTTAAAATGAAAGTTTGTTGGGCAATTTTCTTTTTTAACACGTTGACTGCCACGCCAATTTTCAGAAATCTGGCTTAAAATGACAATTTGATTTAAGCAAGCCAGCATTGATTTTTTGTTCTTTTCCCAGAAGCCCTCTATCGATATATTAGCACTGATATATTCCGAGTTTAATCGCAGCTGCACAAAAATAGCAAGGACGAGATAACTCGTAGTTGGCGTCCTAGAAAAGAACGCAATCTACGAGTTATCTCGTAGTCGGCAGTCAACGTATTAAATTATTTCCATACGTTGATTACATATTTGAATAATATTTGTCTATAGTAACTGCTAATTAAAGAAAATTTTAAACAGAGGAAACAAAGTTTTGACCATTTTTCTGTTTCATTTTTGTATCAAAAAATCGGATATAGGCCGATTTTCAGTTACTATTTGTTTTTTTTTTTTTTTTTTACTTAATATCATAAATGCTATCAAAACAGTTACCCCGGAATTAGTCAGCGCTAGATATTCTCATCAAGAGAAGAATTTGTTTTCACCCAATATAGATTTTTGTATGCGTGTATGTTTACGTGTGTTCGCATTCATAATGGACCTAAGTGGGTGGATTTTTAAAATATATGCTTTCGTTGCCAAAAATAACAAAAAAAAGAAGAAAAAACCATATGTTTAATGTGAAACTCAAGATTTCCATTTAGAGATCGTAAATTTTGAATTGAATATTTTGCATTCATATGAATCACATTTCCTTAGAAAAGAAATAGCAATAGAAGCACCCAAGGAGTATTATTTAGTAAATCCGAATTGTATGACGTGTTGTGAATTTTGTTTTGAAATATTATGTACAAGAAAAACAACCATTCAGCATCAGTCACGTTTCATGGGAATCACCTAATAATTTTTTTTTTTTTTTTGTATTCAAATTCCGTACATTTATTCATTTCAATGGAATGGAACTCTTGAGGAAAAACCAATTGTCAAATATTTATTTATTTTTCTTATTAATTAATTTTAATTTTATAAATAAATTTCGTAACATTTTTCAATTAACTTACATATTTTTTTCCTTTCTTATTTTTTTTCCAGGTGAAGGAAAAAAGTGTGGAAAATTCAGAATTTATAATTTTTATTTCGGTATATATTGATTGTGATAGAAATAAAAATTTGTGATAATAATTATTAAATAAAAGAAAATTATCGGTTAAGAAAAGAAACAACAGAATATTGTTATTTTTTGCACAAAGAGAAAGAAATCAAAAAAACCCACAAAAATGTCATATTTAATAAATTCACCATCACCTCTGGGAATTAGTCCTTTTGATCAAGAGGATGATTTTTATGACAGTTTATTTAGTCGAGATTTTGCATTATTAACAACAGAACCATCCGAGTTCGTAATAAATCCAGATGATGAAATGTTACGTTCAATACATAAAGATTGTAAATTAATTGAATCATCTGGATCAGCATCACCATCTGATATGAGTGAAACATCTGAATCATCATTGGAAGCATTCAAATATGAAATAAGAAATCATGATTGTATGTGGTCTGGTCGATGTAATGATAATGATAATAATAATATTATAAATGATATATTATTTAATGAATTAGAACCAAATCTTTGGACAACAACAAATACAACTAATACAATGAATGTACAACAGCAACAACAGAATAATAACAAAAATAATATTATAAACAATAAACAACAAAATAGTAAATTGTTAACATCAATGATATCACCAAAATTAGTAACACCACAAATGACATTTTTTGGTACAACAATGACAAATCAACAACAACAGCAACAGCAACAAATACAATTACAAAATATTCCACCAGGAACATCGTTACTATTAAATTCACGTTTAAATCAACAAAAACAAAAAATCAATAATAATAATAAATTGATAATATCCGAAAATTTTAATAACAGCAGCAGCAGCAGCATAAACAACAAAGATAATAATATTCGACCAGATACACCTTTAAGTTTGGATGATGATCCGCCAACATTTAAACATTCTGTTGATTTGGCTGCATGCATAATGGGTTCAAATAATATTTGTCTTGAGAATGTATCGGATGCTGATAAAATAATAATTCGTAAATTAAAAGAACAATTAGAAGATACAACAACAGAAAAAATTGATATACATAAAATATTACCAGGTACTGCTGGTAGTAATAAATCAAGATCATTAACAGAAGTTCTTAATGCAATTGGTAGTGTTGAAAATGGAGGAATTAATAATAATGATGATATAATGATGGCTGGTGGTGACAGTGGTGAATCCGATACTGAAGATGATGAAGATTTCGATGATGATTTAATAGATGATGATGATTTACTAATTAAAAATAGTTCGACACCATTCACCTGCAATATACCGCCACCAAGACAAAATATTTACTCAAATACGCACAGTGATCATAGTTATACACGTTTAAAAAATGGAGGTGTTAATGTCATAGGATTGGGATTGGAAACACCATCAGATTCAGGTTAGTACCATTTCTTCTCGATTTATTTTTAAGGATAAAATTGTATAAACTTTCCCTTACTTACCTACTCACGAGTAAAGTTAAGAAAATTCCATGTTAGTAAGAAAAACAAATACATTTATATAAAAGAAAAAAAGAATTTCTCCCAGATCTCTTCTCCTTGATTCAAAAATAATATTTTTTGTGCCTGTGTTTTTATTCTCAAGAAAAAAGGAAAAACAATTTAAAACAAGACGACTACCAATAACGGCTTTCCCGCCATACCCATATTTATTATATATATAGTAATACAAAAGGCAAACTCCTTTGAAGGGCCTTGAACCTGCACTAACATTAGCAATAGCATGTATGGTGGTTGGGAACATTTTACGTTCTTCTTTCAAGAAAAAAATCGATTCAAACACGCGCTTCTTTTCAGTATATTTCCTTTTTTATTATATTTTCCTGACATTTAGAGTCGCAAACACATTTTTCTTCTCTACACACACAAAAATTGTTTGTTATTCCCATAAGGCTCCTCCAAAATCATCATGGGGGAAACCAGACGAGAAAGAATCCCTTTTTTTTGCGTATCACTGATAATCATTACCAATTCTTCTCTACTACTTGTATAACGAAAAATTGGTATCATAAGCTTTTTATTAAACAGTTTGTGATAATAATTTCTAATCAAAATATTTGGCTGTCACAAAATATATATTCTTAAGAGCCTCGCCCTTACTATTTTTTTTTATCAGTGGTATTTTTTTTTTATTGTCGTCTGCTACTTTTAAACTCTGGAAATACGACACCAAAAATTGCCGCAGTATAAACAGCATAATTTGGTTCCTCGAGTCTTTCTCAGTTTAATATTTTAGCAATCATGGCATGGCCACTACAGTAAATATATATAAATAGGGAAATATATACAGGATAGAAAATTTTCTCCAGGTTCTATATATATATTTATTTATTTCTAGACTGGAGTATAAACTATAAAATTTTATGTTTTTTGCACAAATGACGTCATTAGGCGAGGCCCACCGCAATCAAGAAATGTTGATCTTGCGCAATATTTTATTATCATAAAACGAGTATATTTACTTACTCTGTGTATATAGAGTAGAGATATATGCAATGCATTTAGCGGGAAAAGATATTACATGGGAAAGAAGGGTGGTGGTGGTGAATGAAAATTGTATGCAAAAGGAATAAGTAAATTGTTTTATTGCGTTGTGTATAGTATGTAATAGCGGCTGCTATGGCAATATATGATGAAGTACCTTTTTTAAATATTAGGTGTGTGAATTATTTCACGTTTATTTAATAACTATACAATACTTTGTGATTTCATTCAAAATATGTTCCATCTGAAGCTACAACCTTCGCCGCCACTTTTTCAAGTAATTTACGAATTCCGCGCTGCATGAATTGTTTGTCTTTCGAGGCGATATTCAGTTATCGAGGCATTTTTCGCACTCCTTTAAGATTCAGAATGTGTGTGTGTGTGTATTAGCAAGGGCACGTTACATCGACCGAAATAATTGGTAATCAGAAGGAGTAATGTCTGATGAATACAGCGGATGGGCAAGCATTTCCCAGCCAGGCACTTACAACGTTTCCTGGATCGATTTATCAATATGTCGCCTAGCGTTTTCATGTTGCAAAATCACTTTATCGTGTCTACGAGCTCATTCTGATCGCTTTTCTTTCAAAGTGCGATTCAATTCGATCAACTGTTGTCTATAACGATCAGCAGAGACTGTTTCACCGGTTTTCAAAAGTTCATTATAGACCAAACCCTTTCTGGTCCTACCAAATTTTAGAAAATTTCTTTAAATTTCTTCTACAAAATACCCTAATAAGTTTTTGGAATCTTGGAAACAATGATGGTGGTTGGTACAACACCACATTCTGTTATTCCAAAGAAATGGTATAAAAGAAGCATTTAGTATTCTAACTTTTTCTGCTGGGTTTTATCGGTGGTCCTGATCTATAGTTCGATAGTTCTCGATCTCTATAAGTACAGTTAATGGGACTAGAGCGTAGAACCCTCAGAATCATTGTGGGTATTATGACAGGACATTGCTCCTTAAACGAACACATGTGGAAAATAGAGGTGGCCGGAAGTCCGTTATGTGGAGCCTATCTGGAAGAAAATGAATCAGCTGAACATTTTTTGTGTGAATGCCCGGCCTTTTCTAGAACCAGACTTGCTACACTGGGTGCGTGCACCCTCAGTAAGAAGGCGCTAGCAAACTTGGACCTAACTACGGTGCTAACCTTCATTAGAAGAACAAACCGGTTCGGGGAAGAGACCTAACCTCTCAACCAACCTTTTTAGGAGGATGCACAATGGGCCAGTTAGGCCTACGTGCTAAGGTCTGCAACTGTGCGGACCCCTCCAATACAATACAATACAATACAATAAGTACAGGATGCATTTTTAAAGAAAGATCAGGATTTCTCGAAATAGTAACCGTCTTCTTTATTTTAAAGTATTTCATAACAACAAACAATAATGGTGGAGCCAAACATTTTTATTCTAGTAATTTCGTAATTTTTGTTAATTACTCTTTTGAAATTGTATTTTTCTCCATCTTTTTTTTTTTCATTAATTCTTCTTTGTGTTTTAGTGTTAGATGAATTTAGAGAGAATGACTTAATTCAAATTTTGTTTTTGTTTTTTTTTTTTTTATTACATTTAAAGTGTATTTTTGGGGCTAGTTGTTGTGTCGGCAAAAAAAAAAAAAGAAAGAAACCAACGTAGAAAAAAAAAAATTGAGTGTCAGTGAATTTTTCGCGTTATTAAAACAACGGGTAGTGTAATAAACTTTTTGAAGGCCAAGGTGAAAATTGGTCATAGTAAAAAGAACGCGCTGCGAAAAAAAAAAATTTACTCATAATTTGGTTTGTTTCTTCTTCGTCTTCGTCTTCTTCTTCTTCAAACAACTTGTAATAATATTTTCTCTTTCAAACAAAGTTTTTTTTTTTTTTTGTTTTATATATTTTATTTATTTTTTTTTTTTGATTAGTTTTTGTATATCAGTTTTTTTTTTTTTTTTTACTCATATACAAAAAAATTACCCCAAAATAATTATAAATGTTTGTACTCCTCTGATTCTTCACCTTGAAATTTCCAATTGTGTACAATGTTGATGATGGCGGTGTGTTGTGTTGTGTTGTTTTTATTTTGCAGATACCTTTCGATTCTTCTATTTGACGCCGAGTCTCTAACACCCCATATAGCAGCAGTAGCACCACCGACAATGATATTACGGTGACTATACGTCGACTCCGTACATTAAAATACACACAGTCAATGGAGGCACGTGTAGTGTGCCGGTTTCTTTTTTCAAGGTCATACAGTTTGATGATCTTCTTTTTTGTCGAAACTGATTTTGAAAATACCTACTCTTATTTTTGTGTGTGTGTGTGTGTGTATGTGCGCGAGACACACCCGAACTCTGTTTAGGGTAAAATATCTAAAAAAAAGAGAGTTTTTCTTTTCTTCTATATACTAGTCGGTTTTTTTTTTTTTTTATTAGGGGTTGCAAAATACCATAATATATAAAGTTAATTTTTTTTTCCCCCGTAATTTTTCCTGTATATATGATGTTAGGGAAACGATGGGTTGTGGGTTGAGGGTTGGTGGATGTTTTTCTTTTTTTTTTTTTTTATCTTTAATAAATGGGATAAATACTTTCTTTTCTTTTCGAGAAAAAAAATAAAATCGAAATTGTAGTCTACTGTTTTTTTTTTCTCCTCCTCCTACTACCTTATACTACAGACAGACTATTTTGGGATGAGCAAAAGCCTGACTGACTGACTGTGTAAAAGGGAATATTGAAGGATAGGGTGAGATATATGGATTGCGTTGTTGTATGTTTGAAATGGTTCAAAGTTTTTATACTGTAGTTTTATCTTTTCTTTTTTTTGGGTTATAAAAAGGTATAATGGTTTTTTTTTGGGTATATTAAAAAAGACTAGACGGATATTTATAAAAATTATGTTTTATTATATATCTCTTAGTATACATAAATAATAGTAGTTTTAATTGATTTAAAAAGTCATTTTATAATTACTCGATCGTAAATTGTAATTACACAACCAAAAAACAATTTAAAAAAAAAAAAAAAATTTTTTTTATTTATTTTTTTCATGATAAAACGAAATAGCAAACCAATTTCTTGTTATCATTTTTATCATCAGCTGTGTTAGTGATAAGAAAAGTTTGTTTTTTCGGCGATGTGATACCACCGTACTCTATTTTTTTTTAATTAAACAAAAATTGTTTTTATATTACTTTGTAAAAAAAAAAAAAATTTCTAAAATGTTTGTAACTAAAAAAAAAAAAAACATATAGTAATGTAGAATCGGCCTATAGTCAACATACTACCTTGATCAAAAACAAACCGGAATAGCCACCGTGTGGCGCTCCCATCGTTCCGTTTTGAGTTTTTTTTTTTTTTTTTTTTTTTTTTTGTTAAATTGGTACATCTGTTATTGATATTCCCTCTAAATCTTACCGTCATAGCTTGACATTTGCAAAAGTTACGTAGCCAAGAGTGTTGGCGATTTTTCCATTACTTCCTCTCGGCTGCTGGAACGTTTTCCTTGTAATGGTTTTTTAACTCGATTGAACAGAAAGAAATCACAGGGAGCCAAATCAGGTGAATTCGGTGGCTGTTGGATGATATTTGTTGCATTTTTCGAATTACGAATAATGATGGTGCTATCATGGTGCAAAATCCACGAGTTATCTGCCCACAATTTTGGTCTCTTTCGGTGAATTGCTTCACGCAAACGTTTCAAACCGCCCAAATAATACTCTTTGTTGCCATTCCGGTTGATCTACAAATATTTCAAATTAAATCTGAAAAACCATAAACAGAAAGACGACAAAAGTTTATAGTCACCATGGTTTTTTCTTTATAACTTTACTCCTCGGCTGATTTTAGTAGTACTTCCATAGGCAATAAAATTATATTTCGGCATTCCATCGACATGTCTATATTAGCTAGTTAGTAACATCGTTATTCCGTATCAAATAATCAAATTTAATACTTCAGTATAAAAGCGGCAGTTTATGATTAAAATTTCAATTTCAATTTTAAGTTGAATGGTGGTCGTGTAAAAAACGCACCGCTGAATCAAGTTTATTAAAACGTAATTTCGTTTTTAAACGTGTCACATGTCATACGATTATTGTATTACAATTCATTCATTCATGCTGTTATGAACCGTTTAAGTCAAGGGTGTCCAACCTTTTTGTTTCCCTGGGCCGTATTGGAAGAAGACCATGGTATTTTGGGCCACAAGTATATTACTATGTATAAATCCGTGTCATAAAATGAATGGGATACTTGGCATTGAAGTTGAGAAACTAAACCGTCAATAACTGGTTCAATTGACGTGGTTGCAATTCCCAGGCAGTTCTCTCTACACTTAGTATGTTTCATTCTTCACTTAATCCACTAGGTGACAAACAACAGAACAGTGTAGCTGAGCGAGCAACGCTGACATAAAAAGAGAATTTACTACATAACGAAAGAGCTTTCTGTTCTGGTCCTGTTTCTGTTGTTTGTCACTTGGTAGCTTTAGCACGAGAGCGCACACAACACACAAATCATTCCTCAGAAAACTGGGACATGCTTCAGTTACTTTGAATATTTTTGGGCCGCATTGATACTTGCTTTGGGCCGAATGCGGGTTGGACAGCCTTGGTTTAAGTCCTGCAATGAAATTCTGTAAAACGAACAAGCGACAATTGATTTTCGTTTTTATATACATTTCGTAACTCAATTTGTCACTTCAAAATGAGAAAATTTGAGATTGATTTGGTAGCCTGTTGTCACTTTCAAATAATGTTTAAGCGATTTTGTTACTTCTGATATTGTCACTTTTGAAAATCATCACCAAAGTGATAGTAATAGTTGACCCTAGTCACTGTTGTGACATATTATTAGGGTTTCTCATTATTCGGTATTTTCGGATTCGACGAATCCGAATCCTTCGTTCTGAAGATTGGCGAATCCTTCGGATTCGTTTAGTTTATAAAATTACACCAAAATCATGCATATCATCATATCAACATTGCCTGTATATATCAATATCACCGAGTTCAAATAACTGCAGTACTGCGTAAAAAGTAATCCTTTAAAAATACTAACGCATTTAGTGAGGTATCAGACAGTCTTGACCGTAGCTTGGTGCAAAAATTTGATGAGACGGAAAAAGCCCTTTCAGAATTCGTTGAGGTTTGTTTTAGGGTTGTAAGGGCGTCATATAATTTTTGGAAATTTGCTGTACGCTTTCCCGATTTTTTGAACATTTTGAATTCCTGTTTCAATTGCAATATATTGGCTCTATAATCTGCTTGCTCTTGAGGAATTCCTTGTTCTTCTGCTGATTTGCCTCTGTTTAAGTTTAACCTCTCATACATTTCTTCTTCCATCTTCAGCTCAGCTTCAGGGATTCAATTTTGATCGTCAAGAAAAGTCTCTATAGACGTCACAACGGTAGATGAATAATTTGTTGAGCATTCACTTTCTTCGCGGAACAGTCTACTTAATAGTTCGACCGTCAAGGTGAACGATTGCTTTCTTGGTGTCTTTTTGGAATATTTCAGGCAATTTAACAAATGCATTAAGTGTTGATCCATTCTTTCTTTTACTCGTTTCGACATAGTATCAAAAAGTTCTTTACTGAATTCGTTTTACATCATATCCAGTTTTTCAAGCACTTAAAATATTCGTGGATTCGGTACATTATCAGCGAATCCCGAATCCGAATATATAGCAAAGATTCGACGAATCCGAATCCGAAGGATTCGAAAAGAGAAACCCTACATATTATTTTCTAATTCCTTTTTTGGGAACAGAACCATTTTTTTTTTTAATATAAATTTCTTAATACTTTTAACAATATTGGATGCGGACACGGTTTTATATAATATCGAATTAATTTGAAGAAAAAAAGTAATATAAATTTTTGTCACCTTGTGATGTGAAAATTCAAGACGTAAATTCCCCAAAAAAAAAGTCTAAAGTACAATTTTTATAACGCAAAAAATAATTGCGTATAAAATTGAAATTTTCTCATCACGAAAATTTGCTCGCGCGTAGTCTCAGATTTTAATGTGGTTCCTCTTGATAAAAAATATTTTTATTATATTTCAAGAGATGATGATCTTAAGGCGCATCCAAACCGCGGAGCAATGAATGATGTTTCCAAGCGCCGTCACGAATCGTCATACAAAATTCTTACTCCTCCTGGGGATGGACATTTCGCAAAGAACGTGTTTTATGAAACTCTTGTGCCCGCTCGTTCGTTTGGTTTGGACACATCTTTAAATATTGTTTTAACAAAATTTGATATATATTTTTATAATCAATGAAGGAGGAGGAGGAATTTATTAAACGCAAATTTGTGTCGAAATTCTCTCATTTTAAATAAAGAAGAGATACGCATAGTGATAGAAGAACATTTGCCTTGTTTTCTTTTTTTTTTTTTTTTGTAGTTATGGGGTTTATTATATTCTTCTAGTATATTTATGCAAAAAACCCCCAACAGATCCATTATTACCATATCTGACTGGTTTTTATTCATTTCCAGTTGTAAAATATAAGTTTTTTTTTTCTCATACGTCAACAATGTGTGGGAATTTTTTTTTTCTTCTTTTTTTTTTTTTTCCGCTCGTGATAATGAATGACCACACGTGAATGAATATTGAAAGTGATAATCTTTTCTTACTTTGTATATATACGCGGCGGTGTGTGAGTTGATTTAGTATTTTATATATTTAGGCATTTAGTGTGTGATATTGGAGCTTGGTTTTTTTTTTTTTTTTTTTATTACGAAATACGCACAAAATTAACAAAACCCTGTAAAATTTTCCTCCAAATATGTGTTGTTGGTATTTTTAATACATATTTTTAATTTAATTAGTTTTTTGAATATTTTGTATGAATCTTCTTTTAAATATGGGTCTAGGTCAAGAGCTGAGAAGGAAATTTGAATATGAATTACTTTAAATTTATGTATTCCAAATATATTAGGTTTGATACGATCGGGGGGACAACATCAACATGGCAGACAGCCCCGTCGAAAATCGAAAGTTATTTTAATTTTTGAAAGCAAGCCCTCTTGGCTTGTTTTTTTTTTTTTTAGTTAGGTAGTATCCTTCTATTCCTTTTTGGGTAGATGTGAACTCACTAACCTAGCAAGATCGATTGCCTAATGTTGTACCCTCAGGGAAACAGGAACGGATTGAAGAACAGAATTTTTTTTTCTTTCAAACCAGACTAATAGGAGCTATAGGATTGGAATCTGTGATCACAAATGGTCAATGTGTGTTATCTATTGAGCCATTGAAGATTTCGTTTCAATAAAGAAACTATGCAGGAGAAATGATCACTATTTTAATATCTTCTCGTTCTTTTATTTCAAAATAAGTCAAGCTTTCCCAGTTTTGGAGATTTTAATTAACGTTGTTCAACCAATAAAATAATAATAACTTAAATCGGTTTCATCTTATACTAACTAGAGGCAACTAGTTAATAGTACAAGCTGTATACATGAATACCCTATGTGTGCCTCTGTCAGCCCACATAAGATAGGAAAATTAATATCTCTCTGTACTTATGGTCTTTTCTTATATCGATTTTAGTATTAAATTTAAGCGCGAAGTTAAACTGTAAAAACCGGCTAACTAAAGCCATATAGTTAAGGTGTGATGATATGCATTTCCATTTCATTCAATTAAAATAAATTTTCACTTCAGAGGTAGATAAAGATTTATGTTTCAAACAAAACCTTTATTTGGAGTTTACAAGAATATATTATTTTTTTTAAATTACTTTCTTCTTCTTTTGTTGGAATAGTATTTTTTTTTTTTTTTTTGCATTGGCAATTATTCGACGCAACTTACTACGACTTTTTTTTTTTTTTATTTTATTTCTTAAAGTTTATCGGTTTTAGGAAACGTGTCTTTTAACGATGTGTATAATAATATTTTAAATGCTTGATTATTTATATACTAATGGCGGTTACTACGATGATTTTGCGCCTAATTTTGTTTAGTTCACATGAATTTTTTTTTAGTTGCTATGCGGAAAGAATTTAGATATAATTGTATTTTTTGCGTTAAGTGACAAAGTGGTGGGAATAAACGAGTCATCGTCACTATTTTACTACTACTACTGCTAGTACTACTACTACTACTACTATTACTATTAATTATACTATACTTAAATATAATTTAACAAGTTGAACGGTGAGAATAAAAACCGATGAAAAAGTATATCAGAAATAGAAATAGACTTAGCTGGAATCATTTATTTTTAATATTTTTTTCTTGTTTCATATTACATAGAATTTTTCTACATTTTCCGTCTACATTTTTAAAAGAATTTTTTTTACACGATATTTCTTAATTTTATTTTTGTGTTCTATATAAAAATAAATAAACGACCAACTCGTTTAAAAAATATATATATATATATTTTTTTTCTTAAACATTTCGAAAATTTCTAATTTTTATTTATAGAAGAAGAAAAAAAAAAAACGAAAGAATGTTTTTAAAAATACTAAATTTTTTTCTTTTTCTTAAATTTTACAGATGAAGAAATTGATGTCGTTTCAATTGGTGATAAAAAATTACCAACAAATCCATCTGATAAAGATAGACGAGCAATTCAAACACGTGTAGCTAAAAAGATCTCAGCAAGAATAGTTAAAACACCAAATGGTATTAAAACAATACCACCGCGACGTCGTTGTTCATATGAACCATCAACATTAATTGCAAAAAATAAATCTAAAATGAATTCAACATCAACATCATCATATTATGGTTCAATTTCATCATCAGCAGCGTCTACACCACCACCAAGTTCTTTAAATTATCGTAAAAGTTTATCATCATCATCTTCAATATCATCATCATCATCATCATCGTCATCAACATCATCAAAATCATCCTCTTCTTCTTCCTCGACAAATAAATACACAACAAACAATAATTCACGAAAACGTTCATATGCTTCAAGTAAAGATGACTATGTACCAACAACATCCACATCATCATCAGCAGCAAAACGACATCGTGGTAAAAAACAAAAGACTACTACCCTTAAAAAGCATATGGGTATGAATGAAGCTGATACTATACAAAAACGTAATTTACATAATAATATGGAACGTCAAAGACGGATAGGATTGAAGAATTTATTTGAAGCACTTAAAAGACAAATACCAAATCTTAGAGATAAAGAGCGTGCACCTAAGGTAATTATATTAAGAGAAGCAGCACAAATATGTAAACAACAAATAACTGATGAGGCGATATTAAGCGAAATGAAACAGACATTAAAATTACAAATGCAAAAGAATCAAGCGTTATTAGCTAAATTGAATATGGAAACACTACAACATAACAAACAAAGATCAAGATCAATAGAATAACAACAACAACAAGAAGAAGAAGAAAAGTTGAGGGAAAACCTTTATTAATTAACAATTTAATAAAATCGCATGCCGCGCGCGCGAAGTAATTGTTTCTCCTAAATATTATTAGCGCTGTGTTTTATTCATCGGGGGTCAGCGCCTATTTTGAAAAAAAAAAAAAACGATTTGGGTCTCGAGAAGAAAAAAATTCAACTTTTTCGATAATTTTTTAAATAAATTATGCGTAAATCAAATAAATACTAGTAAATTCTCAAATATTTTTATTGAATAATATTAAAAAATAATTTTTTTCATGAATTTATGAAAGTGATTATGAAATTTAAATCCACATTGTATGGAAAACGATGGCTGCGCCATCTCTTGCAATTTTAAGTTAAATAAATCTATCGGGGTCTCAGGCGCTGAACCTGATAAATATTTGGGGTATGTTGTTGTTGCTTTTACATGTTATGAAGCAAACCCCGATGAATAAAACACAGCTATTAGTAAACCCTTTTTTTTATACAATATATAAATATTTTTTTTTTTTTTTATATCATTAGAATTACATTACTATTATTATTATGATGAAAGAGAGAGAAGGAAGGAAGGTTTTATTTGTTTATTATTTTTTTTTATTAATTCTTAATTCTTTTTATATAAAAAAATAGGCTAGAAATGAAAGAAAGAAAAAAAAAAACCTAGGATATATAAAATAATAATAATTAAAACTAAAACAATTTTGTTTTTCTTTTTTTTTCGTTTATTATTTTTTTTTTTTTTAGTCAGAGGTTCTGATCTCCTCTGTCTGTTTAACTGTCGATGTTTTTTAAGTACTTTTTTTTTATTATTAACTTTAATCAAAGTAACTATTATTATAATTATTACGTTTAACTATTATTCATAATTTTTGAAAGAAAAAAAAAAAAAACACACAAAAGAAAACTATAAAATTAAAAATTTTCTTTTATTATTGTAGATTTTTCTTTAAAAATCTTTATCAAAAAAAAAAACACTATTTGTTAACGCGTTTTTTGTTTTATTATTCTAAAATTGAGTTTATATATATATATATAAAAAAAAAGAATATTATTTTCTAGACGTATTTTTTTTTCAAAATGGAGGATGCCAAATCCAGAAATAAAGTTTTTTTTTTTTTTTTAATGTTTACTTTATTTTCTTTTTCTTTTCTTTTTTTTTTTTTAAAGCAATTACTTTTACTATTTTTTTTTGTTTTTTTCTTATTAAGTTTTGTAAAATTATATAAAGCGCAAGTTGGAAAGAAGAAAAAAAGGAAATTAAAAAAATTTGGCATCAAGAAGGGAAATTTTTAATATATATATTATGGTAAATGTAGCGCGAATTGCGGCCGGTGACGGTATTATATTACGGCGTCTCGATTTAAAAACAAAATTTTTTTGTAAATATTATGTAGTTTAGTTAGTCATGAAAAGTGTGTTCAGATGGCTCAAATTATTGTTTTTTGTGAGTACACCAAAAAAGATTAGAAAATTTTTTTCATCATGATGACTAAAGGTCGAAATACATTGGATGCAGTATGTAGTAGTTAGTCATTGATTTGCAGCAGGAATACACATTCAATGGCTACGTTTACACCGAGACTTAAGTGCTTAGGTCGACCTAAATATGACTGTGTAAACACGCTCAAAGTAACTTAGGTTAGGTCACTTAAATTTCAGACTTACCTTAAATTTAAATCGACTTAAGAACTTTTGACAGATAACAGCTGATTTCTTGATATCCAAGTTCTATAAATGGTCACATATGACATTGTTTTAGACTTAGGTCTAGTACGGTGTAAACACGTCTGACCCAAATCTAACTTTTAGTTAGGTGACCTAAAAATTTGTCGGTGTAAACGTAGCCAATGCTGGAAGAAAGATGGTTGAAGAAGTAAAAGAAAATTGATGTTTCACAAAAAAAAAGATGCAAACAAAATTAAAGTTGATTATATTCTGATCATTCATATATGTTTCAAATTGGTTGGTCTCTGCAAATAAAACTGCTGCGAAACGTACTGCAATCTGCAAATGTATTTGGGCAGCCATAAGAGGACAATCGTTCAAGTTATGAAGTAGTCTTACTGCATTCAATGCATTTCGGCTTTAAAAGAGTGAGTGGTGTTTGCAAGTGAACTAGGTCGCAATTTGGTGCATTTACCCTATATATATATATTATTATTTTTTTTTTTTTAAATAAGGTTATATACTGAGTTCCGTTGAATCGTTCTGAATTATATTTTTTTGGAGGCGGCGGCAAGTGTATAGAATAAATGAATTTAATTTTGCATTTCTCGTTTATCTTTTTAATCCAGTTTAAATATGAAGACACCTTTTTATTTTACAACATTTATTATATAACTTTCGAATCTCAAGCAAGCATTTTTTTCTTTTTTTTTTTAGAATTTACTTCAATTATTTTTATGAAGAACATAAATTTGATTTTGATTTTGTTATATGCTTGAAAAAGATCCATAATTCAAATTATAGAAAATATGTCATTATTTGTGATCAATTTTGTTTGAATTGAAAAAAAAAAAAAATTCCTCACAAAATGACAAAATATATGGCAAAAAAGGGTAAAAAGAAAGTTCGTAAATTTTCATTTATATTTTTTTTTTTTCGTTGGCTAACGGGAATTTTAGACAATTCTTACACCCACCCCCACACCCTAAAAAAAAGAGGCATTTGTTAAACGCGATATCAATGGAATCCCAGTAATTTTTAAATAATAATGTGTAAATAATATTAATTTTTTTTTTTGTATTGAAAAAGAAGAACTTTTAATTTTTTAAATGTTAAAATCTTACTATTTTTTTTTTTTTGTTTTAGAGATTAAAAAAAAAAAGAAAATGTCAGAGTGAAAATGAAAAGAAAAAGTTTTCCAATAATTTTGTGCCATATTTAAGATTCATATTTTTTTTTTCTTTTATATTCGCAAAAAACTTTGAATTTCATAATAAAAAAAAAAAAACAATTACAATTTTACTTTTTATATTAAATGAATAAAACTAAGTCTTGACAAATATTTTTATTTTTATTTTTATTTTCCTTTTAAAAATATTTTATTTGAATTTCAGGAAGTTTTTTTCTTTTTTCAAAATTTTTCTAATTTTTTAAATATAGGGTGTTTTTTTTTTTTTTTTTTTTTTTTAAAAGGGTGACCAACTTTAAATTCAAAAAATTAACACAAAAATCTTTTTTTTTTCGAAAAAAATGACTGTGCATATGGCCACCGCGACTGTTCTTGACGAAGCGTATTCTGTCAGTACAATTTTGGGTCACTTTTTCGAACAATGTAGTTCGTATGTCACGAAGAACACGAAAAATGTTAGCCAATTGTTGCTGGTCTATTAGCCTAAACCAATAACTATACGCAAACCCGTAGAAAATAATCGAGAGATGTCAGATCATATCACCTTGGAGGCCAATTTATAGGGCTATTTCTCGAAATCACATTGTCGACAAATCCTGGTTCCAATAAATGGGCAATTTGATTCAACATCGCCATCCAGTTGAAACCAAATCTCGGTAGGATCAATATCATCCACATTTTCAAACAAATATCTATTGATAATGATCGGGTAATGACCTGATTGATCGTAACGCAAGCTTCTGTCTCAGTTTTAAAGAAGTATAGACCAATGATGCCACCAGCGTATAAATCGCATTTTTCTGGATGTAATGAACTGAAAACGATTTTGTGATAAAATAAGTAATATTTTCAAAGTAAATTTCCTCAAATGTGAGTCTCAGATTATACTGAACATAAATACCAAAAAGAGCTCTGAGAATGTGGGTCAATCAGAGCGACAGTTATCGCTGTAGAAAGTTCTATCACGCTTAAAAGAACTCCCTATATAATATTTCAAGGATTTTTTGGGTACAAATGGTCTAATTTAAAACTTGGTTTTTAGTCATTTCTTACATTTTATTAATAACTAGCTCCTGTAACTACTTAAAAACTACTACCAATAATATTTATATTGGTGGCCAAAATATACGTATTAAGTTAATAAACTACTAATCCAGCTATAGGTTAAGTAAGTAGTTTTACATCTGAATTTGCAGCTGTTTTGTATGGATACTAATTGTTCGAGGGCTCACGTATCATAACTTTTTTATTTTGTTCCATTCATAACTCAATCTATTAGAAGTTATTTACTCAAAACATATTAGATTTGAGTACGCATACTCAAAATCTATTGTATAAAAGGACTTAGTACAGCGCTATCGGTTTAGCACATAAATCTAGAGAAATACCAAAAAAAAAACCATTGGATTGAATGACGAGAGAGCACCAACGTTGCTAATGTTATTTAACATTAGGAATATATTTCTCTCTTCTAACCCAAGTTTTAATGCTTCTTATTTACTTATATTTACTTTACGTCATAATTTTAGAGTTTAGAGACAATGCTTTGCCTGGATGTAGGCCATGATGAAGTGTAGGCGTTGGCATACTCACCTAGTTGATTACATATAATATTTATCATCGGGAATGAAAACCTAGTTTATTATAAATAACCAATTTTTTTTTGGAAATTGAATTCATTCAAAAGGCATCAAGAGTTGTTCTATAGTTTTCTAACGACTTTCATACAATTTGTGGTAGATTCAACTGATTTTTATTTTTTCCGAGAGAATAATTTTTTCATTAAACATTATTCTGAATAAATTAAATAACAAAAAGAATAAATAATTCATAATTTCTTCATTAAATATGTCCAATTAAAAATTTTCGAGTCAAATGAATTTTAAAAATAATAATATTAGAATTTAATAACTAATTAAATTAAATTAAACATTTTTTCCCCCTCCATGGTCACGATTTCTCGACATCCAAAAACAATTAAAAGAATAGACCTGAACAGAAAATTAACATCATTTTTTAAGTATTTATATCAGTGTTTCCCAACGTGGGGTCCACGCCCCACAGAGAGGCAATTTGATTGTTAGGGGGGGCAATTCGAAAATGGACATGACACGAGTTTAAATGCAATGCTAGATTTCGGTGCCAAATTTAGTTTCTTAAGTGAACAATTCAAATTTTTAATATTAAAAATTATGTATGTTACATAGGGGGGGGGGGGCATAGGAATTTTAGAAAGGCTAAGGTGGGTCGTGGCACAAAAAAGGTGGCTAAGGTGGGGCGTGGCACAAAAATGGTTGGGAAACACTGATTTATATAAAAGATATGAGATCAAAAATGCAATTAAATATTTAATTATGAATAATTCCTTTTTTTTGTTAGATCTTAAATTAGTGCTAAACATTTTGGAAAAAAAAGAAATATGTCTCCTTATTAGTGTTTGTAAAATATAAAAAACTGTAAATACATGTATTTTTATATTAAACATAGACTTTTTTTTACAACTACTAATAGCGAGATATCTTGTTTGCCGATTGAAAATCAGTGCCACATGATGATGCATGGCCAATGCCTTTTAGATATTTTCATCAGGCCAGCACATAGACGACAATGACGTTTTACCTTCAAGTGTGTGAAAAAGAAAAATAATTACGAAGCACGAATGTTGAAATAAAGAAGCACGTTACTAATGTAATTAGCATTAGAAGCTTGTTTCTCTCTTTTAATCTTCGTGCTTAATAATCATTTCTCGTTTCCACACTCTTGAAGTTAAGACGTCATTGTCATCTACGTGCTGGCCTGATGCAAATATCTAGAAGGCATTGCCATGGCACTCTCTACTGTATGCTTTTTGTTATTATTATTATTTTTGTTTTATTTATGAAACATACTAATTGCATATCGAAAATGAAATTCAATGATTAAAAAATTATTTGAAAACTTTTTCTAAACACATTGAATGTAAATAGAAACATAAAAAAAACTAGTAATAAACAATAAAACAGTAATTAAAAGCTTGAAAATTAGCTAATAAGCTTTTCCCTAGCGATTTTCCTAATATAGAGTACAAAAAATTTAAATATTTTTGATATAAATAATATAAAAAAAAAACAAAAAAAAACAGAAAAGAATTACTCTTCTTTCAGATAATAACAATATTAATCGTTAAGAAAATTATTTGAAAGAATAGAAAACAGTAATAAAGATTATAGCAAAAGCTAAGAAAAATTTATGAGTATAAGTTTGATGAATTTGAAGGAATTACTAATATTAATGTTATTTACAAATATATATTCCTATTTTTGGTTTTACTACGTCTCTGTAAATAGAGGGGCATTGCCTCCAGTAAATATGTATAAAGTCTTATTAAAAATTTCTATTTCGGGTTCTATTAAGGGGCTACATTTTCTTAGAGAACTGAAAACGTCTAAATTCGTATTTCTTTTTCTAAGAAAATATTAATGAAAGAAAATACTAAAAGCTACATTTGTTAAGAGCTTTAAAAAAAGAGGAAATTAATAAAAAATATTGATGAAATTTTTTGTCGAAACTTTGCGCTGTGGGCGGACACTTTCTAATCGTTGAAAGTCAAAAAAAAAAACGGTTTTTTTAATTGAATAATGATTTTTAAAATTGATTTTCCTTCAAAAAATGGCGACAAAACTGAAACACAAAACTGAAATTTCGTAATTGTCGTAATTTTTTCGTAATTATTCAAAAATCAATTTTAAGCTTAATCCTTCTCATTGTATTTTATGAAAATTTGTAAATGATGTATCAAACGGTTTTCGAGATATGATGTCCATCGACTTTGGTAAACAATGTTTTGAGAAAGATTTGTTCAAAGATTCAATAGGGGACTTG
Source organism: Xylophagus ater (assembly GCA_963422695.1). Classification (NCBI taxonomy): domain Eukaryota; kingdom Metazoa; phylum Arthropoda; class Insecta; order Diptera; family Xylophagidae; genus Xylophagus; species Xylophagus ater. Next base: position 2,035,147 of record OY730478.1, read on the forward strand.
GTTCGCTCAGAATTCTATAACTTTGTCACTTCAACCAGTATGTGTTGCGAATTTATGAGAATATATTCTTGAAACTTGAAAGTGTAAAAATATAAAAATTCATTTTAATTCCTAGAGAAATTATAGCCTTTTATAGTTTGAAGTATGATCCTCAAACGTTCGAACTTTTTTAGCTCAGAATTCGATTGATTCGTAAAACTTCGAATTTTTTTTGATTTTTCCTCTACGTGGATGTAACCCCTTAATTAGTTTGAAATCAATTTCTAAATATATTAACTATCAAAAAAACTTTTGTAATTAAATCCTTGTAGACTTTCAGAAATGTGATCCTCTAAGTTTGTCACTCCTGAGTGTAGTGAATTTTTATTCTGAAATTAAGATCTTGATAAAATCGTGTAGAATCTTCAAAGGGAATCATCTTAGAAGATTGTGTAAGGGGTAATATTAATATTACAATAAAGAAATTTTATTAGCTAGGTATTTTCGTTATTTTTAAATAATAGAAAAGATTTTGTCGGAATATGTTTGATAATTACCTATCAGTTAAATACGATTTGTCCGATTTAACCATAAAGAAGGTTTTTCTCTCATTCCGAAGTTAAACTTATTAATTCCTGTATATTTTGTATTTACTTATCAATAACTAGTGTAATAAAATATATATATATTGAACATTAATTAATCAAAATAATAATAATATAAGTAAGATGATAAGAATAGTAATTAGTTGTTAATGCCACGCCAAATATACTATATACAAAACAGTCATTGATATTTTGTTCTGCTTGAATTTAGTTTTGAATTTTAAGTAAATTAGTTTAATGTATATTTTAAGTATAAAAGGAAAAATTTTTAATTATAAAACTGTAGCTGGAACAAATGAATAGGTATAACTGTATATTTGGGAGTTTCAAAGCCGTGAAGAGATTTCATTCATTCAATCTTGTCAAACTTTTTAATTTAAAAAAACAATTAACTCATAGTGTCCTGATTAGTTCGGCATATTGAAACATCTTTAATGTACCGGCAGATGGGTGCCTAGAAAATAAACCTCGTTTTTTACTATGTATATTACTACTTTGTATATAGGTTTTTAGCACCATTGCAAGGCTGTAAATCCATGTTTATGCGTTTATGGTATATTAGTTTTGTCACTACAATTGTAACGCATAGAAATAATTATTGGAGAAGGGTTTCAAGGCTATAGAATCAAAAGTTATATCGATTTATGCATGTCTGCCCCTCTGTTCTTCCGTGTACAAGATAACTCAAAAACGGGTTATCCGATTTTGATGATATTTAAAATGTCAGTTGGTTATTCCTTAACTAGATTTGCTATTGCATTTCAGCAAAATCTAATGGAGAAGAGCGAAGTTTTTAAGCAGAAACCAGGGTGATCAGAAAGTTTCGTCGTTTTTCTATATGGTTTTTCGGATTTAATTGGAAAATTTGTGAAGGAATTTTTTTTAATATAAACAAGTTAACTACGTAAAGAGACGGTACCATGTTAAATTTCAATGAAATCGGTCCAAGGATAGTGGAGAAAATAAGTCTATTCATAAAGTTTCTTTGATGTACTTTAAAAACTAATATACCAATTTGAATACAATTTGGACAAGATATTTATGCTATAAGTGTCTAGGTTCTCTGCGAATTAGAGATTAGAAGAAACACAGTTATAAAGAAAAAACCTTGAAATATTATTAGTTTAGACTGTTTTTCTGTCCCATTTCTGTCATAGGGCATCAATTTTCAGTTATACCATAGATTATTATACCTAGATGTCCAAGCCAAATGAGCAGCGTGATGTTCAATGTTGTTGTTGTAGGTGAACTTAAAGAAGAATGGATGAAAAGAAGTTTAATGTGAAAGAAAGAGAAGAATCTATATTTTACCGGGATATCACTGTACAAAAAGAATCAGTTGAATGCACAGTCGTTGGAAATCTTTATTATTAGTCTATGGTTATACCTTATATGTCTTTTTTTCACAACTACTAATAAGGAGATATCTTGTTTGCAGATTGAAAATCTGTTCCACATGATACTACAAGTTGACAAATTCGAGTGTATTCCATGTTTTAGGTATTCCACGGCAGCAAATATAAAATCTTGAATATGAAACCCAGTTAGTGTGTGTACGTGAAGGGGTTAGGGAATAATTTGAATTTCTGAGTAAGTTTAGAGGATCGCAGTATATTCATTTTTTGATTTTTTGTATTGAATTTTTGTGTACATTGAAATTCTTTATATTTTTTATATTCACGCGTTTTATCTTTTTACTGGAATGAAAAAAATTTCACTATTGTTATTTTAAAGAAATTTTGAAAAATAATTTTCTTTTTTAATTAAATTATTATATTAGAGACAAAAAAAAAACAAGAATCTAATCCTAAATACCGAAATATTTAAATTTTAATTATTAATTATGTAAATAGCTATTTTTGAATTGAACTTTGATTGTTTTTTTTTTATATTTAAATAAAATTTGTTTTCATATTATAATAAAATTAAAAAAAAAATGATTTAGCAAATTATGCAATAAGAAATTGCTTCATGAATTTATTAATAATGTTTTTTTTTCTATTAAACAAAAAAAGATACGCTATTAAGTTTGTTAATCGATGTTTTCAAACAATTTTGAAAATTTAGATTTAGTATGTAAAATTGTACTTAATTGAAAATAATTATTGTGCATTCTTGAAAGGAAAACTAATAAATGCACAAACGGCGAAAATGTTTTGTTGTTTTATTAAAACTTAACATAATTTTCATTGTCTGGTATTAAATGTCCAAAACTGTTAATTCTGGATACGTATTCTGTATGGCGATAGGTGATTGTCGCTTTTCGGCATTCCGTAAGGTAATGATTCTAGGACAGTTCACAGAAAAACAATTCACAGAAAAACAATTCACAGAAAAACAATTCACAGAAAACAATTCACAGAAAAACAATTCACAGAAAAACAATTCACAGAAAAGCAATTCACAGAAAAGTAGTTTACGGAAAAAATTTTTTTTCCGTAAACTACTTTCCTGTGAATTAATTCCTTTAAATCTGCAACACTACTTTTTACCCCAACATTATGTGCATTAGCAGCATGGTTATGATCACTAGTAGTTTCTATAATTTCTCCAGTTCTTTTATTGGTATGAATTCTAATTTTGCATTTCTCCGTGCTATAATAATTATTGTACAACCAATAGCATTTTTCTTTATATTCCTTATCGCGAATAAATTCAAACCCGTCAACACAGTTCATTTTTTTCCGTTACTTCTGTGAATTTTTTCCGAGAATTGTTTTTCTGTGAATTGTTTTTCTGTGAATTGTTTTCTGTGAATTGTTTTTCTGTGAATTGTTTTCTGAAAATTGTTTTTCTGTGAATTGTTTTTCTGTGAATTGATCGGTTACCAATAAATACATTTCCATACAACACAGTATTTTTTTTGATGGACAATTAATTTTCTTATTTTAAACAGAATATTTTCAAAACTGACGGCTACAGTGGCTGAAAAAATTAAGTTGAGGCGAGAACGAAAGCGATCGCCCTACGTAATGCCGAAATATGCGGTGATCACTTTCAAATTGGTCACAGGTGACAATCGCCTGTCGCTGTACAGAATGCCAGTCATGACATTTTATTCGGTCTAATAGTGGAAAAATTTGTAAAGAAAACTTAAAATTTTTTTAGCCAATTTCTTATTTTCTGTTCGATTTTGATTTGTGAAATTCCATCGTAGGACGACGGACGTTTTCAACTAGATAATATCATAAAAGATATTCTTTTAAAGATTTTCTTTAAATCTTAAAAATTCGTCTCAAATTGAGATAAAGATTAACGAAAAGAAGATTTTTTAAAACATTTCAATCACCAATTTGATATGAAATTGTCAAAATCTTTTTTTTTAAGTTCTCGCTTTAAATGGGTGGGCCTATAATTGATTTTTTTTTTTTCAGAAGCTTTGAAATCATTAGAGTAATTATCTTTTCTTTTTTTTTTGTTTTTAAAGAAATTGGATATTTAAGTTGTGTAAACGAAAATAACTATTAATATAAAAATCAAAAGTTTTTCTATATCATTAAAATGTTGGCCTACATTCCTTCAGACTTATAAATATGTTAGTTTTATTTGACTTTTTAAATATTATTTCGACAAAAAAAGACCGAAGGTAAAATTATGTTTGGCTACGTTTTGGTTGATGGATGTTTAATTTAAATTTAATGTCGGAACTATTTCGATTAACGAGGTTTCAGATTTATGAGATTTTACTTTTGGTCAAAATTTATTTTCCAAAATCTAGTTCCATAATTGCGTTAATAAATGTTTGGAATCGAATATTCGATTGAAATTTGTATGTGTTTTTTTTTATGGAAATAGGAATGTCACCGCATGAATATGCTGATATGAGCGTATATGGTTAGTTAGCCTTGTTTTTGGATCAAATTTTGTACCTAATATAAATATATAACAAAGTCAGATAATTAATTTCAGTTGAATTGGACATGGTTTGTCGGCATCATTTGCTTTTACATACTTTTCTGCGGTATCCTCGAGCCTCATGATTCATCAAATTAAATCTGCCTTAACAAAAATATCCAAGAAACCAATGTTCATTACAGTCGGTTAAAAAATTTCTAAAAGTAATGTCTTAGATTTCATAAGCTACCCGCGCTTTTTTTCATCGACGATTACGTTACGGACATCCTCATTTTTGAACAAATATGGACCGATGATGCCGCCAGCCACCAAGCACACCAAACCGTCTATAACCGTCCATTTCTCTGGATGTAACGGTAGCTCTTGATACTCTTCGGGTTGTTCAACAGCCCTAATACGGGAAATTTGCTTATTGATGTATCCTATTTAACCAGAAATGGGACTCTTCGCTAAACAAAATTCAGCGATAAAACAACGCATCATTATTAAGCTGTTCAAAAGCCCATTCACGGAATACACGACGCGAATTAAGGTCTTTTTATGAAATGGCATTCACTACTAAGTCCAACTACAATTTTTTGCCTTCTCAAAACTTTATTCCGATTCTATGGCAAGAAGGTTTAAAGGATCAAGCTTAAATTATTCTTTGTGCATAATGTCAATCCTTAATTTAGTTTTATGGGATTTGTGTACGTCCGTAAGTTTAAATACACTTACTCGAGCATGATAGACAAAGCTGATATGGATTTTATATATTCTGATTAATATTTTAGGAAACCTTTGATTTCTTCTTTGAAATTATAAGACTTAAATTCCGTTTATTGCATTTTATAGAACTGTCTAATAGTACTTAGAATAGAGAAAAATCGTACCTTGTACCTTTTGTAATCTGTATAATTGTTTTTCCTTGTTTTTAAAAGAGAAATTGTTAAATTCATGGAATGGAAAAAGATTTAATGGTAAATCCTAAATAATTTAAACTGCCTGCTTTTCGTCTTTAAAATTATCATGTCTATAAATACGTATACAAGGACGAGTTACAAGGATATGCTATTTCATCGAGAACAATATAAAATTACGATCTTCTTGGAAGGATATTTCATTAGAAGATTTAAAAATAAAAAAATCCCTTGCAATTCTGTACTGCCGAAAAATTCGAAATTCGTAAGAACATTTGAGTTTTCACCTTTGATTTTATCCCTAATGATAACATTCTCTGAAACAAACTTTTTTCTTCTCTCTCATCAAAACACTTAATTTAATCAGAAAAACTCCTAAGAAGCGGGTCTATTAAATCTGCAATATATACACATATACCAGGAAGTAGTAACAGCTGCAGGTAATATATATTTCTTATTATATGACTTATGTTATGTTTAAAGTTCTTCACTTAGATTTTTCCATATGTAAGAAAACAATAGTTTAAAGGATAAGCATACAAAAAACCAGTCTTCGTAGCTTAGTATGTGAAAATGTGTGATCCTGTCAAGTATTCTGTAATGAGTTTTTTTTTTTTTTGTTCTGTAGAAAGATTGCGTCTAGAGGTTGAAATAATAAATTAAATTTTCTTTATTTTTTTCCCTTCCATATGTTTACACCTGCTGTTTAGTTGCATTATAATATGTACCTTGTACCTACAGGTGCTATAGAGAGATCATAAGGAAAATGACACTCTCGAATGTTTCTTAACGATTTCATTAATGAGGGTCATCCATGTGCTTCTTTTAGAATTATTTTAAATGCCTGGACATTTGTATTGTTTTCAATTAAAAAAATGTTATGAAATAAGTTAATCAGATAGACGTCTGGCGTAGTTCCATGTAATTATCCTGATTTTAGATTACAATTCTTTTTGGCTTCAATTGACTAGTCTGTAGGTCTGAGCAATTAGAATTCTATATCTTATCGATTTCCTGTACCATGTTTTCGCACAGATCAAACCAGTGCAAGTAGTGGAATCGTGTAATTCAGGTGGGGCGGGCCATGTTCTGAAACTAATGATTGACAACATTAAAATTTGTAATCCTTAAGCGACATTTTAAAGGTCTAGGAGATTAACTATTTCATTTCTTATCGAAAAAGCAGTGCCATTCCTATACTTTTTCCATTCCACTCGTATGTACCAAAAATAAAGCCTAATAAAGATAAAATTGGATCACAAATACGAGCAAGTTGATAAGTTAACTAGTCGAGTTGACATTGGTTTAGTTAGACTTTTCATGCATTTCTCCAATTTTTTTTTCTTGTGTTACAATTTTTAATTGCTTAATTAAAAATTTAAATTTTTTTCATGTTTTCGACTACATTTGATCTCGATTTCGGTTGGGGGTCAAACTCAATCTTGACTCGATCTTTCGTATACGTATGATTTAAATGGCATGTAATTATGTTATTTTCCTACAATAATAATAATAATAATAATAGAATTAATGAATTCTTTATTACAATTCAAACTTCTATTGGATACGCATTTTTCATGGAAGATGAACATGAATGATATCAATGTTAGAGCTCTACAATATTTATATTCTCAACAAAGATTCTTTAATTTAATGAATTCCCTATTAGCCACTGAATTCATGATTTTACTTTTATGTACATATGATTAAATGAACTTTTTTGTAAGAAGTTGCTTTTTTTTTCTTCTTTTTCCAGTAATTTGATTGACTTCTTTTTACATTTAATAGACGAAAATTCAACTCATGCCCATCATCATTAACTATTATGTGAACACTTGAACATTAGATAAAATTGTAATGTAGATAGAGATATCTCAGTAGGATATCGTATCATAATTTTAAGTTTTGTTCTTCTCATAGAGAAGTTTTATAATAGTAATAATGCCGTCAATCTTAATAGTTTTTCTCAGGTAAAATACATGCTTATACATATAGGGTGATTCAAACCTTACTTTTTTTTTTTTAAATAAAAATAAAACACTTAGAATTGAATGCAAATATCAAATCTTTATTATCAACTTTAAGCACATAGTATGGCAATTAATGTTTGAAAATAATTTCCTTCAAATGTTGGCCGGCACTACGTTTCAGCTCCGCCAGTCTGGCGTTCCAATTTTCGATCACTTTCTCAAGCATTTCGACCGGAATCTCATGAATGACACGTGTAATGTTCACTTCCAATGCTTCAATTGTCACTGGTTTGTCGACAAAGACTTTTGACTTTACATAGCCCCAAAGAAAAAAGTCCAAAGGTGTGATCTTGGCACGATCTTGGTGGCCAATTTCATGTACCAAAAAGTCCGTTATCGTGGCACGATAGCGCTCACCATTGATGGTAACGTGGCCGCCGGCCGCATTTTTGAAGAAATACGGACCGATGATGCCCCCGGCCCATAAACCACACCAAACTGTTGTTTTCAATGGATGTAATGGTAGCTCTTGAAACTCTTGTGGATGCTTATCATCCCAAATACGGCAATTTTGCTTATTAACGTAGCCATTAAGCCAGAAATGAGCCTCATCACTGAACAAAATTTGGCTTGAAAATTCCGGATTTTCTTCGATGCGCTCAAGCGTCCATTCAGCAAACAAACGACGAAAACGAAAGTGACATGATGAATTGCCATACAATACTGAACAAAAATGACAAATCAGAATGACACTAGTCACGCGTGATCTGTCAAAAAAAACCCTATTGAAAAAAAAAGTATGGTTTGAATCACCCTTTATATATATGTATATTTAACAATTTTGGCCTATACGTAAGTCTAACGAACCGACTTGGACTTTATAAAGTTATAAATTAAAGAAAAAAAAAAGAAATGATCCGTGACAACCATAACATATAATACTAATTGAAAAGCGTTTTATTTCATTTCTCTTTTTTGCCTAATTTTTTTTTTGTGGTGTCACTAGAGCAAAAACTCTGGGGCCAAATTGCGTATAAAAATCCTTGGAAAGTTTAAATACCCCCCCGAGTTGATTTTTATTAAAATTTACGAAATTTATATTTGAAGAGATTCTCTTCTTCCTGCTCTCTTACCCCTTTTACGATTGAGTGAATTTCGGAACTCAATCACAGAGTCTTATCTAAAACATTTTCGAGTCACCGTAGAACCAGTTTTAAGACTTTTTTAATTCTTAACAAAAATTAAGTTGAGTTCTTCTTAACAAGTATTATTAAAGAAAACTAAAGAAACAAAACAAAAAAAAAACGTTCACAATGATTTCAGTTTTTTACACTTAATTCTTTTACCTCGTATAACATTTTACCAGGCAGAACGAAATAAAAGGTTTAAGAGCAAGTCACACATGCAATAAAATGATAATTAAAAAAAAAAGTACGCAAAAGTAATAATCTTGAATAATATTTAATATTTATATACACATATGTGAATACCCATATAGTTAATATTTTGAATAAACGAGCGTACATTCGCTTAAATGTTGTATGGAAAGGTGCATTACCGTGCATATTGATGGTGTAGTGTACCTGTGTTGTAAGTGCCAACGCCTTCTTGATATCTCATGAGGCCCAGCATACAGACCAGACCATATTGTAAGTGACAAAAAAATTATGTTTTACAGGAACTTAGTTTTATTATAAATGTCACGTCACTAGTGAAGCAAAGTCACATTTGAATTTTGGTATTCCCATAGATACTATAAAAATATGAGTTAGGTCACATTTCAAGAAATGTGGACGGTATTATCAAAGTCGAATTTATTGTCGTTTTGGGAAATTTTAAGTGGTTTTAGTTTAGTTAGATATGCGTGCGAATCATGGACGCTGCAAAAGGCAGATGAAACTAAACTAGAAGTGTTTGGAAGGAAAATTATAAGAACAGTTTTTGGTTCGCATTATAATGATGATGGTTCGTTTAGACTCTGCCCAAACAACGAGTGCATGCAATTATTTAACGAGTGCGGTATAACATCCTGGATAAAAGCTCTCAACGACTGAGTTGGATAGGGCAGACCCAAACTAAGCAATGACCAAAATCTTGAATGGGCATCCTACGACCGTTAGGGCGATATAGGACGAGATGGTTCAACAATGTTGTCAAGGATATCCGAAAACTTGAAGTTCTTGATTGTAGGAAATGCGTTGCTAAACGATCTGTTTGGAAGGGGATTTTAAAGTGATCTGCAGATCTTCAATGCTGCCACAAATATTATACAAGTTGAGCATTATATTTATTGTTGTATTCTTCTTGATTGTACTTACAACATATGTGTGCTACACCATCGACATATTCTTTCGTTCAGTAACTTGTATTTTTATATTTTAATGAATAAAAATAAAATATCGTATTTTTCGCCGGAAAGCTTAAGTTCACGTTCGTTTGCAATATGAATATGAAGATTTGATGCCATTGTTTTGTAATCAAAATCGCACAACAACAATAATTTAATATATGTTATAGGAATATAAGAACTATGAAAAATAATATAAGAATGTGCAGTATTAGGATTTTAAGAAATGCTTATATTAAATTCATTTCATACATAAGTATATCAAATTGGGCACAATGGTGTAAATATGTGTTGTATAAATTCACATTAAGAAAGAAATGATTGGAAACTTGAAAGGTGATGCTTAAATAAAAGATATAAGTGTACCTCCTATATATACTATACATGTTCAATTTTTCGCCAATTGGGGTGTACACTTTAAAAGATCTCTTGACCATTCTGTACAGTAGGATTTGTTAGGGCAATTCAGTTCAAAATTAGTTCAGATTTAAAGGTCTTGTTTTTTTTTTCTTTTCATACATCGCAACGCTGTATCCGCCGCGTCACTCCGGAATAAGAGTAATGTGTCAGAACGACAAAAACTGGTTTGTTTTTTTTTTTTTTCTTACTTTCAACTGGAAATTATATCCAATGTCTAGATTGAATATGTTAACATTAAAAAAAAAACACATACAAAATACCTACAAGAACAGAAAATCAAAAAAAAAAAAAAATATAGAATTCTTAAGAATTTTTCCCTTCAAAAAAATTATGATAAGTTTAGTGAAAGGAAATGCCGATGAATTTTTATAAAATGTTAAGATTTTCGGTTCTCAGATTCGAAAATGCAGCTCTCTCAAAATTTCCATTAACCAATTTTCAAAAATTATAATTATGTTTTTTTTTTGTTCTTTGATTTGAATACGATCATACATGGAGTGACAAAAAAGTTCTGTGACTCTTTCTAGAAACATGAAACGAAACAATATTTCTCAGGTTCATCTTCCTCAGATTTAATGCACTTTTCATACTGTTTTAAAACTGATTCAAAAGTGTGTTCAAGCTCATTTTGTGATATTGCCTCCAAAACCCTTTTGAATTGTCGCAATATCATCCAAAAATCATCCTATCATCATCATTTTAATTATTGGAAATAGTGCAAAGTAATATGGTGCTAAATCAGGAGAATACGGTACACATACTTGATTTCTTGCCAAAAATTACTATTAACTATTTAGCCAATTGGAACTTACTCTTTGTGGAAGATGCTTTTGATATCGAAGAAAAGAAGGAGCAAAAAATTTTTTATGGAACTTTCCGTGTTTTTCTGGCTTGTGATAATAGCGTTTCTCTGCCTTCCAAAAATTGTTTATACCACTCAAAAATCTTTGATTTTGAGAAACAATTATCATCCTAAACTTTTTGAATATGTAATTTTATACGTTTCTGTGGATATTATGCCAAGTTTTATGTGAAATTTAATAACAGAGCTCTTTGTTCCATGAATTTTATTTTGACTGATAAACAAAGTATCAACCAAATGTCCATAACTGAACCAGGCCTTGTCAGGGACTCGTTACTGAAGTTGGACCGTAATAAAACCAGAGTGCTGGTGGGCGCCCTCACGGGACATTGCCTCCGCAAGCATCTACATACCATAGGTATCCTATCTGATCCCACCTGTCGTAAGTGCAGAATCGTTGAGGAAACATCACTATACGTTATTAGTTTATATGATGCCTTAACGGGCCTGCGAAAGAAGATCTTCGGAAAATCATTCTTGACCTTGTCGGATGTCCGGAATCTGAAGGTGGAATCTTTAATCGATTACCTGAAGAAGACAGAACTGTTTCCAGAGTTGGGACAAGCTACCACTCTGTAAACGGTATACGGGTAATTAGTCTTTTTTCCCATAGGTTTTCTTGGAAAACTTGTGCGATCCCAGGACATATGTCCAGATTCTCCCGAGGGTATAATATGCCGCAAGGCCTAAGTACGGGGTGCCTTGGCACCTACCTCCTAAAAAAAAAGAAATATCAAACAAATGTCAGCCAATAATGCTACAATTCCGAAGGTTTGTTCAGAAATGTCTACGATTTTAAATGACACCAAGAGATGATGGTTGTATTGTAAAAGTCCCAGAATTTTATTGACAGTACGTGCATTTTTGTATGTTGCCACATTTGCTATATTAGCTATCTATCAACTAATCGTGTTAATTATTTAATATATTCAATTTTACATAAGTTTTATTAAAATTAATTTATTGAATAAAAAAAAAATACATTAAATCAATCAACTACTGTTAAATAGAGCAAAAATTTAAAATTTTCGACCCAAATATATGAAGTCTATAAAAAAGAAAGAAAAATACCACTTATTTATTATGTAAGATAAATTTACTTTTCTTATGATTACGTCGGGGCTCTAATGGTCATGACATTATAATTTGAGATAGAAATTTTCATAATAGACAAAACATAAAAAACAGTTAAGTCAGTTAAAAGTGAAATTTCTTCTATGGAAACAAATCCATTTGGTCATAATTGAAATTCGCAGAGTCATGAAAATACATTCTATGGCATTGGATAAGTTGTGCTGTTTTTCTTCAAAAGTTGTATAAAAATTTGAATATCTAAGAAGGGAAAGTATTTAGTTGGAAAGAAATTGATAAAAAAAAAATGTTTTCTTTTATATTGATCAAAGTCGGTCAGGTGTGGTCACCTCACCATAAAATTCTTATCAATGGGGCTGGAATCCGTTGAACCTACGTTTTGCTTTGTGTAACTTACCATGAAATGATCCTTCATTGTTGCCGCCTTACAGTGATAGACTGAAATTGTTAAGTTTACATTCTCTGCAAAAGCGGTGAGATGTGGCAGATGTAATAGTCGTTCATCAAATTTTTAATTGTGCCATTGATGCCACTAATTTTTTAGGCAAAATGCACCTAAATTCTAACATTTGTTCGTTGAGATCCGTGGACTTGTTTGAAATCCGTTTTCACCGGACGGATTATGGAAGGAATAAGCCGGTCGCTCGAATGCTGAGTGTACTAAATGCCAGTGCACAAGTTTTTGACTTTTGCCTCACTAAGTATGAATTGAGAAAACTTTTATATAATTCCTAATAACCCAATGGCTTTATTATGTATTAATTTCCAACTTTAGGCTCGATTTGATAATTGAAATGTTCATAATAAACTAAAATCATAAAATGCATCGATTAGAAACTACATTTGAAAATATAATTTTTTAATTTTTGGAATTCAGTCACCTAGGTTTTGACATTTATATTCAAAGATTGATTAGTCAATTTGCAAATATCATGGCAAAATAAAGCATATTTCGTGTAAATAACTTAAAAATGCATAATATACATATGTAGCAAAGGCCGTCACGTCACTATGCCAACGTAGCATCAGTTATATTTTAAATTAAGACTATCTATAATTGTTAATATATGTTTGATCTGAAAAACCTTTGTAAATACCGTTTAAAACAATCTCTCATATTATGAGGTAACACATGTACGTCAAGATATCATATTATATTCAAATTCGTATAGTAAACTTTTGTAAACTTTTAACTTTTGCAAAAAAAAAAAAAAAAATACGTTCCAATTAGGAAAGTGGTAAAAGTACAAAAATGAACTGATCTCTGATGAACCAGTTTCTGAAATTCCATGAATATGCTTCAGGTTGATCGCGGTTATGCAGTTGTATCGTGGCAAATATTTAATAAACTCGAAGATCAACAAGAAAATAATCAAGAAAGTAACGGGTGATTCATAGTGAGGTTTAGCAAAATATTTTGAAATAAAACACATAAATCTGAATGTGATGGTGAAAACTTTATTAAGAATCGAAAGAACAATCGATACCATTTATATTTTGAAGATTATGTCATTCGAATATTGGTCGTAGCTACGCTTTTGGTGGTCCATTCTATAGGTCCAATTTTGAACAATTTATTCGAGCATTTAGATTGGAATCTGGACAATAGCGCCATAGTAGTATTGTGTACTAAGTCCATACTATAGTATGGCTTATATCTATGTTGCGTGTTCGATATTCTCTATGATTTTACTGCCAAATAACTATCTAAATGGCTTACAAGGCGGCAGGTTTCTCCACCTCTGGAATAGGCTATAGAGTAACAATATCTACAATATGTGTACCTAAATTTTGCAAAAATTGAATTGCGTTTGAAAATGTTTTAAAAACACAAAAATCTTTTGTTTCCTTCTTCAATTTTCAGCAAGCAATGAAAGACATGTGTGACCATAAAATAAGATTAACAAGAATACTGTTACGGTATTATTTATTTTATGGAACGAGGCAAGGATCACACTTTAAAAAGAATTTCCCTTTTCTATGATGAAAAAACAAAAATTTCTAATATCCAGCTGCGCTATTTTCTAAGAAAGAGTAGATAAATGGTTTTGCGACCATTTCTTATATTTTCTTATAATTTCTAATACCTCCTTGCCTATAGCAATATGCTTAAGTAAAAGAATTTCTTTGACAACAATATTAAAAATCTACGAACAAGATAAAACATAAATTATAGTAAAATTGCAAATCATCCCTGAGGAGATTTTTTTCCATGAGATTAGGTAAGAATTCGGATAAGTACAATAATTCTCAATTGTTTGGCTATGTGAGTGTTTCCGAAAGTACACATCCATATGGATAAATCGAAAAGAAGGACCACCTTCAAGATCCTTTCTAAAGATAACATTTTCTCATGGTAGGTATTACAATTTCCTTGTACCTAAATCCTAATTAACTGAGTTCATATTGTATGGTAAATCATGCAACACCTGGTGATGGAAGCAAATTAAAATCATATATAATACATAGAAATCTTTTGTGCTTTACAGATTTAGGCCTATGGTACATATGCTGACTTTTTTCTTTATTCGGTGCTGCTATTTTTTTTTTTTTTCCAAAAAGGGATAGAAAGTTTTCTAGATCATACATTTACTAATATGCGTGTATTATTAAAGTCTACCATATATTTTATACTAGATCCATTGAAAAAAGGGATACATGTATGGTGCATCCTTAACGTTATTTCCTGTTCCTTAGTTTATCTGTTGCTAGGTGCTTGAAGAAAACTGTTTTTTTATTACCTGGTAAATTTTGTATATCCTCGAAGGTAAAACTAGATCAATGTTTACATATATACGCGTTTAATTCATCCTAAAACAGGAATTCAAAAAGGTATTGTAAGAGGTTTTGTCTTTATTGTTGTTCTTTCAAATTCGTATTTTTTTCTGGTTACTTTTTCATAGAAATATGTTATTGTATGATGTTATGCTTTTGCCACGCAACAATTATAATGAATCGCTAATAAAATGGCAAAAAAGGCGGAAAATCTTTCACACATTCAATTATCAATTCAGATCAATGAATTTGTAAAAGGATTTCCTGTAATTTTAAGGCTTTTCTTTTGAACCGAAGTTTTTGATATTAAGAAGTTCGGGTAATTTCTCTAACATATGATCAATAAAACATTATTGAGTAAGGCGTTTGGTGTTTAGTAACACTACCATATCCACAAATTTGTGATCCAAACCACAAGGAGAATATACCTAATGCAGGGAAATAAATTGTGGTTAAAAAATTTGGGCTGAAGATGCTAGTTTGTTATTTTACCAATCGAATCCGTCGATTTTGATGATAAAGGGAGTTTAAACAAAGATTTAGATTTGAAAAGAGTGCTTGCAGAAATCATAAAATCATACAAGGAAAGTATTTTTTGGCCGCATTTGGGGACTGCTCATTATGCCAGAGCAACTTTATAATAATAACGATATCATTGAAAATATGAGTCTAACAAATGTTCCACACTTCGACACTGGTCCAGCACTATAGCTTGTTCTTTTTTTTTTGTATTCATTTGAATATATTGCAGAATATAGTAAGACACTCCTTAGCTATCTCACAGTTTTTTTTTTCATTTAAACCTCACTGGAAAACCGGATATTCCGCTTATGATATTGTCGAAGTCATGATTTGAACCCTGGACCTCTTAATATGAGTTCTAAACAACGTCAGCTAACGTTCTAATGATAGCCATTATCAACGATTTCATCTTGAATACCAAGAAATGTGAACTCATACTTCACTGTAGCGCCAACTTTATACTTATGTAATGATAAAGTATAGAAATACGTTTCCAAAGAAAATGAAATTGATTCAGTAATTTTTTGATGGTGAATGGTTTAAATTACTTATTCAACTTTTCGAAAAGATCATGACTATGGTAAATTTGTATTCTTATCAATTCGTTATCAAAATAAAATAAATGCTTTAATACAATGTATATTTACATTAGGTCGAAAAAAATATTGTAGATAGTAAAGAAAAATTCAAGAAAATCGATCGGTTTCAATAAAATCATACATGAATATGAACATGTTTATGTCCTATGGTAGAAGATGAGCAGAGGTATATTAGTTATCCAGCAAAATCAGTCCAGGGTGACCAGAGAGTTTTGTCTCTTTTTGTAATGGTTTTTAGGATTTAATATGAAAATTCGTAGAGCAATTTTGTTTAAATTATTTATATGGGTTGACTACATCAATAGACGATACTAAGTTAAATTTCAGTAAAATTGGTCCAAAGATAGTGGAGAAAGAAATAGTCGTAAGTGAAAAAAGCCCTTTCTTAAAGTTTTTTCAATGTATTTTAAAAACTAATATGCCGATTTCAATAAAATTTTCGAGAGATATTTATGCTATTAGGCCCCATCCTACCTGTCAATTAGAGCGAATTTCAAAAAGACGAAGCAAAGTTATGGAGAAAAAATCTTGAAATATTAGTAGTTTTGGTTCTTCCTTTTCAGACTTCAGACTTGTTAATTACGAATCCCATGTCAACCATCAAAAAGCCTGCTATAAGCCGATTTTCAGTTACTACTTGTATATATGTTTGAATAATAACTTTAATTTCGTTAGAATTTTTAAAGATTACATTTTTTTTTAACAGGAAATAAATTCTATATTGGAAAGACAGTGTTCATTGTTTCTTATTTTTTTAAATTTCCTGGGAATTTGTGATTTTTAAGCCTTTATAACTTTGGATAACAAATGAGAAACAGATGAACGACTATTGGATATTTCTATCTTATCGGGAAGTGTTTACATACTTACTTATAAATAGTGTTACTCATAGCGTATAGATTATTAGGTATTATAAAAAGGCCAAATAGAAAAATCCATGATAACGTTGATTTCTGACACTTTTATCAGTATATAGCCAGTACTCGTATATGAATGTATTAGGTGAGTGCAATAGTTCTTGCCCGATTTAATACAACACATTTTCATGAAAAATAGTATTTATTAATCAATAATGTACTCTCCATCATTTTTCTATAACTGTCTCTCAACGTTTTACAAGTTTTTGAATCCAATCTTTGCAGAAACTCCGTGGTTTCTCTTCAAAGAAGGTAGTTTTCTTCCATACTATAGAATCAAATTTTTTGCTATTCAGATTATTTTGCAGAGAACGTAACAGATGCAAATTTGAAGGGGTTAGTCGCTCTGCAATCTCTTCAATGGTAATTCGTTTATTATTATTCACTAAATTACGGATAAAGTCATTATCAATGCCGGAAACTCGCCCAGAGCGAAGTTTATCGATTAGATTGAAGTCACCACTTTGAAATTGACCAAACCACTTTTTAACTGTCCCAAAAACAGGAGCAGGAACCAAATAAACTCTTCATATTGATGAAGGGGGTCATATGAAATGCAGATTTCCAATGAAAAATTGTAATCAATGGTTCTGAAAGCGTTGTTCAAAGTATTTGAAAACGGCAGGAGTATCTAATGTCGCCAATTCTTGATTTTCTACCTGGTGGGTAGATCTGGATCGTACAGACAGGTGACTCTACTGGAACTTCAATTAACATTTCGTAGATTGTGATGTAACTGATTTGGAAATTTCAATCAAATGTTATTAACTACAAAATCATATGTTTTTCAGCTTAGAAATTTATTTACTTACAAAATATGAAATGTTTCGATTGGAAATGTTGAAGGATTTTCAATTGATATAAGTTGACAGTGGGTTTTTCACAGTTTCTTTAATTAGGTTAATAATACATAATTAGAATGTTTTGTTAGTACATATTTCGAACGTAAAGTTTGTTTTAATTGTTTGAATAATTTTTGGAATAAATTTTTGAATAGATTGTTTATAGATTAAATTTAATATTATAGAATTTAAACAAATTTTTGTTTTTGAGTAATTAACACTTTGTGCTTCCTTTCCTATATATATAGAAATAAATATACATGTATAATAAAACTCGCCAGACAGATTTGATTCAATGGTTGCAAGTTAATACTTAGGCTAATACGACTTCACCCTACAAGTACCCGTCTCTGTTGTTGTTATATTTATTGATTGATGTGGTGTTACTGCATTTTAAATTGGGACAGGTTAGTTACCCTTTTATTCCCTGTCTTTGGGAAGCCCACTAAGTTCAATCGTCGTTTTTTTTTTTTATGTTGGCTCTTATATATTCCAACTCATGTGAGTATATTTATAAATAAACGAGGAAAAAAATCTACATTAAAGCAGTTTTGTTCTTCTGAGGATGATGTCAACGACCCTATACCCGTATTATGGCTATAGCACAAAGACAATATATATGTATCTAAGCAGTTATATTCTAGTGGAACCAAAGTGACAATTGATTAAACATAAATCCTGGTGATGTTAAGTATGCAGGCATTTTTTTTTTTTTTATAGAATTTCTATGCAATAGGATTATAATACACATATTATATAGTTATGTTGTATGCTTTTTGGTAATACCAAGGAAGGATACAATATAAATATAACAAAATACTTTGACAATTTTTTTACTTTACCGAGAAAATGAATTATAATCAGAATTTGACTATGACAAAACTTTTTGTTTTGTATGCTTCATGGAAGCCAAACTACTGGACTGAATTTGACGAAATTCACACACTTGAAATAATCGAAATTAAGGGAGGTATGGCAAATTTTGCACCGAATTCGAACTCGAATTAGTATATTAAAAAAGGACTATATACATTTTATTGTTCTTTCAATTATCAGTAATTAAACAGAATGTTATTTCATAGAACAAAATTGATATGATAAAAAAAAAAATCATGTATAGTGATGACATAATGTTAGGTGTAGCTGAACATGAAGTTAAAATGCTTCGGTGACCTATTTTTTATTGATAAAATACTTTTAAAAGTAAGAAAAACCAAAATTTAATATGAAAAAATGCTACAAATTATATTTTTGTTTAGATAGTAAAGTCGTGATAACACACATTAAATTTTTGATAAAAATGTTATAAAACTGTTGGAATCAATTTTAACAAAAATAATAACAGCTCAAATCGAGCCTAAAGCTGGAAATTAATACATAATAAAGTCATTGCGTTATTAGGAATTATATAAAAGTTTTCTCACTTCATACTTACTGAGGAAAAATTCAAAAACTTGTGCACTGATTCATTCTTTTCATAGGCTATGCCACCTCTCGCAGCTTGTTTAGGGAATATGCGAACTTAACAATTTTAGCCTATCATTGGAAAGTGGCAAGAATGAGGATCATTCCATGGTAAGGAAACAAACAAAATCTACGTTGGACAGATTCCAGGTTTTTGATATGAACTTTCAGAAAACTCCTTGGATCATCATCATTCATATAGTTATTATAATAGGAATAGTGATCTATGAATTTACATGAACTCAGGGCCGAATTTATGACCTGGAGACCCCTAGGCTGGACTTGTGATGCGGGCCCTACCGCAAGGAAACGAATGTTGTACTTTCTACTATCTGGCGAATATTTCGGTCATTTTTGGATTGATTTGTCAAAAAGTATAATAGAATATGTTTTGCATGAAAAATATGACAATTTATGACTTGTTGCGGTTATTTTGTGGTGAATGTTATTTTTATTCTATTCAAAATTAAAATTATTAAACAGTTTTTTCTGTTGGCGGGCCCCTTTGTAGGCTGCAGTCTAGGTTGCCTAATGGGAAATTCGGCTCTGTATGAACTGTTTAAGAACGCATTTTAAAAAACTAACTAAAAACAGACCCATTTAGTAGTGCCCAAAATCGTATACATACTATATTATAGGATGAGATCCTTGGTAGTTTAGTTATTTATTATATATAAATTTAAGAGATTTTGGGAACTTAAAGAAAATTGTTAAGTACCTAAATTTAGCTATTTACTTCGAAGAACTTTGAAAAGCCAAATTATTATTTTTTCTTATTTATATAAAATCAAATGTATATTAAAAAAAAGTTTAAATCTAATTTAGCAAGTCCTATCTATTCCATAATAAGTATTTGATTAACGCGAGTTTCGATATGAAACATTTTTCTGGAACGAATTAATTTTGTAAGTCGAGACATATAAAACCGAATCAACTTCCGAAAGACGTTTACACAATCTTCGCCATGCGTATTTTCTGACATTTCTCATTAATGTTGTTTCGGTCGTGAAAAATTCAGTTTTATTTACAGTGTTATTTTGTGTTTTTGGAAAAATTAAATAATGTTAAGAAAAGTGCCTTTAATTATTATTTTAGGATCGACTGGTACTGGAAAAACTAAATTGTCTATTGAATTAGCTGAACGTTTTGGTGGTCAAATAATTAGTGCCGATTCAATGCAAGTAATAATAAAATATTGACATAACCTCTAAATTTGATTTGAATTTTTTATTTTTAATATGATGAAAATTTCTCGAGTTTTAAAAACATTTTGAAAAGAAGTTTTATAAAGTTTTCCTTAATTATTCTTATTATTTAATAATTGGAAATAAAATTTTAATTTTCTACTTAAAATTTTATTTCATTCAAGAAAGAAATTTATTGTAATTCTAGATAAGACACCTAAACATGTTTTAATAATAATAAATTATTTAAATGAGAATTTTGGAATACTTAAGTGCATATTAAACCTAACCAGACAGCAGGATTCCAACAAGAACATTTAAGATTCTTAATTGGGATTCAGGTGTTCCTTACTATTATCATTCATCAAAGTATTTTTTATAGGATATTTGCTACTTAGGGTTCCCTAAGGTTACAGGAAGTTTTTTTTTTGTAAATCCGCTTTACTTAGCCAGTAATATGTATATATGGTATAACCCTATGGCTTTATGATATTTAAAATACGAGTTCCGGGCTGGGAACCAACCGAAACTTGAATGCACTCAATTATTTTATTTATAAATAAATAATATATACAATTTTCGGTTTTTATTTCACATCATTATTTTGGCTATCTGCTTAAATAACCGCTTTGTATTTTAACTTCTATACTGTGCAGACGTGCAGTATTAAAGTTACTGGAATCATGATTTTTGCAACTTTTCAAATATCGAACAAGAGCTTAGATACTTTGGTTAAGATGCATGCATCTCATCTAATCTCAGACTAAAGTAGGTCTCATATTGATCAGTCATGACTGTCAGTCGTATTCAATAGAAATCTGGATTGCTCATGAAGATTTTGAATACCATAATTGAAATTGAATTTGAATGACAAACCATCAGTTTTTACATTCACACTGGTCAGTTTGCTTCCAGTTGGTCAAAATCTGGTGGAAAACTAATCAATGTGAGTGCCCAAAGAGTTTTTGTTAATTCATTATAAAGTTTTATAAATTTAGGTAGGTAAAATGTTTAACAACCGCTTTACTAGAGGATGTAATTGATTAGAGTTCAACTTCAGGATCTCGCTACAAACAAAAGTTTGAAATTTTTGCAGAAATATTATAGAATATTGCGTCATTAGTTAATCAATTTCTTATGCTCAATTAAATAAATTGATTCATATGTATAGAAGTTTGTTATAGAAGCTTGTTTTCTACTGAATCGTATTGAAAACTGGATTTATGATAATAAATAGATATGGATAGTTTTATGGTAATTTTATTGGTAATTCTCGTAAAACGTTGGTTCCGCCGAAATGGCTTTCCTAACATTTATTATTTTATACACATGCCGGATTATTTCATGGTTTTTCTTAGGAATTAAGTTATTTAATAAACTATTTCGCAATATCTACAAATTATATTTCATAATTTTCGAAATTCAGTATAATTTTAGTTTGATTTCAATTACTGTAGGCTATTGTAATATGAATATAATTGTGTTTTTTTGTTTATAGTGGAATATTTTGCTAAATTTTGCAATTTCAGCATATTAGATAATTTCTAGTACAAGTTCAAGGCAATTTATGCAAAATATCTATATACAAAGTCAAAACAGTCGAATGGTTATACTTCATAAACCTTAAGGAAAAAGCATTCAATAAGAAAATGCAACTATTACGTTTTATTTGGGCTTCTCTGCGATGTAAGTAAATTCCAAAGTTGTATGAAAAATGAGAAATAGAGTCATTTTTCAGTAATTAATTTTTAAAACTGACTCAACAAACTCTGCGAGGGCAGATAATTACTTGTGATATTGAATAATTAATTTAAAATTTTGTAAAACTTTACAATACATAATAAATTTTTTCTTATAAAATTCGGAGAATACAATATAAGAACTGTTAATTGTCGAAGAAATTATGATTTTTGAAACTATATATTTCTATGTGTACATTCATTTATTTTCTTGTATGATTCATATTCAACAATTCGCAGATATAGGTTCTAATTTAATTAGATAGTACATTGCCCTATTCAATAAGTCTTCTTAATATATGTTTGTTAATGAAAGAACCAGTATGATATTTTAATATATACATACTTTTATGTAAGTAAACCTTTCTAGATGGGAAATATTTTTTGTTTTTTCCTTCTTTTGTTTTCACAGGTCTACACTGATTTGGACATTGTTACGGCAAAAGCTACTAAAACAGAACAATCATTAGTTCCTCATCATATATTGGATATCGTTCAACCTACACAACCATATACAGTTGTTGATTTTCAAAATACAGCTTTACCGATTGTATCCTTTTCGTAAAATATTTAAAATTATCTATAATTTTTATTATAATACACCCAACTCTTTTTTTTTTACACGGTAGATACGTTCCTCAGAAGTTCGTGTAAAGATAAAAATTTGTAAAAAAATAAATTTATTCAAAAAGAAAGCTTGTTTGAACCATGTAACTTCAAATTCGTGTAAAAAAGAGCTTGTAAAAAAAGAATTGGGTGTATATGTTTGTTAATGGAGACATGCTAATAATTTCTTCAACAAATACGTATCTTATACTCGTTTCTAAAATGTTTCTTCAGAAATATGTTGTGATGATGTTTTTTTTTTTTTGAAATCATATAAAAATGATATCATTTATTTAATGAAAAAGCACAGTTTTAGATAGTTTAGCTATTAACATGTTAATTGTCTAAAAAAAAAAAATTATATTAGTAATAAAACAAGTAAGTTTAAAGACAATAACACAAACCAAGTAAAAAGAAACATGGACACATGGAATATTAAGTAGTTTAAATGGTAATAAATTTAATTAAAAAATTTTTCTTTAATTTAGTTTCAGTAATTCTAAGGCAATTTACATATTGCCAATATACCAAAAACCAAAATAAAAACCAAAAAAAAAAAAAAAATACGTTATCACTTAAACTACTCTCCCTTTCGATACGTGAGAATGAAATTCGTTTCTTCGTAGAAATTGTTAATTCATAATATTATGGAGTCACCAAAAATGTAGCGATTTCCTTTTGTGAAATTGAATTTACGACCAAACAAAAAAACAGTCTCTCTATTGCGACTATATGGTTAACCGATGGGGAATGTGCTTCCTCACAGATGTACATATATGAATATCAATATATATATTCTTGTTGGTGGATTATGGAATTGGTGGTCTATTAAGAACCACTCTTAGAGCATTAACCTAATATGTCTGATGTTATGTTCAAGGTCAGTAGTACATTAAATTTTGTATATGGCCCCCCATACATCAAATAAGAATTATATAGATAGACACATAGTTGTAGAAGAATTTAGTTTTGTTTATGTAATTAAAAAAAATATGACGTCATAAAATCGGGTTACAACTTTTGTACGATTTTTCTCGCTTTTTACCCATAATTACTAACCTGTCTTCTTTATTCTACTATATTATATTTCACAGATAATATACGTACGTATAGGTGTATCAAAGTTTTCTATACATATAATAAATAGATTGATGATTTATTAGCAAAATCTAAATGTCCAATTGTGGTCGGTGGAACGAATTATTATATTGAAAGTCTTCTATGGGATGTATTAATCGGCCCACATATAACTAACTCTAGACAAACGATGATGACCCAAGTTTCTACGTCTTCTACAAATAATGTAAGTATGTATATATGCATATGTGAATTTTGTGTGTTTGTCCCCCGAAATGAACACACATATGTTTTTAATGCGTACCAAATTTATGTATGAATGACATTATAAAAATGTTTACAGCATAATAATGAGCTTGAACTTGAATGTTTATCATCTGAGAAATTACATGAACGTCTTAGAGAAATTGATCCAATCACTGCGGAAAGAATGCATCCAAATAATAGGCGAAAAATTTTGCGGTAAGTCTTATTTTCTTATTTTTTGTTTCATAGATTGAAATTTTTGTATTTTAATCTCTCTATTATATATAATAGTTTTAGGACGTCGTAATATTTTATTTTTTTTTAGTTATTTTTTTTTTGTTTTTTTTTTTTTGAAAGTAATATTTTATTTTAATAAGGCAAATAATAAATCGAACAGAAAAAGTAAATTTGTAATTATGGGTCACAAAAAATTTAATTTGCCTGAAAAGGATAGAATTTTACGTAAAAAAGAACAAATGAAAAAAGTATATGAAAGCATACTCATTTTTAGATTTTGTATAAGTAATGATGGGGGTTGGCGAGTGCAGTGAGCAGGGAGCGGAGCCCCCTAGTATACTATATTTAAATAAGAGATCTATTCTACATTCATATTTTATGTTATGTTATGTTAAATTTAACATAAAATATCTTTAAATAAGTATTCTACAAGGTAATTTCCTGCTGTCGACAATGTGATTTCGAGAAATAGCCCTGTAAATTGGACTCCAATGTGGTTTGGTCTGACATCTCTCGAAAATTTTCTGTGGGTTTAGGTGTAGTCACTGGTTTGGGCTGATAAAACAGCAACAATTAGCCAACATTGTTTCTGTTATTCGTGGCATACGGCCGCCATTGATCCAAAATACAACCTAAAATTGGACTGTCAAAATCATTTTTAAATATTAATCCCGTGAATAGGTATTTTAACTGTTTGTGTTATTTTTTTGGAATTTAAAGTTCATTACGCTAAAAAAAAAACACCCTATATATACATTATTTTATCAGTTTCTAAATAAAATTTTATCGATATTATGGATCAATGAAAAAAAAACCAAAATTTATTACTATATAATAAATATGTAGCCTGGCTTATTTGGTATAATCTCTTTGCGTTAATATTTTACGGTAGTTATGCTATAAATCATATTATTAATGCATTAAAAAGCATTTCATATGACTTTTATCAAATGATTATGAATGTGTAAACTATTTATTGTAGTATGTAATTATATCTTTCCTAACAAGTGCGTGTGGTGATAATAATTTAGAAAATTATTATAAAATAGAAGCACGCATGACCGAATTATTTACCTTTCTTTTATATCATGATTTGATTAAAACTATAAATATGAAGAAATAAGAAATAAGTTAATATTGTTTCAGTTTTTTTCTTTCTTTTTCAAGTGGGATGAACAATTAATATTATACCAAGGAGTACTTGAAAAATATATGATAATTGTGAAATTTTAATTTCATAATTATAATACACATATTTATCGTGAGCTATTTTTTACACATCACGCATGAATAGTGTGAAGCTGTCATCATTGCAGTTTGACTCAGTAGTGAATACCATTTGAGTTGATATAACTTAACTCGTGTCTGAACTCTATTTTCATATAATCATGCCATAATTTTATTACTCCTTCAGTTTTATTTAACTTTCACAAAAAACCGATTTTTTTAAATCTATATACTTATAAATTTGTACTCCGGGATCTTGGGCCCTTTGATATTTAGTGGAACAAGCAATTAACTTTAGTTGTATTTTTTAACATTTGTATAAAATTAAAAATTTTTGATTTTTTTAAATAAATTGCGAAATTAGAAGAAATAATATTTCACAAGATGGATAATTAAGCTAAATATAACATTTTAAACAAAATTTTGATCTTAAAAAAATATAAATAACAGAGAAAAAATTGGACAAGATCAGATAAATTTCAAAAACCACAAACAAAAAATGTTTTCATTATTGCCATCTATATCTAAAATATAATATTGACTAATTCGGTTAAAAATTGACAGTGATAAATAACATTGCTTAAAAAAGCGGATATATATGCTGTATTTTATTGGGAATTCTATCGGCGCTTACAATACATTTTATAGGTTCTTAATTAGCGACGTATAATATTGGGCGCTAATTAGCGATGTATAGTAGGCATGGATGGCAGGATGGATATTAATATCTACCAGATGGTAGATGGCGCAAATCAAGGCGGATTTTTTTTCATTAGAATATTTAAAAATAACAGAAAATTGGTTTGAATCTTGAATCATACCTCATGTTGATAAGTTTTTTTTTCTATTATTTTTATTGCTTTTTGTTTTATTTAGTTAAAGCAATACTTTAAATAGCCGTCTCGTGAAATATTATTTGTTTTAATTTCATTATTTGTCTAAAAAAAGAATATTTAATTTTTTTAACCTCAAAAAAATTCCTCTAGTTGGGTACGCAACCAAATAATTTATTCAAATAATTTCAGTGGTTTGAATATTCGAAATTAAGAATTTATATAAGAGAAATCATTCTTTCGAGAAAGTAAATTAGCGCCCGATAGAATTCCCAATAAAATACAGCAAAAATGAATGTAATCTTATTTTTTCCAAAAAAAAACACCTTCTATGACTTAAACTTCATTTTGGTTGAGTAGTTTTTATTATATATCTAATTATTTTCCTTGGCTTTCCGTAGTACTAGGTAAAGTTCAAGTGCATTTATGATTTCCTCTCATGCCAAGTACTCACTCTTGATTCAGTGTCTTATAATCATACGTCGTATTTTTTATATTGTATTATTTATAGTTAAAATCTTATCATTTCTTAAATAAATTTATATTATCTTTACATGCATAATGCGAGTATATAAATAGGTATATGCGTAAAATCTAGAATATTTAATATGTAATTATATCTCGATCATTGTTCTTGCTTCATAGTTAATACTACGTCAAAAAAAAAACATTGTATTTTTGGACTCTAGTCAGGAACTAACTTCCTCCTTCTTTTCTTTTTATTTATATACAATATAATGATTTGATTTTCAGTTTCACCCAAACCCACAACGAATAGAAGTGCGGGCGGATTATGGCGACGGTAGCAAATGTTCACGTATTTATAGTCGGAAGTTTCTTGATTTTGTTACTTAAATATAATATATATTACGAAAGTGAATCTTATATATCTTTTAAAGATATATACCAGAGAGTGTGGGTGGCAAAAATCTATTCGATTCCTATATACTTTCGAAAATGCTTGACAGAATTTTTCTTTCTTTTTTTTATTTCACATTTCATTTTATGTTTTTACTCGTATATATATTTTTACTTCAAATTTTTGGCTTTCTAACGAATTTGTTCGTCTACCTTAAGTCTGTCTTTTACCAAAAAATTTATGTTTTTTTTTTCGATTGGATTTATTTTCGGTGTCCCATTTTTAATTTGAAAATATATACTTTGTGACCGATGTGAGAACCAACTTCAAAAATTATAAATGCACAAAATTTTTACACAGGGTGGTTGGATATTGTCCGGGATTAGTTGAAGAAAAAAAAAATTATATACCAGAAAATTCCAATAAAGTCATTCACTCGAATGGAAAACATAATTATTCATTTCTTTTTGAAACCATTGTTTTTACAATATATATTGGATTTGTTTTAACCGCGAAATTACCAACAGACCGAGTTTCCCCAATCTTGCCAGACATTTTTTTTAATGACCTCACAAAACGTTTTTCGAGTATTACCAATCACCCGGTATACATGAAGTGACAATAAAGTTCCGTATCCGTTATTATAAAACAATGAAACGAAACAAATTGTCTAACTCGATTTGCAACAAATTATATCACGCATGCGATTTGCAATGCTATTTCGATACAATTTAGTGTCAATACAATTTCACGATTCCACTCTTGATTACTCGTTTCTTTATTCAAAGTAATCTCCTTCTGATTCTAAATGGTCTTCTCAATATCATCGAAAAGGTATCATTTGAACTTCAATTTAATTGTCGAGAAAAGTCAGAAGTCACATAGTGCTAAATCAGGTGAATACGGTGAATGATTCAAAACACAGATGACTTAGATAAACAATTATTGTAGCTGTTGTGCCAAGTTTTACGTGAAATTTAACAACAGATGTTTTTGTTCCATGATTTTATTTCAACAAGAAAATTTTTCGGCTGAAAACAACTTGTCATAAAATACACAAATGTTAATCGGTAACACGTTTGTGGGTTTGTTTAGGAAATGTAAGCGGTTTAAAATGTCACATCCCACCAAGAGATGACTGTTATAGTTGCTGAGATATTGAGGAAGTCCCGGAACTTTATTGATAATTCGTATATAGAAAAACAAATGAAACTATAAAATGAATTTAAGACGTAAAATGAATAGTGGCAACGGTACGAACGGGTATATTTCTACATAAGAATTTATATGCAATGTACGTACATATATAATTCCTCTTTCTGCATACATCATGATGCTGTTCTAAACGTTTAAGTGCTCTGCATCACGTCTGTACCTAAATATTTGTCATACTATTGAAATGGGAAGTATTTTTTTCTTTTGGCTAGTTGATTTCAAAATTCATTTGTTTAGGAATGCATTTCGTCAGAAAACGATATTTTATATCATAATATTTTATTTTTGAATAGGACAGATATATCTTGGTGGATATAGTGGATTACGTTTCAAAACTTAAGATAATAATATACGTATATATGTCGAGGGAGCGGAAAATGTGGGAACTTCTTAAAATATATACACATAATACACACGTTTCGTTAATGTTAGACGAAAGTTTTCCATTCTAATAAAATTATGCCCACACGACCGCAAATAGTACAACGTCGTCGTGTTCTCTATCTGGATTTGCATGTACAGCAAAGATAAACTTCCTTGTGAATATTCTGAATTTAATGCGAATTTATTTTTTACTGCGGTTTTCTTTGGACAATATGTAAATGTGGCTATAAATATATTAATTTTTAAATTTATTTCAATATGTACGTTTACCACAGGATTGTGTTGTTAAAAAATTGTAATTAAACGTAGAATGATGAATGTTTAAAAAATTAAAAATATGTTTATTCGTTTTTTTTTTTTTTTTCTAGAAATTTAATTCTTAATTTGAAATTTTTAGATAATAGTATAATAATATACATAAAATCCCTAGTGTGAGAAAAATATAGCAGTACTTATATGGGCCTTTAGGAAGCCATGTAATCCGATGCAAGTTTTTTATTTTCTTCTTCAGAAATACAATACTTAATTACATTTATTTATATATATATATTTTGAATGGTATTTTAATGTTGAGAATAGTTTATAGGATATTATTATTATCAACACGACTCCATTGGATTTATTTCAAGACATAATTTCAGTCGGACTGAAAAAAAGTCTAATGGAGAGTCTAAAAATTGGACATATTTCCAGTCCGACTGAAATTATGTCTTGAGAAATCCCGAGTGTGTAAAATACCCATAGAACGATGACTGGGACAAAGATCGGTTGGCTAGCGATAAGGACATGTTTTTGCAACTTAAAAAGACAAAATGAGCCGACGAAAACCATGGATTTTCTGCAAAAATATGACTCGACCAGAGGTCTTATTCCAAAATTCGTACGCTTTGTTCATCTGCTGATCACGATTCCAGGATCATCCTGTTCAAACGACTGAAGTTTTTCTATTCTCCGTCATTATAGCGTATTTAAGATCAACAATATTACAAGATCAGCTCAATAATATTGCTATCTTACATTACCGACAAACTCGATTTGGCAAAATCTAAAGCGTAGCATTACACAATTAAGTTTTTGTCCCGAATGTAACCGATCAGGTCGAATACGATCTGCCGCATCTGAATGGAATCTTGTAATTCAATTGAGATCAAATCGAATCAAAAATGCATTTAGATTTCTATACTTTTTCGAGATACGATTTGAGTCGATTCCATGTCTGAAATTTATAAAACAAAAACAAAATCCTATAATTAAGACTATATATAATGTCATGTATTAAGAATGCGTAAGTTATATATTCTTTTGGTGCGCTGCAAATGTGAAAAGCATCTATATAGTTAATTCGAAAATAATGTATTTTTAAAATGCACTCAACTTACTTATATATGAAATAGTATTGTATTAATTTAGAGCAGGCAAAAAACTAAAAATAATTTAAAGTCATGTTAAAAAATTAAAAAAAAATATATTTTCTAAATTTAAATAATTAAATAAAAATATAGATTCTATACAAAGGCAATACGAAACGTTGATGTTGTTTCCATTACTACTTTTATTCATATGAATTGAATTTATCTCACATTTTAGCTAGCTAGCCTAGCTAAGATGTTTTAATTATTATTGATTTTCCCGGACATGTTAGCCTCTAGCTAAAAAAGATCTTTCATCTCGTCGTGTGTTTCTTCTTCTCCTACCTAAAGTGACATTTTCTTCATTTTTCTATTTTTTTTTTTTTTTTTTGGGCGGTTATATTTGACTATGTGAATCTATTTTAGATTTGTTGGCGGCCAAAAACTAAAACGAACAAAATTTAGTTGACTTAGCTTATTTCGTATATGAAGTTCATTGTCCTTTACTATTTCAAAATACCTATCTCTAATGATTGAAATAAGGAAATACATAGATATATATATATTTTGTTCTTTTTAATATTAATAGATCCATGGATCATTTGACACGCTTAATTTTGAAATTTATCTTAATTTGATTTACATTTGACACATCAACCATCCCTTTAAAAACATAGAAAAGAAAATTATATATGGACGACATGTGCTATTGTATTTTATTTATATTTGAAAATTTGTTTAGTATATCATTTTAATATCGATATACTATATTCTAAAAGCTAACAAAAAAAAAAAAAACCGAAATCATATATTGGCCAATTATTAAGTTATATACTACTGCGATCAAAAATTAAGGTGGATTTTTAATTTAAACTTCCCGCGTTAACCGAATCGGACAAATGAATTTTTTTTCAAGTTGGTAGGACTGTTAGTGACATCTGTGACAAATTACATGTCAATATCATTATTAGTTTTTAGTTTACGCTTGATTTTGTGAACAAAGAAAAGTGAATTTGGCGATTTTTACGATGTCGAATTTTGTTGAGCAAAGAAGTGTTATTAAATTTTGCGTATCGAATATTACAAAAGGCTTTCGGTGACAAGACTATGTCACAGAAAAATGTTTACAAGTGGTACAAAGACTTCAAAGAAGGCAGAGAACGTGTTGTTGACTTAGAACGCTCTGGGCAACCGTCGACGTCAATTGATGAGCAACACATCAAGAAAATCAAAGAATTGTTGGTCGAAAATCGTCGATTAACAATTCGAGACCTTGCCGATCCAATATCAATTGGATCAGTGTAAGCAATTTTGAAGGATCATTTGTGCCTCAGAAGAGTCAAATCGCGTTTGGTGCTAAAATTTCTCAATGTTTTCGAAAAAGAGCTTGAGTTTTTCGCCTGATTTAGCACCGTGTGACTTCTGGCTGTCCCCAAAGCTCAAGAGACCACTCCGGGAAAATCGTTTTGAGTCGATTGAAGAGATCAAACGTGAATCGCTACGCGCATTGAAGGCTATACCTGAGGACGACTTTTTAGCATGCTTCAAAGATTGGAAAAAACGTTGGCATAAGTGTATTGTAGCTGGGGGGGGGGGATTATTTTGAGAGGGACGAAATCGATTTGGAAGAATAAATAAAAATTTTTAATTTTATAACAAAATTCAGCTTAATTTTTGATCGCAGTAGTATGTGCTTGTGTGAAAGGTGACCAGCTAAAAAATTCGCATTACACGCGAATTTATGTTATCGCTCTTCAGATCTCGGAAAAGTACAGACATTTAGAAAGTCATTGACCTTATAAAATATCATCAATCATTTATATAAAAAAAGAAAAAATCATATAAGTAATTGATCGAAATTAAAACGCGCACGTATGATAATTTTTGAATACAAATTTCGTTACAAATTTTTCATGATATGTAATCGTCGTATATAAGTTGCTTGTACTTAGTTTTTCTTTTTTGAAAATTATTTATAAATTTTTGATAAGTTTTCAATGCCAAAGAATTCAAGGGTGTGAAATATTCTTATTTCCTATTTTAATCAAATTTATTTATATTTTTTTTTTTTGTTAGAACATTAAATGATAATTATGTTAATGTTTTACATGGTAATGAAAATGATACTTGTTTTCCTACTATTCGTCCAGAACGAGTTTTAATTCATTTAGGACATGCAATCAGCAGCAGTTGTAAAATTGGTGTTTGTAAAATTGTTGTGTTGTTAAATTTCTTAGAAGATGTCATATAGCTATGACTTTCGTCCATCTTTCAGGGCGGGCACGAATTCCGTACTACAAGAATTGTTCGTCCTTCCAGATAATCCAGTTATTGAGTCATTTTCGCACTTCTTTAAAGTTTAGAATGTGTGTATCAGGAAGGCCACCGAAACAAGTGTTAATCAGAAGGAGCAATGTCTGGCGAATACAGTGAGTGGGGTAGCATTTCCCGGACAAGCCCTTCCAACGTTTCTTGAATCGATTGACCAACATGTCGCCTATGCTCCACAGTAGAATCAAAAACGGTACATTTCCATTTTTGGAAAAAAAAACTATAGACCATTTGATCAATCATAACACTCATCTCGTGTCACTCTTTAGTGTGCTTTATATAGGCTGGTAGCATCAGTGGATGGTATTTTTTCAAAAATGAGGCCGATGTTGCTGTTATGGTACAAAGGCATGATAACCAATCAGCTAAGTACATTGATTTACAAAATAACATCTAAAATACCAATAATAAAGAGTTAGGTTCTTTACGGAAAAAAACTGTGCCAAAACGAAATATAAGTTGAGAACTCGATTATATTGTATGTTTCTTGATATTTTATACAATTCTGTGTATGAACAGACCCAACATATATTGTATTTGGAATAGTGACCTTAAATTACAATCAGTGTTAACCTTTCATCGATATAATTTTTAAAATTTAAAATCAGTAATTAGTTTTATTGTATATTGGACATTGTCCCCTTAGTAACAAGTAGAAACTAAATGCTTTTATTTCCAAAAATATCAGAAAATTTAAATCTCTCTTTAATAGAAATCCGCTTGTAACGTTTAAAATTGGTTGGGAAAAATCTACATCAATGTGCGTACGTTTGAAGTTTCGTAAAAGACATTTTAACGAACCCTTTTGGGGGTTTGTTGTGCGAATCAAATTGATGATCGGTGATCGAAGAACTGTGTTGGAATTAGCGCGCGAAACGGTTGGAATAGAATAAACACAGGCTTTGATTCTTAGTTTCTTACATTGTAATGTAATTCCAATTAAAAAAAGGAAAATCATTTGCGCGAGATTTGACTATTAAAAATTATTTACTACTGTACAGTAAACGCTCCTATAGCGCGGTAGACTCTCTCATAACTCGATATCTCTATAATACCTACACTTTTACGATTGAAATTAATGGAAAAATTTCTTCTTTTCATGCATGTCACATCACCATTTTTCGATTTCAGTTATCAGAGAAATCCCTTAAATGCAGAGATATGCAGCAATGATATATGGCAGCTCGACGAAATGCACAAGAAATATTTATATGGTTAAAATGGGACGCGAACTTTACTGCTTGGATTGGAAGACTGTATTGCTGAAAATATTGCATTGAGTCGAAATCTTATCAAGCAGAACGCATTTTGCTATCATTTAGGTTTTTTACTAATTATGAGTTTTTTTTATAACGCGGTTTCCACGCGGCATAAATTAATCACGTTATAAGAGCATTGACTGTATATAAATAATTTTCCCATCGTTCATTCATTTTATGTGGTTGAGACACGAAAATAAAAAATCTACAATAGAAACAAGCTATTATTAAGAAAAAAAAATACTCATCTTATCTTACATGTGAACTAATGACTAAATTTGCATTTATTTTGCAATACAATTGCATTAATTGTAAGTAAAAAATATATAGAGATTTAAAATCGGCCTGTAGGAGATTTTTCGATGCCTTATGGTAAAAATAAGACTCGTAGTTACCAAATCTATAGTTCAATGAATTATCTCTGATAAAAAACAACCAGAACTAATAATATTTTCAGGTTTTTTCTGCATAAATCTTCTTTTTCAAATTTGCTCTAATTCGCAGATAGTCTAGCTAGGCCTTCATAGCAAATCTATTCTGCAAATTTTATCCAAATCGGTATATTAGTTTTTAAAATACATCAAAAATCAATCAATTTTCTGATCACTCTGGTTTTTGCTTTATATTTTCGCTCCCCCTTGTTCGATTTTGTTGAGAAACAATACTGAAGGAACCAGCTCATATTGTAAATTTCATCAAAATCGGGTAACCCATTTTTGAGTTATCTTGTACATGGACGGGGACGGATGGACGGACATGTATTAATCGATATAATTTTTGATTCTCTACACATCTATAGCCTTGCCGCCCTTCTTAAATGATTATTTCTATGCGTTACAAATGTAGTGACTAAATTAATATACCCTCTGGTAGTACCTACCATAGGGTATACAAATATGAATTTTATCGCTTCATTTGAAAAATATTTATATGGAACACATATTTATGTTATGAAAGGGAAATTGAATGTTTGTTTACTTTTATTTAAAGTGATTTATTAAAATGAATTATTGTATATTATGCATTTGAACAATTATTAATTGAATTGTTGTGTACACGTACGTATTTTTAAGCCGGCCGGACTGCTGATACACAACAGAAATGTACATCACCAATTCTTTGATGTTGTTTCACAAAGATGGAATATAAAAATAAACAGAGAACTCCCGCCAAATTGTTTCGGATGATAAATATTGGCTGGCGGTGCTGATCTCGCGTAGCCTTTTCGCGAGTATATATATACAAATGTATAAAATACACCGAATTGTATATGTGTATATAATATATATATGTACACGTTCATGCTAGACGGGAACTTTATGAATGAACTCGATCGCTTCTCTTCGGAATTCAGATTCAAAATGTCGTTTTATAAAATAGTTAGATTGGAGCTTGTTTGTTTTTTTATTGCAAAAATACACGATAATTTGGAATGTGAATGTTTTTTAAATCCATATACAAAAAGTATTTTGCGGCAAATTTTCTGAACTAAGTTTTGTACTGAAAAATGTCGTACCATGTTCGTTCTGTTTGGCATTCCTCTTATAATCGCAACGCTATTTAAACTCTTAATCTAAATTTAAAATTATTATTATTATTATTATTGTAATTATTGTTGGTTTCCTTTTACTCGTTGACGTTCCAGCCAAAGCAGTCCAAGATATTAACAGCTAGGCTGGCGGCTGACCGCGTAACCGGATTTTAGGTCTAAGACTAGGTTAAAATTTGTGATACTCGTATCTGCTCTTATAGACGATTTGCGGTCTATTTGGGTTTTGTTGTTTTTTTTTTTCTTCTTCTTAACTTGAGGGATCTTACTTTTTACTAGATTATTTCTTTACTATTTCATATAATATTCTCAAATTCTCATTATATATTTTGTTATTGTTTGCGTGATATCCGGGGCTGCATAAGCGCGATAATCAAGAATTTCTTTGTGATATAATTTTTCTCATTCATTCATTCTGGTTTTTTTATATTTAATCTAAATACATTTCGGGGTTTTAATATTCACACGGAATAATTTTTCGCGATTTCATATTTATTGGTCGCTTTATTATTCAATTTATTTCTTAGAAGAATTATGCTCTTGAAATTTAGACGCCAGTTAGTAACGCGCCCGACACAAATGAAGGTATTATATTTTTATTTTTTATATGAACATTTATATTTCCGTTTGTTGGCCAAAAAAAAAAAAAAAATAATAATAATTTAGTGGTTGATTCATATTCGGGTGACACACGTAACTGATTTGGTTTTATAGTTAGAATAATTATTAGAATAAACAGTCAACAATTATTTCTTTATATTCCCAATAATAGCGCAAGATTTAAATTTTCGTTTCATTAAGTTGATAGTACTAAAATCTTGACATCTGCCATCTGCCATCTGTTGCTATTCATAGTCATGGAACTCTGCACGAAGAAGCGACCTTAGACTTTGTTAAGTTTTTAGCCCCTACTGTGGTCAAAAAGACAATTCGACAAAATTCAAATCGTGCGTTTCTTTCGGATCATTCTTTATTTAATTAATTATTAAATTCCCCGTCGAATGAGGTATGGATCATATCTGTAGGTTACCCAGAATATCTGAGATATACGTATACCTTCATACTAGAGAATTTTTGGATTTTCTATCTTAAAAAGGAATATTTTTGAAAATGGCGAATGGGATTTTATTCGTTATTAAATTGATCGTCAAATGAAGTAGGGGTTGTGTCTATAGGATGCAGAATACCTGAGATGTACACATACTTCAAGTTACG
Organism: Xylophagus ater; assembly: GCA_963422695.1. Taxonomy (NCBI): domain Eukaryota; kingdom Metazoa; phylum Arthropoda; class Insecta; order Diptera; family Xylophagidae; genus Xylophagus; species Xylophagus ater. The sequence goes on from OY730478.1 coordinate 2,071,605, forward strand.
CAAATTAAATCTTGCGCTATTATTCGGACACCCTATATTTATGTATAAAAGGATTATTGTATCCTGGAAAGTTGGTAATTTTCATATTTGTATTTTTTAAAGAATTATTTATGAAACAAGAAGCCCCATGCAATTTTTTTTAAATGCTTGCCTGAGTCTGAGTTTCATCATAAAATTTCTTCCAGTCAGCGGAGATATTGGTGATCAAAAAAATATATATTTTATTTTTAGTTTTCTAATAAGGACTCAAAATCCCTTTTTCAGTTCTACTGGCAATATTTAAAAGTGACATTGTATTAAAAAAAAAATTCTAAAAAAAATTGTTTGTGACCTAAGGCAGAATTAGATCTCGGATTCTTTTAAGTCTATGGTAACGGTCTACATTCTATAATTATGGAACCATTAAGAAAAATATGTCAAATCTTTAGTTACCTAAAGAGCTTTGTCGGCATCACGAGGATGTAATCCTAACTGAAGATAAAATACATATCATCTGCCGATCTATTTCACGGAAACGTTACAACTTTTTAGGAAGTTGTTTTTGACAACTTATTAATGTTTAATGGTCGAATTAAAAAAAAACCTAGGCAAACTTTGTAGGAATATTAAATATTTCTTCGAAAAACAATACAAAATATGATAGAATATTTTAGGAATAAACTTAAAGGGATCTAAAATAGGTACTGTTACAATATGTTATGAACAATTCGAGAACATTTTTCAGAAATTTAAACGAGGATTGACTAAAAATGAGACACATTTAAACAATTCTGTCACTTGAATTTATTCTAATTCGTTATTTGTTGTTAGATGTCATTTCAAAAAGGAAAAACAAAGCTCCTCACTCAATAACAATTTAAAATTTTAAATCCGAATGTACTAAAAATTGAGGAAATTCTAATTCTATTACGTTTTCGGAACGTAAAATACTTCATAAAAGGATTTTTCCAATATACGAAATATGATTTTAATATTGTTTTAAACAAATAAAACTAAAAAAATAAAAATATTAAAACCAAAATCAGGTAAGATTCAAAATTCAAATCAATTTTCTGCTAATTTCAAAACTGCAATAAAAAAAGCAAAAGTTTTGATTTGTGCCATCTATTATTTGGAATATAGTACTAAATAACTGTTGTTAAATTAGATCTCGATATTAACCGTGGTAAGCACACACCTGTAAGAAGTTAAAAATAGGATACAACTGAATTTGATAAAACAATTGAGAGGTTTGAAAAAAACAGTTGCAATGATTTGAATAATATTGTTGTTAGTAGAGGAAAAGGCAAATGAACAGACTGGTAGAGACAGTGTAGAATGGTCTAATTGGTTAAGACCTCGACCTCGCCTCATGAGACTGATGAGACCCTGATTCGAATCCAGGTCTCGGTTCTTCACATTTTCTCTACTTTTCTTTGCCTTACACACCTAATATAATTTTTAATGTTAACAGAGTGGATTGGTTTATTTTTGACAATATGACACACTGTCGATATGATTTTTTTTTTATTTTTATTTTTGCCAATAAATCCCACTTTGAAATATTTATTATCTGAAAATATAGATATTTTTTTTTTATCACCTAAAAGTTAAAAAAAAATCAAACATTTTAAATTACATAATTTTAAAATTGCTTATTTTTTTGCTGGTGTTTTAATTGGAATTTCAATTGTTGAACACTTTTTTGGCGCCTTTTTTATCGTAAAACGATTTTTTTATTCAAGGCTGGCATTTTTTTTTGTTTTATTATCAAATCATATTAAAAAAAAAATAATTCTTATTTATTTTGGCAACTTACCAATTCTTCCGGGGTAGTAGAGTAGGTATTAAAAAATGTTTTGTATTTGGATTTATTTTAATCTCGATATTATTTCACGCCACATACCTCAATGCGGGATAATCTTTTTTTATCAAGCCAGACGCGCTAGTGGCTAACCTGAATGATTTTCATAAATCTAAATGTTTTAATACAGGGTGGCGTTTAATGAATGTTGTGGTATTCCTTAAAAGAGCCATTGAGTCCCTTAAAGTATGCGCTGTGGCTCGATATTGTTGGTCTTAAAAAAATTTCCAACATCGTACGATATTGAGCACTGGAAATGGCAACAACGTCTTCAATTTCGAAAAATATGAGCTAATGATCCTTCCAGATGTTACACCGTATCAAACAGTACACGATATTGATTGAGCACTGGAAACTGCAACATCGTCTTCATTTTCGAAGAAATATGGGCTAATCATCCTCCCAGACGTTACACCGTGTAAAACATTATACTTAAGTGAGTGTAATTGTCGTTGATAAACTACTTTTGGATTCTCCGTAGTCCGCATATCCTGTAGTTCTGCTTGTTTACGAAGCTATTTAATTGGAAATGGGCTTCATCGCTTATTATCAAATTGTGATTAAAATCTGGATTTTTTTTACTGCTTTTTGCTGGAAATTAAATGATTTTGCTTCATTGTTCGATTGTGTATTGTTCCTTTTCAAATTCCCCAAGCCTGTTTTATTGTAGAAAAGAAAAATTATAAATAATTCAAACCACAAGGTTTATTGCGCCACCCTGTATTATTGCTTGACCAGATTTTCTTAAAATGTTGTCTATTTCATAATTAAATGTTTAATTATAGCCAGCTTACCTATACTAATTAAATATTCTCTATTTTTACTTAGAATTTGTAAGTGCATCAAGGAAATCATTTATTTAGGTAATATGTGTATGTGGGTGGGTGAGACATGTTTCTGTCTGACCGAAATGTAGTATCTAGATACCTGGCATACCGTCTCTAAACGGCTGGTCCGATTTCAACATTAAGTATTTCACTGAATTCCATAAGTAATAATACAACAGCGATTCAGGCATACATTTGTCGACATTCGAAGTCACTTTTCCAAGACACCACATATGGTTGATAAAATGCGTCAGTATGTGTGCAAGTGTACGTGTATTTAGTCATTGAGTTCGAAACATATGTTTTTATTATTCGGAGAATACATTGTCATTTTTTGTTGATTTTTTTTTTTAACTAAAAATTTTTTTTTTGCTAAAATTATTTTATTTAGTTTAGTGTTAAATAGTACTAAAGTAAAAATTAATTTAATTGAGAATTAATCGTTAAACAGAAAAAAAGTTTTTGATTTAAAATTGACGAAATCTTTCATACAATTTACTAACGGAAAAATACTGACTAGCTCCAGAGGACGTCAGAAAAATTGGTGAAAAAAAATTTCACGACAGTATAAATAATTTCCTTTTCGAAATTAGATTTAGCGAGGTGGCAAACCCTTTTTTTCATATTAGGGAAATTTTTCAAAAAAGGTGGCAAAAAACATCGACAAATGTACGCCTGAATCGCTGTTCACATATATGATATACACACGCTTTTTATTTTGATGATCACAGAATATAAAAAAATCGCGTAACACGTTTTTTCTTCAAGGCTGATAATGAAAATAAAATTTATTATTATTTTTTTTTTTTCATTCTATTAAATGTTATCATTTTTTTTTTTCTACAGAAGCCAAAACATATAATCGGCTTGTAAATCGAGAAAGCAATTAACCCATATAAAAAAAAAAAAAAAAAAATTTGAAGAAACCAAAGTTTGATTAGATTTTTTTTTTTTTTTTTCATTTACTTTGTATGTCCTGCATTTTTTTCTTATCATTTATTTCTTTCATCAATTTGCGTTGTTTTAATAAAAAAAAAAAAAAATGTATACGTTCATTGCCTATCTTAGGTTAGAGTTTACTACGATCAAACAATTTTAAATATGAACGCGTAGGTATTAAAGGAAAACCTTCCGTTTGGTATTTCATACTTAAAAGAATTAATGCTAAATAATAGCTAAATCGCAGCAGATTTAAAAAACTTCAAATATACACCTAGGTCTTGGTTTGTGTCGTAGATATGTTCCAAAATTTTGTGAGACAGTCTGAAACAACGCAAAGTGAGTTAACATTTTGTATGAGAAACCATGTGAATATTGAAGATAGGTTCCCAACAAAATTCCAGAAACAACGTCACTTTGCGTTGTTTGAAAGAAGTTACTAAAAAATACCCCGAACTCCTTAGCCTACACAAATATGAATAAAATTTTATTAACCACGAAATTGACGGTCTCATAAAAGTTAATTAAAACAAAAAGGAAATTAGTAGCTTTTTTAATTTGTATTAGATGAGGAAAAAGTTAAAAACTGCTACATTCGAGTTTGCCTCGTGTAAAGTACTGTCCAAACGCTCAGTCTTTTTGCACAGTCGTAATTTGCGCAGTTTTTCTGTGGGAAAGCCTGCGCAAATTTTGTGTCCACACGATACCGTCTTTTCCATATATTTACACAGTTTTCTTTGGAACTTCTTAATGTCAAGATATTGTGCTTAGAACTTTTAATAATGAATAGTTTAAGCTTAACTCCTCTAAAAAGTCTCTTAAAGATATTTTCGTGCCTTTCGCCTTTCGCAATTGCATGAAAACTGTGTAAAATAATGAGTTTTCGTCCACACGCTACGATCTGATTTGCGCAGGCAAAACTGAGTAAAAAACTGCGCGTTTGGACGCCTCTTAACATTCTAGAAATTGGTTCATTCTTCATGGATTTCAACGAACAGGTCTTTGAATAAAGGTCCAGTTTGTCTAAAATTGAGGAAGCATTTATGTCACCATAAAAAATGTGATGACCAAGGACTTCATCAGTCACTTCCCGCCGCTTTTCTAAGAAATGTATGTCAAATAATTTTAACCTATCATTGTAAGGAGGCAACAAAAAAGGTTATTCCAGAGAAAGTTGTGTAACGTGCAACATAAAAATCTACGTTGAATGCATTCCTACTGACATGAATTTTGTGATGTAGTCATCACACCTGACTGACATGACATAAAGGGCTTTTTCAAAGATACTAAATGAGAAAATAGTAGGTTGGGTGAAAAATTGTGCAAAGAACTACCTATACTGAATAAGTCAGTTAATGGAATCTTTCAAAATATTCTTAATTCGGTTTTTCTTATAAAATTAAAGAATTGAATTAATTATAATTAAAATTTCTGATTAACATAATCGATTTCTTAATAACCTCCGCCAATGTACGCGCTTAATTTTAATTCATGTGTGCTATATATGCATAGTAACTAGAGAGAATACTATATATACTGACTGTCCTGCACAACATGCTTCATATTATTATTTATTCAATTGGTGTAATTTTGTTAATAATTTTTAACAGACTTCAAATACAACTCATTACCTAAATACAACAAAATTATATACATAAAAACAATTGTATGTTTCAATTTCAGAAATTGAATAAAAAAGTTGTTAACATGCGCGAAATAAATAAAAGTTGAATAAAAATATTTGTTAATTTTTCCGTGTCACATTTTTAATTCTCACAATAATCCGACGTAACAAGAAAATTAAACATTCTTTAGGTAACATGTACTACATGTGTGTGTAGTAATAGAACCGCGGTTCTAAAGTTTCATTTCGGTTTCGTCTTTTGTAAATATTTATTTAATTAGAATAGTGTTCACCGAAAAAGCGTCAATAGTATTCATTCATGAAGTTCTGTTCCTAAAATTATTCAAAAAAAAGATCAAGGTATATATTTGAATTTTCTTTTCTTCTCACAACTAGGTTATCTAATTCTAAGAAAAACTAACAATAAGTTGGCCCATATTTATTTTCTCTAATATACGTAATTAAAATTTAGAAAATTTCCATCAGATCGTATCTTTATTTTATTTTATACGAAGCGGCGAATTTTAAGGCCATTAAAAGGGTATTTTCCGGCCAACAAATTGTCTGAGAAATTCGTGATATTTATAGATTTTTCCCTAAGGAAAACTATACAAGATGTTCCTTGGCCCAAGCTCAATATTGATTTTGAGAAAACTGGATAAAGAGGGTATTTGCTCATTTAACCATGAAGGTGAAGAAATGAATTCCTTAGACGAGTATAGGGAATCGATGAAACAATTGTCTCAAGAATTGTATAGAACTCTGCAATACAGACTTCTTCCTTCTTATTGTCAACAATTACTGCGATAACATGGCGACTTCAAAATTGGCTTGAGATCGACTTGAAACACAATCCGGGTTTTTTTAGCTTAACCAAATTGAAAGATTGACTTGAAATTGATTTCAAATCAGCTTCAAATTCATAGACGCTTTCAAACATTTAAATATTCAATTCGGCCTGGGTTTTAGATGCAAATTTCAAGTCGATCAGAAAAAATGTTTGTGATCGGATCGATTTAAATCGGGTTTGAGTCTATCCAAGTTTACATGGACGATTTTTGGATTGAAGTTGACTTCAAATAAATCGTGTAAACGAAGTGTAAATGTTTTCAAAGTTAACCTTGTTTAAAGGGGTTAGATGAGCAAATCAAAATTGGTTTTGAGAAATTTGAAGCTGGTATGAATGAATTTTATAAACGTATTACTTTCCTGCGAAAGTAAACCCGCTTCGTGCGCTTTCGAGAACATTTTCTATAACTTTTGTTTCAAGTTCTGGTTTTAAACATCTAATATAAAAGACACACATATAGTATTCATACTATGGTATCGATACTATAGTATAGTTGATACCATTTCAGTAAAACTTTTTTACTTCATTCTTGAAATGATATAAAGTGGCATACATGTGGTATATTACATGGTATTCTTAAATCATGATATCTGTACCATATGTCTGTCTGTAGCATAAAGTCACTTATCTGATGTTGATCTTCAGCTTCTCTCGGTCATGGGGTTGGCTTATTTACATACATCCTTGTCCCATTAAGAAGCAGTTTAATTAGGTGGACTAAATATGGTAATTTTTGTGCAAACATATATCACGACTATCTCTAACTTGAACTCGCCGAAGTAATAAAATCACGTTGGTATTCTGAAGGCAAAGAAAAGTAGAGAAAAAGTGAAGAACTGAGACCTGGTTTTCGATCCGTGTCTCAAACGAAGTCGAGGTCTTAACCAACTAGATCATTCTACACTGTCTCTTACTAGTCTGTTCATTTGTCCTTTTCTAATATTCTAATATTCAAATCGTTACAACTGTTTTTCTTAAACCTCTCAATTGTTATTACCAAATTCAACTGCATTTCATTTTTACCTACAATTCCTTCAAAATCTCATAATATTTTGTATCTCAAATACACACGCTTTTAGTCCATCCATAAATCTATTAATTGATATTTTTATTTTGGCAACTAAGTAGCTGAAAACTCATTCAGTTTACGCGTATAATATTATTCACTATTTTATAATATTTATTTTAATCTATTTATAGTGGAGTTTCTTCTTCACGTGTCTTATTTTTTTTACTATAATTTTTTTTTAGGCTCAAGCGTAGGCTAATTTGATGGGTCTCATGCTACATATATTTTATAAAATTGAAATAGTCTTAAATATTTAAGATGAATTCTTATCCAATTGGTTAAAATATTAAATTACGCAGAATTTTTTTTTTATATACCACTGTGTTCAAAACGTAAGGTGAATTTTGTTTTAAAATTAACAATTTTTATTTATTCTTCCAACTCGATTTCGTCCTCCTCAAAATAATCCCCCCCAACTACAATACACTTATGCGAACGATTTTTCCAATCTTTGAAGCATGCTAAAAAGTCGTCCTCAGGTATAGCCTTCAATGCGCGTAGCGATTCACGTTTGATCTCTTCAATCGACTCAAAACGATTTCCCCGGAGTGGTCTCTTGAGCTTTGGGAACAGCCAAAAGTCACACGGTGCTAAATCAGGCGAATACGGTGGTTGTGGAGTGACATGAGTGGAGTTTTTGGCGAAAAACTCACGCTCTTTTTTGAAAAAATTGAGAAATTTTGGCAGCACCAAACGCGATTTGACTCTTCTGAGGCATAAATGATCCTTCAAAATTACTTGCACTGATCCAATTGATATTGCAAGCATGTCGGCAAGGTCTCGAATTGTTAATCGACGATTTTCGAACACCAATTCTTTGATTTTCTTGATGTGTTGCTCATCAACTGACATCGATGGTCGTCCAGAGCGTTCCAAGTCACCAACACGTTCTCTGCCTTCTTTGAAGTCTTTGTACCACTTGTAAACATTTTTCTGTGACATAGTCTCCGAAAGCCTTTTGTAACATTCGATACGCAAAATTTAATAGCACTTCTTTGCTCAACAAAATTCGACATCGTAAAAATCGCCAAATTCACTTTTCTTTGTTCTCAAAACCCAGCGTAAAATAAAAACTAATGATGATATTGACATCTAATTTGTCACCAGATGTCACTAACAGTCCTACCAACTTGAAAAAAAAATTCATTTGTCCGATTCGGTTAAAGCGGGAAGTTTAAATTAAAAATTCACCTTACTTTTTGTACACAGTAGTATATCGACATAGAGAAAAATTGGACATACTCCACCTATGTACCTAAATGCGTACCCAGGGCCCCAATATTGTATGTTTGGTGCCACTTATTAAGTTAACATACTGAAATAACAGAAAATGTTATCCAAGGTCTCGTTTTTTTTTTGGGCAAATTGAAAATTTTTTTAAAGAAATTAATTTTTCTTTTTTCAAAATTAGATTTGTTTATAAAAAAAAAAAAATAAAATATATAATATTAGATTTTGTAATAAACAAACAGATTTGAAATAAAGTGATAACAAATTAATGAAATAAACGGAAAAATTCTTAAAATGATATAAATACAAAAATCCTTGAGTTTTACACGATTCCAAAAAACGAAAAGAAAAGAAAAAAAAGCCGGTCTAAAGAAAATACTGCAAAGAAACTTTCTAAAAAAAAAAAAAAAACAAAATAAATTTTAAAAAGCTCCACAATGGCAACAAATATATGCGCTACACTCCGGCGTATTTTTTTCCAATTTTTATAAATATTCATTCATATGACGCAACTTCTAGATCGCAAGAGGACTACGGCCGTAACCTTATATAAAAAAAATATGTATATATATATATATATAATTATAATAAATAAACTTACCAGGTTGTAGCGCGTGTAAAAAAAACTACGATTCTTCTTTTCTGGTTTTTTTTTTTTTTTTATACCGGCGAATTGATGTTTTCTCGCGCATGCTTTCAATAAAAATTTGTTCATATACATTGAATTTTTTATATACATATGTATGCATATAACTCTATCTCGCTCTTCTCTGCTTATATACTTAACTTTCAAATTTCAATATAATGTATTCCTACGCTGTATTTTTGGCGCCAAATTTTATACTAATCACGATGGCGGCGAAGTAATTTTTTATTTCTAGAAACAAATGAAATTATGTACTTGCTTGCTTTGGGTGTATAGAGTCGTGGGTATTTTGTACTTTTTTTTTTTTTACTTTGTACTAGATTTTTTTTTAAATAATCGGATTCACATTCTACTATCTTCGACGTGGATAGTAACTTGCTAAAAGGGAGAGGCCAGTTGGTAGTAATTACTTAAGTAGTCGTTTTAATTAATCTATCTCACAAGCAACTATTACGTGTAAGGAATAGTTCTGTCGTTTTTGAGGAATGGCACAGTAGCAGCTCGAACATGCCAAAGGTGGTTTATAAAATAATGTTTCATCACGGAAGTGCTAGGACCAATTGTGGCAAGGAAACCGTCTAAAAAGTTGGATTGGGAAATTTTACCTCGGCCGATATTGCACCATTGGACTACATCCTATTCAGATTGCCGCAAAACTTGATTGGTGGAAATGAACATGTAAACTTTGAGGATTTTAAAATAGGGGTGGAACTGTGGCGAGACTTTTTTTTCAAGGGATTGGAAAAGCTGGCAAAATGCCAGCTAACACTTTCAACTAACGAAGGAAATTATATTTCGGATTAAATTTGAAATAAAAAGTTAAGAAAATAATTTCGCTTTCTTAAGGAAAACGACAGAACTTTCCTTTACACCGAATATTTTATACTTCTGTAATCGGTCAGTAGGTTTATGCGTATACCGAACCGGTATGATTGATACAATTTTAGTCTACACATGAGCAAAGGTCCAACCGGTTCGATTGTATCTTTAATGGCCTTTATTTTGGTACGGATCAAATCAAACCGAACTGGTTTGGTTTGCGCATAAACGTGCAAACCGAACTGGTTTGGTCTGCGCATAAACGTGCAGACCGGACTGGTTTGGTTTGCGCATAAACGTGCAAACCGAACTGGTTTGGTATGCGCGTAAACGTGCAGACCGAACTGGTTTGGTATGCGCATAAACGTGCTGGGTGATGTCCAATAAATTCAGAGCCCTAACTGTTTTCTAAAACAACCAAATGTTATTATTGTTCGTATTTAAATTAAACAATGAACTAATAATAATGATTTCCAAAGACTAATGTTTGTTGTGTGCTAATATCCATACACATTATAGATTTTGCTCTTTCTTTAACATTAAAACTCTTTTGATGTATTCTTCTTCAATGTTACATATCAGAGAACGGTAAGAGGGATTGAAAATTTCATAAGAGTGTTTGACGTCATGCTATGTCCTCAATCTTTCTTCCTCTTCCTGATACATTTTGTCTTTGAATACTTTTGCACTTATTGCAACGTGAATTTCGTTTTTTTTTTACTACTTTGTTCTGATTGGTCTAATTGTTTATTTGTTAGTTTTGGGTACTCTTTAATTACTCGTACTTCGACATCACTCTTCCTCTCTATGGCTTGGGTATCTAGATAATACTATGGTTAAGTTTAGAAGTTGAATTAAAAAAAAACTTTGATTCTTAAGACGTTATTTCAGAAAGCTCAATTTGAAATTTTAATTTTGAATCATCTTTTTTTTTTAGTGTATGAATTTAATTATATTGGCCATTAATTTTGTATATAAAATGATTTTGGATTTTTCATACGTGTTGCATTGCCGACCACGGAACCAGTAAAGTAAGAACAGGTGAATTATGAAAAGAGCGAAAACTACTTACGAAATTCACACACAACACTGGCTGTCGGTAGTAACGTCAGCTACCCAAGTTCAAATTAGTTCAATGCTTGAAATTGAAAGGATTGTTGGCACTTTTAATTTTTGAAAGAATCTTAAATTATTTTTTTTTCTCGAGCTTTCTCATTCTTATTATTATTGCGTAGTTTCGCCTATTATGACTTTTAAAATTTAGCCTTGACTTTGGTCAGATATATTATTGTTTATTTTTAAAAATGTTTCTATGCTAGTGAAAACCATTGATGGAGGTCAATGGTAGTAAAGTCGATGTGGATATATTTATGTACTAGTATTATTTATTTTTCTTCGTTTTTTTTTTAAGATTTTATACTTTGTAATTAGTTTTTTTGCCCACCTCAGCAGTAACCATTACATTGCAGTTCTGTTATAAGTTAGTTCAATATTGCATAATTATTCTTTATGAGATATTAGGTGTAAGGGAAATTACTGTCGTTTTTTTTTCGTAAGAAAGCAAAATAATTTTTTTTACACTTTTTATTTAAAATTTAGTCCACTGCCGCCATATTCATTTCCATCAAGAAAATTTTGCAGCGATTTGAAAAGATGATAGTTCGATGGTGGATATCAGGAGAATATGATGGCTGAAGTAAAATCTCCTAAACCAAATCTACAAGTTTTTAGGCGGATTTCCTTAGACTCTTTCTGTTGGCTAAAAATCGACGTTTACAATGAATTTTTGTATTCAAAGTATCAATTTGCAAACAATAACGACCAGCATCATCAATTATAGTACAGTATATCTTTGCGGTTCCGTCAACTACACACCATAATCTTCTTCAGATGCACACATGCTTTTTTTGATGTAGACAGTGAAGTTTCTCCACTGAAAACATAGGTTCTACTGGTTTCGGTCAAGTCAGACTACGACCGACAACGCATACAAAGTGCATGTACCCAAAAACGACAGAACTTTTTCTTATACCTAATATTTAAAATTTTAAATGTGCAAATTGACAAGAAAAAAATATGTTTAGAATACTTCTAAAACTATATTATAATATAATTTTATTATTATTATGATACGTTATGACAATGAGAGTTTATTGAATTCTATTTTAGGGCACTTGAAGTTTTCGAACACACGGGCGTGCCCCTAAGCACGATCATTTCTCAGCAAAGGAATCAACCCGGAGGAAATAGATTGGGTGGGCCGCTTCGATACCCACATACTATTCTCTTTTGGCTACGATGTAATCAAGTATGTAAATTTAAAATTTTTTCCAGTTATAATTTTTCAGTTATTACGAGATTATTATGAATATCTCATAATTTTATGTAGAATTAATTCATTGACTCTGCCATGAGTACTTAGGTAATTTGAAAATTAGAAAGAAAAGTTTTATTTTTTTAATAACAATGACACCTCAGTTATTTTAATTTAGAATTGTAATTAAAAGTAATAACAATTTATTTCTATATAAAATTTAGTTTGTTTAGTTTTTTATCGATTCGGAAGAAAATAAAAATGGAATTTATGAGATTTAATTGAATAATAAAATTGGTAATGATTCACATAATTTATTATTCTTTACCAGTTAAGACATCTATCGCGGATTTTCTTACCTTTATTCAAAGCACGTATTTATGTATGTATGTTTTCTTCGCCGGTAAATTATTTTAAAATTCTGTATTAAAAACTTACATTACATCCGGCAGTAAATCCATCATCCTTTTCAGTTCACATACATTTTATACCAGTAACAGCGGCATATTACACTCGTAGGCAAAAAAGGCACTTTACCTAGGGCATCCAATTTGAGGAGGCATCAATTCTACAAACTAATCAATATTCGGTAGTGGATTTTTAGAAAGAAATAAAAGTTAGCCTAATTTTGTTAGATTGCTACCGATTTCTGTCTGGATAAAAATGGGGTCTACCAAAATCGAAAAATGAGACTAGTCTGATTTCTACATCAATAAAGTGTCTACGATTGGATTTTCCCACTAATTTGTAAATATATAACTCATTTTTTTAGTATTCTTACATTTTTTAATTATAGAAACATCATTTTACTACAATATGATTTATAATAGGTAGTAGATCTGTCCCTTCTGATAAATATTATTAGAAGAAATTCCAGACAGGAAACTTTTCGGCAGCTTAACCAAATTGTACAGAATTCCACGTAAGAAATTCTCTTTACAAACTTTAAATAGAAGAAAGTACTGCCCCAAAATTTGTAAATTACCTAGAAACCCCAGGCCAGTAAAACGCGCCGCTGAACAGTAAGTGTTTTATGGGAATAACTTGAAAGTTAAAATTAGCAATTAATAATCGTTATCTTGCTAAAAACAGACTGTATAGTGTTTGTTTTTATTTCGGTTAATTATTTATCAAAATCAATTATATTTGAATAATTGAAATTGTTGTTCTTAAACGTGAGAACTTTACTTTTTCCATTAAGATTATCAGGTTTTCGATTGCTTCGAGGTTTGTTGAACTTATAATTAAAAAAGCTATTACAGTAAGTAATAAAAAAACGAGTATCTATATGTAATTTATGAAATGTATATAGTTATGATCTCTAGGAATCGAAAGCTTCAAATCTTTTTACTAGTACAAGTAAGTTAAGTTTCTTCCTAAAACAAGAAATTATTTGGACGTCAGATAGTCGAAAAGTATTCGTAATGATATTATCGCAACATTTTGTTACGTTTTTTTATTATGTCGGATGTCAATGAGCCTCTACGTTATGTTGGATGTTCACCTGATTGTTCATCCGTTTACATAATAACTAAAAAACGTGTTGTCTGATTTTAGTGAAATTTTATAATATGGAGTGGTCCGTCCTAAATTCGTTATCGAATTGTATTTGAAAAAGATAAAGAGGAAGTTGTATTTAACAAGAGATTGTTGAAATTAAATTCCTAATAGATCCATATAGCCCAGTCAATGGGTACTTTTACCTTGCAAAAGGTATAGGAAACTTTATATTTGGTACGATTGTTCAACTAGCTAAGTTATTTAAAATTCCAAGTTTTCGACCTTTGGGGGAAGCCGATCATATGCAAAATATGTGGTTTTTTTTTTTGGTATATTCTAATTTTGCATTTGTTAATCACCCAATTTTTGGAAAGAAACTTCTGATTCATAAAGTTCAATGTCTTGAAATCATGGTCCAGACCAAAAACAGTGGAATTTATTAATGAAATTGTAGATAACAACATTAAATTGTTTCTTTTTGTAACCAATGACGGAAATGTCTGATTTTGAATAAATATTTTAAAAAGTTAAGACCCGCATAAAGGCGCGTTTAAACCATGCGATCGAACAAAAATAAAAGACGTTCTCCCTGGTGAATTCTTAATTGTTGTGGAAGTCTAACTTATTACGAACAAACATGGTCTTTCTGGCTTTCGTTCACTAATGGATCTGCGGGGAGTTGGATGGAACCATCAACTAATTCACGCGAATATTTGATTTTGCTCATTCAATATTGTTGTAAATCGAAGTATATTAGGTGTAGAATTGCTTGCTATATAGAACTACACTTAATACAACTGTGTATCTCGATTTACAACGAATTGTGAATACATACCTCTATTAAATTTAACCGATGTAGTCTTTATGTTGTTTACATTCCCATAGAGACCTTTTTTAATATGAACATGCATAAAAAGTATTCAACCACTTATGTTACAGAGGACGACTTTCGAACAGGACCCGAACTTGTGAAGATAAACTTTAATAATTTAAATGATTGCAGAAATTAAAGACTTATCAAAATGAAGATTTGTGAAAGTCATGGAATACTTTTGAAATAAGAATTTTGTTTGCGTCAAAGATGACATATGTGAACCAGATTATGGATAATTTTTTTTTTCCACTGGTTTTTTTATTTCTCATCTTTAATTACAACGCGAAAATTATTAATGCATTTATTACTAAATGAGACATTATTATTATTAAATGAAAATCAACTGAAATATTTCATTGAAAAAAAAGAAATTGATGCGAGTAAGTAAAATAATTAAAGAAAATTTTTCATGATAAATATTTTTTTGTAGTTTTTGAGACTTTACGAATCTGCTTATCACATGTGTCGTATTAATAATTTTTCTTTAATAAATTCACAACCTGTACACAGTTAAAATTGTATCTTATGAGAAATACACGAAATATTCAAACTTTTCATAACGGAAATTCCAAAAAAAATTTTTTTTAATTATCGTTCATCTTAATAAATTTCAAGAAATGAATTTGATTCGAATAACATAGTAACAACTGTATAGACGCGCTTCTTCTTTCGTAGAGTTAGTTAGTAGTGACAATGAACTTCATTTCAAATTACATATTGACTCATTTTTTCATAGAATCAATTCGACTAGACGCTTTGTAAAAAGACGGTTCTAAGGAATTCTTCTTGGATCTTCACATATTACTAAGTCTCTCTTCATTACTTTTGTTAAAACTTTTCTAGTCTACAACGTATTACTAAGTCCCTCTTCATTACCTTCGTTAAAACTATACTGGAGTATGTCGGTTAAGTATGATCACCTTAACACGTGGTTCAAGTTATTAGAATTATTAGCCACGAGTAGGTTCAATGTACATTTATATACGCTAGTACATTGATAAATCTTCTTTGACACCTTGTTTTTACTCCCCATACCATAATAGGTTAGAATTGATTGTGGTTTATATCCTTTGGAAAAGTGAAGATTGCTTTATAGAAAGAATTCCGCTAAACTTTAATTAATATATGTTCTTTGAGTTCTGTGAAATATGGTAATTTAAAATACTAGGTGGGATGAAAAGTAACCTCCTTGGGAATGAAAAAATTTTTTTTTTAAAATGTTTTTTTTTATTTTATTCAATATAGTCCCCTTTTAGCTCGATACACTTATTCCAGCGATTTTCCAACTTTTTGATCCCGTCCGAAAAGTAATTTTCCGGAAGGTCTGCAAAATACTCCTCCGCGGCGTCGATGATTTCCTCACGTGAGCTGAATTTTTAATTGATGAGCCATCTTTTGAGGTTTGGGAAGAGATAATAGTCCGAGGGAGCCAAATCGGGCGAATACGGTGGATGCGACAGCAATTGGAGCCGTTAGTCATTGATTTTAGCCGTGGTTGCGATGCTCTTGTGCATTGTCTTGCAAAAACAAAATTTTTTTTCGCTTCATGTGAGGCCGTTTTGCAGCGATTTCGACCTTCAATCGCTCCAATAATGCATATTGTAATATTCGCTGTTGATGGTTTTTCCTTTTTCGAGGTAGTCCACGAAGAGTATGCCATGACAATCCTCTGTAACTGCATCGGAGGGCCTGCCGCTGCGGACTTGATCGGTAGTGGAGTTGTGGCCACCACGAAACTCTCGAAACCAATATTTGACGGTGTAATCTGACGGAGCATTAGCACCATAATATTTATCCAACTTTTCTTTTGCTTCCTTCGCCGTTTTGCCTCTCAAAAACGAATGTTTTATGAGGGAACAAAAATCGTGATGCCAAACACGTCGACAACAATCGGCTGTCAAAACAAAACTAAAGACAGTATCGCACCAAAATTTGGCATGTCAACCTAAATATGAACGGACTTCAAGGCACTATAACCTTTTTTGCAGTAGCAGCGCATTCTGGCGGTCAAGGAGGTTACTTTTCATCCAACCTAGTAATACACTATAAAACCGTACTATGGCAGAAATGAACCGGTTTCCCGGGTATTTAATGATAATTGATTTTTGATTAACAACATTAACATCATTTAAAGAAACTTTTATACAATTATGTTATTGGGATAACAAATGGTATTGAATGAATTGAATTGTTTCCCTGAAAAATATTGATAATATTTATAAAAAAATTATCAGCACTACTATCTGTAGTGAAAGTGAAAGTTGACTTTACTACTATGGTAAGTTCATTTGAAAGTCTTTTTAATAATAGTAAACTAAGTGTGATTTATAATTAAAACTATTACATTTTTATATAAATGTATAAATAATATATATATAAAGAAAATAATTCAATTACTTTAAGAGATGATGAAAAAAAAAGAACGAAACAAGCTTCCATAATAAATTAATTTTTATGATACGCACGCGTAAGTTAGTTTTGGACTTAACCGGTTCATTTTAATTGCCACGAAAAGTAGAATTGTGTTGAATATTAAAATCGAATAGAAAAAGAAGTTTTTTTTCTTTATTTTAAAATTCTTGTGTCATTTATAAAAGAATCTTCTAAATAGTGGGAATTTTGTTAAAATTCTATTTAAAAAAAAAATGCCATAAGTATATTGAATATGCATATTTTAAACTTAAACTAGATAGATATATGGATTTTAATCTATCTATCTTGATTATTT
Source organism: Xylophagus ater (assembly GCA_963422695.1). Lineage (NCBI taxonomy): Eukaryota > Metazoa > Arthropoda > Insecta > Diptera > Xylophagidae > Xylophagus > Xylophagus ater. The sequence continues at coordinate 2,088,868 of OY730478.1, forward strand.
TATTCGAAATTTTTTGAAGGATTTCTAGTCCGGATGTTAATTTTAATTAGTTTATTCTTATATAAGTTAAAACTTATTAACCATTGACTTAATTTCGAATTACTTGAATTAAAATTCGTATAATTTTAATGAGTCTATAAAAATTTATGAATTTGAAATGTAATTTGTTTGAATTACATCATTTTTTTTTTTCCTTTTTCATTCATCAAAAATTTAGTTTTAGTCTTGTTAGAAACATTTAATTACCATTAAGATCTCAATAACTCTAATATAAGTGAAAATAACAAATTTGATCATACTAAAAAGTTTTTATTACCACGTTCGCGGATGTGAATACTATACTTGTAGTATTCATTTTTTCACTGTGATGCCAAATGAAATGAGCTTTTTACTGTCCGCGAACGTCTTAAACTAGTTTTTACTTATTTGAAAAGAATTCGTTTCAATTTATTAACTTTTTTAGTATATATATCAAATTTATGATGTATTATTACAATTGTAATATTGTATAATAGTTTCCTTAATCATTTAAATCAGCGGTTTCCAATCCACATTTTTTCGCGTATCATCCAATCACTTTGTAGGCATAGTATTTTGAACTCTAAAATGTTCCATGCAAACAAACATATTAGAAAAGAATTTAACACGCAAAATCAATGTGATTAAAGAAAAATTTTTCTTAAAGTTTGGCTACAAATCTATAGTAACTGAAAAGCCTATAGCCGTACACCTACCTATCTATTTTGTAGTATCTACCATAGGGCATCAACATTATATAACTTGTATAAGAAAAGAAATGGTTTAAACCAAGGGTGTCCAACCTTTTTGTTTCCCTGGGCCGCATTGGAAGAAGACTTGGTGTTTTGAGCCACAAGTATATTACTATGTATAAATCCATACCATAAAATGAATGTGATACTTGGCATTGAAGTTGAGAAACTAAACCGTCAATATATGTTTCGATTGACGTGATTGCAATCCTCAGGCAGTTCTCATGGTGTTCATCCAACATGTTGGTTCTAATTTTACACTTAGATGTTTCATTCTTCACTTAAGCCACCAGGTGGCAAACAATAGAACAGTGTAGCTGAGCGAGCAACGCAAACAGAAAGAGAATTTACTACATAACGAAAGAGCTTTCTGTTCTGGTCCTGTTTCTGTTGTTTGTCACTTGGCAGCTTTAGCACGTGAGCGCAAACACACAAATCATTCCTCAGAAAAATGGATATCTTTCAGTAACTTTGAAAATTTTCGGGGCTCATTGATACTTGCTTTTGGGCCGCGGGTTGGACAGCCTTGGTTTAAACTATTACTCAGAATAAGGAATTTTAATAGACCTGAGGTCTGTGTAAATGTGAGTGAGAGTGTTTAAATATAATTAAGCTGCAGTTTCAGTTACGTGATTTCCCGCAGTTCGATTTTAAAAATAATAATACTTTATTTATATAGTAAATTCGATGTAAATTTATTTATACTATTTCCGCTGTTTTTGTTTATCGATAATTAATTTGTAGGAAATTAATTCAATCACAATTTGTACAATTTAATATTATAAACATATTTTCTGCAACTTAAATTGCGTCGAAAATAACTAAACTAAATTAGATTTAATTATTTAGTGTGCAAATACTTCGAAATCCGAATTTTAACTGTCTTAGTCTGATTTGTCTGACCAGAAGATGTTATTATCAAAATTCTTTAGATTATTGTTGGAACAGCTCGACTATCAATACATTAACTATCAAAATGGGTGATTTGTGAGGAATTGCTGAAAAGCCTCTATTATGCTTTTTATTGAAAAATAATTAAAACTTTTTTGTTTTTTTCTGGAAAAGTCCGTCTAAAAATGATGTAATCTTTTATTTTTCTTTTTCTTTCATATAAAAATTAAATAATTGCCATATTGTTCGGTGTGGGCCTCTTTTGTCTCCTGGCAATCAATATTTTGAGACCCAGTCCGCCACTGTGAAAGGGAAATGAAAATTTTTTAAATAGGAAATACCTAATCTATATTATATTTGTGGACTTTTGTCTGTAATGTACCAAGTTGGCTGTTAAACGACTGAGCCAATTTTGATGAAACATGTCTTAAACGATTCTTTGTTCCACTTTTAATGTCCATAATTAATGAAAAACGCGATAATTTTCGACATATTTATCGCAAAATATTGAAATTTTGTAAGTGGTTTTATATGATCACAGCCGACAACTACATCAAAACTGGGCGGGATTAGTCTCATGTCATGGCCAACTATTTCAGATTTTAATGAGAATAGTATAAATAAACTCTTTTTTTTGGTGATTAAAAATCACTTTCAGGTATTCTGCTGGTGATAAAATAAAGAATATCTAAAAATTTATTCAATTTATCAGAATTAAATATGTTTTAATTTTTTTAACTTCTATATTGAATCATGAATAGAAAAAAAAATCTCCTCGTTTTAAGTTGTTTAAGTTCAAGTTCTTAGTCTATTCGAAATATTTGGTATACAATAAATGTCTTTATCTAATTTTATGCAAATGATTAGCTTTGTATTTTGTATATAATTTGAAATAGAATTAAGCCATTGTAAGTTAAGTTAAGTTAAAATCAATAATAATAAAAGCAAAAACAAAGACCAGATTTGCCTACAATGTTTGACTGGAAAAAATCCTAAGCAAAAATCTCTTTTTGGCTCACAGTATTAAAATATGTACTAAATCATTAAAACATAATCACAATAGCGCACGTGAAGATAATTAAAAATAATTATGGAAAATTTAATGTTTATGAATGAACATATTTTATCGATTTTATATTATTCCAAAAAAAAAAACTGAAAATGTCAAATGTTTAAATTAACTGTAAAATACGTTGCAATTTATTAAATAACTATTATACAAAAAGATAACAACGTAAAATATACTCGTTTTAAAAATGTACGCCATTTATAATAATTTCGAACTGCGTTACTTCCAAATTTTGGGGAATTTCGTGTGTTTTTTTTTGATTAAAACTTGATCAGGATTTTTAAATTCGAATAAAAATTAATTTCGATAATAAAAAAAAAAAAATTGGCCTATAGCCGATTTTTGATGCCCTGTGGTAGAAATGGGACAGAAAAACTGTCAAAACTAACATTATTTCAAGGTTTTTTCTTCATAACTTAGTTTCCTCTTTTCAAAATTCCTTCAAATTTGCAGGTAACCTAGACCATGATAGCATAAGTCTAATTTGTCTAATTTTATTCAAATCGGTGTATTAGTTTTTAAAGTACATCAAAAAAACGTTATAGAGAGGGTTATTTTCTCCTAGGATTATTTCCTTCTCCTTTATCCTTGGACCGATTTGACTGAAATTTAACATGATATCGTCTGTTTATGTAGTTAACCTGCATAATTAATTTCAATAAAATTGATTAACAAATTTTCCAATTAAATCCGAAAAACCATAAACAAAAAAACGACAAAACTTTCTGGTCACCCTGGTTTTTCGGTTATAACTTTGCTCCCCTGGATCGATTTTGCTCAAATGCAATACGAAATCAAGTTAAGGAATAAGCAACTCACATTCTAAATTTCATCGCGTTTTTGAGTTATCTTGTATACGGACGGACGGACGGACGGACGGACATGCAGTAATCGATATAACTTTTGATTCCCGACACAACCATACAATTAAAACCTTTCTACGACGATTATTTCGATGTGTTACAAATGGAGTGACAAAACTAATATACCCTCTGGTAGTACCTACCATAGGGCATAACAACAAAAATCGCACCTATGATTATGTTATAATATTATTATCATTATTTTTATATAATAAATAGTTTGGCCTTCACCTTTTCCAATAGAGTATATCGGGATATAGTATTTTTTATGTCTAGACCCCTAACATTTTTTATGTAAATTTTTATTTTATCCAAAACGCAAAAATATATTTTATGTTTTTAATATGTATTTCGTTGTTTTTAATGCTCAACATTGAATATATTTTAATAAATATACGATGATATTTTTATAGCAAATATGTTGATGTTAAACATATAAATCGTTTTCAGAAAAACATTTTTCTTATATAAAATTAAAATCATTCAAAAACTACTATGCTATCGTACTCGTATATGAGACGAGAAACATGAATGAAAGAACGACGTTTTGATAGGCATTAGCAGGTATAAAATGTTGTATCATAAAAAGAAATATATGTTACTATATGATAGTGTCTGATCAAAACAAAAATACCGTTCATAGAAGTCTAAAATACTCAGCAGTAAAAGTAAGCATTTGGAACAAGCTTATTTTCCTTCATTCATTGGAATCAGAGAATGCAGTACTTTCTGGTAATCCAACATCATTTAGCCACGTATACATGATACGCGAAACGATTTCAAAGTCATCGTTTTACCTGCGAAAGCTTATGATTTATCTAAAACAGACAGAGAATGATTTCGACGCGTGATTTTAGTATGGAAAACAAAGATCATCCGGACATCCAAAAAAATTTCAAGATAAAGAATTGGAAGTATATTCATGCTAAAGAAGAATTGTCAAGAACATTAAATCTAGATAGATTCACAGTTGACAAAAGTCTACATGCAATCGTTCAAATCGATGACTTTTCATTCCTATACCTAATAGACAACATTCTCTGGATGACAAAAGGAATACATCTTAAAAAATCATAAATTTCGGTATATAATTTTTCGTTTATTTCTTTTTGGTAATTTGAAAGTTTTTTCGTATTCTTTGGGAAGATGCGGTTTTAGGATCGTATATATCTGGTAATATTATTTGGAATTGGAACTACTTGTAGTAATACTTGAGTACGTTCGACAGGTCACATACCTCAGAATATTAAAAGAAAAGTTGTAATTGTTTATTCAGTTAAAAAAAAGTGCGTCTTGAAAATGAGTAAAACAAAAGAAGAAATTCGATACAATTTAAAATTGTTATTCCAAAAAAATAAAAATGGAAGAATGCAACTCAGGCTGTTAAAAATATTTCTGATGTTTATGGACACGATACAGTATCAGTATGTGTGACACAAAGCTGGTTCAAACATTTTCAATCTGAAAATTTTGATGTCAATGATACACCTTGCTCTAGTCGACCAATCACAGGAAAAGTCGATGAAATCATGGAAAAAATTGATTATGCACCGGCACATATCAGTAAAGAACTAAGCATCGACTAAAAAACAGTTTTAAATGATGTGTGGAAGGCTGGATACACCATGTTTGGGTTTCATATTATTTAACAATGAAAAATCGAATGGATCAAATTTCCATTTGCAAATTGTTGCTAAAACGGGATGAAATTAAATCATTTTTGAAACGGTTCATTACGGATGATGAAAAATGGACCACGTACAACAATAATGTATGACCAAAGCAAGGTGAAGCTTCTCGCAAACGGTGACAAAACCAGGAAAGGTGATGCTCTGTGTGTGTGTGATGTGGGATTGGAAAGGAATTGTGTATTACGAACTGCTGCCGTGAGGTTAAATGATTAATTAATTAGAAATTACATCAAGCAATCGAAAGAAATTAAAGTTGATTTTTAATGTGACCTGTGAAAATTATTTGGCGCAGTTTTTCAGTCACGGGATTATCGTTTTGCCTGAAAAATGGCAAAAGGCGGCACATATTTAGATTAGAGCCAATTTTAAAAAGACGAAACAAAGTTATGTAGAAAAAGCTTTGAAATATAATTAGTTTTGGGTGTTTTTTCCAGAGTTAATTCATTGAATTATAGATTTGTTAACTACGCGTTCCATTTCTACCATAGGGCATCAAAAATTCGGCTATAGGCCGATTTTACGTTACTATATGTTTTTTTTTTATGATTGAATGAGATCATTCATTAGGAATTGTAGCAAATTTCTTAGATTCGTTAACTATATTGTATTCGGGGTGGAAAGATTTTTCTGAACTACTAAAAAAAAAAACTAATTAAAAATTAATTAATTAATAACTATTTTCTTTATAAGTAACATGATTAAAATATTATATATAATACTTTTTTTTTGTTTCTAAACAAATACTAGTTTGTAACACCAAAAAAAAAAGTTAAATTGAAATACCGGTCTTTTTTTTTTTTTCTTTAAATTATTATGTATTTAACCTCTTTGAAAAGTCAAAGTATTCTTGCAAGGTTCTCACCAAACAATTTCATTAACCTCTCTTACAATGGCTAAACATAATATAATATATATTAATTAATTTGATGACATAAACCTCCATCTATTCACTAAAAAAATTTCTAATATAGATTATCATTTATATTGTCCAGTCAAGTGTTTATTATGCTTCCATATATTCTGGAACTCAACATTAAAGAAAAGAAAAAAAAACATTAAGTAACTGAAAATCGGCGTATAACCCATTTTTTGATGCCATATGATAGACATGGGATACGTAGTTAACAAATCTATAGTTCAATGAATTAAGTCTGAGAAAGTAGAACCAAAACTACTAATTTTACAAGGTTTTACCTTCATAACTTTGATGAATTTTTTCAAAAATTCGCTCTAATTCACAGGTAGGCTGGGGCCTATTAGCATAATTGTTTTTAAAATACATCAAAAAAACTTTATGAACAGACTTATTTTGCCTTACGACTATTTCTTTCTCCACTATCCTTGAACTCATTTTACTGAAATTTGACATATTAGGTCTGTTTTATTTACCATACCCTACACCGAAGCAGGGTAAGTGGCAAATAAAACGAGCAGGAGTAGGAAAAAGCCTTAATTCAAAAGTTTGTAGCGCTGCTTAGCAACCATATTGTAATTAAATGGGAAATTTTTAGCTAATACACTTTTTATGGTAGAAAACTGTACTAATTTCGATGTGAGAGCTATCCCTGGTCTGAAAGTAGTGTAGGATTTGCACTTTTGTTGTTTTTGTTTTCAATGTAAAAATTTGCTCTACCCCAGAGCAAGTGGCAAATAAAAAAGACCTAGTATCGTTTATTTATATAGTCAACTCATGTAAATAAATTAAGCAAAATTACTCTACAAATTTTCAAATTAAATCCGAAAAACCATTAAAAAAACGACAAAGCTTTCTTGTCACCATATTTTTTGCTTTATAACTTCGCTCTCCATCAGCCGATTTTGCTGAAATGCAATACCAAATCGAGTTAAGAATTAATCAACTCACATTGCAAATTTCATCAAAATCGGATAACCAGTTTTTGAGTTATCTTGTACACGGACGAACATGCATAAATCAATATAACTTTCGATTCTAAAGTCTAGAGTCTATAAAACCATACCTTTGAAACCTTTCTATGATGATTGTTTCTATGCGTTTCATATGGAGTGACAAAACTAATATACGCTCTGGTAGTGCCTCTACCATAGGGCATAAAAAGATTACTTTGCCCGACAATACATGAAATATTCATTAATATCTTAAAAAAAAAAAAAAAAAAACGCTAATCAGTGAATAAAATTAAACATTTATGAATGAAGAAAAAAAAAAATTTCGCGAAGTTTTCAATTAATATGTGTGTTGATGATAGTTGCTGCGAGATAGTTATGGCTCCGTATCCTTGAACTTCCATTCAATACAACATACAACATAATTTGTCGCCAAAATATGGATATGGTCAAATATCTAAAGGGGTATTCACGCTTCATTGGATATGGGCGCTTGTATCGTAGCGAAAATGTTACTTTTGTATCTTGTGCAATGCAAATTTTTCACACTTTAACACTTTTACTACGATACAAAACCACATATGTATAATGAAGACCCCCATATAGTAATCAATACTTAGCCAAGCAAAACCATAATTTGGCGATGATGATTTTCTTTTCTACATGCAAGTATTATGAGAACAGAACTGGAGTTTTTCAAAAGCTACATATATATATAAATATATCTTCAGGCGTTCGGTAGATATCCTTTGGATTGATATATGTTCAAAACTTCACATAAGATTATAAGAGTAAATTGGCTTCAAAATCTTTTCACAACGTTTTTAAAGATTTTCTGCGTGTTCATATAATCGGTTTGGATTTTCACCTTTTTTTTTTTAACTCCTATACAAAGTTCAATATATAAGTTTCCTGGAATCATGAAATCTCCATGTTTCAAATTGTTTCTAAATTGTTCTTAAGTAAGAGTGCAATATCTGTCTGACTGTCTGTCTGTATGTAGCTAAAATTGCGACCGTATTTTTGAAGCGATTTGAATGAAAATTGGTAAAATTAGTCTTCGCCAGAGCACATTACATCAAAACTTGAAAGTAGCAGTAGGATTAAAAAGTATTAAACAGTAAACGTCAAGAAAACTTCAACTTACGAGAAATTTATTCATACTTTACCGATCAATAAAATTTCTAATAGAAAATGGTAATACTTTGAACTTAATGTAACTTTGGGTGCTCACTTAGCCAGCATTTTTGATCGCTGAAACGTTTCTGCCACTAAGTATGGTATGTGAATAAGTAGCTGTCACGTAACGGCGACTGAAAGTGTTACTTAAACGCATGAAAAAGTTCCGAGTTTTCCTGCAAAATAAAATACAAATTTTTTAATGAAATAAATTGATCCGATATGTATAGAAGTTCCTATCGTGGTATAGCTTGGTTTTTTTTGGTACAGTTAAAAACTTAAATTAGTTACCATGAATGCGATGTTGTGTGGACCACTTCGTTACTTTAATTTTGCTTTGATTTTCATTTTTCAAGAATTCTTATATGCCCAGAGTTAAAAATTTTTTTTTGTGTTTTGTATTTCTTCGAAATTTTTATTCCAAAAACAAGTCCAAAACTCCTTTCACTTTACATTCCAAAAGATCCAAAAGTTGCATTGAACCTGAACTCGAATGGAATGCTAATTTGGAAGTAATCAGATGATTTTTTTTTTCGTTCAGCTTTTTTTTTTTTATTGACCGTTGAATGTTAGAGCGTTTTATTATATTTTTTCTTAAGATTTATTTCTTTGATTTTGTGTCTTTTAAAGAAGGAACTTTTCATAAGATTTATCCAAAGACGAAAGGTGTGACAAGCAGGTTCCATATTTTTAAGATAAGAATTGGATAAAATTTGAAAGAAAAATTTTTTTTTCAAAAATTTTCAAGTCTAATGTTTTTCGGTCTTTTTGATTTAGTTTTTTTTATCATTAATTTTATTAATTCCGTTCATTTGACGGAGATATACAATTTTCTGTTAATTTCCAGCATTTTTCCATTTAAATTTCTTTTCATTTCGATAGTATTTTATTTATTTCTCACAAAAATCTAGAACTAGATTTCTAGATACACTTTTATGATAGATGATAATTTCTTCAATCTTTATTAAAAATTGTAATAATGTGAAATTTTTCATTCCGTTGGTCAGAAAAAGATACCAAATTCTGGAAATTATATGCAATTTTTTTTTATCGTGGCTGGAGGTCGATATATCCAGTTTGAAAATGTTAGTAAAGTGAAAGGATGGAATTTTTTTTTTTTGTAAGATTTTTTTTTCTTTTTCTTTTGATATAATTTCAATCTTAAGAAGAATACAATTTTAAATTATTATATATTATTTGCATGAGAATAATTATTTTCTTAAAAAAATAATCGCAATTTATTGGTTTTTCGTTCAAAATTTGAATGCTGTATAATTAGTTGTAAAAGTTGTCTACTATTTTAAAATACGTGTGACAAATCAATTTCTGAATTTTAGAATTTAAAAATTTCTTACTATTCAAAAGAAAGTAGCATTTCTTCTTTTCAGGTCATATCAAAAACCATAATCAAATTTAACTTGAATTCTGGATTTGGTCATATTTGCAGACCGCAGCAAAACATGCCACCTCATTAATAGTATTTGCTATAATAAATAAATTTTGTATGATATAAAAATGCATTTTTTTACAAATACTATTAACGAGGAGGACTTCTTTGCAGCGCTGCAATGGTACCAAAAATTTATTCACGAAAAAATTCCCTGTTTCTAGTGTACACGGTTACCACACGACGCCATTGGACTTATTTCAAGACATAATTTCAGTTGGACTGAAAAAAAGTCTAATGGAGACTCGAAAATTTGGACTTTTTTGTCAGTCCAATTGAAATTATGTCTTAAAATAAGTCCAATGGAGTCGTGGTGTTAGAAATATGTTGTCAATTTTAATAGTTCTCAAATTATGCCATGGAAACTATTTCTAACTAATTCATAAATTGTTTTAGTTTTTAGTTTATCTTGATTTTTACCGAAAATAAGTATACTCTTCGCTCGACAATAATTACATATGTTTTGACGGTTACATTATTACTCCTTTCTCCGAAAACGTTCCATTTTTAAATCGTTTAGTATTTTGTATTTTGTTTATTTTATTTTAATATATATTTTATATAAATTAATTTAATAATGGAAACATTGTTTTCAGGATATTTTAAATAATCGCCTTGATAAAAGAGTAGATTCGATGCTTGAACAAGGCCTCTTAAAAGAAGTCCGGAGTTTTCATGAAAAATATTTTAAACCATCAAAGTAAGATGCAACTGATTTATTTATTAGGAGATATAGTATATCATATGACTTAAAGGATTTCTAAGAAAAGCTGCTATTCATAAATCATGACATTTTCTTAAATCACAGCTATTGTGTTTGAGAGAGCTTTCGATAACCTAAAATAATCTGTAAGTCATTTGAGATTCAAGTGCTAATAATGATAATGATAACGCTGGGCGACATGTTGTTAAATCGGTTCAGGAAACGTTGGAAGTGCTTAGCTGGGAAATGCTACCCCACCCAATGTATTCACCAGACATTGTTCCTTCTGATTATCACTTGTTTTAGTCAATGCAACATGGTCTTGCTGATACGCACATGCTCAATATTGAAGAAGTGCGAAAATAGCTCGATGGCTGGATAGCCTTGAAGGACGAAAAGTTATTTCAGCGCGGAATCCGTGCCTGAAGGATTGACAGTTTTCATTTAAACGTGTTGTTTTTGATGAAAAATCCTCTAAATCATATGACACCTCTCCTAATACTTTAAAAATTGTATTTATTAATTTTCTATATTGTTTTTCCAGTAATAATGAATGTACAAAGGGTATTTTGCAAAGTATCGGATTTAAGGAATTCATTCCATATCTTGAACAATTCAAAACAGATCAAGATATTATTATTGAAAAATATTTAAAACAAAATTCATATATTCTTTCGAGTAAAACATATTTTCTTATGTAAGAAAAAAGAAAACAGTTCAATACTAATGTGTTTTATATTTAGCCACGCCAAATGAGAATGAACCACAAGGATTAGATTTGTTACGTCAATGTTTAGATGAATTGAAACTAGTAACAAAAAGATATTCAAAGAAACAAATCAAATGGATAAGGAATAGATTACTTGGTAGTAAAGATCGTCAAGTACCACCTTTATATGCATTGGACACGTCTGATGTTGATATGTGGAAAAATAATGTATATTTGCCTGCTATCGATGTAATTGATTCATATATGAATGAGAAAATAACAAATCAACAACCTATGGAGAAAATTCAACATCCATCTGATGGACTTAATGAAGAGGTTTTTTATTTTTTTCTTTTTGTTTTAATATTTAATATTTGTAACTTCTTTAGGTTTCGAATTACTGTGAAATATGTAAAAGGAACTTCATCGGTGAATATCAATGGATTTTACATCTTAAATCTAATAAACATAAAAAAGTTAAAGATGGATTGAGACGAAAATCACAAATAAATCAACAACTCTTATTAAACATTAAATAAACTTTATTGTCGGGTACAGTATTTATGTTTTGTTTTTTTTTTTACATTTAAGTAATGAATGAAAGAATATACAGATTACGTCTTCCCATATTTGAAATTGGTTTTTTCTGCGCATCTACGTCACAGGGGACTTGAAATATATTGTTTATGTGAAAAAATGCGATTATTTATTTGAAATTTGTAATTTGTATATTCTTTCATTCATGATAAATAATAATGTAATTATTTTATTTGATATTTTTCACTTCTTGTATTTGAAAATTAACGAATATACAACATTTAGATGATTGACTTTTTAATTTAAAAATTACGTACTTTTTTTAGTTTACAACCCAAATTTGAATGAATGATTTTCATTTGTTATTATTATTGTCAGCGTTATTTATTGTACATAATTTATTAGCTTATTTAATTCAAGTTTTGTTATTGAATTGATTATTAATTTTATAGTTTTTTAATTTCTCATAATATACAGATTTTTCTTTAGGAATGTATGATATTTGGATACGCGATCATATTTTCTTTAGTCTTTTATTTATATATTTATTAATAACTAAAACAGATTCTAGGCCCTATCTAGGGCAATTCGGCTGTGGCAACGTGACAAGGCACAATTTAACTGTTCCACTCGGACAATTCGACTGGGACAGACAATTCGACTAGGCACAATTTAATATAAATATAGATTGAATTAAATTGTTCCCTAGTCGAATTGTGCCATTGTACATTGAATTATTCATACCCGACATAAATGTTTGGAAAGATCTTCTTTTGGTGAGACACATATTTCTAAATTTTACCTTGTTTTTTTTTTGTTTCCGAGTGGAATTGTCCGAGTCGAATTGTGCCAAGTTAAATTATGACTAGTCGAATTGTCCCAGGATCACTCCAATTATTTGACTTACGATTGTTTCGAGATATGAATCAATTAATCTTGTGAAACAAATTTTTGTCTTGTAAAACGAAACATTAATTGTTGAAAAAAATACTTTACTAACAAATATTTATAATACAGCAAGTATTACAACCCGACTTCGTCCAAGTAAATCCATTTAAGTGTACCTTTTTGTGGTATTTCTTATATAAAATCGATACAGTCGTTCATTTGGAGATTTCCTTTTTTGCCTCTACTTCATGTATTTTTAGTTTTTAGATCTATTTTCCACTCATTACTTCTTGATTCCTTGTTCCACCATAGCTTAAGAACGACTCAACTGATTTTAATAAAATTTAGTACGTTTGTACACATCTTATCAACTTAGAAAATACGTGACTTTATATATAAATAGATGAAGTCGTTTTTTAGAGTCCATGTGGACATTTTTGTTGGCTTCCATTTCATACAATTTTATTATGAGGACTTTCCAATTTGTTTAAAGATCCATATCTCGGAATGGAAATGATATTGTGTGAAAATAGTTACGTTCAAATAGAAGTTCGTAATAGAACGTTATTGTAAAAATTTCATATTGCTAGAGTGTTTCATTCGCGAGTTTTTGCGAACCGGACAAATCAATTTTTGTTTTCTAGATCAACAAGAATAGAATTAATTCTAACTTTTTTTTAACTAATCAAATATCTAAGTTTTATTTTACAATTGTTTTTAATTTACAGAATAATTTATAGTTTTATGTATACTTTTTTTTTCTTCTTCTATTTTTAATATGGCCATATATTAATAATAAATTTAAAAACTCTAAAGTTATATTTTAATGTAAATAAACACGGATATATTTTACACGGATATGTGATTACTCTTTTAAATTTTAAGTTAAAATACTGTTTAATTTAAAATATTAACAGTAACACGAAAAAAACTATGGTATTTCTTCATTTTTGTCCATTTTTTTCTTTTTTTTTTTTTAAATAACATCAAGATTAACAATTATTTATAATTATAACAGTAAAACACTTTTCGGTTTATATTTCTTTTATAGCAAGTCTTAAGTTTCAATATTCTCTGTTTTCTTAAAATAAGCTAAAGTGGGATTCATCGTGAGGTACACATCCCATTTCGTCATGGGAAGACTTACAACGGCACAGCGATTAATGATGTACGGATTAATGATGGTCCGCTGTTTTATCGCGACACCCGGTATCGTGCTATGAAAACGGAGTATTTGCTACCTGAAATTCAAGCCCGTAATGTCGGTGATATCTGGTTTCAACAAGACGGTGCTGCTAGCTATTCAGCGCGTGAAACAATGGACATGTTGAGAAATCGTTTCGGTGAGCAGCTGATTTCACGTTTTGGATCGGAACCGCCTAGATCTCACCTCTGGATTATATATTTTGGAGTTACGTGAAGTCTAAAGTCTACGCGGATAAGCCAGCTACGATTGATGGTTTGGAAGCAAACATTACTCGCGCTATACGCCAGATTGCTCTTTCGGTTCTTAGTAAAGTCTCCACCAACACATTCAGTTGTATCTGTTTTATTTGAAAATATTTTCCTGAACCTCACGATGAATCACCCGTTATAAGAAATTCATTTTAATTCAGTTTTTAATTTTATAAATTATAAAATGAAAAAAAATATTAAATATTAGATAGATATTTTGATATGCTGTAAAAATTATAGTCAACTTATAGAAACCATTCGAAAGCCTAGTATTATTGCTTAAAATTCATTTAAAAAACTAAAAATAAAAAATCTCCTTTGTAAATTAAAGATAATTAGGTTTTCGGTGGTGTTTTCTTAAATATTTATATATTACTATTTAATGTCGGTGTAGAACTATATGCGACTGTCGCAACTTTGGGCACCAGCTTTAATATAAGGCAAAAGACAGCCTTATATTTTATCATCGCATAAGTAACATTCATTCTTTTTAAAGTATTAATTAATTTGATACACTTATATACGAATTTATTCCTCTTCGTCGAGAGCCACTTCTGGTAATCCATATTTAGGGCAGCACATACCTTCCGTTCCGTCTGAATTAAAACAGAACAGTGTTCTTTCGATTTGTGTCGGTTCATGTGGGACAATTCCATGTACTTCCTTAAGTTCAGCTGTTGGAAACCAAGCTGGTTCTGTTTGTTCAACAACTGTAATACCAAGTAATCTATTTGGACAAATTAATTGTTTTAAAAGAAACATTATTCATAATAATAAATGTGTAATGAAAATACCGGCATATTGCAACGAATGGTATCCATAAAACTGAAACTAATACTAAACAGCAAGCTAAAACAATACACCAATGTGGCCATTCCATTTGTTCGGTGATTCCTTTAACTGAATTCCATGCGGGATAGCTACTCCCATTTGTCATAAGTTCTCTAATTGAGGCAATTAAAATAGTTACCATAGCTGTTGGTGATAAATATTTCCAACAAAACATCCAATATGCGGACGGACGGGATCCTGTCATCATTTCGATATCATTTGCAAATCTTAAAGGGTATTTATTAAAAGAAAATATCTTGAAACTTAGATGAAAAATATTTCATACCTTCTTACTCCATAAATATAACTGATTGAAAGACATTCAAACAATGCGATTATAAGTAAAGGAAAATTTCCAGCAAAACTATCCATTAATTGAAAAATATAACTTCCAGCTCCATGAGCAAAACACATTGAAAATGCACAACACGATAAACATAAACCCTAGTTTAGGAAAAAGATTTAAATTTATAATAATCGTAAAAAGTTAATCTAAATTACTCCGATAATGTATTCTTTGGGTAGATTAGGAAATAATTTCATATCTACAAGGGATGTAGCGACACCTTCTAATGTGCCAAACTGTGAATCTATTCCTAATGTAAACAACATTAGAAAAAATAGTACAGCCCATATTTGTGCGCCAGGAAATTGATTTATGGCTTCTGTAAATATTATAAATGCTAGTCCTGTCCCTGATGCACTCTAGACAAATATAAATTTATGATTAAAATATTACAGATAATAGATATCTAATTTACATTATCTAATTCCTTTTGTAAATCGCATTCTGGCAAATTAGTTGTTACATTTTCAGCCTTAAGAGTTTGTCTATCCTGTAAACATTTGTCATATGTTGCATGCGCTTTAAATCCAATAACAGAAAAGACCACAACACCAGCGAACATTGATGTTCCACAATTTGTTAATGAAACGAGCATAGCATCACGAAAACAATTGTTATTTGCAGGATTATAAGAACTTTTAAATAAAATTGAAATTAAATAATCACAAATTGGATATTGTTAAATAAAATCGATTTTTATAGTTTACCTGAAAGCAATTAAACCTCCAAAAGCTAAACCAAGAGAAAAAAATATTTGTGTACCCGCTTCTAACCATACGACTGGTTCTAATATTGATTCCCATCGTGGAGTAAATAAATGAATTATACCATCTGAGGCACCTATATTGGAATGTAATTAAAAAAGAAAAACCTATCTTTAAGTACATACAATTTGATAAATGTTAAAACAAAAATGTTCATGAATTTACCATCCAATGTAATTCCTCGGAAGAAAAATATAATGAGTACAATATATGGAAAGATTGCTGTAATATAAACGATTTTCCCTGAAGACGTAATTCCTTGAACCATACAAATGTAAACTAGAAACCATGAAGTTATTAATGCTAAGGCCATGTGATAATTGAATTGCTCCGGTTCGTTAACATTTGAAGAGCACATAAGTGTTGATCTATACCAATAGTATTGTGTTGGTGATGAAGCCTAAACAATAATGAAATGATTTATTGTAATTACTAAAGATTAGTCGCGACAATTTAATTATTTACATTACACTCTGGTTCAAAATCATATGTAAAATTTGTATAAAACCTCTTAGGACATTCAGCCCAAGGTAATGGTGATTCAAAACTATGCAGAAAGTATATTAAACACCACGCAATAATCGTATTGTAATACAATGCTACAATATAGCTTACAAAAGCTGATGATATTCCTATTCCGCCAAGAAATGGTGATACCTATTTAGTTTATAAAACTGAATAAATTAATTGTTCATATAAATACGGCAAAAAAAATATGATTGCACCTCATTCCAAACACCTATAGCACCCTTTCGTAAACGTTGTCCTATTGCTAGTTCCAAGTAAAATATTGGTATTCCTTGAATTGCGAGCATCACAAAATATGGGACTAAAAATGCACCGCCACCATTTTTTTGTGCTAAATATGGAAATCTCCAAACATTACCCAATCCTACTGCATATCTAATATGAGTTGCTTATATAATTTCATTTACATATTAAAAATATAATAGTTAGTTGTTACCCTATTGTTGCCAACAGAAATGTTACTTTACTATCCCAACTTTCTCGTTCATCTTCGGGTTTTTCTTGAACAATATCATCTTTTGGAACTTGTGTACTACTACTTCCTTCTGCAATAAATAATTGCGGTTCTTTATCTGGCGAAACATCTGGTATGAATGCTTGATTTGTAGCTCCATATAATGGTGTAGTATTTGATCCATTCTCAGCACGAACGAGACGACCTCTTAATTCCTATTTAATTATATAATGTTAAATATATAAACTCTTAAATATAAAAATTCCATTAATAACAAATATTAGAGTGCTTTTTAAGTGCATTACAATTGAACAAACATTTCAGTAGATTTAGGAAGTCCTTTTGATTTTATTTTTTTAAATATTAAGGATTAATTTTTTATTTGTTCAAATTTAAATAGACTTCCTTTTTTACCATTTAAAAATATGTTATTTTAAACAAAATTTATTCATTTTTCACATACCTTTAATTCTAAAGTATCCAAACTTCTTTGGGCTCTTAGTGGTAAATCTCTTGAGCTTTGACGCCTTAATAATTGTGCTGTATTTGCCATAATTTACAGAAATTTTTGCAAATATATTTTTTTTTGAAAAAAAAAGTGCCAACAAAAAAAAAATCCTGTGCAGGTCTACAATTTATTACTAAGTGCTCAAATCCATGTGTGTTTGTGCAAACTTGCTATATATTTAGTGTGCAAATTTTACATTAAAAGTTCATATTTTTCAAATAAAATTATTCCAATGTAATTAATATCAAATAATAATAAATGAAAATAAATAATAAAAATAATATAAGATTTGGGGTATTGTTCTTTTTATGCCCTATGGTACGTACTACCATGTTCGTCCGTCTGTCCGCGTACAAGATAACTCAAAAACACGTTATCCGATTTTGATGAAATTAAAAATGTAAGTTCGTTATTCCTTAACTCGATTTGGTATTGCATTTCAGCAAAATCGACCGAGGGGAAGCGAAGTTATAAATCATAAACCAGAGTGACTAGAAAGTTTCATCTTTTTTTATGGCTCTAGGGCTTTAATTGGAAAGTTTGTAAACCAATTTTATTGAAATTATTTCCATACATTGACTACATAAATAGATGATATTGTGGTAAATTTCAATAAAATCGGTAAAAGGACAATGGGGGAAGAAAATAATGTTCATAAAGTTTTTTGGATGTAGTTTAAAAACTAATATACCGATTTGAATAAAATTTGCAGAATAGGTGCTATATGCTATTAGGGTCTAGGCTACCTGCGAATAATCAAAGTTATGCAGAAAACCCTTAAAATATTATTAGTTTTGGTGGTTTTCTTGTCCCATTTCTGCCATAGGACATCAAAAAATCAGCTATAGGCTGATTTTCAGTTACTATATGTTTTAATTCACTTAATTCAAACATTAAATTTTATCAAATCACAAATAAATTTGATGGAAAAAGTTCCCGGGCTTGTTTATTCGAAATTCCGAAAGTTGGGCAATTGTTTTTTAATAGATAGATAAAAATATATCACAGATCACAAAACTATGTTAGTTATATTCGTATACGTAAATAAAAAATGGAAAAGAACTTATTATTGATTTAATGACTTGAAATCCTTTTTAGAAAAATGAAAAATAATTTTACTGATTGCCCAAAAATTATAATAGTTACAGGTTTATATTATTAACTCGACTTTCCATTAAAAAAAGGAAGTACAAATTGGATGCAAAAAAAAATAAAAATGTGAAAATAAAATTAAATAAGTTTTTTTTCTATCGAATTAGAATACAATTTCAATAAAACAATTAAGATTAAGTACGTACATTTTATAAAGATACTCCAAGAAATGATGCGATATTATATAATACAAAGATTCAGTGAAAATTTAGGATTATAATGTGTTGCCATTAATTGAAAATAAATAGGAAGTTCTAATTAAATGTCCTTTTATTTGCTTGTTGAATTTTCGTAAAAACAAATTCACTTTTAATTGGCTTTAGTTTGAATGGAAATTAGAAAAAAAAAATACTATATAAACTTTCTTATGAAGGATTTTATATATATATGAATGAAATGACGTCGCTCTAGACTTGATTCCGTGCAGTGTAGCAATAAATGAAAACTAATGTTAAGATGGCATATTTCAACAGTATCCTTTTTTTGATAGGAATCAGATCGATATTTAGTGGGCTTGCGTGAAACTTGTTGGCGCGCTAAATTAAATATTTTGATTTCATTCTGGAATGGAATTTTGTATTTTGATCCAACTGAATTTTCGATTCGATTTAATATTCGATCTGAATTCTTTTTGGTATCCTGTAAAATTATCGTATCATAAATTAGTGTGGCCTTTGAGAATTCCATGCAAATGGTATAAATTTTCAAATTGCCCAATGAAATTTAATGAAATTTTGATCAAATTGGTTTGGTCGAATCGTATATACGATACAATTGGGTCAAATCGAAATACAAAATTCCATTCCTGGTCAAGAATAGAATATTTAGTTAGAAAAACATTAATTCAGAGAATTTATCAAATTTTTTTTTGGTCTGTAATAAAATACTAAATATGGATTATTATTTTT
Source organism: Xylophagus ater (assembly GCA_963422695.1). Taxonomy (NCBI): domain Eukaryota; kingdom Metazoa; phylum Arthropoda; class Insecta; order Diptera; family Xylophagidae; genus Xylophagus; species Xylophagus ater. The sequence goes on from OY730478.1 coordinate 2,108,427, forward strand.
GTTTTTATTTATTTAAATCTAATTCTAACTAACAATTTTGGCTGGTTTTGCATGTCTTGTTTTTTTTAAATATACGATTTTACATAATAAAATTTGAGAGTAGTCTTAATATAAAAAAAAGAAAATGAAAACATAAATCGAAATCAATTTTGTGCTTACATTTTAAAACAAAATGGAATCATTTTTTTAACAAAATTAAATTTTTCAAACAAAATTAAATATATATAAAAAAATATTTGTAAAGTAAAATTGGTTAGTGAAAAACATCACAGATTTTAAGATGGACCAATTTTGAAAAAAATGAATTTACTACGCGATAAAATTTATTGTGATTAATCCCATTTTCGATTTTTTATTTAAATGAAATTATTTATTAGGAAATATTATCGAATATTATTTATTTTCAGTATTTTTAACTACTTAATATTTCTTTCAACGAATTTTGCAAACGATAAATGTGTTGTAAAATATTCATCAAATTCTTCAGATTGTTTTAGCATCTTTTGATAACTTTCAATTGTTTGAACATCTTCGATTCCAATTAATTCAATACCACATTTAAGATTTGCTAAGAATTTTTCAAAATGCATTTGTATATCATAAACAGTTTCAATATAATATGAAAGTGGCTTCTGTGTTTCACTGCCACGTATTAGAAGGCTCTCTGTTGACCAATCAATTGATTCGGCATAATCTTCAAATTCATGATACAAACATTTTACAGAATCTAAAGATGTTTGTAAAATTTTGCTAAAAAAGAACATATTTAGAAAATACTAAATAAATCTTACATTTATAACAAATTACTTTGATTTATGGATTTCGTGAATCTTCCTATGTAGTTCGGCAATTATTTCACACTCAACATGTTGGCTGATGTCCGCAGGATATGCCTGAATATCTGGAACGCTTCTAAAAAAATGGAGAAAAGTAGAATATAGTTTTAAATTGTTTTTAAAAATACAAAATTCACTGACCGTTGTAATATTAAATACCGTTGACACAAGACCCAGATTTGATCGATAATTATTTTTTGTTTTTCGATTTCAGATTTTTCCAATGAATGATGTCTTTTTAATTCAAGAAAAAGTTTTAACAATGATTGCTGACATTTCGCTTCTTTTTGATAATCACAAGTTGTATAACAAGCAGCCATTAATACAAAATATATTTTTTTTAAAGAAAGTTTTTAGGAACAAACGAATTCACGACGTAGAAAAAAAATTACCAAACAACTGAAAAACTGGGGATCTAAAGTGAAATAAATTTCAAAACAAAAATTTGACATTATGAAATTATAAAGGCCGAAACACAATGAGTAGAACAACAGTGTCGCTCACGGTACTATTCTAATTTATTTATTTAGATTTCTATAAATATATAAATAATGTTAATTTTAATTAATTAATAAATAAATAAATTAAATAATTTCATGTTTTTGTTAGTAAAATTGATAAAAATTGTTTACGTACCGTTATAAATTATTGTTACCATGAGTGAATAAGAAAATTAAAGTCCAATTATATATGTCAATGATAGCTGTGCGATATTTGAAGGTTCATTTATTTGACGTTTCTCTGCAGTGGTAAAATTTATTTTGCAGCAGCTGTTCGAAGGTGGACAGAGAAGAAATTCTTATTTGTTTAATCCAAAATTTCAAAATGTCAGAAAAACAGTTTATAAACTCAATTAATATGGGTAAAATTCAATATTATTATTATGAGAATATATACTTGTACAATTATAGTATTTTTCCAGATAACTTTGAGATGTTGAAGGCATTATATGATTTCCAAGCGGTATATCCGAAAACGATAAGCTTCGATGAAGGGGAGTATTTTATTTTGTATCAAACTAGTGCTCGACAGAGGAACTGGTGGCAAGTTGTAAGCATGAAGGGCAACATTGGATTTGTTCCTTCCAATTACGTAATGAAATTAAAGGTAAATATATCTAAATAAATCCATCCCTTAATATCCGTTTTGATCTTCAAAACAATGGGGTAACAATTTTAGATGTGTGATACAGTTGCCCTTGTTGACAACAGGATTAAGAACCTCGTCCTTTAATTTGCAGGGCCATATCAACTCAATTTCCTACAGGATCGATGGCTCTGCAAAGTCTTCGATTCATATCCACTTCCTTATTAAAAACATGAACCTTTTTTGTATTCAATTAAATTTAAATTATCCTAATATCTTTTTTGTTTTGTTTTAGGTGGAACCTAGTTTTTTGATTAGTTTTCTTGAATCAAGCATTGAATCTTTAAAACAATCAAAATTATCTGATATTAACGGTATCATATCTAAAGATGAACTTTTACAGCGACTAAAAGAAAAAAAGAAATTTATAGAAGAATGTTTTAAGGTAACATAGTTTTAAAATAGGCAAATATAGGCAAAAATTTATCAAAATAAATTTCCAGGAGCCAGAATTAAACAAAGACTCATCGGTTAATGATAAAATATACAATAATTGTGTTGTAGAACAAACTCCACCATCAAAACGTCTCGAAATGAATAAAAAATCTTTATCTAGCCCAGCTGTAGGTGCTACAATGCCTCAATTAATACAGGAAAGCCCAAGTATGGGGGTATTATGTACTAAATTGAATGATATGGCGCAAGATAACAGTATCACTTCAGAACCATCTGAGACCACAACAACAGCAACTGCTACAAGTGAAGATGTGGTCACAATTTGTAAAGAGAAATTATCACATAGTAATGATGAACCCCAGATCGATGATGATGCAACAGAATTGAATGCTGATGATGTAAAAGAAGATGAAAACGAAATGAATTTCAATGGGGAAGGGGAAGAACTAAATAATATTACGATCGAAGCTCAAGATGTATATCAGGTTGTTGATGCTATACGTCGGAATACAAATCTAAGTTTTGATCTTTCTTGTGAAGCACTACGTGTTGTATTATCTAGTTTTGAACAACTTTTCCCCGGATCTTTAAGTCCTTACTTGGAAGCCCTTGCTGTTCATGTTTCAGATAAATTAGAAATACCAAAAAATCTGTTGGGAATCACACACGACGCTAAACGTTTACAATATATTTTCTCTCAATTAGCTGATTGTAAAAATGATTCACAACAAAGAACATGGATGCTGCACGAAGATGAAGAGGATATTATCCAGTTTTTAGAGGAATTAGTAGATATTTTGGTAACAACATAAAACGAATACAAAATCATTCCGAAATTATATTTCAAATTTGTTTGATTTTTTGTAGAAAAATGCCGATGAAAATATTTCTTGTCACGAAATGTCGTGTGATCAATATCAAATGCTAATTAATTTAGTGCAGTACTATCAAATGGAAAATAGATGGTCAATCAAAAGATTATTGCTAGAAGCTTTTACAGCAGCATGCCACCTCGATCATATTATTGTTGATATTTTATTGACTTCTGTTTTACCATTAGTAATTGTATGTGATGATCATTGAAAGAAAAGTAAATATATGATCGTTATTTATTTATTTCATTCTTCTCTTTTTAGGTTGAAGATATGAAAACGAACGCTACGAATTTAGAAAAATTTAAAGAACTTGCCAAGATGTTTGCCATTATTTTCTCGCTTGGTCAATCCATGCCTGTTAATCATCAAGAATATCTTGGCGTTAGTTTTGTTACATTTATGATAGAAATTGTTGAAGGAAACTATCCAGAAGTTCTAATTGATTTAGTCATAACACTTTTGTTAGCATTTAATTTACAATTTTCTGATTTTACACAAAATATTGTTGTTGAAGCTCTACAAAAATTTACGTCTGCCAAAACATTTACAGAGAAAATTCTTTTGCTATTAAATCGAGAAGGTATTAAAGTATTATTTATGAAAGGTTCTTTTTCAATTCAAATTTATATATATTTACAGAAGATCCAGTTAAAATTTTACGACATTCCTCAAATAATTTAAATTCTGTTCTGAAATTATTTGTTGATCTTTTTAGTCTTCCAGAAACTGCTAGCCTTTTCTATACAAATGATAATAAAGTGTTAATTGATATTTTAGTAAGGCAATTATCTGATTTGTCACCAGGAGATCCGGTAACACACAAAAATTGTATTTGCTAGTTTATTAAGAATTATAATATTATATTATTTCCAGATACGACGACATTATTTAGAATTGTGTCGTCGAATTTTACGAAATACAAATTATCAAGAACACACTCATCGAAAACAAGATTTAATGAAAATTTTTACACGAATATTTTGCGAAGAAACCGAATGCAGTGCAAGTGATCAGCAATTGGTGAGAGATATAGCTAATGAATTTCCGCAAATTTTTAAAGCGTAGTCATCACAGTTGTGTCCGTTTAATGTTTTAGTGTTTTAAGAAAAAATTTCGCTACTAAACTGTTTTATAATTTTGCGAGAATTAATTCAAAGTTAAAAAGTTAAAAAAAAAAACTAGAGCCTAGTACAAATTCAAAGAAAACATAATAATTAAGCTAATTAGACAATTTTTTGTTTGTATATTCAGTAAATAAGTATAAGTATAAAAAGTTGTGTGGTTTTGTCTGTTATTGTATTTTCAGTTAAAATTTTTAATTGTTATTTTGTTTCTAATTTGTTTTATAATTATTATTCATTAAAGAATATATAATGTAAGTTTGTAAAATTGTTCATTTGTTCAAAAAAACTTATGATTTTTAAGTAATTTTACGAAATTCTTCCTCTTTAAAATTTACAGTAAATTTGTAAGCCAAAATAATTCGCACGAAAGAATTTATTCATAAATATATAAATTAGGTTAGAAAAAAATATACCAAAATATATAATATTAGGTCGGTGAATAAGTTTTAGATTTGATAACATAAATCATAGTATATGTAATACGTGAGAATCGGAATTATATGTATTTGAAAGGTCTTATGACAAGCTTCAAAACGTATTATATGATATTTGGTTCAAGTATAAAGAACATTGTTTTGCATTCGATTGAAAATAGAAGGTTCCGTTCCAAATAAACAGCATTTGCAGAACGCTTCAAAGACAGCAAAGAAAACGATTTTTTTTTGCATTGAATTTTTATGAAAACTGGATCTATTTCGAAAATCCTAAGCTCAGAAAAGCAAAAGTAAAACTGGGTCAATCAGTCCAATCAACATCAAAACGAAACATTCATTCAGATAATAAGATTATGCATTTAGTAGTACGAGAAAGGGTGTAGTTTTCCATGAACTTTTGAAAACGGTTGAAACAGTCTCTGCTGATCGTTACAGACAACAACTGATAGAATTGAATCGCGGCTTGAAGGAAAAACGGCCAGAATAAGCTCGTAGACACGGTAAAGTAATTTTGCAGCATAATAACGCTAGGCCATGAGTTGCTAAACCGATCCAGGAAACGTTTGTCTGGGAAATTCTACCGCACCCGCTGTATTCATCAGACATTGCTACTTCTGATAAACACTTGTTTCGGTCGATACACAATCTTGCTCAATCTTGAAGAAGTGCGAAAATGGCTCGACTGACTGAATTGCGTCGAAGGACGAAAAGTTCTTGCAGCGCGGAATCTGTAAATTACCTGAAAGATTCCAGAATTTTCTGGCTTCAGATGGAGCATGCATTGAATAAAATCAATGTATTGTATATTTGTTAAATAAACGTATATTTTTGCAAACAACAAAATCATAAAAACTAATTCACACACTTAATATTATTCTACGCTTGTGATTAATATATTTATTACAAATAAGAATAGTTATTATAAATTACTATTCTCTTTTTCAGATTTATATAATAAGAAAAAAGTTATTTTAAATCTCAAGAAACAAACGTATTGTGCCATTTCATAAATAAAAGAATATTATTGAATAGAATTGACACAGAATTCTAAAAATTTTAATAAAACATAAAAAAAAGAGTTAAATTTAATTATATATAATATGAAAAAAAAATATGTTAATGTAAAAAAGAATGACATCAAAAATTCAGTCGACTGCAATATTGCTGTGCAATCAACTGATTTCTTGATTTCTTTATCCTTTTTTATATATATTGTAGTTATCTGTAATCTTTTCCATTATCAATCTTAATAAGAACAACAGATTTTATTCAACTCTATAAAAATATTTATGTAAAAAAAAAGAAGCATTTATTTATAAGCTAGAAATTAAACATTAAAGTAATTAATTAAACCGGCATTACATACAAAAATATGAAAGAAAATAATTTTAATTTAATTGTTAAATCGCATTTTGAAATTTTCCATTAAGTAAATGTTAAATCTATTTTTATTGCAGACGAAAAACAAAAAACAAAATTATGTTTAAAAAAAATTAATATAATTAGAAATAAAACGAAAAATGTTAAATTTTATATATTTTTTGTTTTATTTTTAATCCTTCAAACTTTCGGCCGCAAAGTTCCAAATCAATTAATTTATAAGTAGTTGACTTTCAAACTTTACTGTACTAACTAGGGCATGGTTTGATTAATTAAGTAATCAAAATTTGTTCAATATTTTGATTATTCAACCGAAAATTGATTAATTGTTTCATTTAAGAGAATCAAAGCAAAAAAAAATTTGGAGACAGAAATCCTATGAATAAATTTTGAATAACTTTTAAATGAAATGTGAGTTATTAACATATGTATTTATGTTTTTAAGAGAATATTTCCTCTTCTATTATAAAACCAACAATTAATCAGATAAGCACTTACCTCGAAAACCAATTAATCAACCATGCCCTGCTCTTAACTAATTAACTCAAATTAAAAGAAAACGTTAATAAAAATTGTAGTGCTTGTTCCTGGCACTACATTTTTTCCAATTGTAATTCAGAAAGCCTAAAAACATTTAGTAACTGAAAATCGGCCTATAGCCTATTGATGCCCTATGATAGACATGGGATTCGTAATTAACAAATCTATAGTTCAATGAATTAACTCTGAGAACGTAGAATCAAAACTACTAATATTTCAATCTTTTTCCTCCATAACTTTGTTTCGTCCTTTTCAAATTCGCTCTAATTCACAGATAGGCTGGGGACTAATATCATAAATATCTCTCGAAAATTTTAATGAAATCGGTATATTAGTTTTTAAAATACGTCGGAAAGACTTTATGAACAGGCTCAGTTTACCCTACGACTACTTATTTATCCTTGAACCGATTTTACTGAAATTTAACTTAGTATCGTCTATTTATGTAGTCATGTAACAAAATGGATCCACAAATTTTCAAATTAAATCCGAAAAACCATAAAAAAAAGAACAAATGAGATTAGCACATTTATACATTTTAGATTCCTTTGAATCAAACGATGTTCTAATGGGAATAATCTCTGGAATTTTGATCATAGTCGGCTCGACTACCTCTGGTAGCCCTGTTCCTGCCTAGTTTTTTTTTTATTTTAGTTATGACTAATCTTGTCTAGGCCGCAAGTTTGGCTAGTCCCGTTTCTGATTTTCAGTTATGTGGTTCTGTTTTGGACTCAGCGAGGTATTACCTTATTGTTATTTAGTCAAAACACTCTTGTTTAACAATAAGAAACAGTGTATAGTAATGTTAAACCTTTTATTTATAATATTTGTCCACCTTTTTGTCAAAAATTCGTACCAAAGAAGTGTAACGGCTATGTTATAACATTTTCACTACCAATCTTTAATAGTACTTAAATTCAATTATACTGAAAAATAATGTACCTACTCATTTAAAAAATTAATTCGGTATATCATTTATAAGTACGTATCCTAGCTAACTTATACGAAATCATTCTTTCAAGGGATTTGGAATGTTTTCCTCTAATTATAAAGATATAATCACAAATCCATGTTAGTTCACTGTCCTCCATTCATTGGGAAATTGATTATTGTCGCAATATATATATATATATATGTTTGGTTGAATTCCATATTCTAAAGATACATGAAGTCTAGATTAGGGATTCATCACTACATAGATTTCAAAAGGAAAGCATTCTTCAAAATTTTTTAATTTCATACAAAGATACTAAAGATATTTTTTGTAATTTAATATCATTATGAATACAACAAGATTTGTAAAAATTTTCTTCTATTTCATAAAGTGTAAATGAAAATAAACTTTATTTAAATGCGATATATATTTAGATTTGTAATTTCCGTCAACTATATCTCAATGGGGAAAAGCGTAAATGTTAGTACATTTTACATACTTGGCTCTGAATGACTAAAGGCATTTTCAAGTGGTAAAGTACTTCACCTTCTTCATTAGGAAAAAGTCTGAAGTATAGCAAATCTAGGAAGGTAATACACAGTCGCCGATTCAATAAAAAAAAAATACATAGAAATACATGCAGGTTTTGAGCATATGCGAATATATGTCTCCTTTATACGCAATAACAGAATTTGTAAAAAAATTATATAAAAAATATGTCCTATAAAGAAAACTTTTACAATTAGTTTCGCAGATTTTTGCATAAAAGTAGCTGATTCTTGAATCTTGACGTTTTTTTTTTTTCTGTTTCTAATTAATTTTATTATTATCACACATCGTTTGGGCATCTATGTAAATATTTAAACTATTAAAAAATTATTACTATTCAACGTAGTACTACTACTCAACGTACTCACATGTAAACTAAACTTCATGGAGACTTGGGGGACTGGAAAAAATGATTCAAGGATGCCGAATGTTTCGTATTCATATCAAACCGAGTGATTCGTGAAAAGGAAAATAGTTTATTACAAGAGACTAGATCTTTAGGTAAAAAGTCGTTTTGCCTTTCGATGTGATCTATGTTCTTTCGTAAAATTTTTGAATACTTTTACATTCATTTTTCTATTACACAACCACTTTTGACCACAAAAAGTCTTGTCTAATCGAAAAGAAGATTGTTGGCATTCGAAATGAATTTCAACAGGATATCAGCCGGTTTAGCCATTGCGGGTTCTGAACTAATTTTTAGCAAAAAAGCTCCAATATCTGCTTTTTATTTGGGTACATATATTTAAATATATACATATTGATACATTTATTTTTGGATCGGTAAACCAATTAAATGCATTATTTTATACTATATAAACAGAAATCTGACAAAAGTTGTACTATATCATGATTCTTGGGTAGGCATCCAAAGTCATCAGGAAAGGTAGCACAAACCTATTAAGGAGTAGACTTTTATGCTAGGCTTGCGTAAATTTCAATCCCCTCCACTAGAATACAATACATGATTCTTGTAATTATAAATAATATACCATCATTTTTGCTATCTTCAAATACATATCATAATGAGTAATAGTTTTTTATACTAAGAATATATTATACGTCAATGTACTTCTACTGTAAATCTTGATATTCGATAACGTTTATGCAAAAGTGTTAAAATTTGAAGAGTTTTCTTCTTGTTAAATAATTTTATCAATGCATCTTGATCAAGATAATGACTGTTTCCAGTTGTACCGGGGATATTTTGTTCACGCGATATACAAAGCTTTTCAGATATTAAAGATAATAAATATATCTTTTCCTTTTGTTTGGTTTTCTGAAGAAAAAAAATTTAACCCGGAAGCTTATAAAGCATACATTATTTGCTTTCATGTTATACTTTGAATATTTTATCAGTAATAATATTTTCTTGTATAGTTTATGCAATAAAAATGTACGTTTCTAACTTATTACAAATTTAGAAGGAATTATCTGATATACAAGTATATGCCCAAAATACACAACTTTCTTAGATGCATTATTAAAAAAACTACTTTCAATTTAGCATTTCCGATCAATAACTAATAAGTTCTCATCCTCTTAATATAACCTATCTTTGAATCAAATTTGAACAAAACTGGATAAGCCATTGTTGAGTTATCGTACGGATTCAAAGGACCGGTCGCGAATTTTTGTATATTTTCTTTACTATCTTAACGTTGCGACAAACTGGCCTTTTTGAAATTTAAGTCATAAAGATGGCTTTAATTGGTAGTCTGTTTCAGCGGCATATTATACTGGTCTACAGTGTAAGGCAATTAATTGCCTAGGGCATTCAATTGTGCCCCTAATACCCAAGCCCTTTAAAAGGGCTAGCCCTGCGTTGTTCCAATCTTTGTTTTTTCGTTGATTTCTCTTCCAAAAATGATTCTATCAAAAAATTGATAATAGATTTGGATTCAGAATTAAATTCCCCATCGAATGAGGTATAATTCGTTGGGATCCGAGACATCTTTTATTTTGGGCCTAAAAAAAACATGGGCAAAACATCAGTGATTTTTTCATCCAATTTTTTGAAAATTTTTGATTTCGCTTTTTTTGATCCCAAACGACGTATTCCCTCAAGCTGATCACAGGACACTAGTTTTCAGCGCTCTAGTGCCCTTAATACTCAAGATATGGGCCTTTAAAAGGGCTAGCCCTGTGTTGTCCCAATCATTGGTTTTTCGTTGATTTCTCTTCCAAAAATGATTCTGTTATCTACAAAACAATCATTACTCGTCAATAGTTTAAATGAATATCATTTACAGTTATTTCAGGGAATCCATCACCTCCTACTGAATGTACAAGGCTTACTATGTTACTATATTCACATTGAATTGGTTCCTGACCGACTAAGATTTCCACATTTCCTAAACCACGTTGTAGGAAAATTTCGGCATTTTTCCCAACCACGTTTCAGGAGGTTTACTGTACTTTAATATTGATTTTAAAAAATCATCAAAACATATTTTCATGCTACTAGTAAGTCCCTCTTTGATAACTTTACAGTATATAAATGTTCGACAGTAATAAGAATTTTGTTTCAATGATGCCGGTAAAAGATTCTTTACATTTTAATCAGAATAATTAATGCAGCTTCTGTTAGATTATTTCCCAAAAAATAATATCATATAAAAAAAAAAAAAATTAAGATCATCTTCAAATTTTGTACGTGAGGTGAAAATAATTCATTAGATCAAGGCATAGAGACGTGTTTTTCACTATTATTTAAAATTTAATTCTAATTGAAAATAGCTGAAACGAATTAGAGGCGATTCATTAAACTCACGTTTATAAAAAACAGAAACATGGCACAGGAAAAGAAGGATGTATACGATTTCCGCAGAAATATTATGGAATAAGTAATTTTTAAATGACTTCCGTTTTAGTCGAACTTTTGTTACATTTTTTATCATTACTTGAAATTAATATTAAATACTTCTGGACACATTTCAGTTACATAAACTATTGTATTTATATTCCCTATCCCTATGGTAGGTACTATACCATACCATTGCCAAATAATATCTTTAAATTGGTCTTCATCGCTTGAATCCAATTACAAAATTTCGTAAAAATTGGTTAAAAACTTACTTACTCACGATTAGACATCAAAAAGAAAGAAGGAAAGAAAAAGTCGATATCAAACTACTAAATAAACCGGAGCTAAGAATTGAAATTTGAAATACTGTATCAAAGAAATCTGTAAGATCTTCCAAAGAAAAGAAATTTCCTAAATAAAGCCCAAACAATTGGATTTTAAGGCATGTGAAATTGAAGTATAATTTTACAATTTTGCGTGAAATAGCAAAAAAAAAATACCAAATAGTCAGTCAGACTGATGATGATTATGATGGTACAAAATTTCCACGGTACTCAATTTTATATCAACGTTGTATATACACTTAAAATCCTACATAGAAGATTTTTCCAAACGATGGAACAAACTTAATAAGCTATAAAAAAAAAGATTCCCCAAATAGAAGCTACTATCAAATGGTCTGTACAAAAGAAAAATACGGAGTTCTTGTTGTTTTCCCCATTTTTTGAATGTCTTACTATAAGATTTACTTCAAAATATCATAAGTTTTAGAATTCGTCCATCAAGGATCAAGAAAGCAACATTTTTAATCAAATTATTGGATTTGCTTTGGTGATAATAAATGCAGATTTACGGGCTTATTCTTCAACCCTAGTAAGTTGAATTTTTCTCGTTAAAGATTTGGTTTTCGCCCTACAAAAAATGGTATTCTCTCACACAAAAATTTCATATTTTTTAAGTTTTCAAATTTTAGAATCAGCTACATATTTATAGATCTTTAAAAAAGTATAATATATCTTAGAAATCTGTCCTTAGATCACATATACCGGAAGTCATATTTCATTATTAATGATATAACCAAAGAATAAGTAACTAGAAAGTACTCCAACTTCCTTCCTCTGGGATGACGACGTTTTTCAGATTTCGACTGCAAATTTCCAAACAATTTTCTATCCACTGCTGATATAGATAGAGCTACAAATTGTACGTATGGAGAAATATGATTTAGTATAATTATAAACAAACAAATGAAATTTATATACCAATGCAGATATGCCAGAAAAACGGTAAGAGTGATTGACAATTTCATAGGAGTGAGTGGCATGCACTTTTTTAAAAAAATTTCATTCTCCCTCTTCCTGATAGATATTGCCTTTGAAAACTGCACGTTCTCTTTTGCACTTAATGTAACGTGTTTTTTTATAATCTATTTTGGTTGCTTCATTAACTTTGGGTACTTTATAATTACTTATACTTCGGGCATAGATTAGTATACCTAGAATTTCCAAGCCAAACGAGCAGTGTGATGTTCAGTATTGTTGTTGTAGGTGAACTTAAAGAAGAATGGATGAAAAGAGGTTTAATGTGAAAGAAAGAGAAGAATCTATATTGTGTCGCGATATCACGGTACAAAAAGAATCAGTTGAATGCATAGTCGTTGGAAGTCTTTATATTAGTATATGCTTCGGGTATAACACAAAAAAACTTCAATGACAAAGAAAAAGACAAATCTCTCCTATAATGTGTCGCGATATTAGTACACAAGAAGAATCAGTATAATTTTACAGTCTTTGGAAGTCTTTATTATTAGTCTATGATTATGGTATTTACATTATCTTAGATACACACAATTTTATTATTACCATGAATAAAAACAGAAACCTTCCTCCATTGACTGAACTTTAATAGAAATATTCTTTATATAGATGAGATTTCAAAATAATTTGGAACATATGCGATATAAATCGTTTATAATAATTATAGCTCTATACTTATATTACCCATTTGCCAAAAGAAAATTGTGCTCATTTTTATTGTATCAGTTCTATTTATTCAATTTCATTTTAAGAAGAAAGTTATTTCACATAATCATTCCCATCCACTACAAGTTGGTATGAAATTGAATTTACTTGTTAGTCACTTTGCAGGAAGTGTTGAATCATCCGCACACTTTGAACTTCACTCACTAAACTAATTAAATTTGTACCAACCCCATTGTATCTAAATGAAAATTATATAATTTTTAGTAGCTCTATAGGTCGTCATCATTAATATAATTTCTTGGAGGAGAATTTCAATACCTTTTTATGAAAATGTTAACTGAATAGGGTAAATGTACCAAATTCCAGCCAGTGACGACACTACAAAAAAAGTCCTTATAATAGGTATGATATGTTTGTAATAGGCTCAAAATTTTGTTTGACCATCAAGAATTAATTATCCAAAATATTGAAATAAGCGAAATAGGAATTTTGTTGTCATCATGATGACTACAAGCATTTGTTGAATAGAGTGGCCCCAATTTGGTCCCCGATTTGCAATTGGATACATTTACCTTAATATGTATTTATACAACTTTTTGAATAGATACGTCGTTCGCCATGCGGCTCTAAGAGTACGATATCACTTAAGGTGCGTATTCATAGATTTTGGTAACTTTAGTTGAAGAAAGGTATCCTTAACATTTTCAGGTAGTTTACGAAGCGTTAATAAATTCAATGAAAATATTGTCTGACTAAATCTGTACAAAGGAGTTATAAATATGTTTGAATGTAATTTTCTTTTGTATCTTCCCAATATTATTTTTGCATCCATTGTAAAAGTTGCGACAGATTAAGATATTTTATCCAGATTCTGATGTCAAACTGGATTTAAATTCTAGTCTATCAAGATTTAGAAATACAGGATTTTCGACTATTTTAATAGGATTGACGTCCAAATTTAACTCAATTGGTGTTGAACTTAACTAGATTTTGAAGTACAGTTTCTGAAACACGATCAGATGTGATTCTGTCGGAACTTTCAGACACAAATGATGCAAATTATTAGTGATTAATATCAAAATGTATCTTATGTGGATAAGAAACCGTATTCTCTATAGATATGTATATATCAGTAAAACTTCTTGGATTCCAATGTCATACATGTTTGCTGAGGCACTTTAAAAAAATTATTTTGGAAAAGAAAATGAATCAACTAAACTAGAAATAAAGATACAGAGTGACAAGACAGGTGTAAGGCATTTTTGGATGTTGTAGCACGTGAGGAATAAATTTGTTCGTTTCACTTCTTCTCATCTTAAACGGGAATTGGAAAATTTTTTATATATTATTTAGTTTAGTTGAATGCGATTTTGTAGATCTGTAAATTGGGTACTGCACAAGATCTCTCACGTTCAAAGTCTTGAATTACAATTTAACGCAAAAAGTAAAGTAATACGATTGATCGATTTTTCTTTTTGAATCTTTTAAACAACTAAGAAAACATTAGGAATTCCGGGGAAAAAAAAGCAATTTAAAATGGATTTAATTTAAGAAAGTATTACACTGAATATCATGACGTGCTAACCTCATTTAACGTGGTCCCAACTTTTAATTTAACAATAGAAAAAACGTATAACTTATTCAGTATCAATAAAATATTGTAATGAATATTGGGCCAGTAAAGTACATATTAGAGCAAACAATAATACAGATAGAAAATTGAATAGAAACTATACCAAATTTGGTTTTATACAATATATTAAAGTCATTTTGCTTTCTTTCCCATATAGAATAGAAAAAAAGCTTGTGATGGTAAAAAAAATGCGTCCTACAGATTTTGATGGAGGTCTTCTGAACTCAAAAATAACATGCAAGAGTGCTACTCCTCCTTCATCTTAGTACCTCCATAAAATTTGGAAACGACTGAACTGATTTCAACCAAATTCAATATAAACGTATATACTGATCCAACTTAGCAAAGGCGGTACATTTTGAAAGAACCAATCAAGTCGTTTTGAAGTTATTAAAAATCCCAAATTTTGTTCTTCCGTTTATGTTATTCTATTATTTACAAATCAGGACATTTTTTATTTTGTTCGTCTAAGTAAAAGCTGGTGTAGAGTTGTTGTTGCGTTCAATGTAAAATTCTGCTCTGCTCTGGAGCAACTTGTGAAAAGAAACACAGGTAATGTATTCTTGCAGTGTATTTAGTGGCAGTGTATTTCTAAACAGTTTAAGTTATATCGTAATCTTTAATACAATTTATTCGTTTAGCCGGGCCCTTCATATATCGTAGTGTATGTATAGCTAGAGTTGTTTGTGATATTTATAATTTCCTACCTTTTAAATTGACATCAAATAATAAACATATTGGCAAAACGTATATATACTTTAAAAAGCTGCCGTAAATGGAGATCAAGTTGAAATATCTGGTTTTGTCTTTGACATCAAAAGATTTATAAAGACAAAAAAAAAAAAAAAAAACAAGAAAAACCAATGATATGAAAACGTATACCATTTTTATATCTGTCACATATTTGTACTTTGGTGAACATCAATAAATTTCTCGATTGTTTAGGGCTTTGAAAGCAATGTAATTGTATGGAAATTTTCTAAAAGATATTGTCAGATAAAAAGAAAACGCTTAAAACACAAGAACGAAATGAAACCATAACCAACCACAAACCGTCTTCGCCGCACACGCAGTTTTTATGAATACCAACGAATAAGTTCTCAATTCCATAACAATATTGAACCAAGGAAGTATCTATATAGCTTCTAGAGTCATATGTATATATGGATATTTATAAAACTGTCCTTAAAAGTATTTACTTTAATATGTTTTGGGACACGAATAATATTAAATTTGAATTCAATAGCATTCCCACATAAAATAAATATGAGGTGGATCCTGGAGATACAAAAGTCTGTACCCAGTTCTTGTGTTTTTACAGTGCAAGTTTTATGTTTTCTCTGATTTCAAAAGCAGACCTATTTCAGATTAAAAAATAAGAAATAAAACTTTAAATCAAATAAACACATCATTTTTATTCTTTTAGGAAATATTTCATTTGAAATTAAATTTTTAACTTCTATACAAAGTATATAAGTTACTGGAACCATGATCGAACCATGCCGGTCCGTTTGCCCGTCTGTCCGTCTGTCCGTCTGTGGTAGACAAGATTGCAGACGTATTTTAGAAATGACTTGAACAAAAATTAGTAGGAGCGAATTTTTCCACATGAGAACCATTCTATCAGGCTTCTATCGGGCTAAAACTTCGAGTAGCTGTTGAACAAAAGTTTGGTTTTTTGTGTTTTTAAGTTACAGGGTATTGCAACGTTATATAGTTACCGATTTTAATGAAATTTAGCACAAGATATTTTTTCAATGAAATAACAATTGTGTATGAAAATCAATTGAATCCGAACACAACTTCGGGTAGCCGCTGAACAAAATTCCGACGTGTCGTATGAAATGAAACAATTTTCGAAGTTTCTTTCCATATTATCTTCATAAATTTTAGTTCGGATAACTGACAAACGTGTTACTCGATTTTATTGAAATTTGACGAGTTTCTTGGCTGTACCTAGGGTAAAATAACTGCTGTTCCTCACCAGGATCTAAGGAAGGATACGGGTCCTACAGAACGAAATTCTTTTGGCAGAAGAAAATTTTCAAGAAATATATATGATATCTTGCGTCAAGATTCAAATGATGATGACCCATTATCCAACGCTATAAGAGGACGAAAAGGATAAAAGAATATATCAAACTAAAAAAATTTGTTTTGAAGCAATAACCCGGAAATTCAGGATATTAAGGAAAAGATTAAGCAACATTTTATAAAAGGACGAAAACGGCTGGCGCTGAATTTCTATATTTTCTAATTGTTTTAAACATTTTATTGAAAAGTAAAATTATTTGGATATATGTATAGAAGTTTCAATAGTGGTTTTGCACTATAGTTTGGTTTTTTGTTTATCTTCGCGATTTATTTTGATAAGATCGTTACGTGACGTAAACATTATTCCGAAATTAAATTTCGGGTGAGAAACACTCCAATATAAGATATGTGTAGTGTTATCCCAAAATTGTGTCGATTAGATATGAAAAAGAAAAGGGAATTTAGATTTTCAAAATATAGTCATTCATCTTCATTGATCTCACCTGCAGCAAAAATAAACACTAATCGATCACATTTCGATAAATTATGCGTTGTCATGTTTTAGTTTTGATTTAAAGAATTTCAATTAGGGTAAGTTTTATTAGATATCCTAAAAAAAAATTCGTTTGAACTCAATTGCGTTTAATAAAGACTTAGGAACGGATCATTCTATTTATAGATTTTTAAGTTTTTTGAAAGTAATTAAAGGATTTTAAGTTCTTTGTAATTATACAAATAATTTCGTAAAAATGACTTCTTTAAGAATTATGTATTTTCGGAATTATGCGAAGGGCTTAGTACCACAGCTACTTAACTCGAAAATATGGGCCCTAAATTCATCGATGATTTCGAAAATCCTTTTTTGTATGGTAATGTGAACGTTTCTAGTTGGAAAACAAGGAGAGACGTGTATTTGATTGAAACCACATGCCTTTTGTGCTAAATCATAGAAAAAATAAGTATCTGTGGCGAATGAAAGTTTCGTAAAATCTTTTAAAATTGACGCGATTTTTGGGTAAACATTATGTGTCACATTAAAAAGGATTTAAAATATTCAGGCAATTGTGTGCCAAACATATACTATTTCCCGTATTACAAAATTGGGATCTCCTAATCGCCTAGAACAGTATTTCCCAACGTTCCAGAGTTCCAGAGTTCCATCGAATTGCCCCACAGGAAGTCAAAAAATATGGTAAAATTACGAAAATTTATTCTGATACCTCTCCCGAGTGCAATCCCACACTGCATCTGAGAATTTAGTGGCGAGTAAGAATTGTCTGTCCAGTAAATAAGCGTCCGTTAAAACTGTTGTAAAAGTCCTATTGATTTCCAAAAATATATATTTTGAAATACTCAACATGGTAGCCTCAGCTGGCATGTGGGCCATGGAACATAAAAGGTTGAAACACTGGTCTAGAAAGACATTGCCTAGATTAGGTGTTTTTATATGTACTATCGATGAAATTAGGCGATGACGAATATTCAGGGTTAGACGTATATGTGATACTAAACCCTTCATATATTAATAATGAAAAAGAAATCAATTATGTAAATGATTTCGAAGTCGTAGAGATTTTCTTACATCTAATTACCATGTATGCAATATTCATATGTATGTATATAGATTTTCTTCATCTTATATTGAAACGAATTACATTTAAGCTTCCATGAAATGGCTTTACCCTTCTGAAAATATATTATGTTAAAAAAAATTTATATTTTATGGAATAGAAATTTTAATCCCGACATCAAAATCGAATTTCAATATTATATAAAATTTTTTTTTTTTTTTTTCTATCATCTAATTTCTTTTTCGTCACTAATGATAAAATTTCCGGTACCCTGTTGAAGAATATTGAATAAATTATGAAATAAGAAATTTGATTCAATATGAAGAAAAAAAAAAATTGATTTTTCATTGAATTTTCTAGAAGTTTTTTTTCTTGATCTCCACCCGAAAGACGGATAGTGAACAAATTTCTGAAACAAAAACCATCATGACATTTTGTTTTTATTTATTAAAAGAAAAATAAAGATGTTAATATCATATTTCATAATTTTTTTTCTACATAATCATAATCGTCATTTTTCATAAAAATTATGAGAATGCATTCCGAATTTATTAGATTTTGGATTAAGAAACAAATTCAAGAATTTCTAGTTTTTCCAAAACTTCAGAAGAATCACAACAGAAATTTCGAATTTCTTTCTAACCCCACGACTCCATTGGACTTATTTCAAGACATATTTTCAGTCAGACTGACAAAAAACTCCAAATTTTAGAGTCTCCACAAGTCTTGAAATAAGTCCAATGGAGTCGTGTTGTAACATTTTCTACTGGTTTTCAAATATTGAAAATTTTAAGATAAAATAAGATACCGAAGGAGAAACTATACTATTATGGCGTTAATATGATCTACTTGAAGTCGGCTTCAATACAAAAAACGTTTATATAAACCTGGATCGACTTTAATCCGACTTGAGTCACAAACATTTTTCTGATCGACTTGAAATTTGGCTGTAAACTCAAATCGACTTCAAATCGAGTTGGAAATTTAAAATGGAGTATGAACTGAGGCGAAACATAACCTAAAACCAATTTGAATCTGATTTGAAGCCGATTTCAAGTCAATATTTCAATCTGGTAAAGCTAAAAACCCGGTTTGAGTTTTAAGTCGATCCCATGTCAATTCTCTCAAGTCGCCATGTAAACGCCATATATAATACTCACATTAAAACTCTTATGATGGATTCTTCTTGAATTTTAGCTACAATAAGAACACTGAACATCAAGCCGCCCAATATAGGTGTCAATGCTACTGGGTAACAAATTTGTAGTTCAATAAGTTATCTCTGAGACAAAATAAACCAATATCAATACCAGGAGCAGGAGGACTATTCTTAAACTCAATCGAATTCACTCGTATATGGAAATATGCAAAATCGATTCGAGTTTTACAAAATTGGGGGTGGAATCGTGTAACTTGATTTGAACCAATTTGTATCATATATTTTTTTCTTTAGTTTAATTCCTTATGATTTTGGCGAGCTCAATGAAAACGTGTACAAAGTCAAGATATACAATTATTCAACTGTGCAATATCTACACTGTGTCTACATTGTGGTTCCAGTTAAGGAATGAACAATCTGTATTGTAGGTAGGTAGGTAGAGTAGGGGTACTGCGTACAACACCAGGCACCTTATGGGCCCATTGTGATCCCTACGAGACCAAGAATTACCCTATTAGGAAACCTATTCCTCTTCAAAGCATTTGATTTTCCTACAAAATTTCATTAGACTGCTTATGTCCGTCGCTTGAAGCATCCCTAAATTCCTGAAATTGCCCAAAAAGTTGTTACGAGCACGAGAGAGAGCTGAGCATTCATATAAAATGTGTTCGATGTCTTCAGCGACTCCTATGTCTCCACAGTACCGACAGAGATCTGTTTGCACCAATCCCAGTCTATTAGCGTACTTTCTTAACAGACAATGTCCCGTAAATATCCCAATGATTCTTCGTAGATGATTCCTATTCCAGTTTATAAAATCGTGTATTGTAAATTCCATTAAAATTAGAAAACACGGAATACAAAAATAACTTTTATGTTTTTATACATCTAGTTAGAGTCTTAAGAGGTCGTTCTCTTTGCTTTGCTAAACATGTATTGACAAAACTAATATGCCCTCTGGTCTCCTACCACAGGGTATAAATTAATATTATAAGTATGAAGAATTTTGCATTAGATATTGATAGACTAAGTAGATAATCAATTTTATAAATTAATTTTTTTTTATTTCATTTTATGGATAAGATAGTTTTCATTTCAATGAAGAATAATTTAGTTCATATATTAATAATGAGTGCAAAACTTAGTACAAATAGAAACCGTACATTTCATAAACATACAATATTTCAGGGTATATTTATAGCAAAAAGAAAGTTCTGTCTTAAATATTAGTTCTACAGTAAACAATGTTGATTACGCCGCATATATAAAATAAATTACTGAAAAATTTTTGCATCCACGTTCAAGAAAACAAACAGAGCGACCAATATTTGCTGAAGGCCAAGAATCCCACCTGATAAGATTTGCATGAACGAACAGCCACTCATTATTATATAGAAACAGAAGTCGCGAATATCTTTTTTTTTTATTTATCTTGAGAAATTGTTTATCCGATATTATGATTTGATGACTAGAAGAACATTGATGGACCGACCACACTATATGGTATGAAACCGCATATATGCAATCTATTAAACTTTTACTTTTGGATCTGTTACGTTATTTTGTTTCATTTGTATATTATGTTTATTAACATTTGCCAGAATACTTGTGTCATAAGAGCCGAAGCCAGTTTTCATTAAATGCTTGTATGCCATTTAAGTATCTAAAATCTCAAGATTTTGCGCAAGCCTGCTAAGGCATCACATAAACACAGAACATGTAATGACGATTCCTCGGCCACTCTACAGTTGCGGCAGCTGTTATCAGATACGATATCCATGGTGGTCAGGTGTTTGTTAAGGCAGTGTACTATGAGAGCGCGTACCAGCCTTCTGGTCTTGTTTCGGTCCAACTTCAGTAAAGAATCCCTGACAAGGCCTGGTTCGGTTATGAATATTTTGGGTTGTTTTAGGGATTCGTTTCCCCATAGAA
The DNA here is from genome assembly GCA_963422695.1 of Xylophagus ater. Taxonomy (NCBI): domain Eukaryota; kingdom Metazoa; phylum Arthropoda; class Insecta; order Diptera; family Xylophagidae; genus Xylophagus; species Xylophagus ater. The sequence goes on from OY730478.1 coordinate 2,129,758, forward strand.
TTTTGTGTTGTGCCGCAATCAACTGTAATAGAGCGTTTTGCCGTGCTCTTAGGAATGATGGATTCCGGTACGATAGTGTTTTCATGGAACCTGTCTTGGCCTAATTCCGACAAAACCTTCCTCGGAGAATACCGCCTTATGTATTGCATATCATGTATTGTGGTAATTTTTTTTTGGACAAGCAATGTTATTTTACCGCAAGTTTCTTCAATGTCTATGGTATATACCGAGCTTTCATTGTATGAGGTATTAGCTTACCAGTTTCAGGTAAATTACGCATTAAATTATAAGTGTATCGAATTTCTAAATATCTAAATTTCCTCTCATTATTACTATTGACTAATTTAATTTTTCCTCTTTCCTTTCTGTTATATTAGTTATACGTAGTTTTGGTTTGTTTTGTATGATGAAATTAGAGATTTTTTTGGTCCACCCTGTAGTTAACTCTAATTTCTTTTTCTTTAATTTAATTAACACTGAGTTATAGCAAAGGTTGGATACGTGCAAAACTTTTTCATCATAACTTTAGACCCTTTTTTTATCCTTCATTTTGGGTCTTCATATAGAGTTGGCGTTGTCAGTATGTACAGAATGTAATCGATTTTAGTTTATGGAAAAATTATTTTACCATTTCAATAGATTAAATAATAAAATGAATTTCCAATGGGAAATTTTCTTCTTTTTTTTTTACTAATATTTCAAAAAGTAAAAATTATGTTTTACTATACAGGCCCTTAGGTTAAAGGATTGTAAACATGATGGGTATGCCAATAACAGACGCATAATTATATTAACAAATACAATTTCATCAAATTAATGCTTCCAGGTTCAAATAGATAGAATGAAAATTCATGTTAAAAGGTATATAATAGCTTTGAGTTAATTAATTGAATATTAGAATTTTCATTTTTAATTTCATTATTGAATTAAGTTTATTAAATTGTTCACTTTTGATTGATTTGTTAATATTATTTAAATAAGAAAATGAATTAAAAAATACAATTTGAGTGATGCTATTTTAGAAACCCAAGCGCTTAAGTTAAGAGGACCTATCTGGTGGGCCTACAAAATAAGAATTGGATCATGAAAACTTTCTTTCATTTAAAGTTGTTGTCATAAAATTTACTAATGCATTTCCAGGATGTTTATTTTTAATGTATTTCAAAATTAATAAGCATATTTGAAAAATAAATTTTTAAATTTTATATGAACAAGAAATGTATTATGATATTATTTTTAGTACAAGCTATTATATATAGAGTCCTTATATGAAATTTCTCTGTAATAACACGAAAGTATCGTGTTAACAACGAATCCCCGGTATGAAAATTTTTTTTTTTTTAAATGAACTTTGTCGCCCTTAATGAGACTTTACGAGTTTATGTTTATTCAACATTTGACATAATGTTTCTTTACGTTCGTACATATTATATTTAAATTATAAACGTATGTATATGAATATGAAATAGCATAAATAATGGAAGAAAAGAAAACGCACATCAAAATATTGAGGTGGATCACAGCCTCCAGATACACTTTTTTGCGTTAAGTTCTAGAAGGGTACATTTTTTATTTCGATATGTACAAACTGTACACAAGATAAACTTTGGTATATCTGTACAGTTCTTTCTCTATAAGGGCGCATATTAAGATATCTATGGAGAGAGCGCAATGAATAATAAAGATCTGGTAAATTGGGTAGAAAGAAAAAGAAAAATACAATTGGATCTAGTTAATTGAGGTCTACAGCCTAATCCAGATTGGTCAGTATAAAATAGACAGCAATAGAACTATTAGGGTGAAGAGAAATTAGACACGATCCGCTTACCTCTTATCAAGCACATTCTTTGAAAATGAACGCAACCAAAAATTCGCCATAAAATAGGGAAAACAAATAATATTTTTCATAAGACGAAAAGATGGTGTTCTGCCAGACTAAAATACAATATTCATGCTAGATTTGTTTTGAATAAAGCCAGAAGTCAACAGCAATGTTGAAACCACTATTAATTTCTAAAGGTCCAAGCGGAATGATGGATCTACGACGGATTCATACAAATATATACGTTTTCAAGTAGATTACACAGAACGCGACGGATCCACGAGGGACTATTTTTAATACAATCTGAAAACCGAAAACTGTTTTTTCTTCGTGGATCCGTCATTCTGTTTCCCGCATAAGTCTATGGAAACGAAAATCAAGTTACTTGTGTATAAGGTCCTAATTAGACCTGGTCGATCTTATACTTTTACGCATTGGTTGTATATTACACCTAATAGGTCTGTTTTATTTGCCATACCCTACCCCGGAGCAGGGTAAGTGGCAAATAAAACGAGCAGGAGTAGGGAAAAGCTTTAATTCAAATGTTTGTAGCGCTGCTTAGCAACCATATTGTAATTAAATGAGAGACTTTTAGCTAATACACTTTTTATGGTAGAAAACTGAACTAATTCGGGTGCAATAGTTTACACCTGCTCTGAAAGTAGTGTAGGATTTGCTCTTTTGTTGTTTTCATTTTCAATGTAAAAATTTGCTCTACCCCAGAGCAAGTGGCAAATAAAACAGACCTAATGTGGCAGATGAACTTCAGGTTTTAGAACGTATCGAAGTATCATAAACTTAACAAGAAATAGAAGTAATCCGGAGAGTCGGGAAGCATCAGCAAACAGTAAAGACACAAGATCACTTATCAGTTTTTCAGTTCTTCTCAAAAAATTATATTATTGATCGATATACTATATTGAAAGTCTTAGTGATTTGCCATTATTGCCTTTTATGAGCATAACTTTATTTTCGCTTGGAATAAAATATATTGTGTAGTAAATCATATAAAATAAATTAAATAAAAAATTACAAATTCAATTCTAAAAAAAGCCTTGTTGTAACAAATTCAATTTCTCTACAAATGTAAAATATACAAGAAACTTGAAGACTATACTTGTACAGAGCCATATCATTTGCCTTTAGTCGTACATCTTTGTATTTTCTCACGTGCACAAAATTTTAAATCCTTATAGATTTTAAAATAGTAAATGTTTTGTCTTCTCCCAAAAAAGAAAAATAAACAACACGCATATACGGGGATTCCGGTTGCTTGTAGCAATCAGTCTTCCTGACATAAAACCTTGCTCGTATCTACGTTAAGCTTCTTATATTCATGGCTTTTGTGAAAAATTCACGATAGGAATCGCAAATTAAATATTAATATTAATAATAATAATAATAAAAAAATATAAAATATGTTTTCTGTGTGTTTACAGTTGATGAGATTCATTGTTCAAATTGACAGTACTATAATTTTTCTAGAAGAATTAACATCGCTCGTTTTTATTAAGAATTTCAGTTAATTTTTCTTATTTTTGTTATTTTAAGAAGTGGTAATATGCGTTTTCCCTACTTCGAATTGTAACGAATTTTTTTACTAAACATGAAAATGTAGTCTAGAGAGTTTCAGAGGCTAAGAAAATTTTTCAATGAAATTCATTTAAATACCCATAAACGACTTCGAAATAGAATTTTAAGTGTCATTGTGACAACAAAATGAAAGAAAAAAAAATTCTAATCGAAAAACTTTATTTTATTTTATTTTTTTCAATGAAATTGACATGAACAAAACTTCCGAATCATTTAACAGGAAATTTGCTAAATTTTTGGGTTCTTAAATAGTTCTTCTGAGGAATGCTTTGATTAAATCATGATGTTGACTATTTTTTGTTTAATTAATATAGAAATGGAAATAAATACTTTTGGTACAATTATTAGCATCATACTAAGAATAGTAGGTTTATCAAAAAGCTTCTAAACTGATAATAAATATCGCTTCTAGTTTTGCCATTTGACTTCCTTTTGATATGGTACTACTATCATATGCAAAGTTCCACGATAATCGGTCAAACTAAACTAGTTTTAATAGCCATTCAAAATGAACAAATTTTGTATTTTAACAACTGTGGAAAACAGATTTGGTATTGATTATTGATTAGATTTCTGTTATTGGATGGGGAAATGTGTAAGGAAATAAAAAAAAAACATGCTGTCAATGAAGATATTTCACCTACGATACCTTCGATGAACGGCTGAAGAACATCCAACTTGCCCAATTTAGGTAACTATTCAAGAAATAGTCGAAAATGTCCATGATATCGTTTTAGGAAATCGAAAAGTGAAATTGCGTTACATAGTTGACATTGTGGCTATTTTGTATGACTGTATTATGAACATCTTTTCCTGAACTTTTATAGGTGAAAAGGCTATTCGTCAAATACAAGTAGGTGTCACCTTTGCTTGCAATCGATTAAAAATGAAATCGTATACGACATCTTCAAAAGAATGGTAAAATTGCATAAATTACGCTACAACTTGTATGTTTAATTAAACATACCCGCTTTCTCTACATTTATCCATCTGGTGGAAACAGGAAAAAATTTACGCTGAAAATCTTTATTATTGGTCCTTCTTCCTCCAACCTCACCTCAAGTCCATCTCGTCTTAAGCCGGAATAATTTTTTGTATTGTGTTGCTCGAAAATTACTAAACCGATTTTCATGAAACTTGGAATGTATATTATAGATAGGCTAACCTAAAATACGATACGATATGCCTCCACTCGGTAACTGTCCCATGAGGTGGGCAACGATAGAAAAATGTCCTTAATTCGATTAAAAGTGGGTTGATTTTCATGAGACTATCAATCATATTGTAAAATAAACGCGGGCGAAGTAGCGAGTAGCAGCTAGTATCATCATACTATATACATATAATTATATTTTACAATTATTAAAATTGTGAAATTTTTTCCTGTTTCCACCATAAGGCGACAAATCGTTTACTGAGTAAATTTTATGTTTTTCTTTTTTCTGCCAACAAAAAAGTATTCATCACAAATAATTTCTCGTTGTTCGTTTGTGTGATTTATAGCAAAACCCAACAGTGCATAATTTACAAAAAGGACATAAATTACGAATATCATTAATATAAAGGAGCATATGCTTTGTTTCATAAATTCTCACCTCATATGTATAAATTTTTAGCTAAATACGTGTACATGGTACTAGCTATATGATTTTGTTCTTCTTCCACCATCTAAAAGAAAGAATTTCTGACCAATATACGCTGTAGAATAGAGATTATAACGGGTGATTCATCGTGAAGTACTTTCTTCATTCGGGATTTTTTGTCATTGCAGTTTGACTCAGTAGTGAATACCATTTCATCATGGAAAGATTTACACCGTAATGCTTTCAGTTAATGGGCTCTTGAACAGCTTAATGATGATCCGGTGTTCTTTCCTAGAATTTTATTTAGCGATGACGCCCATTTCTGGCTAAATGGAAACATCAATATGCAAAATTGCCATTTTTGGGCTGATGAACAATGTGAAGAGAATCAAGAGATACCGTTACATCCACAGGAATGCACGGTTTGGTGTGGTTTATATGCTCGCGCATTCATCGTTCTATAATTGTTTAAAAATAAGGATGGCCGTAATGTAACCGTCAATGACACTATATGACACTATACTGAAATTCGAGCCCGTAATGTCGGTAATATCTGGTTTTACCGAGACGGCGCTACTAGCCATACACCGTGTGAAATAATGGACATGTTGAGAAATCATTTCAAAAGATATTTAGTATAGATTACTCTTTCGGTTCCTTATAAAGTTTCCACCATCACATTCAGTTTAATGTGTCTTATTTCAAAATATTTGCCTCATGATGAATCACCCGTTATATTATTCTTAGAAGTTAATTGTGGCTAGAATTTCGTCTTATATTAGAAGACAAATTCCTTTTAAGAATTGTTTCAAGATTTGTTTTGTTTTTTTTTTTGATTTCAACATAGCTTGGGATTATCTATGCGAGGAGGTTCGAACTTCTCATTAATATTCTGGAAGTTTTTCATTTGAGTGGAGTATACTTAAAAAGAAAACAATTACAAAAGTATGTAAATTTATTGAAATTACCGAATATATTATTTTAATCAAATACACAATTTATATAATATATCAATATAGTTGACATATGTACGTTGTACGAGTATTTTCAGCTGAAAATCCAATTTCAAATATTGGAGAACACAGTTCACACCGATTTTTCTTGTAAACAATATTATTAACAAAATTTATATCGTGAACTTATTTGATTAAAGATTGAAGATTTTGAATAAGCGTTTTCACGACACCAAATGTAGTTACATATTTACATTTCCTTCAGAAACGAATCATTCTAAGCATAGGTTCGAAGGCGATATGATAAATCTGGTAAAAATGAAACAACATAACATAGTCTCGTGTTAGCTCGATACACTTATGTAGTCAAACGTATTTACAACTTTTTCATCTCTTCCGGATATTATGATTTGCCTAACCTCTCAAAATAGGTACTTATATTGTCAAAAACTTCCGAATTAGATTCAAATCTCCTAACCCCTGAGCGATTTCTTCAAGTTTGGTAACAGGTAATAGTCACAGATGGATAACCACCCCGGGTCCACACAGGGTGGCTAAATCTGCTTCAGGATGACGCCTGCAAGTCAGGCGTTCAAACCTTCCACAGATCTTGGGTGGGTAGCACATACATGGATAGCATGCAGTTTACCCACCCTTGTATATTTGAAATTCAGCTAGAAAAAAGAAAAGAATTAGTATATTGTATGTACATTTTAGACTTCATTGTACTTACTCTTTCACGAACAGATTTGACCCTTCCCAGTCTTTGCCTTGCTCCAGTTTTGTCAAACTGGTCGCCCTGCGCCGATCTGGGATTTATCAAATAAGTCTGGAAAATAAAAGCAATTAGTTGTGCGAACATTTTAAACGCCATTTTAAACGATTTGTCGCCTTATGGTGGAAACAGGAAAAAATTTCACAATTTTAATAATTGTAAAATATAATTATATGTATATAGTATGATGATACTAGCTGCTACTCGTCGCTATTTCGCCCGCGTTTATTCTACAATATGATTGATAGTTTCATGAAAATCAACCCACTTTTAATCGAATTAAGGACATATTTCTATCGTTGGCCCCCTCATGGGCAATTACCGAGTGGAGGCATATCGTATCGTATTTTAGGTTGGCTTATCCTAGAATATACCGTCCAAGTTTCATGAAAATCGGTTCAGTAATTTTCAAGCAAAAAATTATTCGGGCTTAAGATGAGGTGGACTTTAGGGGAGGTTGGAAAAAGAAGGACCAATAATAAAGATTTCCAGCGACTATACATTCAGCTAATTCTTATTGTGTACTAATATCCCTACACATTATAGATTCTTTTCATTCTTCAACATTAAACCTCTTTTGATATATACTTCTTCAGGTTTACCTACAAGAACAACACTTGAGGGATTACGCTGTCCAAATGGCTTGGATGTTTAGGTATACTTAGATAGAGAATCCTCTACCTAACAAACATATTTCGAGTTTTATAGATATAGGAAGATAAATAATTTTCGATATCGATTTTTTCGAATTCTTTCTTTGGTATATCTAAAAAAAAAATCCCAGCAAAATGGTACAAATTTTTATGTTTGTGAAAGATGCTGAATGAAACGAAAGAAATGGAACAATATTATTTTTTAAATTTCCCCTGTTCTTTTTTCATTTCACTGTTTGAATATTGAAACGTTTCTATGCATTTACGACTGATGGACCAGATTTTTGTTTTTCATATCAGTTGCTTGTGAACTCTTGATTTGTGAGTGTGTTTTTGGTAAATTTCCTAATTTAAAAACTTTCGTGATTTGTAGAACTTCAAAAATTTTAAGAAGATCAAAAAAGCCGAGGATTCGTTCGACTCCGCTCAAGCTCTAGCTTGGATCTCTAGTGTTTCTGTGTTTTCTTTTTTTATATATCTTTTTTTGTATTATATTTATATTGTTTTTTCAATGGTAATGTTCTGATTCGGGGTAGACTTTGTGCCGCCAGTGTTGAAATTGAATTTCTTTTTTTTTATTTCTGTCGTTCGGGCGCGAAAATGTAAAAAAAAAAAAAAATATGTTGCATTCATTGAAATTTTTTTTAGTGTTTTTGGTACATTTAAAAATACTCTATCTAACCAATTAGCTTTCGTAAATTTATTTTCGGCTTTTATTTTCATCCGTTAAATTTTTGTGTTCTTTTAATTTTTTTTGTTTTTTTTTTTGGTTTTCAAGAAGGTATTTTCTTCCATCGTTGAAAGAACCAAGTGAAAAAGTGCCGAAGATGTTTTGTAATTTATTTGAAAAAGTGATGATTGCTTAAAAAAAAAGAATCCGGGGAAAAATAAAAGCAAAATTAAAAAAAAATAAATAAAAAATGAAGAAAGTGTTGGAAGTGTTTTGTATCCTTTTTCTAGGATTAATAATGCTCTGTGAAGCAATACCATCTGATACCTATTTGAAGATGTTCTCATCTCAAACTCCATCAGATCCATGTTATGATGATGATAAAGCGCGAAAATGCATTCCCGATTTTGTTAATGCTGCATTTGGTGCTCCTGTTATTGCATCCAGTACATGTGGTCTAAAAACTCCAGAAAAATTCTGTGAACTAGGAACTTTACCAAATAATAGCAATGATGATGATGATCAAAATCCAATGTGTCAAATATGCGATGAAACAAATACAAAACGAAAATTTCCAGCATCCGCTTTGACCGATTTGAATAATCCAAATAATGTGACTTGTTGGCGTTCAGAACCGATAATGCCACCAACGAATATTAATTCTCCGCCTGATAATGTTACTTTAACATTATCATTTGGCAAAAAATACGAATTAACGTATGTCAGTTTACAATTTTGTCCAAGAGCAATAAAACCAGATTCAATAGCGATCTATAAAAGCGCAGATTATGGTAAAAGTTGGCAACCATTTCAATTTTATAGTTCACAATGTCGTCGCGTTTATGGTAGACCAAATCGAGCAACCATAACAAAATCAAATGAACAAGAAGCTCGTTGTACAGATTCTCATAGGCATATGGGTGATGGAACATCAACTCAAGGAACCAGAATTGCATTCAGTACATTAGATGGTCGACCATCAGCTCATGATTTTGATTCTTCACCGGTCCTACAAGATTGGGTAACGGCTACTGATGTTCGTATTATTTTTCATCGTCTTCAAATGCCTCCTGACTCCTTGGATGATCAGTTTCTAAGTCCACAACAACCACAAGCTATATCCAATAGTAAATATACAGAAAATCATCTCGGAGCTAATGTTGTAGAATCATTAACAACCTCAACAACAACAGTAACATCTGGACAACATTATGCTGTTTCTGATTTTGCAGTTGGCGGCCGTTGCAAATGTAATGGACATGCATCAAAATGTATTACAGATCGAGATGGATTACTGACCTGCGATTGCAAACATAATACCGCCGGTCGTGATTGTGAAAGATGTAAACCATTTCATTTTGATAGACCTTGGGGGCGAGCTACCGCCCGGGATGCAAACGAATGTAAACGTTAGTAACAAATTCACAGTACATATACTTATTTATATTGAAAAGAAAATTAAATAAATAAATTTATTATCTAAATAGTAATGATGTACCCTTGTATACAAAAATAAACTTCAATATACAGATTCAAGGATATAAACACTGTGTGTTCGAGACCCTTCTAGCTTGGCAAAGGGCAAACTACTGTAATTGCCGTACTATACAAAAGATATTTGTGAATGGTATTTTTGTATGTTTGTTTGCCTGTAGTTATATGGTTTATGAAAATTCAGAGAAAAAAAAAAGAAAAACCCTCCTCACTTTCCAACTCATTTAGCTTTAACTGGCTGTCGCTTGGCCGACATCTGGATTCAATCTGATATAGCCCTATTTTAAAGGGCTTAAATGATTTTATTACTCTTTCTGTGTCATCTCATACATTTCTGATGAAAAATCTGTGTTCATACTCCTTCGCATACTGTTTTTTTTTTTTTGTATCGATGTTTATAATGGCCAAAAATGTTTTTCTATTTATCCAACATCTGTGGATTTGATGTTAGTAAAATTTCCGATATTTTACCAATTTTATTCGATAAAATTGAAACTATTGATTCCTTTGAAATGTTTTAATATTTACATATACATATGTATGTATATCTTTTTATATTTTAGCTTATCTAATCCATTTGACTAATCTTTTCCGATATTATAGCCAAACAATCATTTCTAAGTACAGCAAGTATTTGCCATGTATATTGTTTAAAATGTTGTCTTGTTGTTTTTTGCAACATACCGACACTGTATACCGCGCTGATTTAAAAAAAGGGCTTTTAAAGCCGCAAGCGAAACCTAAACGAAATGCAAATATGCAATTTGTTAAGGCCGCCAAACAATTATGTATATATAGGATTTTTAGTATATTATTTTGCTTTTGTATTTCACGAAATTCAAGAGTAAAGTGTTTTTTCCTAACAAGAAGTAATCTCGACAAATAACAATTAAACAAGACAATAAAACATAAAAGAGAATCCTTTACCTATATGCCCTTTATTTTGTTGTTTTTTTTTTTTTAGCGAACTGTGTTTGTTTCTTGACTGATCAAACAGAAAGGAGCAACCACCTTTGTAGAAGAATATAGTATATACCCGTTTTATGATCTTCTAGAGAGAGCCTAGACCTAATGTATTATATAGCAATGGTTTATAATAGTGTTGCCAATTAATAAGAATGGTTGTCCTATTAACATTATTTTATTTTCATACCATTTTCTGAGAAGGATTCATAATTTGAAATTTTTTTTTAATTTTATTAAAATTTTTATGTTTGAAATCTAATTAGTTTGCGGGTTAAAATAATTAAAATTTATTTTCATTTGAAACATTTTGGCTGGAATGAGGAATGGAAATAAATTTAATTAAACCAAAATACATTTTTGTCGAATTTATATCATTTTATTAAATAAAATTTCAGAACATATCGCGTATATGAAAACAGAAAAAATATCCAATTATCAGAAGCATGATTCAAATTAGGAATCACTTAATACTTACGATAGGCGCTTTACCACCAAAACTACTTGTTTCTCCTGCAGTGGAATTCTGTAATTATGACAGTGATTACCATTTTCGTCATTTTCAAAGTCGGCATCTTCAAAGTAAGCCTATTACTTAGAAAATTGCCTGAATATTATTAAATTGTTAAAGTAAAAGCTTTAATAGTTTTCATATCGAAATTATTATCACTTTCAAGCGACAAATTGTCTTACGAAATGTTTGAAAACGACAATCGATTACCGCCTTTTACAAAATTCCACTGCTGTTTTATTCTATTATAAAATCGGTTCTTAAACTATGTGTCGCAACCCCAAATTGATTCGCGAAGCAAAATGCTGGGGTCGCGAAAATTTCGAAAATTAAAGTTAAATATGTACTTGAATTTGAGTTTATATGTTATTTCACAAACTTACGATATTGTTACGTCGTTATTCGTTATAAATATTAACACTTTTTAATTTTTCATATTTAATATCTGGAGTCGCGAAAAATTTAGTGATGAAAAGTGGGGTTATGAATGAAAAAAGTTTAAGGATCGATGTACTAAAAACGATGAAAAGCTTCCCTCTATCGCTGAAACTCCGAGATTATGTTATAGAGAGAATTATTATTATTATTATTGTGTATTAAAGAGAATTATCTGATCAGCGCGCCATCTGAATTATGTTTGTACATACTACATACTACGCCTACATTATAACTAAATTTTTATTTGACTGATATTAAAATCTTATGTGTACTTTTTGTACATATTTCTCATAAAATATGATTTTCTATTTTACATACATAAGTAATGCTGATTTGCACCTTTTCAATAGAAAATACAAGAGTGCAAATAATACACATAATTCTTTCCCTTCATATTGGCAATTGATTGATTGGAATAATAATAGCATCTGGCAATTCCAAATACACAGCCTTGGTAAATAAAACAAAAGTAAATAAATTCATATCGAAGAAATTTTATTTATGTTATTTCGTTAAACTCCCCATTTATTGTGTAGCCATTTCTCTGGGTACCAACAAAAAAAAAATTACGATAGAGAAACATCGAGGTAAAATATGTTTTGAAATAACAAACACACTATACAATAATCATCGAATCATAGCGGTTTAAGTGTGTGTAAAACCCCAAAAAAAAAAAAATAAAACCGGATGGACCCTTTCAAAAAGCCCGACGACTAATTCTTCATCTGGAAATTTCATTCTTCGAATTCCAAAATTTGTTTTGCTCCACTGAACTTTATCAATGCACATGTTGCGCCTGGTCGCTTTCATTTTCTGTATTTGTATAAACGTTAAAATCCTTGCAGGATACTATTTCATTAGAGATTGGCAAAAAATGGAATTTTTGATATTCATTGTACAAATATATAAATCTTTCTCCATTCCCATCATCATCATCATCACTACTTCTACTAGAATATTCTTCTGTGCATTTTTATTAAAGGAACACAACAAATAATATAAGCCGGGATAAGATTAATTATTTTTGCGAGGGGTGGTAACTCGGAGGACGAAATTGTTTGTTAAACAAGTGGTCTCTACATTCTCAATATTTTTGGCTAGTATATCACGTATGTATGTATGTACATTATATTTAAACTTCTTGAATATTTTTCTTCCTGCTTATCGTGTAAACTCCTAATATAAGGCCTTATTTATATCTGACATATATTAGTTGAATTTCTGTCTGATATTCAAGTGTAAACGTTTTTACAATTTCTCCATGTACTGCTTTTTTATACGAAAGTAGAATTTTTCTCGAATATCAGAGAATTTTATTCGGTGGATAAATTAGGGGTCTAGTATTAAAAGTCGCAATATCCAAAAACCCAAAAATTTTGAATTAAGTATTCTGTTTGGTTGCCGTCTTAAACATGGAAGGTTAGGACATTTAACATGCAAAAAACATATGTCCTTTCAGACTTTTGTCACAATATCAGCTTCCAGAGTTGAATATCTCAACTCTGGCGTTCAAATAGAACCATCAAATCAAAGATTTTGATTTTAGGATATTTTGACTTTTTGATACTAGACCGTTCAAGTGTCAGATGTAAATAAGCCCTAATGTTGCATCCATCTTATTATTTTCTTAAACTTTTGAATTAAAGAGAGTCCCAAAAAATTCCTATACGAGAATACAAAACGGATCATAGAAGGTATAAAAAACGTTGAAAACTGCGTTTTATGTAAAATGGTAAAAATTCTAAAGACTTTTTCTTCGTGAATTTTGTTTACTTTAAGTGTATCTTCACTAAAATGTGGTAAACGTAAATTTTCTTCTGTGCGCTTTTTAATTACTTTTCCGGATTTGGAATTCAAATGAAATTTTCTCCAGTTTGTTATTCTGTTTTCGGCTGAGTCTTATCTTGTATATAGTATCATCAATATGTTTGTACGTTTTAGGGTGGAATTGAAGGGAATCGTTTTTTGGCTTAAGGGAAAAGCACTTTTTTTCCTTCTTCTTGTATTTGTCGAATTGGTTAATCCCTTACACAGTATCTCCTAAATACACCCTTTTTAGAGATAATTTTCATTGAATGAACGTCTCATACCAGATTATTATTAGGAAATTTCTTTCTGACCCTATTTTTGCATTGCGTGTCATCTTCATTTCTTAAAGGAATTCCAATTCAATTTAAATAACATAAAAATTGGAAAATGTTTGAAGGGGTTGATTTATTTCGCAAATACCTGAAATAGCAAAGATACAAATGCCACAATAATAAAATGAAATGTTAATATTTATATATTGGAGTTGATGCAACGTTCAAAGTTTAATAAGGTAGCCAATATTACTTATATGGCGTATATTTTTTAACAAAGGATATGGAATTAAAATAGTATTGAAGTATTTTTAATGAACGACAAAAAAAAGGGGTTGTTGTGATAATTGACTTAGAAGTGATTTCCATAATGTTTTTAAATGAATATAAACAACGCAAATGTTTTTGAAAGTCTATCCTATTAAAAGGATAAAGAAAATTTTTTGTATTTTTAGTTTAAATATTTATTCATTAATCTTAATTTTTTTTAATTAAATATTTTCCTTTTGTTTTCCTGTTACTTGCTGGAATTATGAAAATGTGTTGTGTGATCGTAAGAAATATATGAAATGTTATTTTTCTTCCCTTAGAGTTTATTAAAATTTGCTGAAATAATGCATTTTAAATTTCAATGCGTTATTTGTTAATTTCGGAAATCATAAATCAAAATTTGTAATTTTTCTCAACCGCACAAGCTGTTATGGAATTAGGGTTATGTTTCTCAACAGGACTTCTAAATAATAAAGGGAGTACTTTTTATATATAACTATAAAGAAATGAGCAATAAATCAAAAACAAATTTTTTTTTAATAACTCTTAAAATTAGTTAATCTAATAGAAGGGGCGAAATTGATATTAACTTGTACAATTTTCTTTCAAAATTAATTTCTTTAATTTGATTTATTTTTTTTAGTTTTTATTAATTTTCATAGAATTTATAATAAACTAGCTGGTACCCGGCGCGTTGCTACCGCAGAAGAAATTGTGGAAATTTCGTTTGAAATTTGGAAGAGTTATCTTATTTAAATCAAATTTCAGTAAATTTTGGGACACTTCGGTAAAATTCGGCAAAATATTTAAAAAATGTGTCAATAATCGAAATATATCGATAATTTTTCTTAAGACCGATTTCGGTATATTTCGGCACAGTTCGGAAAACTTCGGCAAAATGTTTAAATATGTATCGATAATCGAAATATGTCGATAATTTTTCTTAAAGGCCGATTTCGGTAAATTTCGAAATATTTCGGCACACTTCGGTTAACTTCGGGAATTATACTATGCCTATAACCTTCCCGCAAGTGCAAGCAATACGTTGGCAAAGTTTTATCCCAATCAGACGAACGGTGTGGCCGCGCATAAAATACAAACAAACAAACATTGATTTTTATATATGTAATAGATAGATAATAGATAATTTCCTTCGTCTGAATGTCGTCTGTTCGTTTGTCCCACTTTTCACGTGAGAATGAAGTTCACCAATGTATTTTCTATCTTTTTTACTTCTCTCTAGTAATTATTGTTTAATAGTTTTATTTACTTTAAATCTTTAACTCTATTTTGCTTATTTCATATTTTACTTCCACTTTGGAGACTTTGTTCAACTAATTTTCTGTAAAACTAAAATCAACTAGTTTTGTCAAAATTTCAAAGTCGTAAAATAATCTTTCATATTTATCATAATCAAATAAAAATTACTATAAAATATAAAATCGTTTTCAATTACATTTACCACGAATCTGGGAATCACATTTCATATTGCTAAATTTATGATTTTTTTTTGAATTTGCTAAGATTGAATGTTTTTGATACAAAACATATTATTTGCCTTCATTTATTATAATAAAGAAAAAGGGCACTCGCACTTTACAAATATTATATTATTATATATTATACTCCCTCCGTCCGAAAATATGGTATATACATTTACAATTTCAATTAATAATATTATTCGTATAAATAAATCTCAATTGATATGGGCTCTAGTATTGTCGAGGACTTCTTATGAATACGCTGAAGTAGCTAGTAACTATAAAACACTACCAATTTTGGTCTTGTTCATATGAGGAATTTTATATAGCAATTTCTTCTTTCAGCTTTTCCTCAGTTGTATAAAAATGTTTGCAATATACTAATACACTGATTAGCAGTTAGTTGCTTCAACTTCAAATTTCTTCTTCGTAATACTTGTACATCACAATTTATTTTGATATATGGTAAACTATGCTCAAACATTAACAAAAGTATTTATCAATTATTTAATAATCATCTTAAGTTACAACTAATGCATAATAAAGATTTCCAACGACTGTGCATTCAACTGTTTCTTTTTGTACAGTTATATCCCGGTACAATATAGATTCATCTCTTTCTTTCACATTAAACTTCTTTTCATCCATTCTTTTTTAAGTTCACCTACAACAATAACAACACTGAACATCACTCTGCTCATTTGTCTTGGACATCTAGGTATAATAATCTATGACTAAAGGTTACTTGATTACAAATTTTTTATTTATTTAAGACCCATGCCTTCTTTTCGGACAGAGGAAGTATGTTTTATAATATTGTATATTTCGATTTTCAAATGTAATCATTTCGAGGCCTTAGTTGGAAAAAGGGATTTTCTGGTTATGGCAGCCGACATTTTCATAATAGTCCAAATATATCCCTTTAGGCGAATTTATCATATTTATTTGGCAATGACATAAAAAAATATTAAGTTTCCAGTTGAACATATGATGTTAAATTAAGATATATATTTTAGATTAAAATTGAATTATTTAAACTAATGTGGAACAATGAATCTCAACCTTTAAGCAAACAAGAAAAATAATCATTCAGTTTCGTTTTTCCCCGATCTCCAAATTCTCTAGCAATGATTTTAAACATTGTTTGAAATATGTAGTGTGATTTGAAGAGGCTAACCTATGTACTTGATTAATAGTGACTGCAAACTCAATTACGCTTTGATGCAGTTTCTATAATATCTCAATCGATGACTTCTTGATGCTGAAAAACTTCATGTCATATCTAAATTCTTTTTCTGAAAGATCCATGTGAATATCTCTCTAGATATATAGAAAGATATTTGTTTTGTTTAATTATTATTATATAGGGAGTCTCTTTTAAAAATTAAATTTTTTAATGAAGAAAAATCGACTTCAGTATATCAATCTATAAGGAAATCAGTATCAACTATAATCCTTCGTTTCTTTTTCTTCCTTCTCTCTTTGTATATAGAAGACATCAATATTAGGTTCTATTAAGATTAATTTATTATGTGGATATAAAGGCGTTTCTTTATACAAAAGCCCCTTTGTTCCATCAATCAAGATGCAATGCCATGCAGATTTATTAATATGATTGTAATTTGCAATTTGGATCGATATTGAACTATAAAATAAAGTTTAACAATGATTTTTTGATTGAACCTATTGAAAAGGTCAATTAAAAGAATACGTCATAAAAAAAATTTTGATTACCTGTATTTTCTTGTTATATGAGATACCTCCTTAAAATTTAATTAAACGAATGCGATGATTTTCGATAAGAACTTTTTTGTATAAACGTATTTAATCAGTTTAATTATAAATTTCCAAATACTGTGAGGCTCAACTTAAAGAATGATATTTAGCATATTTTATTCAAAAATGGAATTTTAGCTCAAAATATTAAATTCTTATTCTTCTTAATCCTAATCCATATTTTGCAGTTCCATTTTATTATACGTTTTGAAGTATTGAAAGTTCTAGCAGCCAAAAACAGATAGCTGGCTAGTATTTTTTCTCTTAAAGATTTACACAAAATGTTTGATATTTCGTAAAGAAAAAAGATGAGGAAATCTGAAAATTTATTTAAGTAGAAAAAACCAATTATGATTTAAATTTGTGGCATATTTAGTACATTTTACTAATCTCTCGCTTAATTCTGATGGGATTTAGGTTCATAATTTAAGACGACGAATTATAAAATCAGATCAAACCACTTTGTTTTGAAAATTCTTTTGGAAAAAATATACTACACGTGAATGAGTTTTAACAATAAAGGAATTCACAAAGGTTTTCTTGTGTTTGGAAATGGAAATATATATTCAAACAAAATTTTGGAGTACTCCTGTGTTAACTAAAGATCCTTTGATCGGAAAACCTGTAATTTGTTAAAGAAAATGTTATCCAAAAGTTGTAACCATCCAAATAAAATTGTTGTAAACATACAAAAATTGAAACTTTTAAAGATTTATTACATGTTATTGTTTGGTGGTGAATTACGCTAAAAATTATATCATTTATTTGGAAGCACTGAGGTTTTAACTCAATGTTTGTGGGTGGCCTTCTCACTATAGATTTTTTTTTTTTCGTGACAATTGACAAAAAGTTTATATTGTGTTTGGATATTTTTAGGAAAATTTAAAGTAAATATAACAATAAATAACAATCACAGTATTTTTTTTTATGACCTCGAATTTGAGTTGTACCTGCCCCGAACTCGTAAAAATCTTACTATTGTATTTGTTTGTCACTTCTGCTATAGTTCTGCATTTTATTATATTTTTACTCTGTTCTGACAGCCAAAATGTATTCTTTGGCATCAGAAAACATTTAAACGCATTATCATCATCAGAAGTTGTAATTTGTGTGGTCTAAATTTAACTCGATTTATATGTCATGATGAGTGATTTTGTGGTAGTTAGAAAAAAATTTTTTAAAATATGTATTTTTAGAAATTACAAGTATATTTTTAAACACTTATTTTGTACATCAAAATTGTTCATTTTTGAAGTATTTTTCAATATTTTGGGTACTACTCGTATAACCAAGTTTAATACCGAATGGATTTTATCTTCGAGTTGAAAAACTAATTAATTTAATAAAATTCGATTTAAGTATTCAATACTTCACAAATTGCAGTGTAATGACTTAGTTTGCTAAATAAATGCTTAATTATTAGGGATTTAAGAGTAATTTTTAATTCTCCATCTAGTCTCTAAATACTAAACCAATATCTAGTTATTTTCAATAGAAGTTAGCTACCTACCCTAGATTGGCACCAGAAAGTTTAGTTAGTTGTAGATTTCTAATCTAGTCAAAAATTTCTATTCAGATTTTGGCTAGATTTCCTAGGGACTACCATATAGTTTCTCAATCTAGTTGAGTTTAATAGGAATCTAGCCCAATTTGAATTAGAGAGTATAGATAAAAATATAGAATACATAAGAAATCAGTATTTTAACATATTTTAAAAGAATTACATTAATTTTTTTTAGAAAGAATTCCGTTTTCAAAAGAAATTAAAAAATGTAAAGATTTTCAATAAAGACATTAACAAAATTAACAATCTTTACAAAATTATACACTAATCAATCATAGAAACCAAAAATAGAATTCTCAACAATGAATGAGGTGCAAATTTTTATACCTGAATTTGATGTAGTATTATAAATTCTGAACTTTATCGAAAGTTAATTAAATAACTGAAAATACAAACAATATTGTAATAATGAATCTATCTATGTTATATACATGAGAAAGCCCGAAATCAAAAATCAATCAAATTCACTCACATAAAATCAAATAACTATAGTATTTTATAATACAATACTTGTATTTAATATAAGGTATGTTGTTTTTACAAGAGCCGTGATTTTCATTTTAAACTTACGACACCAAACATTTTCACATGAAAGCCCGGAAATCAAATAAAGTAGCCACACAACTTCTATAAAAGAGGTACACACAACAGCTCTTATAATATCCATAAGATGAAATAGGAAAAAAAAAACTTTTTTCTTAAAGAAAAAAAAACCATCTGAGAACAATAAGTTCACGTTTCCTTTAATGTGTGTATACTATAGTATATCATATGTAGTATAATACCCATAACTATATAATCGTACAAAAAAAAGGCAGTACTGCATAGAAAACTTCTTGCAAAAATGGTATTCATGGCTGGACAAGTACCGTCTTATGTATACAAATTCTTGGGTGTAAGAAAAAAACAGACAACACGATGATGACAATGACAATTTTTCCAGGGGAACAACTTGTATTATTGTATATTATTGGCTAAAAAAATCGTGTTTGGGCTCATAGTAACTACTATACAATAAATTATAATATTTACCTATGGAAAAATGGTTTTTTTCCTTCTATGCTTTCAATACGCACGGCGGCTACTTATAAGTATATATGCATTCATGCAAATCTTCAGAGGTAACCAACGTTAAATTTCGACTAAATATAAAAAAAAAGGCACTTAAATACCTATAACCAGGTAAGTATGTATATACTTCATGTCGTCGAAACAAATGTTTTCATATTTGTTCATACTTTCGCGATGGGATATCTATTAAAGGGCATCTATACCTAGAAGCATATCACCGAATTCTAACCTATTCCTTCTCTTTAGATTCCGAAATTCTTTTATCAATAAAATTTCAGGCTTTTGATGATAAAAAAAAGGAATTCTGCAATTGAATGTTTTTAAGAAAGTCTTATTGAAAGGATCTGGTTTTTATTTTATTTTAATCAAATTAAATGAGACAAAACAAATAGGAAATTTTAATACTGATGAATGCCTAATGATTATGAGGAAAATATTTTAGAAGAATTTTAGTCTGTGTAAAATTCAATTGAGTGAAAAAATGTTATTGAAATTAATTAGAAAAAGAGATTATTTAAATTGTTTCAGTTTTTCCGGTGTTTGTAACAATTTGTTTTTCCATATACTAAAAATCATTTGGACAAGAATAGTTGGAAGAACTTTATAATTCCAAATATTTTCATAATACTAAAATCACTTTTATGGGATTTCGAGTGTATAATTTTATAAAATATTCGCACTGAATAAGATTTAATCTACATCCAACATTCCTAAACTCCATCGGTTTGAATTTTCCATGCGATATAAAAAATTATATATTTTTATGTGAATTATTGCACTTGTAGTTTTAAAGATGAACTTATTATTTTTTTATGCCCTATGGTAGGTACTACCAAAAAGCATACAATAAGGAGAGTTTCCAACTTGAATTCTGATTTAGTCACGTCTGCAAACGATATTTCATTAATTGTTAAAATGACTCTGTGTACTATAAATACTATATATCGATTTATGCATGTTCGTCCATCCGTCAGTCCGCGTACAAGATAACTAAAAAATGCGGTATCCAATTTTGATGAAATTTACATTTAGTTGGTTCTTCCTTAAGTGGATTTGGTATTGCATTTCTGTCAAATCAGCCGAGAGGGAGCGAAATTATTAAGCAAACGTTAAGATGACCAGAAAGTTTTGTCGTTTTTTTATGTGGTTTTTCGGATTTAATTCCAAAATTTGTGAAGCAATTTTGTTTAAATTATTTTCACCGGTATCTAATGAATAAGAAAACTTTCTAGCATATATTCTACTTTTGTATGAAAAAACATGTAGAAGCGTCTACACGTTATTATCAGACAGAAATTCGGCGAAAAAATCTCAGATGTAAACAAAGTCCTAATCTGAATAGACAATATTCGATGAGTTATGGATGAAAGTATATTCTCAAATCTTAGCCTAATCGCAAGTACACATTAAATCTAAGAAATACTAAGAATTGTTGTCTACTTAACATTTTTTTGTTTTTTCTACCAATATTTCTCGTCAAGATAGTAAGAAGTTTACGTTTGGAATCAAATTGCATTTTCTTTTTATACTCTTTTGTTTTTATTTGCCTTTACTTGACAGACTTACGATTTGAGAAGACAACAGAACTGTAAAATACGACGGATAAAATTTCACATTACCATAAACGATTTAACACACAAGAATGCGTCTTTTTTTCATCATCATCGTCAACATATGCAATATGTTTGATTTTGATGCTGCAGTTGTTGTTGTTGTTGTTGTTGGTATTGATTGTATTTCTTGATTTTAAGTCTGTAATTTGTCTGGGCACCCGCGACCAAACATCTTCTACATATATACATATATATATATAAATATCTTTTTTGTTATGAAAGAAGAAATATTGAAAGCAAATAAAAATGAAAATACATTATCTACCTTGAGAAGCCACCAGAAATTTTCGTGTATCGGATCACATCACTTTATATAGTCTTAGAGCATATTTTGGAAGTTAAAAAGTAAATATGGTAGCGTTTTATGAGTTTGGAAGACTAACAAAATAAAGTGGGTTCTTCTGAATTAATCAAATGTGGATATTCGAAATTTATGAAGAAACTTAATTCTTAATAAATATTGAGGGGACAGACCCAAACTGCCGCATCAGATGCAATACTGTGATGTGTTTAGTAAGTTATCACATTCCATATGGTTTTTTTTTTTCGTCTGTCTTTTCAAGAAAAAATAATCTTGAAGATCTTTCGATAATAGATTGAAACTGGTTAGTTTGGATAGGTGAATAGATCAATCATTAATAGATCAATCGATAAATGAGAAATTAACTAAACAATATTATTTAAAGAAAATCTGATACGAAATGAAATAATATACAGGAAAGGGATAATTTTCAATTAGATTTTTTTTTTTTTTCGATTAATATGAACAAGATAAGTTAAAGATATAATAATATGATTAAGGTTAATGTTAACAACGTTTTTCCTTTAATTAATTTAACATATTAATTAAAATATTTTTAGAGAAAAAAACAGCTCTTCAAGTAAATTTGCTTAATGTAAACAGCGGTCAAAATTTAGGAGGTTTTTTCAATGTCTTTACGTCAAGCATAAATCTTGGCATTAGCATTAACTGAAAGCAACATTCGGGAAACTGGTTCGTTTCTACTGTACTCAGTTTTAAGATGTATAATTTTGAATAATTCGATGGACCTGTGAAAATGCATTTTCTCTAGCAGGAAGAGGAAGTCACTAGCACCATTCAAAATTGGGCTTACGAAAACCACATCCGCCGCTAGACCCCATTTTTTCAGAAAATGTAAACCCAACAATTTTGATCTGTTTTGTTATGGGGGTAACAGAAAAGGATCATTCCATGGAAGGTTTCTTAAAGCAAATCGTACGAAACTACTACGTTGAACAGACTCCAATCTGTTGACAAGTTTATCAATTTTTTTTCTTCATAAATTATCATAAAAAGCGCTATAGACGATGCAGAGAGCAGTATCGAGCCTGAGGCTGAGCTCCCAGTTTAATATAAAGTGAAATCTGAAATTGTTACAAGATTATTTATTGATAAAAAATTGGCTTTTAATTATAACAAAGCGTATAATCTGTTGGATATTATTATATGTAGGTGTTTTTTTTAACATCCTTAAAGATGTTTAAAAAATGAGAAAAAGAAAACATCTTTTTAAACCGATTTACTTCACCTACGTTCAAAAATGATGGTGTTTCTTAATTTTGGCATTTTTTTTCATTTTTCTTTTTTATTATAATCATGATTAACGATTAATTTTTTGCATTTATTTAAATTGAAATTTAAAGACAACCCATAACACTAAATTTTTGGCATAAATCTGAATTATAATTCGATAGTTTAAATTATTACATCTTTTTCCGTGTATTATTAATTGGAAAATATTGTTTTCATTAGCTTAGATCAGGAGTTTGGAACTTGAATGAATCAATGCTAACTGCTTGCGCCCGGCGTTACACTGTCTTTGAATGGGCGGAAAATTAGTGAGTTTAGGTTGGGATAGGGTGATAAAACCAATGTGCTTAGTAATTAAAATGTGTATTTATTGATTTGAGTATTTACAATAGTGAAACTGCAATGATCCTTGCTAAACAAGCATCAAATAAGTCACTTGTCGTTCTTATATTAGTTTGATCTTGCTTGGGAATGACGATCTAGCTAGAGGTATGAGTTTTATTCAGAAGATTCTCATTTATTCATTCGACGAAATCCAGACGAAGTGGTTTAACTATTAAATATAACTAGTAAAAAGAGAATCATAAAATTGTTCTGGTAAACCAGTTCAAATATTACCATCTTGTGATATACACATTAAGAAAAATAAATCTAGTTTAGTGCTTATAACATTAGGTTAAATGGTTTAATCTGTTGTTACTATTAATTTACATTTAAATAACTACCTATATCTATTCGTAAATATACATTTTTATCGTTTCAATGCTTTAGGTCTTTAGGAATATCATCATTTAATTTAAACTAGTCCTGGGACTTGTGAAACCATTAAATTGTCAAGTTATTGGCATTTTTTTTAAATATCAAAAACATGCGACAAGTCCAAATAGAACAGACTTGTAGATGCTTATCATTTGAGCTGCATTAAGAGATAGTAAATGTTATGTCTTTTCTTTATATAGGCTCTTTTAATATTTACATTTATAGAATTAAAGATTAAACCACTTTTACTTTTTTTTTATTGAATTCTTCAAATATAACTAAACTACTTATCTTACTTATCTATCAATTCAGAATTCTAGTTTATACTAGTTTATTATTTTATATTGACTAAATTGTGTTTTAAAGTGGATACCCTGTGAAAGTGATTAAAACAAAAAAAAAACCATCTGAATAAAGTCAAAGGTATTCTGACAAGTTGTCCCTTGATTAGATTATACATACTTTGACAATTTAGATATCATTTCGACCACTCGAATTATATTGATATTGATATAGTTACGTGTATATCGGGAAAAAAACGTCGTATTCCAAGAACAAGACTTAGCGTCAATTTTATGTTCGAATTTTTATTTATATTTATTCTGTTACTTTTTCAGGTATGTTTTGAAAATTTTCTTTTCTTATACTTTTTTCTTTTCTTTTATTTTTTTTTTATTAATTTTGTTTTTCTTACAATATCCAAACGTGAGTTTTTCTCATTCACCACCACTCACAATATTTGGTTTTGAAAACATTCCGTTCCAACATTTATGGGAAGATATTCATTAAATCCATCCCAATTTAGGCTATACACAAGGCCATAGTTATATGTTTCCTATATATACCTTAAGGCTAACACGGTGGTCGTTCTATACTTCATCATTTTAATTTTTCTTGTTGTTGTTTATATATTATTGTAGAAAAACCCTCGCGGACAACATAAGAAAAGGTGTGTGTTGACAATGACCGGGTTGTATTTAATGGAACTTGTTTGCCCTTTGGTTATGTAGAAAGCCTAAATAAGAAAATAAGAAAAGGGTCTTACGATTACGCATATATAATATATATTTCTCTATAATTGTACAAGTTGTACACACAGGTATAAAGTTTGTTTTTTTTTTTTTCTTGTGTACACATATGTACATAGGTATATATTTATAATTTTGTATGTATATATCGGGTAAGATTGGCCGACCTCAAATATCTGTAATTACCTTTGATTGCCTTTTGCACAAGAAAACCTCAGGTCAATCTTATTCTTTGACCCTTTATTCCAATATCTGCTTTTTATTCTCTGTAGGGGTTTTGTACGGAGAGGCTATCAAATTGACCGTATTTAATATGAAACTGGGATACATTATTTGTGTTTTAAAGTTATTTTACAATGGTAAGAAAGTAAATATGAAGTTTATTCATCTTATAGAATTTGTTACATTACAAGGATCTTTTTGATTTAGTTATTTAAATTTTAGATATAGAGTTAATGAATTCTAAAATCTGTTAACTTCTTATCATTTTCTTTAGGATACAAATTTTTGAATTTTCGTAGGCGTTCTATTTACATACAAGAAGGACATGCCTGTGAATAACTTATTTTATATATAGTACTATTTATTATGATTAGAATTTATGAATGAATTTTCCTAAATCAATCATTTTAGTTAAACTATACTGATTGGTAAAATTTTTGTCTTTTCATGTTTTTTTCTTTTATAATATAAGAAAATGCAATTCTATATCAAATCAATTTGTTTGTAATCCGTCCTGTGTGCGATCACAGGTGTTGTGCAGACTCCGTTTCATAAAATCTGTTTATTGTTATCTTTTAGGGTCAATCTGATTGATGACCTCAAATATATTCATTCCGTTTTACCCTCTTTGTACATATTCTATTAAATGAAGTCTTGGCATTCGTAATTTCTAAAATTTTTCTTACCTTATTATCTTCGTACAATATAACTGACGCAATAGAGGCTGTTCCCATGGGAGAATCGTATATATGTATATAGTTTTTTTTCTTTCTCGGGGATGATAAATTGCATTATTAGGGTTGTTGTACTATTATATATTTTGTTATGAATTCAAAGTTTAACTTAAGATGGCATTCTTTTGGGAACACTTTTGAAAAGTGCTTATCATTTCAAATAATTCTACTTTCTACATAAAATATATCATATGTCAACTCGAATAAAGAGTATTTTTTATAAAATTTTATGGAAAATGTTGTTGGCATGCAAAATTATTACTTTTCTTTATTACAGAAATATAGAGCAAGTTTTTATAGCCTCTCTTTCTTATAAGTAGATAAGTTTATTATCTGATTCAAAATTTTTAACTTTATTATATTGGATATATTTAAAATTCTACCCGAAGAAAATCAATCACCGACAAAAATTTAAGAATAAATACCAAAAAAAAAACAAAAAGCTTAACTTTTTTTAGATAAGACGATCAATCGAATTTAACAAATCGAAGAACTACTGTCTGTGATAAGGGCGTTTAGCACAAAATCATTTTTCATATATATATTTTGTTGTAATAAACATGTTATCTTAGAAAACAAAATAAAATTCACAAAAAAAAGAAAAAAAAAACACAAGAAATATCTTTTATATTTTACAAATTCTCTGTTTACCATAAATAAGATTTTTTTTTTTCTTAGTCCCTTTTTAACATTCGTATATAGCACCTTGAGCCATTAAACACCCACAAGTCAATCCACCATGAAAGTGCGCGGTCCATGACGTTTTTATACCATAGTCAAGAAACTTTAAAATCGTAAATTCTGATTAAGGGATAAATCTAGATGCAAACGAATGGAAATTTATACATTTAAAAAACAAAAAATAAAACTGTTCGGTGAAAAGTTTAAAAAACAAAAAAAAAAAGAAAAAAAGAAAAAGTATGTAAATAAATAAATAAAAGAAATAAGAAATTTTACGGTGAAAATTTTTAAATCTTCATTTCGAAGACATCTTAAAAACCATTAGAATTTTTTCGTGTGTATTTTTTTTTTTTGAGACATAGACGTGTAATATGTAAATTATGGTGATTCCGATGTCGAATGGTGTGCGTTACAAAAATAAAATCTTAAATTCATTTTTATGTTTAAAGAAATAAAATATAAAGGAAAAAACGAAGAAATCAGTGGGAATAATATTTTCTTCGAAAAGGTGAGAGATCTCGTGCGTATCACAAATTGGCTTAAATCTCGCTAAGTTCATATAAAACTGAGATATATACGTACCTAAGGTAAGTGTTCCAATCATCGACCTAGTACGTATTATCGATCTTATTGATATATGAATTTAAATCCATTTTAAGAATGTGTTAAGAAAATTTATGGAAGTCATTGTGTACGTGTGAGTTTTTCCTTATACTCTCTAAACTAAATTTGATTAGATTCTCGTTAAAGTCAGCTAGATTAGGCAAGTAGCTGGTAGCCACTAGGAAATGTTGTCAAAATCTTGGTAGAAATTTTTGACTTGATTTTTAGTTCCACATCTAACTAGATGATCCAGTACCAATCGAGGGCAGTCAGGTAACTTTTGGTGAAAATACCTACACTAACAGCAGTACTTAGTTTCTAGAAAAATGGCCATGATTTTTTAAATTTTGGTTTTATATGAAATTGCCAAAGAATGGGTACATTTTAACGGCATCTATCGTAGCTACAGAAGGTAAAGCTTGTCCTACAATACAAAACCTTGCAAGGTATGTATAAAAACTAAAAAGAGGAGTTAAACATCCTGGGAATGTCTATAATTACTGTTTAGTGTCTCAGCATGTTCCCCAATGTTTTAAAAGGTGTTATATGTATCTAAATTATTGACTATGACTTTAATACAAGATTTTATCAACATCGTTATTTCAATAAACATCTTCAGCATAACAAGAAACTATTGATTATGAAAATTTTTCTAGATTTTTACTAAAGTACTCCAGCTAGCTTTAATAGATCGTCTATTTAAACAGAACATGATTTCTACGGTAATATTATTACTAATTAAAATTAATTTTCAGAATCTAGCGAATTCTGGTTTAGAAAGTAGCTTAATCTGTCGATAATTGGGACATTCACTTTATTTCTTACCGAACGAAAATTACAAACATAAAAATACCTCCAGTATAACCTTTGGTTTTGGCTGTCCTTTGAATCAATTTATTTACATTGGCTGTGATAATAAATATGTTTTCTGTTTCGTATTTTTTTGTATAGTATATATGGAAAATAATGACCAATGCAATTTTCGTAAATTATTTTCTTGCATGTCCGTAAATAGTATCATCACAGCTTGAATATTAATGGTTTAAGATTATGTCGAATATGTAATGTATTTTTTTCTTGTCTTGTTTTTACGGAATTAAACAAATTTAACGCTAATATCTATAAAAAAAAACAATTTTATCATCACACACAAAATGAGTTTATCTGCTACATGAAATGTACTATATAGTAATAATCTCTGCAATCATAATGTTGTAAACTATAGCAATCTAATATGTTTAATGGATTTATATAGATTGATAACCATAAGGACTTCATCAAGAAAAACTTGTACTATAATAAATCTTGTTTAAGAAGACCAAGAATGGAGACATTTTCTGCCTTTCATGAACATATCATTTATTTATATTTCTTCCATGCAGAAAATCGCATATAATTTATCCTATAATGGTTTAGTTAGTGAATAATCTTAAATTGTTTTCAAATTACTTTTATTTTCAGTTTAAATTTAATATTATAAAATGCTAATGTCATTCAAGAATGTATTTTGTAGGTGTTAATTAATATATACTATCTCTTTAGTATAATTTTGATTTATTAAAAACATGTTGAAGTGTTGTATGAGATATTTGCTGTTGTACTAAAGTCTCACGAAGATGTTTTAGTTTTAATTTTAGGTGTAAAGAAAATTATCTGATCAAAAATTTAAAATTTTGGAATAATAATTTTGACATGTAAAATTTCTTTTATAAATTATTATAAAAGTTGTTAACATCATTGGCAAGTGGTAGCTAGCTAGCCTAAGACAGAGACTCTTCTACAATACGGTCTACTGTAACAGGGTTTCGCTCTAATACGGTAATGAAAATTGTAGGAAACGACGTATAATATGACATCCTACAAAACGTTTTCACCCTCCGTAGGAACCTATCTACCGTGTTATTGGAGGGTTACCAGTAATATAATTTTAATAATTTCTTCTATTTGTTTGCTTGTCACAAAGAAATTTGTATATATAAAAATTCTCTCTTCATTTCAAAAGATTTATGTTAAATGTTTAAAAAATCATAAATTTTATCATAACGATTTATTATGAAAATACAAAGACACGTAATTGCATTAATCATAAAAAAATTTGAATAATTATTTTAACATAATTTTTATATTAAAAATATTGATAAAATCATAGAAAAATACAGTTAATTTTTTTTTTTTTTGTTTTATTACATTAAAAATATTTTAAAATTATGAAATTTTGTCTTGAATTTCGTGTTAAAAGAATTAACACCCGAACTTGTCCATATCTCGGAAGATATAAAATGCACCTCATTCATTTCTTTAAATTTGTTTGTATTAATTTATCTTATTTGAATTTTAATCCCGTGATAGTTTTAAAATAAAATTTAAAAACTTGTTTTGGACAATTCTTTTATTCGGCCATAATAGGGTAAAGTGTAGCATAATTGCCAAAAGGAAAGTAATATGATGTAGAGCAAGGGTGTCCAATCTTTTTGTTTCCCTGGGCTGCATTGGAAGAAGACATGGTGTTTTGGACCACAAGTATATTACTATGTATAAATCCATATCATAAAATGAATGTGATACCTGGTATTGAAGTTGAGAAACGAAACCGTCAATATTTGGTTCGATTGACGTGGTTGCAATTCTCAGGCAATTCTCAAGGTGTTCATCCAACATGTTGGTTCTAATTTTACACTTAGTATGTTGTATTCTTCACTTAAGCCACCAGGTGACAAAGAACAGTACAGTGTAGCTGAGCGAGCAACGCAAACAGAAAGAGAATTTACTACATAACGAAAGAGTTTTCTGCTCTGGTTCTGTTTCTGTTGTTGGGCCGCATGCGGCCCGCGGGTTGGACAGCCGTAGCTGTAGAGTTTTTCAATAAGAACTTTTTTTTTACTTATGATGACAGTTGTGTTTTTCAGTCTTTTGACATAATTTTTGTAAAACGTCTTTATTATAATGAATTCAATTTCGCTCGAAAATCGCATAAAAGCAATTCAAATAGATTATGAAAAAATTCATCTTTTCTGTCGTAGCTCATTTTCATTTAAATGGCTACGTTAATAAGCAAAATTGTCACATTTGGGCTTCTGAAAATCCAAGAACAAACAAATAAACATTGAACAAACATTATATTCATCTCGTGTGACTGTTTGGTGAACTTTATTGGGTGGCGAAATTCATTTTGAAAGTCTGCTCTTGAAATATTTTGCCTATATCAAAAAATCCTCCTGTTACACGATCATTTGTATCATGTTGTAAAAAATCGTATTATACGAGAGTATCCCGAAATACATATAGTAGATATAAAAGAACTGAGCTTTAAAAATTCCGTATCTTACAAGGATTAGCATAATATTTGAAAAGAAATAAAATAGCTATACAGTTGCATTAACAAATGTGTCCAGTTCCACCCTATATATAATATTTTCGTGCTTGTGTCAATAATAATTTAATTTACATAATAAAAGCGAACCAGCCACAACAATATATTTTCGGGATAATTTATAAGACGAGATTGTATTACATTATTTGCATAAATAAATTCAAAAAAAAATATAAATGAATTAAGCGAATTGCTTGCTGATCGTGTCTTGTAGTTAAGAAAAATATAAAAAAAAAGAATTGATTTCATGTATTTTGGTACAAAACAATCCTCACGCCAATTGGCTTATGCGCATCCGGTCTCACAAAATCAGCTCTGAGGAACAAACAAAAAATTAATTCAATTCTTATAGAAATGCACTCTGTTCTATTACCTTCCGAATTGAATTTCTTAAAGTTCAATCTCTCAAATAAACAATGTTTTACCTTTGTATCTATTATTTGTTTAGAAATATTTTCTGTTTTTTGTTTGAGACTCCATGAGAACAAACAAGAAGAGTGCTCCGCCACAATTGGTAGCCATCGTAAATTGATCGAATGTTATTATGTTTATATTTTGTGCCAAAGAAGTTTGAGTTTAATGTTTTTATGTATCTTGTACTTATATGCCTGATTTCTTAGCTGTACAAGAATATTTTTAAAACACGAAAAACATTTGTCATGATGATGATGTTTGGGAACCTGCTTTATATCCTATGGTAGTAATACCAATAGAGTATATTAGTTTTGTTCATAGAGTTGTGTATCTAACCTAATATTATAAAGAGGAAAGGTTTGTATTTTTGTATGGATGTTTGCAACAAATAAACTCAAAAACTACTGGACCGATTTCAAAAATTTTTTCACCATTAGAATGCTACTTTATGCCTGCGTAACATAGGCTATATTTATTGCTAGAAAATATTAGGGATCCCTACTAAAATTTAAATAATGTAATCTATAGAAATAGTATATAAAAAGGAAAGATTTGTTCCGCATAGATCTGTATCCAATGATCCTCATATTCATGTCTGTCGCGTCTAATATTCTCTGTAGTCTAACTTCATGCACAAAGACCCTTCTAATGTTTAAAAAATAAATGTCCACCCGTGTGAAGCCGGGACGGACCGCTAGTTTATTATAAAGATATAATTATATAATAGACTGGGCCGTTCTTTTGTTTAGTTTCATTCAAAAACTAATTAACATATTTGAATAGGTTATTCCTAAATTAGATTTATAAAATACGAATTTCAATTCTATCATCAAAAAAAGCGCGGCTATAATCCGATTTTATCTTTTGATATATATATTTTTTTTATAACTAGATAAAATAAATTTCGAAAATATTAACAAGACACTTTGAAAAATTATCATTCCAAGTTACTCCACCAACACTGGTCCCTCGGAACACCACATCAGATATGTTCTTTTTTTCTACTTTTCAACACTCCACCGTTTAGATATGCTTTTGATTAATTTTAGTGAAAATTAATTTACCTTAAAAACATTATTCTAACGGTCGAATAATGAATAGCCAATTTAGTAAATTGGACTATATTAGGATAGGTAATATGCCAACTATTCAGTCAGAAGTCAGAATAAAAGTTTATTGGCTTGTTAAGTATATAAATGTGTAATGAATGTGTATAAAGAACTTTCTCCTACGGATATACATACTTGTATATTTTGATGATAATTATTTGCTAGATTTTCTGTTACCATAAATACTCATTAGGTAATCGAACTTCATAATGGAAGGGAAACGCTTTATTTCTTTTCTTGATATAATATATGTTTATGTAGTTATACGACGTGTCACTTTAAATCAATTCAAGTGTAAGATATTTGTTACTTTTTCCTTGAGATTTTGATTGTTTGGATATTTGTATTTTGTCCGGCAAATTTCTATCATTTGCATATAAGATTTGGTACAATTTCTTCTTAAACTGTAAAGTTAGTCAATTCTAATGGATATATAGTAGGATGTCGGAAGTCTTTATTCCCAATGCAAAAGTTTTTATCATAGTAAAAAAGTAATTTAGTTGAAGATTTTAATAAAATGGACTTGAAGGCTTCTTGTATTGGATCTAAATTTTCATTTTTCCCTAGAATACTATGTCTGCCTATCTATATTAATAAAATTAAAGTGTATGTCTGTGATTTCGAAATAACTGCCTTTTCCTAAGCTCATGTGATTATTTTCACCATACTAAATCTCAAAACCCCGTTTTTAAAATTTTTGTCTGTCTGTTTATCCGGTCTAATTTTGGAAACCGCTGAACCGATGTTGACGGGACTTTTATGGAAAGGTATAGGACTTGTAGAAAAGGATCATTAATACTTTTGTCAGTAATAGGCAGAAATTAAATGTACCTTCATATTCTATGAATATCGCGAGCAAAGCCGCGAGCATCAGCTAAAAAAACTTTTTCTTGTATCTTTTAAAACGAAAATTTGATAATAAATTAGTTGTTTAGTTACTTTAGAAATTCCTTCCGATAATTTTACGCCGACGTACTCAAATTAAAAATCGAAAATAGATTGTAAGAAGAAACAAATTTTGAAATTTTCGCTAAAATGATTTTTTATTTTTTTTTGTGAAAAGAAAAGAAAACCGAAAATAACGTCGTGATTCAAGGTTAACAGAAGATTTTTAAGGAACCGGTGTAAAAAGAAAACATTTTAATTTAATATTTTTGTAGAAGAATCTTAACATTTATATATTCTAGTGAAACAACGACAGTATCATAAATTTCGTTGGCATCATCTTAAAATAACTTTTTCAGTCTGTTTAATCCTCTTTGGCTCCAGCAATCTAAACGATTATTTCAAAATTATAGTTCATCATAAAAGAGAGAGAAGATCAGTTTTTCGGAGATCTTGATTATTTCTTTTCTTACTACAATTGATAAATTAACATAATTATATCAAATTAAAAATACACATTATAGGGTATTAGGGTCCACACTATATGATTTACATGTATTGCCATAGGCATAGATTGTGCATTCACTGTGATTCTTATGATGTAATAATATCCCTACACATTATAAATTCTTCCTTTTCTTTCATATTAAAGTTATTTTGATGTATTCTTCTTCAATTTTCTCTACAATAACAATACGGAATATCAGGGTGCCCATTTTCGTTTGGTTTGGTATGCAAGTGCCTCTGAATTAGATTGAAGCAACAATAGCGACAGCAATAACGAATTGTCATTACATTGTTGTGTAACAAACACCTAGGATCAAATTCACTATGTTCTGGTCGAACTCTACGAATTCTAGCCATCTAGCGTTGTAAAACTTGAAAATAAAAGTCTTACTGGAGCTGGAGACTCTTTGACCAGTTGGAATGAATGCTTTGTAGTTTATGCATTTACTATTTACTTTGATTTTGATTGAACTTTTCGTCTTTTTCGGGCAATGGTGTATGGCACTGAAAAATCTTCATTTTGTATGTTCCTGTGGCTATTGTGGGAATTTTTATTATAATAAGAAAATTTTTTTACTAATGAACAAAACGTCATAAAATCCACAAATGTCAATCGATGTCGCCAAAATTTTTTGAGTCTAAGATTAAAAATGTCGCCATATCTGTGACGGAATTTTATTGTTCTTTCGGGTATTACTGATTGATATACTGTGATATAGCTATATTACTTAGAATATCGAGAAAACAATATTTGAAAAGGATGTATCCAATGGCAGCACATTTTCAAGCCACGAATTGCCCTCACAAAATGTATATAAAAGCGATAATCAATTGTCGTTTGTCGCCTTACGAATTTTTAAAAGTTTCTAATTGAAATATGATGTAAAAAACTGAACTTTTTCAATAATATAAATTTTTCAGAAATGATTTTAAATTTAAATTCAAAAATTATGAAATTCTTTGAAAAAAAAAATCCATGTAATATTTTTTTGCCTTTGGCAATAAAAAGATTTAGAAAAATTGTTTCGCGTTTTTACTTCTTTTTTTCCGCGTCTTTTTTTTTATCAATTTGTTTGTAAGGAAAAACCATCCAATTCAATTGCGTAAATTGAATAATAATTTTCGTTTAGTCGTGTTAAAAATGTGCTGCGTTCATAAAATGAGCATTTTGCGGTGAAATAAATCAACAACTTTTGATGAAGATGGAGGAAATTTTAAATATACCTAATGTTGAAATTTCAGAGTAATAAAAGAAATTAATCTTTCACCAGGGACTAAATAGTTTGTTGTTGTGAGAAAGAAAAAAAAATATTGAGATCGGTTGAGAGATTTTGGAAATGATTATATTGGGATGATATGCCTTCAGGATGGAAATACTTTAGGCTATATTTATATTGGAAATTTTGTTGTTATTGGTCTTTTCTCCTCTCCCGCGATTGGTTTGTTAAGCAACCTCTCTATCTTTTCTAGATCCAAAATGTTTTTATTTTTACTCGAATTTGAATGAATCTTGTTCTATATTCCCAATAAATACCCTTCAGGCATAGTAAAACATTTTTCCATATGTGCATATATATTTTAGCTGCTGTTTATGTAATCAACGAAAGCAATAAAGTACTCTATGTGTATTATTGTGGGATGATAAACGTTATATTTCGATTTTACTAACAAAAAAAAAAAAATATAACACACAAAGGATGCCAATGTGCTATAACCATTTCATTTCCCTTGGGTTTTTCTGTTTATTAGCCAACAGACAAAATCTCATATATATCGAACTATTATAAATGGAGTTGTATGTTTTTCTACATGTTTTATACTCCCTCAAATCGAGATTAGAAATGTTCGGATCAAAATCAATTTCATTGAAAGATAACTAAAACATAAATTTTGAAACTCTTCATTCGATGTCGTAAAATGCAGCTTGAAATTGATCTCCCAGCCTCGAGCATATTAACTAAAACAAAATATTAAACAAATAGGCATTACTACCCATCAAACATTTTGATGACCATTGGTGAAAAGTGAAGATTGTATGAAAAAATATTAATATAAAAAGAATAATGTATATCTAGGGCTTATCAAACTGGATTCCGGGGGTAACAAAGTGATCCCGTTATTCCGGGATAATATATCCGGGATTCTTATTAAGATTTTGTCGAAGATATTCGCTTTCACCTACAACAACACAGCATATAAAAAGTGGATTAATTCGTGTTTGTTAACGGATCCGATAAATTCCGGAATCCCGGGATTTAAATATTACCAGAAATGAGAAGAAGCTCTATGTATATCACTATATCACACTAATTTTTCGAATTGCGTTCATCCTGCCAAATATTCTGGTAAAAGAAACCAGATTCTTAAAATTCTTATAGTTTTAAGATTTTCAAGCCAAATTACATTCTTCAGGTGAATTCGATTTTCAAGAAAACATTCGTCGAAGTGAAGTAATTATGAGGCATTTTGTTTTGCTGGGTATTTTTCATAATACATGAATATGAATATGCTCAGTTTATACATTATCCATCGAACAGAATGAACTGGATATTATATTTTCAAATAGTTATAAATACAAAAGCCAGATCTCTCCCTTTAGCTAAAAACATTTCAGATAATTGTCAAACTGGGAAATTAAAGATCTGTATTTCGTTATAAAATATAGATTATGTTCAATTTATGATTTCATGCTTTCATATATGTTATATATGTACTAATAATAAAATAATTAGAAATAAATTATGATAATTTTTCGCTTTAATTTCAGTATGTAATTGTAACGGTCATGCTCGTCAATGCCGTTTCAATATGGAACTATTTAAATTGTCCGGCCGAGTATCCGGTGGAGTTTGTCTCAATTGCCGACATGCAACGACTGGTAGGCATTGCCATTACTGTAAAGAAGGTTATTACCGGGATCCAACTAAACCATTAAATCATCGCAAAGTCTGTAAACGTAAGTAAATCATTTTGTTCATTTCAAATATTTTCATAATATTATATTTTTAAATACATAAGCTATACCACAAGCTTTCTTTCAGAAAATTCTTATGAAATTCTTTTTGCCCTCATAAATTGAAAAAAATACAATTATTTTCACAGCGAAAGCAATTTAGAATTTTCCATGGAAAATTTTTATTTTTCAAGGATTGTGTACGAAGAATCGAAATGGGATACTTTTCCATATTAAATAGTTTTCACCATATGTATATAGCTATGCAGAGAGGTAGACGATGAAAACTTTTTTGTATTTTGAATTATGATTTTTTTCATCCACATAATTTTCCTAAAATATTTTAAGAAAACTATAAAAGTATAAAAGATTTCGCTATGAACATATTTTATGAGTTCTGAAAACTATAATAAACGTAATTTACTTTAGTTATGAACTTTTTTACTTGTTAATGTGAATTTAGACCTAGAACTACTTTTACTTGAAGCTACAGGGTTTTTCAATAGAGACGTTATAGTTTTTTGATAAAACTGTTTGCGGCGATCTTTGGAAAATAACAACCTAAAAAATAATGTTACTTATATTTGAAATAGAACCGCAGTTATATGAGAATTTCATCAAAAATTCTGTCTGTGAAATACAGACTTTGTTGAAATGCAATACCAAATCGGGTAACACGTTTTTGAGTTATCTTGTACACGGACCGACGGACGGACAGACATAAATCCATATAACTCTTGATTCTCTGCGCATCTATTACCTTGAAACTGCTCTCCGATGATTATTTCTATACGTTACAAACTTATATACAAAACTAATATACCCTCTGATAGTACCTACCATAGGGAATAAAACGAAAAAAATATACATATTTATATAGTAGTGGTAAACCTCCTAAAACAGGATAGATAGGTTCCTTATCAATTTCAATAGAAAAACATAAAATGCTACTTGAAAATGTTGACATAATAAAATTCGGGTATTCCCCGTATTTTATGTATGGTTAGAAGATAACCGTGTTGTATGTAGGTTTCTCCAATTTTTCTTATCATGTTAGACTGAATCTGTGATATCGTGTTTTTGGAGGGTTGCCTGTAAAATATATTTTCATTCATTTCTCTTTATTTTAATGTGTTGACATTAGACATTTTATTTTCTTCAGTTTGAAATAAATTGGGTTTTCTTTTGCCACGAAAATATATTTCGATATTTTATTGTTGTTCAACAAATTTAAACTTCCGTGGATAATAAAAATGATTCATAAAATGCTTTATTTTTTGTAATCCAAATATTAACAGGCATAAACTATATATATATACATATATAAAAATTGTATATTATTTAAGAACAAGGTGTTAATGTGAGGTGGAATCGTTTTTAAGGTGTCAGACTCAAAAATTTTCAGATTAATGTTCTTTTTTAATTTATTATATTTACTTATTCTAAGTGCTGGTCAGCACATCCCACATTAAAAATGTCGCCATTAGCAAAAACACCTTGGAATATAAAATTTTTAAAAAAAATATAAATTTCGTTTATTGCTTTTATTTAGTGAAATTATTAGCATATAATATGTAAACAAACATAAATATTAATATTATTAGGAGACTGAAATTAGCAAATTTGTCAAGAAAGAAATCGGTAATGAATTTTATAACATCAGAGATACAGTATAAAAAGAAAAACAAATTTTGAAATATGAAAACTTTTAAATACGAAGGTAAATTGAGGGGTTTAGTTGTAGCAGTAGCCTAACCACTGACACGTGTCAAAAGGAAAGAGCTTCTAGCATAGTACACACTTTAAAATGATAGTTCAACTTTTGCTTATCAATAACACTAATGATGATGAATTTGGAGATTAGAATGTTTTTAATCTTTGCGTTGGTTTTCATATTTAAAAAACAACTATAGAACTTCATCGTGGGAGTTTCATTCTGTGTAAGCTAATCGAAAGTTTATATGCGTGTTGCGAATTCGTCGTGGACCCGTTTGGACGAAAACGAATATTCATTTTTAACGTATCTATATTTTCACATAATGATTTGTTTTTTTTTGAGATTATGTGTAAATTAGTGAAGTTACTGCCTTTTAATTTTGGATGGCAGTATTACTATTATATTGACCGATAACAACAACAATATCTTACAAAAAATTTCTCTAAACACTTTAAAAGTGTTACTTCCTAAAAGTTTTTATAGCAACTAAGTTTATTTTTTAAGTGTGCTATAAAAATGCAAGTCCATTTTTTTTGATTATTATACGTTGCCCCATTTCACATGCGAGAAAATTCAAAAAACAGCTTTTCAAAATAAAAGCAGCTAATTGATTTTAACAAATTTTTGAACAACTATTTGAACTTAGAAAGTTTACAAATTCTTGACAAAATTAGATAAATTCCCAAAATTAATGATTTACAAATTTGTAATGTCATAGATATAATATTTTCGAACCTTTTAACCTGAAAAACATTTTTAGATTAAACAATTAAGATTTCTATTAATAAGATTTTGTATAGCTTTAGCAATTCCGAACACAATTTTAACACGCCTCTAACTGGAATTCATATTTAAATTTCAATAAAATTTAGT
Organism: Xylophagus ater; assembly: GCA_963422695.1. NCBI lineage: Eukaryota > Metazoa > Arthropoda > Insecta > Diptera > Xylophagidae > Xylophagus > Xylophagus ater. Next base: position 2,168,476 of record OY730478.1, read on the forward strand.
CTCTTCTAAATTCATTCAGTTTTAATATACATTTTTCATCAATGTGTAGTTTTTGTCCCGCCCGTCACTAAAAAAATGTTTCTATTAAAAGACTAAAAACACTAACTAAACTATCCGTCATGTTCTTGTTGATGTTTTTCTCTTAGTTTATTTCATTTGTTAAAAATAAATGGTTCATACTAAAATTAGAATTTTAATCTATTTCATCATACATTTAACTAAAAGAGTGTATCATTAACGCTCTTGCATCGCTAATGGTTAGGTGTTTTTAAAAACTAAGTTACTTTTTTCTTTGGCTTTAAATCAGGCCCGGTTTTAGGGATATAAACTAGGCGGTTGTCTAAAGGGTGCGTTAACTTAAAGGGGTACGAAATAAGGCAAGTTTTTTCCTGTGATATTTCACAATATTTTAACATTCTACAAATTCGACTTAATAGATGTTTTGTGGATAATGTTTTTCATTATAAATTATACAAAATAATTAACTTTAATTATCTTTGTAAGAAGGTAGAAAAGGTAGGTAGAAATTTCTAATCTATAATAAGCACCCGGAGTGAAAGGAGTTGTCAACTAATAGTATATCTAGGGCGCTAAATACCCTACAGCCCGGCCCTTTTAAGTGCGTCACAACATTTGAAAGTATTTTGGCTATTTTGTTATTTTAAATTTAAAGAATTTTTGAAAAGCGTCCATTATTGAGAAATTTTTCTCTTGTTTAACATTAGAAAATATTTAAATTTTTGAACTTACATGTAAATTCATTAAAACAGATTATTTATATTATGTACGTAATTAATTAAAAATTATGTGCTTTAGGTCTCAACTCTACACATAAATGTGGTGTGTTGAATTTACAATTTGTTGAATGTCTAAATTTTGTAAACAAATGGTATTTTTAATTTTTCTTTTTTATATTTCAAATATTTAGCAAAAAACCGAATTTTCCTCTTCTCTGTGAATTAACATCGAAATGCACTTAGAATACAATTTCATTTTTATGTTCTGAAGTTTTTTTCGTGGCAGTTAGAATTACAAAATCCTTTTTTTTATATTAAAGTTTTCAAGTAACCCATTTTAAAGTATATTAAGGGATTAGAACACTTGTGTGTGAAAACAAATGATTTTTTACAAACATATTCACTAAAAATTCGATTGGCTGAATCAATTTTCCTTCAAAATGTGACAAAAATATAGAATTCGAAATTCGATAATCAATTTTGATAATCAATTATATTTATATTTGAAGGTATTTATTATTCCTGTTCGAAGTTTCAGTTCAATTGCATGACTATTTTCTAATGCCGGCGCCAGACGATGCTACGAACACCTTCCAACGTTGGACGCTTGATGGTTGGACGCATCGTGTGGCCGATGCGCGAACTAAGTGTGTCCAATGTCATATGTCCAACGTTCGTGTTGGAACATGTTCGGGCTGTTGTCGGTCTTTTGACACGCGTCAAAGGGATTTTTGTAACCCCACCAGAACATTTGGTTCATATTGAACCAACATTTGAACCAACCTTTGAATCAAATGTATTGGATCAAACATTCGTTCCACAGTGTAGCAGGACACTTGCCACGTCAATCGTCCAATATTTGACTCAAACTTTGGAGGCAAACATTTGAATCAAACGTTCACCCCATCGTCTGGCGCCGGCAGAAGATTCTAAATAAACCAACAAAGAGGTTTGAGAAAATCCCCAAAGACGGTTGAAGCTCTGCGATCAATTTTGATGCTCGACCAATTTTTGAAATTTGGAGTTCTATGCTGGTCTCAAACTATTCATGGATTTCAAACTTTAAAAAAAAAATTGGTGGCTTGCCCCTTAATTGAAAAATTGTATTTTGTATAATAAAATATGAGAAAAACTTATTTAATTTGAATAGCAGAAACACTAATTTATTGCCACATAATCTTAATTTTATTTCGAAATAAAAATAAAGATTGTCATAAGAATCAGAAGAATATTCCCATTATTTTTTAAACATTAAATTGCAAAATTGTTCTGTATTTTTATTTAATAACCATATAAGATTCTTCAACGAACTAAATTCTTGATATTTATTCAATTTAAAAAAAAAAAAGAAAAATTATTTTATAATATACATTTGACTATAAAAAAAAAAGTCAAGATGTTTTTCTTTTCCTTTGAATCTTATTAACTGAGTCCGAAATAAAAGAATGTCCGCCGGAATAAATAAACGGGATTAGCCTCAATAATCCCTTATTTATATAGGGAATAAATGAACAAAAAAAAAATAAAATGAAGGCAAAAGAGCTACATAGATCCACTGCTGGTACGGGTTTCTTAACATATATAATATGTAAGTTATAAATCCGATATAACAATTCTTATAAGATTTCTCATGGTAATATGTATACGTAGGTTACTGCAAAAGTTTCAGGAATTAATGTAATTTTCATAAAGAGTGGTGAAAGGAAATGCTCGAAAAATTCAATAGAGAATCGTAAAATCTGTTCTACAACATCAATACAGGTGACAAAATGTAGATTTATTCATATGAGTCTGAAAGTAAACGTCAATTGGGATATTGGATATTTGTGTTTCCCAAATGAGTTAAAGCCAATAAAAATACTTCATTCTGACACAATATAAATCGCATGTTTTAGTTATACCTAATTCTGAGTGAAAAATTTATTTCAAAAACTGATTTCAACATACGCAAAAGTGTATACTATAAATGTTACAGAAGAATATTTTAAAAAACAATAAATCAATTTATTCAAATTTTTCTGTATTTTTTTCCTCATACTCACAATACTTTTGCGGCAGCCCATGTACAAAACCATTTCTTAGAAATAAAAACAGTATATTATATGAAAGCAAGAAAAATGCGACTTTCAGATGGGGTAATAGAAAATTTTTCTAAATGATTGAACAAAGTATAAGGAGCTATAAAGAGGATTTTCAGAATTGATCTTTCAGTATAAAATAAGCAAAACAGAAGTCATTAAAATTTCGTACAAAAAGCGACAAACGTGTATTACACATATAGTCCCGTACTTGCGCGTACTTGACAGAATTGAATAAAATAGACGTGCATATATACAAATGTATATACGAGTATACCACAGAAAGGAGATTGTATACGTCTTTAAGGAGATCATCATAAGTCAATTCTGATATCCTATCTAAAAAAAAAAACAAAAAGAAAAAAAATTTCAAAATAATAAATCGGAAAGTATTTAAATTTTAATCGAGATATCGTTATTTATTCCCTTGATGGTCGTCTCTCGTGTGTTTTCTTCCTTCCCGGAAAGACTTCAATCGATTTGAATTCAGCCCACTCCTTAAAAACTTTGTGCCTGGATAATGTTTAATAAATGAGCCTAGAGAAACGAATCTTTGTATACATAGTTACTAATGGATTTCAGTCTCTCCTGAGAATTGAGCACCACACTGATTAATAAGAATGAAATTCAAATGATTAAAAAAAAAAAATAAAATTGTAATAATAAAAATAAAATTCATTCAGGTGATAAAAAATTTAAATAAAATTACAAAATTTTGTAATAAATATACTCTAAACATTGTAGATTTCAACTTTTTAATATATCTTTTGATAGCGATTACTTCCTTTCGATCCCTTTTGATATTGTGCTAGAATGGGTACGAACAAATTTCTGCTCTGCGACAGAACAATGAGGATTTTATGGTAAAAAAATGGTTATAAATGAATTTCGTATCGATCACAAGAAATACAATATAAGTAAAAACTTAATTTTGTTGAAAAATGAACAGCGATTCAGGCGTACATTTGTCGACATTCGAAGTCACTTTTCCAAGACACCACATATGGTTGATAAAATGCGTCAGTTTGGGTGCAAGTAAATGTGTATTTAGTCATTGAGTTCGAAACATATGTTTTTATTATTCGGAGAATACAATGTCATTTTTTGATGATTTTTTTTTTTAATTAATTTTTTGGTAAAATTATTATTTTTCTAAAAGAGTAAAGTAATTTTATTTAGTTTAGTGCTAAATAGTACTAAAGTAAAAATTAATTTAATTGAGAATTAATCGTTAAACAGAAAAAAAAATTGTTTATTTAAAATTAACGAAATCTTTCATACAATTTACTAACGGAAAAATACTGACTAGTTCGAGAGGACGTCAGAAAAATTGGTGACAAAAAATTTCGCGACGGTATATATAATTTCCTTTTCGAAATTAGATTTAGCGAGGTGGCAAACCCTTTTTTTCATATTAGGGAAATTTTTCAAAAAAGGTGGCAAAAAACCTCGACAAATGTACGCCTGAATCGCTGTTCTGGATTTAATGATTATATGCCTATAGTTTTCACCATTTATATAAATATGATCTTCAAGTTACATAAATATATCAAATCATAAAAGTTCTTTATCGCGAAATGATCAAAAAACATATAATTACTGGAAATCGGCCTATAGCCGATTTTTTGATGCCCTATGCCATAGGGCCTATGGCATACAGGAGACACAGTTTTTAAATTTCTATTCACTGAGAGAGAAGAAACTAATTGATTGATAACATTTGCATATTTCATTCAAAATTATTGTTTTTATGAAACTCTTAAGTGAAAATTTATGAAGGATTTTTTCAAGCCTTTCACTTAAATTTTTAAGTAAGTAACACCAAAAATTTATGTTTTTTTTTTAATTAAAATTAGACAGTAAATAAAATAAAGAAATCATCGTTTCATGAAAAACAATTTTAAATGTTAAACAGCTGTCGCCGAGGCTCATTCAACTTTTGTTCAATAAAAATAAAGAAAATAAATTCGTAATCTTTATGAATCTGAGAAAAATCTAGAAAAATTTATTAAATTCGCTTCGAAAACAAATTTTATTATTATTTTTTTGCCGTTTTTCATATGTCTTTATAACCTAATATTATATCTTTAATATGATTCAGGACTTTTTTTATATTTTCATGATTATTTCACTTTAAAAGTCCTGTAAAAGTTTTTTGAAAGAAACAAACACCGAATTTTTCTAACAACTCAATTTAGAAATGAGAAATAAACGCCAACTCAAACTTTACAAAAACCCCAAAAAATATTCCTCTTGTTGTGAAGAGCAAAATTTATTGACTTTTTATGGTTATTTATTTAGTTAGACGACGTTGGCTGGCATCTTCTTGATATTAAAAATTGTTTCTTTTTTTTTTTTTTTTGGTACTGTCTAATAACCGATGTAAGGATGATGCTCGGGATCCATGAAATTGATGATTTTCCACTGGTTGAAACAGTGTTCTTGTAATCTTTGAAAGTAAAAGAAATTTTGTGATGAGTAATGGGCGTCTGAAAGTCTCGTGTAGATATTCTTGAGACATAATTAAATCGTATAACGCACACATAAAACTGGCTAAAGTCTGTTTTTAAAGACACAAAATATAAGGTGTTACATGCTTCTGCCTAGTTCTTATCCTCATTTTTTGTGTTTGAAGTATATTATCTTTAACCGGAATGATTTTTCGATATCCCGTGAATTTTTTAAATATGTTGATTTTTGCCCTTTTTTTTATTTAGTATGAAGGTAAATTTTGCAAAATCAATGGTCAATGGTTTTTTATGGCGTGTCTTTTGTGGTGTATAACTGGGTACAGGTATATTTTATTTGTTAATTGTTGCGTGCTTCTGCAGCTTCAATCTCAGCAGAATTTCATATATAACACCCACTGGGAGAGAATTTCTACCCAAAAACATGCATACTACATGTATATGCTCTTTGATGATGGAATTCAATGTTGATTTATTATGTTCAAATAAATGTCCCCCTTGCAATGAAACTGGAAGAAAATTATATCTCAAAAAAATAATATTAAAATTGTCACATAACTTATTGGCATATTTAAAACAAAATTAAATTTCAAACTAATTTCTTTATCAATATACGTCGTTATTTGAACTAAAATTAATCATTTAATAAGTGAACATTTTGTAGATATTTGTCAACCTTTCTCAAACGATTTATCGTAAATACAAAAAAGAAAAAATCTTTTCCTTTTTGTATTATTTAATCTACTCAGTTTCAACTTAATATAAAAATAGCTAATTTAAAGTTTTAATAAAGATATAAACAAGTAAAATTCTTGTAGATATTTCTAAAAATTAATATTTTCCATCCCTCAGGTGGAGTTCCTTCCATTCTCTTTGTAGTGTCTTGTTCTTCGGTAAATTTTTATTATTAATAAATATTTGATTGCGAAACTGAATTCCACTTTTTGACATCAAATTTCTGAAAATTAATCTTCTCACAAAACTTGCTATTCTATTTAAAACCAAGTCAGCGGTGGGAAAACTATCCTTAAATCTTATTTTCCATTGGAGATCTTACACTAGTAATATCGTCACAAAATCATTATAGAGTAAATGTACCAAATTGCAACCATTCTATCTTGTAATAGTCATCATTATGAAAACAAAGTTCTTATTTCGTTTTTATTTGAGTAAATTGCATAATTAATTCTTGGTGGTACTGGAACAAAATTGTAAGCCTATTAAGATCATATTATGATTATTACAACGTTTTTTGATAGAGTGCCCGCAATTTGATAATCGACGGTAATTTGGTATATTTACCCTATCGTTAATAATTCATTTTAAAATTGCGAGTAAATTCAAGAATGTCTGGTATATCCGTTGATATCACAGAATCATGCATTTTATGTTCCTGAAAAGTGAAAGATGTATAGTAAACTGAAACCTAATCTTATGGCTAAGAAAAACTCAAAAGAGTCAAGAGTCTAATGACTGCAGTAGAATACATAAAAAAAAAAAACATCACATTGCGCGTTAAACGTTTCGCGTAATTTATCGATAAAGATTAAAATCTTGTCATCATCGTCCGGGACCACGGCTCTACATATGTACATACTATATGGGGATATTCGGTGTTAAATTTTTGTCGTGTGTGGATACTACATCGTGTTTATAATAACAACAAATAAAAGGAAATAAAACTGCACATACTTGAGATATATCGATGTCATGTGATGCAATTTAGACACATCTAAAATATCAGTTAACGGAATTTATTAAACACGTTATATGTCGTCAAAAAATTTTATCCATAATGAACATCTTTAAGATGTCAGATACATGTCCCTCTACACTACACGATGAATATACCAACAACAAAATTAACTATTAAGTATAAATATTTTTGTCATTTCTTCATAAGTATGAACTAAAAATTCAGATTTTTGATAAGAAAATGAAAATTCGTTCCATGCCACATAATATACGCGAGATAATGATGTGATTTTTAAATAAAAAGGATTGAAATTTAATAGTTTTCAACTTAAATTTTATTTAAGAAATGATGACAGACTTGCAAGTTCAACTGCTTCATTAAAATTCCGTCTTTTATATGTTAAGACAAGTTTCCATAGTATTGAATTAAAATTTAAATGGTTCTTTTTGAATGTCTATCTTACCTTATATTATTTTTGTGATGTTGTTGCTAAAATAATTAATGGAAAGGATTTTAATTCGTGTGATTTTATTCGTTTGATGTTCGCATTAAATGTATTCTCATTGATTAAATTTCATTTTTAAACGTGGCACCTTTAGACATAGATAAAGATTTCTTTTTTTTCTTCTTTTTTTAATGCGACATTTTGAAGAAAATCGCATTAAAATGAATGATTTAAATTATAAATAATAGTCTTGAAAATATCTTCTTTAATCTTTAAGTTTAATACAAATTTCTTTCTATACAAAAATTTTGTATTTCTATCAAAACGGCTAAAATTAATAATTAAATATATACTTTGGTTTTAAACTAAGATATTAAAGAAATTAATTATCAGATAAATGGCCATCTCGGTTTGTCTTGCATTTTATCTTACTTTTTTGATGTAATTTTTAACTTGATTAGCTCTTACCGGAACACTTTACATATGTTAAATAATCTGTAAAGGTGTTAATGTACAAATACCATATAATTTATTTGTTTTTCACACCCGAAATAATATTATGCTTTTCAATCGATCTCTAGGAAATTCATTTTCAACATTTTTTTTTATAGATATTTGTTTTTTTACCTAAAAATGTATATTAAACAAAATCTTGTCATTTATAGCATGTGACTGTCATCCAATTGGATCTTCTGGTAAAACATGTAATCATACATCAGGACAATGTCCATGCAAAGATGGTGTAACTGGATTAACTTGTAATCGATGTTCCCGTGGTTATCAACAAAGTAGATCACATATTGCTCCTTGCATAAGTAAGTCTTGACATTTTTTCATTATTACAATGTTTTGTTATGAATAAATTTAAATTCTTAAATTTCAAATATCTATATGTATATATATATAGAAATACCAAGAATTATTAGTGCGGTACAACCTCAAAATACTGCTCCTGAACCAAATCAAAGTGAACCAAGTTCATCATATCGACCCGATGGAGGAAGGGGTAAGTAAGTGAATTTTTCGTTTTCATTTTTTCATCTCTGATCATTTCAAAACGAAAACAAACCAATACAATATTTTTTTATTATGAGTTTTATATTAATTTATTTGTTAAAATTTAATGATAGAGACTCACGAATAGTTAGGCTGAATATTAAATTACTTAAGTTCCAAGTCTCCATTCTATCATTTCCTAAAAACTGAAGCAACGCATTTGTTACATAACTTAAAGGATTTTCTGATTTTATAAATTATGACAAAATCCGCGAATAATTATCTTCGTTAAAGTGTTTACGTGTTCTGAAAGAAATTCCTAAAAAAAAAAAAGGAAATGAAAATTCTTCAAGAAATCTAATTTTTCTCTTTCGTCGAGAAAACAGTATAAAAATAAAAGAATACAAATTTATATTTTTCTTGTTGACTTATTCTGATGGCAATAAATTATTTAGCAAATTTAATTTTCTGTATTCCATGTAATTGTATGCTAATTTATATTACATTTTATGCTATTAAACGCAACATTCAAATTTAAAAAAAAAAATGAAAATGGCGTATCACTATTATATTTCTGGAGAGTACTGTATACTAAATTTAGCCAAAAAAGTAAAGATTATTAAAGCGAATACATTTTATAATAACAATTAGCTATATGAGGCAGTCATTATAGCGTTAAAGTTTTGGGGTTTTGCCAATACTATCCTAAAAATATCTACATTTTTCCTGATGATGGTGCATTTTATAAAAACTAATTTTTTGAATAATATTCTTTCTTTTTTTTTCGTTTTATAAAATAAACATAAACAAACAATCTAATTCCAGTTGAAATATAATCAAATTAGTTCATTTTATGTTTTATATTAATTAGTAGAAAACTTATGCTAAAGAGTTCTTAATTCTTTTTGAAAAATTTAACAAAAATAAACACATATAAAAGCTTGGAAATTAAATTTTTTTGTCGGAAAATTTTTCAATTTTCTTTATAACATATATACTAGAATTGCCCATTTATTTGGCATTTTAATTCTATTCTATTTCTTTCTATAGTATTATTTTGTTCAGCGAAATTCTGTCCATCTATTATCGAAATACTAAAATTATGAATTGATCCGTTGATTTTGAAACTGATTTAGGTTCAATTAAGGATGTTATACGTATAGTTACACATATATCTAGTACATTATTTTAAAACCATTTAATAGTCAGTTATCTATCGCATAAAGCCCGAAAACACAAAATATGTTTTAGCCGTTTAGCGCTATTTGTATTGGAATCATTTTACAAAACTGTTGGACTTAAACCATTTTCAAAATGAACGTCTCAATTGTAGAGAAAATGTCTCTGCTATTACCATATTAACAAATTAATAACCAGAAACTATCTGACTTTGATTTCATACTACACAATTAAATCTAGATATTTGTGAAAGTTGTTTTTCCCTAAACGCGATATTCATTCCTTATAAACTTAATATCATAGAAACGATTTTCGGTTCTCATTAAAATATTTACGATTTTTCGTTAAAAATGAAGGAAATTAAATTTTGGAATTTTATAAAAGTTCGTTTTTTTTAGTGCTTTTCTACATTCAAAAATTTCCTAAACTAGATATAAGAATTTTCAAAAACTTTTTAATGGGTTTTGTGCTACCGCATGACACACAAATTTTCCAATAAAAGAAAATTGCTTAAATATTCATTTTCAAATTAAACAAAATAATGAGAAACTAAAAGAATGCATTTTATAGATGCATTTAAATAATAATGAAGCTAAATGAAAATATGCCAAGAAAAAAGAACAAAAAATTATATCGTATAAATTCTCATAAAGAAATTATAAAATAACCTATTTTCAGGCGCGCATTAAAATAAGTGAATTGATATTTTCGAATGATCAATGATCATCGATTAGACCTGAAAATATGCGGAATAAAATCTGATCTTGTATTTTGTACAAAAATTAAAATTTCAAATAAATATTTATAATTTTCGAAATTTTTTTGTCCTTTAAAATAAGGATTCAAGGATTCGTTTTGTTCGGCAAACATTTTTAATGTTGTTGGGTTTCACATAGAAATTGTATACTCATGAGATTATCAATAATTAAGAAAAACGAGCTATGTTTTTGGAATAAAATCTACTTTCGGAAAATTGTTGTAATAATGTTAATCAAAATTTAAAATTTATTATAATTTATAACCTTATGAGTAAGTTTTTTTTTTCCTTTCTTACTAAATTTAATCTAAAGCTCATAAATTTATGAAATGAAATTCATATGTGTAAATGTGTGACCTTCTCTCTCTCAAACGTATGAGTATTTTCATTTGGGTCAGAGAACATTACAAGTACCTACGGATATGTAATGTACAAAATTTGTTTTTAGATAAAAGTTTTCTTTTTAACTTTTTAAATAGATTTTTTATGAGCATGTCAAAATGACAACAAATTTTGTAATATTTTTTAATGCATAGTTAATTTTCTTCTTTTTTTTTTTTAAATTTAAATTTGATTTATTGTTTGCCGTTGAACCCAAGCCCATCTTAAGAGAACTACAATATGAAAAGAAAACTCTAGTTGACATTTTTGACCGATCCGTCCAACATTCAATTAAAATTTAAAATTTATTGCTTCGATCGATTGATTTTAATGTTATGTATAATCTATTAAACTAGAATATTAAAAATCTCATAAAATAAGTAAATACATCTAGCCAAACGATCTAACTTTCTTAAATGACGTATTTCATGTTTAATTTCCTCATAAATTATGAAAGAAAAATACAAAAAAAATATTCGTTTTTTCGTGAAGAATGAAAGTATTTCATATGAAATTACTTAATCAGTTCATCATTCATTCGTACAGCCTATTTTTGTACCAAATTTTAACAAAATTGATTTAGTCATTCTTGAGTTATTGTGCATATAAAATCAAAAGTGAACACAGCCACATTCACATTCGGTAATATATATAGACACAATTGCAAAAATAGTCAATTTGGATTCCAGGAGATTTAAAACATTTACTTCCCGTGCAAAACGGAGGTCGTATTTTTCAACTATTAGAATACTATTTTGTAATTTAAGTCTCAAAGTTTAAGAAAGTTAAAAATTTAAAGATTTTTTAAATTAGTCTTTTATTTATATTAAAGCGAAGACAGCCACGAAATTCCATTGATTTTTTTTAGTACTGGAGTAATATAATATTTTTTATTACTTTGCTTAAATCTATCAAAATAAACTCAGTTTTTTATTTAGAATAATTTCTTTTCTTTTTTTCATCTTTGGATCCATTTGCAAATAAAATGATTTAAGAACGGAAAAACGGATTTTAAGTGGCGCCTGAAAATAAACAAATAACTTGTTCATTCGTTTTAAACAATATTTTTTTTTTTTTTTACTTAAAAATTTTCTTCAATTGAATTAAATCATGTTTTTCTTTGGAAAATTATAAACTCCAAATTTCTGCAGAACATTTTCTAAAAAAAAATTTGTATGTTTTTCTTATTTAGAAGAAAAATCCAAAATGATCAAAGTAAACGATTTCATTAAGTATGTTCTTAAAATATTCGAAGAAATCTCAATTTTATATAAACAAATAAAAATATTATTAATACATTACAAGAAAATTTATGTCGATGTCTATCAAATTTTGATTCTGACAAAATTAAAAGTAGAAATTCTGAAAACTTTGTTAATAAAAAATTTCAAACGTAAAAATTCGTCTTTTAATAAATGATTTCGGGAAACAAACATTAAGGGGAAATCCCATGTAATTCTTTTGTACAATTTAATAGTTTATCAGAGTAGGTAGGTAGGTAGGTAGGTAGGTAGGTAGGAGTAGGGGTACTACGTACGTACAACACCATCTTATGGCCCCATTGTGATCCCTACGAGACCAAGAGTTACCCTATTGAGAGACCTATTCTTCTTCAAAGCATTTAATTTTCCTACAGAGTATGTCCTTTAAATTGTAGAACGAAATTCGAACAATTATACGTACTCGTGTATTTATAATAGACAACACATTTTTAACACATTTATCTCAAAACTACTTCATTTTTAGGTTGACGAACACACAAACTATTCATCTCATTTCCCTTTGGCATGTATCTATGTATAAATTCTTTCAACGTAACTTGAATCTAAATTTATAATGATATTGTTTAATTAAAATCCTTTATTTGCATAATTAACACGTCAAGCCAATAACTTTGAATTTCTTATTTTCGATGTATTCATCGGACACAGGACAACAGGCATAAGACTGTAAGCTGACACACAATCTTAGTGTTGAAGTGCAAGCCGAACAGCTAGAACTATGTTCAACAAAAAAGCACAATTTTTTTGGAAATTATATTTTGACTCTTTTTTTTATCGTATAAAGATTTTGTATCACAAAAGTCAAAAGCTAAAACAGTTTTAGCTTTGAAAAAGTGAAAATTTAAAATTACTAAAACATATATGCGCTTCTACTTTCTACTTTATGGCTCTATTTTTAATAATTTTTGGCAAGTTATAAGAAAATACTATAAGCAATCTAATTTGTCGCACACGTTTCGTTTATTTTGGTTACAATTACAATTTTAATTGAATAATGTATTTAAGTCCATAAAAAAAATTCAAGTCTCAAAAAATAACTTCATGTTAATATTCAATGTTATAATATGTTCGTAAGAGGCTCTGGCATATAAACTCATTTTCACTTTTAGAGAATATTTCTACTTTTTGGGTGAATGTAGACTTTATAATAACAAATTTTATTTGGCATTTGCTCCGGAACTGAGCAAAATTTTAACAGTGAAAACTACAATACCGATTAATCACTGTAACTCTTTTATTTTTGCTTTCTATGTTAAAATTGCTCTGCTCCGGAGCAAGTGGCAAATAAAATACAACAAACATATCCTAACAATTTCTTCATAGTTTCTTTAGAAAAAAAACTCGGAAAAATCAACTTATTCTCATCGTTTTAATTGGGCTGCTCCCCTTAAACATTACATTATATACTCGTATACGAGTTTTGACTCATTTCATTTTTTTTTTCGCTATAAATATTATGTTTTTATCGAATTATAATTAAAATTTTAAAATATAAAATCCTTTCAATAAAATATAAATAGAGTAGAATTGTATTGAATTATTGATTATATAGGAACGAATTACAACCGACAAATTTTCCTATTAAAATTTCATTTATTGAATTTTTTTTCCCATTTCGGATAAGACAAGATAAAAACCCGACAAACTAAAATAAATCAAATGCTTAAAATTAAAAACATTAATACGCGAAGCATTTTTTCTTTGATTTTATGTTCTTCAGTTTTACATCTTCGTTACATTTATTGAATTTAAAGATTACATCGAACACATTCAATCATTTCCATTAATCATCTTCATTATTTTTTTTTTTGTTTTTGGTTTTTATTATAAAATGATGTGTGTACGTTGAAAAAAAATAAAAAAAACTATTACATTCTAATATTAATTACATAAAATCTCCATTTTCAACTTATTTTGTTCTTTTATAGATTGCGGAAAGTGCAAGGCAGGCACAAAAAGGCTAAACCTAAACAAGTTTTGCAAGAGAGACTACGGTAAGTCTATAAAATATTCGGAGTTGTTTACAATGATTAAACTTGGACAGGGTGTTTCATGAAACATACCATAATAAATTATATTATAATTTAATTATTTCTTAAAAGTTCATAATTTTGTATACAGTCGAACCTCTTTTATACGACTAAATTCCGGATAAATTCTTTGAAACTATTATACGGAATATTTTATTCTAATATCTGGATAGCTTATGCGTAAAAATACAAATCCAAGATTTATGTTTTTTTAATGTGTTGTATATATTTCTATTATCCGGAAACTTCGATTTACCGGAATTTGTTTTTGTGGAACAAAAATCAAAATTTATGCACATGGGAATATTCACAGCATCACAAACCCGGTTCGTGCCTAATGTTGCTTGGATCAAATTTGAATCAGGAAATATAATCTGCATTTATTCTAAAGTGTAACATTTCTTAGAGTTTCAGAAGATATAGAGTATGTTCTAGGCCTCAATAGGTCTAAATGGTTAAGCATACACTTATGTAACTGTTGAGATAGTCAAAAAGAAAAATATCTATGGCTGTCGAATCCGTTGAACATGATGTTAGACGTTTTTTGTGCCACTCTGTAGTTCGTGAAAGGCCTGTAAAACAATTTAATGTTTGTGATTAAAACAGTTGCGTATATACGTGGGAAGAAAGAAACGTTTTGAACTTTTGCATAAATTTTGTGATTCGATAACTTTTCTTTAAGACTATTTAGGTTTTTTTTTCTTGTGCTGGAGATAGTTTTCTCGCATTAAACATTTTTTTACCTTAAAGTATAAAATTACATAAAAGGAAAATCAACAATGTGTGATTTTATGAAATCTATTTTTTTTTTTCTAATTCTAAGAGCGTTCATTAAGGTAAACCTTTTTTAAAAAGTTTTTTTGCCTTTTATTTAGTATATATTTATCTATTGATTAATTTTTTTTTTTTTTAAAACAGCAATAATGGCAAAAGTGATCGCTCGCGATACCAGTTCAGAGACAAGCAGCGAAAATTACAACATGAAAAAAGGAAATCAAGAAGAAATGATCAGATTCGCTATCAACGTTCTAGCAATTTTCAAAAAGAGTCCAACATCGACAGGTTCGACGAGCGCACATTTAAGGAGAGGACCAATGACATGGACGATTCCATTAAAAGATCTCGAATGTCGATGTCCCAGAATTAAGATGAATAAGTAAGTTTTTGTTTTTCTTCTTTCTTTTTCAATAATTATATATCTTAATTAAAAATACCAAAAAATTTGGAAACAAAAAACAAAAAAATAGATCATACTTGATTCTGGGTAAAGATTCCGAAGCACCACCTGGTTTTCTTGGCATTGGACCACGATCAATTGTTATCGAATGGAAAGATGAATGGTATCGACGTATGAAACGTTTCCAACGACGTGCTCGTAGCTGCGACTGAAGTTCAACATTAAAAAAAAAAAAAAAAAGAAATTAAATATTATTAATTATTAATTATTATATTTATATAAATATAAAAAATTTATATTTTTAAATAATAATAATAAAAATAATAACGAAAACACATTTTTAATATAATTTTTACGATGGAGATCTTTTTTTTAAAAAAATAAAGCATTTATTTATTTGTAAATTTTATTTATATTTTTTTTATAATAACAATAATTTTAGTGTAAACTTACCATTAGATATAAATATTAGTGTTTTAGATACAAATATTAAAAAATAAAAAATACTTACCGAGATTAAATATTTAAACAAATATTCTAGATTTAGTAACACGGTTCTCGAAATATAAAAATAAAAATAAAAATAAAGATAACTCAACCGAAAGTTATGAATATTGCAAAAAGAGTTAGTTTTAAATCCGTGCCCCATTTTCATGCGTTTCTCGAACCTGATCAGCATGCAATTATATCGTATTTCGTTTTGTCATTAACCTTCCACTTCAATGATCCACCTTTTATTAAAGTTTTAAATAGAAATCTCAAGGCAATGTGACCAATCACCTGACACAAGTACAACGTGTCACTTAGGATTTAGAAAGAATTGTACTTTATCAGAAGGTGTATTAAGTTTTAATTCGCGTGCCCATAAGGCTGAATCAAGATTAAATAGGAAGAACCACGTTTTCATCTAATTTGAATGGAAAACATGTTTTTCTCATTTCAATACATTGATTTAATAATTATTTCCCTTTTACCCACACGTACAGAAAACATTTTACACGTTTGGTAGATACCAAACTAGTCCGGAAATTTTCTAATTTTGTTGTGTTAATTTTTGTTTCGTTTTCGAAATGAATTATTTCATCATTTTAAGAGTGATGACGTAGTTTCCACGTTTTCCTTTCAATACATTTGTTGTTACTTTGCTCTAATTGGTCGATTTTTTTAATCTTTAAATTGCAATTATTTAACACTCAAAGAAAAATCCTAATTAAATGTATACTTTCCAGTCAACCATTTTATATTTGCAAGTCACATAAACTGTTTTCCAAGTTTTGATATAATTCTTCAGTAATATTTTTTCTACTTTGAAACTTCACATCGAATTTTTACATTAAAATTAATAAAATTAGGAATAAATTTCAATTTAACAAAACTTTCCATAAACTCTTTTTGCAAAATTTTGACAAAGTTACAATCAGTCATGGATAAATGAACCAAAAAAAAGGTGATCAAGAATTTTGATCAGCATTTTAATTGAAAATGATTCAAATACTTTGTCAAATAAATTGAAAATCCAAAAAAATCGATAATTGTCCGTATTTTTATGTAAATAAAATAAAAAGAAGTTAAATTAAAAGATTCTCTGCTTTAAAAAAAATGGAACAATAAATTTTAAAAAGTATTTTCCAAGCACACATTCAAAAGAAAAAGGAATTATTATTTCTTATAAATAATTTTTTAAAAAAAAAAAAGGTGCCAAAATGCATTAAATTAATAAAGATTTTTCTTTTTATGAAAATTTCATTGTAATTATTTCAAGTTGAAATTAATGTTAAGAAAAATTTCGAAAAAAAATAATTAACGCTTAACTAAAACATGAACTATATATGCAAGGCTATTCTGATATAGTCACTTGTCATTTACCAAGTGAAGTGACACTTGCCATTTTTTGACAAGTGACGTGACTCTCACAGAATAAGCTTGATAATCATATCAGAAACAAAATTTTAAATCAATAACAATTTAGGCTGCTATTCTCAAATCGTAAATTTGCTCTGTAACCGTAAAGATCCGATCAATGCCGAAATTGCTATTCTCAAATCATATTTATATGTAACTGTTCTTTAAGTTCCTATCAAATCGTTTGTATCTTTACGATTGGGTTTAAAATATCGGAACTCTTTAAAAAGTGACGTTATACATTTTTTCAAAGCTAAAAAGTATAGTTTTTGGTGTAAACAAATAAAAAGTAGATTTTTAAATTCATATTACTTTCCCAAAAGAAATTGCGCGCAGAATTCTAACAGCAACAAGTACAGAGGAGCTTATTGCAAGTGACGTTGTTTTGAAATTAATTTTTAACATTTCACAGTAGGACGGCGAATTCATTTTATGAAGGCGAAATAGATACAGATTCAGAATAGCAGTGTAGGCGTTTATGTAACTTTGCTTACAGAATTCTCTCTACGTAAAGTTACGGTTACATAGGCATACGATTTGAGCATACGGCAGTTAAATTTAATGTTAATTTACAAACATATATATTTAAAAAAAAGAAACGTATATACGCAAACACAATACATATGTACAGTATTAAAAAAAACACATTTTTTTTCAAATATCTAAATATTTTTAACATTAAACAATATTAGATTTCATTTTTAGTAATTTGTGTAAATGAAAGCGATTGAACGAATTATATTTTATGTAAATTAAAGAAACAATTTTAAAATTTGTCATTTTAAATATTGTATTTTAATTATTATAAAAAAAACAACAAAGATATAATATAAAATTTTTAGTTTTAATGTTCAAATTGCTTTCTTTTTATTATTATTTTTTTGTTTCTAGGATAATCAAAAATAATAATTAATAAAAAAAAAAAGAAACAAATAAATACTTTTAAGAGTGTTAATAAAACTTTTAAAAATTTAACCATTTCACATTATTATTATTATTATTATTATTATAATTATTATTATTAAATTACAATAATAAAAGTTACACTCTTTTTGGTATTTTTCAATGCAAAATGCAATTTTACTCAAAATCAATTTGTCTAAGAATAAAATCCAAGAAAAAAAAATATATAATAAAAAAAAATTTCATGTTGTTCATGTCTAATAAAAAAAAATAAAGTCTTTATCCATGTACCTCTTTTAAATTGTAATGTGTTTCATTTTCTAGGCGACTTTAAAAGAAAAAACTTACTAAACTTCATAAGCTTCAGACGTTCTAGATCTAGAGCAGTGATTCCCAGAGTGGTCTATATCGATACCCCAAGGGTCGACGACGGCCTGCAAGAAGTTCATGTCAGCGAAGAAAAATTATAATTGTATAATTGTCATTACTTCATTGTAAACAAATTGTGCTGTTCATATACAGCGTTGCATAGTATCTTACCACTTACATCTTGGTGTGGTATACTTACTTTTAACACTTTCAAAGTGAGTAGCAATATACCAGCTATCAAAAATACATTTGAAGTTGATGAATTTGCAAAAAATCAATATCAGGTAAGCGGGGAGTCTACCTAAAACCGAAAAACATGGCAAGTGGTCCACGAGACAAAAAAGTTTGGGAACCTCTGATGAGAGAATGTCGCTTTTTTTCCATATTTAGGACATAACAGCTATGTTTTGGGAAGAATAAACGCGGATACCATACATTTTATACGCACTTATTTAAATAATGTATAGTATTCGTGTCCAATTTAACTACGTTACTTAGTACCTATATATCAGATGGTAAGATACCACAAATTAAAACTTTTGCTCTATTATTGCAGTTTTGAAATTAACAGAAAATTTTGAATCTTACCTGATTTTGGTACGTTTTGTTTGAAAATTTTACTCCAATCGAAATCGTTACAAATGTCGACACGGCAAGGATAGGAAGTTGAGGATACTTTATAATTACTCATAATTCGGTTTATTATAGGCTATTTCTTTCCTTCTAATGAAAAATATTAATTTTCTTTCCCCATTTTGTGCTGAATCTTTTGTTTCTTTTATTTTCAAAGGAGCTTTTGCAGGCCGAAAGCAAGCTTTCTAGAAGTGAATTCCAGCATTTGAATATATCTTGTGGCGTATTTTTCATTTTTGATTCATTAATTGTAACCTGTACTAGCATATCTTCAAATTTATCAACCAAGATACTTTTATTTTTAATTACTATAAGTTCTAACTGCGATTCTAGGGCAATTCGACTGGGGCAATTCGACTAGGCACAATTTAACCCGTGCACAGTTCGACTAGGGAACAATTTAATTCAATGTATTTAACTCGGGCATGGGTTAATTGTAGTTCTGTAATACTTATTTCAGGAAAATTTATAATTAAAAGAGTTATACATAAATACGAAGAAAAAATTCTTTCTCATTTCCGTACTTTGTATGCAAGTGAGAGCCGCATGTGGATCTGTGAAGCCGAAATAACATTCCAATATTTTACAAAAATTATATTTTATTTTGAATAAATTTTTAATCCCATAGAAAAGAGAACAAAAATATAAAAAATTGGGTAATCAGTTTATTAAAATAATGGAATATGTTCATCATGCCTGGCAAAATTGCAGACAAGTGAAGTTTAATAACACAAATAACAAAACGTAAAAAAAAGCGTCCGCAATTAGAATGTTGAAAGGTCTTATTTTTTTTCGAAAGGTTTTCTTTCCTCATTAACAACAAGTGCCTAAAGGGTTGACGGTTCGTGTATAATAATTTATCCTAAAGTACCTCAATTCAGGATTCAGGTTGATTTCTATTTTTTTTTTTTTTGGCGCATTGTTATTCAGAAAAATGAATATAACAAATAATGTCCTACCTTAATATTTTCTATCTTTTAAAAAATACTTGAGAAATTATAAATGTTTTATCCGACGCGTTTATTGCCATAATTTTCCGACGAAAATAAATAATTTAAATTAAAAAATTAATTAGAGAAGTGAAAAAAGAACGGAAATATTTTCACTTTTAAGGAATTCAAAATTGTATTTGAATAAGTAACGAATTTATAAATGAAAAGTTTTAGGCAATTTCTTAAAAAGGATTTCAGATTCGCGGATATTACTTAATTTTTTTGCATTCTCTAAGGTTGATAAACATAAAAGATGAAAAATGTTTACGGGGAGGAAACTATGAAACTGGCAGAAAATTAAGGATATTTTTATTATTTTCGGCGAAGTTATAAAGCAAAAACCAGGACGACCAGAAAGTTTTGTCGTTTTTTTGTGGTTTTTCCGATTTACTTTGAAAATTTGTGGAATAATTTTACTTAAATTATTTTCAGAGGTTGACTACATAAGTAGACAACACTAAGTTAAATTTCAGTAAAATCGGTCCAACGATAGTGGAGAAAGAAATAGTCATAGGGTAAAATAAGCTTGATTTACCGCAGTTTTATGTTTCAATTAAAGATAATTACTAAAAACTGGCATGACCCTGTATAAATTTCAACATTTTATAGAATTTAGTTAGGAATATAAATATTAAAATGTATGATTAATTATATTTGAATAATTGACTAGGAAGGCAACCGATGTGGTTGGCGAAATTTTAAACATCCTTAAAAAATGTCATTTCAAATAAATTTATTACATTTTTTTTAGAAAATTTTAAATTTTCACGTACAATTATAAAATATTAAACATCAGGAAAACTTTGATTGCCAACAAAATAACAATTTAAAAAATTATGTTTCCCGTTGAATACGAAATTTCTATAGATCTGGGAGTTAGGGGAACATTTCTGCATAGGTACGTAGTACATATTTTATAAAAGGAATTGACTCTAGAGAGGTGATGATTTCAATTCGTACTCGCTTGTAATAAGCCTCAAACCACCTTTATCAAGCTTCAGCTTATCCATAATATTAGGAAGTTCTATTTACTGGGTGGTGGTGGTGGTGTGAAGTTTCACAGTTCATTTTTGCCTTCTCTCAAACATAATTAATATGGGAAACATTTTGTTATTATGCAATGTGATTATTAAAAAGTCACCATTGATGGTAATTTATGGAAAACAACATATGCGTCAGGAAAATTAATTAAATTAACAATTTTACGTTTATTCATAGCAATTTTATGATGAATCATATTGAAGAAGATAAATTGTCGTTCATCACCAGCATTGGAGAAGACATCATCTTCAACTGGGTAACGTAATAAGTTTGTTTTTTGATTTTTTTTTTGTAATAAATATATCTAATAACGTACCTAGAAACTTATCTTGCTGCAGTGCTGACTTAATGGCAGAATCTCAAGGGATGAAGAAGAAATAATCGATTTTTTGTTGTTGACATAATTTAATAGTCTATCATGTTACACCGATTGCACCGATTATTATCTATGGCCAAAATTTTATCGCGAAACTAGCGAAACTACTCTTTTCATGTCAAGATAACTCAAAAAGTTTTCACTGACATTTGTATTGCATCTGCATAAATAACTTTCTTTATAACTTACCTAAATTTTTTAATTTGTGTTCTTTATAATTAGGCTCCGCTTCCGATAGATGTATCCAGCAATTCTGTTCTCGTTCTCTATCTCTCTCATTATTGACCTACAAATATAAAAACATAAAAGATGTTTATTAATAATATCTTATTATATCTTATAACATAAGTACTAACGTTACACGATGAGGAGATCTAACATGAAATGGACACGTTTCATTAGTTTGATTGCAGAAAATTGCGAGAAACTCCTTGCAGGCATGGGCATGAATATGGCAGTTTACGAATTTTCAAAGAAAAAACCATAAGAATAAAGATTAAAAGACGAAAAAATAAAATTTTTGGAAAATTTTCCATAATATATAATAGTAGAGAGTATGTAAATCGACAGAATTTGTGGTTCTGGCATTTTTTTGACAGGTTTTAAGGATGAGATTTTGATGTTTCTTTGTAAAATTTTACAGATTTCCATACCCAAAACGAGTACATAAATTCTAAATATAAAAAAATTTTGTAATTGAAAATTTTGTAATTCAACCAATTTGGACCGATGTTTCTAAAGAATTCATTTTCTACTTAAATTTTATCTCTTCAAACTTCTTTATGAAGAAGAATGAATTTTCAATTATTACAAATAATATTTAAGAATTGCTATGATGGGTTACTAACGTCCATCCATCCGTGAACAAATTTTGAAGAAATTCACAATGTAAATGGGCCGATTTTCAGTTACTATATGTGGTTTTAATTATAGTTTTATACTTTAATAGTTTGGATTTATTTTACTCAATATTTGAAGCGAAAAATCCATGAAATTTCAATATTCTTCTGTTATAAGATATCGCAAAAATTTCCAAAGAATTCCAAATTTGCTCAATTTACTGTGACAATTGCACCAATTTATTTACCTTCTATATTTGTATAAAAATATGAAAGAACACAACAGAAGAAAACTTATATTTCATATAAAACACTTCAAGGTGCTAGAATATTACTGTTTTTCGTCATAGACCGTATATTATGAAATTTCCGCAAGAATAGTCCTTTAAGATTATTTTTTCCGCCTTGTATTCGTGCAGTAACAAACGTCCTTTTCATGTGACTGCTCTTTAAAGTGTTCCTCCATCGTCAATTCTAAAACGTATTCATGCCCATTTTCCTTTAGAGCTGGCTGAACTAGAATAAATCTGGTTGGAAATCTTGTAGGTTTGTTTTTCTTTTTTTTTCGTACAAAAAAAACAGAAAAAAGAACAAGTAAAATTTATTTCTCTATTTAAAGGTTTTTATGCCACGGTTATGATATAGGTAAAAGGTATAAGTACTATAAATGGTGATTGAAAACTTTAATATCATTTCAAAGAGACAGTTCACAAACATCTATACGGAAACTTTTAATTTAGTAAATTAATATTATTATCTAAACATCAAGGACTTAATATGTTAGTTTAATAAAATATTTGTCAGTAACAAACTTTATCAATCTTTCTATACATTTTAGACTCATTTGCTAAATTTGAATGCTTGAAGAAAAATCAAAATTTGTTTCTAATAAAGAGATCGGAACTTTTGTCATTAAAAAACTTTGAAAAAAGCAAACACAAAAGCAGGAAAAATTAGACAAAATATGCTTTTTCACAGTTTTCTTCTTTAATCTACTTTTGTTAGCCTGACATATCTTTAGAAAAGCCTTATCTAATTCAAATATTTTGTACTCATGTAGTACACAAAAGGATAATCAGGAATAATTACTATTATTATTATTATCATGAATAATTTACAGTTTTTCTTCTAAATATTTATTGTAATAAATTTATTTAAATTAAACATTTTCTTGAAAATACTGCAATGATGTTCATATTATGGGCATTATATTTCATTTAAAGAAAACATTTTCAACTTACGAAAGATATGTCACACTTCTGGGAATATTAATTAATAAGGATACGTTTTATGTATTTCTCATTTTTCCATTCCCCATCCCTGTGTGTCTTACAATGAAAATTTAATTTTATAAATCATGGTAGGAATTTTTATTAGATAATATAACTTTGTCTCGCCTAAAGCCTTTATTTTCCTGGATCATTGGAATACATGTCTACCTTCAAAATTGGCTACTCTTTAGAAATATCATCATTTTATTATACATCGAATAGAGAATTCCAACTTAGGACTTTTTTCTTTTACCACCTCTAAAGAGAGAAAAATGTTTCATGATTAAAGAAAATTCATGAGGGAAATGCGTGACTTAAAACATATCTAGAACATTTTCAGAGATCACATATATATATAACATATGCATAAACTTACCAGTTCTTCTTCATCCATTAGACAAAACGCTTTAAGATATGTCCAGAAAAGTTACACATTTATTTTTTATTTTTTGCTTGTCTGGTCAATATTCGGTTAGTTTATACAGCGTAATATATACATTTGTGCTACATTGAGTTCATTACTGATATTGCTGTTTATATTATTCCCAAATGAATAGTTATATCAACCAAAAATATGGATAAACATGTTCTGGCTACTTTCAAGTGAATATTCTCGAATACTAAACGGAAGACCCTTGAATTTATGAGTCAACTTTAATATGGTCCATCCTTTTATCATTAAATGTTTTTAATCCTTAATCTCATCCTGTTCGGTCGGTCACATTAAAGTTACATTTTGCGACCATGTGCATTAATTATAATGATTTCTTGTAATATAATTTTTACTATTATGTAGTTACTATTATTGCACATTATTTCTAGTGAAAGAGGAAATATTGTCATTATTATTATTCTGAGGAATTTCAAATTTAAATTCAATAAATAACAAATGCAGTAAAATGTGAAGAAAATTTTTAAGCATAAACTAATAATGAAGATGCGTTTTACATGAGCGTCCATTTTGAAACGTATTTCCAAATTATGAAGATGTACAAAAAAGCTATATTTTAAGATTAGAAAATTAAATGAATAATTTTATCTGAAGAGAAAACAATTAAAATAAAATCAATAATCAATTAATCAATGGTTTTGTATATTATGTCACCATTTTTTATTCCTAAATTCATTTTCTAATTATGTTACATATATTTCTATAGTAAAATCGTTCATTTCTTCACAATTTGAGAATATTGCACTAGTGCAGAATTTGTTAACCGCCTTTTGTGTATCTCTGTATTTTTTATTATTTGATGAAGAAATAATTGAATTTAAATGCGATATAAAATCGACCACAGCGCCACACCACGGTAAATGCACCCATAAAAAAATCACTGAAAATACGAATACTTATAGCAATGATTCGAACCGCATTGATAGTTTCGTTAATAAGTTTTGTTTTATTAGAAATTATAATAAATTAAATCATAGATAAAATCAACTAAAAAATTCAAGAATTTTTTAATCAATTTTTATCAATTTAAACAATTAATTTAATCAAATTTAATAAATTCTCGATCGTATATAAAACAAACAGATTTTTAAAAGACGCGCCATTTTCGTTAAATATTTTATGGTAAAATTCTAATTTCTTTAATTTCGCTATTTGACACACACGTTTATTTGAATTTGTTCGGCCATATTGTATAGCCATAGCTGAGTGTTAAGAAGTGTTTTATTAGTGCTGAAATTTTTTGTGAAAAATTGGTGTAAGTAAATTAAGAAAAGTGTCGGATTAATTATATTTTATCAAGGATATATAAAGTTTTTCGAATTTTATATTGTCATCGTAAATTATTTCGTATATTTATCAATTTTCTTGATTAAAAATCGGCGTCATCATGCAATGAAAAAGCGGCCATTGCTTTGTTTTTCTTATATATTTCTGCGAAACAATTTAGTTTCAATTAAAGCAAAAAGAATTTCGATTTGTAAATGCACATTTTCTTATAACTGTTAATTAACGTATGGAAATAAATTTGTGCAAACATTATTTTCAAAATAGTGCTTCATTTCATTAAAGTCCAAAACGTTTACAGAATTGGATTTTAGGTTCGCGGTATTTTGTTTACAATTCTTTACATTGATGACAACAGCATTTTAATGTTATGTACAAAAAGCATAATTATGTTGTTTAAAACAAGGAACGCTTGATAGAATGTTGGAGTTACACATATTGAAAAGTTTCAGGAGTTTTGCAAACACTTTTTCCCTTTAAATCGCGCGTGGAATTTACTTTCTTTTTTTTTTTTTTTTTTTTTTGGTTAAGTCAGTTGTTGCTTTGCACAAATTAAGATACATTTTCCAATTGGACACACATTCGTTATACACGAAGCCGACGAGAATCATAAAACCGACCAGACAGGTAGTTGTGAACTCGTGGTTGTGTTGGCGTTTTAATTCCTATATAATTGTCGAACTAATCTGGTTTCTCTAAAAACGCTAGTATTTGCTGGTGGCAACTGCAAATATCTCATTCAAAATATTCGTTAATGAATAAAAATTTTAAAATTTTAAAATGCATTTAGGGAAGTTTATTTATCAAAAAGGTTTAACTCAAAAAAAAAAAACAAAACAATTGAAAATAAGGTCGCAAACTTGTTATCATCGCAAATAAGAAAAGGCGCGTATAAAATGACGTCAGATCATTGACCTGTTTACCAGGCGCTAAGAGTGTATGTAAAATCACATTAGGGTAAATGCTCCTAAGTCCAGTCGGTCACCCGGTTACAAAATTGTTCAAAAAAAAAAAAAGCGTTCTACTTTCCCCACATTTTCTTTCAAGATATCCTTTGAAGAGACAAGCCAAGAAATATTTGAAAATTTTATCAAAATAGGAAATGAAAAATGATGATAAAAATGAGTATAAATCTAAATACAGGGTGTCGCAAAATGAGCGTTGCGGCATTTCTTAAAAGAGCCAATGAGTCCTTTATAGTATGCGCTTGTTAAAAGTTTTCCAACATCGTTCGATATTGAGCACTATTAATGGAAACTGCAACAATAAATATGGGCCGCCAATGATCCCCTCAGACGATAGAAAAAGCCTTAAAATATTAGTTTCGCTTGTTTTTTTGTCCCATTTCTGCTTTCGGTCGATTTTCAGTTAATATATGTTTTTTTTTTCTTGCAAACAATAGTAATTAAATTTCTTTTTCAGTATTTTCAGTTGATACCGGCAAACATTATTTTTGGAGACAAAACTTTGAACAGAGATTAAAACGAAATGAGAACACAATAGCTTTTGATATACTCAAGATTTTTTGAAATTTTATTGCTTTACAATGATTTTATAACATTGAGCAGTAACAATTTTTATAATTTACAAAAAAACATATCCTGTGGAGAAAAACTACTATTTAATTTTATAAAAATTTGACTCATTCCAAATAAAATATACGCTTATTGTATTTGGGATAAAAAATAATTCCTAAAGAAGTTTTTTTGTTCGTAAATATGTTTTCATTTCATAAACCTCGTGTTTATCGTTCGTCAGAAGGTTGTTGTATTTGTAGGGCCAAATCCAGCAGGTAAGAAGTTGAAATTTTTTTTTTTTTTTTATTAAAATCACATAAATTTCTTAAAAAATTTCAGTTCACGATTTACTGATTCTAAAAAGTATGAAGACGACTCGATGAAATGTTTTAATTTAGATATACCACGTCAAGGAGAAATATGTAATGCATGTGTATTACTTGTAAAACGTTTTAAACGTCTTCCACCTGGGAGTAACAGACATTGGGGTCATGTAAGTATCATTTTAAAAAAAACATAAAACTCAATTTTGAATACTTATTGTATATTCAAGGTTGTTGATGCTCGAATTGGTCCCGGAATGAAATCAATGACGAAATTTAAAAAACTCAAAGAAGAATCTATGCAGCAACAACAACACCAAAATATTTTATCGGAAAACTCAAAATTTCAGAGCAATGGGAAAATATCTTCAATTCCTGAGAAATTTTGTAAAATTTTTAAAAAAAATAAAAAGAAGAAGGCAGATAATTTAGAACATAAAATACATCCTCATAGAGAAGCAACTCCAGGTATATAAATCAATGAAATATTTCCAAATTTTCTTTCTTTAACTTTTTTTTTTTTTTCATTATAAACAGGATCTTGGGATGGACAATCACTACCAGCTACTCCAGAATCAATTTTTAGTGATAATGAAGAAATTCAATTCATTAGAAAATACTCTAGTGATCAAACTACAACATCCAAACGTAGAATAAATGGTAGAAAAATAAAACGTCCAATTAAAAATTGTAAACGAAAATCGAATATAGGAGTTTTTGATAAAAAAGATTGGGAACGTGTTAATGTTTGTTGTGGAGTTGCATTTGAAAATAAGAAATTTAATGCTTTAATAATTAACTGTGAAACTTCTATACCATGTTCAGATCATGTTAAATATCTTGTTAAAAGAACTGAACCAAAAATTTTGAATACCGATATTCAATCGATGAAAACTTCTATAATTTCACGCGAGAAAAAGGAACAAAAACATATTCCAAAACAACAGGCTCTCAAGAAACATCAATTGTTCTTCAAAAGACAATTGGAGAATATTCCGAAAACTGAAAATTATTATAAGACTGATTCAAATTGCAATCCACCAGAATTTTTAGATGATATGAAATCAAAACATCTTGAGCGCTTGAACAATGGTACCAACACGGATAGAATAACTGCACATCTTGAGCTCTTCAACAATGATACCATCGAGAATAGAATAACTGGACATCTTGAACTCTTGGGCAAAAAACCCAACGCGAAAAACATAAGTTCATTATTGCATAAAATGAAATCAGAAACTGAAAAAGCTATGAAAAATTCAGTTGATAAAATAAATATGATTCGACTAAAGCCAAAAGATATGGCGAATGCTAAAACATCTTTAAGAAATATAGAAAATTCAATGAACAATATTCCAATTGATAAAACTAGTATCACCCAGAAATGTATTAATCCTAAAGTTGATGCATCTACAACAAAATTCAGTGATAATTCATCAGATTCAGGTTTTGAAGAAAATTTACAAGATCCAAAACAACAAATAAATGTAGTAAGTTATTTATTGATTTATTTTTTATTATAATTTTTTCAAAGAATAGTTGTTTAATTTAGAATCGTGGTAAATGTTTATAATATATATATTTTTTTTTTAACAGGAGTCTCAAGATAAAAAAAAGAAAATAATTTTACGACCAGGTCAAACTATGTATTTAGCACCTACTGCTGGCCTTCAAGTTCAAACGACTCAACCAAATCCTGTTTTGCCTGCGATTTTACAATCTACAAAACAACAAAAAGTAAGTCAATTAACAAAGTATTAATTAAATGGTATCATATTTAATTAAAAATTTTTTCAAATTCAGGCTCAAAAAATCACACAAAATGCTGGTTGCCAAACAGAGTGTTCAATGTGTATTATAAATCCAACAACAGAAGGTGCAGGAATTATGAATATCATGTCATCTGGAAAGCTAACGAATAATTCAACAAAAAAAAATATATCGCCTTCAAATTTGAACCAGAAAATTGTATATCTTAAGGCAAAATATAACAAAACTAAATTACAATTACCTAATTGACGATTATTAGGTTATTAAAATTTTATTGAAATAATAAAAGCCAGCAAATTTTTTTACAAATGTTTGTATATCAGTATTTTAAAGAAAAAAAAAGAAAATTTCTAAAAACCGTTTTTAAACAAACCATTTATATATCTATATAAAAATTTTTTTTTTTTTTAACTTATTTAAATTTTTTATATTTATAATATTATAATTAACTTTTAAGTTAATTTTTTATATAAAATATTTTATTTTTTAAAGTTTAAAAATTCTTATTTTTAAGAATATTTGCAAATATTTTTTAAAAATCAATTTACACGTCGACATCATAGAGAGAACATAGAACAAGCGACAATCGAGTGATGCTTTTGCAACCTCATAACCAGAACTGAATATCAGGGTGGGCACAAAGAGGCTCGTATCATAAATACAAGGTGGGCCAGAATTCACCATGGGGTTTAAAAATTTAATAACTTTTTCGTTTATATATTTTTTTTATTTTTTTTTTTTTTTCGAATTGTTAAAATGTTAAATGTTAAATTTCAACAGTTGGCCAAAAATGAAATCAACTTTATTGAAAATCTGATTATGAGTGATGAAGCTCATTTTCATTTGAATGGCTTTGTTAATAAGCAGAACTGTAGGTTCTGGGGTTCTGAAAATCCAAGAACCATTTATCAACGCCAATTGCACCCGATTAGGTGTACAGTATGGTGTGGCATTACATCTGAAAATATCATTGGACCTTACTTCTTCGAAAATGATGATGGAAGTGCTACAACCGTAAATGGAGAGCGGTATCGGTTTATGATAGAACATTTTTTACGTCGTGCTCTTGAAAACAGACCTGAGATGTGATTTCAGCAGGATGGAGCTAATGCCCGAGACACAATGGCACTTTTAAGTCAAATTTTTGGAGAGCGAATGATGAATTTTGGCCCACCGTGTATATATCTGAGAAAGAAACAGCAAAACGTATTGGAGACATGTCATGACGATCTGGCTAAGAGAGTCGTCGCTGCCCAACATTTTCTTTCTCATGATTTCGTATTAAATTTTAAGTTATTAATCATTTTCTAATTGTTGAATTTTGGAAAATCATTGTTTATCTAACAATAAATAATATTGTTAATCATAATAACTAAACTCTACATTACTTTAATAAAGTACATAAACGCAATTTCTTATTGGATCCGAACTCTTATTAGTAAAACCTCGGGATTCCATTTAATAGTTTCTGGTCATCCTCAGTTTATAAATAAATTATTTTTGAAGTTAATTTTCCCTTTTATAATTAATTTTTAGATTTCCGATATCTTTTTATAAAAACAAGTATAGTCTTCCGTGTCCATATTCGTTTGTTAATTATGTAAAACAAAACAAAAAACTAGACCTTAAAGGAAATGTCTACGTGTAAATAGATATAATCGACGCAAATAAAGATGGGATGTCCCCGTTCAGATTTGAGTCCTTTTGATTCATTCAAATAATACATATATATATAAATAATTAAAATAAATATTAGAAAAATTTTTGTATAAAAAAGTCTGTCATCTGAATGTCGATGAAAAAATAATTTAGATTAAATTTTTCAGAAATAAAATTAATCTTAATTTAAATATAATATTGATTTATTAAACGAGATTTTATTTGTTTCTACGAAATGTGTCTCGTTTGACGTCCATTTCGTCGGAATACATTTCTTGTAAATAAATTACAAAATTAATAATTTTTATTATTTTTTTTTGTTTGCATCAGATGCGCTTTTAAAAGTTTTTCTATTTAAATTAAGATATAAATTAATTTTAAGTATAATCAAATAAAAATAATGTAAAATGTTTGTTAATATCTGTTTGAGAGAAAAAAAAAAAAATTGTCAAATTATTATAAATGTATTTTAGTTTTACAAAATTAACCATTAAAATGGTAATTGTAAATAATTACATTATTTTGGAAATAGGGTGATTAAACTGAGTTATTAAATTTTCCACAAATCAAGCGTAAATATGTCTAGTTTCGGTCAACGAATATAAATATATATATTATATACAAAATATAATTGTAATAATTATTTATCTTTAATTCAAAATGTTCTTAAATTTTTAGTTTCATAAATCAACATTGTGCAAATTAAATCAAATTTAAGAAAAATATTTGTTCAAAATTTATATTGTTCTAGAATTTTAAGTTTAATTATTGTATGCTTTTTTGGTTTAAGTTAACTTACGGCCTTATTCTCGAAACGTATCTATACATTTATTTATGAATAAAATTTGAATGATTAGTTTTATACAATAACCGCCCTTATATATGTTTTGGACAATGTAATTAAAGCTAGCATTATTTATGCATAATAGGCCCGGACAATGCAATATAAAGAGCTGTCCAAGCGCACAGTTTTTTACTCAGTTTTGCATGCGTAAACCAGATTTGCGCAGGCGAAACTGAATAAAAAACTGTGCGTTTGGACAGCTCTTAAAATTCACTTTAGTCACGAATATATAGCATATATTTTGTTGTAGGATCCGGAAGTATATACCACGTCGGTCACTAGTAATAATATAAACTAACCTTTTATATTCAGATTGCGCGGAAATCGTGTAATATAATGCATAATGCCCGGGCAAAAATTTACTATTTTAAATGAAGAAATTAAAAATATCAAAACTACCATCGAATTAAATATAAAATCGAAAGACTTTTATTATCTCAATCATTGAAATCATTGGTTTTTGCTAAAAATAATTCTGTAAATTTGAATATCGGCTATTATTCAAATCATTCAGCGATACTTTTTAATATTGATCTATAATTACAAACTATAAGTTTAGTCAAATCACTTTTATCATAATGTAAAAATATTAGCATTAAAATCATAAAAAAACGATTTAATTTGAGGATACCTAGTACATCACCATTTAAATTCAAATTGAGCTATTGTGAACATTAACCAATTCTGGAAAATATTGTTACACATATGGTGGTGCTAAGAGAAACCAAAGAAATGGGAAGATGTATATTTTACGAGATTTGATTTAGTATCGGGCAATTTAATTAGTATTGAAGAACCATTTTGTACATATACGATAATAATAATCAATGAACTATGTATATATAGTAGCTTGAGTACAATTTCGTATGCTCTCAGTGAACTCAGTCGAGAAGGCGCGCTGTGTTGTCCGATATCATTCGTTTGCTAAACAAACTTATTTTCTTGAATGAATTAATAATATTTAATTAAAAGTTTCGGCTTCAATCGTGTAAAGAAACTTTAGTAGAAAATTAGTGTACAATCGAGTTGCAATGGTTGATTCACTTAAGCCAAAATATACCGAAGAAACATGATCAAATCGATGAACCACAAATCAAGAAATCTAGGAAAAGTCTGCTATAAGTAGGACTGAACGAATCAGAAAGTGCAAAGAAAAGATATAGCCATTTTACTGTAGCAAAGCATTTTACTGAGTAACCAGGGACATTCATTCCTCCGTGTCGATCCAAACGTACCCATCTTATTATGTGGAAACTAATGTCTAAGTCATTTAAGTCATTTCAAAGTTTATAAGATTGCTTCTTACATTGCACAGTTGGAGAATAAGGCTGTAATTTATTTTTTTTTTTTTGTTTTTTAAACTAATTTAATAACCATTTACTTTAAAATTAAAAGTGTTGATTTAAAGTTTGTAAATTAATTGACGCCATTTAATGAAAATTAATGAAAATAATGATAACGAAAACACAAAAAATTTTTAAATTTTTAAATTTGTTGATATTTATTTATTAGTGAATTTTTAATGTATTTTTTTATACATTCAACTTTTTGTATGAAATAATTTAAATTATAATTTAAAAAAAACAAAAAACAAACGGAATTGTGCTCATATTTAATTATAAAACAAATTTAAAATAAAAATTTTTTTTAATTATAAAAATTAAGTAAAAACTATTTTTTTATAATATAAAAATGATATTTTTTTTTTGTCCTATGTTAAGACACATTACATTAAAAATTATTTTCTTTTGGTAATTAAAATATATCAATTCAATTGAATCCGCATATTATAAAAAGGTGAACCGAGTCAAACCCAGCCCCGTGTAACCAGAACTGAATATCTCAGGGTGGTGGCCACAAAAGTGGCTCATATCATAAATATTATATTAGCCCACCTTCTAGCTCTCCATTCTGGTTACGGGCCTGAATCAAACTAAATTATTGAGAAATATATTTATACATAACATATTATTTTCATAATTATTAATAAGTGTAATATTATTTTCAAGAGAAAATATTTTATATAAATTTTAAATGGTTTTAATTTGTATATTAAAATAATTTTGATAAAGAAAAAAACAACATTGTGTGTAATAGAAATAGGAATGTAGAAATTATTGTACATTCTACAAATATCTTAATTCGTAATTTTTAGTCGTAATTTAATTAATTGTGATGACAACGAACTTGCGCGATAATTTGTATACACAAATAAAAAAAAAATAGTCCAATTTACTCGGTAAAAATAACTTTTTGTATGATATTTCATATCTTTTTAAAAAATTAAATCAAATTTTCGATATAAATAAATTGTGGGATTCTTCAAGAAATAAGAAAAATTTAATTATATTTAATGACTGTGTACAAAAATATATGCAATATGATTTAAATAAGTAAATGGTAAATTTTGAAAACATTCTTTTATTTTAGATGTTCCTTTAAAAGCGATCATTTTAATGATTCCAATATATATAATTTTATTTCTTACTATATGAAAAAAAAGAGTACGTGGTTGCCACCAACGTTCCCTCTAAGCTGGGCGCGCGGGCGGCCGCCCAGGTATAAATTGGCATTAGCCCAGCCATCATATTTATTCGCCCACAAGATATATTGCAAAAACTTCTTTTTTGCGAAAATAGTTTGAAAATTTGTCACACTGAAGTCATGTTCATGGCTGCTGGATTGTTTCTTTTTATATGCCGTAGTTAGTAACATTGAAATTAAATGTCAATTCGCACCTCTTTAAATTGTTTTTTTTTGTTAAATTTTGTCTGAATTTTTTTAAATTTAAAAGGGTTGCCCACATTGTACTTTATACCGCCCATGAATTTTAAAAATTAGAGGGAACGTTGGTTGCCACCCGCATTGGAAGTGAAACTTCAAGGATGGAGGAATACAAAATTTGTAGGCTAAGCAAGTAATTGAAAAATTTAAATATTTCTAAAGATCAGCTAGCTGGTGTCCCTAGGGCTTTGCTCGTGATATTCATAGAATATGAAAGTAAATTTGTTAACCCTTTTTTCTATCTTGCCCATAAAATCTGTGAATTAGAAGCAAAATTCCTTATTTTTAGTCAATTTCTAATTTTCTGTTCGATTTTGATTTTTTGTCGTACCATTTCAACTAGTTTTAGAAATAATGCCAGCAATACTTGAGAAACTAATTAATTACCCTAAATGAAGAACAAAACCGACTTATTTAATTAAGGAAGCGAAGCAAGGAATAACTAAATTTGTTTTGTTCGATAAGATTAGCCAATAAAACTTAAACCTGAAACAAAAGATAAGCTTCATTATTATTCTGCATAAGAAAAAAACCTAAAAACTGGAGTGGGATCGTGTAATTCGATTGATAGTAAATCGTATCGAAAATACATTGCAATTTCTATGCTTTTTCGATACGATTTGATCGAAATTAAGTTACACGATTCCACTCCAGAATATCATTAATAATTGATACGTCTTTTTTTTTAAATAATTTAAAAGTAAATTTGATTTAATAGTGGATTTATTCTATTCTATACAATTTTTTTTTTTTATGATTCATTTTAACAATGTTTTTTCTTAATGTCTTCGATTATTTCTAAAATCTAATTCTTACTATCATAAAACTTTTATGGTAATTTTATTATTAAAATTTAAAGTCTTCAAATGACTAAAATTACAAACAAAAGATTGTCTTTTTTTTTCAAAATTAAAATTATTAAATTACATTCCTCTTTCTGGCATTTTATTGTATTTCAAATTTAATTGGACACTTTGTGAAAACATTTTAATAATACCATAATTTTTATTTGAGTAAACTTTTAAAAAGCTTGGAATATTCTTATTAATTAATTCGGAACAAAATTGTGGATATTTTCTATGAAGTGGTTGCATTTCATCCCAAATTGCAAGAATGTCACATTCATCACTAAAAAAGAAGCAAAAAAAAATCGTTTTTTATTTATTTTATATTGGAAATTTTCAAAAAAAAATTTACTCTGTCGCATTAGAACAATCTTGAAAAGATAAAATTAAATACTGGATTTTTAATTGAGAACATTGATTATAAATTTCCGATGATTGTTGTCGACTAAAAACTGAATAAATGCTTTCAGTTCGATCGCTAATAAAAAAAAAATATGCATATGAGAATGTTAAATAGTCATAATTATGTTTTATAATTAAATCACCTAGTTTGTAGCATCTCTAAATGAGGATGATTAACAATTGGTCGTCTTGTTGCCAAATGTACAGTTCCAATTATTTCAATAGGACCTTAAATTGACCAAAGAGAATATATTATTACATAAAAAGAAAACATTATAGAAAGGAAATACTAATTCTAACTTTAAATAGAAACAACCTAAAGTGCAAAACCACTATTGACACTTCTATACATATCCCCAAATCATTTTACATAAAATGTTTAAAGACATCTTCGATAAAAAAGTATGGGAAATTATATTACATGATCACATCTTAATTCAATCAAAAAAAAAGTTGTCTCTATGTGCTCTATGAAAGGCCCAGCAAGAGCCATCAAAGCAGGTTAAACAAATGCGTACCCCAACATCTTACTATTATTTCTTACCTCCAAAAACTGCATTCTTTTCAGTATTCATATTAATCCATTCCATCATAGTTTCCAATTCATCATTGTTACTTGGAGCGGGAAAGTATTCATTTTCTAAATTCTAAAAAAAAGTCCTTTATTTAAAAATTTTATTTAACTTTCAATATAGTTTAATTACTTGTAATCCTGGATCAACAATGCTTGTAAAAAATACTACCAAAGAAATTGTCCAAAATATGTTGTTTTGCTTTTTATACCAAAACTTCGAACATAATGTTGGTGCAATTAGACATCCTTGAGTAAAACATAAGAAAAATAATTTCCTAATTGAAAAACCAAGAAAAGAGAACAGAACCAATTGTGCTACACTATAAAGATAATGAAATCCAAATTCCGAGATGATACCATTTTTACCATTTACTTTAGGCTGGTTTAACTCAATTTTGGATTCTTTAGTATCAGTTTTAATTTCTGATTTATTTTCATTCGCCATTTCTGGCTCTTGACTTCGGTCAATTTGATCGATTTTAATATTATTATCAGTTCTCTCCTTGTTCTTCTCATTTTCTGTTATTTGATTTTTCAACTTTTTAATATCATTTATAAAATCATCATGTTCATTTGTTATATCTTTTTTACGTTTATTTTTTTCTTTCTTATATTTTTCATAATTATAATTACAATTTGCTAAAAGCTGATAACATTCATTTAAATCATTTTCAGTTTCTTTATTTGCCATTTCTTTCATTGAAATTTTATTATCCTCTAAGAAATCTTCGAGTGCATAATTTTTCGCTCTTTCGATTTTTTCTTTACTATTACCAATTAAATCCATAATACTCCATTTACGTAAAAACTTTGCCAATAATACTACACCTAGTAGACAATATGGTTTAACAAATAATGTTTTTATTAATTCCCAAAAATCATCAATTTGTATCTCAGCAAAATCTGAATTACAAGCCAACAGACTTGTAGAAAAATTCGTTTTTCTTTGTAGACCCCAATGTAAAACTAAATCACGATAAACTGAATATGGATTATCATCAGGTTTTATATAGCCTGATTTTTCTAATATATCAGTTATTGTTCCTTGTGAACTGAATGCCATTATTATTCCTAATGTAATATCTTTTATTGAATTTAATTGTATCTCTTGTCGTCTTCGATTCTTATACATTTTAGCAAAGCTAACACATAAAAGTGCCAGTGCCGGTCCATTTTGCCATGATAAAATGAATTTTTTATTTTCATAAGTTATATAATATGCTATTATATTAGACAGGAACTGAGATATTGCATAATCGATACAAAACCAATTCGATAGTATTCCCAAACTCCAAGGTGCTATCATTATTAAAATTTGTGTTGCAAATATGACTGATGAAAATTGCCAACATAATAATGAAATTGTTGTTAAGATTGTAAGCTTTGTAATCTAACGAAAAAAAAAAAACAATTAGTAATACTGTAGAAAAGATGAAAGTTTAAAAAAAACGTTTTACCATGAACAATCTTATTCGTATCGGATCGTATGAGGTTCTTGAAGCTCTTTCGATGCACAAACTTAAATAAAACATTTGCCAAAATATAAAAGGAAATGAAAAATTCTCACGAGCCATAGGTCTTTCGTATATTTTAGAAGCATTTTTATGGAAAATTGTATATAAAACGACAGCATAAATTCCACCAAAACTGTTTTCACTATTATAATAAAAAAATTTTTACTTTTAAATTATTTAATATAATAAATTGTATGTACTTACCTGAGGAAAGAGCTGTACATATATAAAACAAATACAGTAAATCCGCCAAGCAACCAAACAAACTCTAAATAAAAATGAAATTGTTCACCTAAACCTTCACAACTAATAACTGAATCTCTGCCAGAATTTCTTTCGATTGTCCAACAAGACACAGTCGGAATATCAAGTTTCCGGCTAAAATCCTTAAATTGATGGTAAAGATATCTAAAAAAAAAAAGAAAGACAATTGAGCATGTTTGTACTTTTTTTGTACTAATTCAATTCCTACCCAATCACCAATTCGGGTAGAACATGAAATCTTTTTACTACATTAATACTAGAGGGATATTCAATAGTTGTAATATTCAATAACTTTTGATAGCCTTGCTGGAAATCCGATTCGTCAACGATTGTTTTATAAAATGAAAAATACAATGCATCCTCCTTTCGTAACAGTGTTTCTCGGCCAATTTTCGATAGATGTTCGAAATTAGTACGCCTTTCAAAAACGGTTCGGACATGATGAACATAGATGAAAAAAAATCCAATGCCTACAAAAACAAGTGCCTGGAAATTATCTTTTTAAACAAAATGAATTTCAATTTTATTTACCAACGAATGCATGCGAGAATATGAGGATTAAATTTGTTTTTCCTTTCATGTTATGTTTTTGTCTCGATCAAATTCATTATTTATATATTTTTCAGTTAAAGTTTTCGAATAATGCACTTTGTTTCATCTCCAAGCCAAATATTCTCTAGTTACTATTATTTTTCTTTTTCTTTGAATCGTAAACAGTCATGTGTAAATGGAACTGACATTTCTATACATAGAAGCATATGTCAAATTATTATTATTATCTGCAATTGGCAGACCTGTCGGAAAACAAAATATTCAACATTAAATTTTATTTGTTTTGTAAATATGAATTTATTTAAAACAAAAAACATTTTGTATGATAAAAATTAAAATTATTTTATTTAGAACTAATATTATGAAAACTCAATCCACTAATTCATATTTAATAAAATAATAATTCACTCTTTCAAATTTACCGCCATCTGTTCCATTTTTCCAACATTTCTACTACTCTAATCAAAATTTATATTTTTAAATTATTATTTTAACTCATTCTTTGGCATCCGGTCTTTCTCTTCGCGTACTTCAAACACGTGAAATCGTTGTGAAAATTTTATAAAATAATTTACTAAATATGGATAAACCAGTAGTTTGGGCTCGCGTTATGAAAGTTCTTGGCCGTACAGGTTCTCAGGGACAATGTACACAAGTAAAAGTTGAATTTCTTGGCGAACAAAATCGTCAAATTATTCGCAATGTAAAAGGGCCAGTCCGAGAGGGTGACATTTTGACACTTCTTGAATCTGAGAGAGAGGCGAGGAGACTTCGCTAAATGCTTTTGGAAAAATGAAGGATTTAAATTTAAGGTAAATTATAAATTAAATCACAAAAACCCGAATAAAAACTTAAGTATTTTGTTTTCTTTTGCAGAATTTTTTGCGACTTTCCAAACAAAGAAAATTTTCAACAATCATAATATGACAAAAATTCATGTGAAATAAAATCTTCTTTTCGCCAATTTTGAGTGTTTTTTTTTCTTTCTTTTTTTAGTTTTATATTTTGAATCAAGTGCCATATTTCTTAAATTTATTAATTAATGCCAAACAGTCGTGATTCTCTTGATTTCGGAAAACTACTTTTATTGTATTTCGACTTGTATTGGCGATTAACAAAATGTGCATTTCTTGGCATGGTATAAAAGTAATTTCCAACAATTTAATTTTTCTAAAACCAAATTTTTTTTAAAGAAATTTATTTTATTTATTTGTTAAAAAATAAAATAACATATTCATGTAAATTAAATTATTTTGCTTTTTCATAGGTGTAAAGTATTGCTGCGAATAAAATAAATCCCAAAATGACATAATTTCTTGATTTAAATCGTTTAATGTAGACCTTCTTTCGACACAGAGGGCATTTGGCATCGGCTTTATCTAAAAAAATATAAATCTTTAGATATCTCTTCTTTTAGAATGACTATGTTTGGTTACTATCGAACTGTTTTAAGTAAGTATATATACATTCCTGGCAAAATGAATGGTCGCATGCCAAACTGAATGGAGAAACTTTTTTATCAAGACAAATTACACACTTATCGTTCGAAAATCGGTTTCGAAACATTTTCTATAAACTTGTAAAAATAAAATTCCTGCTATATTAAAAATAAATAAAAATTGGACTCGTTTTAGTAAAATGAAATTTTTTGAATGCCAAGTAATTCCAATGAAATATTGTTTCTCTTAAAGTTCAATTTTATCAAAGTGCTGCTGCATAATTCCAAGTAGGCCGCCTAATTTTTTCATCAAAAACAACTGTGTTTTGGTAAAAATAAAAAAGATAGGATTTT
Organism: Xylophagus ater; assembly: GCA_963422695.1. NCBI lineage: Eukaryota > Metazoa > Arthropoda > Insecta > Diptera > Xylophagidae > Xylophagus > Xylophagus ater. The sequence goes on from OY730478.1 coordinate 2,208,604, forward strand.
GCCATTATCTTTTCTAATAAAAGGTCTTAACTAATGTCGAGTCAAAACAATTTTGTTGTATTTTCATTTATCTAAAAATATTTATGTTAACGTAGCATATTTTATTTTGTTTTTGATAGTTCTTTTTAATATTTAATACATTTCATAGAATAGTGCTTTCGGAGCCACTGTGTTGAAAACCCTACTATGATGAACCCATAGAGGTGCATTAGTGGAGATATACACTTTTTGTGTCGCGTGTCCGACAGTTAAATCTATGGAAAACAAGAACAAACCAGTTTTTAAATGCTAACTGGGATAAAGCCAAGATAAATTATTATATGTAATTGGTTGAACAACAAGTTATTAACTTCTAAACCGAAAAAACTTGAGCTTGAACCGTTTTGGAGTACGTAGCGACAAGGTAAAATACTCACCATTTCTCCTGCATATTTTTGTATGAGAGGAACGAAATCTTCAGTTAATATATCTTTATAGGTTAATCATATTAATCTTGGTAACTCTTTTTGGTTTTAGATTAAAGTTAGGGTGGCTTTTTATACCATATTTTTTTAGCATTTTCCCAATTATTTATGTTCTTATTTTGAACGGCGCCAGTACGACAATATACAACCAATAGACAGACAAGTGGATTTCAAAATTACTTCAGTTTTTGCTACACGTGTCCAATCCTGTACTCTTTAATCTATGAATGAACCCAAAATATTAAACAAAAGTGACAGAAGTTTATTCATTGTATTCTTGACAGCCTTTTAAGTAAGTTGTAACCTTAGCGAGTATCATAAAAATAAGATAAATTGCATTTTAATTGTGAAATAAAGAAATGGCTGCACCACTCGAACATTTGGAGACACAATTAGAGATGTTTATTGAAAATGTACGCCAAATTCGTATTATTGTAAGTGACTTTCAACCACAAGGTCAGAATGTATTAAATCAGAAGATGTAAGAATTTGAATTTAATTTTAACACATATTTCAAACATTTCATTCATCAAATTTCTTTTTTTAGTCAAGGTTTAGTGTCAGGCTTACAAGAAATTGACAAACTAAAAAGTCAAGTTCAAGATGTCCACGTTCCATTTGAAGTCTTCGATTACATTGATCAAGATAAAAACCCCCAGCTCTACACAAAAGATTGTATCGAAAAGGCATTGATGAAAAATGAAGAAGTTAAGGGAAAAATAGATGCATATCGGAAGTTCAAAGCCAACATGTCAGTTGAGCTGCAAAAAACTTTTCCAAATGAATTGAATATGTACAGAGCTATAAGGGATGAATAAATTATTGATATTTACAATGACTTTTTATTTAAATATTATTTTATATTTATTTTATTATTTATTATATTAGTGTTGTAGGATTTGAAGGATATGTTTCCTAAAATTAATTCTTGATGTAGAGAAGTTTTGACATTTTACATTATTTTTTTTAAGGATGACCCACTCTAAAATTTCTCCATTCTTTTTAAATACAGATGGCGGTGACCCTAAAAATCCGTAGCGAAAAACACACGGCATAACTTGCGTTCAAATTGGCGCTGCGTTCGCATTTTTTGTTTTCAAGAAAAACAATTGACAATACCAAATGTCAAAATAGGCCGGATTATTTTTTTTATAATTAAAATGTAAGACTTGATATTTAAAGAATAAATTTATTACATATGTTTTTTGTTATTTTTAGGGTTTATACAATGTCGATGGAATCGACAGGTGATCAACTTATTTTGGCAACAGGCGGATACGATCACACAATTAAATTATGGCAGGCTCACACCGGGAATTGTATACGAACTATGCAGCATGACGAATCTGTGGGTATTAGAAAAATTTAAATATGAATGATAAATATTAATTTCTTATCAATCCTTATTAGCAAGTAAACGCTCTGGATCGGACACCGGATAAATCGATGTTAGCTGCATGCGGATATCAGTGTATTCGTTTATATGATATGAATTCCAACTCAAATAATCCTATCATAAATTTTGAAGGTGTCTCCAAAAACGTGACACGTTTAGGCTTTGAGGTGATAACAAAACACAAAACTCGTCTTTAACACATTATTATAATAATTTAATTTTCAGGAAGAGGGAAAATGGATGTTCACAAGTGGAGAAGATTGTAAAGTACGAATTTGGGATATGAGTTCACCTAATCCACAATGTAAACGTTTATTTGATTGTATGACTCCAATCAGTGCAGCGTGCTTACACCCGAATCAAATAGAAATGGCAGTTGGATCACAAGGTGGTGGAGTTTATTTGTGGGATGTTAAATCTGATGTACATGAACAATTAATTCCGGAAGTCGATGCATCTATTCAAGATATTGCAATTAGTCCTGATAGTCAATATATGGCAGCAGTCAATAATAGAGGAAACTGTTATATATGGAGTTTGGCGACTTCAAATGATCAACATTTAAGTGTTCTACAACCGAAATTAAAAATTGCCGCTCACAAACGTTATGTTCTTCGGTGTAAATTTAGTCCAGATTCGAGCCTTTTGGTTACAACTGCCGGCGATGGAACAGCTCGAATATGGAAAACTGGTGATTTTACATTATGGCGAGAATTAAGGGTTGAGAGTACTCGATGGGTATGGGATGCCGCATTTAGTGCAGACTCAAAATATTTATTTACTGCATCGTCAGATGGTATAGCGAGACTTTGGAAATTGGATACAAAAGAAATTGAACGAGAATATATCGGACATCAGAAAGCGATAACTGCATTGTCGTTTAAAGATGAGATTGTATCCTAAAGTATTTCATGTTTTTTTTTAGGTTCTTTATGAGTTAAGACAATTACATTTTTTTTTTAATATACACGAGAAAAAAAAATTATTTTTGTTTAAATTTTACTTTTCAAAATGAAATAATTCTCATTTTATAATTTTGATTGGGACTACATGATAGCCACACACACAGTGTGGCTAAATCTGCTTCAGGATGACGCCTGCAAGTCAGGCGTTCAAACGCTTCCACAAATCTTGGGTGGGTAGCACATACATGGATAGCATGCAGTTTACCCACCCTTGTATATTTGAATTTCAGCCAGAAAAAAGAAAAGAATTAGTATATTGTATGTACATTTTAGACTTCATTGTACTTACTCTTTCACGAACAGATTTGACCCTTCCCAGTCTTTGCCTTGCTCCAGTTTTGTCAAACTGGTCGCCCTGCGCCGATCTGGGATTTATCAAATAAGTCTGGAAAATAAAAGCAATTAGTTGTGCGAACATTTTAAACTTAATTCTACTTACTGTGATTTGGTAGAACTGAAATTTGCTTTGAGACTAGTCAGAAATAATATTATGTTGAAATTCACAATTGGCTAAAATTGGCTAAATTTACTTCTTATTTTCAATAAAAAAAAAAAATTTCCTCTAACCTTAGATTTACAAAAACAAAACTTTTTCAAAAAATTTCATTTTTGACTCCCACCATTCTCCTACCACTTTGCACCAGTAGGCTACTTAAATGTGTCTTGGCTAAAAAGTTTAAGTATTCGAAAGCGTGAACAATTTGAATTTGAGACTGAAAATTAGAATTTGGTTATTCTAGCTTCGTGGTCTAATTATTACTCTTGCGATTTCCTATTCATCAATTTAGTAATATAACGAAAAAGGATAACACAACAATTCTTGTACACCATATAGATTTCGAATTAAATCTGATTAATTGTAATTATTGTTATTGTGAAAAGAAAAATAAAATACAGAACAGAAATACAAAGTCTTTAAATTTCATATCCCTTCTGTGAGAAATTGGTATATCAATATTTTGTTAGCTATTTGTAAGTTATTAGACAAACATCTTATTTAAAATCAGAATCAGGCACGATCGTGAATATTTTGATCATGGAAACTCGTAAATTAAATACATAACTTACTATAATGAAAAATTCAAATTCCAATTTTCATGTCTCATAAACATTTCAAGAATAATCGACACCAACAATATTTATGTCATGAAAACGGATACTTAAGTAATTTGCAAGAATATAATTCCTATTAAAATTTAAATTATTGTATTTTAGTTTATATCATGAGCTTAATAAATCTATAAATTTTCATTTATATAAGTAGAAATATTTTGAAAATATTTATTTAGTAAGAGTTCTAAGAGTTTCAAATGAAATCCCAGCTAGCATTATTGGTTACTGGCACGTTTCTGCCACTAGAGGCGATATGTGAATAAGTAGCTAACACGTAACGGTTACTGAAAATCGTACTTGAAATTACAGAGCAAGATCTCCCAGAACTTTCTTCAATCTTTTGCAAAATAATTTTTTAACTTTATTTAAATCATAAATAAATATATTAATTCCAACTATATAAATAATTATAATATTCATTTTTTACGTTGTTTAAAAAACATTAATAAATTATAAATAATAATATTTGTTTCAAGAACGTGTTAATTTATACCGTCATGCCTTTATATTTCAATTTATCCGCGATAAAAGTTGTAAATAATTGATCAATATTTTATGAGTTCGCGGTGTATTAGAAGTAATTAAAATTTTCTAGTTTAACGTATGAACTGATATACATAAATGAATAATTAATTACATTTTCACATTTTTGTTGCCATTAATTTTAAATTATATTGAAAGCGAATTTTTTTTTACTAAATATATTTAAGAAAATAATTCAAGAAGTGATACCCTAAAAATCCAGATTTATAATTTCATTGGGAAAGATTTTTCCTTGTACATCCCCTATTTTACTTTAAGGGGGAACACCAGAGTGTGATTGTTAAAAATAATTAAAACTTTCAATTGTTTTTTTTTTTGTTTCTTTGCAAAAATTCAAAGTAAGTCAAGATATAGTCGAGAAGATAAAAAATAGAAATTCATTACCAAACAAATGAAAGTAACAAAAGCATCAAAACGAAGTAAATCCAGTCAAACCAATTTGGACTCAATAAGCGTATACATTTATTTCAATCCAGTTTGGATCTGATTTGGACTCTTCATGTATACGTGATCATTATCACCTATAGTAGGTACTACCAGAGGTTATATTAGTTTTGTCACTACATTTGTAACACATCGAAATAATCATCGTAGAAAGGTTTCAAGGGTATAGTTGTGTAGAGAATCAAAAGTTATATGGATTTCTGCATGTCCGTCCGTCCATATGCAAGATAACTTTCAATGTGTTACACACTTAATGACAAAATTAATATACTTTCTGGTAGTACATACCTATAGGGCATAAAAATGTGCTGCATATGCAATAGCTGCTCATAAACGGGTTAGAAATGAGTTTGTTGTTTTGAGATATCATCTCCGCCACCAACCACACTCTGGATCCAAGGGATCATATGCTTATAAGACAATATTTATGTTAATTTCCAATATTTTTAAATAATATTTTTGCAGAAATATTGTTCAGTTATGATTATTTGTAAATCCTTCTACAATTTATGATTCCTTAGAAATGTAAAAAAAACTCGACTATATTTTTTTATCCTGGTGTTCTCCCCTAAAACTAATATAAAAGTAATAGTTTTCTTCAAATTTTCTTTAGTTAATAATTAATTATAATTAATATTAGAAGGAAATAATATGTAATTTGAAAACTTCCGATATTATTAAGTTCCAAATCAAATATGTAATTTAATAATACGAGTAAAGAATAATAATTAAAACTTTTCATTGCACAACAAAAAAAAGGACAAATGAAAATTGTTCAGTGTCTAGCGCTTCGATTTAATTAATTGAATTATAAAAACGTAATAAGAAAATAAAGCGTTTCACATTAATTTCAAATCAATTCAAAATTTATGAAAAAAAAACTGGTTTTTCGCTTTTTTTGTATTGATTTCTATAAAATAGTATATAAAATATTGATCGCGTTTGGAAAACATAAATTCCCACGGTGATTAATCTCCCCGTCTGTTGTTCGCGCCTAGATTATACAAATTTCTTTCTTTTTACATATCTACAATGTTAGAGGTATGTAAAAAAAAAAAAAAAAAAGAAAAAAACACACATTCGTTGTAGTATTATAATTTAAAGATTTCTCATCTCTCAATAAAATCAATGCAATTTTCTGTTTTGAATAAAACCTGAATTGAGATGTTGGCGAGATGATGGCGCCATTATGTCTCACCAAAAAAAAAAAATATTGGAATATTGAATTTAATTTCCTGATTTGATATTTAACTTTTTTTTTTTTTTTTTTGGTTATTATTTAAAGCCATATAAATCTTGAATAAAAATTGTATAAAAAATTTTAGTGAATCTCCATCATATTCATTATCGAAACGATGAAATCAATAATAATGTAGCATTAAATTGAAACAAAATAATAATACTCGTTCATATACTATTATATTACTTAGCCATAGTACTCGCAGTGCTATAATGGGATCCGAATTAACTTTATTATTAACGAATGAATCAGAAACTGAGCAATGTACAAAGAAAAGAAAAAAATAAATATTGTAGACTTTGTGAATAAATTAATAAACTATAAGCAACATTGAAGTGTTTAAGAAGCATTATATTACATTATAAAGCTGAAATAGCCAGTAACACGTTTTGGCAGCCTTCAATTCATATATTTAGAGCCTGAAAAACAATACAAGTTGAGAACAATATTTTCTTTCACCAGGCATAGCTCCTTCAGATTACCATTTTTATTCCGGTCCACGCATAATTACTTCTTTCTGAGCAGCACTTTCATTCTTATGGAAATAACAAAAAATGGGTCCATAATTAAATTCCTTCAAAGACCTGGATTTCTTGAAACAGAGAATCAAATCTACATATGCATTTCCATTACCAAATTTACAATATGTAATTTAATATGTATATAAATGTATTTCTATTATCTGGTTCACTGGACTGTTGTGAGGATTGGTCCCAAGCATTGACAAAATTTGCTTTGCACAAATTTAATTCCTTTCCTTAAAATTCACTGAGTGATTAGTAGAAAGATTTCTAAATTTGATGCCGCTAGTATTTGGTGCCCTATGAAATTGCCCTATTTGCCTACGATGTAAAATGCCGTTGGTAATAGCGCTTTTAATGCCAAAATATAAGTAAATATTATTTGGGTATTTAACAACAAACAAATCCACCCATCAACTGTATTTCCCCAAAATTATTTTGAAATTTTTGTTTATAAATTAGTTTACAAACGTTTTTCCTACTTTATATCAACTTCAGTGTCATTAAAACATTCATCATTTAGAAATGAATTTAATTGATGTCATATAATATGTCTAAAGGAAAATCACCTAAAACAAATATATATTTATCTTGAAAAAAATAAATAAATAACATTTGCAGAAATCTTTGGAAATTCCATATCACCTTAATTATTCTGTTCTCCTTAAGAATATATCATGCAAAACTGCAAATCCTTACAGATGTGGGGAAAAACCACGATATATTGTACAAGAAAAATAAGGATCGTTGGAAAATTAAAAGAAAAAAGGTATAAACAAAAATTTCTAATTAAAAAAAATTAGCATTTGCAGAAGTCCGATGTGTAATACAGGTAAAAAGGTAATGGGCACCTTTAATTGTTTTATGAGTTCTTGTTTTATGTACAAACAATAAATTGAGTATTGATTTCATGAGCAAGAAATTTCCATCTCATATGCAGGATTGGGATTTCCCACAATATAAATAACATTTGTATTTTTGACTTCTTTTGAAAAAAAAAGAAGAGAAAACCGTTAACCATCTTTATTGTTTATTTATTTTAGTTAAAGATCTAAGAAATTACAGGATCTATAATGCGTAGATCATTAGACATCTCGTTATTAGTATTTGTAAGAAAAAACATGCATTACAAACACTAATGACGAGATATATTTCTTTGCAGATCTACAATGATGCCACAAAGAGACTACAATAGTTGGACAATGTATTTATTGTATCCTTTTTGGTACAAGACAGAATTATGATTGTATTTGATATTTTCAACTAAATAAGAAAACATACTAAGCGGTGTGTATATGTGACATTAGATGCACATTAGATGTGTGAACTTTCAAAAAGGTGTCACGAAAAATTTCTTCTAGAATAGAGATTTATGTTTGTTTTTAGAGTATGCCGCATTAAGGAACAAACCAAGTTTGTAATACATACTAAATTATGTATTAATTTTGAGTATTTTATGGAATAAAGATATAAAATCCGTTCGAATTATATATTAAACGTGCTCATATGATTCCATCTCATCAAAATGTAGAAAACAATAATCAATTTGTATTCATTATTTTCATTTACATGGACAAATATACATTTATAATATCATTTTAGTAAGATTTATTAAATATAATGTACATTATTTAGATATATCAATTATATATTGAAAAACGATCGATCGCGAATGAATCGAATCAGCAATCATGTCACTTATTTTACGGTATGTGATGTACAGAATGCATCCAATTTTATTGTAATCATTTTGCAATACAGCAAATTCTCGATATAAACGAAGTTTTTATAAAATTGATGCATTCCAAGCCTTCTTATACCTTCAATGAAAGTTTTGTCCTTATTTTTTTAAATATTATAGGCGACTTTTCTTTTATAAACTCATTTTTGAAAGAAATTGATTCGGTTTGGGTCTCTTATAACCAGAATTTGGTGTAATAACTTCGATTTTTAACAGTTTTTATAGCAAAAGAACCTTATCTTACCGATCTTTCGGTATTAAATTCACATTTTCGTACTACTCTGAAACACCTTGTCAAATATTTTGATTTAAGTAATAACTGTTTATATATTACGCGACCGAAAAAATTATTGTCATTGAAACAGATGCACACACCTTAAATTACAGATTGGAAAGAAATCATATACCAAATAAAATCGATCGATACGTAATTATATTAACAAAATATACGAGCTAGTTTGATCGTGTCTTTGATTTCATATAAATGTTTATACCACTGTAAGAGCATATACTAAGGGTATGTGAAAGACCAAATAGAATGAATAAATCCCCAATGAAAATGGACCTGCCATTTTCTATGTTACTATATTTGTTATGCAGAGAAAATATATCAGGCCCGTATATCGGACCCAAGAAAATTTTGAAGAGAATGCTTCGATATGTTTGGAAATTCATAAAATATATGAAACGAGCCACTTTGTACCTACCCTGATATTCAGTTCTTGTTAAGAGGCTGCAATATATAATCATCGACCACAAAGCTGTCGTTTCTTTTTAGTTTTTCAAATTAACGGCCTTTCATTCGCACAGTACCTACCGGCTGTGACTTTCTATGATTCTAGATATATTTTTCCTCTTACGACAGCTTTCTAATTCCGACCTTCCTAATTTTTATGAAGATCAGTTTAGTTACAAGCCTAAAAATCTCAATACTAGTTGCAGCAACTAATGTTCAATTTTTTAGATCCATGCCCAACGGTTATTTAAAATTTGTTTATGTTTTTAAATTTTGTGATCATTGATCTTTAAAAAAAAAGAAGTATAATATCGTCATTAAAAAAGCTCACACATGCGTGTAAACAAGAGATGCACTGCAGTATAGCATTTTTATTTGATGCATACTAATTACAACACTTCTATCGAATACTATAAATAAATTCACCACTACGATTGCAGAATAAGATTGTTAATTCAAAAAACTAACTGACCGATTTGAATAAAATTTTGAGAAAAGATTTGAACTATCAAAGCCCAGGAGTGGAATCGTGTAATTCGATTGAGGCTAAATCGTATCGAAAAATCGTTGCCATTCCTATGCTTTTTCGATACGTTCAAATCCAGTTACACGATTCCACTACAAATTAACACCAAATTAAATCATAAAAAGTTGAAATAATTTAGAATTTTTTAGGTAAGATTTGTTTCCTATAACAGATCGATCCACTTCTACCATAGGTTATACAAAAATTGGGCTATAATCCGATTTTAATTTTCTCTATGTTTTTATATGTTTTTTTGTTTTAATATAATTTTTTGAAAAATGAATGAAAAAACAGAAAAAAACATTTTATAAGACGCAAAAACTCTCTTCTATTCGCACAAACATGAACGGTAGAGCGCTGTGAGCGGCGGTTATATGTAGATCTACAATTTTTTAAAAATTTTATTTTTGTATAAAATAGACTATAGATAGAATATCTACAGAATACATTCATATTTATTGTATATGTATGTATCCATGTATATATATATATATATATATGGTGACGAAATTGAGCGGGCAAATTTAAAAATGCACGCGAAGAAATAAAAAGTGGGTGCCAAAACCGCGTCGTCCGCTTTTGATCCAATTCCTAAAAGCTGGCTGCAGCGAAAATATAGTGTTTATTGTTTTTTTTTTGTTTTCAGCGACACCAACCCAACGTTTTTTTTATTTTTTTTCAATAAAATTTTTCATTTTTTCTCAATTTTTTCTCAGTTTATCGGCGACTGTCAACGCGAATTGAGTTTGATTTTTTTTTCTTTTTAGTCACTTAAGTATTTAATTAGGTATGTGAAATACGTTTTTTCTTATTTTTTTCTTTTTTATAAATGTAAAAAAAAAAACTTTAATTGAAAATTACATGTGTGCTTTTTTTTATAATGAAATTAAAAGACAATGCAATTAAAATTTCAAATACATTAAAAAAAAAAAAACAAAATTGTGCATTTTTCCTTAAAAATTTTCTATGAAATTATAGATTTTTAAGATCGAATTTTTTTATAATATTAGAAATACAATATTCTTTTGTTTTTTTTTCTTTTGCGCTACAAAGAAATTAAAAATATTTCGATTTTTGATTACATAAAATTGACGATCATACAAATTTGTTTGTAGTTTTTGCTAATAATTTTATTGAAAAAAAGAAAATAAAATAAAATAGAAATATTAAAAAAAAAAAAAATTATTTAAATAAATAAAAAAAATATTAAATAAAATATTCCGAGTGCAATAATCCGTGACAAAATGATAATATTATAAATTTAAATTAATTAATCGCGATAATATTCACATTAAAAAAAAAAAATTTTTTTTTTTATTATTTTTTTTTTTCGGTTACTAAAAATGAAAATATAAATAGATATTAAATAAGAGAGAAAACGAACAGGTTCAATAATTTCAACCTGTAGTGTTTTATTGTAAACAATAATCTATTTCTGATCTATTTCCTTTAATATTATTAATATTCCGAAAATATAAAATATAATATTTAATAAGAATAGTGTTTTTATATAATCTATAAATGAGTGTGTGTGTGTGTTACTAATGGAAAAGTTATTACTTAATACAAAAAAAAATTAAAAATGGTAAAAAAAATTTTTGTAGTTTTTTAAATGATTAATATTGGAGTATATATTGCGTGAATTAGTTGTTATTACAAATTTTTATATAGTCATAATTTCTCATTATTTAAAACGGGAAAGTACTGTCCATCTATCGGTGAATTACTCAAAGTTTATATTATAGAAAGAAAATTTTTTGGTTTTGATCTTAGGTAATTAAACTAAATTTATTGATCAAAGTAAAGCTCTTCAAAAAATGTTAATAGTTCTAAATTATCAAAAAAAGATCTAAGAACTTTGTTGATCGGAATCAGATCCCTTAAATCGGTTATAACGGCTTAAATAGCCGCCAAAGTCGCAATCAATCAATTAGAAGCCCCAGAGCCATTACTACTAGTACTATTAGCAATATTTAAAAATTCCATTTTATTAAAACCAAGAAAAAAAGGTAATAACAAAAACCAAAGAAAAAAGAGAGTATAAAAATTGTTTAATCTTTAAGCATGATACGATCTCGGATTCTTTCAAGTCGAACGGTCTAAACCATCGATTCTTCAAGTTTTTTCATTCTCACAACTCCATTTTTCATCAGATTTTTCGCAACCCCAGGTATTCTAAGAATGAAAAAATAAAATCTGTTATTATTTTTAACGGAAAAACGACGTTACAATATTGTTCGCTTGGGAAATAACATATAAACTGAAATTCAAATGGTTGACTTATAATTTTCGCGATTTCCGCGACCACAGCATTTCACTTCACGACACCCCCATTTGGTGTAGCGACCCCATAGTTTAAGAATCGATGGTCTTCAAAACTATTGGAGCTATATTTATGAATTTAGAAAAATATATCTTATCTAAAAAAAAAAAAGAAAATTACATTGAAATATAGATGATAACGATCTGAATTTGACGGTTTGTACCGCTCAGGGTTTGTTACAACTGATTTTCATTGTAATTACAAAAAAAAAAAGGAAAAATAAAAACAAAACAACGAAAAAAGTCGCGTGGTTAATTTTGTAAATACGAATTTCAATAAGTTTTTGATTTAAAATAGTTTAATTCGTTTTTTTTTTTTTTTTGTCGTTTAGAAAGATGTGAACGAAATCATCTTACAAATGTATATTGCGGGTATCGTTCTTTTGGCAAATTTTGTATATATATACATATATACATATATCGAGTCGCGGCCCGTTCCCGCGATTTTATTAGAATACAGCAGAGTAAAACTTTCCGTACAGAATAATATTACTCAAAATACAAATATTTTCAAGATATATTTTTTTGTATGATATTACGCACATACAATTCGAGAAAATTATATTTCTAACTTTAAAGTTGGCTATCCTGTGAAAGCATAATAAATATATATATATATGTATATAAATATAATTTGAATTCAATTCAAACAAACTACGATTCAATAAAATATTTGAAATATTAAAATAAATAAAATATAAAATCTGTACCACAAACTTAAAACTCTAATGAATACGTATACGTACATAAAACTCATATACTCATATTTTTCATACATAAATCTATATATATATATTTATATATACACGCATATATATATATATATATATTTATTCTTAAAAGAAGAACTTTTAGCTACATTTCGTTTATTTATTCAACGACCGATCCCGGGTGTGGACACTGCTTTTTTTTGTTTGAAAGAGGAGCGCTCTCATAAGTGAATTTTTATCGTATTTAAGATTTTAGTTTTTTTTTTCTTAAAAAAAAAAATTATTAATATATAAAAAAAAAAGTGTTAAAAACGAAATCATAATTATTCGTTAAAAGTAATAATTAAAAAAAAAAAATAAAATATAGTGTTTTATATATTTTAGAATTTTTTTTTTTTTTTTTTTTTAATTCTGTATTAATTAATTTATATTTATTTTACAAAATATTATTATACAGAATTTGTTTTTTAAACTAAAAAAAAAAAGTGCGTCTTTAATAAAAATATATAAAATAAAAAAAAAAAGAAAAATTTAATTCAATATAACAATGGCCTTTCGCATTATAAGTTCGTGTACATTAATTACAAATATCTTGCAGTTTATAATTTTAACGGCGATTTTAATTGCGACAGTGAATTGCCGACGACATTTACCATTATTGGATGATGATGGAACGCGACGGAACCGACCAGTTGGTAAGTACCCCACCATCACCCAGAAAATTAATTTTCCAAATTTTTCAAAATTTTTCCGCCAAAACAATTATCAATATATTTAAAACTAGCGGCCCGTCCCGGCTTCGTACGGGTGGACATTTATTTTTTAAACATTAGAAGGGTCTTTTTGTGCATGAAGTTAGACTACAGAGAATATTAGACGTGCGACAGAGACATGAATGTGAGGATCATTGGATACAGAGATGTATGCGGAACAAATCTTTCCTCTTTATAATATTTCTATAGATTACCGTATTTAAATTTTAGTAGGGATCCCTAATTTTTTTCTAGTAATAAATATAGCCTTTTTTACTCAGGAATAATATAGCATTCTAATGGTGAAAGAATTTTTGAAATCGGTCAAGTAGTTTTGGAGTTTATTCGTTGCAAACATTCATACAAAAATACAAACCTTTCCTCTTCATAATATTAGGTTAGATAAAATGCGCATTTATTGTGGAGATTAAAAAATAAATAAATGTGAATTGAATTTTTCTATTAATTTTCACTTTTTCTAATACTTTTTAATGCACAAATTATTAATTTTAATTTACAAATCATAAAATAATTTCCGTTTCAAAAAGAAATTTTTTTAAATTTTAGCGCGTAAAATAATTTCTTGGTCACAGATTATTTAGATAATTTGAATGAATGAAAATTCAATGAAAGATTAGGATTAATATAAATACTACTAATCTACAACAATTTAAAATATGTTTATATAAAATATTGATAAAGATTTTAGAATTTATAAACACTTTTTGGCTAATTGAATTTATAGAAATTCATTGTGAGTGTGTCCCAATTATCGACGGCTTTTAAGTTTAAAAGGAAACTTTAATACTAATTTATTTATTTATTTATTTATTTAATATGAAAATTTTTGATAATTTTTTTCTTATGGAGAAATGAAAACTTGAAGCTATACAGAGTTTATAATAAATTCATTTAAATGGTTTGGAATTATGTTTCCATTACCTATCTCGAAACAAAAAATTTAATTGTTCATATTTATCGACACCCAATATGTCCCAATTATCGATACAACCAAGAAAAAAAGAAAAGAAAATTATATAATCCACTAAAGTTGTTATTAGAAACTTTATTTAAAGGTGTTCTGATAATTATGCTTTTCGCTGGGCTAGCATTTTAGGCTATCACTTACTTCCTGCTTTTAATGGACAATACATTTATAAAGAGTTGTTTTTTGATACCGATTCTTTCCTGGAAAGAATCTAACTTTTTTTTTAGGATTTGTGTAAAAAAAAATACTGAAAATACATGAATTTTTATATAAATTCTAACAAAAAGTTAGAGCCTTTGCAGACAAAAACTATGCAAAAAGATGAAAATTTTTGAGTCGTTTATGTCACGAATACTTAAAGGCATATTAACGTAAATAGGTAAAATGCATTTTCAGCTATTATCAGGTTAACTATTAATAATAGCTATAGAAGAAAATTGGCTTGAAGAAACAGTTTTCTTTAATACTTATTGCTAATTAAAAAAGTATAGCATTAGTTAAATTACTTGTAAACAGATCTATGTACATCATAAACAAACGGTGAAAACCCAATGACAATCCTAATACTCATTTCTTCAGAACAATATCTACTAAATATTGTTGGGAAATTCCTGTCTTTATCGTCAAACCTTTTTTTTTTTTTTTCTTCTTTGGTCAGCGCACGTTTCTTTGCGCCAGCATGTCTACCTGTGGCTGGCTAAGAAAATTTTCTGAATAATTTCTATTTAAAAAAAAAAGAAGCACAAATTTGTATATAAGCTGAACAATAAACATATCAAAATAATATAATACCTTTTTTTTTCTGCGCAAAGGGATTTCGGTTTTAGGTTTTTTTTTTAGTATTTTAGGCTTTATTTAACATCAGATTTATATATTTAACAAATAGTATATTAATTTGTCAAACCTTGGTGTGAAAAAACGTGTAGACTTACAATCATATCTAAACACGAAACCCTATTATCCAAGATAAATTGTATTTAGTTAGGTAAAAGACGATACTAGGTATATATGGAAAATTTAATTATTTTCTTTGACCGACAAACAGATTGTATGAACATTAGTAAAAAAAAGTCACAACTAATTTCCATGGCGGAATTAATATATTATAAGTTTCTCGTGAAAAAGAAACACATATTGTTATCTCCTCTCTGCTGGAAATCGGACATAGTTTAATAAACTATTTTTGTGAGGTCGTTTTCATAAAAAAGAAAAGAAAAGAAAATTTGTACAATAAATCGGGTCGTTTCTTTATGGTGTTTTGCAGAATACTTCCTTTTTGACACGTATTTCTTTTATATTTTAAAAAAAAAAAAAAAAAAATACAAAAAAAGGGATATTGGAAGGGAAATCCGAATTTTTATAATTTTCAAAGAAGCCTGAGAACTTCATATGTTTTGACTTTTACTTTACTGCATTCTTAATTTTTATTACGTCCTCATAAAAGTCATACGAGTACAGTTAAAGGTAAACGAAAACTGTGTTTTTATGAATTTTTCTAGGCTTTAATTTCACAGTAGCTGTTTAAACCCAGTTTGGAACTAAAGTTGAGCTTAAGTTGTAACATGAGTTTAACAATCAAATTTAAGTAGAACTGGAGGCAGTATTCAGTGTTTTATTTTGTATTAATTTTTGATCATAATTGTAATCTGCAAAGTAGATTTGTACTATTTGTAATGAAGCCTGTAAATACTACATGCATTTTTATATCACACAGTCTTGATTTAGAGACTGCAAATCTGATCAAATCAGAATTCAAATTTAGTATTCTGTTTATTGTAGAACCAAAAAGCATAGAACACACTAGCTGTGTAAACTGTGTATTTTCATGTGGGACAGATTTTCAGTCGGTAAAGAAGATATCTCGTCATTAGTATTTGTAAAAAAGGCTCTGAGTGATATAAAAATATATGTATTTACAATTATTTTATTTTTACAAATACTAATGACAAGATATGTAGATTTCTTTGCAATGGTGCCAAAAATGTATATACAATGTTTGTTTCTCTATGGTAGAAAAAAAATGTTTGATTATGATTTTGTCGAGAAATCATTTACAATTTCCAATTTACTTGTCAAAATTATTAAAGTTTAATTTTCGTCTTACTGTGTCTTACACAACAGAAACTTAAGTACACCATAAGCGCGAGAATATAGCTTAACTTAAGTGTATGGTAAAATTAGGTATAGCCGTCGTGTTTGAAATTAATTATGAATGAAAATGGTCTTGAATATTTACTTGGTATATTACTAAAGAGGCTGGGACCATGATTCAAAGACATTAGTAAGATATAATTATTGTTTTTCAACATAGAAAGTTTCTTAAAACAACTAGATTTCACATTCCTCGTGGAAATGCGGTCGAATAGTACATCCTAGAAATACGCTACCCTGAAATATAAAATATGTATTTTTATGACAGGGTTTTAAGCGAAATAAAAAAAAACGATGTTGTCGTTCTATATCATAAAACACATATTTTCTATAATTTATGCCAAAAATAAAAGAAGAAAAAGCAAAAAAAAAAAAAATATTGTTCACATATTGTTCAAATTTTAGTGGATTATTGGTTTTAAGCATTTTTTTTTTTTTCGGCTTCATAGTTGACTTCATCGATATTTTTGTAATCCAAAAATATGTTATACACGTCATTTTAATCTTTATTATTACATTATAATATGAATGTTTTTGAAATGCAAAGGAAAAAAAAAAAATCAGTATTATCAAAAATTACTGACATATTCGATTAGGCCTGGCGTATATTAAACAATTCTCTCGTGAAAATTTGGATTTTTCTTTTTTTTTGGACAAATTCAACCTTAATATACTTTTTTGGTTTCAATTTTAAAAGCTATATATCCTTGATACTTAGGAAAAAAGTGCCTTAACACTAGTCTGCTATTTGAAGGAAGAAAATCATATCTACATTTTCATAGTTTCGGTATTTTGGTAATAAGTATCATATAGAGTTAGATGAGAGATGTGTCCTAAAAATTATGATTTACAAAGAAAGAAGATGCGGGAAGAAGGTGATATAAAGTGTCCTTTAGGCATTTATAAACTAGGTAAAATATATTCAGAGCTAGGTATCCCAGCCTGATTAATTCTTATGTTACCCGACGCTAAATATTCAGGAAAGTTTTAGGAAGGAATCACTCTTTGACCCTTTAAGAAACCATTGCGATTAAATCCATTTTGAAAAAAGTTTAAGGGAATTTATTTTGGCTTCTGAATTTATTATATAAAATATTCTGAAGCCATAAAATGAAAGACTCTCTCTATCTGTGACAGAGAAAAGACTAAGGAATCTGTGAATCCTTTTGTTATTAAAATAAATGTTATTTATCCGACTAAACTCGAGAGAACTTAGAAAATAGAGTTAATCACTTGGCTTCTGAGTGCCTCAAGCTCAACGCTTAGATGGGTTTTAGGGCAGCGATGTAAATATAATATTTGATGTTGTCATTTTTTAAACAGAATTCAAAAACTTTTATAAAGTTTGTATACATCCTGCTATACATTGGTAATACGTAATTTCACTTATTGTTTTTCTTCATTTTACCATTTTTGCTGAATAAAAACTTTTCAATATTGCAATTTAATATCCAAAAAACATATGACAAAAATTTCATATTTATCCGAAACACCTTAAATATATATATATATGCAATTTTTTGGTGGGTTTTATATGAAAGTAACCTTCAATTTGATGGCCATTTTTATGACGCAATGATGTATACTATGCATTTCTTGTAGAAACTAGAAGAGCTCATACTTTACTTATGTGCCTAAACAGTTTTCTTCCTATATAAAAATTGATTTTTTTTCTTAAATATGTAATAATAGTTTTCATATAATATAATATGCTTATTGGATTTAATGTAATTCCATATCATCTCAGTATATATGCTTATTTTTCCTTAGTTTGCGCACGAAACAGGGTCAACGATCTTGATCTACACCGGTGATATATGACAACAGAGTCGGCTGACTTTTGATACTTAATTTTGTCGTTGCTGGTTTCTTTTTTGTCTCTGCGTATTTTTTTTTCTGAATAAAAAAAATTATGCCATTTTCAAAAAAAAAGAAATGAAAAGAAAAGAAAATAGATATATGTACATATAGATATTTCTTTATAATTTACTTATAAAAACGATGACATTATAGGCGGGAGATTGATTGTGTAATGCAATGAATGAACGTCCAAATAGCATGTTTCTAAATATACACACAATCTGAACTCTCACATTCATTGCAACTATACTTTCTTTGATAATATACCTAATATCGTAGACATACTTACACGTTTAAATTAAGATTTAAAATTAATTTTGCATTATTTTTGACAGTTTGCAAAATATCTTTTATTTTAGTGGTTAAAAAATGTTTAAAGCTAAAGCTATGAAAAAAATTATTCTTAATTATATAAACATTTAAATCTTAAAGAATAAATTAAAAATATCACAATTCATTTGCTTATTGAGTAAAAATACAATATGTATAAACTCTACTCCATGTGATGTGAAATCCGCCGCATGCGGCCCATAGTTACAGCGTTTCTATGTCCTTTCTGAAATGTATGTATGAAGCTAGACTATATATAAAGTTTTGTTTTAATTTTATGAATGGCAAGAAGTTTTATCTAATTTAATTAAATTTTTCCTCTTTTTATTTGTGCCCATAATAGATCAGTAATATTATTTTGGGTCCCAAAAAACAATTTCTGTTGATCATGGCTGGACTAGTCTTTCGAATCACGCAGCTCCTGGTTAGATAAGTTCTACATACTATATGTAAAATACAATGTCAATTCATAAATTGGAAAAATGGTTTCTTCTATAGAAATTATTCTATATTAATTTCCTAAGATTTTTTTTTCGAAATAGATCCATTTTTTATCTCCAGCAACAATTCAATGCAAAAAACCCTTTCTTTATTGTCTTTGAAGTAAAGTAAAGGAAAGCTTCCCGCAAATATCGTTTATTTGGCGCGGAGCCTTCCATTTTAAATCGAATAAAAAACATAAGGGGTATTCATGAAAACGCGTAAATCCCTCGTAAATCGTGTAAACTGCATAATTTTCCCACCTCGTAAATGAACTGTCAAAATTCCTATGGAAACTCCAAGACACAAACCTGGGAAATTTCCGCGACAATTTTGGTGCGTAAATAACCTGGTAAACTTACACATATGTTACTTTGGCAATTACTATAGGAGGAAAAGAGAATTTTTTTTTGGAAAACTAAAGAAATACTACTAATTTTTTGTTAAAAATATCGGAGTTAAGTCGAAACTAATCAAATTTAACAATTAAATTGACAAAATTATATTTATGAGACAAGATTTACACAGTTTATACACGAACCCTTTAAGGTGCGTTCATGCAACACTCCTCGGAAAATTATACATTTACGCAATCGGTAAAATTCCCACGTTTCATGAATATCCTTAATGTTCTTTACACTTTAACCAAATATCATACATTTTAAAGTTTATCATAAAACCTTTCAAATGCATGTAATATCGGTTCATTCATATTGTAATACGTTAAAGTAGTAAAAACTTTTTCACAAACCTAATAATATGTATTAATAACTAGGATAGGTACTCGACAAATATGATTAGTATACTTTGTCTTCATTTATCTTCATAAATATAATTTATGATTTGTTACCAGAACAAACTAATATTATGAAAGATCAAAACATTTTGACTGGTAAAGTTCTACAAGTCGAGATCTTCTATATACACATTTTATGACATTGATTGCTTATTGACACACATGACATTTTGTTTACAGAAGATTATTATTATTCGTCGTTATAGTTTTTTTTTTTTTTTCTTTTAAATCAATAATAAAAAAAAAAAACCTTTGACAATTTTTATATACCTTTTGTACACACACATACGATTAAAATATTTTATGATTTTCTGTAATATCAGGGAAAGTGTTAAAACGGTCAAACGCGTTATCGAATATATCAAAATTGTATTAAGTATCAAATATTGATTCTTTTTGTTTCTTTAAAAAAAAAGCAAATATGCAAACAACAACAAAATACATCATTTATATAAATAATTTTTTTATGTTGAAGAAGAAAAAAAAAAAAAAGAAATGTAAAACAAAAATGAGCGCCGCTTTAAAAATTCCTCCTTTATATATAACACGAGTTTAAAATACATATATTGATGGCGTCTAGACGTGCATTATTTTTTATTTTTATCGAATTTTTATTAAGAAAATAATATCTATATTGGAAAATATGATAAGAATTTATTAACAGTCGATTTTCTTAAAGCTAAAATTTCTCATTTATTTTCACTTTCTATAATAGACATATGCACGTTTACCATATGTGCGAACCCAAAACCAGTTCGATCTTTGATGTGATTTGGTCCACACCATCGGTCTGGTATTTATGCGTAGACTAAAATGGTTCAATTCGGATCGGTTCGATATTTGCATTAAGATACTGATAGATAGTTCTTATATAGGGCGACTTTTTAAGGGTGATGAACTTTAAATTTCAAAAAAATACCACAAAAAGTTTATTAAAAATCTGTTTTTATTCGAAAGATCAATACATGGCATTAACATTTAAAAATGACTTTGGGCATATGGCTACCGCGACTGTTCTTGACCAAGCATATTCTGTCAGTCCTTTCTTTTTTGAGGAATGTCGGTCGTATGTCGTGAATAACAAGTACAAGGTTACAAGGTTAAAACGAGCTGTAAGAATGTTAGCTCAGATTGACAGTTATCCCTATCCACATGTATGTACTACGTATGAAATCTACCGAATTATCTAAAAATTCGTATCTCAGATAGTCGTATTACACATGTATATTAAAGATTTCAGATTTTTGGGTCTTAAATCTGTCTTTTATGCAAAATGTGCAAAATAAATTGCATATTTACAGGCGGCTGGCAACTATAGCAGGCGTTCAGACCAATGAAATTGTATTGTTTGTGCGTAAGTAACATTTGCGTATATTTTTTTTAAAGGATTAAGGCCCTTTTACTGCTTAATAGCTATTAATGCGTTGTGATTTCGTAATTATTTAGTTTTAATACTTTTAAGAATTTCGTGTGTTGTAATTTAGAATACATTTGCATACTATTCCGTTCAAAAAGTATCCGAACTCTCTCATACTTTATACCTAACAATTTCTCATCTCTTTCTTAAATAAATAACTGATTTAAAATCAATTTCTTATTTTTAATAAAAAATTTCAAATTTAACAAATTAAAATAATTGAAATGCTTAAATTTTTTTAAATTAAAACAGACTAAGGAATTTTGTAGAAAAAATTTCGAATTTATATAAAAATTTTATGGTATTATAAATTATTTAAAAAAAAAAAAAAAAAAACAGAACAATGTTTTAAAGATAGAAATTATCCCATTTCGAAAAAGCACAAACAAAATCGAACAAAAAAAATTAAATATTGACGTAAACTAAAATTCATTAGAGGAGTACTCTATTACATATTCTAATCTCGTGATTTGACATCATTCGAACCATTCATTTTGATTTAATAGAAAAAAAAAGCAGCAAATATTTGTCAAGGTAAAAAAAAAAAAAATACAAAAAAGTTATCCTCACTTCACTCGCCACAAACAAATGAGATGTTCATGCAAAATTCGAGGTGATGATGATTGTGTGACATGTTTTTGGTATAATGCAAAAGCTCAATCGTTCAGGCAGTGTTACCAATGCAAAAACCAATGGAAAATCAACATTGGTCGCAAAAAATCTGTATTACTATCATGCGCGCTTCCAGCTTTTCAAAAGAAAATTTTCAGTTTCGGAACGTTTTTGTTTTGCCCTACAGAAATTATATAGTTTAGTTTTTTACCATTTTAAGTACATACTAAAAACAGAATTTTCTGAAAGTTCTCGTTTTAAGAATTCAGGAAATTTTTGTCCATATAAAAGTAAAAAGACGCTGCAACTTTTGCATCGGGGTTTTTTTGGTTGCAGTTGCAAAAGTTGCGAAAGTTGCTTACACATGTAATTAAAAGTGGCGAACAACCTAAATTTTTTAGGTTGCTGTAGCCTAAAATCATGCGTACTTGAAAGAAAGTTGCAGAGGTGTTCGCACATAGCATGCAGCTTTTATTGCTTGCAACTTCTTCGCAGTTTTTCGTGTATGTTTTTAAAATTTGATGTCTTGATTTAATTCGACGTCTTGATTTAATTTTAACATGCAATTATTGCAATAAATTATGTTTTTTGGTGAAGAAGAATAATATGTTGCCTGTTTCGGACTTATTTCAACGAGAAGAAGAGTAAGACGACAGCGTTTTCTTTTACTTTTCGCAAAAGAAAAACAGCGCAGCACATCTATTATTTGCATACAATCTAAATTCAGATAACCGAGATTTTACTGTATTTTTTTTTTTTTTTTATTAAAGTCGCTATAGAAAATAAGAAATTATTTTTACAAAATTATTGTCGTCGTACTCTAAAAATGTCCGCCTCCATTATTGCATTTCATTTCAATTACGAATCAATTTTAACCTGGGAGGATGTTTTTTTTTTTTTTTTATTATTATTATTAAGAAAGTTCGGGGAGGGGTTGAAAAAAAAATACCCCAAAACAACACCTATTTGAATTATAAATCAAAGTAAAAATTCAGTCAAATAAAACAACAAACAAATTAAATGAAAATTAATCTAAAGTAAAAATAACATTTTATAATATTTTTTTTTTGCTTGTAAATAACAAAAACGTTAAAAAGAACGCGAATAAAAACTTGCGCCTCGCGAAAATGAAGATATAACTCCGTAAGAGTATTTTGATCAAAGGTGAAATTATATTTTCTTTGGTTTTTCTTCAGAAAAAAAAAAACAACAACGCATACATATTTCTTTTCTTTTTTTTTTTTTTTTTTATCTTTTTGGACGGTATTTTTTCGGTTTTAATTTATCACCCTGAAGATTTTTTACAAACAGAATCATTTTTATGAGCATTTTTATTCTATTTTATATTAAAAAATTTATTTTAAAAATTTTCATACGTACTTTGTATTTTTTAAAAAAGAAAAGAAAAAAAGAAGAAGAATTTTAAATATCTTTTCTTTTTTTAATTTTCTTATTTTTTCCTTTCTTCGACTTACTTTACTAAAATAAAAAAAAAAGTAAAAGGAAATTGTAATTACAATAAAAATGCATGTTTTAATGTCCTCGGAATCCAAATTGACCATTTTTGTATTGATGGCTGTGCTTCTGTGTCCTGTTTTGTAAAATTTTTGTATGCCTATAACCCCGGAACCAAAATCTCCTACTACATGCCGTGAAGTAACAATATTTTACTAACTCATTTATTTCTTTTACTTCAAAATTGACTTAAGTCCGACTTGAAACTAAATCCTGGCCTTTTTTAACGATTTTTTTTTTTTTAGCATTGCTTAATGCAAGCAACAGTCATTGTATAGGAGGGCTTTCAAATGTCTTTTTCAAACCAAAATCAAACACTTTAGCGTTATCATTAGCTGACCTCAGCATTCGGGAAACCGATTTGTTTCTACCGTAATCAGTTTTATGGTAACTAATTTTGAATATGTCCACGGATCTTAAGTACCGTATATTAATGTTAAAATGCATTTTGTCCAGCATAAAGCGGAAGTCAATAGCACCATTAATGGTTTGGCTAACGAAAACCACATCCGCTACTAGGCGTCGCCTTTCTAAGGACTTTAAACCTATCAATTTTAATCTATCAAGGTATGGTGGTAGTCGAAAGGGGTCATTCCACGGAAGGTTACGTAATACAAATCGTACGAACCTACGTTGAACAGACTCCAATCGGTTTATTTGGGCTTTTTGGTACCTGACTGGCATATTCAACTATTTTTGGGTCGAAAATAGTAAGTGGAGTTTTCTTTAAATATAATTGGTTAAGTTTTAGTGGTTTTTTCTTTGCAAATTCAATAATAATCTTCTGTGTTTTTTATGTAAAATTAAATTCGACATATTTCTTGTTTGTATTTTTTCGCACAGATTACGAGAAATAATAATACTTTCAAAATATAAAATTTTCTTTTTGGGGTTAATTGCGCTTACGTTGTTTTCCATCGTTGTTTTTCATGGTGTCATCGCCAATCAATTTGATTTCACTTTTCTTTCTTTTTTTAAATCAATTTTGCAATTCTGTGTGTGAATATTTTATTCAAATTTTATTTTTATTTTTATTATGTACCCAAAAATTGCAAGTAACGCTGGCGTAAAAATTTTTAGAACAAAATTATAAAAGGAAACGATGAGGTATGTCGAAAATATTGCAATTAAAAATGCATTTTTGTTTTGTTACATTTTTCATGAGTATTATAAATACAGTATGAAAACCGTATGTTGTTTACATATGACATTAATTCGCTGAATTTCTGTATGTCTTCTGCGATTTATTCATGCAATATTTTTTATACGAAACTAGGATTTTATTTGATGGATAAATATTTAATCTAAACAAGGTTTAAGCCAGGATTAGTATTACAAAGTAGACTACCTAAATAGAGGTCTCAATTTTTGGTCACATCCGAAGTCTGCAAAGCATGTCACTTCATTTATAGTATTTGTATAGTATTTCAAATACTATTATTGCTGCAATCGTCCCAAAAATTTATACACAAAAAGTTACATGTGGTAATATATAGACACAAATGTTCGTGATCACTCTGTACAAGGGAGAACTATCATTGTATTTGATATTTTCAAGCAAACAACAAAGTGCTAAGCTGTATACATGACATTAGATGCATATTAGATACATATATGAGCTTTAGAAGAGTGGTTATGAAAATTTGTTCTAGAATAGAGATCTATGTATGTATTCCGTAATCCTTTTGTTTAAGATAGTTTTTAAAGACATTTTTTTCTGTAGATTTTTAAAATGCATTCAAAGTAAAATTTCCCGGAAAATTCGAATATGGTATTTTGAAAATTTAGTTCTTAAAATGAAAATTTATAAAATTGAATCTTCTTAATCCAGAAGTTGTTTCTGAACAAAAAAAAAACATAATCAAAAATAGCGAATAGTTTCATTGAGACCGCTAAAAAAAACCCACGATTTCGAATTTTGTTTTTTTTTTTTCGTTACTTATTTAACTGAAATTTTATTTATTATAATATTTATATTTTTTTGTCGCCTTATAAATTGTATTATTTTCTTGATTTTGACGTATTTTTTTTTGTTTTTTTGTTTTTTCGAATTTTGTAAATATTTTGTATTTTTTTCTGTACGGTATATAAAAAAAAAAAAAAACAGAACCAATAACGTCACTGATTTTTGTGTCTACAAATTCTTTTTTTTTTCGCGAAAGTGCGAATAATTTGTTTTACAAATGTGTGGACATACGGGAAGTATATAGAGATGAGAACATATTGGCTCTGGGTAGGAAAAAAAGTCAGAAAATCGCGCAAACACTCGATTTTTTGTAAGTGTAAGTAAAAAAAAAAAAAACGAACGAAAAAAAATTCTTAATGACATTCAGAGCCAGAATGTCTAGCGAAAAATCAGAAAAACAAATCAACGAATTTAAAAGTGATATTATATACGAATTGCGTTTATTTCCTTAGATTTAATTTAATATTAAAGAAAAAAATTAGAAATTATTGTGTCTACCTTTAAAGATAAAACATAGTTTGTGCTGCCAGAACATACTTTTGCTTGAATGATTTTGTATTGTATAATTTTCAATTCATTTTTTCTCTAAAAATTTATTCATCTGTCTGTCTGTCGATCAAAAATTGAAAAAAGAATTTCTAAATGGATCCTTTCCTTGTATTTTTCTTTTTTTTTTTTTAATTTAATTTTTTCTATTTTTCTATCGTGTTAGCAAAATTATATTTTCTTTTCAAAAATTCTTGTCTTATTTTCTAATTTAGCATACACATCTGTTCACCATAAGAAAATGTTTAATTTTAGTATTTTACCATCATCATCGATATAGTAAGATTTTCTGAATAGAGAATACCGCGCAAATGCGTTAGGCGAAAATAATAATTGTTTTTAATTGCATCGCGCGTCGCATTCATTTCCAAAATTACACACAAGCCTAAAATATATATTTATTTATAATAGATTAAATACGGTGCACACATATTTTCCCAGTTGGAAAATTTGTTTGCAAGCGATGAGTTTTGCATCCCATTACTTTGTTGCCAGAAAACTTATTAACTTCAAATCGTATGGTATAGTAATGCATAAAGTAATAACCCATTTGATGAACACTTGTTTAACTCTTCTTATCGAATGAGTCACTCCATTAATATTTAAAGGCGAACTATGAATATCTATCTATAAATTCACCAAAGCTTGGGAATAAAAAAATCTACCAATTAGAGCAAAGCAAGAACAATTTCGTCAAGAAAACAACGTGGAAACTACTTCATCACTCTTAAAATTTCCAAATCACTTTTATCTTTTCTGGTGTTTGTATATTTAGACATACATATATGAATTTCAGCATAAATCTGTGAGCGGTAGTGTATAAGATTCGGTATTATATAGAATAATGCTTAAGGATTTTGTATAATGTCTAAAATTATAAGGCTGATAGATCGAAGAAATTGGGATACTTTATAATTTTATTCATACTTCGTTTAAGCTGAGTAGTAAGGTATATAGTAATGCATGAAAAGGTAATGCGAAAAGAAAGTTGTATACCTTACTTTTCGCAATTACATCATCGATAAGTACGCAATTCCCAATGGGGGTTACATTCTATCTACGTGTCACAGTCACAGAACTTCTGAAATCGTGTTACTAAACTAATTTCAAATGACTGAAAAGTTCTTAATAAAACTTTCTTTCTATATACCCTTAATTAAAGAACTAAAACGAATAATAGAAAATGTATTATGATTAAAATTAAATTGTAATATAATATGTTAATGACGGGGGAGGAGCTAAATTCTAAGTTTTGATGTACATAATGTACATATTTTCGATTTAAGTATATATTTAGTATAGGTCAAGAAAATTTCCTAAACAGCCTTTATCACTTCAATTCATATTTTAATCAATTTTAATGATATATAAAATATATGCTAAATGCTAATACATAGTTATTTATGAATGTGTCGTCTCGTTAAACTCTTGCTATTCTTGTTCTTTGCATACAATATCATATTTTTGTAGAACTTCTTCTGATTTTAATTAAAAGATATTTAGTTAGTTTGCGTCATTGTTTAAATTAATTTCACCCCCACCAAGTTCATTATGTTATAAATTTATATTTTTATGTGAGTAACGTTTGTTATATTTATTTTTTTTTTTTTTTTTTTTAGAAATCAATAAATTAATTTTTGTCTGAATATTTTGAATTTCTCAAATAAATGAGTTTAGTCATCACTCGAAACGATATCAAATGTGTGTATAGGAAAAGTTTTAAACATAATTTTGTAGCGGTTTTTGTATATTGGAACCGAAATACTTTCTTTAACTAGACTTGATTAATACTAATGATAATAATTAATTTGTATGATCGCTAATTCCTCTAAACTGAACTGTTATAATGGCAACTCAGGTACTACTTACGGAATCATTTTTATTTTAAATTTTCATGTCCTGAAAGAAAACTTTTTAAAGTCCGAATTTTCAATCTTTTTGAGGTTAGAAACAGTTTTTTTGCCAAATATTTCGTATGTGTCCGGAAAAGGATTTTTAAAATTTCTCTTTTTTTAAAAAAAAAAAAAAGAAAAAAAGAAGGTTATTGGACTATTTTGAAAATTTCCAACATGTCCGAAATTTTGTATGAATTTTTCTAAATTTTTATTTTTATGAAAATTCGAAGATACAGTTTTTCGACTTTTTTTTTGTATTAAATATAATAAATTATTGGAAAATATTTTCCCGAATGCAAAATACACCTTCAATATTTCGGTGTTTTATTTATTTTTACGGTTTATTTTCGATACTTTTAAATTAATAATAAATATTTTAGGAATTTTTCTTGTTCTTCTTCTTCAAGAAAAAACTGTATTTTTACTTTCTCTATGCTTCGTTCCAAAGACAGTTACAATTTTATTTCTATGCTAAAAAATTTAAAACAGTCAAATTTATTTTTTTTCCCCAAATTTTAAATTCATCTAAGCAAGTCTCGACAGCTTGTAGCTCATCTGATGTTTTCTTGCGGTTCTGAAAGTACTTTTTATTTACAAACTCTGCTACGACTAGCAAAGAGTTTTCAAATAAAAAAAGAATGTGCAGAAATTATTCACGATTTGTCTTAAGCCTTTGAAGCAACACTGTCCCTCATCTCCAAATGGAAATAATTGAATCACACTCCAATGCTTCGACGAATGTATGCTTTTGTTTAAATAATAATGTCAACCCGACGAGCCATTTTCCCGAATTTATGAACAGAATTTGCGATGTGTTTCGATACAAATTTATTGTTTCCCAACCCAGAAATTTCGGCTTTGAAATTTGAAAAATTTGATTTGAAAGCGACTAGGCTTTTTTTTGTTACGCTAATATCTTCTTGTTCAGCTTAGAAGGCATTGCATCTAGGTGCTTCTGAGTTATTCTTTCTTCTGGCGGTTGAGACGAACAAAGTTTATAGAACCACACAGGTAATGTTCCCAGACTCACGTCGAGCATTTCGAAAGTTTTGTCATCTGTTTTCGCACATTTCAAATGGAACCATTTTGATCAACATTGAATTCATAATTAAATAACTATTGTAAATAATAAAAACGAAAGATTTTGTAAAGCTATAGGTATAGAAAATGTTGCTATATACATATATACATATTTTAAATGTTTTTGTACATTCAATGAAATTTTTTTTTTCTGTGATATTGTTTTATACATTTTCGAAGAATGTAATTAGATTTCGGGGCGTGAAAGACTGGAATAAAATTCACACGTTGTAAATTTTTGTCATAAAATCATTTCATGCCGAGTTATTTTTATAGTTCTTGTAAAAGTAAAGTAAACATTATTATGTCGTTTTTTTTTCTTTTGTATGCATACGAAGTACTATAACTAACTATTATGTATATTTAATTTTTATAGGTATACTTTACATTACTACTTTAAATTATATCCAATTTTTTTTATTTTTATTTTTAAGTAAAGAAATGCCATGTTGTTTTATTTTTTTTATTTTATTTTTCAACTTTTATTTTTGCACATATATATTTTTACTTTTATGCCATTTATTTGCGGCCAATTTCAATAATATGCGTTTTTATGTGCCGGAATGACGTACGTACCGAGCATTGATTTGGCCTTTCTTACTCCTGTGCTAAAACCGACATATTCTCTAGTATTTTTACACGTTGCTTGTTCAATTCGCAATGAAACGCGAATACAAATATGTATGTGCTATAAAACTGTATTACATTTGTATTATTATTTTTTTTTTTTTTTTATAATAGTATTCCATATACTTCTATATGCAGAAAATCTGTTTCTCAAAAGTACATTATAAGTGCATTGACATTCGACTCATGTACAAGTTGTATGTGAATTTTATAGAATATAGATGAATATGAAGTGAACAGAAAAAAAACGAGAACAACAGCAAAATTTCAGCAAAAAATTAACAAACGTATAGAACCGAAGATAAAAGTCTTATAAAAAAGGCGCGAGTGCAAATGAATTCAAATTGTATTGCAATTTTACATTCCTTAAAAATCTGATATACCGTCAATCAGAGATAGTTTTCACCAGTATAAATAAGTTACCTTTTCCTGAAAAATTTTTATTTAGTTTAAAGTTAAGATTTAATTTTTAGAGCGTTCCTGTACTGCGACCTTAAGATCTATTGTACCCCCTTTTACTTTGGTACAATAGTTAGGTTAACTTCCTATTCTACAACACCTCCTCCAGGCCTATTTCTCTTAGGAATTTTAGTATCCGGAGTGGATTGAGAGATTGTATCTCGCTTGGAGAGAAGCAATATGCCCCGAGATGTTTTCTTCTCCTACGGAGTAATGCCTCACAGTGGGAAAGAATATGCATTGGGGTTTCGTCGTCCCATTCGCAGAATCTGCAGGTGCTATCTCTTTCAAGTCCTAGTTTTTTGAGGTGTGCTTTGAGTCTGCAGTGTCCTGTAAGGATTCCTGTCAGAACTCTTATATTCTTCCTATTAGTGCTAATAAAGGCTTTGAATCTCTGGGGGTTGAATTCCCCAAGGAGATCCTTGGCCTGCCTTAGTCCTGGTTGAATTTCCCAGTATCTGGTTCTTTCTGACGCCTCTTCTTTCATTAAAATTTCTCGGATTATATGTGGTCCGATTCCACAGAAGGGTGCTGGACCTATGAAGGGTGTTCCCGCCCCTTTAAAGTTACTCGAGTTTGTTTAATCAATGTCTAATCATCAGTTCTCACAACAAAAAATGCAATTGCTAGAATCAAGCAAAAGCTTTATAATTTTTCTGTATGCGTCCTGACAATGGCGTTATGAATCTAGTTTCAATAGCTTAGCTTAAAATACATTAGTTATAACAAGAAACTATTGATTATGAATACTTTTCCATATATTTACTAGAATATTCCACTAAAACTTGATTTATATTAATACTGTTACCAACTACAATTAAAATTCTAGTCAATTTTGGTTTAGGGAGTAGACAAATTATCTTTTTAACTGCTATGCTACTAAAAATGCATATGGATTTCAAACTGACTATATATTTTGTTATGCGAAAACCTTATAGAGATTTCAAAGTATCCCTAATTTACTGTATTATACATGCATTTCCATATCTCTATATATTTTATTCATAAATTCACAAATATATCTGATCTCATGGGGATCGGTAACTCCGTATATATATAGTTCTACGTTTTGCGCGTTCCTTTGAAATTTAATTCTCTTGAATATGCGCATTCGTACGCATTTTCAGGTTTATTGATTTCGGTTTGGATCTTTTATATATGTAATATATTTATATATATATATATTTATATGTATGTTTGGTGCGGGATCTTATGAGGCTGTAATTTCAACGAGATGCAACGACATATATTTCATACTGTTGTAGTTATATGGATGGATCCGGTCGTGATATTTTTAGTTTAGTGGTTTCTGACTTCACAGTACAATTTTCTGTTACATTATAAAAATTAGTAGGTACTTACTTTATAATTTGTTTGAATGTGAACAATTTTATAATGGAATTAAAATTTATGGTTATGGTTGATTAAAAATTTCAATTTTTTATTATTATTAATTTAATGGGGGCCACGCCCTTTATCCTTTTTATGGTAATTTATGAAAAAATTTATATTTTTAAAAATATTCGGAACAGTTATTTTTTTTCAAAAATTTTAATTTTCCAAGAATGGGTCAGATATCGACGATATCAAACTCTTTATCTTTCTCTCTCTGCACAAAGTACGAATTCAGGATAATTTCTTACGGAGGCAAACACACGCTGGTACTATATTGAAAGACATAGTTTATCAAGTAGGTTATCGTCTCAGCTGAAGAAGTTTAAAATTATAATCGATTGGGATAGGATTAAATTACGTACACTAATTGCGCGACTTTCAGGTCACTGTTTATTAAGGACAGATTAAGCTTGATAGATGATCTTTGCCGGTACTGGGAGGATATAGAAGGAGCTAAGGATATAATATATATCATTTGCAAATGCCTAGCCATTTCTCGTAAACGTAAAAATATTATAGGATTATCTAGAGATGCTTTAGGGGATCGACTTATGGCAACTAATCAAAATTTGCGTGAATATTAAATATTTCTAAGAGGAACAAGATAGTACATTACAGGAATAATTGCCAACGATTATTGATCTCTTGTAGGGTCTATCTAGTATCTGATGCTACATCCAACTTAATTTAATACAATTTCCCAAAATTTTAATTTCATGAAAAGTTTAGGGTATCTTTTTGTATGTTCCAAACTAGTGTTGCATTGAATAATTGTATTGTATTTCTTGGTTATTTTTTTATTTTTTTATTTTTTTGAAATTCCCTGTTTTATATTTCAATGTAGAAAAATAAGATTTACCTCGTAAACCTGAGACATTGAGCAAGACGCAAAAAACAACAACACAGAAAACAGATTATATTGTATAAAGAAAACGTGGTATTATCCTGTTCAATCAGGAACGGTATTTCATTATAACACCTTTTGCTATGGCATGCATTTTTCTTATAAGTTTCTTTTGTTGAAGATTAATTTTTTCATTTTTTTCTTTTTTTTTTTCGTCTCTGACCTGTGAAAATTATTGATTGCAACATTAGAGTCTAAAGAGGTATAAGAAAAGTTTCATGCTTTTCGTTTTTGGAGTATTGTTAATGTTTTCATGTAAGTTGGGAGTATTATAAATCCAAAAAAACAGAAAAAAAAAAATAAAGTTTCACATCTCCAAAAGGTGCACAAAAGTATTTATAAATTTCTCAGAAAAGAATTTGAAATGTATGTGATGTCTTCTGGCCGAGTTCTTGTTCTCCTTTTGAGCACCATTGCATATAAATAAGGTGTTAAGCGGATTAAAAAAAAAAAATTGTTTTTCCTTACGTATTTCGTATGTTTGTTGGCTCCTCCTTATTTATAGTATAGTACCAGACATATTTTGTAGATGCCTAAAAAGAGATTTTCTGCAGGCATTTTTATTATACATATATGTTTGTCCGTTACATTCATTTTATTCGGTATTTCTTTAAATATTTATTGATAGTGTTTTTTTCATAAATGCATAAACATTTTTTTTTCACCCTTTTTATGTATAAAATTAAAGAAATCTGATTTTTCTTTTGCCGCGCGCCTTATCCACCAATATACTCATCGAAATTAAGAATATATTTCAGATTACCACCTTCAATGCGGCTTGTGATGATGAAGAATCTCATTTGTTCAAGAGTCTGCGTATTCAAAACGTTAATATGGTATGCCTCCGTTAATTGCTATGAAATACCCTTTTTTTTGGGGATAGGTATCCGTGCATTTATAGTCATCGTTCGTGCCTTTTTTTAAACACAAGAGAAATGTATATCGCTGACATTTCTTAAAAGAATTTATATTCATTTCCGTCTTTATAGAAGGCCAATATATTTATATATATATAGTAGTGAAGTCTTAAATCACTTCGTGGGAAAAGAGAAATACCTAAGTGATTAAACGAGAAGAGTGAAACTTGTTTCTAATGCATTTTGCATTAGATACGTGCGTCTCTCAATTTTAATCTTTTGGTTCTTTTATAATTTTTTGTATGCCCTGTGATTTAAAATGACAGTCTAGATCCGGCCTGTCATACTTAATTTTGAAAAATATCTATTTTTCATGGAAAGATCTTATTTAAAATTGCATTTGATTATGTTTATAACTTAAAAATATACTCACGATCGATTGTCCGATTGGCCATAACCTTATTCACACTTCTTAGTCTAGATGTTGGCCTTCTATAAAAAAATGGCAATGGTATACTTGAAAGGGAAACTACATATAGTTTTTTTTTTACATTTTTCTTATGCCATATTTCTGTTCTGTTGTCGTTCATTGGTTTGACATATTAAAATTAAAAGGATTATTGCATTCATTCCAGATACAGATCATGTCACGTTTCCACCTTTTGTAACACGGACGAAATGGTTGAAGATATATAAAAAATTTTAAATTTTATGTTAAATACTTTTTTTTGGAAAGACATTCCTACGCAAATTTTCGTGAAGAGTTTTTATTCTTTGGAATTAATTTTGATTTTCAACAAATAGGGTAAATGCACCAACTTGCAGCTAGTGACCAAACTGAAACCGTTCTATAAAAATAAAACTTCGTAATAACCGTATGATGAAAACAAAATTTTTATTTCTTGGATGGCCATAATTAGTTCATCGTCTGGAGTTTGGTACATTTACCCTATTTATTTATTTGCTAATTAACGAATGAGTTTATTTCAATTGATTTATGAAATTCAATATCAATATGATTTGCAGCTTTGACGATATAATGTGATGTCGTTGACTAGAAAATGACAAACATATGAATATCTTTAAATTTGATAATGAATATGTAAAAATATATTATACATGAAATCATTTGACCTTAAAAAATGTATGGAAATTTTCCACCAAAAATGGCGGAATGACAAATTTTTGCATTATTAGTTTTTTTTTTTTTCTCTTTAAATAATTTTCTCATTCAAATTATTATATGATAATTTATATACTTATAGTCATATTTTTAAATAACCCAACCTGCGCTAACTAATCATGTTCATTTTCTTTTTGAAATTTGATTTTATTCAACATTTATCATAAATTTCGCCTCCTCATTTAAACACCCTAATGTCAATGTTTTTATTATTTAAACATTTCAAATGTTGTATAGAAAATTATTAGATACAAGAGGTAAAATTGATTGATGGCACACGAGTAGGTGATATATATATTATTTTGATGCCATAATGATCATAACCAATTGTATTTATCCCATTAATGTTAATAGATTATAAAGTTGCGAACGAATTATCTCATATACATATCCTGTTTGGATTTCCGGCTTTTCTACGCGTGGAAGCAACTTTTACTAATCTAACCGGCGGTAATAACTGATAAATTCTGGTTAACTCATAAATTAATTGATCATGATTAATTTGACAGATCTAAATTAATATACGCGGATAACTTATAAGAGGTTTATTGATTCCAAATAATTTATAATTAATCGTTTGCTAATATGCCGGTCATCTTTCAAATTGTTTTTTGTTCATTAAATTTGTAATTTATTATATTACATACATTCATATATCAATTAAAATTGAAGATGATGCCAAAATTTCTGATAAAATAAATTATAATATTAAATTTGTATTTTCGAATTTTAAATAATTCGGAAATTCATTGACGGATGATGGATGGGGATTTTCTCCTTTTCGGAATTCTTTCACCATTAACAAGGGCTAGAAAAAGAATATAAAAACAGGGAATTTAAGAGTCTGTAATATAAAAACAAAAACGATGAAGAAAATAGATTTGAAATTCGAAATGAAGAATTTTTGCACAAATTTTCAAAAGGAAAGACTTCAATTTAGCAAATTTTAACAACTTGAATATGAAAATTTTTAGTAGACAAATAAAGTGACCTTAAACTTTGTTTTTCAGAAATATAAAGTGGGTCACAATAAAAAAGAAAAAACTGAGTAACTACATTTTCATAACAATTCAGTGCACACACGCCGTGAGATACGAGTACACGAGTGATAAAAAACATATTTTTCAAATTTCATTTAAAAATATTGTATAATCTTATCTCTAAACAAAATGTGCGTAAAGGTGCCCCAGATTACATTTCTCTTGTTGTCATTTTGTTCATAATCAACCCTTTTTTTAAAAACTTTCATAAATTAAGCTTGTTTCTTTTTCGAGTTTACTGACCCTAATATTTTTCATCTTAATAAGTTTTCAAAACTAATTTTCCTCACCTTCAAGAAATTGTAATAGTGTAATGTGTCCTGAATTAATATGTTCGCTTTTATTATTAAAGTTTCTCCATTATATCACTATTTTGTGGTTAATAATGAATATGCAAGAAAAATTATTAATTTTATTTAGCAAAATATGCATTTATAAAAAAAAGAGAGATAAAATAATGAACAAAAAATAAAAAAAAAAAACAGAAAACCAAAAACTAAGAAAATCAATTCTGAGATCACCATCATGATTAGCTGTCATCGTCATAAGGCCGTTTTGATTTTTGATGGTCTCGTCCCCGACTGTATTACTTATTCATATTTATTATTACGTCAATTTTACATTTAATTCGAAAATATACTAGGGGCCCGTAATCAATTCCCAGAGGCGCCGTCCGATATTTGAGAATTCTAATAATTTCGGCAATGAAAACTAAAATATTGTTTGAAGACTCCATGAAATGAGGGTGGCAATGTATGTACTATATGTATCTGATTCCAAGATTTGGGAAATTATGTTATGAACAGCAACATACTCACTCATTTCACTAATTGATAAATATTGTTTGGGAGCCGTTTCAAATTGAATTCAGCATAATAGGTCTAACACACTGTCAAGCAAAACATACATCTTAGTTAAAGCAGGCGTTACGCGGCTATTTTGAATTTTTATTTTCATACTTTTATGGCATTACGTGTGCTTTCCTTTCATATAAATAATCGTGATTTTTCATATTAAGAATATTGTTGATGTCTCGCGTGACGTAGGTGCGCAGAAAGAACCAATTTGAAATATGTATGGGAGGGAAAGCGTAATCTATATTCTTTTATTCATGATCATACATTGTATATTATGAGTGTGGCAGCTGAAAAAATACCCTTCTTGTCCTTCTATTATCAGTAAGAGATCAATTTGTTAAATTATATGCATTTAGAAACTAATCCCGCCGTTATATACATAATAAAATAATAAACTATTGTTTTGATTATTTTCATTTATTTTTCTAATAAAATTAATATAAAAAAATGGTCTCAACAACCTTTCTGGATATTTCGAAAGTCTGTGTTTGCCATTAAAGCCTTTACTGAATTTGTAAATCATTTAAGTCGCCAATCCCAATCAGAGCAATTATTTTTAGTATATATTTTGTATATATCGGGACGATTGGAAACGATCGTCGGCGCCACCTTCTTAATAAACATTATTAAATTCGCATCGTAAATAAATTTATTTATACGATTTTTTCTTTTTAGTTCCATTTCAAATGAATGAAAAATAAAAATAAAATAAAATACAGTAAAATAGGAATGGGAATGGGAATTAGGAACGAAAATTATAATACAGCGTTAAACGAAAAATAAATAATTTTTAACCAGAAAAAAATACGAGTATATAGAGGGTGTCCGCGTATTTATTTTTTGTTCTTTAAATCCATGATTTCATCAGAGATTTGTTATTGAAACTGGGCAGGAACAAAACCAAAGTGCTAGTGGGTGTCTTCAGAAATATTTGCATACATTGGTTATTATACTAACTCCACCTAGCGCAAATGCGCAGTTGCTCAGGTGACTTCATTACGTCTTCTATGTTGCCTTAGAACGGCTACACAAAAGGATTTTCGGAAAATCTTTCCGGGTTTTGTCAGATGTTCGACGGAATCCATTCTAGATTACCTGAAAAAGGCAGGACTCTTTCTAAAAATGAAATGGTCTGACACTTGACCTTAGACAAAACAAATCTCGAGGTAATAATTTCCGACAGGTTTGGCAATTTCAGTCACCCGATGAGCTATCCCCAACCGCATAAACAGGGAATGGTACCACCCATCACAAAGAAAATGTTTACTGAATTCGTGACACCCTGTATACAAAAATCAAAATCGACATAATTTAAAGAATTGTTCCGGAAGATTATTATGCGCGATGTACGTTCGCGTGGTGGAAACCTGCGCACATCATTATCATTCGTTGTTAGCGGTTAGATTACAGAATCAATGAAAATGATGACCAATTTAAATACCAGAAGCGTTTAAAAGAATTTTTTTGCGGAAAAAACTTGATTTCAAGTTGAAACTTTTGATCTTCCAATCATTTTAGTTTGCAAAAAAAATTGTAATTTTTAGTTTATAGTTTTTGTGGGTGGGGGCGGGCGATAGTATGATTTTTGAATTAAAATATTGTTCTTACTTGATTTAAAAAATAAAAAAAAAATTAATAATATTTTTTCTAACAAAGTTATTTCTTTCTTAATTTCAGTTTCTGAATGTCAATTTGGTAAAAGTCTATATGAGCTTGGTTCAACTTGGTATGCAGATCTTGGCCCGCCGTTTGGTGTTATGTATTGTATTAAATGCGAATGTAAAGCGGTAAGTAAACATAACTATATAATTTTTATGAGCAAACCGTGTATAACATGGAAACAATTAGATAGTAGTAGGTAATTTGTAAATCAGGAAAACCTAAATATCTGGCGCCAAAAAAAATAGCTGCTCGTTTTTATTTTATTTTCTGCATGAATTACTAATTTTTATTTACACAGAAAGTTTTTATTTTCGTATTTTTCTATTCAATTTTATTTGCGAAAAAAAACAATATCTTCGTACTATCACAAAATGTCCAATATTCCGAAATTTGAATATTTGAGGATCATTCGTACATACGTAAAGAGTGTACATCATAAAATCGGTTTACGATTTAATATTAACATTTTACTAAAAAAATAACTTATTTACTAAAAAACTTTCTGTTGTCATGGAAGCTAATGCCAGAGATAGACTGGGACTTGTAATCAGCTTTTGTTAGTGAGTGATCATTAGATACATTAGATACTATATTTTAAAGGCCACGGTTAATGTGTTCTACATAAGTAGGCAATAATATCTTAAATTTTAGTAAAATCAGAGCAAGAGTGAATAGTGGAGAAAGAAATAGTTGTAGGAAAAATATTCCTGTTTGTTTTTATATACTTTAAAACATAATATACCGATTTGAATAAAATGTTCAGAATATATTTATGTTCTTACGCCCCAGGCTACCTTCGAATTAGAGCAAATTTTAAAAAGGAGAAACAAAGTGATGAAGAAAATATCTTGAAATATTATTAGTTTTGACTCTTTTTGTGTCCCATTAACACCATAGAACAGCAAAAAGTCGGCTGTATGCCGATTTTCAATTACTATAATATATGTTTTTATGATATATTTAACCTTATACTATATTTCCTGATATATTGAGACTTTTATGCCCATAAAATAGGCGTCTGTAATCTATTCACAACAATAATTACAAATTATAAAACAAACAGACTACAATTTTCTGTTTCTTGAATATCTTGAAATTCGCATTTATTATATTTATTTAAAATGATAGTTTGAAGAAAAACAAATAAAAGAATTAAAAAAGAAAAATTTGATTTGTAAATTCCTTTTATATTTCACCCCAAAACGATTGATTAAGTTGTTTACGAGACGAAAATATCCTACATATCCTTTTTTAGTCCTGGCCACATGTACTTTCGTGTCTAAAATTTTAGAGATTTGTAAGGTTCATCGATAGTAACGTACCCAAAAAATTTCAGCCCATAAGCTACGAATGCAAATTTTGTATGAAAACACGACTATATCTCATTTGAATATAAATAAATGTCGAGTGTTTTTACGATCCGGATCAAATATCGCGAAAACAAACATTACGACGACCCGGCGCCTATTTTATCGCTAATTACAGTCGTACTTGTTTATGTTCTGAATATTTCAATGAAAAAAAAAAAAACATAAATAGGTATATCAACGATTCGCGAAAAAATAAAAATGTTATTTTTGCAACGTTTAACTTTAAAGCGATTATAATCGTGACTGACTATCGCTGTATCTATTCTAATATTGTAATGATGTGACGATCGTAACTTTTTCAAATTAATTAAGCTCATAATTTTCTTTCGTTAGTGTGTATTCGTCTTAAATTATCGCGGTTGGTTTTTCTTTTTGTCATCTACGGATGCGTTTGTAAACAGAACTGTACGCAATTGTTTACTTTCGATTAAAACAAGTTTACACCGTGGTGTAATCAAATCTACAGTTTTTTTATTAATAAATTTCTAATTTCAAAGTTTAAAATATAATATTTTATGGTATTTTGGTACATTTCGATTATTGAAGCATAAAAATGGATTTTGATTTAAATTGTAATTAAAAAATTTATAGTATAAAGATACAGTGCCTGTCCTAATGAAAAAGGTTCCATTTCCATTTTCATATCACATGATGTTTCAATAAAGTTCCGGGACTGTTGCTGTTTCTTACCTAAAGTCATTTTCTTCTTATTCAATGTTTTTAATAATAATTTAATAGTGATTCAAATGTGTGTTCAGGCTCCTTTTATGATATTATGATATTATGATTGCCTCCAAAGCACATGTAGAAAGATTGGCCTCAAAGAATTGTGACTTGGTGGATTATCGGGTAACAAACACGATATCCTTTCTGATCGAAATCGTCGAATTACGACTAGTAAAGTAACTATTTGAGCAGTTGGAACGAACCCTTTGTGGATGTTGCATTTGTTATCGAAGTAAAAATTGAAAATTGTCTTGATTTTTGATAGAACTTTTCACTTTTTTTTTTGGATTGTGGTGACAGCGTTTCGTTGCCATTCAAAATTGTTCGATGTTGATAAACAATTATCCATCATACTTTCTTTGCATCATTTTGTACGTTTCTGTCGCTGTTGTGACGACTAATTTGCAGAAGTATTGAAGAAGTGTACAACCCCTGTATGCAGCGGCGTATTTCATCTTAGGCAAAGAGGGCATCTAATTCAGGGGTCACTAAATCTATAAGAAAAAAGATTTCAGGCGCAAAACTTTCGGTTAACTTAAGCAAACAGTGCAGAATTCCGTATGAAAATCGTTCTGTAAATTTTTAATATAATAACAAGAAGAGCTGTAAAGGTATAACGCCCATGGTTACCATAAAGCGCTACTGCGCCGGTATGTAATAATACATTTTTAGCGGATATTTTGTAATCAGATAAATTGAATTTCGTGCAAAAAACTAATGCAATTTATTGTTAGACAACGTAAAATATAAAAACTGTTTTCTACATTTTGGTGTAAATCAATGTTGTTAGCTTTTTGATTTATGACGCTATAAAAAATTTCATTATTAAAGTAGATATTCCTTTGCTACTTAATTTCTTCTTCTTGTTTTTTTTTTAATAGGTCCGCCATTTTATTATCATATCTTCAGATTTTCTATTTTATTATTATTTTTTTCTGTTGAATTTTGTAGGAAAATAAGAATAATGAAAAAAAAAATAAGAAATGCTTATGCCATGCTCATTTTCAGTCTGTCAGTATCAATAATATTAATAATAATTATTATTATTATTCTTTCAAAGCTAAAGAAAAAAAATGGTGGTGACGATGATGATGTTACCAAGAGTATAATCCTATATAAAAATTTGCCTTTCAATAATAATTTGAACATTTTTATATCAACACATAATGAATAACAAAATAGCGTATTGTAAATATATTAATATATATATATAATTTTTTTTCTGGTTTATAAAATAAAATAACATGTTTTTTAACTTTTGCCAAAATTTGTACATTTAAACAAATTATATGAAATATTGTTCTTTTGACAAAAAAAAAAAAAAAACGCAAAAAAAAATACGAAATTAACAAATTTAATAATGTGATAAAAGATTAAGATTTTTCTATTTTCTACTTTTTCCACAGTGTTGATAAGAATAGTGACAAATTATTTCCATAATATTGTTGTTTGTTTTTTTATGTCAAACACACGCGTCAGAATAACAAATTGTCAGTTATAGATCCTCCATTTGAATTTACGAAATTCAAATATTTTTAGAATTAAATATATTTAAACTTCTATTTCTTCTTAAAAAAAAAAATCTCTCTATAGCAGCGTTTCCCATCTGGTGGTCCGCGACCCAAAATAGGGTCGCGAGCTTTTAAAATAGGGTCGCGAAAATTTTCTAAAATTATAACTTGAAATACATATTTATAATCATCTCAAATTATATTTTCAAATTACCTCCCAATATGCATTAATTCTAACTTGGAAATTGTAAAACGATTTTCACACGGAATTCTGAGTGCAAAATCGTACGCTACAGGCTACACCAACACAGACATAGATTTGGTATAAATCGTGCATAAATAAAGAGCAAACGGCAAGTCAGGTTTAAATTTTTGCAAAACAAATGTTCACGTATCTGAACGCACCCCATTTTGAATTTGAACTGAAATTTCGAGAAAAAAAAAACAAATCGTTCAACGATTTTTTGGATTGTGGTTGTACTTAATTTTTTTTTGGGTCGCGAAATTTACTTTAAAAAAATTGGGTCGTCTTGGAAAAAGTCTGGGAACCACTGCTCTATAGTATAAATTTGCTTCATCAAATCGAGAAAATAGTGTCCATCTATCGGCGATGTATTAAAACTATTAATTAAATTACTTATAGAGAGCAAAACCCTTTGGTTTTCATATAAGGTGTACCCAGGACTGGCATTCATACAGCGACAGGCGATATTACTCAAAAAAAAACAAATTTTTAATGTTTCAAATAATATTATTAAATTAATTTTCTTACCTTAAAAAAAAAGAAATGAGAATAAAGTAAAATACAAAATTAACAAAAACATAAATATCAACTTCTAAAATCATATGAAATCAACAAGCGAAAATCGCCTGTCGCCGTACAGAACTCAGGTTTTTCAGATTAAGTTAACCCGTTTGCAAATTAAATTCACTCTTTTTGCAATCTAGAAATTGATTTTATGTTTATTTTTCTTTCTTTAAAAGTAGTGGTGTAATCAGTTGTAAGTTTATTTTTACTTTTGTCTAATTACTTATCTGTAATTAAAAAAGAATTGGTGATAAGGTGGCAAAATAAAGAGAATTTCAAATGAAATTTGAAATGGAAAATATACGTAGTAAATGTTTCTACTATTTTTTTTTTAATTTCACTAAAATGTTGATAAAACGTTTTTCTATGTAATTAAATGATTTCTTTGCTTTTCACTTTTCAATTACTAATCTAATGTCAAATAATATAAAACGAAAACATCTGATATCAGATCACATTATTCTAGTAAATAGATTATATATTATGTTGATAAGAAAAATCTATTTTGAAAATTTTATTCAAATCGGTCAATTAGTTTTTCTAAAGAAAAAAAAAACGACAAAACTTAACAAATAATTTCGATAATTGATTGGTCATTTTCATACATTACGTAGGAAGATTTGTCACTTGAAAGTGATCAAATGATAAATTTGAGATGGTACTTTCAAATAATGTTTAGGTGCTTTTGAAATTAACAAAAAGTGATAATCACGGTCACAATTACAAAATTTAACTGCTGATTTTTTCTTTTTTCGTTCTGCATTCACTAATTTTACTCAAATACAATACCAAATTAAATGTTTTAAATTTTTTTAAAATTAGACAACACATTTATAAATGATCGTGTGAACTTATAGCTACATGCATTTATCGCCTTTAAAACGTATTCAATTATGTTAGAAATATGTAATGACAAGGTAATACATCCTAGATGTATTACAACAGTAGAAAATGAATAGAATCAAAATTTGAAAACTTACTTTGGGTCTCTAATATGAAAAATTTACCGATTAAACTCAAAATAAAACTGCTTGAAACTGAAAATCTTGATCTTTTCCATTCAATTATTGAAATTATTACAAAAAAAGACTTTTGCTCA
This sequence comes from Xylophagus ater, assembly GCA_963422695.1. NCBI lineage: Eukaryota > Metazoa > Arthropoda > Insecta > Diptera > Xylophagidae > Xylophagus > Xylophagus ater. The sequence goes on from OY730478.1 coordinate 2,252,211, forward strand.
TTATTAAATTTTATTTTTTTTTTATATAAAATTAATAATTATATAATTTTTAATCGTATTCTACTATTTTCAATAGGTACCGAAAAAACGTCGTATTGTTGCCAGGGTGCAATGTCATAATATGAAAAATGACTGCCCGCCAACAAACTGTGATGATCCAATCTTGCTACCAGGGAAATGCTGTAAAACCTGTCCCGGTGATAATCACGGTGAGTACATAATTTAAAGTTCTTGTAGTTATTATTCTAAACATTATTAATCATTTTTGCACTAAAAATATGGATGCCTTCAGACTATCTGTTTTGTCATATGTCTTGGTATAACTTTTTTCCAAAATGTCCAATCAGATAGTGCGGTCTCATAGGGAACGCATGGGTATAATGGTTTATAAGTATAGCAGAATCAAAACAGTATTTTGGAAAAGACGGCTTTTGATTCTACTATACTTTTATGACATTGGAAATGTTTAGAGATATTTCTAATGTCTAATTTTTAACAAAATTTATGACAAAACATTTAGTCTGAAGATACTTTTATTAAATTCCACTTATTTATGATTCTCATATGAATTTAATTACTATTTGGGAAATTATACGTATTTCAGGGAAGACGTAAATTAATTCCTTTGTAGTTAATTTTGGTTCTAGGAACAAAATTTTTACATAAAAAAAAAACAAAACATTAAATATTAAAAATTTTGGAAAATATTTTAAGGATCACAGAGTCAATCCATTATGGTTCTTGAAACATTTCCAAATCTTATAACTAATTTCTAGAAAAAACTTAAGACTAAAAATGCAAAAAATAAATAAATAAAAAATTAAAAGAACTTATTCTAAATACATAAAAAGAAAATATAAAATATATAAAATTTCAAAGAAAAAAAAATGTCAAACTCAAAAACAAAAAAAGCTCTTAAAACATGGCCAGGAACATTATTTTGGTATATTTTATATGATTTTTTTATCATAAAAGATAAAAGCGAAATAAATCTTTTTATCAGTGCTTTCGTAAAAAATGAAAGAAAAAAAAATAAAACAAAATTTAATAATAAAAAAATAAACAGAAATTATATTAGTTAACAGAAATGTGTGAATATAAAAATAAATATTAAGAAAATTTTGACCGTTAGTCTGTCATACTAAAAACTAAATATAAAAAACTTGGCGCGCGCGCGCGCATCTTTAAAAAACGTCAGCTACTTTCACTAAAAAAAACTTTTTATTTTTACTATATGCGAAATTTGAGCGAGTTGGAACGATTTCAATAAATATATATATATATATATATTCCGTCATTCCCCTATTATACATTCTTTGAAAAGAATAGATAAGTTGTAGAAATCGTAAGCTTTTTTCTTTTAAACATAATTTAAAAAGAAAATTCAAAAAAGTGTTAATCTTTACTACAACTGTAGGTATAAACATATAGAAACTTAAAATCGGCATATATCCAGTTTTTTGTTGTCCTATATGATAGAAATGGGGTGCATTTTTTTCACAAGTTGCTCCAGAGCAAAATTTTACATTGAATACAACAACAATTTACACTAACTTTTACTTGCACAAAAAAATTCCTGCTTCATTTTTCTTGCCAATAGCTGGCAATGTGAAATAAACGTACTTGTACTTGTAGTTAACAAAGAATTAATCCTGAGATAAAATCAACCATTGTTTTTTCCTGGGTACCGGGTAGCATCAATCTATTCTGCAAATTTTATTCAAATCGGCATATAAGATGTTAAAGTGGATCTATAAAAACTAAGCAAGAAAAAAAATACGAAACTTTTTTTCCCAAATTTCATTAAAATCGAGCAACATGTTTTTAAGTTATTTTGTACACGAACGATTGATGGACATCCAAAAGTCGACATAACTATTAATACAGACATCTATTGCCTTAAAACCTTTTCCCGATGTTCATTTCTATATGTTACAAATGTAGTAACAAAACTGGTAGAACCTCTACCACAGGGCATCAAAACTCGCGACAGTTGACAACAAACATAGTTTAAAAATTATTAATATTTTTCGCGATTTTTAATGAAATAAGTTCCCGAACGTTGTCCTCTATTTTTTTTTTTCGGGTTTCCATCAAGAAAACCAGACAATTAAAATAAATAAAATAAAAAAGAAATGGTCTTACCGACGAAATATTTGATGATTCTCTACGAGTATGTTGTATTTGGTGTTAGGAAAATCATCACCAGTGGCACGCGTATAAAGAAAAATAATCGAAATTTTCTTTTGGGGATAAAAGATATAAGCGCACAGAGGCGTAACATACATATATCAACACATCAGTGGAAAAAAAAAATTAGAAAACGAAAATCATTTAGAATATATATTTAAATGCGTAATAACCTCAATTTTATTAAAATATTTATGTGAATAATATAATTTATTTTTTATATATGATATTTATAGAAAAATCTTATAAGCACGAACAATTTTCCTTCAGAAAAGTTTTTTTTTTTTCTTGATATTATTCTTCCTTTCGCAAAAACCCGCACATTCTCTTGACCATATACATATCACATAAAAAACATAATACAAAATAACGAAAATGGCCTTAAAAAACATGATATCTTCTTATTTGGTATGATATGGCCTGATACAGTCGCTGTCAAGGAAAGCAAATTTAAAATTGCATTCTTTAGTTTTATTTTTATATACTATACAAGCAACGATGCTCGTTTGGAAATGTTTTGTTCTTTACCATTTTAAAAGTAGCATGTACTAAAAATAAATTACGCATATTGTTGATTTGTTTGTGAAATGCATTTCGATTTGACATACATTTTGAATACCCTTAATAGTAAAATTCGGATTCTGAATTATTCAATCATCCATAGTTTTGCTTACATCTCAAAATTTGGATGATTATGTGATCTAAATTGTACTAAAAGTCATTACCAAGGTTTAGAAACGAATATGAATATTAACCAAGAAAAAGAACATGACCAAATTTCACGTATCTCTAAAAACACCACAAAAAGAAAACAGAATTGTTTGAAATTTATTAAAGAAATTTATGTACACGAAGTCCCAATAAAGTTCCGGAACTTCTTCAATATCTCTGCATCTCATGGTGTCATTTTAACCCTTAATCAGTTGTGAACAAACTCTCAAAATTTTTGCGTTATCAGTTGTCAATTTTATGACACTTTATTTATCAGTCAGAAAATCTACGTGCTGAAATAAAATCACGGAGCCTATTATTAAATTTCACACAATAGTTGGCACAACAGTTATAGAAATGTATATGGTGAGAATTGTAACTCAACGACGAAGATTTTTGACTAGTATAAATAATTTTTGGAAGGGAAACAAATACCACAAGCCAAACCAAACAAAAATTTCCATTAAAAATCATTGCCCATTCGATAATCCACGATCATCTACAAAAAATTCCACAAACAATTCGTTTCAAACTGATCAAACAGTCGCAATTCTTCGATTTCGATTAGAATTTCGTGAATTAGACAGCTGATATTTGTTACGCGGATAATCTACTAGTCACAATTCGTTAATTGTTCATCAATTTTTGGCAAGAAGTCAAATCTGTGTATTGAATCATTCACCGTGTTCACCAGAAATAGTAACATGTGATTTCTTACTATTCCCGCAAAATAAAATTTGAGTTCAAAGGATGCCTTTTCGATGGTATTGAGACCATTCAAGGTTTCTACACGTGCTTTGGAGACAAGATCACAAAATGAGCATTAGGCAGAATTTGACAAAGATTAATTTCAATAAAGTAATGTTTCGTTTCATTTTTATAGTAACAGTCACGGAACTTTATTGACTCACCATATATATTAGCAGTATTTCCGCTAATAAATATTTTGTAATCGATCCGTAAAACTCTAATCTGGGCACTCATAGCAGTTTATCAATAATATTGAAAGTAGGAAGTGAAATTTCATTTAGTCTGATCATCGATAATTATTTTCATTGGAAAATTTCAAGTTGCGTTTTTATTTTTAAGAAAATTTAAAAGTTTTTTTTTTATATATTTTTATTTTGTTTTTTAAATTTTTTGAGCACAAACATCAATAAACTAAAATCGTTTGTGGAAAAATGTAGACTCAACTTATTTTTATACGTTTTCAATATTGCGTCAATTTTCACATAAATATAATTTTTGTTTTTTTATTTATCATATATTTATTTTTAAATTTTGATTTATGCTTTTTTTTAATATAATATCAGTTATTTATCTTATTAAGAATAGACATTTTTCTTTAATTTACAATTTTTATAAAACTTTGTTCGGAAATAATTTAATAATGAAATTCTACGGATTTTGAGCAAACTTATAGATCCAAAAAAATAATCATTCGATAATATATCAATCTAACAACGTAATTTCCTTTATTTGATATTCTTTTTTAATTTCATGCACACCTAACAATATGCAATTTATAATATTATTCCATGATGAAAATTTATTAGTTTTTCAAAGGCGAATCAATTTACAGGCCTATTCTGATGTTCTGACAAATTTTAGTCATAACAAATTTGCAACTACAAATATTATAATTAAAATTGTGACTTCTGAAATAATTCGTATTCTGGCAGACGAGTCATAACGATGTCCAAAATATCAATTTATAACAGTTTAAACTGTTTGTAAGGCAAACGTATCTGCACTAAATTTAGCATGCATATTCTTCCCTACCTACCTACCCTAGAATAAATAATGTGAAGGTATACATGTGTCCAACTTCTTCTAAAGCCCGAGTAATTTCCAGTATTGTTGCTCGACAATTACTGAAGCAATTTTCATGAATTTTGAAATGTATATCTCCAATCGAGGAAGAGATGTAGTAACGATAGAAAACGGCCCCTAATTCAATCAATAGCTGCTGATTTTCATGAAAGATTTGGGTTCGTCGATCGTATGGTGGGCATTGCCGGGACTATCAGCTAGTTTATTATATTTTTAAAACTTTTTAAGAGTATGTTTTGAGATCTCGGATATAAACATTAGCCATTATCCTCGGTTTTATAATAGTTTTATTAATATTTTAAATCATTTAAAAAAAAAATAATTTCCCAGAAATAATATTGTATATCATAGGAATTATTTTTACATCGAATTTATAAAAATGGTTCTTTTAAATATGTTCTTTTTATAAATATTTCCATTTTTCTTTTACTTTAACAATAATAATAAAATAAGAATTATTCAGTTTTTTTTTTCTTGAATTAATATTTTTATTCTTGATCTATTTATTAATTAAGATTTTTATAGATTTTTATAAACGTATAAACTTTTACGAGATGAACTCGTTTTTTTTTTTTCTTAATTCAGAAAAACAGATTTTCCTCGTGTTTCTTTAAGTATACTAATTCTCTTGTGCCAATGTGGCCATAATAAATACAATTACATATGAAATCTTAAATTGTGATGCACACTCCTTTTAATTAACGCATTTATTTTATAATGGACTCAACGCAGTAATAAATTAAATTAATTTTGTTGGTTTTGTTTTAGTATAGTATATAAAAAATTGTACAAGGAATGTCTAGTTAGGGATTTAACCAATACAACAAGCTTACGGTCAAATTATCAGCAAAATCGCATCTTTTATTATTATTAACTGTTTTAAAGAGTTACAAGAACGATCCAGCATATAATCTTGTTTATGTGAGGATTCTTTTATATTGGCCTCAATTGATATTCTTTAATTAACTATAATATGAACAACTTCATTTTCTGACCATGTTTCATTATAGCCATATATGCTGAGGGACCAGACCACCACAGTATATTCATTAATAATAATGTTTATATAAAGTAGTTAATTCAATAAGTAAAAACTTATATATGACTATAAAGAAATATAAATATTATAAAACTCTCTAATAATATTTCGTGTTTTGATATATTTACGAGAAATGAAATTATGTACAATACAATTGAATTAGAATTATTAAATTATATTGTTTTACACGTCGTGCTGTCTTGTTGCTAGCACTACCTTTTAAAAGCCTTATATGTAAAATAAGTTTCTTTGACCACCCATATAGAAGTTGACTTTTTGATAAGATCAAACTATGATCATCTATATGAATACTAAGTTTAATAGCGATTAGATTCAATTTTTCAGTTTAAATACAAATTAATACAAAGTATTCTACTTTGTGGAGCGCAAATTATCAAATTAGAATAAAAATCAGTTCAATCCGATAACTAAAAAGTAAAGATTTTTTGCTATAAAACATATAGTAACTGAAAATGGGTTTATAGCAGATTTTTTGAGGCACTATGATAGTATATAACAAGGGTGTCCAACCTTTTTGTTTCCCTGGGCCACATTGGAAGAAGATATGGTGTTTTGGGCCACAAGTATATTACTATAGCTGTCGAGTGAAAAAAAACATCAAATATACAGTTTTCATGTTTAACTAATTTAAAATTTAGTAGTTTATGAATTTTTTCATTATAAAAACAGAACATGAAATTCATTTAATATCAATGAAGCCACCAGGTGACAAACAACAAAACAGTGTGGCTGAGCGAGCAACGCAAACGCAAACAAAAATAAAATTTACTACAGAACGAAAGAGCTTTCTGTTCTGTTCCTGTTTCTGTTATTTGTCACTTGGCAGCTTTAGCACGACAGCGCTCACAACACACAAGTTATTCCTTAGAAAAATGGACATGCTTCAATAATTTTAAATATTTTCGGGCCGCATTGATATTTGCCTTGGGCCGCATGCGGCACGCGGGCCGCGGGTTGGACAACCTTTGTCTATAACAGATTTATCACATTCTGTCTGTATGTACCGATTTGATTTCTAAATGTTAAAATGTTATGAGCTTTTCCTTTGATTTTAACTAGGTATTATTTAACACTATGTACTTATCGTGTAAATAATTAGGTTTGTAGCATGTTGGCTGACCCATCCTATTATGAAAATTGTCATCATTTCTATTATTAGTAACATTTCCGCTTTAATTTAAAAAATAAAAAGAAAACAAAAATGTAATACAATTTTCTCGAAACCTTTCATTATCTTATTAAAATCTTATCTCGATCCTTAACTAACACATAAAATAATTGATCTATTGTTATTATATATTAAATTAAATGATTTTGACCTTTTTGGAATGGCAATTTCGTTTTCCATCCATCCACATACACACTCCTTGTTTTTTTTCGGTATCATTTTTCTTCTCGATATATTCATTGTGGTTATTTATTTTTATCAATATCTTTCCAATAAAAGGAACAAAACAAACGTAAAATTAAATCAAGAATGAATCAAACATAAATCCAAATCCAAGAAAAATATCCAAACTCATATAAAAATATACCATCTTAAAAAGAGACCAGAAGAAAAAAAAAAAACGAGAAAAATAACCACCAAACCAACCGCCAAGAAACCAAAAATCGTGGCCAGAAGAAATTCCATTTCAATCGCATCTCAAAGTTATAATATGCAATATGTATGTCGTTTTTTGATCTGATATAAATATATCTTTAAGAATTCATCGTCGCTGTGCTTTTGGTATATGTATATCTCTGGGATTTTAGCTTTTTTTTTTTTTTTTTCTTCTCCTGTATTTTGTGTGTTGAAAAGATAAAATCAGTGAAGGTGTCAGATTTGTCGCCCGCTATTCTTGATCTTCTCTCACGTTTTAATAACATAGTCACCTTGATGTTTTTTTTTCTTTTTTTTTTTTTGGTATATAAGACCTACCTAATCTATAAAACTAATCGTTTTTTCTGATTTTCGGTATCTTTTTATACTTCTTGTTGTTTTTTTTTTCTTAACTCTTTCTTTTCAGTTTGTTCCTTACCATGGTTGATATGTTTTTTTATGCCCTATGGTAGATACTACCAGAGAGTATGTTAGTTTTGTCACTCCATCTATAACACATAGGAATAATGATATATAGTATGGGCTAATAGATGCGTAGACAATTAAAAGTTATGTAGATTTATGCATGTCTGTCCGTTTACATCATTGTTTCCCGAAATGAACAATATAGAACTCTAATCGGCACTGGGGCGATAGTAGCTTCAAATAGTCAGAAATGAAGTTACATAAAAGAATATACAGTTTTCTGTAAAGAAAGTAGATTTTCAACTTATAGATTTGTTAACTACAACTTCAACATTTCAAAGGGAATCAAAGAATCGGCTATAGGCCGATTTTAAGTTTCAATATGCTTTAAAAATTTAATAAATGGTTATAAAAACGACGACTTCTTTACAGTTTAATAGCATATGTAATTTGATTTTAAGCGCCTCGAAACGAGACAAAAAAGGAAAAAAAAAGATTCAACAATAATATTCACCATCGCGTATGGTCCATTATTACCAATCTTTTAAATAGATAAAAGAAGTAGAGAATTCCTAACAAAAAAAAAAAAGAATTTGAATGAAATCCAGGTCCAGTCATTTCAAATAGAATATATTTTTAAAAAATACAATAGTTGCTGTTTTCGGAAATATCTTCCTTTCATCTAAATGATCTAATCTGTTGTCATACAATTTTATCTTTATCATTTTCTCAGAAATTTTTTTTTTATTTCAGGAATTTAGAAATTCAACTTCTCTGCTTATGGTTAGGTTTTAAAACAGTTCAAAAGAATTTTACCATGAACTCATATATACCTTTTTTCTTATTTTTTTTCTTATTGTGTTCATCTCGGAACACACCGATAAAAGTAATCCTTCTGGACTATGACTTTAAAACTTTTTCAAATCATTATTTCGAGCATCAACAAGAAAAAAAACGAAGAAAATCAATTGTTAAATTTGATTCCCTAGTAAAGAAACTGGTTCTTATTCATAAATTTTCATCTTTTCATTCCAGATACGGAAACAGCACAGGATGTTCCTATACAAGTGACAAATGATGAAGAGGAGCGCAATATGAAACGTAAGTATAATTAATTTTTTTCTTCTTTTGTTTGTACACATTAGCATATACTATTTATATTTTATTGCAACCCTGTCGTGGGAATGTAGGAGTTCCACGACAAAGAGTAAATCCATATATAAAGATAGATAAATGGTGTCTAGCATACACTACTGTGGGTGGTTTGTGATGAAGCTTTAAATTCTATTGTATCTAAAAAAAAAATGGTATCTTCGATTTTTTACAAAGTATTGGGTACTTGAATTAATTTTGAGTCTACGTATTAATATTTCGTTTGGTTTTTTATTGTGCATGACCATGTTAAACTTTCGTTTCGCTCGAAGTACACACTTTACTATAGCTACAATTTTTTCCCATATTTCGGGTAACAAATGGATTCGATGAGGCAATCTATTCTTCGAACCGTTTCTTAATATCCTCATAAATTCGATCGAAACAAGTAATAATCAGATGAGCCAATGCAGAGTGAAGTAAATCATCCCATCCAAGTACTTCCAACAGGATTTGCAGCTCACCTATAAATGTCATGTACTAAATATTAAAGCCTTATTGACAGTAACATTAATATACATTAGCTTTCATGATAAACAACGTAGTAATAATATGACTAAAGTTATTTCTTCGCTAACATTCAAAATTAATTCAAGTACTCAATATAATTTCTTCTTGAAGATTTGCGAATACATTGATTTGTTAATAATTCAAAGAAATATTTGTATAAATAGACAAAATTTACTTATGGCATATACTTTTCTTTATAACTTTCACAGATTTCGCAGCTCTTTTAACTGGTAGGACATCACAATTCTTAAAACGTGAAGAAATGAAATCAATGTATTCAACAAATAATCCACAAAATATTGTGGCAACTGGAAGATTTACCTTCCATAAAAAGAATTTATATTATTCATTTTATGTGTCAAGTCAAACTGCACGCCCACGAACAATTCAATTTATTGATGATGTTGGATCCATCATCGAAGAACATATTCTACAGACACCAAATAATGGACCATTAAGTTTATATCAAAATTCGACTGGTAAAATATGTGGTGTTTGGCGTCGTGTACCGCGTGATTATAAACGTTTATTGCGTGAAGAGAAAATATCGGTTGCATTATTATGGGGTGGTAAATATCAAGCTGAATTAGCATTAGGCGGGCAAATAGCAAAATATACAGCATTATCAACAGAATTATTTAGTTCATTATTAGAGCCACCATCAGATACAATGCCAGATCAAATGTCGGGAGCTGGTGGTACAGCAATTGTTTCAACCAGTAGCGGTGCAACATCATCAATACATTTAACGCTTGTTTTTAATGGTTTATTTAATCCTGATGATATTCAAGATATCCCGATTAATATTCGAATTGATTCACCAGAAAGAAAACAAACTATACTCGATGAAGTTCAACGTATTAAAAAGCCAGCAACTGATATCAATATAATAGAACTATCATCACCAGTCTCTACACATGATTTGCGTTTACTTAGTCGTGGTAAATTGGTTCTTACAATTGAATCGCGAAAAAATCCACTACTAAAAATTCAAGGACCTATTATAACACGTGTAGTATGTGAATTGTTTCAAACATTATTAACACCACATAACTTTGAGTCACAAACCCAAACTAGTGGTTTAGCATGGATGTATTTAAATCGCGATGGTTCCCTTGTATATAATATTCAAACAGATGAGCTTAATTTACAAGAAAATCCAATTTTAACATTGATCGATGACAGTGCTAAAAGAAAAACGGAATTAGAAGATTTAACACCATATCTGAATTATAATCAAGCCATTGGTACCATTGATCGTTTAGGGCCACGTGTATTGGAACCATTGTACTCGGAAGATTTGTCAGTTAATATTGCAACTGAGAAGGAACAAAGTTTAGTACGTGGCCGCCTACTTTGGCGTCCAGTTGCTGATGCACGAGATTCGGTGGAACCAATCCTATTAAAACGTGTAGATACAAATTCTCCAGCACATTTAATGGGAATGGCATGGGTTGCAATCGATAATGAATGTAATTTGCATTATGAAGTTACTGTTAATGGATTTTTCAGTCATCAGCAAGCATTTCAAATTTATTTAGAAGAGAAACCAATTGAGGCACCTGGTGCACCAGTCACAAGAAAATTATTAGATGAATTTGTTGGGCCATATATGGAAGGATTTGCATTAGATATGTTGTCATCTGAATTGGCGAAATTGGAAACAAGCGTTTGTTATTTAGAAATTTTCTCAAAAGATCGAGCAGAATTGCTATTACGTGCAAAATTAAAATCAACAAAAGTACCAGGACATTGTTTTCCAGTTTATACAGACAATGATGTACCCAGTGTAATAATGGCAGGAGATCACAATGATAATCATTTAATGCAACCGGATACCAAGTGTTATCATTCAGGACGTTTTTATGATGAGGGTGAACAATGGAAAAGTACAATGGTTCAATGTACAATGTGTGCTTGTCAACATGGACGTGTTAATTGTGATACAATCAAATGTCCTACTATGAAATGTGAGATTGGTGAAGAATTGAAAATACGAAAAGGTGAATGTTGTCCATTATGTTTCAATCAAAATTCAACATTAGATATAAATAATTCAACGGAACGTAGTTGTCGGCTCGGTGATCAATACTTTTTGGCGGGTGCATCATGGCATCCATACTTACCACCAAATGGTTTTGATACATGTACTACGTGTACTTGTGATCCACATACTTTAGATATACATTGTCCACGGGTTGCATGTCCACCATTATTATGTATAGAGAAAGTTGCTTATCGTCCAGACAAAAAAGCTTGTTGTAAAATTTGTCCAGAAGGTAAATCACAATCGAATGGAAATAATGAAAAAGCTGGTCCGAACAATCCTAATATGTTACGAGATCAAGGTGCTAAAATTTCAATTATTAAATCGACTGAAGAGATTTTAGCAAATGGCGGATGTAAAGCGGTCAATACAGTTTATGAGAATGGTCAAGAATGGCATCCAGTTTTAGCGACACATGGCGAACAAAAATGTATTAAATGCCGTTGCAAAGTAAGTTCAAATTTGTTCGATATTTCTTGCTATACATTTCTTTATTAAATACATTTTTTAAAAAAATATTTTCAGGACTCTCATGTATCATGTGATCGAAAACGTTGTACACGATCAGTTTGTAATAGTAGAATTGCAGCGAAAAGACGAGGTCTCGCACAACAGCAAGACGGAGCCAACAATAATAATAATAATAATAATAATAATAATGGAAATAATCTTGATGAATGTTGTAGTACAAGTCAATGTAGACGATCGAGACGACATCAGAATCATCATCGAAGACATAGGGATCGAGATGGCACATTAAAAACACATTCAACGACAACAGTAAAAACGACAAATTCGAATCGAAGCTGAAGAGTGTGTGTGTATGCACCTTTTTCAAGTAGTACAAGACTTTCGAAATCAATGTTAAATGAAAGGTGAAAGATGTGTGGGCAAATCAATAAATAATTAATTAAAAATTACAAGAAAAATTGAAAGATACAAAATAATAAAAAAGAAAAAAGAAAATGTAAAAAAAAATAGTTATTTAAAAACTTTGTTAAACATTTTTGTATTTATCTCAATTTTTCGTAGAAATCGTGAAAAAGAAGCAATTATTGTGGACTTCGAATAGAGTTTCTCAATTGCAGGGTATTTTTTTTTTTTTTTATATATACAAAGTCATATATTTTATGAAATCGTATTCATTCAAAAAACACACATGCGCATATGTATATGGAGTATGCACATTTATACATATATGCTTTATAATAAAACATAATATTAATTTATTTCTTAAGCTATAATAATTATATGAGACATCTTTTTTTCAAGAAAATAATAACAAAATCTGTGAAAAATTTCTTAAGTTTTAAGTGAAATATGAAAAGAAAAAAGAAATCACATAACACACAAGTAATATTGAAATGTTAAATAAATTGCTAAATTACAGCCAAAGTATGAGTAAATTGTAATCAAATCTAGGGTATAAAAAAATCCACCAATCAGAACAAAGCAACAACAATTTCATTAAGAAAAGCACATGGAATATATGTGGCTCTTATATAATTTCAATGCAACCTTATTTACTTTCTTAGACCTTAATATGCAAAAATCAATATTCTGTTTTGGGATCCTTAGAATCCGAATTGACTATTTTTCCAAGATATTTCTGAATCTGTGGTTTTTATAATCATGATAACTCTAAAAGGTTCCTAGTCAAATTTATTCAAATTTGGTTCAAAGATAGGCTGTAACAAGGAGATGGACCTGATTAGATTTTGGCTGGAAATGAGTAATCGTAAGTAGTCTTTTTTTTTGACAAAAAAACAAATTTTTCTTTAAACTTTTGTGGGGATGGATAAGTCGAGAACTACATCACCAACTTTTACAAGACTTTGTACATACATATCCTAGACAGAAGAGAAAAACTGACTAGATATTCAGCGGACGTGGGTAATTTTAGGCCACATTTAAGTGCACAAAATTACAGGACCAATTTTTAGTGGAAATGCGCTATGCTGGAAGTGAGTTTCATATAATACGCTCGTGTGGTCAGTTTTTTAAATCTACGATAATTCGAGAAAAGCTTATTCAATTTTGAAAACTTGATACGTCAGAGATATATCGTTGGGATACTTTCTATTAGTCATACTTCGATCACGGCATATTAATAGCTATATTATGGCTGGAATAGCGCTTTTAATGCTAAAAAATAACAAAAATATTACTTGAGAATTCTTTTTTTTTTTTTCTTTAAATATTTAACAACTAAATTATATTTTTGTCAGACAAACGTATTTTGAAAAGAAAAAAAGAAAAAAATTAAGAAAGGCAATAAGATATATGCGAATTCGATTTAAGGAGAGAATTATATTTGGTCATAATTTAATTTGTTAATTATTTAATTTATAATTCAAAACGAAAAAATGAAATGCAATGACACACAAAAAAGGAGAAAGTCCTTTCCGATTTCTTGTATTCAAATGAAATTTTGTACAAGATTTTGTTGTAAAAATTGTAAGAACTTTTGTTTTGTTTTTTTTTTTCAAATTAATAAATTTTCAAAAATGAAAATTTCTTGAATCAATTTTGCTTTTAAATTTTAGAAAGAAAAAAGAAATTTTTTTTTTAAACAATTTTTTTTTTGTTTTGTTTTGTTACCAAGTACCAAAGACTGATTAGAAAGTGAAAAGTGGAAACAAGATATAAATGGAAAGCCTTTTTTTTTCTTTTAATTTTGGAAAATTGATATTAATATTTGTGAAAAATTAAAAAAAATAAAAAAAAAATACATACATTAAGATTATTCTTAAAATAGTAAATAAATTTTTGGTGATGTTATACTATTGCAAATTACGTACAAAATCTGAAATATGTTATCCCTAAAATAATTTGCAGAGTTACATAGTTGTGAGACACTTGTTTATATACTTGTACACCACAAAAAAACATATATTGTAAAATTTTATTGTAAGTTGAATCAAAAAAGCATACAATATAGTAGAGTTGTCAACTTGTATTACTTATGTCAGACAAATTTTCAGTCTGCAAACAAGATATCTCATTATTAGTATTTCTAAAAAAAGGCTTTGTGTATATAAAATCACATGTATACTAATGCCTAGTAAGATTTCTTTGTAGATCTGCAATGGTGTGCCACAAAGAGCATACAAGTTGGACACTCTTTTGATTGTATGATTTTTGGTTGAATATAAAATGCAGTGGCTTATAGTAAAAAGGAGATAAGTTCAAAATGTAGATTGAGTAATACAAAACTTGCAGTTTGAATGAATTTATGCAGCAATTTGATAGCAGAACATCGAAAACTGCAACATATTGGCTCTGTATAAATTCTGAAAGCAGAAAAATACACATTATTCCGTATTTTTTATATACTTTTTTCAATTTGAAATGATATTTCTGCAGATTTTCTTGTTGAACATTGGAATTACCCCAACAAATCGAATGAAATAAGAAGGATATCCGTTGGATTAAGCATTTTTAGACAATATCGATCCCTTTTAAATTATAATGAATTTACGATATCGATCGTCTCCTAATATGCAAGCTTCACAGAATTTATAGCAAAACTATCTTTTGATTTTATGTTTAAAAATAATATAAATTTATATATATTTATTTTTTCTTTTCCTTATTGTCAAATAAAAAAAAGAAAACGCAAAATTATCTACAAGAAGATATTAGGCCATTATTAAAAGAAATTAAAATCAAATTATATTAATTGAACGATGTTCATGCCGCGTATAATTTGTAAAAAAAAAAAAAACCTGTATTATACTATAAAAAAAAATGTGCCTTGTTGACTTAAATAGAAAAGAAAAAAACTTAAAAAATTGTACTATAATAACTTATTAATAGGAAGAAAATGAAACCTTTTTTTTTATTGAATATTATATTGTAATATGTTATATTATTATATAAAAATAAATATATATATATATTATTTGTCATGAATAAAAGATGATATTAAAATTGTAAGTTTTTCAATTAAAGTTTTCTGTACCCTTCTCTGGGAATTAGTTTTAAAGCTATTTCTTGAAAAGATTAAAATATGGAAGTAAAATACGCTTTTACACATTATGGCAAGGCTGTCCAACCCGCGGCCCAAGGCAAGTATCAATGCGGCCCGAAAATATTCAAAGTTACTGAAGCATATTCATTTTTCTGACGAATGATTTGTGTGTTTGCGCTCTCGTGCTAAAGCTGCCAAGTGACAAACAACAGAAACAGGACCAGAACAGAAAGCTCTTTCGTTACATAGTAAATTCTCTTTCTGTTTGCGTTGCTCGCTCAGCTACACTGTTCTGTTGTTTGTCACCTGGTGGCTTAAGTGAAGAATGAAACATACTAAGTGTAAAATTAGAACCAACATGTTTGATGAACACCTTGAGAACTGCCTGAGAATTGCAACCACGTCAATCGAACCAGATATGGACTGTTTAGTTTCTCAACTTCAATGCCAATTATCACATTCATTTTATGATATGGATTTATACATAGTAATATACTTGTGGCCCAAAACACCATGTCTTCTTCCAATGCGGCCCAGGGAAACGAAAAGGTTGGACACCCTTGCATTATGCTAGTTCTTATCCGAAAGACAGAGTTTAATTGATTAATTTTGCAATTAGTTAAATTACCAATTCATAATTCGATTACTTCAGGATTAATGACGAGTTTCTTTGCAATCCTACAATAACGCCAATAATTTATACACAAAGAATTCTCTGTTCATTTTCTCTGTAATACTAGTTTACCGATATCCAATATGCCAATAATTGGAAAATTACTATTATATAAGAGAAAAGCTTCACAGCACGAAGTATGTGAACTTATTTACACCCAACCTTCCTAAAACATGGTAGATAGTTACCTACAGAAAGGAAAAGCGAGAACAAGGGTTCCCACAATGTTTCTTGTTCCTTAATCCGTGGTAGAGCGAAATCGTGTTATAGGAGGGTTGAGTTTATTCGCGTTGTAGTAAAAATGACTACTATTGCCCGCAACTGGGTACTTCACCCTATGTGAATTTTTGTTTCAGTTTTTTTGAAAATTTTTTATGGTAAAAAATCTCTGAAGACTAAAAACACACAAGTTACGATCCCTGGACTATAATTATAATACGGTTGACCACACTGCTTTTTCTTTTGCCTATTTTTGTATAAAAAAAATATTTTCAAATGAGAAAACCGGCAAGAAAAGTTAATTTATGAATGTGTTTACTTTTGCTCATTTCAGAAATCAACGGCGAACTGCGCGCGGTTTCTAATTTTCCACAGTATTTGATTCTTTTTCTCGAGAAAAAGTCGTGGTATTCATTCGCTGTGTTAATTAATAATGACATTTAATCAATAATGGCGTGATCGAATTTATTAAATTAAATATATACCGAATAACAATTTTACTACAACTTTTTAATGCTTAAAGTACAATTAAATAATTATGAATATCGCGTTTTTTATTGCTTAACTTTGTTGTTGTGCGACGAGTTCCTATATGCGCGTTTCTGACGATTTTCGCCGCTTCTATTTTTTTTTCTTTTTTACCTGAATTTGTATTTCTTTAATTGTGTGAAATTGGAATTGTGAATAATAAATACAAAGTGAAAGATTAAATTTGGTTATCATTTAATTTTCATTTAACAAGAGAGTAAAAAGAAAAAAAGTGGAGAAATTAAAATTTAGATCAGAATTATTACTAAACATCTTGTTCACCATTTAAACACACACACATACATAAACGTGAAGATTCTAAGCTAATCAACTTAAAGAAACAAACATATCTGCGCATAGTGTGAAAGTTGCTGAGCTTGTTCCTGTCGTCTTAAAAAAACCCATTCATTCATATAGTAACGTAAATAAAAGAGAAAGGTAATATATTGATATAGTGTTATCTTTCTCCTTATTGTAAATACATATTTTCCCATTCATAATCATAAAAAGGAATAATTTCGCAAATTTGTTTTTATTACATTTTATTAATGTAATTGTTATTTTTTTCATATTCGATAATTTTATAAAATAATTGAATTTGTTGTTTTATAATAAACGAACAAACACGCGCATCTTATTAACCTTCTAAATGAAATCAATTAAGTAGTTTTGTATCAACTCTAGTATATAATAAAATCAGTTTAAATATAAATTACAGACATAATGCATTCATTTCAATGGCATCCAATCTTTACGACTATAAGGCCTTGTTTAGATGTGATATTTATCCACCGAATTAGTCTCTGATCAAAGATGATGTAAGGAAGTATCTCACTATATGGTGCTCCCCTTTTTTTAAATGTGGTTATGATTACGTACTAACTAAAATTTATCATTAGACACAGGTCTTATCTAGTTTAGGGATGTAAAGATTTTTATAATTATACCAATTATACGAATATAATTAATTCGCTCAGAAAGCCAATACGACTCGATGGACAATGTAAACAAAAAAAAAACGATAAATAAGTTGATAAACAATAGTTTAGAAGCAAAATAATGGAAGACCAACAAATGCAAGTGGCAACAATTTAGGAAAAATGAGACTAAGGCGCATCAATGATAAAAAACGATGACTGTCAGAGATTTATGCTTGTAGAAAAGATTATTGCTGTTCATAAGATCGAATGTACATGTGACATTAGATCCACATTAGATGTGTGAGCTTTCAAAAAGTGGCCTCATCTTCGCTCTGTATGAAAAATCCTCCTTTCATATATAAAGCATCCTCATGGATCGTTTACTCTTCATTATTAGAACAGATGTTATATAAATTTCTCAGCCAAATTTAGACACTAAAGTTTCTTTTTTAGATGGCTCGTAACCATTCTCGAATCTCATCCAAACCATGATTTGAAATTGCACTAGCTTCGACAATTTTAATATTTTGTCGAATTTGCTTTTTAAGTTTAGTCATTTGTAACATTAATAAAGCTTCATTTCTCATTTGTCGATATGCTAAATCCATTTTAGTTAGGACAAGTAAAACTTTAGCCTTTTGTAATTGACATTCAGCCAAAATCGAATATAATAGAACACCTTCGAATAATTATGAAAATTTCAGTTTAAAAAGAAAATATTTAAATGTTAATAATTCTTACCAGCCGCTGATATTTGGCAAAGATTTGATGTATCCACGACATATATTAATTTATCAACATCCGAAAAATACTTCCTCCATAATGGTGCAATTGAACCACCAACTTCAATTATTTGTATTGATTTTTTAAAATTATTCTTATTTGTTTTCTGATCTTTTTGAGGCAATAATATTGTTGTGATATTCGTTCCAACCGTTGGTATCGAATGTGTTGTATGATCAATTAAATTTGGATTTTTTAATGCTGTAATTAAATGAGTTTTCCCAGAACCTTTTGGTCCTAAACAAATACAAACCATCTTACGAATTTAAAAAAACACAAAAACTGATAATCAATATCGAATATGATGTTTCTATGAGTAACAAAAAATAATAGAATAATCTTTTTCAGTATGAAGGGACATTCACTATCAACACGTAAAACACTAATATTTGCATTTTTTGGTATCGCTATTGGACTATGTATTGGAACTGTCTTCAAGAACTATCGTGCATTAGAATTGGTGAAAAGATGTAGCCTAAAAAGAGCCAGTGACAAGAGTAAGGCGACATATCCTTCATATTTAATATAATTGAAATATATATTTATGTTTTAATATTAACTTTAAGGTCCACTTGAAATTATTGGAATGTCTGGAGACGAAACAATTTATAATTCTCAGAAAAATTTAGTCTTTATTGGTGTTATGACTGCAAAGAATTTTCTTCGTGGTCGTGCCAAAGCAGTTTATGATACATGGGGAAAAGAAGTTCCTGGTCATATTGCATTTTTTAGTTCAGAAGGATCTACATCCGAATATTTACCGGTAATTGCATTGAAAAATGTCGATGACAGATATCCACCACAAAAGAAATCCTTTATGATGTTATACTATATGTATGAACATTTTATTGATAAATTTGAATGGTTTATTCGGGCAGATGATGATGTTTATATTGATACAAATAAATTGGAGAATTTTCTAAGATCAATTGATAGTTCAAAACCACAATTTATTGGTATATAAGTTTTATTTTATACTAAAAAAAATATATTGAAATTCTAATTCTATTAAAACAGGGCAAGCTGGAAAAGGGAATAGCGAAGAGTTTGGATTGTTATCATTAGAATTTGATGAAAACTTTTGCATGGGCGGTCCAGGAGTAATTTTAAGTCGAGAAACATTACGAAGAGGTAAAAATAATAATAAAAATAAAACATGGAAACGGCTACCTTTTGAAAGAATCGGTCAACCCGTTTTGGAGTTACACAAAAACCCAAACTTTGAAAAATATTTTGTATTCTTTTAAATTTCATTTTGATTAAAAAAAAACAATTTCAGTTGCTCCTCATATTCCAACATGTCTTAAAAATTTGTACAGCACCCATGAAGATGTTGAAGTTGGAAGGTGTGTTCAAAAATTTGCCGGAATTCCTTGTACTTGGAATTATGAAGTATTTAATTCATTAAGTTTTTAATTCTTTATTATAATTAAATATACATATTTCTTTTAGATGCAATATATATTAAGACATAATTCGAGCGGACGATATGCTTTTACGGGTAATCTTAAACGTAAAGAAATACGTAGCGCAATATCATTACATCCAGTAAAACAAGCACCATTAATGTATAGATTGCATTCATATGTTCAAGTAAGATAATAACGGTACAAGAATTATTAAATGAACGGTTTATATTTTGAAATTTACAACCAGGGTCTAGTAGCTGAAGAACAGCGTCAAGAATCTTTACTTCTTCATCGTGATATTATTCGAATGGTTGAATTACTTCAAATACCTACAGGAAATAAATATCTGGTGCCTGGAGTAACATTATTCCCTGCTGAATCTCATGGTTCTCGACATTTTGAAGATCATAATGTACTTGGTAAATTCGATAATTTAAAAGATGATTTTCAATAATAAAATTATATAAATTTGTTATCTATATTTCGGTTTTTTTTTTTCGTATATTTCAGGAAAGAATCCAGATTTAAATAAATTTATTCCAAAGACAACATCTGAAATTCTTGATTGGACATTTATTGCTCGAAGTCTTTATTCATTAGATCATTCAAATCCTAAACGAAAAATGGATTCAGCTACAAAAGAAGGCCTAGAAGATGCTATTACCGAAGTTATGAACAATATTAATAATTTTTCAAGACAAAGAGGTCGTGTTATTGAATTTCGTGAATTACTTTATGGTTATTCTCGTTTAAATGCTTTACATGGTGAAGATTTGATTTTGGATCTTCTTTTAATTTATAAAAAATATCGTGGTAAAAAAATGACAGTTCCAGTTCGAAGACATCTTTATGTTCAAAGATCTTTTACTGGAATATTTATAAAAGAATTTGATGAAGATTTATATAATATAACACTACAAGAAGGTGAATTTAATTTATTTTAAAATAATAAAAATGTAAACGAATGAAATGTTTGTCGTCCATTTTTAGATAAAAATCAATTTCTATCATCAAAAGTTAAAAATATTTTAAGTACAGGTTTTGAGAAAATTTCCAATTCATTTACTATTCCTGGATTTGTAGTAAATCAAAGTAAATCAAAAATTGTATTTATACTATCAATAGCTGGTCGACTTGATGCTTATACAAGATTTTTACAAACATACGAAAAGGTATTATTTTTTAAATGTAATTTTTTATATAATAAAACAAGGGTGTCCAACCTTTTTGTTTCCCTGGGCCGCATTGGAAGAAGACATGGTGTTTTGGGCCACAAGTATATTACTATGTATAAATCCATATCATAAAATAAATGCGATACCTGGCATTGAAGTTGAGAAACTAAACCGTCAATATCTGGTTCGATTGACGTGGTTGCAATTCTCAGGCAGTTCTCAAGGTGTTGATCCAACATGTTGGTTCTAATTTTACACTTAGTATGTTTCATTCTTCACTTAAGCCACCAGGTGACAAACAACAGAACAGTGTATCTGAGCGAGCAACGCAAACAGAAAGAGAATTTACTACAGAACGAGAGAGCTTTCGTTTCTGTTCATGTTTCTGTTTTTTGTCACTTGGTAGCAAACACACAAAACATTCCTCAGAAAAATGGACATGCTTCAGTTTCTTTGAATATTTTCGGGCCGCATTGATACTTGCCTTGGGCCGCATGCGGGTTGGACAGCCTTGTAATAAAACATTTATTATTTATGGTAAATTATATTTATAGATCGGTATTATAGAAGATACTCATACAGAACTTTTAGTAGTAATCTTTGGAGAAGATCATGATGTACGAAATCATTTAAAAATATTATCTAATCTACAGAATAAATATCCAAAAGAAAATATCAATTATATTCATTTAAATCAAGATTTTTCACGTGGTGTAGCTTTAGATACAGCAACACGTTCATCATATATTTCCGATAATGATATAATCTTCTTTCTTGATGTTGATATGATATTTAAACAGGAGACTTTAGATCGTGTACGAATGAATACGATCCAAAGGAAACAAGTATATTTACCAATTGTTTTTAGCCAATATGATCCGCAACGTAATATTTATAAAAATATTTCTGAATATGAAATAAGAAATGAAAATGGATTTTTTCGACAATTTGGCTATGGTATTTGTGCAATCTACAAATCTGATATACTTGATCCAGAAATTGATGGTTTCGATAGAGATATAACTGGATGGGGTCTGGAAGATGTTAAATTTTTAGAGAAAATTATAAAAGTAAGTAATCGACAAAAAGTGTATTTAATTAATACATCTGATGTATTAAATAATCAAAATCAAATTATAAACAATACAAATGTTCGACAATTGAATGTTTTCCGATCTCCTGATCCAACTTTAATTCATATTTTTCATGAAATTAATTGTGATAAAAATCTTGAAGTTTCACAATACAATATGTGTTTGGGTACGAAAGGGAACACAATTGGTAATACACATTTAATGGAAGAGATCTTCTATAATAATAATAAAAATATTAAATGAAAATCTAATTTTCTATTATTATTAGGTTTAAGTACTATTTTTTGAAAAGCATTTATAAATCATATTTCATATTTAGCTTTATGATTCATCGTGAGTTTCTGGAAAATATTTTGAAACAAAACACATAAGACTGAATGTGATGGTGAAAGCTTTATAAGGAACCGAAAGAACAATCTATATCATTTTTTTTTTTTTGAAGACTATGTCATTCAAATATTGGCCGCAGCAACTACGCTTTAGGTGGTCTATTCTATAGGTTCAATTTTGAACAACTTGTTCGAGCATTACGACTGGTATCTGGTCAATAGCGCGAGTAATGTTTGCTTCCAATGCAACTTAGCTTATTGACGTATACATTTCGCCAAGAAAATTCTGCGATCAAATAGCAGATCATCATTAATCATCTTAAATTTGGAAACGCTGTACCGGTGTAAGTCTTTCCATGACGAGATGATATTCACTACTGTGTCAAACTGTAATGATTTGCTTCACATTATTCATGCGTTATGTGTAAAATCCCGATTGAAAACAGTACCTCACGATGAATCACCCATTTATATTAAAAATACTCCTATCCTATTATCACTTTATCAGATATAAAAATCATAGAAACTTTTGTGATAAAAATTCTGAGAACAATAAAAAATACCAAATTACAAGAAGTTATTCTAAATACAAATTATATGTAAAATTAGAAAAATTTATTAAAACATTATTTCACTAGTTTTAAAGAAATCCATTTTCAAAAAATGACCAATTATAAAATTGTTTAGATGTTGTGATATATTTTAAGTTAAATAAAGTTAATATTGAAAAAAAAGATTCTTTTATTTTTGAAATTCTTCAGCTTTAAACGATATAATCAAATAAAACAAAACCTCCGTTTTCAGGTCATCGAGTTTAGAATGAAATTATCTTCCAAATGTTGTCAAAATTTGATATTGCGGATATACATACGGTTTTTACAATACCTTTTCAGTCAACTTTTACATATGATGAATTGGTGATATATTTAATAATTCCAAAGTACTATTTAGAATCTCCCGAATACACTTTACTAAATATATTCGTGCATGAATCATACTAATTAAGTGAGGACGATTTTCCTGCGAAAAAAAATTTAGTCTAGAGCTTTTTTTAAATTTACAACGAAATTTTATATGCTTACAACTAGTATCCGACATCTTCGATAGTAGATACTAAATAAACTCACTAAACCGTTCAGAAATTGTATCAACAAATGTGGTGCACATCGACCTAATTCAATTCCATCTATTGTACGTTTAATAAGACTCGGAAATATTATAACATAATTAAAAATAAGTTTCCATTCCTCCTGAAAAAAGGAAAATAATTTAAAAGGAAAACTAATTTTGAAAAAAAAAATTACTTCTTCTTTAAGTAAACTAACATCAATTTCAGATAATGAAGGTAATTTTGGGTAAAGTCCAGCTTCGACTCGATTTTCAAATGTTCTTAAGAGCGTTTCAATTCTAGCTGAATTGTACAAAATAAATGATGTTCCTAAAAGAAATTTCCCATATTTTTGGTTAGAAATTGATAACGTATTTAAAACCTTTACAATTTCCTTGTCCGTTTCGTTTCATTGAAACTGGACTAGTATGTTTCACTTCTAGAAGATCGATGGTTACGGCTGCTTTACCTAATTGATCAATTAAATTGTAAAAAGCTTGATCATCTTGTACACGAATACCATATTTATGCATAGCCATTAATCGCATATCAGTAGAGCGTAAACTAAAATATTTATATCATATCAATTAGTGTAAGGCCTATCTTGTTAAGCATACCTGATATATTCATCAGAAGATAGAAGAGCCTTGTGTTTTTGATGATCTGAGACCATTCCGCATACAATATCCACACTACGAGAATTTTCTTCATATTGTGGTTGCTTAGGTTCGATTACAGAGCGCACATTGATCTTTATTAACTGTTCTTCGGTATGACCAGTGAAGAGGTTATTAGAATATTGGGTAATTACATTTTTTAAAACGGTTTTAACAAGTTTTGCGCGATATTGAGACACATTACTTGGAGCTGTCTCCGTTATGCTATCGGCAAATTTGAAATAAATTTTTGAATTTTTTGATATCATTCCAAATGAACGGTTCTGTGAGTTTTCCAGAACTTGATGGAGCAAAAAATTAATTGTTGAAAATCTATTAAGGAAGATGTTGCAGCGTTCTCCAGAAATTGCAATGCGCTCAATTCGAATTGGCCATGAAAAACTTGCATCTGGCATATTTATTAACTGATCTTTAGACAAATTAAAATTTTTCTTTCTTTGCGATTCATTTGGATTTCCGTCGTTGCTTTCATCATAATATTTCAACCAAATATTTTCTTTTAATGGAAAGCTAAAATCCCCATTCGCTTTTAAATTCTCACTATGTTTTTTAATTAGATTCGAATGTTCTGGATATGATCTACTACCAACGATATAAAAGAATATTTCTTTATTTAAATTTGAAATTGGATCCATTCTGCACTCTTAAATGTCAAAAGGTTAAACAATTTTTGAAATCTATTTCCAGTTATTTATACTTCCAATAGAATTCGACAGAGGAGTCGTCAAAAATAACAGTTGGGGCATAATTCGAAATATAGTTTAAATTTGACGTCAGATTTCATAAAATATATGACATAATTAAAACCAAAAAAGGTAACGTAGAAATATAAAAATGTATTAAATATTATCAGCTAACCAATTATATTGTAATGCAATCCAAAGGTTAAATCGTTATAAACAAAATAAAAAAAAACAGTAAATGTGAGTTTATAAAAATATGAAGTATAGCACTTACATTTCTGTATTGCAATTTTTGCCGTGTTCATTCTGTCACCGCCATTGTGTTTCCACCTTAACATTATTCTGAATTATGCTTTTGCAGCATATTTCCAGATATTTGTCAAAAATTTACACAGCTGTTTTTTGAGAACTTTATAAAAGTGGAATTTTAAATTCTGCAATTAATTGTCCTGTTACACGCACGCAGTTTTTTTTAGACGTTTTTTTCTATTTCTATTTGAATTCACGTGGCACGTTACAACGGACACCAACGAATTAGATGTAAACCAATTTGTTAAAATTAATAGACGGGAAAAATGATTGCAAACAAATGGCCAACTTTTATATTTTTGATTTTAATGCCGGCATCTACATTGTGTCTGCTTGATGGATTATATTGTGGTGTACAAAATTGCTACGATGTTCTAGGTGTGACTAGGGAGTCTAAAAAACAAGAAATCGGGCGCGCTTACAGATTGCTTGCTCGTCAATTTCATCCAGATTTACATCGTGGAGAAGAGGAAAAAAAGTTAGCAGAAGAACGATTTAAGGTGGGTCCAAAGATTGTTATTTTTTTTCACTTTAAACAATTTCTTCTTTCTTTTTTTGTCCAAGACTATTGCTACTGCGTATGAAATCTTGAGAGATGATGGATCTCGAACGGATTACGATTATATGTTAGACAATCCTGAAGAATACTATGCACATTATTATCGTTATTATAGACGTCGTGTTGCACCAAAAGTGGATGTTCGAATCGTTTTAGTTGTCACAATTAGTTTGATTTCGATTATCCAGTATTATAGTGGCTGGCAACGTTATGAAGCGGCAATTAAACATTTTGCTACTGTTCCAAAATATCGAAATAAAGCAATGGAAATGGCACAAGACGAAATTAATGGTAAAGTAACAAAGAAAGGTCGCAATAAAATGTCTAAAAGTGAACAGAAAGAAGAAATCGAAAAAATCATTCGAAAAATTATTGAAGACAAAATGGATATTAAAGGTGCCTATGCAAAACCATCAATAAAAGATATTCTTTGGATTCAATTAATTGTGCTTCCATACACTGTGTGTGTGTATGTGTTTTGGTGCTTTAGTTGGATATGGAAGTTTAATATATTGAAACAACCATATGGCGACGAAGAGAAATTTTATATAATACGTCGTCGTATGAAAATGGGACATCATCAATTCAATGCAGTTGAAGATTCACAAAAACAGGAATATTTAGATTTAGAATTGTGGGAAAAGGATAAATTCGAACAATGGAAACAGGAACAAGATGATGAAATGAAGAAAACGCTAGCAGAAAATCCAAGATATAAACAATACCGAAGATATATGAAAAATCATGGCCCAGGAAGACTTACATTTGAAGATTAGAGAAAGTTAGCCAAATTTTTACATTTTTTTTTTTTACACTCGTCAAATCAAGTTTTATTGATTTATGTTGACCTAGGGATTTTCTATTTTATTTTTATCGATATTGAAAGGGTAATGTAGGAGAATTGAATTTAAGCACAAAGAAAACGAACATAATATTTGTAAGTTTCGTGATTTTTGTTGGAACCAGAATTCAATGTCTTGTAAACATAAAATTAAAATATATACAAGCAGATTGGTTGGTTTTTATTGCATCCTTTCTAATAAATTCATAATTCCTCATAGAAGAAAAAAACTTGAAAATACCTCGTTTTGTTCGTTTTATTCGTTACAAAACAACATTTTTGGATAGATCCTGTGGGAACTTTTTCTTCCAAATAACGACAGAACGGGTGTTTTTTTGGGAAATTTTGTATGTGCAAATCATATAATTTGTACAACTTTTTTTTTAGAATTTTGTAATACGAAAAAAAGAAAGAACACGGACTATTTTACAAATTTGTTTTTAAAGGAACTCAAAAATAAAATAATTACAAATCCGCTACCCAACGTTCAGTGAAGCTTGAAGGATAGGACGGCTATTTTGTTTTGAAAAAATAATTGAGAAGCGCTGATATCAGAGAGATCTTATCATTTTGTCAAGAAGAAGAGTAACACGTGTGTTTTCTTTTCGCAAAATGTCAATTCTGAAAAAGAAAAGAGTATCCAAGAAAAATAAAGCTTCTTGGCGGAAACATGCAGATATTAAAGATATAGAGGAATTTCTGGAAGAGCAACAACTCGATGAACGTATTGGGTAACTTGTAAAAAACTCGATTTAAGCTAATTTTGTTTAATATTTTATACTTTTCCAGTGTAATTTCCGATAAAAAGAATCATGAACTTTTTACGATTGATTCAGGACCTGGCAAATTACTGAGTGCTAAAGAGCGCAGAAAAGCAAATGCAAGAAAACCTCCTAAATTTCTAACTGCTCTGGAAAATCCATCTAGAGTTCAAGATCCTCATCCTCAAAGGTATTTGTTGTTTTTTATTTGCTCTATTTTTTGTTCTACCAACAAATTACTTGTATTTGCAGAGACCGGGTTAAGCAGAAAAAGAATGGTAGGGACTTATTTGCTGAAGTCTTGAATCCAAAATCTCAGAAAATTGTACAAGCTAATAAAGATCGAATGAAAGCTTATGCAAAACATGATGTACCAAGAAATAAAGCAAATAAAATCTTTCAAAATGATGCATGGGCGGAGAAGGATGCATTAGACAAACATTCCGAGTTCAAGAATGATTGGATCACTAGAGATCTCGCTATATACCATCTAAAAAATACTGGAAAACCGTTAGTTAAGGTGCATGATAGTATCCGTCACAAGAGAAGTCGAGCAAAGTAGGTATCTTAATATCATATCAAAATATTTTCTAAAATCTTATATTTAGGGCATTTCCACCACCCCATCCTGGAATGAGTTACAATCCTAGTTTAAAGGATCATCAGGATTTAGTTCAGAAAGTTGTCGAGAAAGAAACTGCAATAATAAAGGAAGAAAATCACTTGAAAAGGGTAACTACTACTATGTTTTCAAAAGTAACTGAAGAAGAAAGAGATATGGAAAGGCTTCGGGAATTGGCATCTGGTCTACCAGCTGAGGATAACGATGATATCGAAGAAAATCAAGAAAGTACTGAACCATATCAGTCGGTTAATCCTCCAGTACAAAACAAAAAGAAAGATAAAAAAGCTCGTCGAAAGCAAAAAGAACAGAAAGAACTTCTTCGTAAACGGCAAGAAATTAAGGCACAGAAAAAACAAACAACGGATATTCATAGGTAAGTAAAACAAAACATGGAGAAATTTTTACATTACTAATTATGTTGTAATATTTAGACTTCGGAAACTTAAATCAGAAGTTCTGCAAGAAGAGAAGGAATTGAATGATCTAAAGAAGCGCGCGAAAATTACAAAAGAAAAACGTAAATCTGAACCGAAACGAATAGCCAAATTGAAATTTAAAGATCCTGAAATTGATGTGAACATGGCTCAAGATATAGCAGGGAATCTTCGTAATCTGAAGCCAGAAGGTCATTTACTTTCGGATAGATTTAAAAGTCTTCAAAAACGTAACATTTTGGTTCCAACTGTGGACGGTGGTATTAGGAAACGTAAAAAGATTAAACGTTTTGTCAGAAGTTCTCACAAAGAACTTCCTCAAACATGTTCCAAAAAGAAGAAGTAAATAGGATGTAATTGCATTTCATATATGTTTTTTTTTTTTTTACAATAAAATAACGTATTAAAACATTTTTTTTTATTGAAATTTTTACAATAGAAAAATCAAAACGATTTATAAATTAAATTTTGAAAATAAGTGTAAATTTTTTTTTCGTCATCTATGGCAACTCTTTGGCAACAGTGTGGTAATAATTGACTCGCAGTCTTAACTTATTTATGATTAGAACTCTATATCAAAGATCCAATTTCTTCCAGAACCGATGCATCTTTGAATCGGTATCGAAAATGCTTCGCACCATAAATACTTGAAGACCCCCTACTGCAAGCATAGCACAAATTTGAAACATAGACCATGAATTGACCTTGAAATAATTCTCCTCCGCCCTGTTCCTATCCCGAGATTCATAGGAGCGTATTAAATCTTGTATTTGTCGAGCTTTTGTCAGTTGGCCTCGAATACGGCCAATATAATCTTGAATATCTTGAATTTTAACTTCATAAAACTCTTCAGGAGTTAGGCCTTCTAACAGGTCATTCCATGTGTTTTCTGAATCAGAACTACCATCATTTGTATCGATAATTAATTCAAAGAAAACCGTCTTCCTATTAAAGGTGCTGAAACGATTGTCAAAGCAAAATCGGTAATCTCCATCCACTTTCGCCGCATGCCGATGAAGAAAATCCGACTTTTTAAAATCGGCAAATATAATTCGACCGCCGGGCTCCGATAGTTCAAAATTAATATCCAAGTCACCGTGTCCACCATCTATCACTTGATATTCGATGTCGATGATTTCACCAATTTTTACTGTTTGAAAAAAGCAATCTTGGGTGCCGGAAGCCACTGTGACTGTTATTTCTTTGCTGTATAGCGGTAATATAAACGATACCAAAAGCAAATACGAATATATCTGTGAAACTATCATTTTGTATATTATCTGTAAATATTTGAAATTTACTTACGTTGAGCATTTTCAATTTTTTATTTTTAATAAATAAATGTCAGTCGAGATGAGATCTAGCAAAATCACAACTAAGATATATGGTGTGGAAAGAATGAAACGAGAAAAAAATTGAAGCATCAAAAATTAAGGGGGTATTACTCATTTTACACTTTCTTTTGCAGAAACAAAACACGCTTTTATATTTACATCGTTTTTTTAAGTGTATAAGTCCATACATAAATTTAAAAAATAGTTTTTTTTTTTTGAGAAAATTAAATAGTAGTCTATGAAAGTTCCCAAAAACACACTTTAATTATTTACTTGTCTAGTAATTGTAGCCAAATCAAAATATTCTTCAATTTCAAATAAATAAATCGTCGACACCTAATATTTTGAAATAGATTTTCTCACCTAGCATCGATTTTTATGAACATAATATAAAAATTGTATTTAGCTTAATTTAATTTAGCTAAATTAAAACTTTAAATAAATAAATATACTAAAGAACAAATTTCGTAAATACACATTTAGTATCGCATCGTGTGAACTAACCATTAAAATAATGAAAGAAATCTCTCCAAAGTCTCCACAAAACGCGGCTCCACGTAACTACATTTTTCACTATGTTGGTAGGAAAAGAGTATGCGAGGGCAGAACGATATTTTACAACGAGTGACAGGAGTGAAAGTAAGCTTACCAGCACTTTTTCATTAAAATTTTTCATTCGAGTTTTACAGTTTTGGTGTTAAGAAGTTTTCGTGTTAATAAATTATTACTAAATAATATTATTTAAAATGAAGAACTGTTTTCTTCTGTGTCTTCTGGTTTTACCAGCAATTATTTGTACTTTTGATAATCGTAAGTAAAAACAATTTTTAATTTTCGAAAGTGCCGAAAATTTGCTAGTTTTTACGGTTACATACGTGGCAAATTCCAAAATTCATTTTTATAATATAATTTATTAAGAATTAACTAAAGAATTCAATTTCCTTAAAGAGTTTTGTGATTGGCCTCCATTTTTTTGTGGTGCAACATTTTATAACCTAATTAAAAAAAACAATCTTGCAATTTTTTTTCTTTTTTTTTTTTTGTAGCTCAAAAGCATTTTGCCTATGCAAACGAAGATGAAATCGAAGATGAACTTGTTGACGTTGATTCCGAAGATGGTGCCGTAGTTGGTGATGATGTGGAACCAGAAGAAGAGCCGGAAACGACCAGTTCCCCTGATGCAGACACCTTTCTATTATTTACTCGACCACTCTATACTCCAGGTGTTCAATTTGAATTACCTGGTGGACAGCCAGTTGAATTTTTAGTTGGATTCTCGAATAAGGGCGAAGAAGATTTTGTGATTGAAAGTGTAGAAGCATCTTTCCGTTATCCAATGGACTTCAATTATTTCATTCAGAATTTCTCAGCGATTTCATATAATCGTGAAGTGAAATCTGGTCATGAAGCAACAGTTTCGTATTCATTCTTGCCATCGGATACATTTGCTGGACGTCCGTTCGGTTTGAATATCGCCTTAAACTATAGAGATGCAAATGGTGCTGAATTTTCAGAAGCTGTTTTCAATGAAACTGTTCAAATTATTGAACTTGATGAAGGTTTAGATGGTGAAACATTCTTTTTGTATATTTTCCTTGCTGGTATCGTTGTATTACTATTGGTACTTGGACAACAATTTTTGGTTGGTTCTGTTGGTAAGAGGAAACGTACATTTGCACCAAGGAAAACTATTGAAACAGGCACAGGAAATAATACCAATATTGATTATGATTGGTTACCAGCTGAAACTTTACGTGCTCTTCGTAAGTTTAATTTTACAAGATTCAAGCAATTTTCTTATATATATATTTTCTTTTTAAATTTTCCAGAAAAATCACCACCAAAAGCTAAAACTTCCCCAAAATCTCCAAATAAACCCAAACAAAGTCAAAGTCCCCGACCTAGGAAAGTGAAACGCGCTGCAGGCTCTGATGATTAAAAATATTATTTAATTAAGACTGTGAATTTTTTTTATACTAAGAGATTTTTTTTTTTTTTTGGAAGAAATGTCTTCGTTACATGAAGACCGTAAAAAGAAGTAGTTTGATTTTTTTCCTTTGCTCAATTCAATCCTTTTGTTTTCTTCATCGTTGCTGACGTACAAAGCAGGAAATTACACAAGTCTTGTTATTTTTGTTAAATGAAATATAGTTTTGTGAATTTTCTTGGTTCATATATGTAGATATGCTTAAAAATGGGAAAATTCGGATTCAATTGTGATTGTATTTTTAATTATAATAAAATAGTTTGTTCATATGAATAAATCATTTTGTTTAATATTGTTTGTCATTAATATTTATGAAAGCATATCAAAATAAAGTAATTAAAAATATATTTTTTTCTTTTAACTCTTCGAAATTATTCAACTAAAAAAGAAAATGAGTAAAGGTATCTTCAGACTATCTGTTTTTTTCCATATGTTTTCGTATAGGTTTTATCACTCAGCATGAACTCATGGGGAACAGATTGGTATAATAATATTAGACAGAATTTATACGTTTTTTGATATAAGACATGTTCTAACGTCTAATTATGCCCTATGGCAGGTACCACCAGAGGGTACATCAATTTTGCCACTACATTTGTAACATATTGAAATAATCATCGTAGAAAAGTTCCAAGAGTATGGTTGCGTAGAGAATCATGTCTGCATGTCCGTCCGTTCGTAGGTATACAAGATAACTCAAAAATGCGTTATCCGATTTTGATGAAATCTAAAATGTGAGTTGCTTCTTCCATAACTTGGTTTGGTATCGCATTTCAGCAAAATCGACCGAAGAAATAGTTGTAGGAAAAATAAGTTTGTTTTGAAAGTTTTTTCGATATATTTTAAAAACTACTGTACCGATTTGAATAAAATTTATAGAAGATATTTATGCTATTAGACGCCAGCTTATCTATAAAGCAGAGCGAATTTGAAGAAGTTGATACAAAGTTATGGAAAAAAAACTTTGAAATATTGGTAGTTTTAATTCTTTTTCTTTATTGAGCTATAGATTAGTTAACAACGATTACCATTTCTATCACAGGGCATCAAAAAATTGGCTATAGGCCGATTTTCAGTTACTATAGGTTTTTTAACAAAATTTATGAGAAGATATGACAAAACAAATAGTCTGAAAGCATTTTATGAGTTGAGTAAATCTGAAATGGAATCGTGTAATTCGATTTAACCCAGATCGTTATAGAAATAGCATGGAAATACCAATACTTTCTCGATTCGATTTAGTTTAAATCGAATTATACGATTCCATTTGTGGTAAAAAAAAAACAATACAAATATATTCTTTATGAATTTAAAATAGGGATAATATTTTGTAGAAACCATTCTTCGGTAAATTTTAAATGATCTCCTGGTGATTGCAGAAAAACCAATTTACCAGCTCGATCCATTTGACGAAGTCCCAGTTTATCCTTTTATGACAAATACAATTTATTTCATAATTTCATTTAATTGAATTTTCATACTTACTTGTGTATATATTTTACTTTTTTTTAATGGCAGAATCTCTTTATCTTGACCGGGCTTGTAGAATTCAAACCATTGTGTCTCTTTAGGTTGTACAATTGTATCATTTGCAAATTTCACCATCACAAACCTAAAAACATTTTTTTTTTAATTCTAATTCTTTACTGATTTATTTTCTTAATTTACTTCTCTAGTTTTTGTAAATTTGTTATATAACTCTGATTTATTTGAACTTCATTATTGATATCACTTAAAAATGTACTTCCTACTTTATATTTTTCTTCATCGAATGGATTATGCCAATAAGAAGCTTGTACTAATTCCTTTTGAACCCAACTTGATACAATGATTAAAAAGAAAATGTTTTTTTTTAGAGCTATAAATACACAAGAATACAAATATTTTACCTTTCATATGCAGCATAATTTAAAAGTTTTCGTACATATTCACAAGATTTTTTGGATAATGATGGACAAAATGGTAGACCGAATACCCCCTGGTGTTGTCCACCGAATGTAATAAGTTTTTTCATTGGCGGTTCAGGACAACGTTGTGCCAATGCTCTCCTAGAAATGAAAACAAAAAGACAATTAAACAAATTTTAGAACATAATTTTGATCTTTTACAAAAATTGTCCGCCTTGTGAAAATCCAAGTGCATGATATCCATTTGCTAAGCGGCTATCATTCGAGATTTGTTTACAAGCGAATTCAATCTGTAATTTACTCAAGTAAATATCAAATGAAAAAGGTAGCTTTTTGTTAGTTCTACCTGTATATCAGGGTGTTTTGTAAAACCACTTTCATAATCTTCAATAATGCATCCACCAATCTTCAGAGATTTCACATAAACATCATCCACATTTTTCTCGATAATTTTCTTAATAGCTCCTAAACTAAATGGAAAACAACATGTGTCACCTGAAAAGTAATTCAATAACAAAATCATAAATATGTAACGGAAAATATGTAAATAAATATTAATTTCTCATATAAATCTTTTGTTTTTTGTCACTCATGATGTACATACGCTAAAGATCATGATTTGAGTAAGAAAATTAAACATATATTTCTACATCGTGACTACTAGTAGCAGGAAATGGATGTATTCGGGATGTAAAAACTACTACATATCACAAAAGTGAAAGATTATCTTACCCATTCCGTGCCACATAACAATAGGAGTAGACGCAATCACAAAATGTGAATAACATATCAAAATAAATGTCAGTTTAAAAATATCGTTAAATTGCATTTTACTGAAATTTTAAATCACTCTATAGGACGAAATTAAACTAAAAAATTAAATCTTCAATTTAGTTATCACTCTTCGATTACTAAAAGTTGAAATGTCATCCACAACACGTAAACAAAACAATAATAAACAAGCTATAGTGCGCAAATCAGTATGGGAACTTCTATACATATCGATCAAATTATTTCATACAACAATTTATGATTTATTTTGTACAAAAATTTCGAAGTTTTGTCCGAGCACCCAAAGTTATGCTCCAAATTTCATATAAAAAAATCCGAATTTTGTTCGGTAGCTACCCGAAGTTGTAATCGGATTCAATTGATTTTTGGACACAATTGTTCTTTCATTGAAAAAGTGCCTCATACCAAATTTTATTCAAATCGGTCCATAAATAACCTTACAATACCCTGTAATGTAAAAACACAAAAAACCGAACTTTTGTTCGGCGGCTACCCGAAGTTTTAGTCCGATCAAACTCAACTTCTGATAGAATGGTTCTCATGAGGAAAAAACCGTTCTTACCAATTTTCATGGAAATTCCTTCAAAAATACGGCCGCAATCTTGTACACGATAGACAGACAGACAGACATTGGATAAAAATGATTGCAAACGATTTAGAATCTTATATAGTAAAACGTGGAGATTTTTTTTTGATCATGATATGCTTATATACTTCGTATAGAAGTTAAAAATGGATGGGTTTCAAAAATTTGTATTAAAAAAATATCGATTCTCGAAATATATTTTTATATCTATTTATGAAACAAAATAAAACCGGTTATTATGAATAAATACGATTTATTTTAATATTATTATAATTTAATATTTTATTATTATATAAATTTATAATATACACTCAACACTTTTTTTACACGGTCTCTTTCGAACGATTTTAAAGGTCCAAGAAAAAAACCGCATCCTTTTTTTTTACACGATTAATTTACTCTAATATGATTTCAAAATCATTTTTCTGGTTTCAATTAACTGCTATAATTTAATTTCTGATGCCCTTAAACTTTGTGCATGTCTACAAAATTATTTATCAAGATCCAACGACATCAGAAGATTTGTTTAGCTGGGTACCAAGAATTGTATAAGGAATTTGCAAAACCAAAAGGAGGAACAGTAAATATAATAGATTTTCTGATAAAGAAATTTCGGAAAGTGAAAATCTTCGTTGGACTCAATCTTAGTGGATGTGGTAGATCTAGCGATTTTTATGAATCTCGCCGTAAATAAATGCGTTTCTGTATCAAGAAGCTATTATTACTACTATTACTAGGTATAATATTACTATAATTAATATTGTTTCTAGTATTTTGGATTAAAAATTTAAATTTTAAAGTTATAATTCTTTCTTTTGGTAAAATTCATGCGTTCCTAATTATGCCCTATGATAGGTACTACCAGAGGGTATATTAGTTTTGTCACTCCATTTGTAACATCGAAATAATCATCTTACAATACAAAGTTTTAAGGGTTGTGTACAGAATCGAAAGTTATATCGATTTATGCATGTCCGTCTGTCCATCCATCTGTGTACAAGATAACTTAAAAACGCGTTATCTGATTTTGATGAAATTGAAAATGATAGTTCGTTATTCCGTAACTCGATTTAGTATTGCATTTCAGCAAAATCGACCGAGGGGTAATGAAGTTATAAAGCCAAACTAAGGTGACCAAAAAGTTTTGTCGTTTCTTTTTATGGTTTTTCGGTTTTAATTGGAAAGTGTGCGCACTAGTTTTATTTAAATTATTTCCAATGACTACTTAAATAGGCGATATTGTGTTAAATTTGAATAAAATCGATACAAGAATAATAGTCGTAGGAGAAAAGAAGTTATAAAGTTTTGGATGTATTTTAAAAACTAATATACCGATTGGAATAAAATTTGCAAAATAGATTTATGCTATTAGGGTACATAGGCTACCTGCGAATTAGAGTAAATTTGTAAAAGTGAAACCAAAGTTATGCAGAAAAACTCTTGAAACATTATGTTTTGGCTGTTTTTCTGTCCCATTTCTGCCATAGGGTATAGGAAGATTTTTAGTTACTATATGTTTTTATTTTAGTTATTACACTTATCCCTCGATTTACACAGCATTTGAATTGCACGATTTCGGTTTAACACGATTAAAGAAATGAGGAAACTTCCATTTACACAGCAGTTTAACACGGTCCCAGAACACTTTCTACTGTGAAAATCGATGATCGAAACAATTCCAAAACTTAGAATTGATAAATTTGTTAGTTTTTAAGTTTTTATTTAAATAAAAGTAATTTTATATTGTTTCCTTACTGTGGCTTTACCAAACAATAAACATACAGAAATAGATTTATCACATCCATTTCATGAATGAAAATATTCCGCCAAAAAACAGGAAAATAAAATAAAATATATGAATGTATATCATCATTTCCATAGGTATAGTTGGTATAATAGCTATATTGAACCTTTTGAAAATGATTTCAAAGCTATTACGTAATTAACTAACCCTAAATTAGATTTATCCAATGAATAGGAAAAAACCACCAATGGAGATGGAAGATGATCCCATCCATCCCCAATGTATAATACACTTCATTCAGTTGGCTTTTATATCATTTTGATTTAATTTGCAATCCTTTCGAAATTTTACAAACAAACTACAATAAAAACAAAAGTCTACAAATAAATTAACAAAATCAGAGCAATTTTGTTTACCATCGACTATAGTACAATGAGGGTATTCACAATTTAGCTATAGCTATTTTTCGAAATCAGTTGATAACAATAGTTAAAGAAACTACTACTATGAACACTAAATAGTTATTATTATAGCTATATATAACCAAATATGACATACTCATACAATTACTACATTCACCATATATGGTGACTTGAAAATTGACATGAGTTTGACTTGAAATTCAATATGGGTTTTCTTAGATTTACCATTTAAAGATTTACTTAATCTCGGCTTCAAATCGGTTTCAATTTGATAGCAAATTAATTCAGTTACATGGCGACTTCAAAAATGACTTGAAATCCGGATTTTTTTGCTTTACCAGATTTAAAAATTGTCTCAAAATCAACTTCAAATCGGTTTCAATTGGACAGTAAATTACTTCGTTTACTTGAAAAAAATTTTGTGTTCGGATCGACTCAATTTGAATTCAAGCCGGCGATCTTGGTTTTCATGCATGATTATTGGATTTAAGTTGACTGAAAGTAGATCATGTGAAGGAAGTAAACGATAGTAATGACTTCATATTCTACAATTTGTATTTTCATATAATCAACAAATACATTATAGTAAAAAATTGATCAAGCTATTCATGTTCACAGTCAGGTGTATGTTCAGAAACGGCAGGTAGTAGCTATAGCTGAATTTTTCAACAAATGCGAAAACAAATAAAAGCAGCTATAACTTAAATGTGAATACCCTAAGTTTAAACTACTCGTACCATTAATTTTAAAATAAACTGAATCAAAATGATTTCTATCTTTTGATTTTTCGTATATTTAATGAATTTCCCATTCTCATGGACTCTTAAAACCCTTTTTCTGCAAAAATATGTTGTTTAAAAAAAGCCCAAGAACTGTTTGAAATAAATTCTTTTGTTTAGAGTAAATTCACACAT
Organism: Xylophagus ater; assembly: GCA_963422695.1. Taxonomy (NCBI): domain Eukaryota; kingdom Metazoa; phylum Arthropoda; class Insecta; order Diptera; family Xylophagidae; genus Xylophagus; species Xylophagus ater. The sequence continues at coordinate 2,290,508 of OY730478.1, forward strand.
TTTCTATGATGTTGCATTCGCGTATGTGCAAAAAAACACATGAATATAATAATAATAATATCCCATATTCAAATGTGATAAGCAGACAATAGTGGATATAGAAAAAGTAATACTAAATATGAAAAAAAAAATTATTTTATGTTCGAGCATTGTTTTAATTTGTGCTGATCTAGAGAGAGAGCGAACAGTTATATACCATCATCATATTGTAATATAGTATATAGTCATTACTATATTATGTTATTTCAATCTATTCTCTCTTCTATCCGCCCTATGCAATCTATAACTTCCTGATTCATCCTATACAATATTTCTTTGAATTAATCATCATTTATCACAAAATAAAAATTCATTTGTCCGTAAATTTTTCATTACAATAATAAAAAAAGAAAGAAAAAAAAATTATATCTTGCCAAATTAATAGCGTAATCTAAGCATATGGTATAGTTACCTCACTTCTATATATTTTGCCAGTGAAAACGGAGCGGAGTGAAACAGAGCCACTCAAACGTTTCGTACAGTTTCCACTGTAAAATGGATATATTGAGATTTCTTCCAAATATTTAGTCATAGAGTGGGTACGTACATACTCGTAGCGACGACGGGTAATCATCATTTTTTTTTTTGCATTGTTTGCGACTGTTTTGTGTTATCAAGAATGACTTTAATCAGTGTCGCAGTTTTTTTTTTCCTATATTGAAACTCGAGGAAAAGGAATAAACGCAAGGAAAAAATGTATATGAGTGAAAAATGTAAAATTTAGTTAGAAAAGTAATTATTAGTAATATGTGCAAATAAAAATTAAATTGAATTTCTTTTTAATTTTATTAGAAATATTGAATATTGGTCGCGAATACTTGCTTGGTCGCCTTATTACTAGAATATCCAATTTTCCTATATTGACCTCCCGCAAACCCCCGAAGGGGATGCATATCTTATTTTTAAGTTGGCCTATCCTGAATCACATATTTGAAATTTTACGCCTATTATTAAACGAATTATGGATTCATGTTGAGATTTTGACGACCTTTAATTTTAATTTATAAGAATCATTCGAACTTTCGAATATCCTACAATGTAGAATTCTACCCCAAGGGGGACTCTTTTAAATCTTCTACTCTTCAATGTTCAGCATAATTGATGTTATCTTGAATAAGGTGTAGAACAAGTACATAACGCTAGTGGGAAAATGGAGACATAAGATACTACCTGTGTCGAAAGTGTGTACACATTCAAATCAAAGTCGTTTAAGCGGTTTACAAACTATCTGTGAAACGTAGTGATTACTTCACTTTCGACTCTAATTGTATATCATGAAGTGAACGAGGTCTGCTCATATTAATATATCACTTTTTAATTTTTCTAGTAATAAAAAACAACTTAATATAATATAATATTTCTCACACAACAAATTTATTATTCATTCAATTAACCTCAAATAAATTTGGGAAGTATTCTTCAATTTTCTAAAGTATTCTACTTTATTTGATATTATATATCAAAAATGCATATTGAAAAATCATATTAATTTGCGGAAAAACTATTTATGTAAGAGCAAAGAGGCAGAATTGATTTTCGAATTGATTCTATAGTAGTCCAGTGTCTTTTTTTTTGCGATTCAGTTTAAAACATGTCCAATATTGAATTTATTGAATGAAAATTCAAATATATTTTTATATGCCTATATCGGATGATATACGAGTATTATACGTGCATAACGGATGTTAATATTTTTAACTATACTGAAAATATAATTTCATTTCGTAAATGTACCATATATAAATATAGGACCATATTATATAGTATAAAGGATGATCAAAGCATATTTTCTATTCATGGAAAAATCAAATGAAATTGGGCTTTTATTGGTAATGTAATCCATTTAGTCGATTTGCATACGGTCCAGTATACCATATACCGAATACAAATAAATTTTACGTTAATTTGGCGAAATAATTTTCCTAATGCACAATTCATTTTGCTATACCGACTAACAACGATGAAGTATGTGGTTCGATGGTAATCATACCTATTAAAAAAACTATAAAAAAACATTTTTTTGTATAAAATTAATTATAAATTTGCTAATACTATATTTATTTTACATCTGACATTAATTTCACGTATTTGTTTCAGACAAAAAAATATTTACATTTTTACCAATTGCCTATTTTGAGGCGCTTGAAAAATGGGAAATACGCACTGATTTATATCATTCCAAATATGCAGTGTCCACTGCATAACTAAATATTTTGTGATTAATTATTTGGGTTCTTTGGGTTATTTTTATCTAAAAAGGGAAAGCCAGTAAAGTTTCTAAAATGTAACAAACATCTTTTGGAGCAAGGAATCTAGGTGCTTGAATTCGCGTTGCTGCGGATCCATGAGCAAAACAGAATAAAATTATAACAGTCATATTACCATTTCAGTAATAATAAAATTGCTTATGAGACGTTATTTCACATCGGAGTACATACTTTTGAACAAGTGAATTTGTGAACATGTAATATAGACACAAATATCCGAACGAAAGTCTGCAATATCAAAAGTAATATTTGTATATGCGATTGTCTATTTGCAATGCATCATCATATGAGAGCTTTTTATGATCAAGGAGCATAAGTATAGTATGAATGTATATATGCTGTTTAGGAAATGAGCTCAAAAGCAGTCTAAATTCTTTTTACGATTTAGGAATATGTTTTGTGCGCTGTAGAGCAAAATTTTCCGCATATTAAGTTTTCTCGCCTAGCTTTTGTTTCTTATTTCCAAGGCTTTCATGCATAGTGAAAACTATGTATAAGTACATATATGTATATTGTTTATATAGTCAGTGTGATTGGGTTCTTTCAAATTCAGGACAAAAGTTTGCACAATATTATTATTATTATTTTCTTATATACATATATATCAGGGACGAGGTGTCCATATATTGAAGTGAATAAATGTTTTCATAAATTTCCAGATATATAAAATATCTAAACATTTTCTAACTGTGAATTAAATGAATCTTTCCTGCGTTCCATAGTTACAATGCCTCAATTAAATAAATATTAGGACTTCTTGCTGCTGGAAGTTGTTGAACTGCTCTGGTACCAGCTCTTGAACGGCTCTATGTTCGATGGCAAAAATAATTAAAACTATGTAGTTTTAACTATCCAAACAATTTGTTTCTCCTGTTGTATGTATATTCATTCGTTACTTTTTTTTTTAAATAAAAATAAAACACTTAGAATTGAATGCACCGTCTTGTTGAAACCAAATATTGTCGAGACCACGGGCTTCAATTTCAGGTACCAAAAAGTCCGTTATCGTGGCACGATAGCGCTCACCATTGACGGTAACGTGGCCGCCGGCCGCATTTTTGAAGAAATACGGACCGATGATGCCCCCGGCCCATAAACCACACCAAACTGTTGTTTTCAATAGATGTAATGGTAGCTCTTGAAACTCTTGTGGATGCTCATCATCCCAAATACGGCAATTTTGCTTATTAACGTAGCCATTAAGCCAGAAATGAGCCTCATTACTGAACAAAATTTGGCTTGAAAATTCCGGATTTTCTTCGATGCGTTCAAGCGCCCATTCAGCAAACAAACGACGATGTAAGTCTTGACATGATGAATTGCCATACAATACTGAACAAAAATGACAAATCAGAATGATACTAGTCACGCGTGATCTGTCAAAAAACCCTATTGAAAAAAAAGTAAGGTTTGAATCACACGTCAGTTGTTTAAATTTTGAAATTTAATTGACGCTTTCTAAATTACATCTGAAAAAGGTGTAATTTTTTCTAAATGTTAGCTAAAAGTGGTTCCGATTATCAAAAAACTCACGCTCCGTGCCTGATATGTATAGTGAATTAAAAAATTCTTCGTTTTCGCTCCCCTGGAGTTCTCTTACTCAATTCTTTCGTACTTTTTTTGCACATCCACCCACTTACTTATCAAAAAAAAAAAAGTATAGTACAATAATAATAATAAAAAAAAGTACACGTACATAAAAATATAACGAAACAACAGTATTATAATTATCATTCAACGTAACAATCGCTAACAAAAAAAAAAAAAAAAAATTATAAATAAATAACAACAACAACAAAAGAAGCATACAAGCCGCAACTCTTTTTAGTAAAGTAAATTAAAAATTTTTAATTACAAGTCAGATGATGTTCGTATTGTAAGGATTTTTTTCTTCTTGTTTTGTGTGTTAGTCAATGGTCTTTCGGTGCATTAATGAATTAAATTCAATAAAAAAAAAAGAGTAGTATTCCTCCGCCCTATGTACACCACCCTCAACGAAATCCCATTTAAACCTGTATTCACTGCAACAGGTCGAACATAAAACTCCTCATCATCATCCTTGATGTCAAAAAAATCAAATTCAATAGTTTTGTACTAAAAGTGAGATTAATTTTTGAACAAAATCAGTGAAATTGGTAGACCGAGGGACATTCTTTCTTCATGAGCGAATGAAATATACAAATTACGACATCTGATGATTATAATATGATGTGTTTATATTGGGGTTAAAATGAATTAAATCGAAAAAAGCAAATTATTTATGTAAGTTTTCTATTCTTATTGAATAAAAAGAAAAGAAAAGAAAAGAAAAAAAAAAACGATGGGAACAGTTGGTGCAATTCGTTTAGACACCACTGTCTAGTGCTAGTCGATGTACTATGAGGAGGGCAGTTGAAAATTTTTCTAATTCAATACTTTGCCCTTTTAAAGTTTTGTGTCAGGAGAATTTTCTAAAGTTTTTCATTTTATGTCGAAATCCTGATTCATAGAAACCACACACACCAAATTGGTTGGAAAGACTGGAATGAAAAGAACAAGATGAAAAATGTTAAGAAAATTCTTCAATTTTATTAAATATTTCTTTCGAACGTTTATGAAATTAAAAAAAAAAAAACGGAAAGAGATATGAGAAATAAAACTTAGGTTTTCTGGTTTTTGATGGTCTTTTTTGTTGTTAAAAAATACTTTTATTTTATTTTGTTAGACCTTAATAAGGTCACCATAATAAGGTCACCTTAATAACTGAAGCTAGTGTAGGCAAAGAAAAATAAATACATGAAGACCCGAGCCTGGAGTTGAACCAGAGTCTCGTCAGCTTCTAGAAACGAGGTCTTTACCGACTTCACCATTCAACACTGTGTTTATCGATCTGTTCATTTACCTTTTCTAACTAAACATTATTCAAACAATACAACTGTTATTCGAAATATAACAACTATTCTATAACCTTTCAATTGCTATGCCAATTATTTTTGTATTAACAACTATTATGAAACTAATACTCCTACACTAGTTCGTGTGTTCGAGGACCATACTTAAAATTTGAACCACATATACCTAGAAAATAAAATTAATTTTTGTATTTTTACAATTTCTAAAAGTTTCGAGTATTAAAGATAATGGTTCCAAATTTTCACGATAATATCTATTGAATTGACGATATTATAAAGGGTGGCCTAAAATGATCAACGGATTTAATTCGCATAAATTAAAGTATGGACCCAGAATACCAGAGATAAGGTATTCTGGGTCCGACAGATATGACATTCAACGGAAAATTTAATTACAAAATAAATGCCAATAATTCTATTCAAAAATGTTCCTTTTTGTGGCAGGAAATTCAATAATTAACGTGTATGGAGGTATACGTACATATTTCTCAGGTATTCTGAGTCATATAGGTATCATCCATACCTCATTCGACGGGGAATGAAAAGTGAAATAAAAAATGGCGTGTTATTTCAAATTGCCACTTTCATTGGAACTTACTTTAGAACTCTTTATTAAAAGTGCATGCAGCCAGTGTAGCAAGTCTCCATTTAGAAACGACCGGGCATTCACACAAAAAGTGTTCTGCCGACTCATTTTCCTCCAGACAGGCTCCACATGTTCGACTCTCTGCCACGGCCATTTTACACATGTGTTCGTACAAGGAGCAGTGTTCTTTGACAACGCTAACAATGGTCGTAAAGATTTACGGTCGAGCCCCAGTAGCATTTCCATCAAAACATTATTAGAAAAATTAATTCTAATTTAGACCTTTTTTTGATAGTCTAGGTAGATATAGCTCTTTATTATATTTTTGGAATAATCCGAATTCTATAATCCCTACTTATATATGATCTCAGGCTCCACTTGGGTTCTTATAATAATTCAGAGGAATTTCACATCTAATTTATTGCTACCAGACGTATATTTTCATCATCATCTCCAAACACCCTCTTTATGTTATCATTCATTATTAATCTAGTACGAACATACCACGTTCGTAAAGCACCTCACAATTTTTCTTTAGGTATAGTATACGCCTCCATCAATTTGTCTTTTGTATTTCTTCATTTTACAAAGGATAAAAATCATACAAAAATATTGTTTTCTGAGGTGATTACATCATAAGATCACAAAAGGGACAGAAAGGACAAAACAGAAGAAATATGGAAATGATATATAAGAGAATGTATATAGATAGACTGGCAAGGACTGACGAAGCCAATGGGAATGTAGATATATATGCGGTAAAATTTCGTTATTCCGGACTAATGTGGTTTCAAAAATTTGGTGAGATGAAAATATGAGGTTGGATTTCGAAACCCTACCCGAGTATCCTTTTTTTTTTTTTTGATGTAAATATAGAGTTATCCAATCAGAAATGAAAATTTATGCAAGTGGAATATTATAATAAATTTTCCATTGTATATTTGCAATATAAAGAGCATAGCTAAAAAAAAAAAAAAAAAGTCAAAAATGAAATTGAAATCAACTGAATCAACTTCTATACATATATATGTATATGTATGTACTTCAGAGAATATATAATGAACAAGTAAGGATAACAAAACAAAAAAAAAAAAAAAACAATACACAAAATGTTCTTGTCCAACAATATAACTGGAAGCATTACAAGGATAGCAAATTCAAATAAACAAAATATTATTATGCCATATTATATTATTATTATTATATATTAGGTACTTGAAATAATTTTGACTGTTATCTAAAAAGTGTTATCATATTATTTATATTGATGTACTATTAATAAGTTTATAGTTATGGTGAGCCCATAACTTTTTTTTAGAGCCTAACCCTACGACTCCATTGCACTTATTTCAAGACATAATTTCAGTCGGACTGACAAAAAAGTCCAAATTTTCGAATCTCCATTAGACTTTTTTTCAGCCCGACTGAAATTATGTCTTGAAATAAGTCCAATGGAGTCGTGTGGTAATTCGTATTTTGAACTATGACAACTCGTTCGAATTATAACCATTTAAACTGTTAAAAATTCATATTTTGAACATAATTATGATTCGTTTCACGAATTTTCTCAGCTGTCATAATATTTTTAGATGCAAAATTGTTATGACGAAAAATTTGTCACAAATAGGTCTTTTAGATGAGCTACATTGTTTTATTGTATTAAAAATATCAATGTTTGTGCGACTAAAACAGCATTTGCAGGAAAAATGAAATTTTTTGCTTCAATTTAAAAACAAGGTACTATTGAAAGCTATCGTTTGCTTGTGGTAGCTTACAGTAAAATTGCTCTAGCGGAAATTACAATAATTATAGCTTATCGTTACCATTAACAATTAATCAATTTAAAGCGAGAATTGCAAGAAAGACTATCGGAATAAAAACACATGATAAGATTTTTCTTTTTGCAATGTACGGTCAATTGTAGTCATGTGAAGAAAACTTTGAAAGCACTTGAATAAGATGTTCAAGTTCATCTCAGATATTGCGATATCTGATTATCACTTGTTTTCGATCGATGCAGCATAACCGCTCTGCACAGTACTACAAAAATTATGAAGATATTAAAAAATCATAAATGGATTTTAGAATTTATTTGTTGCCCGAAAAATAAGAAAAATTTAATTAAAAAAAAAAAACACTCAAAATTAACTCAAGCACTCAATATATTTTTGTAAGTGTGATTACATGTATTTTTGTGTATATGGTAATGCTGGTGTGCTATTCATCAAATCCGAATGCAAAAATTTTCCTTATTTTTATTATTATTTTCTTTTTTCTTTTTGTTATTGTCCTTATTGCATTTATGAAATATGAATTTTCATTTCCTTCTATATATATGTGTGTGTGTGTGTAGAGAAAATAATATAAATGAATTTTCAAAAAAAAAAAAAAAAAAATGAAATAAAATAAAATTTAGTGTGAGTTTTGGAGTTTTTAAACAAGGAAAGGAGGAAAAATTAATCAAAACATTGCATAAAGGAAAAATAATGAAGTAAGAACAGAGTTTTTTTTTTTTTTGTTTCTCAGCTAAAAAGAAATATACAAAAACAATACTATAATAATAAATAATGACAGCGAAAAAAAAAAAAAAAAAAAAACAGAAAGAGAATGATGAATATATCAGATCAGAAAGTAAGAGCGAGAATGGAAAAAAGGATACAATAAACGGGAAAAAAAAAACAAATAATAATAAAAATGAAATAATGAAACGAAAAGGAGAAAATATGATGAGGAACGAGAAAGAACTAACAAAATAAAAAAAAAAAAAAAAAAATTAACAAAAGAGTATGTGGGTGGTGGGTGGGGGCTCGATAAGGCTTTTGCTCTACAATCCTCATTTTCTTCCTATATATGCGCCCATTTCTATATAGTTTTATTTATATCATATAAAAAAAAAAAAAAAAAAAACACAAAACAACGGGCTGTCTACGCTTGGAAGCACATGGGCGAAATTAAATGAAGGAATTAAGGCGGACTTCTGTAGCACAACAATGGCATTCAGAAACAGTAGCAATGGTTGCCGGAGTTTAATTACGAAATATGTTTTAATTTTACATTGTTCCTTGACATAAACATTTTCTATATATATATATATAAAGAACAGTAATATATACATATATACAGATTTTATGTATAAACAAGCAACTCGTTTATGACGGTGAAAATTATATTATATGAGCTGTAGGTGCGGAGATTATTAGACAAGACATTATATAGATGTGAATGCGGGTGACAACCAATTTGCTTCTTTTTTTTTTACATATTAACTTTACATTAACTAATGTAGATAAGTCATAATCTCTAAAGAAAACACATAGGAATTTTCAGGATCCACTTATAAAATAAACGCCATTTTCCTCAAAATAAAAAAAACAAAGTATTGTTCCATAATGTTTCTTAAGTAGGGGAGAGATGCTATGAGAAGGACACCTAACGAAAGGAACCTTCTATAATCAAACAACCCATTTATGGAAACCCCAAAACTACTTCAGTTTTCTGAAGCGCTAAAATATGATCAACCACAAATAATTTAATATCCGATGTCAAAATTTTTATCATTCTTAAAATTGCTATGCACTTTCATGTGACCTCTTCTCTAACATATATTAATTTTGTTGTAGAAAAGGAAAAGTAAGTTTTTCAATTTGATGAGATATAATTTTCTTGGATATAATTTTTTGGAATTACACTGAAAATTGTGGGATAGGAAAAAAGGGTAGCCTAATCAAAGAGCGATCTTATCCTGGTCCCAAATATATAAAAATCTTCGACAAATTTGTATAACATAATTTTTTAGACCATGAAAGCTTTGCTTATTTGGGAAAAATAAGCATGGTTACCATACATTTTAAGGAATGTATAATATCGAGTTCTTATTTAACGACAGTTAGTTAGTATGTACTCTATTCCAGAGAATAGATGACACAAATAAAAATTTTTGATTTTTTTATTGAAGTTTTGAAATTAACAGAAAATTGGTTTGAATTTTGAATCTTACCTGATTTTGGTCTTTTATTTTCTATTATTTTTATTCCTTTTTGTTTTATTTGGTTAAACCAATACTTCAAAAGATCATCTCGTAAAATATTATTTGTTTTAATTTCATTGTTATTTGTCGAAAAAAAAGAATTTTTAATTTTTTCTAATCTGAAGATTGCTGCGTATTCTATCAAATAATTTCAGTCGTACTGACATCCGAAATTAAAAGTTAACATATAAGAACATAGATTTAAAAAATCGGTTTGTAAGAATCTTGATGAAAAATATCCTAGTCGCGCTCTTTGAAGTCTGTGGAATTGTTTAAAACATCATTCCACAGAACGAACTATGGTAAAAATGAACCGATTTCCCGAATACTTAGAGAGAAATACACGCTAATGCTGAAGCCTTTGATTTTAATATCAGCATTAGCAATTCTAGTGGATGCTTGAATTAAGCAAATGTTAAAAAAAATAAAAATAGAAAAAAAATTTAAGTGGTCTTTCTACTATAAGACCCAAATTAGTATGAATGCCAATCAACGAAGATTCGTACGTTATGCTTTAAGAAATCTTCTTTGGAATGACCACTTTCTGTTGTCTTGATAATAGATTAAATTTGATGGATTCGAATTCCCTGGAAAGCGGGAATAAAGGGGCTCATGTTGTTGTTAGTACATATTCCTTGAGGTCCACGGGACTTTGGAAAAAGGGCTTATTATGGTAGCCCGAATTTTACGGTCAGTTAATGCTAACGACAAGGATTTCAATTTTGCTAGAGCAAAAAGAATTTTTTAAAAATCTTTATACATATATGCATTAAGCTGTTACGTTCTTTATCCAAGTTCAAACATTAGATGAAAACATTTCTGAAAATGAATTTCTGTTAGCGAAAGTTTTTCGAAAATCGAATGATAGTAAAACGTCCGTTTAAGAAAAAAACCGTAAAAAAAAGTCAAAGGACTTTTCTTTTAAAAACCAAATCTTCTATATGTACACATATGAGTTAAAGTTCAAATTTATTGTTTATAATGAATCAAAAAAAAGTAACTACTTTCAGAATTCTTAAAGAAAATAAATGAAAACTGTAAATTTATGCCTGACACAATAGAAAATCATTGACTTTAGAAAATTCATCCCTCCTAACTAATTCTATGCAACAATAAGAGCTCGAAGGAATGAATTAGTTGGCATTTTAAAGACAATTCGATTTAGACTAAAAATGTATTACGATTGCTATATGTTTTTTCGATACGATTTAGGTCAAATCGAGTTACAAGACTTGCCTCTTGTATAAATCTGGAGCAATTCTGTACCGTGCTCCCTTTAAAACGAATTGTACTTAAGTCTACGTTTTAAATTGCAATTCTATTACTTAAGAAGCCTTTTTGATATCACATTAGACGATGGTGATGTCTTTTACTTTTAGTCAAGTGTGTGAAAAAGGGTAAAAGGTACTAACCCAGAAGATTAAGTGAGGGAGAAACATATTTCCAATGTAAATGGGAATGATACATATGTCCTTGATTTAGTATTCCGTAACCTTTTATTTAATCCATTATTTTATTATCTAGAAATATCATCACGGTGAAGGAAATAGAAATTACATCAATTAAGCTGTTGCAATTCCATATATTACAGCAAAAGTATGTTAGGTAGACACCTGTTTAGATGTTGAAATCATCATCGATCCTGGCAAAAAGAAATTTTTTTTTACATATGAATAAATGACAATATAGAAAGTCTATGATATTCGGGTGGTGTTGTTTTCCTGTGAAATTTTCTTAAATGAATTTTACCATTGTTGTGTTATGCACATTGCACTTTATCAAATCAAACGAATACATAACAATCTAGTGAAAGAAACTTTATGATTGGCTCCTAACGCCCCGCCCCAGTGTAAATATAATTTGCATATTGTATATTGCGCAAACGCAAACATACGGTAATTATATATCCTTTTCACAATTCTATATATAAAAAAAAAAAATAAAGGAAATTCTTCATTAAAAGGAAAACAAGAAAACTACATCATGAATTTTTTTTTGTTTTTCATATTTGTTGTGAATATGTGTTTAATATACAGTAATCTCATATAGTACCGAAAAAGGATGGGGTTTTTTTTCGGGGAAGTACCTTATACAGGATTTATAATTTTTTTTATGACGTTCATTGTTGTTATACCATTCCGTTTATGTTGTTTTTTTTCCTTTTTTTTTTTTTGTTATCATAATTTTGCATGAAATTGCAATGTATATGTATGTAGGTAAGTTTGCGCACGTGTTTGATTGTTCACTAATGTGTACACGTTTATAAACAAATTATATTGTTGTTGTTTTTTTGTTGCTGCATTTATTAATACCTTTTTAAATGAAAACATGTTTGTCCTTCTGTGTGAATCCCCCAAAAAATTATTAGATGAATTTAGTTTGAGATGCACATATCTACATATATATATATATATATGTGTGTGTGTTCATGTGTATGGACATGTTTAAAATATAAAATGAGCAAAATTTTTGAGAATAAACAAAAAAAAAGGAGGAAAAACTTTGTGTATGAGTTGGAAGAGGGTAAAAAGGAAATAAAAAGTCAAGTAAAAAACTTCAGGGAAAATTGTTGAAAAGGATGTTTGTTAGATTCTTACACGTCAGTTTATGTTCGAGCGGTACTCAATTAATACATAAAAGGGAAATATTTAACATGATATAATTTTTTATACCAGTTTTATTTTTAAAAAATGACTAACAATTGGAATCGTTTTAATATTTGGAAGTTAACACAATTTTTTGCGAGTTTAATTTTTTAATTTTTAGTGTTTAATAAAAAAAAAAAATTAATTATTAATATTAATTAATTTTTTGAATTTTGTGCATTAACGAAAATTTACTATAAAAAAAAAAAAAAATGTGAAAAAATTCATATTATTAGTGTATAAAGAATAATATATTGGTTCAATTCATAAACAGTTTATTTGAAATAATTTAATTGAAATAATAAAAAAAAAATATGGCAGGACCATTTTTATCGCCATTACCAGGAGATTTATTAACTGAATATATGTTCGGAAGACGTCGACAACGTCGTAATCGAACAACTTTTACACCACAACAATTGCAAGAACTTGAGGCACTTTTTCAAAAAACACATTATCCTGATGTTTTTCTACGTGAAGAAGTCGCATTACGTATTAGCCTTAGTGAAGCTAGAGTACAGGTAATGTTTAATACAGTGTTGGCATACCGGAAGGAAACTAGTAACGGTATTCATTTCGTTCTAGTAGAAAATGATTTTTCGTTAGGTTAGATACGGATACGTAACGAAAAATTAAAAAAAAAAATTTAATTGCGGCAAGGGCTGAATTCATTCTTGTATTTAAAATCTAAAATAAATACGTATATGTATTAAATTACTTAATATTTTATTATCTATTATTAACTTTTCTAATTGGAAATTCTAGTGTCCTCTAATATATTGTAGTTTGATCAATCCATCGTAGTATGTCAAAATTAGTTTAAGGAGTTAAAGTATTTGTTCCGGAATATAACGCGATTTAATTTATTCCGTATCTTTTTTTACGTGAGTTTATTGGGAACGTATCTATCGCATAAAAACAGAATTGAGTGTAATTCATTTACAATTTAATATAATTCAAGCATCTTTTTGAAAGAGTATGAAACATTGCAATTTTGGAGATTTCACGCCAGATTGCTGACTTAAGAAAAGTGGATATAAATTTGAAATTAAATGAAACAAAGTATTGAAAGAAAATCTTTTGAAGAGGTACCTCCTCTATGACCATTCTAAATCCTTTCCGTTGAGCAATCAAATTAGGATTTTTTTTTAGATGAAAACTTGCTTTTACTTCCGATAAATAGCAGAAGTTATTAGTATCAGTGTTTAAAGAGTCAAAATATTGCCTTTCTAACTGAAAATTCCAATTTTTTCTGAAAAGTAAATTTTCATTTTTGAGATCCTTTGCTTTAGAAGCAATTCAAGATTGAGAAATCCATTTTTTACATTCTTACTTTATTACTTATCAAAACTATCCTATTAAATTTTTTCCGAACTTTTACCGACTTCGCGATGAAAATAAAAGAACTATAAAAACTGGAAAAGGGATTTATTTCAGAGCAGTTTTCTCCTAAGATTTAGTTTATAAGGAAAGGTATTCTTTTGTTGTGATCTCCTCCAGAACTGATCAAAAAGTATTATTCTACAGAAAAATTACATGTTAAAAGCATAATGTTCAAAAATCTTGCAAAAATAAATTCTACGAACGAAAGTTTTAACGAAATGTCACGAAAGCAGGAAAAGGACATACAATTTGTCACAAAAAAAGATCATCTGTATCGGGTCTATATGATTTGAAAATATTTCTGGTAAAAGAAAATATATCCAAAAGACAAAGCCTCTAGATCCAAAAGTTTTCTAAAATTATTTTACTTGATTAGAAAATTTTCTTCTGAAAAATTAGTTAGTTAAAAAAAATTGAAATTTCTGAAAGTTGAATTTTTGGAATTTTTCCTGAATTGTCATTTCCATGAAAAACATACTCTATAAAAATGTAGAGATGAAAAAACCAAACTTAGATCCAACCTAATTTACCTACATATAATTATGATATATATATAACTGATTTCGCGTTTTGGATCGATGAATTGGCCACCTAAATCATGTGATACCACACCTATGGATTATTTTCTTTGGGGTTACGTGAAATCTAGAGTCTACGCGGATAAGCCAGCTACGATTGATGCCCTGGAAACAAACATTACTCGCGCTATTGGCCAGATTCCAGTCGTAATGGTCGAAAAAGTGGCTCAAAATTGGAAATATAGAATGGGCCACCTAAAAAGCTACGGGCAACATTTGAATGGCATAATCTTCAAAAAATAAATGGTATTGTTTGTTCTTTCGATTCTTAATAAAGTTTTCACCATCACATTCAGTTTTATATGTTTTATTTCAAAATATTTTCCTGAACCTCACGATGAATCACCCGTTATATATCCTTGACTCATCATAAATTTATCAAGTCTAAATTAATTGATAAGCTTTAAGAGTGAAGTATTTCTAAATTGATAATTTATATCAGTTTGATTAGACCAATTCAAAATAGTTCTTTAAAATTGACAACTACAAAAATACTGAGAAACGAAATCGAATACAAGGTGAATTTTAATTATACTTTAAAGAACTAGACCTAGTCTCAACCTTTAATAGGTTATTAACAAAATATTTCTATGCTTACAGTAATCTGACACAATTTGTTTTTAATTGATTTAAACTTGTGTAGTTCATATAAATGATTCTCTAAAAACATCTTCGTTATATCATTGAACATTGGTTCCGGAATAAAGGGAAAGCCGCGTAAAATGTATAACAAAATTATAAATCGTATCATTTCGATACCTCCGGAATAAAGTGATCTGGATTAACGCATTAAAGCTCTCTTCAACGATAAAATTCCTGCTCTTTTCCGCACTGTAGTGAAATAGTGATTTCTCGAGTAACATTATGTAACAGTTTTAGGCTTTTAAACAATTAACTTTGAATATGGTTTAGAATTTATCTTTATCAATTGTAGTTTGTATTTAGTTGGGAGTCGTGGCTTAATGGATAACGAATTGAACTACGAAGTCCATGATGACAGAGTCGACGAATCCTAGTTGGGTTACAAGAAAGAAAAGAAATGTTCACCTGTTATTAGTTTCGAATTTTCGATTCCAGTCCCTTGTCAATGTTTCGAAGGTCAGTGTAAATACTGTCAGTCCCGTTCTGTGTTAAGTCCGTAACTATCAAATAGAACAAAAAAAGAGTTACGAATGCCCCGTGAGGACTAAATGCAGGGTATTCTCGATTAACTCTTCTCATCCTTTAATCAACAATGAACCGTCATTTGGTACATTGATTACTGCACCAAAGTACCAAAGATTGTGTTAGATGTTAAGAAGTCTTCTTGAGTTCAAATATAAGCTTCATTGATTCTATTGCCTATTTTGAACTCTTTTAGATGTTTCTTTTTTAATGAATCGAGAAATAGATGTATTGGACAAAGAATATTGTTGAAAAACTCTTTGGGAAGTTTACAAGTTTTGAAAGGACCTTCACATCCTCTACTTTTAGTTATTTGACTGAGCTGAAATTTATGTTCTTTCTATTCTATTAATAGGCGAAATTAAATTTAAGACAAATAAATAATTGTTGCAAATAATTTATAGTATTAAATTATAATATATTAAATTTTGAAATCAAATCCTTTATATGAAATTAATCTTTTTTTTAGGTATGGTTTCAAAATAGACGAGCAAAATGGCGTAAACAAGCTCGTTTACAATTATTACAAGATGCTTGGAGAATGCGATGTTTAGGTTTAGGTTCACCACCAATTTTGGTTGGAGGTATATATTATCTATTTAAATTGAACTATGAATATATTTAAAATAAAAAAAAAAATTATACATATATCAGGCAGAGGAAGTAATAATGCTAATGATTTAACAACATCACCTAGAACAATCCCTGAACATAATATTCCGAATGGTGATAAAAGTAACATAACATCAAATGAAGACACAACCACAGCGACACCATTTACAATGATGCATCCGGCATTTCAAAATCAACAAACAAAAGTGATAAATGATTCACGGCAACAACTAGTCGAGGATAATCATCCAACTGAAAAAACTTATACCGAATTGAAATTATATAAAAATAATAGACGAACACAATCGTGTACAATAAATGAACGAAATAATGTTAAGGAATCAGAATTAGGTCCTAATTCCGAAACGGATGATGGTTCAGATTCTGAGGAAATTGATTTAACATCAGGAACTTGTATTGATTTTTCAAATAATAAATAATTAATATTTATATATAATTAAAAAAAAAAAATACTAATATTTATTACAAAATTTAATTCTAATAAACAAAAATATATATTGGGTTGTGTAATATCAAATGATAGTCGATGAAATGAAAGATTGTTGTAATTTTTTTCAAATAAAATCATTTTATTTTCAATCAAAGTATGCACTCGTAGTATTGATAAAGTTTTGCCATTTTGGCGGTAGCTTATTTATCCCTCTGCTATAGAAGTCTGGCTCACGGGAATCGATGTGGTCCTAGAAGGCACTTTTCACAGCCTCTTCGGAATTATATTGTTTTCAAGTTGTCTAAATTTCAAAAGAAGTGGTAGTTAATTGGTACAAGGTTTAGTGATTCAGCTAGCTATTATCCACCCTCGCCTCAGGTCGTTCACGTAGCTCATTCGCCAGATCGAAGTTATCAGAACGGAATTTTTTAAACCATGTTGAATGATTTGTAGTGACTTCATATCGTTAATATTGGGAGCTGTTTGCGCCGTTATGGCTCAACGGTGGAACTCATATCTTATCAACACGCGTATTTCTGAGTTTTTTATGGTCGCATTAAAAAGTGTCTAAAAAAAACAGTTTTTAATGTTTTTTAAAAATTAAAAACTATTTAGAAAGAAAGAATGCGCCTTTCAAATGAAAAACAGATGGCGCCGAAATATGGCGTGAGAGTAAAGTAATTCGTAATACAAATCGACGTTTGGATTAACATATCATTTGATATTACACAACCCAATATCTATACGCTTTTTACAAAATTTGAAATCGTATAGACAGAGGCCCAAATTGGATTTATTTATTACTAATCGATTTTTTTCGAAAATAATTAAACAAAACAAATTCATATATTACACAATTTTTCTTTTTTTTTTATAGATTTTAGAAACAATTAAATATTTAAAAATTATTTCTTTATATTATTTAATTGAGTGCGTAATTTTTTCTTTGACTAATTGCAAAAAATTCGTTAATATAGAAAAAATTAATTACAATAAATATTCAAAATATGTAAAAAAAAAAAAACATCTATAATTGAAAACAAACAAACGAAAAGGGACAATGCTGCAGTTTTATGTAGTTTCAATTTTAATTTATATATTATTAGTATAAAAATATAATAATAAGTTTTAAAGAAATTTGCCCAAAAGTTGTTTGAATTTAAATATTTGAAAACTTTAAATACAAAAAATCTCTCTCGGAACCATAAAATAACATAGCTTCTTTCCTTTCTGTCTGTCTAATTTTTTCAGCTCCTGCAAGTATGCAATTCACAAATTATATTGACATCGTATTACACTTGTAAGAAATGTGACTAAATTTTACAAAATACATATTTAAAACGCGAATTCCACGTTGCCCGCGGTTGAAGGAGTAATACAGTAGTGTCTATTTACGGAGTCAATGTATACTATAAATTTAAACAAAATTTACTGCACAAGTTTTCTAATTAAATTCGATAATCAACAAAACTTTCTACTAATTTTTCTGAAATGCAATATCAAATCGAACTAAGGAATAACCAATCCACATTGTATATGTATTTAGATTTCTCAGATATTTTATTCGTAATTGAGGTATTAATCACAGCCTTAATCAATATACTTTTTTTATCTTATTTCTTCCCTCGTTATTATTGACAGGCTTTCATTTTTGATATAGATTATCAATTTATGTTTTACCAATTCTATACTTCTAAAAGTTTTCAATATTTGTTATCTAATTGTTATCATCCACCTTTTGTATTTAAAATCAGTTGACTAAAATTAAACCTAGTTTGATCGTACGATAACGAAATTATACGTGGTTTATATTACTTTTTAAAATATTTAATCAAAATCCATAGTTCTTGAATTTGAGAATTACTTTCTTAGACTTTAATTAAAGGAATGCTGTAATCATGCAAAAATTCAGCACCTCATTTTAAACATAATTATTTATTTTGACACACACTTGAATTCGAAGAGTCTATTTTCGCTACTAATAATAATAATTAAAACTATTCGAAAAGAATTGTATGAATTTCCGCTAATATTTAATAATTCTTCGTTCTTCCAGTGTGTTTTATTAAATATTATAAAATTAAAAGTATTTGTTATAAGAAGTCAGACAACTTTTTTTTTATAAAATAATAATAAGCATAAGTAAACCAGTTTGTCTTGAAGTAAAATAAAAAAAAAAAAAACATATAGAAACTTAAAATCAGTCTATAACCGATTTTTTGATGCCCTATGGTAGCAATGGGAATCATAGTTAACAAATCCAATACTTCAATGAATTAATTGAAAGGAAAAATGTTTTTTCTACATCAGTTTATTTCCTCTTTTTCGAATTGGGTCTAATTTAGAGCCGTAAAAGATCATACTCCCGATCAAATCTAGCGTCCGCTTTTTTGTACGACAAACTAGAACAAAAGAAGTTCCAATGACTATTTCATATTAAAATTTCGTTTTCATTTTTCCATAAACATTGACTGACACATTTCTTGTACCTAATAGGTTCTTTTGTAATTCCATCATGCCAACATTTCCGTCAAGTTTTCCGATAAGTTTACTATACACACGATCAAATTATACTTTAACGATGGTTTGTCATTCCAAAAACGGATGCTAGATTTGATCGTGAGTATGGACTTTTACAGTTTTCTACAACTATTTATTTCTCCACTATTATCGGATCGCTTTTACTGAAGCTAAATCCTCCGAATGCGGTGAGATTTTGATTATTCGATATGAAATCGGTGGCTAGTTTTATCCGTTATCTATCCTAAGAATTACATAAGGAAGTATATACAAAAAGGAAAAAAAATATATTGCAGTCAATGTGACTAATTTTTGCAAAATATTTGGAGCGCGAATTCCACGTTGCCCACGGTTGATGGTAATACAGTAGTGTCTATTTATGTAGTCAATATGTACAACAAATTAAAATGAAACTGCTGTACAAGTTTTCCAATTAAATGAGAATAAACAAACAAAAAATCGACAAAACTTTATGATCATCCTGGTTTTACTTTATAACTTTGTTCCTGGTCTACTGATTTTTGTGGAAAACAATACGAAATCGAGTTAAGGAATAACCAATCCACATTGTAAATTTCATTAAAACCAGATAACATTATTTTGAGATAAAAATTATTCACATCTTGAAACATTTATAATGCATAAAAATAATCACTGCAGAACTACAGTGATTATTTCTGACAAAACTAATATAACCTCGGGTAATATCTACCATAGGGCATAAAAATAATAGTAAAAACTACCTAACAGAAAATTGGTCGATATTCAATCGGAAACAAAAATAAAGTGAAATTCTAATTTTATCATGTAATTAAAAAGTAAACAAAACTATAATAAAACACAAGTAATTAGTAATTTTAATTAGCCGAGAATACTCTTCACTTCTAAATGCGTATATAAACGCATTTTTAACGCATTTTATTAGCTATTACTTGTAGTACAGTTATGTGATCGGTATAATTAGTATTCAATGGTTTTATTATAAATACATGAGACGAGCTTATCAGCCGTACTTTATGAAGAACTTAAAAAGAAACTTTATAGTTAGTAGTACACGATTGTAAATATCGTGTTGTTCACAGTATAGCGACTATTCGGGTGTGAGCGCGCTCCAGAAGTCAGATAAGAAGGCAAGTCAAACGTTTTTATTCCAAATTTTTGTAGTTTTTTTTTGTGGCAAAAATTTAATACGAATTATAATTTCTTTTTTTTTTCTTTCTTGAAATTCATTAATTTATTTTCTTTTTTGTTGACAAATTAGTGGATTATTTTTTTTGTGGAGATAAATACTTGCTTTAGTTAATGGCTTTGTAATAAAACAACCAAAAAAAAGATTTCATTACATGATTATGCTGTGGGCTGCTGGTTTGTATGATAAAAGTGATATGAAATCGGTTTAAAAATAAAAATTTCGATTAAATTGTGTTTAAAATTTAATCATCATTGTTTTGGAAAAATAAGCTGTTGTGAACTTTTGTATTTTTTTAATTTGTTTCAAACTTTTACATTTTTAAAGTATTCTATTAACATAAAATAGCATATTATATTATAATATTAACGGTAAGTATTTTATAATTGATTTTTAATAGTTTAAATTTTTAAAAATAACAAACAATTAGAGTATAACTAGGTAAGTAGAATTTGTATTAATGATATAAAGACGATTGTTGTTTCTATACAATTGTGCGAGATTTTAAGTTTTAATTTTAGATTAAACAATCGAAACATAGTAGGGATATTCCCTTTCTGTTGTAAACTGTGGTTTAGCATTGTATAATTCGTAATTTTTGTATAGAAAATTGTACAATTCACAATGGAAAGAGAATGGGTCTATTTATGCCTTATTTTACACAATGAGACCTGTAGCGTAAGTTCAGCCTAAGTTACCAAACAAATTTCACAATCAAGGATTAAGTTAAGCTTAAGTTAAACCAAAATAATATTATTTGTTAAAAAAACTCTGTGTGATATAAAAATGCATGTATTTATAAATTTTACAAATCCTAAAATTTTTATAAATAAAATGAATTTATTTTAATACTTTTAACTAATTATTGACAATTTTCAATTTACGAACAAAAATACTTGTCAAAATTATTTAAGCTTAATCAAGTTACTATGAAATGGAACAAAGACTTAAGTAGAGAAGCCCGGAATCTATCTCAACTTAAATAAGACTTAAGTTCTGACTGTGAAATTGGGCATAAATCAAAAAGAAGATAATTTTTAAAAAGATGCAAGAACAGTTTGTTTTAAGTATCAGGGAAAAACAGGATGAAAAGTGAAATTCAATAATGAAATTATTATTTAGTTTCCCAGAAAACTCGCATATTTTGAGAATTGCTCTATGTCCATTTGGTAGTAATTGTGAATTGAAACTTAATACTGAAAAGTTCACGTTTTAATGCAAAATGAATGATCGAATGATTCGTTTAATTTCTACTTGTAATTCATCAAAAAGTAATTAGACTCAATGAAAGTGTTTGCGTATATATGCGGGGCCCCGTTCCAAATGAAATAACATCATTCAGAATTTTATACAAATAACCTTTTAGGAATTTATTTAACAGTTAGTTTTAAAATCATTTTTGTTTTATTTATAAATGACTTCCAACTTATTTAAATTTTAACAAATTTTTATTTCAGATTTTTATTTTTATATTGAAAATGATTTTTCATAAAATTTTGATTATTTTTATATTTTATTTGGGAATTGTTCAAGCTAAATTAAGGTAAAGTTTCCTTAGAGTTTCCTTATAGTTGCAATAACAATTAACAATTATAAATTTTTGAAGAGTGAATTCAAAAGAATGGATTTGTAATACAAATAATCGATGTGAACCAGTACCAAATGGAAGTAGTTCTAATAAAGTGTTTAATAATCAAAAAAATTGTCGTTTATCTTGCGGTCATTTCGGATCGTTATGGCCTCGTCCAACTGGTGAAACACTTATATCTCATGATCGTGTAAATTTTGATTTAAATAATATTGGGTATAATCTTATAAAAAAACAAAAATAAATCTATTCAAATATTAATTTTCCATTTTTCTAGTTTTAATTTAACTAATTCACCGGAAAATATAAAATTTATGATCACCGAAATAACACATCTATTTCGTGAGAATCTTGAGAAGGATTGTAAAGAATTTTGTAATGGCTCAAATAAAAGTAATGTGACAGTAAATATTTCAATTAGATCTGATAATTTAAAACTATCTTGGGATACTGATGAATCTTATAATTTAACAATTATTACTACAGGTTTAGGATGCACGATCTTAAATATTTATTTGAATTCAAAAAAAAAACGTTTTTTTTCTATTTATATGTAACGTAGGCACCGCTACTAATGTAGATATAAACGGTATAACAATTTATGGTGTTAGACACGGCCTTGAAACATTAACACAATTAATTTCATCACCATCTGAAATTGGGTAAGCTCTATGAATGACTAATTAGCAAAATTGTTTTACACCGTTGATACATCGTTTATTTATACAATTGGTTTGAAATCGACAATTAAATACACTGCCAATGCATACACTGGAAGAATACTTTCTTCCATATAAATTAAAATCCTGTAGTCCCTTCGGGAAACCAACTTTTGAGATTTGTGTGCATTTTTTGAAATTCATAAA
Organism: Xylophagus ater; assembly: GCA_963422695.1. NCBI lineage: Eukaryota > Metazoa > Arthropoda > Insecta > Diptera > Xylophagidae > Xylophagus > Xylophagus ater. The sequence continues at coordinate 2,313,314 of OY730478.1, forward strand.
ATTTTGTTTTTTTCTAACATATGTAGAATGGGTTTGGTAATAGTTTCTTCAGCATACATCAAAGATAAACCAATATACAAACATAGGGGACTTCTTTTGGATACAGCTAGAAACTTTATACCCCTACCAAATATTGAAAGAACCCTGGATGCTATGGCAGCATCAAAATTAAATATATTTCATTGGCATGCAACAGATTCTCATAGTTTTCCTTTAGAAATAAAACGAGTTCCAGAATTACAAAGGTAAAGATTTTGATATCACAAAAATTGCATATAAATAAATTAATTTTTTGGATCTTATTAGATTTGGTGCATATTCTTCAAAACACACCTATTCAAGTGCTGATATAAAATATATTATTCAATATGCAAAATATCGTGGTATCCGGGTTATAATCGAAATAGATGCTCCATCGCATTCTGGGAACGGATGGCAGTGGGGACCTGAAAGCGGTTTAGGTAATTTAGCAGTTTGTGTAAATCAACAACCTTGGCGATCTTTTTGCATTCAACCTCCATGCGGTCAATTGAATCCTGTCAATCCGAATTTATATCCTATACTTCGAGATTTATTTTTAGATATTACTGAACTTAATCCAGAAGAAGATATTTTCCATATGGGTGGTGATGAGGTATATGCATGATAAGATGGAATATATCTAAATAAAAATAAAAATATAATCTTACAATATTCCTAAGGTATTTTTTGGATGTTGGAATTCAACCAAAGAAATACTGGAATATCTTTATATGCAAGGAAGAGATAGAAGTACACTGAGCTTCTTAAAACTTTGGAGTGAATACCAAGAGAAAAGTCTACAAATATGGGATCATGTTTTAGATAATAGAATACATACTAAAACATTTCCATTTAAAAAATCTCCAGTAATTATTTGGTCAAGTCATTTAACTGATCCCGAAATAATTGAACAGTTCCTAACAAAAGAACGATATATAATTCAAACTTGGGTAGAATCCAGCAATCCACTTGTGTCACAACTTCTTAATAAAGGATATAAAATAATAGCATCCACAAAAGATGCTTGGTATTTAGATCATGGATTTTGGGGAGTCACAAAATATTATGATTGGAAAAAAGTTTATAATAATCGATTATTACGGGATCCAGGTGTTTTAGGTGGTGAAACATGCATGTGGAGCGAATTTGTCGATGAAAATTCTTTAGGTAAGGATAATAATATTTGTAAATGAATTTATATTAATTGAACATTAACATTATATTAGATGCAAGAATTTGGCCACGAACTGGTGCTGCTGCGGAAAGATTATGGGCTGATCCAGAAACAAATGCTGTACAGGCAGAGTCGAGATTCTTTGCTTTTCGAGATAGATTAGTTTCACGAGGTGTTGATGCGGATGCAATTGGTCCAAATTGGTGTAATATTCATGATGGTGAATGCCAATGAAAAATTTATGTACTTCAAAAAAAAGTCTTGTGTATTTTATTATTTGTTTTTTTTTTTATGTTTAACAATATTTTTAAATGAATTTGTAAATAATTGCCCAATAAATTATGTTAGATTCAAGAATTCTTTCTTATTCAAAATGGCGTCCGCAGCAAGTTGAAAAAAGATTTCGGTTTTTTTGCAATTATTGGGATATTGTATAAATTCGAATTCGTAAAATTAAATTCTCACCTTGGATTTTCCAAATTTTCTTTTGAAAACGGTTTTGGTTTAGTACTACAATTTTGGATGAAATACAATTAAAAATCTAGTACTATAAAATATCGTTCTCTACAATTTGACAGATATATAAAGAAAATAAAAAAAATGGCTTCACCTGGAACGCGCCCAAAATCACCAAATCCACTTAAATCTGCTGAAAAGGAAGAGAGTTTTTGGGATAAAATTGGAACATTGGGTAGAAAAAAGAGGATCAAGGAAGGTATGTAATAAAATGTGTTTGCATAGGTTTTATGATTGCAATCATAACAATTGTATACTCATTTATGTCATGATAAATTCCATATAAGGTCTTGCTTTAAAAATCCAAATGTAAAAAAAACAAAGTGACGACATACTTTTGTAGGAGATTTGACTTTGAATAAACGAAAGCAACATTTCAGAATTTCAGATGCATTAAATAACTAATTTAACACAATTAATCTAATAAGTAAATATATCCTTTCTAGTACAAGATGTTCAAGCAGAAGGGAAATATGCTATAGACTCACCAGGAAGCCCAAATCAACCCTATATACCACCAGAGGACTACGCTATTCGTAAGTATTATTATTATTCTCTACATTCAATTTAAATAACTCCATAACACATCTAGGTGATCATGAGCAACGTGCTCTTATTCAGCCTCAGTCTTTAAACGATCCACTTGTAAAGGAACTATTGCAAATTCTAATAGATTGGATCAATGATGAATTAGCAGAACAACGAATTATTGTCCGAAATATTGAAGAGGATCTTTATGATGGTCAGGTATTTGATACTAACCAAATTGGTTTATGAGGCAAATTAATACGAGATTTAAAATTATTTTAAGGTTCTGCATAAACTTTGGGAGAAATTGACGAAAAGAAAGCTTGATGTGTTAGAAGTTACACAATCAGAAGAAGGCCAACGTCAAAAATTGAGCATTGTTCTGAATGCTGTTAATCATGTAAATTAAAAGAATATTTTATTTTTGTCTTCTAAATCAATTTCATATTATTTTTTTTTAATAGACTTTGGGTTTTCACAATAAAATACCAAAGTGGTCTGTTGAAAGTGTCCATTCAAAAAATATTATTGCAATTTTACATTTATTGGTGGCACTTGTTCGTCATTTTAGAGCTCCAATTCGATTACCCGAGAATGTTTTTGTAAGCGTTGTAATTGCACAAAAGAATGGTCAAGTTCTAAATGCACAGTAATTATATATAGTATTTAATTCAATCAAATTATATATATTAAAAATTAATTCAAATTTCCAGAAAATTTCAAGAACAAATAACATCTCAGTATGACGATGTAGGAATGAGATGCGAAAAAGATGCCTTTGATACTCTATTCGATTGTGCCCCTGATAAACTTGCCGTTGTTAAAAAAGTAGGAAATATTTTTTTTTTTAAATCTAATTTAAATTTAATTTGTAAACTTTTGTTTCAGTCTCTTGTAACGTTCGTCAACAAACATTTGGCTAAACTGAATTTTGAAGTTACAAATTTAACTACTGATTTTCGAGATGGAGTCTATCTTTGTTTGTTGATGGGCCTATTGGGCAAATTTTTCGTTCCATTGTATGAATTTTATCTCACTCCAAAGGATCAAGAACAAATGATACATAATGTGGGATTTTCCTTCGAATTAATGCAAGATGTTGGCTTGCCTAAACCAAAAGCACGACCAGAAGGTATTTATATCTATTTTTGTTGGTTATTCTAAATTAATATTTTTGAGTGAGTGGGTGAAAATTCAATGCTACATTTTTCAGTAATCGATTTTCGGAATAAATAATAGAATTACGACATTTCAAACACTCGTTTTATCAATTCACGGTTTTCCAAATAAAATTCTGGCCGTAATTCAAGAATCGCTCAACTAATTTCAATAAAATTTAGTACACGTGTACAAATATTTTCAACATAGGCAATTGAGTGGCTGTATTAAGACTGATTTTAGCAAGGCTTTTGATAAGTTATCTCATCAAATCATATTACTGAAACTCAGTGCCTTCGGATTTCCAGACTTCTTCTTAATTCGGTCTTATCTTATTGAAAGAAGTTACCAAGTCTTATTCTATTTTCAAATCCATTCCTTTTATTGCTAAAACAAGATTAAATTTTCCTATTTTAAAACAAATTCCAATTCGAAATTGTTAATTTACATAAATTCGACCGTTTGTGAAGCGAATGTAAATGTTTTTCAAGGCTAGTTTGGTCGCTAAATATGAATTTTAAATTTCTTAATTTAATTTTAACATTTCTTTTCTTTTTTAGATATTGTAAACATGGATTTAAAATCAACATTACGTGTGCTATACAATCTATTTACAAAATATCGTAATTTACCTTGATATATCCAAGAATATTAAAAGTTAATTAAAATAAATTATTGTTAACATATACTAAAAAAAAAAAAGGATTTACTAAAGATTGTAGGTATAACTACCTTTTTATACTCTTTCCACGTCTATCTTTATTGAATTGTTGATCATTTTTCTATAACAATTAGTAAACCAATTTTGAAAAGAATTAAAAAATAATCAGACATATTTAGTTAGTTATGTTGTTTTCAATTCTAAAAAAGAATCTAATAATTTTTACTAATTTCCAAATTAACGTTTGATAACAAAATATGATTCATCGTGAGATTAAGGAAAATATATTGAAATAAAGCATATAAAACTGAATGTGATGATGAGAACTTGATAAAGAATCGAAAGAACAAATGATACCATTTATATTTTGAAGATTATGTCATTCAAATAGCCGCAGCTACGTTTTTTAGGTGGCCCACATTCTATAGCCTTTCCCCATGATGAAATGGTATTCACTATTGAGCCAAACTGCAATCATAGCTTTTCAAGCGTGATGTGTAAAAAATCCGGATTGATAAAAATACCTCACGATGAATTATTATTTTAAATTTATTAAAAAATATTCTCGAAATTAAAATAACTTTTTGTTGTACCCGTGAGAGTTGAAACAATTGGACTTTCCATTCAAACTCGTTCATATTTTTTTTTTTTAAATAATTTTATTTTAAAATATGTTTTTAAAACTAAATAAAATTGGCTTTTTTAATTGAATATTAGTATTTTATGAGCTTTCGTAATTTTTATACCTTTCCAGAAGGGATTTGTGCCAATCATCATTTTACATCTATTGATCTCTTTAATTTCTTAATCCATCATTGCTCACATCCAGAAATAGTATCAATATATTGTTTAATAAAGCGTCCCATCCTTCATCGACTGTAAACTTTATTTCGATAAATTTATTTTTAAATCGAATTTAGCAATAAACTAACTGGTTAACAGTCAAATGGATTACCCGACAATTACAAAATTTTAATATTCATTTGTACTATTATTTCGGTATTTTTTTCATCGGACCCAAAGATAAAACTGAATTGACACCCATTCCTAGAATGTTACATCCATTCGGTATTGAAGCATCTTGTACTGATATTACTGGAAAAGCATAACATCCATTTGTAGTTACAATATTTAAAGGAATATAATTTACAATTCCTAATGCAGCAAGTTTTTCTTTTGTTCGTTCATTTTTTAAATCTATAATTGGTATACCCATTTCATCTGTACTTGAAGGTGATGAACGATGATTTTGTTGCTGATGATTAATTAAACTTTCTTTCGTTGGGAACATTAGTGAACAAATATGACATTTTAGAGGTTGTATATTTAAACTTTTTACTCTATGTCCACGTTTGTGTCGATTTAAGCTTTCTTGAGTTAGGAATTTTTTTTCACAATTTTTTATTGGACAAGAAATAAACATCGAATCGACAATACGTGATTTTGTATTCTCTAAAGATTTCTTTTTAGAAATTATACTAACCGAATTGTTTAACTGAAGTCTCTGTACTAGATCAAGAGTATTATCTTTAGATGAGTTTTCAGGAGAAATTTGTAATTTAGGTTTATGTGTAACTGTAATACCTCGATGTGCTAAAATGTTGGCAACTTCTTTAGGATTTTTGTTAACCTCTTTACTAAATACTACTTGATCATTAAGTTGTATGGTATTTTTAGACTTTTCAGAATCACTTAATTGTTGTATAGCCCCACCTTGGACACTTTGTATAATAGGCAAACCAGCTAGTCGTGATTGGGCAGCAACAGTTTCGAAATCATTTCTTCTCATGATTTTAGATTTTTTTACTAATGGTTCGTCACTATATAATGGTGATGAAAAGTACGGGTTAGAATTTGTTTGTGGCGGCATTTGTTGTGAACGAATTTTGGGAAATATAGTTTGATGTGCAACGTTCGGTGTATGTAGTTGATTGGATTTAGGATTAAGATTATTCCCATAGTTTCTCATAGGCGAATTTATATGGGAATTCGCATCAACATATTCTTTCCTATTAAGAGTTTCAATTCCTCCTGGAACTCGATAAAGAGGAGGTGGTAGTCGGTATTTATTTGCATCCATTTCGAGATTATTAACGGTTAATTTGTTCGAAATACAAGCCTTCATATTTGTTGAGTTAGGTGGATCTTTGAATTGATGATATTTCGATGTCGGCTGGGTAAATTTTCTGTGATTATTATATTTATTATATGAAGAAGGATGGATTGAATTCATATATTCATGTCCAGTAATTTGTTTATGTTCATATAAACGTAATCCATCTGGAAAATTGCAGTGACATACTGTACACATATGAGCTAATCGATCAATTGAAATAAATTCATTCGTATTCGAGGCCCAACAATTTTCTTGAGGAATATGTTGATCATTTTTTAATAACTTTTTTAGGAGATCATCAGCTCCTTCCTTGTTTATTTCTTCGGCATATTGTCCTAGTCCATCTAAAGGAGGACATTCAAAATGTTTATTATCTATTGATTTTTTTAAAGTAGGACTAAATTGCATTTCAGAAAGTGCAGTCATGGCATCAATTGGATTAAAAACATTAGTTAGAAGTGGTGATTCTGGCCGTATTACTTCAAGAGCTCTGGACTTGAACTTTAAGCTTTCAGATTCAGTAAAGTTTTCTCCAGTAAATGGTGTATATTTATTTTTTTGTCTTTGAAAATATTCATGTAAATTTGAATTATTTTCGTCAAGTTTTTGTAATTCAATTGTCGGAAGTGTAACGTGAGATTTTAAATGATAAAGTAATTTATGAGTTCTATGAAAATATAAATCACATTTTTGGCAATACTTTTTTTTCCGTTTCTTCTTTGTCGCTACAACAGTTTCAACAGATGAGCAGGATGATAAACTGGAAGATGTTGAAGTGATTGCCTTTGATACAATATTTTCATTATCATTTATATCGATTGTATTAGATTTATCATCGATGGGGAATTCTAATTTAATATTTTTAATAATAAATTTAGAATTATATTCTTCATTTGATTTAAAATTATTTGTTTTATCAAATAATTTATCTTGTGTAAGAATTGTCTTGTCGTAATCTTTTAATTTAGCACCAGTTTGAAAATTATCACAACTACTACCCATCATGGTCTATGAAATTAATGAAAACTCTGTCATTTTTATTTAATACTGTTGAAATCTTTTGTCATTTGGGTTTTTGTCTGGAAATTCAAAAATTAAATATTTTTTTTTACTTCGATACGTAACAACACAATAAGTATTATAAATATGTACTATAAAATGGACTAATGGAACTAAACTAAGCGGGCATAGTTAAAGAAGGGCTAAGAAACGTAAGGATAAATGTAACTGGAGACTGCATGAGTAAAATAGTAATAATTTTTAAACTTGAAATTCGTAAGTCTAAAGTAAAGATGATTTATTAGAAATGCCTCAAAATGTTCGGGAGCATCATTATTTATGTGTAAAATATTCTGTCTGAAGAATTTATGTATACTGCCTCCATACCCCTATAAAAGTCTCATTTCTGTCAAACATCGAAGAAACTAGCCCCGGGAAAAATCTTGTGAATACAAAGATGATATTAAAAGTATTTACCTGCAATCCTACGAAATCTTTCTTTATACTATGCTCCGCGACCCGGAACTTTATTAACTGCAAATTATATATTTTTAAAGAAAGTAATACTGGCTATTATTATTGTCAAGTTCCTCGTATTGTAAAAAACACACATTTGTAGAACAATTAAAATCAAATCAAATCATTCAATCACTCAGTTTTACACGATACGATCTTCTGCCTAATAACTATTCCCAATGTTGGGTACACATTAGGACGCCGCCATTACTTTCCGAAATATTTTACAGCAGTTTTAAAATAAACAAATTATCAAGAATATTTTATAATATATTCTTTTCCACGAATAACAGTTAAAACTGGGCTGCTTAAAAATCCGGAGATTTTCTAATTTACACTTTTTTACACTCATTATGTACACTTATTAATTTTAACTTTATATCTAGATTATTGCAGTTTTAAAAAATTCTATACATATTTCTAAAAATTATTTAAACTAATTTAATTAATAAAAATTAATTATTTAATTAAAACGCACTAAAGATTTCACATTAAAAAACAATTATTTCGTGATTCTTTTTTCCGTTTTTGGAAAACAAGAGAAATCTAACTGTCAAAAAATTTCGCCGCACATACTTTGTTTACATGATCTACTTGAAGTTGTCTTCAATTCAAAAAATGTGCATGAAAACTTGGATCGAGTTGAATTCGATTTGAGACTACCATCGCAAAAATTCTTGTGATGAAATTTTGCATGTAAATGCGAAACGACTTGAAATTTTAAAATAAAGATAATACAATAAAAAAATTTGATTACAAGTGTCTGTAAAATCGAAGCTGATTTGAAATTTATTTCAATATTCAAATCTGATAAGTTGATCTCATGTCAAATTTTAAGTCGCCATGTAAACGAAGTAACACACAGTATAAACTCTTTCGCCGGTTTTTTATATTTTTTTTTCGACTTCATCTGTCAATAGATTTCAATCTCGTGTTTTTTAAACATGTGGATAAATAAATGTGGAATTATTTAATTTAATTATTTTAAAAATAATCACTAAAAGTTATTTAAGCAATTCAAATTAGAGTTTATTTGATTATTATCGAATTTGAAATTTTCTACAACACCGAAAGATTCTTCGATTTAGGTTAGAAAGAAGAAAAACAATAACCAACGTTGAAAATGAGCAAGCTTTTAGAGGTATTAATAACTACTGATACAAATGATACTCAAAAAACCTGCCATGCATGGGATATGCGAACTGGAACAAATTTAATGTCGTACAAAAATGGAGGTACTGCAAATCTTCATAGCCTTTCTCTATTAAGAAATGAATTTATACTTACCACAAATTCAACCAAGCCTCTTATTCACATTTGGCCTATAAACAGTCAAGAACAAATATCCGGTGTTCGATTTGTAACTCCCGGAAAGGCTGGTGCAATGGCTGTATCACCAGATGGAAATTTCTTGATTATTGGAGTATTAGAAGTTTTGTATATATGGGAAATTTGTTCTGGAAAAATGTTAAATACACTTTCAAAACATTATCAAAATGTTACAAAAATTAAATTTACCGATGATGGATCACATTTCATTTCGGCTGGTGCAGATGGATGTTTAATAGTTTGGAATATGACTTATGTATCGGAAGGTCGACCACACCAAGAACCCATTTATTCATTTAGTGATCATTCGCAGCCTATAACTGATATTCATGTTGGAGCTGGTGGAATGCATGGTTTTTTGTATTCTGTTTCAATTGACAAAACTTGCCGAATTTATGATTTATCTTCAGGAAATGCACTTTTTATGCTAGTTTTTACGGAACTTCTACAATCAATTGCTGTAAATTTAATTGAAACTTCAGTTTTTGTTGGATCCGACAAAGGTTCTATATACAATTTTGAATTACAATCACCGCCAAGATACAAAGAATATCATATGTCTGATGAAGATTATAAAAACTTTTTGGGTCATAAAGGTGCGGTTACATGCTTGGCCTTATCATGTGATGGAGAGATGCTAGTGTCCGGAAGCAATGATAAGAATCTTCATTTATGGCATGTCAAAAGTAAACAATTGCTAAGAACTATCACGCACAAAGGTTCTATAACGAATATTTTCTTTATGTTACTTCCAAGGAATATATTTGATGATGATATAAAGTTGAAATTGATTGCGACGAATTTAAAGAAAATGATGGATCCCGAGAAACATGAAAATCAAATAGATATATTAATATCGGATACAATTGAAGAACCACCAACAATTAGTCAAAATAAAATTGGTACCTCAAATCTAGATAAAATGCAAGAAGTTGAAGATTTACGTAATGAGATATTACTTTTAAAGAAAGTGAATAAAAATCTGTTTGATCATTCTGTTAAAATGACTTTAAATAATAAAACGTAGAAAAAAGAAACACGATAGTCGTTTATTTATATTTATTTTAATTCTCTTGATATTAATTAGAATTTAATTGAAATGCTGAATTATTGGATTTTTCCATTACTCGAAACATTTTCACTCAATTTAAACAGTCGGTTACATTTTTCATTCCAGCAATCTATTAAGTGCATGTGAAAGTACTGTCGTTTTTTTCAACTTTTTTATTTTAAATTTAATCCAAAATATAATTTCCTTCGTTAGTTAAAACAGTTTGCCAACGTTCTGGCAGCTTATCTATTCCGCTAGAAAAGAAATCCTCACTTTTAGAGGTAAAAAAGTTTTCCACTGCTTCTTTAACACCTTCAAAATTTGCATATTCATTTTCATCAAGAAAGTTTTGTAACAATCTGAATAGGTGGTAGTCCGATGGAGCAATATCAAAAGAATATGGTGGCTGAGGTAAAATTTCCCAATCAAACTCGATAAGTTTCTGGATGGTCTTCCTTACCACATACGGTCTAGCGTTATCGTGATGAAATATTATAGTCTTTCTCTTGTCTAAAGATGGACGTTTATTATGAATTTCTGTATTTAAAGCATCAATTTGCAAACAATAACGATCAGCATCAACCGATTCATTTTCCTTCAATAACTCATAGTATATCACACCCTTCCGGTCCCACCAACAACACAACATCACCTTCTTCTGATGAACACATGCTTTTGACACGAACGACGGATTTTCCCCATAGGCTCTTTTTCTTTCCATGTTTTTATACACTATCCACTTTAAATCTCCAGTCACAAAGCGATCCAAAAACGGTTCCCTTTTTTGACGAGCAAGATTTGAAGCACATATGGTAATTCTATCCATTAAATTTTTCTCGCTTAGTTCGTGTGGCACCCAAACAGAAAGTTTAGACACAAAACCAAGTCTTTTAATGTGATCCAAAGCAGTTGTCTGATGAACTCCAAGCTTGTCGCCCACATCTACAGAAGTTAATCTGGGATTTGTTGCCAACATACTGCGTATCACTTCATCATTGACATCTGATGGCCTTCCGGATCTAGATTCATCTTTCAAAGAAAAATCACCCGAACGAAATTTTGTAAACCATCTTTGGCACGTTCGAGCTGTTACTATGGCATCTCCAAAAACTTGACACAAGTTTTTTGCTGCTCGTACCGCGCTACTTCCTTTTTGAAACTCATAAAGTATACAATGTCTTAAGTGGAGTTTTTCTTCAGTCATTTTGACGGTTCTAAAGGTTTAAAGAAACTGACTAACATATGAATTTACATAAATAATTTACCATATGCAGACTCAAACTGGTTTCAGTCAGGTCAGAATAATTTCCTAACGACCGATAACGAATACAAATGCATGTATTCAAAAACGTCAAAACTTTTCCTTATACCTAATACTTATCTCTTCATTTTAACTTTTGATATACACACATATAACATTAATATAATTTAAACTGTTTTTTTTTTTTAGATTTTTAAATTATTACTCGTTGCAATTAAAAAGTTCTTCTAATTTCAGGAAAAACTACAAATGATTAGTGTTACCAGTACGGAATTTCTAGGCGAATCTTTATTATTATTCTTCAGAAAAATGTAGATAAGTTAAACGTCGGATAATTTAAATAAACCTTTATTAATTAATTATTTAAATAATAAATTCTTTTTGTTATTTTTTAAACAAACAAAAAAAAAATACACGCATGATAAGTAAGCTCAAACAAAATCGATCAATCGGAGTTAATAAAATCGATTTTTTTTTAAAAAAGATCGAAATCCCTGAAGGCGTTGCATACTTGTCAAAGTTGTGCAGTGAGACGGATTGATTTGTTTAGTGTTTTTTTTTTTCGTATTTTTTTAAAATCATTATTTTCTAAAGGTAATAAAAGTATTTAAAAATTAAAAAAAAAAGAAACTACAAGAATTGGAAGTGCTTTTTTATTTTCAATGAATATTTAATTGTATTTAGTTGAAAAAAACTGAATATTTCAATCATATCCTTGTTGTTCTGAAAACTGCTTTTGCAATAAAAAAAAAAAAAAAAATTCGTGACAAAAGAAAAATTGCAAGTTTTTCTAAAAGGCAAAAAAAATTTTGGTTTCTTTTTTTTCAAAACGGATTTTATTTCTAAATTTCGAATAAGTACATTGAGAAGTATGTAAATATATTACTTTAATTGCATGGATATTTTGTTAAAATGCATTTTAAGATAAATGATCCCATATATGGTAAACCACCTTGTGTACAGAAATGAATGACCTTATTTCTGGATCTGTTCGACTGGAGTAAATCAAGTAATTTCCTTTGTTGATCCGAGGATGTATATCATCTTTACAGTCTAATTAAGCCGGTTAATTAATTTCCCATTATTCAATTAGAACGGAAGTTATGGTATCAGCCAAAATTTCAAAATCGTGACATCATCTTAACTTTGTCATAAATTTAACGAATTCGTGTATTTTGCATTCTCAAGAACTCTCAAGAAATATTGGTACTGAAGAAATTTTGAATGATGGTAAAAGGAACCCTAATAAAATATGATTGATAATTCGTAATACAAAAAAATATCCTAGGACCGGTAATGGCGAAAACTAATTTTGCAACTGTATATACGTTTTATGGTTTTATATTATGTAAATACATAAAGTCTGTGGCTCTTGTCTGCTGCCACCATTGATACACCTTTTCTTTTAGCTTGATGATCTACTATCTGTGACCTTCTGTTCGAAATTGAAATATGTATTAATTAAAGAAATTAAATTTTAATTTTATTTCAGTATGACGAAATTTTCACTAATCGAACGTGTGTGTTTAATGCTAATATTCTTTGGTGCCATTAGTTCACGTCGACAGGGTCACAGACAAGACCGAGAACGTGATAAATTCGATGATAAGGATTCAGATTTATCATTATGGATAAATGAACAGCAACTCGAAATGCTTAGTGGTATATATATAGAGTGATTCATCGTGAGGTTCAGGAAAATAATTTGAAAGAAAACACATAAAACAAAAACAAATTTATTCAGAATCGAAAGAACAATCAATACCATTTACTTTTTGAAGTCTATGTCGGTCTATAGGTCTATAGGTCCAATTATGACCCCACTTGTTCGAGCATTACGACTTGAACCTGACCAATAGCGCGAGTAATGTTTGCTTCCAAGGCATCAATCGTAATTTTCCTTATCCACGTCAACTTTAGACTTCACGTAACGATCTAGGGGCGATTGAAAAAAGTTCCTCACGATGAATCACCCGTTATAAATATTTGGTACATATTTTTAATTAAACATTTTTCTTTTTAGGATTTTCAATGAGAGTTTATGCAATAATTAACGGTAAAGTATACATTGATTTGAGGGATCCGAATTTCAATCAATATTTACCGACAATTCCGTCTGAAGTAAGTTATGTAAATTTTACATGGAAATCTGGCCCCAAAAAATATAGTTATAACTTTGATAGATTAAAATCATTAGATGAAAGTATATTGAAATCGCCAACAGTTTCAATAAAAACAAAAGGAAAAATTCCACGAGAAGAGAAAGGTTAGTGTATATATTAATAATATTATTAATAACACAGATATAAATTGAAGTTGAACTTATTTAGCATAAAGGAAAAGGAAAGGAGGTAACCAGTGATATATAATGAATATATATTAGGTGTGTGAAAAAGTTTTTTTGATGTTTTTGCTAAAAATGCACGTTTATTTAACAAGTATACAATATTTTGATTTCATTCAAAGTATGCTCCATCTAAAATTATTACCTTCGCCCATCTTTCAGGTAATTTACAGATTCCGTGCTGTAAGAATTGTTCGTCCTCCGAGGCAACGCAGTCATCGAGTCATTTTCGCACCTTTTCAAGATTGAGCATGTGTTTATCAGTAAGGCCATGTTTCATCGATCGAAATAAATGGTAATCAGAAAGAACAATGGCTGGTGAATACAGCGGATGGAGTAGCATTTCCCAGGCAAGCCCTTCCAATGTTTCCTGAATCAGTTTAATAACATGTGGCCTAGCGTTATCATGCTGCAAAATTACTTTACCTACGAGCCCAGCAAATGCTGTTTATTAGGCACGTAACTTTCCATTTTTAATCAAAAATAATCAAACAACAAAGTAGTTTACAGTTTAACTAAATGTGATATAGCAAGTTCTGAAGCTTGTCAAATATGTACATGTAATGCCGGTTCACACTATTTGCATATTGTATAACTTATGACATCTAATGTGAAATCGAAAAAACTTCTTCACACACCTAATATATATATTTTTTAATTTTTAGAGCACTCATTACGGGAAGTCTTTTTCAAAGCAATATTTATCATAATTTAAAAATTTTATTTATTTATATTTGTTGTACTGTATTTTTTTATAGTTATTGCTAATATTTTAAGATTTCAGTATATTCTTGCCATGTACTGGAAATAATTCTGGAACTGCAATGTTTAGTATTGGTCTTTTAATTGAAAATAGAAAGGGTAAACCTCTACCTGGTACACCTTTACGTTTAAGATTTAAGAAGGAATGCGCACATAGAGGTGTGTATGATAGAACTTCTCTAGCATCTTCGCAAGGTAGTGTATATGCGCTTTTATTCTCTCATTTTTTTTTTTTTTTTTTATAATCAAAAAATATTTAAATTTTACTCTGATAAATTGCTTATAGTATATTTGGAGTAGAAAAAAGAAATGAAAAATTTGTTTAGAAACGCATTATTCGATAAAGCCTATTTTTGTGTTATTACAGTGAGATCTACGAAAGTTAGCCACTTAGGATACACAAACCATTTTGTTGTTAAACTTAAACATGTGACCATGTTGTAAAATTAACCAATTTTCGTAGGTGGCCAACTTTACAAGTTTCACTGTGTATGGTTTTTTTTGTTTGTTCTAGAAATTAGTATTATATATGAACTATTAAAATAAATATCCTTTTTGTTTTTTTTTCTCAGAAAATGTCATCCCTCTTATTCGCTGCATTTTAAGGCAGTATCCGAAATTTTTTTTTTTTAATTTTTGCTTTCAATTTTTATTAAATATACATTTTATTCAAAAAATGTTTGTATTATATAAAAAAAAAATGTCCTGTGGATATTTCGACGATTGGGTAGATTTGAATATTTGCTTTAAATTTATTCTGTAAGGTCAAAAAAAAACATCATTTCTATGCTTTAAATATGAATATTCTAAAAAAACTAAAAAAGAATTATTAAAAATGCTTAACTCAGCTCTTTTCATTTAGCTTGAAATTTTATTTTATTTAATTTGCTTATAGAAAAAAAAATCGACATGGAAAAATTTAGAAATTACAAGAAGCTGGCCCAGGGGCTTTAACAGTTGGCATAGCTTTCTTTAAAAAAAAAAAAAATAGAGCCTATTCCCCTATTCAAATTAAACCTTAGATGAAAATGGAGCTTAGTCTCAGATTTATTAAGATTTGGATTTAAAGATGATTGGATTTTATTGTGTTTGCACTCTTGTAAAACCCAGAAATATTGAATTTTTTTAAATCAAAATTTTCAAATGTAATTTGTGCATTAGAAATATATGCTTTTTACTTCATCTGTTATTGAAAAATGGTTATTCGACCAATGTGGAGACGATTCTGTCTCTAATACTGCCCAACCTAGCATAAAAATAATAATAAATTTAAAACTAAAAAAATAATTCGTATTACGAATTAAAATAATACTTTTTTTTTTCCAATATCTATGGCTTTTTAGAAATATGCTTAAACTGTTTTCATACAAATTTTAAATACATATTACATAATATAATGATATTTATTACTTTCTAAAAACATTAGGTCCAGATCCTGAATGTGATAAAAAATGTGGTAACAACGGATATTGCAATCGTGACAAGATTTGTCAATGTAAACAAGGATATATGGGACAATATTGCCAAACTGCACTTTGTTATCCCCAATGTATGAACGGAGGGAATTGTACTGCACCAGCAGTGTGTTCATGCCCAGACGGTTATCAAGGACGGCATTGTGAAGGAGGTAACGGACTTTTTTATTACATTTTTTTTTTTTAAAGTTATTTTCAGAACAATATCAATTATAACCTTTTCTAATCTTTCCCGCACCGAAATTACGACATAAATTTAAAATACATTCTTAACATTTAAGTTTATTAATTTTATTTAATACATAAAAACTCCAACTTTTAAACTTTCTTCGAGATGGCAATTGCAACTTTACATGTTAATTTGATTGCTTCGGTTATGGTTTTGTAGAAGGGAGCTTGTTCGGCTCCTGAATCAATCCCAATATCATGATGTTCCTGTTCTTCATCACGAAATTTTGTTATAATTTTCAAAAGTTCCTAAAATTCTCAAAAATAAGAAAAACTTCTGTATTATTTTATGTTAATAAAAAAAAACCTCATCTTGATTGGGCAGTTCCATAAGTGTACGGAGTTGACTATTATAATGATCCACTATAACAGTTTCAACAGCTACAGTACACGCCATAGCTGCCTTCTCTCCCATTAAAGCAGTTCCTTAAATTTAAATTGAGTAAAAGCAATAATTAATAAATAACGTTCTATTTATGCAAAATTTTCTTTTGAAAATAGCCATTCTTTCACCTGCACCCAAAACGAATCCAGCTACATTCCATATAGGCGTAAATATTGTAGGTCGAGCCCGATATTTGTTAATAAGAACTTCAAATTGTCTTCTATGTTCTTTCTCCTGTTGCCACATATGATTTATAGTTTCACCCATTGCACTATTTCCTAAGATTGCCATTTGACCAGCATAAATTCGATCTGCACCCAATTCTCCAGCATGATTTACTCGAATAATTTCGTCTCTTAGCGGTGATTTTGTCTTGTGGATATATCTTTTTGTAATACTTCTTAAGTTATGACATTTTGAACGAAACATTTTTAACTGAAAAATAAAAAAAATATTTGCGATTTCAGGTATCTGCAATGAAAAATGTTTAAATGGAGGAAAATGCATACAGAAAGATAAATGCCACTGTTCTAAAGGCTATTATGGTTTACGATGTGAATTTTGTAAGTAATATTTTAATGGATATGTGTAAATGGAATAATTTATTTAGATGTCTTTGCTTCTAGCCAAATGTGTCATTCCATGTATGAATGGCGGAAAATGCATTGGAAATAATAAATGTCGATGCGCTCTGGGTTTGGGAGGTAATCATTGTGAAATAGGAAGACGACAAAGGTCTACATGTCGAAAACCATGTCGTCACGGACATTGTACGTTAAATCGAACGTGTAGTTGTGATGATGGCTGGCGTGGAACATTTTGCAATTCACGTAATGTGTTAGAAGTACAGAAGTCGCATCATTTTAAGGATCAACCATATTATTAGGAGATACCATATGATTTAAAGGATTTCTAAGAGATGATATTTTTTTAAATGACAGCTATTGTGTTTGGTTTGAGAGAGCAAAAGATCTTGGTGCGATCCGGGCCAGCCACCAAAATTGACTGCAAAGCCGAATATCCATGGAAAGAAGGTCTTGCTCTGCATTTGGTGGTTTTTGTGTACTTTTTAAAACGAGTGAAACAGTTTCTGCTGATCGTTATAGACTACAACTGATCGGATTGAATTGTGCTTGGAAGGAAAACCGACCAGAATGAGCTCGTAGACACAGCAAAGTGATTTTGCAGCATAATAACGCTAGGAGACATGTTGTTAAATCTGAAATGTTGGAAGCGCTTGGCTATTTCGATTAAAATAAAATACAGTTTTCAATTAAAATAAACGTGTTGTTTTTTATGAAAAATCTTTGAAGTCATATGGTATCTCCTAATAAATTCACGAAAACTATTTATATGAAACATTTAAACAATGAAGATCTTAAATGGATTCGACTTCTGAAAGTTCCCCATAAATTTAATTATTTCTTTATGTGAAATATACATATTTTCAGGTGATAAAAGAAAAAAGCACAATCAACATAGTTAATTATTGATCGAACGATATTGAATATCTTTTCTTTTTTTTTTTTGAAAAAAACTTTAATTGTAAATTACAATATGTTAATACAAATTATTGTGATAAAAAGAGTTATAAAATTAGAAGCCTTATGCAAGTATTTTTCGCTTTTATAGGTTTTAGGCGGTTTCGAATTTATTTTTTGTAAGAAAGCATCAATTTATAAAATAATAATTCATTAAATGCTTTCTTCTTTTTCGGTTTTGCAATTTTTAAGTCAATATATGCTAACATAGAATAAGAACTCACATTAAACTTAAGGTAAACTTATCATTAAATTAAATTTTTTGTATTTTTATTATTTGTTTTTAATGTTGTCCTTTTATTATTCTTTTTTTTTTTTGTAGCAACATTAAAATATATGTTAAAAATAAATAGAATATTTTATTCAAATCAATAACAAACAGTTCCCGAAATATAAGAAGGCAGAATGAACGTTTGTTTCAGGAAATCAGAATTACACTTCTGTACATCAATTTTGTAGGAAATTAAAAGAAAAATTAAATAATAGAAGAAGGGATTCGAATTTTTGAGTGTGTGTTGTAACGTGTGGTACCGTAAATCCAAAGTAGGGTAAGTTTTCTTTTTTACTGATTCTATTTAAAAAAAAAAAAATAATTATTTCTGCATACAAATTTTTATATGAGCATGAAAATTCGTAATTCGACATTTTTAAAAAATTGACTTTATGTGAAATTGGATTAGTTTTGATATTCCATAATTAATATCTGTGGGCCGATTATGGATTTGTTGGTAACAATATCTGTTATTTTTAAAATAATTGTAGCAAAACTCACAATTTTTAAATATAGTTGCAATAAAACTTACTATTTTCAAAAAACTTTGCAACAAAACTAATAGTTTCAATTTATTGATATCAACACTTGTAATTTGAAATATTAACTATTTGATAATAAATAAAATACTAGCTTCTAATTTATAGATATGGTAAATTACATTAGATTAGGAGTAATACAACTTCAAATATTTGGTATAAGAAAGTACAGTGTTTTGACGTACTATAAGTTATTTACAAGGAATTAGTGAAAGACTTACCAAGTTTTGAAAATGATTATCCTACCTATTTCAACAGTGCAGTTTTAGAAATACAATATTATAAATAGTTGAAAATTATTATTATCGATAACTTTACAATTAGAAATTGAGTTATAATGCGAAATAAAAAAAT
The DNA here is from genome assembly GCA_963422695.1 of Xylophagus ater. Lineage (NCBI taxonomy): Eukaryota > Metazoa > Arthropoda > Insecta > Diptera > Xylophagidae > Xylophagus > Xylophagus ater. The sequence continues at coordinate 2,332,543 of OY730478.1, forward strand.
AACAATTTAACTTGACAGATTACATCGGAACTAATATTTAATCAAAAAGTATAGGATTAGACACGAGTAGGGGAAATTGAAGTAATTTTGAAATTTTTATTTTCGAAGCGCATTAAAAATTAGAAGTTAATAAACTGACAGTTTGACAACGAAAAATATGCTTCGTACACAGGTAGCGTAAAAACGAATTTTAGCCTAACCAGTTCTCTTTAATCAATGTATCGAATGCCCAGAAACAATATGATTGAAATGTCAAACAAATCTCGATTTATACTTTTTTTTTTTATTAGGGCTAGACTATAATTCACTTGAGTTGACTTATTAATTTCACAGTCAAAGCTTAAATCAAGTTAAGATGAATTTTGAATTAAATTTCTACTTTAATTGTTGTTGTATTTCATAGTAGATGAAAACTATGTGAATTTTTGTTCGTAAATAAACAATTGTGAATGATTTGTGGAAAATATCAAAACAAAAAAAAATGTTTATAAAAATTTTCATAATTATATTTCCTTAAAAAAAAAAAGAATGAAAGAATAAAGGATTGCGCATTGCGCATGACTGCCATTTTGAAGTTTTAATTTTAAGTGACATCACATGTGAGCACCGTTCAGAAACTAAATAAAAAATAGTATGAATAAGGTTTAAGTTAAAAAATGAGGTGTGCCGTGTTTCATTGTAACAATAATAATAAGCAAAAAGAAAAGAAATTTTGGTTTTATTCTTTTCCAAAAGAAGAAACATTACAAAAAAAATGGGTTGACTTTTGTAGAAGAGGAGACCATTTTAATATTAAAACGTCTAGAATTTGTTGTGAACATTTTACACCAAATGATATCATGAGAAATTTACAATATGAAATGGGTAAATAATATATTTTGTAATATTATTATAATTGTAATTATTAAATATTGTATTTTAGGGTTTTGTACTCAAAACTCGCATAAACTAAAGCCGGGAACTGTTCCAAGTGTGTATGTTGAAAAAGATTCTCTTGCGCCCGAGTCCAGTAAAGAAAATAACTGTATTGAAACGAACGATACTGACCAGCAAATGCAAATTAAAAGATTGACAGAATCAGTTAATAAAATGAAGACGACGGTGTAAGTATATTTTAAAGATTTGTTCTTAAAATATATGTTATTGTTTAAAATTTGTAGAAACAATTTAAAACGAGAGAACTTTGTTCTTAGAGGAAAAGAAAAAAGCCTGACTAGACAAGTTGATTCCTTGAAACAACAATTATCAAAAAGGGAGTTTGAGAAAACAGACAATAGAAATGTTAAACTTCAGGAAATATTTAATGAAAGCCAAGTTAAAAAATTAAAAAAAGAAATTAAGAAATTACTTCTGATGAAAACGAATAAACAAAGATTTAATACTTTTTACTCAGTATATAAATTGCTGAAGAAAAAAAATTTCCTCTTACTAATGTACGAACAGTGCGCAAGCGATAGTAACATAATTTTAAAATAATATATTATTTAAGAACGCAATAAAAAAAACATTATGTTTATATTCATTTTGATTCATTTATTTATTCTATTTCAAAAAATATAATTACCAGAAAAAAACTTTTTACTAAATAATCGTGATTTCCTTCATCTCACGTGTGACGTAAGTGCCCAGGAGAAACGTCCATTGATGCTCCTAATAATTTAGACAAAATGCACCTTAATTCTAACATTTGTTCGTTGAGGTCCATGGACTTGTTTAAAATCAGTTTCCACCGGACGGACACTATGAAAAGAATCAGTCTCACGAATGCTGCATGTTGTAAATGCCAATGCATAAGTTTTTGATTTTTGCCTCAGTAAGTATGCCCTGAGAAAACTCTTATATAATTCTTAATAACCAATGACTTCATTATCTATCAATTTCCACATTTAGGCTCGATTTGAGCTGTTGTTATTATTGTTATTATCTTTATCGCTGTTTAGTAAAATAACAACTTTTAAGTGTATTTTGTTCATTTAATTTTAAGGCATTTTTGTGGAGATCTACTGTACCTTCAAGAATATAAGTTAAATAGAGTGGCCTTGCCAAATTCCTATAGGAAAGATACTAATGTCCAAATGATCTGATTTTTTTCCCTTTTTCTGGTATATCATTATGTAGCTAACGGTCATGGAAGATACTCCTATAATATAATATAGATTCTGGTTCAAGTTAATAATAAAATAAAAAGTTTTATTTAAAAAAAAACTTTTCAGATGAGAGTTTATATTTAATTTGCAAAAATATATTTACATCACATATAATTTTAAGTAAAAAAAAAAAAAACTTTTTAATGAATAAGTGACAACTTCAAAATCTATTACAAGCGTCTTATTTTTAATTTTACACAAATAGCCAAAAAAAATATATTCTCCATAGCTTTTTCCGTACACAATGCATATTTAGATATAAATCCAGAATAAAACTTCTGAGGTAGTTTTGTAGTTTTTGTCCTTTATTTCAAATGAAATTGTAGAAAATAAGTAAGTCTAGTTTATGATGCATTTATAAGAGAACATCCCTAAATTAGAGTTTTTTTTTTATTATATTGCATCATTTATGGAAGATATGTGCTAAAATAGATATACTCTAAAATACATTGAATGTATTTGTTTTACATTTTTAAATTTTAATAATTATATGGTCCATATTGTGACCCATAATAGGGCCCAGGATACACTTGTTGTTGAGGATATCCAGTATATGGTTGATATGGTCCTTGTGGTCCTTGTTTTTGTGAATATACTATAAAAATAAATTTAATATAAATATTATTATATTGTTTTTAATATTAGATTATATTTTTTTATAAGTATTTATGTTGGATTTATATATAAATAGAAAGTTATGAAGTGGAAGTGTGGTCATAAAAGTTATTCTTGAATTACAATTAGAATTAGTTCTTCTTAGAGAAGGCACAATTGCATCTAGCTCTTCGATTAACTCTAAACACTGTGTAAAAGCACTGAGAAGTATTGAATCCGACCAATTAAATCATTGATTGAATTTCTGGGTACTTTGCAGTTTGAGGATCTTTTAATTTTCTAATGTGGTTAATTTTTTTTCATATTACCTGGCATAAGATAATGTAAATTTAGTTGTTCTTCTTTTTCTCGTTCACTTTTTAAACAAACTGCTGCCCCAGAAAGTAAGATGGCTGCTATTAAGCTTGTCACAACTCCTGACCATGCAATTATATATGACCAGTCATATGAAATACGTGTATTATCTTTTAAGACCTAAAAATAAATTAAAATAATATTCTGTATAATGAATATATAAACGTTTTTTTTTTACTAACGTTTATCCATTGTTGATAAAATTCTTCACCAACAACTTTCTCCTTTTCAAAAAATTCAACTGTATGCCAAATTCCCATTGCTCCAGCAGAAAGTAAACATGCTGCTAGCATAAGTACAGCTGTGGCTGTTATTGCTCCGGCAGATCGTTTCCAACAACCTGAGAGACCCGTCCAAAAAGCACAAAATACGGCTACAAAACTATTATAAAATTAAAGTTAACTTATATTTTTTTATTGTTTGAGTTAATAATGGATTCACCTGAGAATAAAAAGTGCTATACAGGAGCGTGCTAAATGAAGTCGAGCTATAGAATCATCGTTCGATGTTGTCAATCTTTCTTTATTATTATCAGTCGGGAAATAATCGATATTAGAACAATGTGTTTCGACGGGAGATAAATAAATCTCCACTGAAATATAAATTTGAATGTTTTTATTAATATATATATATTTTTAAAAGGTATCTTAAAATAAATAATAACTTATTTTAGGATTAGTTTTTTTTTTATATATATGTAAAATACTTGCCTGATGATGACGGAGGACGTTCTTTTGGATAACATATTCTAAAGAGACCTCTGGTTCTTGTATAATAGTAATATTTGCTATTCATACTCTCTAATAATGATTGCGAATCGGGATGTTTGGCCGCAAAACTCTGAAATATGAAAACAATAACATATTAAACAATAACCAATCGAAACTATGTAATTATATTTCAATTAAAATATCTTTTACATAGCAAATAATAGTTTGTGCCTCGCTCTGGTGTCTAGGAATTTTCTTTAAAAATTCATTAGTTCCAAACTTGCAACTTTTACCAAGTTTGTCGATTTTTTATTTGCAAGTTTTGAAAGATACTTTTCCTACTAAACTAGATATCGACGAAAAATAAAAACTATAGTCAAGAAGATTTTCGAATCTCAACAATATAATTGTGATTTATTAAATAGAAGGAAAATACGATTTCAATCAGTAGGATACTAATTAAATCGAGAACGGGATTCCGCTAGTTTTTCTTCAAATAATAAATATGTAAATACTAAATATGGCTCAAATTGGATTTATACTCTAGTTTCTCAAATATTTCTTATCCAGGGTGAGTAACTGCGAATTATGGAACAATTTGCCAGCGAAAAGTTAATTGTTTTTATAAGGACTACAAGCTTTGTAATGATTTAGCCGTTATTGTTGGATCAAAATTGATTGCTAGTAGTTATCGTTTGTTTTTGAGTAAATTGTGTAAAAAAATGCATTTCCCTAAAATTAAGGTACCTATTTTTTATCTTGAGTAGTAGCAGCATTATCTTAACGTTGTTAATAGTGGCGTATTGTTGAATAGTTTTCTTTAGAAAAATTCCGAATTATAAAATGATACTCTACGATTTACAAAATAGAAAAACGTCAATAATTCGTTTAGTAATTGGCGAATTTTCATGAAACTTGGAATGTACATTCTGGATAGCCAACTGAAAAGATAGAATATGTCTCCACTGGGTGCGGAGTTCCAGGGAGCCAAAATATAAAACAATCAATAATTCGGTCAATAATAGGCGGATTTTCATGAAACTTGGAATATACATTCTGGATAGGCCAACTAAGTGGGGCCTACTAAGTGGGGTGTTGCAGGGGGACAAAATATGTTCATATTTTAGGAATAACGAGAGCCGCGGATACCTGCTAGTTGTATTATAAAATAACTCGTGAATTTGGTAAAGAATATATTATGTAATTTTTAGTGCTTTACTATAAATAGCTAAAGGATAATACACTAGCATTTCTCTAATTTCTTGTTATTAGAGATTTAGAATGTATCGATATTTCGTTTACTACTGTACACACAAATATAAAAAAAAGACAACACACATAATAGGGAAAATCGAATTTTTTTTTAAATTTCTAATTTCAACTAAATATGAGCTAAATATTATTTAATAGTAAGTATTTAAAACAGTCACAACATAATCTAGGTTTCAACTGGAATTTTGAACATTTTATTTTGGTCTTCACAACGTCATAAGAGCAAAAAAAAAAAAATCACAGTTGATACCAGCTTTATGGCCAAGCCCATGTTGTTTTAGCAAATGTATTGTTTTTTTTTTCTTTTCAAGACACAACTTCTTTCAGGGAATCGACAAATTAGATAGAAATATTTAATGAATTTAAAACCTGTACATTTTTTTTTAGACATTAATCAAAAAACTAAAGAAAACAAATCAATTTCAATAATTCAAATTCAACAAATTTTGAGAATTATGAACGGAAACAAATTTGGTCGTCTTGCTTCTTGTGCATTACTTACACTCTTCATAGTGCGTTAGTTATTTTCAAATATAATTTATAAAATATATTTTGCACAATAGCTAAACTAATATGAGTTTAATATAAGAAAACGCAAAAAAATTGGAACGTGTGAATTAATATGCAATAATTTAGATTTTAACAAAATATATTTTAAATTATTTTCAATAAAAGCAAACATTTTGTTAGAATAACAGGTTCTAAGATTTTTTAGTTATTTTAAAGGAACTATTTATGTACCAAAAATTGATGCTATATAATTCTATGATTTTCTTAAAAAATATTTATTATTGCATGTACAAAATGTTATAAATAAAAATTGCTAAACTTTTGTAAATACCTGGTTAATTACTATTTTCTTTGAAGATGTATTTTTGACCCTCACAATACAAAAGTGAATCTTGCATATACGTACGAATGGATTTAAGTATATTTTCTTATATATATATATATATATAAAATAGTTTACAGGTAGCCAATATAAGAGTGTGCAAATCGTTTACAGTTTTTTTTTTAACCTAGCTTAAGCCTACTTTTACTAGTTTTAAATTTTACTTTACTAATTTAATTTTAGGGGTAGTAGTAGTGTAGTTTAATAATTAGTATAATTATTAATAATAGATAATAATCGATCATTTTTGGATATGCCTTAATGGTTTTATAATCAGAGAAAATATGTCTGGGAAATCTTTTGTGCTGTATATTTTATATTTTCTCTACTATTATTGGCAATTCATAAAAACAAGTTACTAGCATTTTATGAAACAATGTTGAAACAGAATTACATACATTTGTATATATATATATCTGAAAAAGTAAGGCAGAGAGGCAGAAACGTGTGTATGTATAAAAATGAAATTCTTCAACTAATTTCTTTTCCAATTCTTTGAAGATATGAGTAAGAAGCAAAAAAAAAAAAAAAATCATATATATTCGAAAACAGGTTAAACAATTGGTATAATGAAGAAAAAAAAAAAAAAAGAAGCAAAATCTTACCTGAATACTATGTCGCTTAACTTCATAGCTAAGCCAATTGTCTGTTGAAAATGCAATAGCCAAAAGTGCAATTGCAACTATACCGGATATAGTTGCTAATGATAAAGTTATTGCAGAACACGGCATTATAGATTATTTATTTGGTACCACAAAATAAATGTTTAAATAAATTTGTATCTTAAAAAAAAAATTAATTTTTTTTTTCTTTTTCTTGAACACACACAATTTTTGGAAGAATAAAATTCAATCTTCTAAAAACACCATTATTAACTTAACACTTTCTTATATAAAACAAAAACAAAAAAAACAACAAAAAACAAAAAAAAAACACTTCCAATTTTAGTCGAAATCGGACACGTATTATTTTACCTTCGAATTCCGCGTACAAAAAACCACCACACGACCTTACTCTATCGATAGTTTCTTCGATGCTAAACTACGATTACGGTACCCACAAGCACAAACTAACAACCCATCTGGTCTGTACTTTTCCCAATAATTTTCATACATTCCATTACCCCACCCCAAAAATTCTTTAGAAACTTGTTTTTTTAATACAAGAAAAAAAATTATTATATGTTTACCTGTGCTCAATTCCTGGCGTACATTTTTCTTTCATACATTTTCTATAAAAGAAAAAAATCTTCATGCCTAAGTAAAAAAAAAATTTATGGTACATCTTAATAAATATAAATTCAATCAATATTACAGACTTTTGTGTAAATATTATTAATAAACACAATATATTTTGTATGTATTTTAATAATATGGGAAAACTTTTGATTGGAAAGTAATGATTTCCTTAATAAGATGAATAAATTAATTCATTTATAATCGTGTCTTGAAGACACAAAATGAAAACATTACTTAAATTTTAAATGTTTATGTATTCGTAGATTGCATTTGCATAAGGAGTAGTGATTTATCTTAACAGATTTTGAAAAGGATATGTTTGAGGTCCTATCATAGATATGTATTAGTAGAGATTTTATTTGCCTCTCTCACGTGGGCTGGTATTAAATGGATGGAAACCATAGAGTTACAATAACTAGAGATTTCATTTCTCTCGTTTTCATACAAAATTATGCAGGAGAAATGGTCACTATTTTATCTTCTCGCTCGCTTACTCCAAACGATAGAAGCCCAAGTTTTCCAAGTTTCGGAGATAACGACTCGTCGCTTAACCAATACGATGTAATAATTTAACTTGGTTTCCCCTCAATTAGCATATAAAATTTGCGTTGTTTTTTTTTTCCATACAAATAAACCCAAGTTTCATATTCCCCTCTGTCAGCCCACATGAGACAGCAAATTAATATCTCTAGTTAATATAACTCTATGATGGAAACCAACAATATTGCTAGCTGAGATAAAACCAAATTAAATTATTATATCTCGTTGGTTAAACTACGTGTTTATTATCACCGAAATTTGAATCTTTTGGAGTAAGCAAGCGAGAAGATCAAAAAGTTACCATTTACCATAGTTTTGTATGGAAATGAAATTTTCAGTAAACATATTTCAATGAGTCCTATCTTTTACTACTTCCTAATTTTTATCCGCTTTATTTGTACTTTATTCGTATAAATAAATTTCAATTATTGTAGACTTTTTCCGGGCTTCCTTGTGATTATATAGTACTAAAGAAGCTAATAACAATCTTTCACTACGAAATTTGGTGATTATGTAGTACTAAAGAAACTAATAACAGTTGGCCTTATTGATATTCGGAATGTTATAGGAATTTCCTCCTTCAGCCAACATAGTTTCACCTTTCTTTAGTTGCAAACATTTTTACATTATAACCATTACCCTTATTAGCAGTTAGTTGCTTCAATTTGGAATCCATTCCTTACAATGTAACACAATTTTTCGAAGTCTTCAATTTCATAAACACAACTCTCTCTCTCTATTTTCCACAAAATACCGACTAACTCTTATTAATATTTTTGATATAAATTAAACATTAGCAAACTATTTATCAGTTATTTGATATTAGTTGATTTTAGATATTTTTTAAAAATTGTATACCATCTTTTTGGGCGGAGAGAGGGGGTGTATTAAGTTAGTAAAATTTGAATATACATTCCAGTCTCTCTAATACGAATAGAATGAAATCATTGAATGAATTTTTAGAGATATGATTTAGCTGGCATCTTGGAATTTTAATTAATTGTGACTTAATATATTTTGATAAATAATGTCTCATATATACAGGTGACATCAGCCCCAACCTCATATTTTTGTTTTGATTTCAAGTTATGAGCAGTTTTGCAAAAATGATTCCAAATATAAATTGCAACTGGAATAGTTAAAATATATATAGTATATATATATAGATAAAGTTGTTTGAAATGATTTACTGAAATGAAATTTAATGCCGCAATACTTAGTCGCCATTTTTAAACTTTTTTACATTTAGTACCAAGTTTTTACAAGACTAAAATAATTATGAAAAATTAATTATCCTTCTAGTATCCTTAAATTAAAAAATGATTCCGTTCCTGAACAAACAAGTCTCTATCGAATTACACGATTCCACTCAAAGTATTTATCTAAAAATAAGCATTTTTTGCATACACTACGACCAGTTCTTTAGACGCCATTTTTGTTTATGAAGTTGCAGCTACTTCTCCGAAGGACTTTTTAAACTCCATCCAATGAAAAGTACAACTGTTTTTATTATACTAAACGAATTAATTTTATTAACACCTCTAATTTAAAAAAAATCATTTTAAAAAATGATTTCCACAGGTGCTTAGGTATAGTAATAACGCAAAAGAAATTATGTGAATTCATATTGGGTTGCAATAATTTGATCAAATAAATTTTGCAAGGCATTATTAGCTTCGTCGGAAATATATTTTTTAGCTTTAAAATCATCAATACTCTTAGCCAAACGTCCAATACGTTTTCCTTGAATGAGATGACGATGTTTTAGATAGTCAATATATTTTTTTTGTTTCTGATGATTTTTTTGGCTCCATTCATAAAAATTTCTTCCACATTCTGGATTCAAAAAGTCCTCAGCATTTAATGTCGGAAAATCTTCATTCTCTATTTTAGGTGTGGGAAAAATCGAAGGTACTGCACTTGCTAAAAGAACTTTTTTACGAGTTTGAAGATTTTTTCGAAAACTATCAATTGGAAAATGTAGAGAACAAATAAAAGCGTTATCAGCTACATCTCTCTGTTTTGTATAGTTCTGAATTATTTTTATCCAAGTTCGTCGTAAATTTGGTAAAGTTGGTAGGCTATTTCAATAGATTAGTTAAATTATAAAAAATTAAAATTTTAATTTATATCACTTACGGATAGTATTCTACGTCCAGGTTTTCATCATTATGTGAATTGCAAGAATCAACAGAGCAAAATTTTCTTCCTGTTCTATAAAACTGAGAAATAAAAGGATAAAAATTAATAGGTAAATATTTTTTGCCCTGTGCATTTGTTTGTTTCCTATACTTTCATGTAGTCTTACTTCATTTTGCTCTACAGAATAATGTCCTTTAGCTTCATTAACGTCTGTCATATTAGTTGGAGAAATTTGATCTTCAATTTCATAATTCTCATCTTGAATTTCGTGCTTATATATTGATGGTAGAGCTAAGAAAACAAACCATTATAGAGATGTACACCAATGTAATATTATAAATATACCATTAGTTTTTAATTTCGATTGTTTATTGGGAAAAATGCCTGTAACAAAATCATCAGGTACAAAATGATCTGAACATATATAACTATTTTCAAAGTCATTGTCCAATTTATTACAAAACTCTTTCCACTTTTGTGCTAGCTTTCCGTCATCAGGAAAATTGTAATAAACTAGATTTGGTCTTAAGTGTTGAGTTGCACTAAACATATTTCCACATGTAAAAACACTGCAGGCAGGTTCTTCGGCCTTAAAGAAAAGAAAAAAAAAGTTTTGTAAATCGTCTTCAAGTTTTATTTAATTTGTACATACTTTTTCCGTCTTGATTCGTTGGTTCTCCGATATTTCTTCCATGTTGTGAAATGGAACCGCTGAAGATTTTAAAATCCCATCCGATGAAAACGAATCTTTTGAAAAATGTTTTGAACAAATAACATCATTTTCCCTAAATATAGACTGCCCAGTTTTATTCAATATTGATCTAAACCATTCTTGCTGTTGTTTTGGGTCCTCAGGCAAGCTGTGTAATGTTATACCATCTCCTTGCTTTGTTGTGCTACAATTGTTGATAATACACTTTCTCACCATAGTTTTAAATGAAAAACTTTAATATTAAACGTTTTTAAAACTTATTTATTGTAGAACTCGTAGATTCTCAAACATTTTCTGGTAACAACTTTCAAGTAAACTGTCAACAAAAACACTGTAGCGTTCACGCGCATACTAAACCGGTTCCATAAGACCACTTAATTTGTTTCAAGTGGACAAAGATTAAAAAATATTCTATATTTTGCTTCGAACATTATAAAAACATTTGGAATTATAAAAAAATACGATTACCCAACTAATTTTTACTTTCATTTATTTGGTTTTTAAATCAATTAAAGAACAAAAACAAAAATATATAAATTTTGCCCCATTTGAGTTTTTCAAGAAATTGTCTATCCATTTATATATCTCCGAGTTTAGCCGCTTGAAAGAGGTTAGGAAATTCTAAAATTTGAAGTTTAAATCAACAAAATGAGTTATCGCGAAGTAATACCAGATTTTTATAATTCCGAAGAATGGACTACAATTACATTAAATACGGGTAAAACTAATTGATTATATTAATGTGAAATTAATTAATTCATAAATTTTCAGGTGGAACTCAAAGTACTTTACAAGATATAAAAGTTATAGAAAAGGCGGGAGGTTTTTGCTACAAAGATACTTCCGACCTATTATGTCGAAATCGATTTATTTATTGGTCTGTCGGTTTAATTAAATTAAAAATCTATGAATTCAATAAATTTATATTTTAGGCGAGCATATCATGATGTCTTGGAATTGTCCGAAATAAGTTTAGATTTCAATCTAATTAATAATAGTGTCCGATATAAGTTTACAGATTCACCAGTACTATCTGTTTCTTTAATTGAAAATAACCATCTTGTTGTTATATTAGTTATAACTGTAAATAGTTTGCATCGAATTAATTTACCGCATCCAAATACTTTCTTGAAACTTGAACAAAATGATGCAAAATGTTTTTCAATTTTTCGTGACGCTAACAATACTACTGCCCAGGATCCGCGTTCCTTTTATGTTATCGGACAAAGCGTATCTAGTAATAAATTCTTATGGCTAATAATATATATATAATGAATTTCAATTTTTTTTTAAAAGATAATCAAATACCGCATGCAGCTTCAAGTTCGCTTTCTAATGATGGCGAAAGTGCATTTTTTTGTGTTGCTTATGAAGATAACTTAGTTCTTTTTACCATGAATTCTCAAACAGGACAAATATTAACTAATACCTTAAAAGAGAGTAATTTTATGCCACGAATTTTCTCAAATATTAAAGGTGCAATAAGGTAAGTTTTTTATTAATTTTATGTAAATATGTTTAAAAACAAAATTTTTTTTTCGGTTTTTTAGAGGGAAATCAATTTCTCAATATGCCACTTCTTTACTTTTTACAATGATAGATGGACAAACGTTTATGTTAGCATTGTATAGAGATAATACCTTTAAAATGTGGTCCACTATTTCATTTCAATGCTTGTGTACTATTAGTTGTAAGGATGATGCTGAAACACGAGTACAAGGACGTAAGATTATTATTATTATAATACGTATTATTTTCTAAATATTTTCTTTGCATATAGAAAGATCAAGTATGTTACGAAAAATTGACGATTATAATGTTTGTGTTTATTTATCCCATTCCCTGGGATCTGAATTTGTTGTTATACAAATTTCTGGTGATATAGGATCAAATTTCTCAATGTTATGTACTAAATTGGTTTCACCACCTCAAACGGATTTAGTAGATTTTGAAATTTCACATTCTGAACTATGGGCGTTATGGTGTAATACAAATGGTAACTTAAATTTATAAATAAATGAGAATAGATTTGAAATTATTTCAAAAATTTCATAGGTGAATTTAATATATCAAGTATTTCGCTTATATCTGGTGCAAATCATAATTGGGCAACAGCAGCTATGGAACCTTTGCCAGATAGATTTAGTATTTCAATAGAACAAGGAATTGATCCACGACAAGCGTATTGCTCATATATATTTCATCCAGGAAAATTTGATAAGAATGTTATATACAAAGCACTTGTTGTAAATACCCAGCTATATAAAACTATATAATATTTTAAGTAAAATAATTTTCTTCTGTTTTTTTTTTTTAGATGTTTCGAAGATCAAATGTTACTTTTGATACAAATCTATCTATATCCGTTATAAAAGATCGTGTTTGTCAAGTAATCGAAACAGAAATTCAAAATGAAATTAAAGATTTTGATATTAGCGATGAAGAATATATTGATATAGCAACACGTTTATGGGAAAGATTTTATTTATGTTGTGAACAGTATCATATTAAATCATCTCAACCAATTGGTTTAGTATTATTGGGAAAAATCAAAGGAATTTGTATTATTAAAAAAAGTTCATTTTCTTTATTGAGATCTTGTGAAATGTTAGAACAAATAATGTTGGTTAGTGAAAATGTTGAAAACGATATAATAACATCATGCGATGATGAAAGAATAAATGGAGATGTAATACAATTGGTAAAATTGTTATCATTGCTAGAAATTTGGATGTCTGATGAAATGAAAATTGGTTTTGATAAAAAATTATATCAATTAGAAATGCCAGATATTATAACATCGAAATTAGTTGATAACATTTTATCATCAAAATCTCATGAAGAAGTAAAATTACTAATTTATTATACACTTCTGATAATAAACGATTTCATTTTTCTTTGCAGACATTTCCTAATAATTTTCTTATTAATTTACGTCAAAATATGCAATCTATAAAAGATATAAAATATGCATTAGTTTTGCTATTAGACATTTTAGAAATTAATCCAGTATTTGATAAAGGAATCGGTAAGATTTTTGAAATTATTTGTAATAATTCAATTACTATTACTATTTACTATTTATATTTAAAAGATTTAAATAAAAATTCTGAAACTATGATTGATAATCTATTTGGAAGTCATATTGGTATATCGTTTATTTCCGAGACAGTACGACAAGTATCATTAATAAGGTGAACAATTTGTACAATTTCTTTTCAGTTTATGTAACTATTTTCTTTTCTTTTTTTTTAAAGATATTCTTTATGCAGAAATCTATTAATTCTAGAACAAATTCTTATCGATACATTTGCTCTATCATTTGATATATTAGAAATTATTCGTTCAGAGCTAGTACCAAAAACTGCTGTATTCACTCAATCGTACTATGTAATGGTATGGATTTCTGAAAAACCTGCCAATTTTTATGTTGCATCATCGTTGTAAGTTAATATAATAAAAACAAAACAATTAAATATTAAAATTTATTTTTAAAAGAGACAATAATATGCAACAACATAAAAATTGGTTACAATCAACTGGAAATCTAACATTAAACAGATTAATGCCATCAGTTACATTATTGAAAATATTTCTTGGTTCGAAAGGACTTCGTACTGCTTTAGTAAATCTTGTCGAAGGATCATCAAAAATCAATTCTCAGGATATTACATTGCTACCAATTGTAGCTGTGGTCAGTGAACTTATGTATGTATAAATATTTTTATTAGAATATTGATAATCCTTGTGTAACGCGGACTAACCCGTGTGTTATACAAGGACTATCAGTACTTTGTAATCAAACATTTTTTTTATAATTTTTCCAATCGCTTTTCAGATGGCCTATATCTGAAAGTTTCCAATTTGGTGAATGGCTTTTTGAAAATCGGCAATATTTAATGGTTCAGGAATATGTTCGGCTTTTAAATAGCTGGTGTGAAGTTAATAATTGTTCTAGTAAGTATTTTTTTTTGAAAAAAATTATTTTCTTTTTCAATTAAACTATGTCGATTCTTATATAGGACAATTTATTTTGGCGGTTTCATTACTTGATAGTGGAGAAACAAATAAAGCTTACGATTTATTTCTTCAATCGGCTAAAGGAATATTTACCGAACAATTTATGATTGAAAATGTTTTACAATTAAATCATCCTGATATAAAACCAAATGAAGCGATTGCACGATTTTATCTTAAAGTTATACAATTATTTGAACAATATTCGGCTTTAGATCAAATCATATCATTGGCACAAATAGCAATTGGTCTTTTAGAAAAGACTGATTCACAATTACCAATGTTTCAATCGATCGTCTTTAATAATCACTTAACACTTGCACATTATCAAGAAGCATATCATTCGCTTATATATAATGCGGAATCGTCAAGAAGAAAAGATTGTTTACGTCAATTAATTGTTTGTTTATTTAATGAAAAACGTTTAGATCTTTTAATGCATTTTCCATATATCGGTTTACATGATGAATTCGAAAATATTATTGAATCACGAGCACGATCCATAGGAGTAGCAGAAAATGAACATTATAATTTTCTTTATGCTTTTCACATAACTAAAGGAAATTTAAGAAAAGGTATAAAAGTGTAGTAAATATGTTTTTTTTTAAAAATAATAATATAAATATTATTTAATTTAAGCTGCTTCTATTATGTATGAACAAGCAATGCGATATTTATTAGAATTTAATTCTATTGAAGGAATGCAAAGTCGTTTAGAAAGTTTATTGGCATGCATAAATATTTTACATTTAACTGATAAAAAATACCAATGGATAGCAAAACCTGTGGTGAATGATGACAATATTACAGCAAACACAATGGATATGAATGAAGTAAGTGTTATAAAATTTTAATATACGTATTTGCGGCTTTACTCGTATTATTCCTATAATACGATTGAGGAATCCATTTCTCTTAAAAGTACACATTCTATTGAGTGATTTAAAGACGATTTCGATTTTAACCTCCTCGTAAAACCCCACCAAGTGGAGTAATTCTCTCTTTCCAATCGGCCTATCCAAATTGCATGATAACCCATTTATTATTGATCGAATTAGGGTACTATTTTTTGGCTCTCTTTTGTCCCTTGCTGAGTATTCAATTACCCTATACTTTAAGTTGGGACGATTCCTAAACATGTACCAAATTTTATTAAAAACGATTTAGCAGTTTTAAAGTCTTGACAAAACAAACCAAAGAAGTTTATTATGTAATTTATTTTAATTAGGATTTATATATTGAGGATATCACAAATGAAAAAGTAATTGTTCTAACAATGAACGATATAAAAAAAGAACTTCTTCAAACCGAAGCGTTACTATACTTCTCGAAATGCAAAGGAGATGTAGGTCTATATCTAAATACAAGTGCAGAAGAATTATCTATGATTCTGGCAAATCATGGTTTATATACGTCTGCAATAAAACTTTCATTAGGTTTTGGTATAAGCCTTTTGCCAATATTTGATCGTCTTACTGCAGCCTGTGTTCGTGCTGGTGAAAAAACTTCAAACGAAGTATGGTCGTGGTTGCAAGAGAATGATATTGCAGGTAAACAAAAAAAAAGATAGATTCATGAATTGATCATAGAAGAAATATTCTTTAAACGTTATTTTCTAAAATAGATTTACCGAATAAGAAAAACGCTGTTACTACAATTTGGCTACTATTGGAAAAGTTAATAAATAAACATGAAAAAAAAGATTCAACATTAATACGACAAGTAGTCGTGGATAAACTGTTAAATTTAGGAACTTTTGTTCCATTTTGGTTACATTCTTCATATAAGGTAATTAGGATTTAAATTCAGATTTGTTATATTTTAAATTTAAATTAACAATTGGAATTAGTCGGAAAATGCTGTCGAACTCCTACGATTATATATTTCCCATGGTCGATTAATAGAAGCTACTGATTTAGCTAAAGAAATGATTTGGGCTATGCTAGGTCATGGATTTCAATATTTTAATTTAAAACAGCCATTAACTGCTAAAGCTCCAGCTACTTGTCTCCCGGTCAATTCAATAGATCTTCTTCTCTATGGACTTGATTTAAATTCTGATCAAATTGAATACAAACAGGTAAATAATATTTTCTTGATGTGAAAATAATTTTTTACTAATTATATAATTTCTTTTTAGTGTCGCATTGATTTAGAAGAGATAATTAAATACTATATGGAAACTGTTGATCGCGTTTCAGATGATAAAGTTCGATTTGCAATGAATGAATTTTGAATTATACATATAAATAAAATTTGCTACTAAATAACAAATTTATTCTTTTCCTTTTGCCCAGTTTATAAGTAGTCTCACAATATGGCGGTACACAATATCCCCTTTCCTAATTATCAAAGAACAAAAATTTTACATTTCTACTTTATTTAAATTATTGAATTACAATAATATTATGAGGAAAAGTTTTAACAGCACAGGATTTTATTTAATGTCCATCTTCATAACCGTCTGGTAAAGCATTTGCATGAGGATTATGGAAGAGACTTTTATTCCCTTCACCCCATGGGAAACGCTTGTTACGAATACGTAAATGGTCATATTTCTTGAATTCCGGACGAGGATGACCATGTTCTTCTTGATGTTTCAAATAAGCATTAAGCATACATAAACCAACGGCTGGGAGTGCAACGAAAAAACTGAGCCTCTTCCATAATTTATAGCCACCTAAAAACGAAAGAAACATAATTTTAATGTCGTGTTACATAATTTTCATTAAGATTATTTTCATATTACCTGCATGATCTCCTGCTACTGCTGCTGTACCTTGAGTAGCATTTCTTCTAGCGGTTAAAGTTAAATAACGTCGAAATGAAATTGAGAGCATAGATGCCATTTTGCTATCGTGAAAAAATTTTATTCCTTAATGAGACCAAAAAAAAATATCTGAAAATTGAATTGACAAGTTAGTTTGACTATGACTATGAACACAGTACTTAGCTATCTGAGCGACATCTAAGTACCGACATTTATATTTCCAGTATGTCAGTTTGTTAAGTTAGAAATGAAGTTGAAATTAATGGAAACGGAAATAGAGTTGAAATACGTTTAGAAGAACCAAATGGTAAATTTTTGAAAAACTATATTTCTTTTTTGGAGGACATAAATCACTTGTTCTGTAGACTTTTCGAGTTAAAGATGGTGCATTTTTTTTCCTTTAAAAGACTAGACAACTGAAGGTTTAAATAAAATCATATTTTCAAAGAAAATTTAAAGAATTTTCAAAAAAATAAGCAAAATATATTTTTGACAATTCAAAAACGATATATTGTCTGGAAAAAATTTACAAACTAGAAGAACATAAGATTTAAGTGAATATTTATGATTTCAAATTGATCAGAAAAACTTGAATAGTTTTAAAATGAATAAAATTCCAGAAATTAGAAATATTTTCGATTGCAAAGAATCGCCAGAAGTTGACAGGTAAATGAAAAGTTGTTGTAAATCGTGTTTAATAATGATATATTCTTTAATTAAAAAAAAGTCTAATTTAAGTAAAAAAAAATGTACTTAAATTTGTTAACAAATTGGTAGAGAACTGGTATATGATTTTCTATTTGCAAAATAGTTGGGTATTCTTCAACACTTCCACTTACAGTTGAGCGACCGGAACGAGCACGTTGACCATCCGTCCGTCTGTCCCTCCATATACAAGATAACTGTTATCCGATTTTGATAAAACTTATGATTGAGTTAGTTCTTCCTTAACTTGGTTTGGTATTGCATTTCAACAAAATCGGCCGAGGGGGAACAAAGTTATAAAGAAAAAATCAAGGTGACTAGAAATTTTTATTTTTTTTTGTTTATTTATTTTCGGATTTAATTTGAAAATTTGTAAAGTAATTTTGTTTAAATTATTTACATGGGTTGACTACATAAATAGACGATACCATGTGAAATTTCAGTGAAATCGGTCCAAGGATAGTGTAAAATAGTCGTAGAGGAAAATAAGCCTGTTCATAAAGTTTTTTCGATGTATTTTAAAAACTAATATACCGATTTTAATAGAATTTGCAAAGCGTTATAAGTTCGCAGCCTACCTTTGGTTCTTTTTTCTCAGAATTAATTAATTGAAGTATAGACTTGTTAACTAATCCCATCTCTATCATAGGGCCAGGGCCGGTCCAACCAATGGTGCAATGGAGCCGCCGCACCCAGCGCTAAAGTACGGAAGGCTGGTTCATATTAAATTTTGTGGCAAATTAGAAAAGATACTACATTTTTTCTTTGATTATCACGAACATTTTCCTTGACTTTCTATACGATATTTTCAGTATTGAAGGCGCCATTTACCTAATCTGCACTCGGCGCTGAAATAGCTTGGACCGGCGTTGCATAGGGCTTCAAAAAATCCGCTATAATAGACCGATTTTCAGTTACTATATTTTTTTCTTGGGCTTTTGATTAATAATACATCTTTTAAAAATCTTAATTTTGCATTTTATTTATTAGATTTAGAATAATTATTATATTTAATTAATTAATCTATCAGACAAAAATATTTCCAGAAATGTTTTTCTGTATTTTAAATTATATTTATAATCATATGTATTGTGATATCAGTATCTTTTTTTTTTTTTTTTTTTTTAATTAATTAATTAATCGAAATAATACTTTTTAACGATATTTTTTTTAAACGAAAAAAAAAAAATAAAAAAAATGGTTTTCTTTTTTTTGGTTAATTTTTTTTCTTTTTTTTTTAACATGATCTTAAATTTTACATTAATTTATTAAATTTAATATGTAAGCGTCCTAAGATATTTTTATTTATGTTTATTTGTTTCAGTATTTCTAAATATTAAAAATTTTTTTTTTTTTTTTTTAGCATCACCTTATTTTTTGAATATATATGTATACATATATATACATATCCATATGTATAAGTATATATATGAATACATATATACATGGCTATAATGGCGTTTGTTTTTTTTTTGTTTTTTTTTTTTAATCGATTTAAAAATTATATAATTAATAATAAATGACAAACAGTTCTGTCCTATGGTACATAAATTTAATTAATTAATTTATTATATTCATATGTTTTAAAATATGCGCTTTAATTATTTTGTGTTTGTTTTTTTTTTTTTTTTTTATAAATGAATTGTTATTTATTATTATTATAATATTTTTTTTATTTTCTTCTTTGTCTCAGTATTAATAATTTCCGTAATTATACTATTTATTTATAATATTTTTTATTGTGTGTTTAATCATTGAATTAAGTTCTTATTAATATATTTAAACGGTTGCACGGCAGTTTAGTTTTTTTTTTTTTTTTTTAATGATGATTGATAATTGTGCTGTAAAAATTTTTTTTTTTTTCTTTCAAAAGTTTTTTTTTTCTTTCTTTTTTTTTTGGAGGCGTAATCTGTTTTTCAATGATTCTCCTTGTACTCTCGACTCTCTCGACTCTTTTGGCAATGATGGAAATATAACTTCATCTTTTTTGTTTGTATGTATTCTCCAGCAGGCTCTGCGTTGTGTGTGTGTCTTTATTTTAAAAAGAGGATACTTTTTTTTTCTCCAGATGAAGTAACAAATGTTTTTTTTTTTTTTAAAAAATACTTTTTTTTTTACTTTCTAAAATTGAAATAAAATCATTCAGTTCCAAAGAAATTATATAATATCAGCTTTCTTCAAATTCATCTCAATATATTAAAAATGATGATTTCGATATTTTTATGTTTCGTGTTTTTTTTTTTTTTGGTTTTTTTTAAATTAATTATTTATTTACAAAATTTTTTTGAATCAGGTTTTACTATCTTTTTGTTAAAAGAAGGATATTAATTCGTTCATTCACAATGTCTGTGCTTTCTTCATTCTTATTCTTTTTTTTCTTTCTTTCTTTCTTTCTTTTATTTCAATTATAGCGTGTTAAACTGCCTCTCGAGATTTCGGCATCCAACGAAATATTTCACAAGGCCAGAAGATTGCGCGCAACGTTTTTTTTACTGTAAGTAGAAAAAGGACATTTTTTTATATTTTCTTTAAATATGAAAAAAAAATTTTAATTTTTATAAATAAGAAATGTATTGAAAAGTCTTGTAGCTATTTTGTTGATTTCTTCTGACGATTAAAAGCTGACTAGGAATTTAAATTTAGCATTAACTCTTCCACTGACTACGAATAAATACAATTCTTACTTCAATTTTACAAGAATGAAGAAGTGCTAAAAGATATCTTGTCTTTCTATATTCATAAAAGGCGTATAATTTTATCGCTAACCACACGACTTCATTGGACTTATGTCAAGACATAATTTCAGTCGGACTGAAAAAAAGTCTAATGGAGACTCGAAAATTTGGACTTTTTTGTCAGTCCGACTGAAATTTTGTCTTGAAATAAGTCCAATGGAGTCGTGGGGTAAGGAATGCTAGACAATGTTAAGAAATATAGTAATAAGTTCCTTAATGAACGAACATGAAATAGTCGAGAAACAAAACTTATAGTAACGTATTATTCTCGGATTTTTTAATTGGACAAACTCCAGTTTGATACAAATTGATTTATAATAGATCAGTGTCCCCTTTCATAAATATTATTAGGGAAAAATTCCACATGGGAAACTTTTGGGTAGCTTAAGCAAGTAGTACAGAATTTTGCGTAAGAAATTCCCTGTAAAAATTTTAAAAAATTAGCTGCCCTAAATTTGTAAATTGCTTAGGGCCCCAGGCTACCATAACACAATTCTAGTAAAAGGGTATAAAGAAAACGATATTATCTGAATTCAAATCAAAAATATGGAATCCATCTAATGTTTCATAACTGTGGTCCATTGGTTTTAGTACAAAATATCTGAAGGAAGAAAGAATAATTATGGAATTCTTCGATTGGCAAATTTTTTCAATGCATTCCTAGTAGAAAAAATCAACAATCAACAATCAATACACCAAAAAAGATGAAAATAAAGTTATTCTAATTCATATATGAAAAAGTAACGCTTACCCAGTAGTCAGACATCTGTTTCGATGCTTACAGCTAAAGCACTATTGTGCCGCAATTGTAAATTATTACCACCAGTTGGTTGTTTAAAGCCATTCTGTTGATGAAGTTTTTTATCTGTAAACTGTTGGGCTCCCAAAAACGGAGCTTGGCAATTAGATTGATCGATTAATCCCGGAGCCGATTCAACACCATCATCTAAATCCATCATGTCCGATGATGATTCAGATAACGATGATTTTTTTAAATGTTGTCCTATACAGTAAAACAATTTTATTATTAGGGTTTAGGATTTTTTTTTTATTTAGTTTTAAATTCAACTATACCTAAAGTACCAGGCAAATATGGACAGCTGGTAACATGATTAAAGTTTTGACTTTGCATCTCCTCTTGATCTGTTTCCCTGTGATAAAAGTAATTGAAATTACTTACAATAACAGGAACTGGAAGAGCAATTGTCAAAACACCGGCAATAGCACAAAGTGATCCTACAATTTTTCCCCAGACACCAACAGGCCTAAATTAAAGAAAAAAAAAAAATGGTTGTACAGTATGTATTATATATGTATGTTTGTTTCATAAAATGCTCATCATACGTCATATCACCATATCCAACGGTAGTCATTGTTACAACAGCCCACCAAAATGCGTCAGGTATGGATTTGAAAAACGAATTTTCACTTCCAGCTTCAGCAAAATAAACAGCCGATGAAAATAGTACAACACCTAAAGAAATAATTAAAAAAATACATAGATTAAGAACTCTATGGCGCGTAAGGTTTAATCGTTTTACTTACCTATAAATAAGAAAAATATTAGTAAACCTAATTCTCGCATTGATGCTTTTAATGTTCGTCCTAATATTTGTAAGCCTTTTGAATGCCTAGATAATTTAAATATTCGAAACACTCGGACTAATCGTATTACTCGTAATATCGCCAAGGACATAGCCTGATTCGTTGACTTGTCCTATAGAGTAGAAATAGATTTATATAACACATATTTAATGTTTATTAAACGAGATCCCTGACTAATAGGGTAAAGAAAGATGAATAATATGGCATAGTTTATTTATTTTTCAAATAATTTATAAAATAAAAGAGTATACTTTATAATTAAAACAAAGCCATATACTAGGTGTATCAAAAAGTTACCCGCAAAATTTAAAATAATGTATGTTTGCATTTGAATTATAATTTATTTTGCAGTATAATCTTCTACAAAGTCGACACACTTAGTTAAACGCATTTCCAAATTTTCTTATCCCTTCTGGATAATACAATTTGTCTAATCATCTCAAAATTGGCAGTAACTAACCTACCATCGAGTGATTTCTTCAGCTTTGGAAATATATATTAATCATACGGAAATTATAATGAAAAATAAGGAAAATGGTTAACTAAATGGCTCCCATTTTGCGAATACCAATGTTTGAAATGCATTCATATGAGATGGCCACAAAGTCGACCATCTAACGCACTTTCACTTGTCGATCTCTTCATACAATGTCACGGACAATTTCGACAATTTCTTTAGTGTCCACCTCAATTGGCCGACTTGCACGTTCTTCATCCTAATCGAGAACTTTTAGATACACTTAGTATTTTCTCTATTGAAAAGATCTAGATCGACTAACAAATTGGATGAATGCTTTATATAGTTGAATCGAATATATGAGAAATTGAAAGTGGGTCATATTATTATATAATCTAAATTTACTCTAAAATTTCATCAAACAAAAAAAAAAAATTACCTGTGGACTAACAGGTGCTTTTGGAAGATTTAACGTATCTTCCTCTTCAGCAACCACAGTTGCCAATGTAATAAAGTAAGGAATAATTGCGATTATATCGATTATGTTCATAACATCCCTGAAGAAATTCAATTTATTTGGACATGCAAGGAACCTAGTAACAAAAACATATATATGTTAAACATTTATTAAATTAAACGAAGACTTTATATACATATATATATATATATATTACCTGACACTAAGCTCGAATGTAAACCATATAATACATATTGTTTCTATTAAAAAGAAAGGATCTGTTATGTCAGGTACCTCATCTTCTTCGATTTTTGTGCCATTTGTTGTTGTATTGAACACCTATATAGAAATATATTTTTTTTAAAAAAACAAAAATTTTATAATATTTTAATGAAATATACCTTATAATGCTTAAATTCGGGTAAAGTTTCTAGACAAAATATAACAATAGATAGTAGTATAACAAATACACTAATTATGGCTACGACCCGAGCAGCTTGTGAACTTTCTGGATATTCAAAAAGTAACCAGACTTTCCTTTGATTTTCATTATCAGGTAACGGCTTCTCTTCTTCCTTAATAAATCCTTCATCCTCTCTATAAGAAATCAAATAAGAAATTATCAAAATATAGAAAAAATATATGAAAAAAAAGATAGTTTTGCAGATAACAAATGAATTAAATCAAAAAGCATACAATAAACAGAGTTCTCAATTTGAATTCTGATTTGGTTGTTATTTGCAGTCTTTGTAACGTGTGCAATGAAGTTTTACAGCCACTAGAACTTCGCACACAGAAAAATCACAAAGCTAATTCTGACAACTGAAATTTAGTTGTGAGATATGAAAACTCAAAACTAAATTCAAGTTGTAGAAACTACTCAACTGAAATTTAGTTGTCACAACTAAGTTTTCAGTTCTTACAATTGTGATTCAAGTTCTCACAAATAAAATTCAGTTGTCAGAATTAGCAAAAAGCTTTGTTATTTTTCTGTGTGCAACGATTGAAAAAAAAAATCAAAATTGCAGTGGAGGCAAAACAAACTTCATTGCACACGTTAGAACTTTTAAAAATTTTCATTGCACACGTTACACGTTCAAACTATGGCACCTCATTAATGGTATTTGTAAAAAAAAGGCTTTTTGTGGGTAGGAAAATGTATGTTTTTACAGTCGTCTTTCTTACAAATACTATAAATGAAGGTAGCAGACTGCAAATGTGACCAAACATTAATTCAAATTGAAGTCTCTTTTTTATTGTATTCTGTGATTAAATGTTAAATATTACTATAATAACAAATAGTACCTAAAGTTTGTAGGAACTGAATATAAATGATTTTTATTATACAATAGGTAACAATAGGTATTTAACTATCAAACATACTACAGAAAATGTCATATTAATTAAAAATAAAGATATATGACATTATTATATTCCACTATTATTTAAAGAAATTATTACAAAATACTTTTCAAAACATTAGAAATAAATTAAATAGTTAAGAAAAATCCTTTAAATCATTGCAAAATTAATTAATTTCTTCTAACTTTTTATATATTTATATATAAAAAAAAAAAAAAGAATTAAAAGTTAACATAATTCAATATTCCCTGTTTTTCTTTTTATTTATCTCAAACGGCCTGAAATCTTCTTGAGGTGCGAATTTGAATGAATTTTCTATGTGGGTCAGAGCCACTGGCATATATATTTATTATATAAAACAACTGAGCCGACTGACCAGCTATCTGTTATATGGCAACACTTGGATATTTTTCTATTTGATACAGCAGAGGAGAACAAACTATTTTTTTTTTTTTTTACACTCTTTTAAAATGACGAATAGCGCTTATCAAACACTATAACGAAAACACACATTAATTTAGATTAACAAATAAAAAAATTTTTAAAAACACAAAAAATTTACTTAATTCTTTATTTTTGTTGTTCACACATATTTGGTTTAGTTTCGCATTTTTGTCCCAAAATAAAAATTACCAAAAATAGGGATGACAACTTAATATGAACGAAATTGTTTAGTAAAATGGGTTTAGCTTTTTTGGTACAACAATAGATGACTCTGTATGAATAAAAAATAAATTGTATTAAAAAAAATTTTAATTTTATATTAATGCCGTTGATTATATATGTAATGTAAAAATTAATATAAATTTTGAATTTTCATTATACAAAGCGGGACGAATACCCATAAAATTTGAAATTAACTATTTTTGTCAACGGAATTGTTTTCTGGGATTTTTAGTTTTGAAATGAAGATAATCTCGTGTTAGCGTTGTTATTATATAATTGTTTTAATAACAGTAAAACCATCATATTATGTGATAAATGACAGTTTGACAGCAACATATCATCTCGCCATCTATTTTATCATAAATTAACTAAAATTTACGATTTACGAATTAAGCAATAATAATAAATTTAGTTTTTTTCATTTCCAAGTTTATGATCTGTATATATAAAAAAAAAAAATGGTGTGAAAAAAGATATGCCAGAAGCTAAAAAACTGAACTGTACATAGTTCGATGCAGGCTTAAACCTGCTGTAAACGCTAAAATTTAAATGAGTTTAAAGAAATTTATGAAATAAGGAATCCGAAATTCTTTCTAATACTTTCTTATACTTATATACCTATTATATTTGTATTGTCTCTACATTTTAATTTCAAAAAGGAAATTATAAGGGCTTTGTTTACCTGAATTTGTTAGTTGCTTGTTCACCTAGTTCATAAAATTTAATTTCCTCGCTAAATACATCTAAAGGGACGTTCACTGGCCTTCGCAACCGACCACCTACGAATTAAAATACTTTTCAAATTATGTAAAATAAAAAAAAAAAAAAATATTTTCATCAATAATTTACCGCTTTGATAATAATATAAAATAGCATCAAAACTTGGCCGGTTACGGTCAAAGAAATATTCATTTCTTAATGGATCGAAATACCGTAACCTGCGTGAGGGATCGCCTAAAAGTGTGTCCGGAAATTGATTTAACGTACGTAATTGTGTTTCAAACCTTAACCCGCTTACCTGAAATTTTGATATCAATATTAAGGTTTTTTTTTTTTATGTCAAACTACAAGACCCTGAAAATATTTTAAATGCTACTATCTTTGTAATCTTTGCCTATTGAAAGTTTAAGAAATATTATACAAAATCACTTTAATTCTGACCATAAACATTGCATTCTAGAAGAAGGACAAAACTGTAGTCATCTACTATGATGTCATAAGTGTAATGAAAGTGCTAGCTTAACTCTAGGCATTAATCATATTGTGCTATGGTGCTAAATCTGAATAAGAAAAGCTATGATAGCAGATCATCAGTTGTCACTGATCGCTGATCGTTGTCAATAGTTTGATCAGTGATTTTAGAAGTCAATAAGATCAGTAATATCTTCTCTTATATATAAGGCCATAATACTTGGATTTTAGACTCAGATCAGTACTAAATCAAAAGAACAGTGAAATATTCACGTCTCCTTTCAATATAGGCCCTATTACTGTACCTTCTTATTTTCAAAAGGGGTTAATTGAATTACAGTCGAATGCTGAATTAAAAGTAGACCTTTCTGATTATACCAAATAGGTTTTTATAAAAATTTACCAGTCGTATTTTATGAAAAATCTACAATTCTTCTAGAAAGCAATGCTATAAACTTACTAAAAAAAAATGTATTAAATGCGAAGATCTATGATATGAATTTTAATAAAAAATAAGCCTAATTTAATTTAATATCGTTTCTTTTTTAAGCTAAAAAGTTATAAGAAATTCATTTGTCTATATTTTTTGCTTACATTTATAACGACTCTTTCACAGAAATCATGATCATGCGGGATAGGCTCGAAATGGGCATGACCTGCACCAAAACCATGTCCCGCCCCCCCTTCTTCTTCCTGGCTGCTCAATTTGGGTAAGGACCTAAGAAACAAGAAAATAGTTAAGATATAAGAAGTATAAAGATATAAATAAGTTAAAAAAAAAAATTGATTAAATAAAAATAAAAATTAAATATTTAAAAATTTTAATTCGATTCGATATTTTATTGATTTAGTGCATAAACATCAGATTTGTTATAAATAAATTAGTTTAGTATATTCAAAATTTCGTAAACATCAAAGATATCGAATGACATACAACTGAAGTGAAATCGTGTAACTCGATTTGATCCAAATTGTATCGAAAGAGAGCATAAAAATGGGAATACTTTTTCGATACGATTTAGTCTCATCAATCGAATTACATAATTTCATTTCTGAGTTTGTTTTTGGGTCGAGTGCCTTTAAGTGATGGCGTTTAGAGATTGTGCAACCAAAACTAACACAACAAAAATATCCTCCGTACAAATTTATTGACCTTTTAAAATTAATGAGAGATGATCACTAATAATTACTTAAATCTGCTAAACACGGTAAAACGCACGTTCTAGTTAAAGTAGCAGCCACACTACATCATACGCACACAACGTCGTTCAACAAAAAATACCCGGGTACCGCATGCTTTAACTAAAACGTACTCTCCCTTTGATCGTTTGTGGGTACTATTACATATTGAGAGAAAATCTACTAAATTTTTCTTTTATTTTATAATTTCTGCCAAAAAATGTTTTCTTTTCTTTTAGTTTTCCAAAAAAGGAGTACTTTTAATGAATCTTTATCGTTGTCCCCAAAATTAATGTCACGATAAATTAGCAACGTTTTGTTCCCGATATTGAAGTTCAAAATTAGCAAGCAGTTTAGTTAAAAAGCAAAGTAATTTTTATATTTTTTTATAGACCTAAAAACAACCTATTCGATTCTGGTGCTACTATAGAATTTGTACAACACACTTATTAATTTGCATTTGTAGACATACAGGAAAACTTAATTAACAAATCAATAACATAAATAATTAGTTACAACCATAAAAACTGTGCAATTACTATTTATACATTTGATTGAACACTTACGAGCAGGATTTTGGATTATTATCACACTTACTATTAGACAGCAATGATCTTAATCTTAATTAGTTTGAATTTGAATATTTGAATATTTAAGGGAAGGTACATACTTACAGTCTTCCCTAACATAAGAACTGGTTATTCTATTTGGGGAAGTTTGAATCTTAAATTGTTACAAGCATTTTTCACTATTTATTTTATAGATATAAATATATCTTCTACTGGGAAATACTTTACACAAAATTTATCACCTAATCAAAAATGATGGAATATGGTACATTTGCTGAAAATTTTTTCTACAGCAGAGATCTATGTATTTCATTATCTTTTCTCCAACTAAATTTCGTGGAAAATATCGGGAACTACTTAAAATTAAAACAATTTCAATATTTTTTCATATTTTTTTATATAGGACATCACAACAGTATACTGTATCGCCCTAAGAGAGAAAATCCTAATTGCCAAAAGTCCTTTTCTTTTAATATAAACTATTGATTGAGCATGCTTAGAAGGTTACAAAAACTAACGAGATTTTACTTTTCCAAGATCCTCTTCATCTCAGACTTACGAGATTTATAATATGCCAAGTTTTATGTATAAAGCGAATACATGATGTTTTACTGGAACCAATTAATCTTGTAAATTAGGGCACCAATGTACTTGATACAATTAATAATAATTAAACTACAATTTATTTAATAACGGTCATATTTTGTTGTTATTTTTTGTTTAAGGATGAAACGTTTTTTATAGAAATTTAAAATTATATTTTTACGAGTATATTTAGATAGTGTGAAATTAAAGAGAACATATATTATGTGGGAGGCTAAAAGTGGCATAGATGGGACACGTGTAATGAAAAGTACATTGCAATTTTTAGAAGAATGAAACAAGTGAGAACAATAAAATTATTAAGTTTCCGCTGAACAAAATTAAAAGTATTCCATTATTCGTATATGTTTGATCTTTATAACAATGTCCCTTTCATAACACCACCTTTCCCCTATATATAGTTTATAATTAGTATTCATATGACAAGTGGAAAGAAAAAATCTGTAGTGACTTTGTGACTCAAGTTGTTTAGAGCTCTTGTTACAAGTGGTGAGGTTCGATGTGGCATAAATAACTTGTTAATAACTATTCTAAGAATAAAACTGTGATGTTTTACTTGGTGGAGATTCTTCTTACTTGAATCACAAACTCAAGAAAAGAAAGTAAAGACGTATTTGAACAAGTTTATTTAATCCACATATATATATAGTAGGTATTTGTGTATTTTTGGAACAAATTTTTGGATTTCCAACAATTGACATATAAATAATAGTAATAATAAAAAAATATATATAATTATTTAATTCAAACATAATAAAAAACAAAACCGCAAAAAAAATGAAATTTGAATTTTGAATTTGTTTTACCTGTCCCTAAGAAGAGGGGGCGTTGCATTTGATAAAGTTTCACCGCAGATCCGTGGTTCTTGTCTGGGTCTTAGAACTGGTGTCAGACCCCATCTCTCAATAAAATCTATACGAGAAATGATTGATGCCGGACTACACGGCTTTATTTTTGTTATCTAATTGTTAATTGCTTGTTGTGTGACATTTATTATAAGTAACATTTAACATTTCACAATTTCTAACTGAAGTATTGCTACTAATTCTTGATATAACATTTTTATAATTAACAGAAAAATAACAAGAATATTCTTTTTTCTTTTCTTTTCTTTTTTTTTATGGATATGACCAAAAATAACCGGAAAATGTTCTTGAAAATCGAGCTTTCATGAATAAGTTTTTCTTTTTCGGTTTCTTTTTTGGTTTCTTTTTTTTTGGTTTATTTCTTTTTAAAAAACAAGCACGAACTTTTCACGATTAACATTTTGTAATTTTTTTCTAAGCTAAAAAAAAAAAACAATTAAAAATTTCGATTGATAAAAATGCTTTTTAGATGGTAGAACATCGTTGCTAATCATTTTCTCTTTTTAAAAAAAAAGGTAGTTTTTTGGCTGATTACATGTTATACATGTTATGTATGTACATGACTTTTTTTTGTTATTAAAAATGTAACTTTCTAAGCTTTTAGAAAACAACTTTTTATTTGTGCATATGTGTAAAGTAAAGGACACTTTAACCTATCAACACTTATCATAATAATAACACTTTATACTACATTCGACGCTTCACTTATTCGTTTTTGTTATGAATGATATTATGTATTGCTTGTGTTAAGAATATCTAAAGTATTCAAATACTTTGTCAGGGGCATTATATACTATCTGTTTTATGATATGAGAAGGTATGACTTAAAGGATGTTTTCATAAAAAAACAATATGTTTATCCTTAAAGCCATATGCTATTTCCTAATATAATGGGGTCTGTTCAAAATACTTACGATAGTTACCAATAGTTACGATTTGTCAAAATCTTAAAGGTAACTATTGATTTCACGATAGTTAATATATTAGTTGCAAATGTGTAAAGGCAGTTGAGACTGCATTGGAAAACTTAGTTGGATGTGCATAAATATGTGTTGTTAAAGTCTTTCGACTACTTTTCAAATGCGGACACTAAAGGTGCTGCCTTGAGACTATCTGAGAATATAAGATATTAGAGATGTCTCTAAACATTTGTAATATGAAAAAATACATAAATTTTGTTATATATCTTTTTGTACCAAAGTGTTTCCTTTTATTTCACGCCATCTAAGTGGACATTTTGACCAAACTTATACGAAAACATATGACAAAACAGATAGTCTGATGGCATCTTAAGTAAATGAAATTATATATATTTGCCTAATTTAAATCAAAGAATTTATCGCTCAAATTAAATCCATTTTATTTAAATAATTTTAAATTTTTGAATACCAAATTTAGTTTGACCAATTATCAAACTTAAATGATTAGGCACATTAGCAGCTTCAGTTAGTTAGGTAACAAAACATTTGTTAGTAAGAATCGTCAGTAACTATCATTAGTATTTTGAACAAACGCAATATATACATATTTTGTCAGAATATTGAACTGATATAGCAAGAACTCATAAGACAACGCTCATAATAAAGGCCATCTAAACAAGGCATATTAGTTTTTTGACATTACGACTGTCTGGAATTTTATCTGAGAGATGATATGAGCATGAGTTTTTTTTTTATCGTGAATTTTTATAGAATTATTTTAATGTTTTGTAATGGTTGTTTTTTGTTCTCGAAAAAATAACTTTTTTTTACGTGCAGCCTCAAATTTTGACAGTTCACTCAAATTGTTTATCCGTTTTATCAGCCATATCCAACCGAAACTATTTATTGGATCGCGAAAAAAAAAAAAATTTTTTTTTAGGCTGCATACACAAAAAAGGATAAAAAAATTAATTCAAATCCACTCAGTTCTGTTTTTACACCAATTTTTTTTTAACATGATTTTAATTTACCATGAATTACAAACAAAAATTTCATTATTTTTAACACTATTAATTTTGATTTAACACGAATTTTTTAAATTCCTTTCATTAAGTTTGTTGTATTTGTTTTTCTGATTTTTGAACATCTTTTATTTTTGCATATAGATGCACCCAACTCTGTTTTTACACGAATAATGTACAACTAACTGAGCACATTAGAAGGACAACAGAAAAATCTTAACTGGGTTGTAGGCCCCGGGTTGGACATAGTTGGTTTAAGAAAACTTAACCAAGAAAAAATAGCATATAATAAAACATATGATAAAACAGATAGTCTGAAGATATTTTAAGAATTTTTTTATAGAAAATTTCATAATTTCTCCAATAAAAATAAAATATTTTCAAAGAAACGAATAAACCGAAATAAAAGTTTTTCTTTTTTTTTTTCAAAAATGTGCAAGCAAAAGTTTTTTTAGCTTTTCTAAAATGGCGGATTGTTGTTATGCATTTGTTGGAAACTGTATCTAGTAAAGATTTGAAGGAAAAGTTTTTTTCTTTTTTTTTTTTCCAAAAAAACTGAGACTTAACTAGAAACACTCATATCTATATTATTATTGTCATAGAAAAATATAGCAAAAAAAAATAATTTCCAACTTTTGATAAAAGAAAGGGGAAATTTAATATTTTGAAAGAACAAAAAAAAAACGCCTTTTCCAAATTTTTCTCTATATACAGATTTATCGTTCGAGTCCCCGTATAGACTAAAATTCTATAGACTGATTTTTCGAATCACAAGGCTTCTAGTATCAAAAACTTGTAATTTTACACTAAATTTAGTAGGAGCCTCATATATATATATAGTTCAGGACTCCACGATATACGATATATATATATATATATGGTCTGGTAACATTTTCTTAAAGATTTGCTCTTAATACAAAAAAAAAAAAAAAGAAAAAACTTTTTTTGGGATGCTGTATTTTTAAACTTCGTTCGATTGGTACAAAATATACTTTGGTTAGAGGTCTTTTTTAGTGCGTGTAAAATATCCGTAATGTTAATAAAAAAAAAAACACTTATCCACAATAACAC
Source organism: Xylophagus ater (assembly GCA_963422695.1). Taxonomy (NCBI): domain Eukaryota; kingdom Metazoa; phylum Arthropoda; class Insecta; order Diptera; family Xylophagidae; genus Xylophagus; species Xylophagus ater. The sequence goes on from OY730478.1 coordinate 2,365,360, forward strand.
TAACAGAATACATATTTTTTAATATTTCTTTTTTTTTGCTTTTCCACTGAACTGAAATGATATTTATTAATTCTATAACAAATTAATTTTTTTCATTTATGAACTGCAGTTTTTCCTGCTTTCAAAAATTTTGTATTTTCCACCAAAAACAAAAAAAAAAAAAGACAAAAAAATCATGTACATAAAAAAAAAAAAATTTCAGCAATATGGACACCTCATAGATACATATTTTTTTTGCATATTGTCATCCCTGTTATTACCAGATGAAATATATATATATATATATTTATATATATTTGATCAGATATATAATTTATAGTCACTTTTTTTTTTCCTTTTCTTTTCAATTACATACGTAACAATTGTAGTTTTATTATTCGCGAATATCTCATATTTATTTAATTTTTGTACTAGTTTTTTTTTTTTTTTTTTTTTGTTATTTTACATCCGCCTACAATAGTTATTTCTTAACAAACTTAAAAAATTTTACTTTAAAAGAACCTAAGATCATGTTTATATATCCTTTTTTTCCTTTTGTATATGCTTGTTTTTCTCACAAAAAAAAAAAATAGCAAAAAACAGAAAAAAAACAGAAATCTTAATAAATTTGTTCGGGCACCAAAAAATTTATCCAAAAAAGAAAGAAAAAAGAAAAAGAAAATAAGTTTTAATGAAAAAAAATTGTAGTATATTATTTTTGCTGGAAAACACACGGGAGATAGTTTTCTTTTGCAAACCGAAGAAGCGACGACAACGGAATTTGACGTACAAATGTGTTTATACACATACAATTGTATTGGGAAAAAAAAGGATATATGCGTTAAGAATTTTCCTGTTTTTTTTTTTCAGTTTTTTTTTTTTTGGTGAAAATGTTCATGAGTGGAATCTTATATGGATATGAAAGTATAAATTTCCAAACATTTTATACAGATTTTCAGGCATGGCGCATGGTCGTCTGTTGTAATTCAACTGTATAGAATAAATTCAATACTGTCATAGTTTTAGGACATTTTTATTTTTTTTTTTACCTTGAATAGAAAAAGTATTTGATGAAAAAAGAATATTTATATTTTTAATTCATGATTATCAATATTTATAAGAATTAAAGAATGTAAGGAAAAAAATACATGTCTCTCTTAAAACAAAAGAATAAAAGAAAATCATGTGGAGCCCCTTTAATTTTCATATATCACAATATGTGCCATATATATGTATACCAAACTCTTTTAGTACTGCAGTACCGTACTATGGTAGAATATAGAACTATAAAATAGGTTTCAAAAAAATTAACTGTATTGAAGAAAAATACCCATGCATGTTTTTCGTGTTCCTAGAGGTATGTGTGTTCTCTACACGCAGGCATTGAATCCTTGCAAAATTAAGGTACCATAATTCTCTGATGAGCCTGCCTGAAGAACAATTTAGAGAGAGAGAGAGAGAGAGAGAGAGAGAGAGAGAGAGAGAAAGGATCTTTATATGCAAATTTTTAACTTCTATACAGTGCAAAAATAAGATTTCAAAATTTCTCCAATGCAGATCCGGTCATCTTTTTGTGGGAGATGTCATTTTAAACCTTTTAGCAATTTCTAAAAAAAAAAACTCTTAAAATTTTAGCATTATCGTTTGATTGTTGTTAATTTTATGACGTGTTGTTTATAAATCAAAAAATTTATTTATGGAACAAAGAGTTTTGTTATTAAATTTTACACTAAAATTTAGCTTAACAAGCCACCAACAGAAACGTACAAAATAATGCAAAAAGTTTATGATGTTAATTGTTTATCAATGTCGAAAAGTTCTGATTGGCATAAGCGATTTTTGAAAAGTAGAGAAACGCTATTATTACAATCCAAAAAAAACCAACACGAAAAGTTCCATTAAAAACCAAGTATTAATTCCTTCGATAGCTCATAAACCCATCCACAAAGAATTCGTTCTACCTAATAAAACATTTACTGGTGATTTGGCGTACATATTTCCGCTTTTCAAAAGATTCTAAATCGTTTCCAAGGACATGCAATGTCTGTCCTGTAGGCACAATTGCAGTCGAGTATTTGTAACAATTTGAATGAACATTGTTAAGAGTAGTTTTTTCGACATGAAAATCATCAGAAATTGATTTTCGAAAGTTCAGATAGCTGCCAAAAAAAATTTTGGTATTTGTGTTTTTAAATTAGAGACCACTGTAACATTGTTTGTACACTAATTTAAATCAAATTTGGTGCAAGGTATTTTTTCAATGAAAAGATGATTCTGTCTGAAAATCCATCTACTCTGATTCCAATTTCCAGTAGCTGCTGAACAAATTAAAATCTTTTTTTTTGAATCAAATGAGATAGTTTGCTTTTTTCTTTTACCGCCCTTATTTGTATTTACGATAACTTACAAATGCGTTATACGATTTTAATTAAATTTGGCAAGTTCATTAGAAGGAGATGGTATTTTTTTTTTTAAATAAATTTTCAAGCAATTTTTATTTATTAAAAATATTTCAAGAAAAAATTAACTTGAATAGAAAACAAAAATTCCTAATTGTTATTATACTGTTTAATGAAATATTTTTGATCGATACGTGTCGAAGTTCCCATTGTGGATTTGCACTATACAAATCTTGTATTTTTGTGAAATTACTGAGCCGAGTTGAAACATAAATGTATCTAAATTGTGTTAGACTTTCAGAAGACTATTTCTTTTTTTTTTGTAGGTTTTAATTACTTCTGGCTAACGCGTTCTATGAGAGAAAATCTATGAGAATTTTAAGTATCTGTTGTGCAGAAAATATTTCTTCAAAAAGCTTGTTCCATCATACATCGAAAATTTACCTTTGATATTCACACACAGAGAGGAGATGTGAAATCAAAATTTCTTTTTATATATTCTCAAAAGATATAAGATGAAATTTTTTTTTGAGCATCTTATATATTATAAAACAATAAATTAAACAAAAAAACAAAAAATGTTTACTACAAGTGCAGGTAGCCTATAAAATAATTTATAGAAAATAAAAATTGTATACTCATTTTCAAGATATCTTAGATATAATCTAATTCAAATCTCAAGGATCTTTAATCTAGGTTCGTATATAGTAGAGATAGACAATGTATATATATATGCATACACCAAATACATATATCTAAAAGGATTTCAAATAAAACATATATGTATTACATGTTTGTGTTGCACAAAAGCAGTTGACGCACCCATTATCCAGATCACCGCAGAATTAAGGGCGTTTAGTAAAGAGGTGCAAGTGCCAAATTGTAGCCGTGTTCGAGATACCAGTATTAAGAGAATATTTGTTTGCTTTTAAATGTTATATTTAAAAGTTTTATCCGTTGAAAAAAAAAGTTTTTGAAGAAAATCTTTCAAATCTCTTGAATCATATTATAAGATTCAGGTCAAAGAGTGACCTCACACATAGGAAAATCACAAAGCTTTTGCCTAGTTCTGTGATAACTGACTTTTTTTGTTGTAATAACTGAATTTTATTTGTGAGAATTGAAAACTCAATTGTGATAACTGAATTTTTTGTTGTGACAAGTAATTTGCAGTTGTGAAGTTTCGACAACGGATAATTTAATTCTCACAACTAAGATTCAGTTGTTAGAACTAGCCAAAAGCTCTCTGATTTTTCTGTGTGCAAGTTTAGAATAAAATTATGTACCAAATTATTATAGTTATTAGGTTATCGGGTATTTGCCGATTTTAAATTTCTATATGTTTATTTTTCGAATATAGACAAAATCGTATTTCAATACTTTTATGATACAAATTTTACAGATAGTTTCCAAAGCTCGTTTCAATGTCCAGTAGAATAAAACTTCTTCAGAGTAGAAAAAGTTTAATGATGATTTTATTATTTCGCAATATGTGATACTAAATCTAGTTGAGATTTTAAAATACGAAATATTATTACTTTTAGTTGAATATTATCTAAGGCCAACACCAAACTATGATGTACTAATGTTCTCATATTCTACGATTTTACTGATAAACGCAACGATCGTAATAATATCAAAATATAATTAGAATTAAATTGTACTCCATTTATAAAGCATTACAAACAATTTTATAAGCATAAGTTGGTTTCAAACTATGAAATATTTCGTAAAACATGTTTCCTCTTTTCGATAGGATTTTTCACTCAATTTTTGATAAAACATACTATATATTTTTTTCACATTCATACTACGAGATCAAACATGCATGACGTTTACATAAGCTAGTTGAAGTCAATATCAATCCAAAAATCGTTCATATAAACCCAAATCGGCTTCAAATCAAGTTGAGTCAATCCAATTACAAACATTTTTCTGATCAACTTGAAATTTGTATATTAACCCAGATCAAATCTGATTTGAAATCGATTTCAAGTTAATATTTCAATCTGGTAAAGCTAAAAAACTTGGTTTTAATTTCAAGTCGATCTCAAGTCAATTCTCAAGTCGCCATGTAAACGTCATAATGGTACTGAAATATTTCATAGTGTGAAGGCAACTTTAAAACTCTTTATGATGGAAAAGAGTTCCCATAAATATATCCAATTAAAAATGATACGGCATATAAATAAAGTTACTGTGGGAGCTATACTAACTAGTTTTTAGTCAATTGTGCTTACAAAAAAAAAGAAAAATCTACATTTTGAAAACATGGAAATACACTAAAGTGATATGTTTTTTGTTTTTTTTTTTTTTAGAGTTTAAAATTACATATTTTTATATATAAGAAGATCATTCAATCCATCCAGAGTTTTGTCACGATATTCCAATTTTTCCTGATATTGTCGTAACAATTCTTGTTGTTGTTGTTGCTGTTGTTGTTGACTCTGTTGTTGACTCTGACTCTGTTGTTTACGGCGATGTTGACGATCGTCGCCAAGTCCATAAAGACCGGCAACAGCCGCCATATTTTCCTAATATCTTTTATATTTTCAGTATATATATGCCGGGGTTTAACACATCAAATGTTTAATCAGTTCTGATTTAATCCACCTTAAATATTAAATATTACAAAAAAAAAAAAAATGAAAAAAAAATAATAAAATAAAATAAACAAAATGCATAAAAATTACACTATTTTATCTTCAGTTGTTTACATAAATGTTTGACTTTGGCTTTTAACTACTACACGTATGTATATATACATATTTTATAATTTAATATAATTAAGAAGCAAGCAGCAAATTATTAGTAATATATATTATATGATAATTAAATATTTTTATTTCAAGCAAAATATTAATTGATACAGCAGCACTCAATTATTCTATACAATATCAATATAACGAAAAAAAAAAGGAAAAATGTACACGGAAAGAAATTATACCAAATTATTTACATGCAAAGAAATAGCACAAAATCCTTATTATATATGTATATATTTTCAAAAAAGCTTAAGGGGGGATCTTTTAGTCAAATATCAAGACAATGTTTTTCTCTTTTTTTAAATATGCGAATTTTGGTTTAGTTCTCGAAGGAAACAGTTTATAGGTCCTTTTTTTATATTGTTCTGCTTCCGAGCAAAGCAGAATGTGAAAAAACCGACAAGGAACAAGAGCATATAATCAAAAATAAATGTCGGACGAAAAAAAAATCACAATTTTTAAATAAATTGTCTAGAAAATAGATGAAGGAAGAAAAAACAATTGAAGGAAATGGAAATTTATAAAAAATATGAAGGTTTTTCAATTTATATTTTTCATATGTCATAATCATCAGGACGATGATATTCAAGTATTACAAAACACAGAACAGAACCATATCTATATTGAAAATTAAAATTGAAGTCGGAATCTTGCTCCAAGTAAAAGTTAGTGTAGGAATTGTTTTTGTATTCAATGTAAAATTTTGAAATTTTTGGAAAAAATGCACCTTATGAGTATTTTTAAAAGAGCATTTTTCAATCAGTCGGATTTCATATTTCCTTTTCAGTTTCTTGAATAGATATAATAAATCTATTTTTCTGTTGTTTATTATTTAAAATATATCCATTTTCAAGTTTAAACCAATATTATTTAAATTTTTTTACTAATTATTTTAAAAACGCCATTTTTAACTCTAAAATTTTATGAAAAATATTTGAAAGCATTAATTTCTTACAAACGAAATTCCTTTCCGTAAAGTTCATTTTTAGAAAATAATAAAGGAAAGCTTGAATAATCATAATAACTATCAAAACTTCCTATAAATTGCAAGCCGTGTAGTAAGATTTTTAATGTGAATGTGAGTAATGCTCTAGACAGATCTCCGATTTTAATTACAATAATTATTTTTTAATGATACTTCTGGATGACCCATGACATATCTTCTTTTTTTCGCAATGATCATTATTCTTGTCATTCCAAAAGGTTCAAAAAATTACTATTTTGTTTATAATTTACAAAATTCAAAAATATTCATTTTGATTCAATAAAATTAATTTTTTAAAATTGTTTTTAGTAAATTTTAAGGAATTTTTTAGAATAATAAACATTTTTCCTTCTTTTAAGTTTATGTGAAAAAAGAAAACATGTCAAAATTATATGAAATTTTTAAAATGTTCAAATGTAGATGGCCCTGTTAACAGTGTGAAGTAAAAATTTGGGACCTCTTCACAATTTTATTTGATAATTAAAACACTAATGATGCTTGAAATAGATACTTAAAATTGATCATTATTACGTAAATAAATGTCATTATCCAGTTTTAATGACCGATTGGGCAATAATGATCATTAAAATCGGAGATTTGTCTAGGATATAAGGCTTATTACACTTTAATTTTGAATGAAATTAATGTTTTTCTTCGGTTTTTGTTAATTTTAACTTAATTTTTTCCCTATTAATTAAATAATATGCACATTGGCATAAAAAAAAATTAAATTATTCAAGCTACATAAAACATTGAAAGTTCTTTGCACGAAAAAAAATTCATACAAAATTACAAATATTTAAAACTTTCACAATTAAAATATTTTTGATTTCTATGTTTTCATTATAAAATAAGGTACGAAACTCAATTACCAATTATCAATGTTTTTAACCGAAATTAGTGAATAATAAAAAAACATATAAAAATGGCAAAATATCGAGAAATAATATAAGTTACTTAACGACTCGTTGTAACTATGGTATATAGGAGGTTTTGCTAATATGCAATTATTCATTTCTTTGTGTGCCGCAATTCCTAATTTTTGACTAATGGGATGACCCCCTTAAAGCAAAATAGCTAATAATTCTAGAAATAAACAAGAAAGATATGATGTGAACATGGAATTAATAAAGGACTTCTTCTTTTTTTTTCGTAAAAACCTTTAAAAGAATAATCATTGTGTTTTATTAGCGAAATTATCTGCGAATTTTTTCCAGTGCGGACGGAAATTTGAACGGATTAAAAAAAACGGATATAAAGAACATAATCGAATGGCGGTAAGGCGGTGCGCTTTAATTTGGAAACTTAATATATTATTTATTTATTTTTTTTTTTAACTGCAAAATGCAAACTATGCTTGCTGCAATAAAGGCTTTTCTTTTCCTTTTTTTTTTTGAAGTGATTTTCTTTTAGTATATTTCTCCCATAATAATAATAATAATTAAAAATATGCAAATATCTTAAACCAATGAAACTTTTCAATATTATAGTAAAACTTAAATAATACATGTGAACATAATAGCAAATAATGACCTATATACTCATAAATTTTCATAAAATTATGTTGCGATATATTTTTTTTAGAAGGCAAAATGGAAAAAGCCAAAGTAAAATTCATTTTTTTTTTTTTTCGTTTGTTTGTTTGTTTTATTTCTCGTTTTTCCTTAGGGCTTTCGTTTTTTGCTTTTTTTTTTTGTTGTAGCTTTTTATAATATTATTAGTAATTTCTAAACAGTGTTGTGCCAGCTTTTCTTTTCTTTTTTTTTCTTTTTTTTTAAAGTTAAACAAATTATTTATCGATTTTTTTTTTTGATTCACGAATATTTTAGTTTTGTCCTAGTTAATAGAAAAAAAAAAAAAACAAAAAACAAAAAAACCGATTGCACTTTTACATATATTCGAACGAATTTTTTGTTCGTAAATTTAATAAATATTAAACAAAAAACTTCAAGAAAAAAAAAACTAACGACAAAAAATTATTATTATTTATTTATTAAAATAAAAGGACACTTATCGGGAAAGCACATACTTTCTAAACTTTTATATAATTCACAGTAAAAAGGCACTTTCATAATTTTTTGTTTTGAATGAATTTCAATTTTCCCGAAAACGTTGTTGCCAGATTGATATGAATGCATTTTCTTTTTTTTTTTTATACCGCATACAAAATCTATAAATCACATAATATACATTTTTGTTTTTGTTTTTTATGAACACTTCAAATTATGCACTAGAAAAATTGATTTTTTTATATGATTTTTTATATGATTTTTTAGTTAATTTTTTATTTTTTCGAATAGAAAAATATATATAAAAAAAAAAAAATTAAGTGAAACGTTAACGACCGCCGAAACAATTGTAAAAAAAAAAAAAAAAATTATGTCAATATTACCACATTACAGTTACACGCTCTTCGACATTACACTTTCAAAAAAGAAAAAAAAAATGAACTCTATTTCTACGTATACTCTCGTGTATATATATATATATAAATAAACTAAGAAAAGCACATAATTTAATCACACTCAGGCTTCTTAATAGCTATATAATTTATTCGTTAGTGACATTTTTTTGGTGCTGTCGTGCAGACTATCGACTCATATAAGTAAATATAAAAAAAAAAAAACTCGTGACAATCCTAGCACCAAATGTATAATAAAACTACTAAAAAACTACACAAGGATAACAAAACAGAACAAAATGAAAAAAAAAATATATGAAAACAATATCCAAGAAAACCAAAAAAAAAAACGTCAAAAAAGGAGAAAAAATAAATTTCTAGTTTTATTATAGTTTATAAGGAAGGCAGATAAATGGCCATGTGAAGGACCGGTTCGATATATAAACGAAGTGAAGTAGCGGAGAGAAGCTAAAAAAACTTCAAACAAAAAAAGGAAATTATATATATACACATATATATCTCAACTAAAAAGCTTTCCTTCGTCCTTTTTTTTTTCAATGTTTTACATTTTTTTGTGGAGAAAAAAAATTGGAGAAATAGTTTTTCCTCATTTTTTCCGGTTTTTGTCTTTCTCCTCTTCCTTTGTTGGTTGTGAGTAAAAGTCAATCCAAAAAATTTTGTGCTATTCAAAAAGTTTTGTCAGTTTCTTATATTTTCCACAAAAAATTAATTTTCCGGAAAGCTTTAATATGCATACAAAAAAAAAACGGAGAGACGAAAGCTTTTTTTGATGTTTATTTAGAAATTAAATACTCTGGCAAGTATGAAAATTAACGAAACAAAAAAAAAAAAAAAAAAAACAAGAAATTAAATAAAAGGACGATGAAAGTTGTAATATTTTTTCACCGCCCGCCCCCCCCTGTGTTCAAGTAACCTATTATCTCTTTGGTGACAAACAAAAAAAAAAAAACAGAAGAGAAATAGTGTTTGGCAAGGCTGAAACATATTTTCCCATAAAATGCACCGAAAAATAATTTCCTTCCTATATTTTTTTTTTTTTTTTTTATGTGAGAGGATTAAACTATTAGCGCGTTATGCTGTTTTTTACGATTATATATACATATAAGTAATTTCTTCTAGAGATATGCAATGGTGTTGGTTTTTTTGGGGGTTAAATTTTTTTTTTTTTGATCCCACAAAAGCACGTGTTCTCGTGCAATGCTGTATCCTATTTTTAAAAAAGCTTATTGATCGCATACCTTTGACATAATTTTTTTATGAAATATGATGTTTTTTTTTTCTTTTTTTTTTATTTTGTGTTCGAATTATATATGTTTGAGAGTTAATAAAGTGTATAAATATGTACTTATTTATGAAACTTGGAAACAGCTTAATTTTTTTTTTATACTCGTTTATATATATATTTATTGGTTAGCAATTCCTTTGCGCAGGTGCCATTTAGTCTGCTGTGCAGAATCATATATATTTATATATATATGTATTTAACATACAATTTAAACATATCTAACTTTTCTCAAAGTCCAGTGTTTTTGAAGTTTTTGTCAAAAATTTGATGAAAGAATTTTCAAAAAAAAAAAAGGAAGAAGAAGAAGAAAAATAAATAATCAAAATAAAAGAAAAAGTTCTCAAATTAGGTGAACTTTCTCTCACAAGTAATTTTCTCTTTTTGTTGCAATTTAAATTCCTGTACATTAAATTTAAATATCCTTATATGTTATATACATATATACATATGTGAAGATACTGGAATACTTCAAAGTTTAAATTCATTGTCAATGCAGATATAAAATATGTATGTCGATTTTTCGCATAGAAAAAGTATGTTTTGTATGGCAAAAAAAAAAAGAAAGAAAGATCTTTATACATAAACAAGAAAAGGAAATTATAAAAAATGTAAAGAAAAAAACCAAAAAAACTCGTTAAAAATTTACGAAAATCCTCATTTACTATTTCTATTCGGATGCACTTTGAATGGGAATTACCAAAACATGATGATGCATCATTTTCATCGATATTTTTGTTTTATTCAATTTGATTGTAATTTGGAATTATATATACTATGAGTAAGTAGTTCGGACTATACAAATCTAAAGTGGAATTGTCCAACTCGATTTGACCTAAATCGTTTCAAAAAAAAAGGATTGCAATACTAATACTTTTGTTTTCCTTTCTATATAAAATCAGAATAAAGCTTTGTGATGGTAACAAATTGTGACCACCACAGATTTAAATGGTTCTTTATGTTTTGAGGTCGCCTGAGTTTAAAAAAAATTACTTATTTTTACAAAATGTTTGTTACGTTTGTCCGTCTGCCTTAGATAATTTGTATGATTCGATTCGATCAAACAATTTAGTGAACTGGTCGATTATTATGAGGAATAGATCCTCATTGTTTTTGGCATCGGTATGAGAAGTAGATCGAGTAATACAGGGTGATTTATAAAATGTAAAACTTATTTTCATCTTGGAAACCTCTTAACTGATTTTCAATGAAATCTAGAACACTCATTTATTAAAGTTGCGATAAACTAGGATATATATTTTATCCAGATTTGATCGTGTTTTAGAAATTTAACTTTTAAATCTAGTTGAATTCGCCACCAAATCGTGGATTTAAAATTCTATTCGTTATAAGATTATGTTAAGGATCAGATAAGAACACATGTTAAATGTTTGTAATTTATATAAATATTGTACATATTGGTAGCGTATTTTATGGTCCCGGAGCTTGATCATTCGAAAGTCTAGTGTATGTAATGGCAGTATATTTGATGCAATTTTAATTGAATTACACGATTCAAATCCTGATTTGTTTGTCTATATTTTAAAACTCTAATTCGATTTCTACTAAATGAATTTTGCTTGATATTAAACACGACCTAGTGTCATTTTATATTGTGTGCACCAAATCCCGATCTACATGCAGTTCATAGAAAAATAGTATAATATTATATGACATCAAAAAAACTACTAGTTCCTAAAATATATGCCACTTTCTTGGTTGATATGTACCGAATATTTTGTAGAATCAAAAACAATGTTTGAACCTAAAATTCAGGTATCAAAGTTTAGACTTTAAAAAGGATATAAATAAAAAACATAAATAAAAATGTATATATCTAGTTCTAGAGTAGATAACTAACACTTTTAATGACAACTCTAATATGCCGTGCACCAAAAGTTATATTTATAATTTATATGTACTCGTTCGTATCTATGATGAGCATGCGCTCTGGCCCGATAACAAACCGAGAATGCATCACAAAGTGCTTGGGAATCAAGTAAAATGGAATGCGGTATATCCGCGTATGTTATTTTATCTTGTGTCATCACTATCAGGATTCATGTGAACATATATATATACATATATATAGATATATGTGTCAGATTCCCCGTTTATTACCGATTTTATTTTCTCTCTCTGTTTACTTTAACAATAACTTAAAAGAAAATTTTTCGCTGTTGAACAAAAAAAAAAAAAAAAACAATTAATAATTCAGGATGGGTAAATTTTATCACCCGCATTTATCACTGCAGGAGTTTGGTTTTAGGCATGAAATAAGTAATTAGGATTTGTGTAGTTTAAATAATATTCAAAATTAATATAAATTGCAAATGAACAGTTCAAATACAGTAGTAGTCAATGGGACACGTTGCTTTGTGACTCTTGTCGACTAACTAAGCTTGAACCAATTCCTGGTCTTCAGTTCTTCACAAATATTTATTTTTCTTTGTCTTTGAATAGTACAGGACTTGTTAATTCATATTACGTGATTTACATATATATATATTATTTGATGTAATATATGATTTACGTATAACGTGAAGTATCCTAATTCCGACAGCTCCCTAATTTTTTTGAATGATCCTAAAAATCTCAACATTAGTTATATGGTAGTATGTATATTCTAACTAGTGTTCACTTTTTTAGACCCGTAACCTGCGGTTATTGGTAACAATAAAATAGGTCGGAATTAGGAAGTCTGTCAAAATTAAGACACTTTAAGTTTTTATGTACAATATATGTAAATATATTTCTTAAAGTTTAGAAATGCTCCTCAATTGTTTCAAGAACTTGAACAAAGGCAATGCGTTCCATATATGTATATACAACGTGTCGAACCTTTTCTTGAAGTAAAATAGGCCATAGGTGTCATATACGGGGTTCCTATACACATCTTAATCTTAAAAATAAAACTATGCTAATAATAAACTATAAAAAAAATGAACTTGATATGTATGTCCTTTAATATGCTTGGATGGGCTACAATTGTCTCAAATGAGTAAACAAAAGAAATAGACCATACTCGTATGGTAAGTTTGGAGAGGGAATGGGAAGTTGAGAAATTAAGAGAAATTCGAAAAATTGTGTATAAGAAAGTTGATTGTCACGCATTTATAGTTTATATATAGACAAAATGTAAGTTCTTTTACAATTTTACAATATATGCTCGTGTTAGAGCTTTTATGAATCATATTTTATGAAAATTCAAAATTCTGAATATAAAATTTTTCATTTGTCATAATATAAAGAAGGTCAGTGGTCGGCAACCTTTATATAGTGAAGTGCCATATTTTTTTTTAATCTAAAATTCCCAACGAATTTAATGATAATGATTCATTGTAACAATTATAAATGAAAATAACAAAAAATATAATAAAATTAGTACTATTATTATTATTAATTCAAAATTATTACATTAAATGGTAATATTGACCTTCAATGGTTGCTGACCATTAAGAAAGGTCAAGATTAATTCTACGGAAATACTCCTACATTTTCCATAACTTTTTATAAGAAAGTTGGTCAATATGCCATTCCTATAAGTAACGACAAAATTTAAAGCACGTGTGAACATTTTCCCTTTTTTTAAAAAAGAGTTAACATGTTATTACCGGTAATACTCATAGTCTTTTAGGAATTAAGTTTTTCAATTGTTAGAATAAAATAATAGAAATATGCGTTGTATAGGTACTGTGTACGTTTTACGTAAAATTGTATTTGAAGGGTTTCGCTTAATTCACTTGAGCGAATAGGCAAAGACTCTAATGTATAATATGATAATAGATATTTTAGAATATGATTATTATAATACAATATATTATGAATAATACTGACAGTGTTACCTGATTCAACATTTAGTTTAAGGACTAAATAAAAAAATTCAGTATAAATAATGAAAAACTGAATTAATATTTCAATATTTGAAAAGTAAGTAAGAAACTTGCCGGCTTTGATTTAGCTAAATATGAGTGAATTGAGCAAAATCATTTTTACTAATTATTATATCAATTCATTAACGAAATGTTGATTTCCGTGTGAACAGTGAGAAAATATAGGCACCAGTCACGAAGTGTGAGTTTTTGATCAACGGAAGTACTTTGAGGTATAATTCAAAGAAACTAGGAAACTATTTCTAGGACGAATGAGAATATGAAGAAGAAAGAAAGCAACCTTCTTTTCAATATTAGAGATGAAAGATTTATAAAATTTCCTAGGTCCACCATCTCAATTCAAAAAATTTTCAGAAAATTGCATATTTTCCGGCGTATTCAAATTATTTTTGTTCGAGTCAATTAATATAATGATTTACTATCACTTATTAGTTATTATTTCAATAGAAATACAAGAAATTATTTTTTAAATAATCTTGTGAGTAAAGCATTTGGATTCTCTGAATCCATATTCTTAATTTATATTGGACGGAATGTATGTTTTAAACTAGTTTTTTGTCATATCCAAAATCCTTGGAACGTCTGGTAAACATTCAATATTTAACGGCTATTTATACAAAAATCAATGAGTTCAACTATGCCTTTCAATGCAGAGAACAAATTCGTTTTTTGTAAAAACCACATAATTATTTCAATTGGGAATTTCTTATTTCGGAAAAGATAAGTTGAGAATGAAATTTTCATTATTTTGAATGAATAAATAAAATTGAATTTCAATTTCGGTAGTTAAATTTTTCTACGAAGTACTCATTTCTTTTAATGCATGGAAACCTCGTCCCTGATTGCCACTTTTTTTTTAAAACTATATCGTTTTTATAAATTTTTATTGTCACTTTTTATAAAAAAAATACTGTTTGATTAATTTGATATCATGGGCTCTCGTATTAACCAAATAATGAGGAAACTTCTTTCTTTGGGAAAACTTAGTCCTGTGAGTTTTTGCTCTAATTAACAGACAACGAATACAAAATATTTAAAAACATAAAACTACTAAATAGTCCCTAATGAAAATACTACAATTTCCTTGCACATACATATGGGATTTCTTTTTCCTTTTCTTCTTCTTCTGTGGTGGACCTCCCGCGGCTTCGGAACCGACTGCAGCAGTTCTGGCGTACATCGCGTTTAGGATCCTTGTTTTTTTTTGTATACAATAATTTATAAAATAACCGATATAGAATTGTTTCCGTACGAACAAAATAATCTATCACTCGACATAGTTCTATTTCTATTTTATGACTAAATAAAATTCAATAACCATTGAAATGGTTAAATAGTTTTATAATAGTTAACTTATGTACTATATAAATAGTTGCACATAATTTCCAATTATATACGTTAGGTTTCAGTATGAAACTTATCAATGTTGACTTCTGGTGAACATAACTTATAAAAACAATGACATATATATATTTTTTTCTTTTTCTTTTAGCTTTTATACATATGCATTTATATACATAGTTACAACAAGGAATATAGAACTAACAAGATGCAGTTTTCAAAGCTAGAATTTTTACAACAAACATTAATTGTCATCAGACCATATGCGGGTAGCTTTAAGGTAAATAATTTCTGTTAGAACAACATTTAGTTTATATTCATAAATTCTAAAACAAGCCATTTCAATCAAAACCAAATTTAAGTAGGTCTCACATTGATCAGTCATAACTCACGAACATTTCGAATAATTATTGAGTTTGACTGACAAACCATCAGTTTTCTCAGTGGCTCAAAAGCTGATTGAAAACTGATTATTGTGAGTCCTACTTAAGAACTATGAAAACTATAAGCGAAAATAAACACAAAAACAATGTCTTCCCAAACCACATATACTAGCCATCACAAAAAAATATATATATATTGAACAATAATTTTTACATACATGGTCGTTTTTTGATATAGAGAGTACTTAATCTCGAGACCTGTGGTCCTGTCCTTGTTGTTCTGTCACAAATTTTTGATATGTGAAAATCATTGCATCGAAAATAACTTCTTTTTAGTTCTATATTCTTTGATTTAAATCAATGCAACGATGTTTGTTTTTTAAATAATTGCTTCTATAGGTTTCGAATTTTTATTTGAGAATGTCTAAAAGAACGACAGTTAAAAACATAAATTTTATTTTTTATTAATTCATAAATTATTGTCATCTGAAATTATTCTCATCTGAACAGAGGTAAGTTTGTCTAAAATGGATTGCCATTTGGAATACGGCTAACATTCCTACAATACAGTTTAGTTTCAACAGGATAAGCAAAATTGCCGAAACTCTAGTATAACGTGGCAGTATAAAACGTCCTAACAGAAACATAAAATACAAGGAATTAGTATGGACCTATCTACCATCTTATGCGAGTATTATCAGTCCAGTCAAAAAATCCATTACATCTATGTAAATTTATGTCTTTCCTTAAGATATCGCTTTCAAATTTACGAAATTTGTTTTTAGATTCTAATTAATATTTGTCAGGATTCAGAGTTATGACATTAGTACAGCTTTGCGAGCTTTCATACAATATATAAAGTTTCAATATATTTTTGCGATGATCTAATAAAAAGTAAGGAAAATGCCAACAAATTCGTGAATTAGAATATAGCTTAATCGTACGCCACTGGAAGAAATATGTTGTGATTTAATAAAACAATGCCGTGTGCGATTTCAATAAATTATTAATTTGAATTGTGAAGAAAAAAAGAAAAATTAGTGGGATATAAAATACTAGTTGATAATTATTTTGTGGCTTTCTTTTGTGTAGGCACAAGAATAAAATCATCTATGTACTATGTTTTTATGTGATCTTATTGCATGGCAGCGTGTTTTCTTCGAACCTACATGGAATTCCATATAATTTCATTTATGATCGTTTTCGTTTAACAAAAATGATATATTTACAAATATTTCTAAGCTAAATTATTAAAAAGCTCTGCACCTCTATAATTTTGTGCACATCTCCAACCATTAATCGTTTATATTAATTAATTGAACTTTATATACAAAAATTTACCATTATTTGTTTATTAAAATTTGTGGTTTTTTCGTAAAATTGAAATAAAATAACATAGAAAATTTTTGGTTGAGCATCTAGTACTAGCTTGCGCACACTGTGGAGTAACCCACTCGTGTGATGTCATATGAGATTAGCTGATTTAAAGCATATTTTTTTTTGATGATTTAAAAAGTTATAATATTTACAATATTAGTAACTAGCTGATGTAATTTATAAATTAACATAATATAATAAAATTAATATACTCACTGATGTAATGTCCGTTCATTAGATCCGCTTTGACTTTGAGCACTTTCAACGTGTCTTCTTTCTTTATGAACGATACCCATAAGCTTCATCCATGGATTGTTTTGGGATCCATGGCCTCCCATTCCGCCACTCTGCCACATAGTCATTTTTACAGGATACTTATTGAACGCTCGTGGTCACACTTTTAATACTACTTTTAAATTAATTTGAATTAACAAATTGCATTTGTGCCGTTATTGTTGATCTTTAGATGGCAATTTTTCCATCCGGATACACACATGACTTCCTTAAACTAGTTGGTTGAATTGTTATAATATAAAAACAAACATTATTTTATCGTTGCTTTTTGTTTGCGTGTGTGTGTGTGTGTATGTTAGTGTGTATATTTAGCTACTTTATGGACATCAAATATACCACACTACCTAAGAGTTTTGTTCTTTTGTTGTTCTAACATTACATATACGTCATAAAACTTTGTCCATTGCTACAATTTGATACTTTTTTTCGCTTAAACATTTTTTTTTTATTATACTATTTTTCTTAGTTTAATTAAACGTATCTTTTCCATTTTGATTTGTTCATTAGCATTATTGGAATTATGAATTTTCGTAGATAATTAAACATTATGAATTCATATTCCATATTTTATAATTAATTCGATTTAATTATTGTTAATTATTTTTTTTTTTACTATTTTTAAACTTTCTTTTTTATTATGGATTTTGTCAGTTTGATTAAATATATATAAAAAAAAAGAGATAATGAACTTTTATGCTTTACATACATATGTTTATAGTAAATGTTTTCTTTTAACCGTGTCAGTAGTTTTATGCACAAAAGTTTTCAAAATATTGATTGTTTATTAACGACCTTCTTTTCTATAAAAAAAACCACATATTTGGAAATTAATTTAAATTCGCTAAAAGGACAATAATTACAAAAAACTCTAAATCGGCATTAGGCCGGTTTTTCCATGATATGGGAATCGACTCGCAGTTATCGAATCTATAATAGTTCAATGAATTAAATTTAAGAAAACAAACATATAGTAATTAAAAATCAGCCTATAACCGATTTTTGAATGCCCTATGGTAGACATGGAATTTGTAATTAACAAAAATATAGTTCAATGAATTAAAAACAGCCAAAACTAATAATATTTCAAGGTTTATTCTCCATAACTTTATTTCGTTTTTTTTTCCAAATTCACTCTAACTCGCAAGTAGGCTAGGGCCTAATAGCATCTTTTATAAATACATCGGAAAAACTCTATGAACAAGCTTATTTTCCCATACAACTATTTCTTTCTCCTCATCCTTAGACTGATTTAACTGACATTTAACATAGTATCGTCCATTTATGTAGTCAATTCATGTAAATAATTTAAACAAAATTGCTCAACAAATTTTCAAATTATATCTGAAAAAATGTTAAAAAAACGAAAAAAAGCATCTTGGTTTTTGCTTTATAACTTTGTTCTCTCTGGGCCGATTTTAGTGAAATACAAAATTTAAGGAAAAACCAACTCACATTGTAAATTTCATCAAAATCGGATATCGCATTTTCGAGTTATCTTACGGACGAACGGACGGATGGACATGCAGAAATCGATATAACTTTTCTTTTGATTCTCTACACAACAATTCCCTTGAAACCTTTCTATGTGTTACAAATGTAGTGACTAAACTTATACACCCTCTGATAGTACTTACCATAAGGCATAAAAATTATCAAATGTAATCTAATTTCCTCCTTCCTAGGAATATATGTGTGTAACCTTTTAAAAAACTATGCCATGCTTACATTTGAAATTAGCAATCCATATATAATTAAATTGAGACTGATAAAATTAACTAATCAAACAAATAAGTTATAGGGTGAAGTACCCAGTAACATACCCTTCTCTATATTAAGAATTTCAAATTTTTTGAATAAAGAACCAAACTTGAATATGTTCTCTTCATACATATAGAAAGTTTATGATGACATAAATGAGTGTTATGCCTCGTCTAGATAGAATTAATTTAATATAAAAGCCTAGATTTTGCTGTTACCACCGAGAAGTAATGTAATTTCTTTATTTTATGCTAATTTGCCTCATTTTTCTTATGTGTACATATGTATTTATTTTGTTAGGCTTTTCATACGAAAAAGAAAATACTAGAGAAATTTAGTTATATTGAACTTTTTGTGTTAGAGAGAAATTATTTTCGAACTATTTTTTGGGGATATTATAACTACCGACATTATGCTAGAATGATTATATCTTTATGTTCAATATTCCCAATAACTAATAGAGTCTTAAGAATGATCATAATTTAATATAAGATAACTGGACTTCAAATAAGGAATTTTGAACTAAAAACACTGATAAAGAATTCAAAATAAATTAAAGCCGGTATTTTTTAAAATATTTCTTTATTTCATAATAAATTGTACTTTAGAAACAATTTCATATATGTCAGAAAATCATTTTATATGTGAAAAACTATACCTGTTTATACAAATACATAGTTTAGTAAAAGTTTTCTATTAGATTTTCCAGAATTGTTGAATCTATACCAAATTGACGAACCACTACAAACTGAGGGGCTTCTTAGATAATATAGCAGTCCTGAAGCCTGAAGGCTTTAACGAGACAAAAAATTAGAGAAAACGATCGATTTCTATCAAGAAACTCGACTGGATCTTAGTTTTACCATATAACTTCTTAGCTAAAAATGACATTTTTCAAATATGAATTATGATTTATTAAACAACATAATTGCTTTAGTTTCAATGGCTGTTCCTTTGTCTCATTTATCATGCGCATAAAAATAGGCAATTTATATATCTCAAAGGTTTTTTTTGGGTTGAAACTCAGCTCAGCTGTACTGAATTCGATTGAGACTAAATTGAATCGAACAAATATGTATTGCCAAGTTCCCATTCCCATGACTAGCAATTTCAGATATTTTTTTCTTTGCACACAATAATGTCCTGGATTTGCTTTATTTATTAACTGAGACTATTTCAATTTAAAGGGAATAATTTAATTCATTTATATCCTTTTTCATGATGTGCTTTATTCAGTCTTCTCTGTTTTTCATCGTTCTTCTTTCATTATGTTTTTATATCTCTCCTTTCACTTTCTTATTCATATATACTGGGAGGGACACAGATTTTGTACTATGACCATCAATCATGTAGTTCATATCATCTGAAATAAATCAGCATTAATTGAATATTGGAAGAAAAATATTTTTAGAAAAGAACTTACCATAAAAACCATTTTAAATATTGTTGTTTTGAGCACAAGTGGAAAACAATTAATTTAAAATCATTATAAAATACAGTGATGCCTTGTTTTAGTAGATCTCAATTTACAAGGTTTTATACTTTCGCTACAATTTAATTTTCCCACATCTTTAAAATGCATAAAGCTTGAAATGCTTTTGTGCTTAATTATTATTATGACATAATTAGACTTTAACCAACTAAGAATGTCCAAAATTATTCAATTTAAAAAAGATTCGAGATGTTTTTCTGGAACTAAATATAATATCATATGTCCGGGGCAACACTGTATTTTATAGATTTTTATGCACTTATTTTCTATCAAAACTATTTACAATAAACATAAGCCTAATAAGCTTAAAGTGATGTTTTCTTTCCTTTTTATTATACAAACGTACTAAATTTAAACGAAGCAAAACAAAATAGAACAACATTACCTTTTAATCACAAAACATATGATTATAGAATGATTATGTATATTTAATTTAACTAAATGCAATGCAATATATTAACTACAAAATACATAATAACAAAAACTACCCAATACAAATAGGAATGAGATATATTTTCAACGATATTGTGTAAACACAAACAATTATACTCTGCAGTGTCTCTGCAATTGCAGATTTATTAGTAAAGCCTTTAGTTAGATAGTTCCTCTTCGAATTTGACATTAAATAATTGAGATAAATTATAAAAAAAATAGAAGAAATATCAAATGAGAAAAATACATATTATGTTTTTAGTGAAGAAACTATTTGCAATTATTTATTATTAAGTAAGTCTTTTTTTTTCGTCAAATTGATTTTAAACATTTCCTGAAGAACTTAACTCAATCAATAGTGTAAGTTTTGAATCATTCATCGATTTATGTACATTCAATATTGTTCCAATTAATTAAAATGCTATCCTTTATAAACGTGAAACTGGACATTGTGCTTATGTGGCCTTACGGTCCAATCTTTTTAAATTACATACCATATGTATAGTCAGGAACCAAAAAAATACAATACTATATATATATAGAATAAGCAAACCAATTGTGAGCACATTTATTGGACATTGCAAAACACTTGAGAAAACATAACATAAATGTAAATAATATTAAACACAGAAACTTAATTGCGAGATTTTGCAATTCGCCTTGCCAGATTGGGTCACCACCACATCTCGCTTTGCTGCATGAATAACGATGCACTTTTCCCAAAATAAAATCGCCTCATTATACTTTTTCGGCTACTAGTACTTTAGAAGGAGTTAAATAAATTATAATTAATAAATTACAAAAAAAAAATTAATTTTCAATAATTTACATTGCTTTTTTATCGACATTTATCCGACATTATTCCATTATTCCACATATGAAAATGCTGTCGTAAAAAGGGGTTTTCTCCATATGAATTTGAACTAAAATGAAAATTGGAAATAAGCTTAGTATTAAAAATATTTGTATTCACAAAAATCCCTCAACTTAAGTTGCATTTTGGGTTTTTTTTAGCAAGAAAAGTTTTTTGTGTTGCTGATGAGAAAATTAGGAAGAATTATATTTCCAAGAATTACAAAATTGTCTTATTCCAATACAAAACTAGGACGCATTATTTATATTAAATTTATACAATTAGGAAGATTTCCATAGTGACTAGCAAACTTATATAACTTATTATAACATTTTGGTTAATGCAGTTTCCATGACCGTTGAGTAAATATTGTATAAAACAATTGTTTGAATTTAACGAAATTCAGTAATCCCTTGTGTAACAAGGTGCTATTCCTCGTGTAATTCATTTTTCGGTATTTTTGTGTAATAACCCTAAAATTAGCCTAGTGTGTTTCGGATTGGGAATTGGGAATATTCAGTTATATTGCAGTAAAAAAGTAAATACTACCGAAATTATTAGAATAAAATAGTTTGTCGACCTTAAACTCAGTTTTGTGTAATCTATCATCCATCAAACTTTCTAAAATTTCTATGCTTTACCGCACGGTATCATCACTTTTTTACTTTGATGAAACGAAAGTTTTAAGGTAAAGTATTACATTTTTATCCTACCAGGAGTATAAAAGCTAAACGGTTGGTTCAATTTCAATGAAATTTTCACCTCGAGTTAGATTTTATTATATTTGTATTGAACAGTTAGAATCAAGAACTTAAGCCGTGATTATCAACGAGATTTTGAGCAGTGATTATTTGTGGTGTGTTTATACAGTGAAATATTAAAGCGATTTAATAGAAATAAGTGAATTCGTTAGTAATTGCCGGAAATAGTGTTTTTCCGTTGTAAATAAACTGTGATAACTTAATTTTGTAGAAATTAATTACATATTGTTTTTTAAGGCTAATGGTTAACGCAGAAATAATTGTAAATAAAGACTACGCACCTAATTCACATAAATAAAAAGTGTTATTATTTATAACATCGAACCGGGGTTACCGGGGTTCTACAATATTATGGCAGCACTGCTTATCAATAGTTTTCCATCAGGCTCCATTCGATTATAGCAACACTGTTTAGGAACACTTTTCATTTAAATATAATCAATTATTCTACTCATTGCACAAACGAAACTGTCATGCCCTCATTTCGATGAAATTCATACAGTTTATATATTTATTTGAACATAATTTAGAATTGAATAAAAAAATTCTCTGGTCAGGCCGGAGTAGAGTGAATTGCAAATTCCATACTAACTATCTTGTATTTAGAACATTTCTTTTCTATTTTTTACTATTCTTAAAAAAGTTGTACACATTTTTTTAATTTCAACTAAATGAAAAACTTCATATACCAACTAAATCTTAGATATTGTGTCGAGAGGTGTATAAAAAGGGCTAGAAACCCATTGTCCTTGATATTTAGCAGATTTTTCTTTTCAAGAATCCTTTCCAATTAAATTATTTAAAAAAAAGAGATATATTTATTTTAAAGGAACTTTTTAAATAGCAAACAAAGAATTGCATTTTAGATTTGCAAAGAAAAACTTTGCAACTTGTTTTGTTTTTTTAAAGCTTTGTGATGGTAAAAAATAGGGACCTCAAAATTTTGACGAATCTTTATGTTTTGAGGGTTCTTGCGTTCAAAAATTACATTTTTTTAGAAGATGTCTGTTCCTCTGTCTGCCTTTCTGTCTATATGAAAATTTAGTTTACACGATATCTCTCGAATGCGGTGGTATTTGATTCAATAGAAATTTTTGGAACAAGTCAGATATTGTGAGAAATAGATCTTAATGATTTTTCATTTCGTCCTGAGAACCGAAAATCGGGTGATTCATGAAGAAGTACACCATAAAAACGGATGAAAAGTGCATAATGTTGATTAAAAAACGTTCAATTCAACTGGAATTATTTCTTTGTGCTTATCTTATATAATTATGTATTACCAGAAAATTTTATTCAAAAAAGATAATAAAAGACATGCCAGTTGATTAATGTAAATCTTAATATTTTCTTTTCGTAATTTAATTAAAATTTACAATAAGAACTGTGAATCTCAGGATCAGATAAGAGCACATTTTAAAGAGGGCGAAATACGATTTTTAGTAATTTATGTTCAAGAAAGAATTCTTCCAGTGTATGTGTTGGCAGTGTATTTTAGTGCATGAAAGGAACAATTATTGGATAAAGAAAAGTAGAAATTTCTCCTTTGTAAAATTTGAAAATGATTTAACTTTTTTTTTTTATTATAGAATACAATTTTGTTGGTAACCAGATTAATTTTTCTAGGAAGTTGCACTTCAAATGTTCATAAAAGAGTTTATTGAAGGTAATAAACAATCAATTTTCAATTAAAACAAAAGCATAAACTATTTATAAGAAATGTATATCTTATAGTAAGACATTATTATATATATATATATATATAGATACATATACATATGTATGTAAAGATTTGACAGAGATTAGATTTCACTTCATTTCAAGTTTTATATTCAATCGAATTATCACTTAATTGCAATTAAAAACAATTTATAATTACTATTCTTCTCCTTCTTAACATTTTGCATATTATTTAATAATAAATAAACCGCCATATATACATAATATATCTAGATTAATTCCTTAAGATTTAATTTTTGGTTTCTTGGTGTTTCTTCAATTGTATATAATTCTAGGTTCTTCGATATTATATTATATTATAAATAAAAAGAAATTTTTACAAAAAATTCTTTTAGTCCTTTTATAAAATTATATATTTTCGTATATATTATATTATTATTTAAAATTTTCGGAATTTTTATATGAAAAAAAAGGAAAAACCCAAGCAAAAAAAAAGCACGGATAACGAACGCGAATTAAAGCATATATTACAATATTACAATATATTCAAACATGTACACACTAAATTATTTATTTAAAATTATAATTTATTCTATAAATAATATAATATATATTTTTTTTATTATTAAAAGAAATCAAAACAAAATTTGTATATAAAAAGAAATTTGTGCACCGATTTTATCATCGCGGCGATTAAATTAGGACTACAATGTTTTTTGTGTATTGAGAAACCTGAAAGTCCTGAAAAATTCATTTGAAACCCATTGGCAAAGAGAGACAAGAAATTTTCCGAGTTTTTTGTTATTTTTTGTATATATTGAAAACTTCTGCGCACGCCATTTTATTATTCAGAATGGAATGAGATTTTTTTGGTTATCCACTGCGAAAATTTTTGTATACAATTTTCACGCAGTGGATAAAATTATTGTAAAAAAAAAGAAAGAAAAACTACACACACACAAAAAGTAATATCGGTTAGGAAAGCTTTAGTTTTGAAAAGAAAAAAAGCCGGAGTACAACATTCCGGTCATTGGTTTAGTATTACTTTTCGGCATTATCTTCATATTTTCTCCAGTGATGGAGTTTTCAAAATGAAAAACACATTCTTCAAGGTCTTCGAAATATAATTCGAATCTTTAAAAAGTCAGGAAGCGCAGATGCCATAACGTTGCCGGTTGATGCAATACCGTTTTTAATATGTTTGTAGTTAGATTTGGTAATAATGATCCAATAAAGGAACTTTAGGATCGAATTTATAATATGTTTTTTTTTTTTAAGTTGCTAAGCTTAGTTTTATGCGAAATATTGTAAAACTGCATCTAAAAATCGAAGGAGGATGAAGGCCAATGTTTCTCATCGCTCGCTATAGGATTGATTAAATGCAATTAAGAAACTGACTACAAATTTGTATAGTGGATCTTCATGATATCTGTATTGTAAGAGTTCGTTATATTCACATAGGCCCAGTTCAAGTAGTACATAAAATATGTTGTATTTACATTAGTGGAAATTTGAAGCACTAGTATTTTCTGTGTCTAGTACTACTGACAATATTTGTAAAGGAATTTTATCAAAACAAATTAAAACAAAATATAAAGTTAAACCTTAGCAGGATTCAATCTTAGATTCTTTCAAGTCGAACGATCTAAACTCATGAAACTAGTAACGAATTAGTTAACTAAAACGAATTAAGTTGAAGATGTACAATATAATAAAAGATCAATAGCCAAATGTTTAAGGAAACAAAATGAAATTCATTAGTTCCTTCCGTTATAACCTAAACCGTTATTTTAGCTTTTTATATACCAAATATTAATACATTTTATGTGTTATCTTGACTACACATTTTTACGTTCAAGAATTAAAATTAAAAGGAACAATAAAAAATTACATATTTATAGGCTGCGTATATATTGAAAAATCGGAAAATTTTCAAAATATATTTTCCCCTATTTAAGCCACGAAAAAAAACTGTCACACTTCCAGTGAAATTTTGAAGTTCCACTGAAGTTTTGTGTTTTTCCCCTAAATTTGAAAAGAAAAAAAAATTACTTTCCTCAGTATACAAGAAAATCTATCAATTTTGATAAATCGGTCAGGACTTTTAAGGATTTTACTGTATTGCCATTCTCCTAAACTGACAATTTCCCCACTTTACTTTAGTATCCCAATTGGAAAAACCGATTTCCAAATTGAACAAAATCCTGGTTTCCAAAATAATTCCAAAATTTGACAGCATTAAGCTTTGTATCCTTTTTGATTTAAAAAAAGGCTTTAAAAGCTTTTGAAAAGCTTTCCAATAGCTTTATTAATTAATAGTTTTAATATAATTGAATTTGCTCTAAATTATAAATTTTCTTTGACTAAAGAAAAATGTTTGTGCAGACAAATTAAAAAAAGTTATTATATCAGTACAAGAGAGCAAATCTCCTGCATACTTTGTACATTATCCTAATAAGTTCAATTCAGGACGCTCAGCACAGATTATATTATAGAATTCTATCGTTGATTAATAATAAAGATTTCTAACGACTGTGCATTCAACTGATTTTTTTTGTGTACTAATATTCCTACACATTATAGATTTATCCCTTTATTTTTCATTAAATTTCTTTTAATGCATTTTTCTTCAACATAGAACATCAAGCTGCCAATATGACTTGGACATGTAGGTATACTATTCTACGCTTCTATAGCAATGGGGAGATATTTTAACGTGTGAGAGCAAAAACTATTTATAAAAAAGAATTATTAAGACATTAAAAAATAAAAGATTTCTTGGTTCCGCTTCATTTTGAAACCTTTCATTCTTTTTACTCCGTACTTTTCTGAACTTTGAACTCTCCGAACTTTTACTCGAATCAAAATATGTACATCCAAAACTGGCAAAGCGTTTCTATTGTGACAGATGTATTATAAATTGCCTGGTTTTAGGCGTTTAAAAAAATTATAACAGACTCTAAGATAAACGGATATTATTTATATTATTATAATTACAACAATTTAGAATTCTAAAGCCAAGATATAATACATTGTGTTTATATTCATTCATTCATTCATCATGAATCTATACTAAATGTTGCATATACTAGAATAACGATATTATACTACTAAGTATCATACAGAATAACGGAAAACTTTAGTTCGGTTATTAAATGGTATCTTAATATATCGTTACTGGTAATTATAGAATATTTAAAGAAATTGGAATAAAAAAAAATGTATAATTGAAAAAACATAAACTTCATTAGAACGTCGGGATACACAAATTTACTTCTACACTCTATTCGATGCTCATACAAAAATTTTAATACTCGTACTATACTTAGTCATATACAACAGATACAACATTTTCGAAGGATACCAATGTGCACGTGATTGACGTCATTTACTTAGAAATTGGGTCAGTAGGAAAATTATTGCATATATATATATAAATACACATATATATGTATATTAGGTTGTGTACTAGATGTACTCATCAGAGCTTTGGATATACAAGTTCATGCGTACAATGTTCCATTTACTTCTATTTTTCTTGTGCAAGCGAATGTAGAGCAACCGTGACGTATGCTTAAAATATACAATATAAGGAAAAAAATTTATTTATAACGGAATTTTGTTTCAAAAATAGTTTATATATGAATGGAAATTCATTTTATAATTCCTTTAGTGTAGCAAATATAATAATGAAACGTTTTATTGCACATATGCATATATTGTGCATATATGTACATATATGTTTATATAAATGATGTGCAAAGAACATAAATTCCATACTGAATATAAATTATCTGATGAAAATTTATTTCAACAATTTTGTTAGTTGTTTTTTTTTTAGTATTTAGTGGCAATGCACTTATTTTGCAGATAAATACTTCTAGCATAATTAGGAAAAAAAAAATTATATTTTCATGTTATTTAGAAACGTTTTTAATTTTTGACTTCATATCGAATTCAACAGCAACATCCTGTATACGTTGAGAATTTAAAAAATTAGTTAAGCATGCCATTTATATGATCTACTTGAAGTCGACTTCAATCCAAAAATCGTCCATGTAAACCCAGATCGACTTCAATCCGACTTGTAAATTTAAAATGGAGTATAAAAGAGACGAAACATAGCCTAAAAAATAAAAATTTGTTTTGCAAGCGTCTGTGAATTTGAAACTTATTTCAAGTCGTTTTCAAGTCAATCTTTCAATCTACTAAAGCTGAAATCCCGGTTTGAGATTCTAGTCAATCTCAAGACAATTTTGAAGTCGCCGTCTAAACGCCATAAATGTTCTAATTTTTTTCCTGGCATTTTATCACCGTGTGAAATTCGTGAAAACCGTCGACAAATCCTTTTTTCTTTATGACTGTGCATTGTATCAAAGGTAATTTACTCTTGCTTTAAAATCAATTAGTTTAGACCGTTTGACTTGAAGGAATCCGAGATCAAATCCTCCTAAGGCCAAACAGGTTTTTTTTCAAACATTCTTAGTAACACTGGGACTGGAGCTTGTAATTGTTTAAACAACTGACAATACGTGCAAATACATTTTGTGCGTTTGGTGGAAACACCGCTTAAGAGGCATTCAAACCAAGCGAGTGACCGAAAGCAAAATACCACCCCTGTGAATTTTCAGTTGAAGTGAACACCTCTGTAATTGCGAGCAAGTATGATTTTGCTCCCATTCGCTACGAATGCTTCCAAATGCTTACTCTTACTCTTACTCGTTTGGACTCGTCTTAATAGGTATATGGAAATACTGTTGTGATATGTTACATTTCCACGGAGTATTTAATAGAAGTCTCCCATATATAATATATACGTTACCACAGATACCATATAATTAAATTGGTAGCACAATTATGAAATTGGAAATAATAATAAGTGTGAAATTTTCTATTGCAAAATAAATGTCCCACTGACTGATTCCAATGCTTTCAATTTGCTTAAAAGACCTTAAGAATAGATGGAATGGATAGGTGAAAAAAATATCCTGAATATAATTTATATAATGAACGTTTCAAGTTTATCAAAGCATTCTTTACTTGAAAGAAATTAACTTATTTATATTTACAAATAAACTCATAATTTTTTTTCTAACCGTGTCGACAAAATAGGTCATTGTCGAAATTAGAAACTTTTCTTCTTTTTTTTTTCTTTTTGTTGCTGTTGCTTCTATTACTTAGTTAAATTTTCAACGTGAGTTCAAAATACTGCCTATATGAGATAACTCTTGGTTATCTGTTATTCATATATGTATATATACATATAGATAATGTTAAAAATGACGTAAAATAAATATCCTTGTCCTACATCAATGCGCCATCACAAAAAAAAAAAGAAAAGAAATTAATTGAAAAACTCTTTTAACCGATATATATAGACTCTAAATTTTGATTCTAGTACATTTTCATAACATATTTTGAATTTGTATTTAAATTAAAAAAAAAAAAAAAGTAATAAATTTTCTATTTTTTCTATTAAATTTTTTTTTTATTTTCAAAATCCTCAAAAAAAACAACAAAAAAAAATACATTTTCTTTGATTCTCAATTAATATATTTTCTTGAATTGTTTCAATGACGTCATAACATATTCAACCAATCAAAAATAGTTTTCATTCAGAAAATTGATGGGTATGGAAAAAATTGAAGGAGAGCGCTTGCTCCTTTTATAACAAGTGTCAAAGAAGAGAAGAGATGTACAACACATAACCAACAACAACAACAAAATAAAGGATATATGAGAAAATTGAAAAATTTCATTCAAAGTTTTAATACACACATATAAAAAAATGTGAATACATTTGCAAAAAAAATTTTAAAATTCTTGATATCTATTTATATGTATATGTGTATGGAGTCCTTGAAGTCTGTGACATGTAAGCAAGATAAGCTAAATATTCGCTATTCAGTTCGACTTTCAATTTTGAAGAATAAAGTGTTTTTCTTTTACTTTTTTCACTGAGAAAGAAAATTTATTAAGTTTAGTTTTAGAATTAACTGAAAATTTTGATGAATGAAAGTTGAACGCGTTTTTAAAATTATTTTAATTAAAAAATTGTGTTTTTTTTTTTTTTTAGTTTAACTTCTAAACTCTCGAAACTAGCTCGATCTAAATTCTGAACACACAAAAACGTTTGAACGTTTAAAATATGCAATTTGAATTCAAAAAGAGATGTTTTTTTTTGTTGTTGTCAAGGAAGAAGTTTGAAGTTTTGAAAAAGAAAGAAAAAAAAAACGTTGAAGAAAGAAATTTATCGAGTAAGAAGAGTTATGTTTTGCAACAAACAAAGAAAACAAGGAAAATGGTGTAAAATATGATTTGTGATGAAAATTTAAAGTAAATTTTGTTTTTGTGTGTTTTTAAAAATACATAATATTCACTTAATTCTATTAGGTAAATGTGGTCACAATTGCTCTTGCTACTCTAGTACTGAGAAGGTTCAGGTTAGACTCTCGATTTTGACAGTTTCACATTTGATTTCTCTTTATTCCTGATCAAATTTAATTTAATTTATTAACTTTATATTATTTGAATCTATTACTACATCCTATGAGTTTATATTGTATAGAATGAATGCCTTTTTAATATCTCATCAGGCCAACATATAAATGACGTCTTAACTACAAGTGTTTGAAAACGAGAAATAACGACTAAAACCATTAAATTAAAAGAGAGCAACACGTTTCTAATGCAAATGACAGATTTCTCTCTTTTCATCTTCTCTTTTAATAGTTACTCTCCTTTTAGACACACTTCTAGTTAAGACGTCATCGCCATTTATATGTTGGCCTGAATTTATCAATTAAAATGGTATTGATAGAGTACAAAGATATTTTGTTTTAGAATTGAACTAAATATAATTAGACCTGTCTAAGATGTTAAGGGATCTAACAAATATTTTTTCTTAGGTAAAACTTGTGTCCATGTTAATTTATAATGAATGAAACGAAGAATAAGAGACATACTTCAATCTAAGGATTGCGTCCAAAACAATCGAGCGATCAAGAACAAAACACGTTCTTTGCGGAATACTCAGTTGGTGTGGACGCGCTTCACTGAGCTCAACCAAGTATGCTTTTGCTCGTTCTCGTTCACTGATGATCTGTGGTTACCCTGATTTTGAAATGCCTTTATGCAGGTTTGATTATACTCCCTTTAAACGAGCTTCTATCAAATTCGAAATGACCTGGATTTTGGAAATTGGTATCTTGTAATTATTGTATATAATTTATTTATTTCCTGATAATTGTAAAGGAATGTATTAAGCTTACACTTTCAAGTCATACTGTTTAGCTTAGTAACTGAAATAAATTCTTTAAATAAATAAATACATTTTTTGAAATTCTCTAATTTTCAAATTCCAGATCGCTCATAATTTGTTCGCGATAACGTTTTCATTGAAAGTATACATCTATATATATTTACATTTTATTTGACATGTACACAGTATATGTATATATACATAATAACCATGTGTAAGGACATTTACCTTGTTGACGTCATAGTGTAACCGTCATTGACTAACACAAAGATCTTGCCCCAGATTTAACATACTCGTATATATAATCTCTGATATGTATTCGTATTCGCAATCCATATATATATATATGGTATATATATAGAAATAAATATTGTATAAGGACAAATCCTGATTTTCTAATAATAAATTTTTATACCAAAATAAGGGAAGAAGAAAATTCTAAAAATAGAATAACTTCACGCAAGTCTATTTTAGTAAACAGTAAGCAAACTCTTTGCCTCTTTTGAATTCTTTCCATAGATTAAATTTTCTTCCCTCATTCGATTAGTTCGATTGCCTACAGTAAATGCTTGTTGATTTACTGGACCTTGCATTACCCTACTTTCAGCTTTATATTCCATTATACTATCATGACTAAAATCATCTTCAGACACTTCATTATGAGCATAGTTTGGACTCAATGGCAATAATAATAACTCACTCTGTTCGTTGATTGTCGAGTCTACTATCAATGCTTCTTTTCCTATGTCATTAATTGTTGTGATTGCTGTTTAATCGGTGGCTTAAATTCTTCTTTTCTAGTGATTGTCGTTACGACTGGAGGAGCTACAGTTTTAGTCGTAATTGTTTTTATTTGAGTTGTTGTCGTTTCACGAGGTACAGTAGTTTTTTAGACGATCGTTGTTGTAAATTATAAGAACCAGAACAGCCAAGAGATAATATTTTTGTCAAGAATTTTCACGTGGCGGCTCTAAGAACAAGTTTATTTTTATACAGAATTCTACTGCTGGTTAGTGATTTATGATAGTGACTTCCAAAATAGTTTAGATATATATAATATACTAATGTGCAACCTGAAAGACTTCAAATCAATGCGAGTACTGCTTGTTGTTATGTTTCACTCAATGTATTAAATACTTCTTTACAAAAAGGTTCTGCACAAAGGTAATTTCGTAAACCAAAATATTTTAACTATTATTTGTAAAATGGTAATTTTTGGAAAGATGTTCTAATTATATATATGTACAAGAACGGGTTCATTCTACTTTCTATACTAAAAATTTGTTTCATTTTTCTCATCAATTACATTACTATTTTTTGTAATATAATTAAATAATTGAAATATATTGTATAATCTTCAATTATTATTTAAATTTATTGTATTCAATGGTTTTTAATTACAGTTGAAAAAGAATTCAGCGAACCTAATTCAGCCTAACAATATGTTAGTTGAGTTAGATTAGTTCCACAAATTACAAGAAGTACAGGAAGTTCTCATGTTTTAACTGTCGTCCCAAGTAGCGACATTTGGCATACTTATATAAAACTTAACGAAGCTTTATATCATGTATGGCATTTACATTGGAACTTGAGAATTGACGAGGGATAGGGATCGACTTGAAGCTCAACCTGGGGTTTTTTAGATTTACCAGATTTGAAAGATTGACTTGAATTTAATTTAATCAACGAAAAATAATGGCATTACATATTCAGTGATGACCAACCAGAGTGAAACGATTGTCGTTTGTGATCGTTTTAAATTTCAATTCCTAACGATTAGTATCCGCAATAATAAGTCATCATTTTCAAATTACCCTCATCTGTCGATCCTTTTTATGCGTGGTTTAAATTTACGGGGTCTATATTTACGCGATAGACGTTAAAAGTAGCTTGCCATAAGATCTAATGTAATCTGATCATTAAGATGAGTTCTATTAGTAGAGATATAAAATTTGTTTCGATGTTGTGAAATACCAAATTTCTATTCTCTAGAAGACAAAAACTTTAAAAACTTTTTGTCGATTCGATCAATCGAATAAGTCGATAGACCAAATACAGCTCCTGCACTCCGCACTGCTATAATGTAGTAGCTACTGGGGAATCCCCTTATTCGATAGCTCTTACCTACCCATTTCGTATGGCATTTACATAAAATATTGCATCATTAAATTAAGTTCATTAGCTCACAATAGTCAACCAATTGTTCGTATTATCAGCCATACATAGTGGCTATTGAACATTTCTGACCTTAAGAAGTGAAAAAAGGTATTTCTATCTTCAAATTTACAGTTTTCAGCATTTTTTAACACGTTTTTTAAACTAAATACTGTTCTTTATTTGATCTTAGACGGTTTCCGGATAACATGGAATGTATCCTCAATTTGACTATATTAGGAAACTCATCTTTTTCTGACACGTTTTTGCTTTACACGTATTTCTGAGGAACGTATCTCTACCATGTAAAAGGAGAGTTGGTGGTATATCTTTCCTGAAACATAAATGTTTATATTATTTAAAATTTGGGAAATTGTTTTTTCTCGCAAATACGGTATTGAAAAGAGGTAATTTAAACAATTCTACGGAAAATATTTTAAACATATCTTTAATGAATGAAAATGGTATTAATACCAGGAAAAAGATTTTCATTTGTATTTGATAATCGTTTACTTCATTTTCTGATGCCATTTATTTAATTGCAATTCATATCCCATTTTTTTCTCCTGAATTATTACAAATTCATTTTATACTTATATATGGAAGGCTCCTCTTTTTTCCTAGTTATTCAATTCACAAAAAGAAAATTCATTCAAAACTATATTTAGAACTGGAATTTTGTTGTCGTCTCTATGACCATGACACCGTGACGTCATATCAAGGCAGTAAAAATGGGGAATTTTATAAATAGGGATAGGGGAAATTAAATTTTCACACAGGTACCAGATTTTCCATTCATTTTTTCAACTTATTTTTATCAATTAATGATTGTTGAATCCTAAAAACTCCGATTTTAATATTACCCAAACTCAAGGATTTGATAGGCCTCATTAGAAGATTAATTATAAGAATATTTTTTTTAATTTTTGTGTGCGATATTTTTTTTATGAAACAAAGGAATTAAATTTAATATTTTCTGCAATCAGTTAGTTTCTTTTCAATCCTCTAGAAATTTTCTTTAACTAATGTTTTCTGGAATGTTTTTAAACCAATCCATTTCTAAAACTTCAGATTTCATATTTCTGTAATTTCGATAAAGAATAATCCTACAATAAATTTGTGTTTTTGTA